>OX383262.1:11430442-12858385 GCA_947522985.1 Lithophane socia | reverse complement strand
GGGGGTTTTTAATTTTTTTTATTTAATTTAACTTGTTAGTGAAGACTTAGGGCGTATTCATGTAGAAGTTTGCTCGCTTGTAACCGGCGCCGATATGCCAGCGCTTGTCGGCATCGTCAAGCACAGCACCTTAACTGCGTAATGCACGATCAGTCAGAATTGGAATACGTTTGAATCAAATGTCTAATCCATTGCTTTATAAGTTATTATTTAGTCTAATCTATTATTATTTCTCTAAGAGCAGTGGTGGCCCAGTGGTAACGGCCACGACTTACGAGTTGTAGGTCGTAGGTTCGAAACCTGAGAGGCGCTTTACTTTGTGTAAATTATTTCATCACCACTGCTCTCAAAACGGTGAAGGAAAACATCGTGAGGAAACCGACATGTCCTAGAACCAAGAATTCGAAGACATGTGACATCTCCCAACCCGCACTGGACCCGCGTGGTGGATTACGGCTCACTCCCTCTCACAGAGAGGAGGCCTGTGTCCCAGCAGTGGGAACATTATAGGCTGATTATGCTATTATTATTTAGTCAAAAAAAAATCTGCTCTACAACGTAACTTACAAACTTATGACTTATTACTTAGGTACTTAGAGTGTAATTTTGTGCTTTAAAATAGTTTATATTTAAGTATTTAGAACTAGCTTCCGCCCGCGTGGTATATCGATAAAAAGTAGCCTATGTCCTTTCACAGGCTCTACACTATCTGTGTACCATTTAAATCGGTTCAGTAGTTTTGGCGTGAAAGCGTGACAGACAGACAGACAGAGTTACTTTCGCATTTATAATATTAATAAAGTAATGATATCGCTAGTCCATGTCCGGACACACTGTATAAATAAATAAAAACTCATGCTTTCGCAAACGTAGGTAGTACGTGAAGAAAAGTAATCAAGCTGCACAAAGACAAAGAAATCTCTATTACATCCAAACGTTACTTACTAATGTCTGTTGGCTCCAAATGGAAGCTCTCCATCATGTTACAATGTCTAGGACACAATTACTTCAACTCACGCCATTAGTATTCATTCAGCGTCGCGACTCGGGATATTAAGACACTTCTAGGTGTAATGTTCTTGTAAGAATGGCAGTTAGATGGATAGAAAAGGTTTTGTGTTGGTGGGTAATGTAGATTATGATGTGTTTGAGTAACAAGCTTACATTAAGAAAGAGATAATTATGTTAAACTAGCTGCGCCCCGCGGTTTCACCCGCGTAAGTCTCGATCCTGTGGGAATATCGGGATAAAAAGTATTCTATGTGTTAATCCAGGTTATAAACTATATATTTGCCAAATTTCATCCAAATCCATTCAGTAGTTTTTACGTGAAAGAGTAACAAACATCCATCCATACTTACAAACTTTCGCGTTTATAATATTAGTTGGATTAGATTAGATTATGTAAGTGTTCCAATAGTCTAACTATTGCTTTTCTTTTTCTAACTATTGCTTTTTTAAAGCCGCCAATGGGCCTCTGACTTGGCTTCACATGCCGCCGAGAAATATCTCTCAGGCACCGTTTTTGAAGCAAGGAATCATAAGAATCCGAAAAGTCAGAGGTGCGTGGCTTGGGTTCGAACTCGAGACCTATGACTTGGCAGTCGGACGGTCACATCACATGGCTATCACTGCTAGTAAAACACTACGACGTGGTTTAATTTACGACTTTGCAATGCTCATTCTTTCATTGCATTCCATTATTAAGTGCATGCCCCATAAATATGTATGACATTAAAAGTCACACGAAAGGTAAGCGTACGGTACTTAACTTTTTTTGATTGCTTCTTGGAATCAGAGATGGCAAAGCATAAAAGAAAGAGTTTATTTTTTATTTCAAGAGTTCCGTACCTCAAAAGGAAACACGGAACCCTTATAGGATCAACCGTTTGTCTGTCTGTCTGTCCGTCTATCACAGCCAATTTGCTCCGAATCCAATGGACTGACGAAAGGGCTTGTTGCGTTCTCAAATAGATATTTTACTTATAATTTTAAAATAAATACTTTTTTAAAGTTATTTAAAAAATATATTAACCTCTCTGCTCGACAAGATTTTGACACGTGACACATCAGCTAACTCGACGGGGTGTTGCGAATTCCGTCATGAAAATCAGGAATTTACATGAACTTTCAGCATTCGAATTTATTAAAAAAAATATGTTACCGCATCTATTTTATACAATAAATTTGTGGTAAATATCATAAATTATATGTTGAGGTCGGTCAAACCGCGTCAGTCGACTGCGAAAGTTGTATAAAATAGGTATAAATACCCCTATTCAAAAAGTAGGCAACTCAGATTCCCTGAAAATATGTACATAAACAATCTTCTCTCTTGCTGAAAATATGCAAAAGGACCAAATAAAGATATTATCATTCTTTCTGCATTCTTACTTTTACCATTATTCATACTTATACTAGATAAAAAACACGATCAAATATGAACAAAAATTAACAAAAATTGTGGTGCGACGTGACACTTCTTAGTGCTTACCGTTCACCCAATTTTTCTATTTCGATTCAAATGTTGCACTCAGCCTAATCGATATTCGTTATAATCAAACTTGATTAAAAATTGTAGAAACTGAATAAAAACTCTTTGGTATATTTTTCATTAATTATTTTATTTTTTAAATTAATTTTAGTAATAAGTACATACACGTACACTGTGGAAAGTGGTGTAACGTTTTAGGGTTCCGTACGACCGAATGAAAAAACGAAACTCATATAGGATCACTCATGTCACGAGTCTTGTGTCTGTCTGTCACAGCCAATTTGCTTCGAATCTACTGGACCGATTAGGTTGAAATTTGGTACACATATACATTTTAGTGACCCAAACACGGAAGTGTAATGTAAATAAATGGATTTTGCAAATAGTCACTTTTGGGGGGCCAAACCAGAAAATTAAAAAAAAAAGTTTTCGGAAAAGCGTTCATACTTGCGACGGTCTTCTTCTAATTTGATAGCAAAAGAGAAAGAAAGGGAAAGTGTGAATTTAGTCAAAATGAAAATCCAAGATGGTGGCTGCAATTTTTTTTTTTTCCTAATATCTGTCGTTTTCATAGTTTGCGATGGTGATAAAGTCAATAGTTAGGTCAAAATGTAAATCCAAGATGGCGGCTGCGAAAAGTTTTTGTCATGTGTGTCGTGTGGTTTTCGGGTGATAGTGTTGATACCCAATAAGATGAAATTATAATTGTATTTTAAATAAATTACCATAGACATCAGTCGCTATCGATTGTAAACTCGATAGCCAAAATCCGTAAAAAAGGACCTCTTAATTATTTCGTCACGTCCGTTCGTCCATGGGTTCAGATATCATACAGGCATTTTACTCGGACACCTATTTATACTATATCGTTGAAAATTTGGAAGAAGGTTTATTCTTTACACCACCAAAAATCGTTTAGTAAAATTACGATAAACATAATTAGGGGTGTCATTCCTCAACATGCAATCGAGGGACGAAAAAAAGATCTATTCACATAAGCATGTAGCATTGTTGGATCTTATAATAAAAATGATAAGATGCTTATAAGTGACTGCTTTTTAAAGTGAATAACCCATTGTAACCGAAAATAACCCGTATTTCAACAATGAATTATGGGTTATTTTCGGTTACAACTGCAGAGTTAACTTTGTTTTTCGTAGTTTTTTCTAGAAATACAAACTTATTTTTGCAGTCGGAAAATTAATGCTGTGCAATGTGCATGCGTATATGTTCATCCTAACTACGGAACCCTTTTGTGCGTGGTCCGACAAAGACAAGTCAGTTTCTTAAATTTCGTTGGGAAACTCCCACAAAAAAAAAAAAAATTCTAGTACCTACTAAAGTAACCTAATAAAAACAAAAACTACCAAGCTCATACAACTAAAATAAAATATTAGCGTTTGCGGAATTAATTTATCACCATTACCAAACAAAATTTTGTTAAGCCTACGCCTACCTAAAAAGTATACTGGGCATTCTGTAGCAAACTATCAGAAAAGAGTATAAAAAATAAATAATTGTCCAATATATTAAAATAATTTTGAACAGCGAGCGCATTCCGTTTTTAAATTCAATTATAGAAACATTCCGGCGCGAAATTTTATTCAAAAGATGAGGTACCTAGCCCGGCCATAAGGTCCAGTGATCCTAATAACCGAAAAACGATTAAAATAACATTAGAAAAGTATAAATTATTAATTTAACCAGTGCTTAATGTATTTATTGTGTAAAACAATTTTATTTCAATTTCCAAGTATCGATTTCTTATATTCGACATATTAATTAATCGAAAAGAACGAAATTTAAAAAATAATCGTTTGGCATAATCGTTTTCGGACATCATTACAATAAAAAAAAGTATAATGGTCGGCGATTTTGAAAACATTTTCAGTAGTGGTAATGAATAATACGTGTTATTGGACCTGTGTTCGTATATTATGTTAAGATTTGGACATTTTCTAGTTGTATATAATATCACGAATAATATTTGTCACATTTTAAATCGTATCTGCATGTGTATGAGTGATATTCGTGAAAAGAAAAAATGAAAACACGCACGATTGGCGCGAAACTTCGTCTTTGGATAACACAAAACTTCATTACCACTATTTATTTAACTTGAACAATGGATGAATTCGTCAAATAATTAAATGATGTATTATTCACTGCCCCTGTGGTGGGGTATGGATGTTCAAAATCACCAATTTTTATGTTTTTTAGCCTCGACCACCACTGTCATCAAAATGGTGATTATGGTATTTACAGTCTTGAATTTTATATAGGTTCATTAATTAACTTGCACGCTGAATATGAAAGATTTAATGGCGTAAACATAATGAGTTTTTATCCAACTCTCATAATTAACGCACATTCATAAGATTTGATGGGTAGCATATTAAATATTTCCATAATCGAGATAGGGTGTCGTATGTGGTAATTCTGGGGTCCAATTGGATCCGCTACCGAGCCGGCGGAGGTTTTTGTGTTGGGGTCCAATTGGGGGCGCTTCCGAACTATACGGTTAAAATTGACCATTCCCACGCTTATCTCCGAAACTAGTAAAATAGTTCTATACTTATAGATTACAGGAAAACCTATAAAAAGTCTATGGTCTTCAAATAACATAATAAATCTCCCAATATTGTGCGTACAAGTTTACATTTGCATTTGGAACGTATGGGAGAACACATAGATATCCGGGAGAACATGTTTTTCAACTACAATGTTAAGTTTGTTCTTGGGGTAAATTCATCAAAACTACGGAATGAATGAGAAGGAATGAGAAAACAGATACTAGAAGAGAGTGCTTCAAAAAATAAAAATGTTTTCTATACTAAATAGTTTTGTATTGCTTATTTAATTCTGAACCCATTCGTAACCATTTTCATCTGAACTCGAAACAAGAGACATTCGTATGACGGCGGTGCCTGTATATTTTTTGCCTTGAGGCATACCAATTTAGTAAAGCCCGTATCAAACGGAGGCAGACGGGTGCCCTGGTCGCGCGACTGACTGACACTTCCAATTGCACCGCTTTGGGTAGCTACGGCAAAAAATGGGACTTATTTTTATGACCTGAATCGTTTTTGGAATTTCTTTTAGGCAGCTATAACGCTGGTAGCACATTTCCGCCGCGAAACCATAGCAGCCAAACTGCAGTAGTTCAATTCAACTGGCTCGCGTCGTGTTCCGCTACTTGAATTGGACGCGAGTGATGAGATGCTATGGTTTCGCGGCGGAGGTATGCTACTAGCGTAAAACATCCACCGCCGTGTAAAACAAGAGTTGTCTTTAAACGCAGCGGGGTATTTGCGTAACACGCATAAAATGGCAATTGATCGCAATGCCTTTCATTTTGACATGCATTGCTTCATAAATTTTAAAAAGTCTGCTCATCAAAGTAAATAATGCAACGAAAGTGGCTGCACTGACAAAATGATAAACATTGCGATCGATTGCCATTTATGTGTTACGCAATTACTCCGCAGGTTGAAACTATCGAGCCAATTTTGATTTTAGAACCTTATTCTGACAAAAGATAAAATTCTAATTGCAAAAACCCGAGTCTAAGTTTTGAAATTTGTATTAAAGACGTTACGTTAACCAGAATAAAATTCGAAATACAAAAAATTGCTCGAAGGTTTTAGCTTGAATCAGGGCTAGAACTCTTTGTGTAATGAGACAACCTCCCCTCTCAGAGATGGGCGCTAAGGCTGCAACACGTTTTTTTTTAAACTAATGGTAGCTGATCACGTACACTAAAATTATTGTGAACTTGTTTTTTGTTCCAATAAAATATTTGATTTAATTTGGTTACTGACTTTCAAAAGTCACGGAAATAAATGAATTCTCATTTCCAATAATAATCTGAAGAAAATACGCTCATTACTAAAACACAACCACACTCCTCTTAACGCACGAATACTCAGCAATCAGTAGAAACATGAAAATATCGTTTCAACATTTAAAATCGGGAAATAAAATTTTATTTTCCGACCCAAAGTAAACATCCCTTAGCGTAATTATGAATAAAAGCGCAATTGTTTTCGCAAACGAGGTAATAAATATTGTAGGTGCCTTTATAATCTGGGGATGCGTAATACCTTGGAGTTTAAACCGATGCGATTCAATAACTCAATTGAATTTAACATGTTAATATCTCTTTGTTACAGGTCCCTGAGTAAACAAACGAGGAAGTCGAAAATGCAGCCAAGTTTACAGTTTCAATTTTATCATATTAAATAAGTTTCCTGACTAAGCTTGAAGCACTGAAGATGACCTTTGGTAGGAATAATACACTGATGAGCAATATGAACAAGATAACAAGCTAATTAAATTAAAAATTTAAAAAACCCCGATAAAAACAAAGCATCTAATAAACGATTTTTTTTTTGTATATCTAATAACACTCTCGATCAAGTCACTTTTCAAACAAAACGAAAAAAATCAAAATCGGTTCAGCCGTTTGGCAGTTACGATGACGCAGACAGACACACAGATACACACGTTAAACTTATAACACCCCTCTTTTTCCGTCGGGGTTAAAAAGCCACTTGCGAAATGCCAAAAAAATCTAAATATCTCCTAAACCACACAAGTTAGCTACAAAAAGTAAAAAAAAATTGAAAACAGTTTTATAGGTGTTTTTTTTAAGCTATTAAACACTTGAATGTTGCTTTTTACTTCAAGAAGCTATCTTGCGTGATTTCGGAAATATTTCATGATAAGTTAGTGGCATTTTTAGGGTTCCGTACCCTAAGGGTAAAACGGGACCCTATTACTAAGGCTCCGCTGTCTTTCCGTCTGTCACCAGGCTGTATCTCATGAACCCTGATAGATAGACAGTTGAGATTTTCACAGATGATGTATTGTTGTTGCGGCTATAATAACAAATACTAAAAAACAGAATAAAATAAATATCTCCCATACAACAAACGTGATAATTTAGCCGTTTTTATAGATAGTGATACGGAACCCTTCATGCGCGAGTCCGACTCGCACTTGGCCGGTTTTTTATATTGCTCGTTAGTGTAGCGACTAAGAATTTATTAGAAACTAGCTGTTCGTGCCCGGCGTCGCCCGGGTGAAATCCGACTTTTCCGGTGGATTATCAAAAAATTCATGTGTTAAATCCATATATCTATTGATTCTGTAGGTCGATTTTGATGAAATAAAAGCTAAATGTTACTCACAATGAAGCTTCTTATTTTCAGTTCAGTTATTTAATTTTGAATCCAATAAGTGGCTTTTACGTGATACGCTCACAAACGAACAAACAAACAGACAAAAATTTCAAAAAATGTTTTTTTACTTTCTATTACTTATTTCTCGCGGCTTCCAATACTTTTTTTGCAAAAATCTTTAATGTACAGACACGGACTGTTTACGATTTTATTATATGTATAGATAGATAGACTACCTCTCATAACAATTCTTTCAGTTTTTCATTGACGTAAATATTTTACTAGACATGAAGTCACGAAGCAGGTCACAGGAATACTTTTCAGTAATAAGTAACAGGAAGTTTTCTGTTGCAGAAACTTTTCCGGAGATGTAGTACTATCATTACTTATTCTGAAGCCAAACAGCTTTGCTGTGTTCCGACTTCTGACTAATCCAAGTAAATAGGTGTAAGTACTGAAGACCTTTTGTTTCCGACCTCAAAGAATGTTTCTTAATAATGTTTTAGAGATAAATACAATTTTATATTAAGAAGTAGGTAGGCATAGATAAATGGCATTTCTGGTTTTTTGGTTTTAGCTGTTTTATTTACATAAATGGAGTGCTGCGTGCAGAGAATGTAATTTCACATTGAAATAAAGGAATATTAACTGAAAGACGATAAAAAAAATGAAAACTTTCCTGAGAAACCAGTGGAATATGATTCAAAATAAGGAGCTGAATGCCCCCTGTTAAATTGCGGAGGGCTATCCCTTACACCCTGTATAGTATATAGGAGTTTTTCGATAGGCAGGCGCCATGTAAAATACTGGTATTCGGCTGCATCTCGTTAGATTGAAAGCCGACCCCAACATAGTTGGGAAAAGGCTGGGCAGATGATAACGCCTTTTATTAGTCCCGGTACTGCAAGAGCACGGAGCTCTTGCCATACCTACGAGGCATATCAATCATCCATCCATCCATCAATCCCATCGCAGTTCACTGCAGGACGTAGGCCTCTCTCAAGCTGCGCAGCAACACGATGACCTCCGCCTTCCGCATCCAGTCGATCCCAGCCACCTTATGAAGGTCGTTAGTCCATCTAGCTGGGGACCACACAATAAGACAGACAGTAGGACTCCCAGGCATATATGACTTCCTCACTTAGTCACTAGGTTACTCGCAATGCAACGGCACGTAGACCACATATTTTTCGGACGTGACCTAACTTGACTTACTTGAGGCACAGTATAAATAAGAACAGTATTCTATCTCCATAGTAAACGGCCGCCGACGCGCCTTGAAATGCGGTAGTGAGGCGCGTCATTTCATAGTGAACAAGCTATATATCAGTAGTGGTATTCTGTAAAAATCTCACCGTGAAAAGTAGGTGAAGTGAGCTGTCACTCCACCTGACGCTAGGGATTGACAGCTCACTTCACCTAAGTTTTCACGGTGAGGTGGTTACAGAATAGATTGTTTATTCTCTAAACGCGCGGAAGGTTTATGTACCGAGCGGTCGGCCGTAGTTAATTATTTCAAGGTCACTGCCAAGATATAATACTGCTGCTTATTTATGTATCTTGTGCTTGAGGTAGCAGGGGTTACCAACCATCTGGCAACTTTATTACTTACTTACTTAAATAAAACAAACAGACTAGGTATCTTAGTTTAAAGGATTCTGAATTCTTTCCACGTGGAAGTCTTATAGATTCTAGGA
Source organism: Lithophane socia (assembly GCA_947522985.1). Taxonomy (NCBI): domain Eukaryota; kingdom Metazoa; phylum Arthropoda; class Insecta; order Lepidoptera; family Noctuidae; genus Lithophane; species Lithophane socia. Next base: position 12,849,011 of record OX383262.1, on the reverse strand, counting down.
AGTTCATTGACTTTCAGAAACTTTAAATTGGTAGGGACCTACTTTCCCCAATATAGAATTACAAATTACTTTCCTAAAGAAATACGATCGCCTTTAATTTATTCCTTTAGCTAAGGGTATATTTTTATGTCATTTAAAACGGAGTCGCTCATCTTAACGCTGATCGCAGACAGACGCGAAGCTCACCGGTAGAACAATTTCCGTGGAGTTTTTATAAAAAATGTTCCACCATAGTCGCGTTGCGCCTGTCTGCGGGACCCTTTAATGTGCTGTTGGGACAACTAGTTGTGAAGTTACCGTTTGTTATAAAGCTAATTACAGTTTACAATTTCCAGCATCTTTTATGACATATTTAAGAATCTATTTAAAAATGTTGATAGATCCCGCTCACTCTTTTATTTAAAAGACGTCGGAGCATTGTTATTTATATTAATAAAAAATCTAAACTTTTTTAACTTTATGATTTACTTTTGTATTTATGCTTAGTTCCATTATAAATATACTTACATTTTTAACTTACGCTAAGTAATCTCGGTAAAAAACTCAAAGCTAAGTAAATTCAATTACTTAGGCTTTATTAAAGCAAAAAGATTCTAATTTCATTACAAAATGTATTCCTTTCCAAAAAGAAATCAAGATGAAGACGAAGATTATGTAAGTTAGACACAAATCTTGTTTGCTACTCCTGACTCTGCTACGAATTTTTTGTGAAAATAATGCCACCGGTCGTCGACTAAATAACCTGAAAACTACAATATGAAAACAACAGACCATTTTAACATTATCCATACTATATTATATCCATACTATATTATAAATTCCAAAGTAACTCTGTCTGTCTGTCTATATGTACCTTATCACTGAATGGATTTTGACAAAATTTGGCAAGGAGATGGCAGCCTGAGGAAGGACATAGGCTACTTTTTAACCACATACCGCGCGGGCGAAGCCGCGAGAGGAAACTTACCTAGCTTCCGCTTTTAAGTCACACAGTCTGACACAAAAAGCGTCTTTGTTTTATACTATACTAGCTTCTGCCCGCGACTTCGCCCGCGTGGTATGTCGACAAAAAGTAGCCTATGTCCTTTCTCAGACTCTAGACTATCTGTGTACCAAATTTCATTTAATTCGGTTCAGTAGTTTTGGCGTGAAAGCGAGACAGACAGACAGACAGAGTTACTTTCGCATTTATAATATTAAGGTAGTAAGGAAGTAAGGTAGATGAAATCACAATTTACCCGACAAACTGCTGTTTCACCTCTTGAGAGATGGCGTTACAGTGATTCACGTATAAATTACAGTCGAGCGTACTTGCTGTCATGTTCCGTACCCCGTTAGACCTGGCCGATCCCTACACGCTATGGACAAACTGCAACCAATAATAACCGTCGACTCTTAAAACAACTGCAATTACCAAATCAGTTGGCCCAACATTTTATTATTGGCAACAAACATTTTGTAAGCCAAAATATATATTTTCGCATAATACAAAAGTTTCTCAATTTAATTTTGTCTGTGGTACAGAATTTTTTCTAAACAGTCCTTTTGGTCAAAGTGGTACAGAAAATTGGTGTACCGTATTTGGGATTCACGTTTGGTCTGTGGTTGGACCACCTGCTACCTAATTGGAGTTCGGAGCAAAGAATCTATTTACCTGCCTTTTCTAGGCTGAAATTTTGTTCCTACATTTTAAATTCCGCCGCTTTGTATCGATAAAGTTTTTGTTTATGTTACGCTGTGCTTTCAATATTGCCGCCATATTTTTTCTTGATATTGTTAATATTGGTATCGTCTTGCTCGTGGGAGGCTTCGGAAGAAACGATAAAGGTTGACGTCAATATATTCTTATCTTGTTGTCCGCTAAAAATATCAAATGCGATGAAATAAAATGAAATTGTTTTTGCTGTAAACCAGCCTAGCTATTCTGTAACCATCTCACCGTGAAAACTTAGGTGAAGTGAAAGTGAACTGTCACTGCCTTAGTTTCAGTAGGTATGACATGACAATGACAGCTCACTACACGCTCACTTCACCTAAGTTTTCACGATGAGATTTTTACAGAATTGACCACAAATCTCCTGAGTGTTGTGATTGGCAATTATATCTTATTGGTTGAAAATGTGGTATGATTTTCATATTGAATGTTGAAGAATCAGGGAAATCAATAGTATAGAACCCTACTTCAATTTGCCGTGTTATAAACGCCATTTCATACAACTGTCAAGAATGACTGAGAATTTCCCTACAATTATAGGTAGGAAGTCGATTTCACACTTCAAAGTCAATTTAAAAAAAATAACAAAAAGCTAGCCATTTAAACAAAGCACCCCACCACAATACACAAAAACAAAAGATAATCGTAAAACTCACTCTTCATTCTCAGCATTTTAAGGAACCCTAATAACTTCCCTCACATTATTATCTCCAAATTGTATTTTGTTCAAAACTAACTTTGTAGGTACTGTTTTATCGGTAAACATAAACTGCCTATTATACCTTAACGTAATCAAATATGAATCTAGAAACACGCAACGAGAAAAAATAATACTAACTTGACAAAATCGAAATAACTAACGATTGTGGGTACAAACGTCGTTAATTCCTGTAATTTTCTATGGGAATGGAAGAACAAATTCAAGTGCTGAAAGCAATTTTACTAAAACAAACAGTGAACACACGCAATGGTCTTATCAAGGAATAGTTTATTCTGTGAAGTAAATGTGTAAGTTCTTACTGACTTCGCTTGAGGCAAGGCTTCAGTGGTAACTGAGCGGAGACATGACATTGGTGTGATGTGATTGTATAGTTTTGGGAGAAGGGTAAAACTAGGGATTCCTAGAAGAACGGTCGCCATTAATTGTCCGCGATTGACAGGCGAATGACGTCACTGAAACGATATTTATGAACTTCAGTTGGTATGTTTTCTTAGAGAGTGTTTTTTGACACCGTAAAGTCAAACCCCGCTACCATCATTTTCATAACAGCCGTCCGGCCGTTATGTGGCGGCCACCGCGCCGCTCTTCTAGGTATCCATAACGCGAATCCGATTCGAGTAGCGGGACATTACGCGAGTCAGTACAATTGAACTGCTGCTATGTTTTCGCGGCGTAGGCGTAAGGGGGATGCGATCAGGTAGCCCGCGAAATTCAAATTTTCATTCGTTTTTTGCAATTTGCAGGTCAGCATCAGGTTTTATGTTGATTAAAATATGATTCGCGACCGTAACAAATAAATATGGATTTACAGAATTATAAACATTAGAATCGGCAACAACTCTCTAAGTTCATAATAATATAAGTGCCAAATGTCATGATTTCATGAAATAGTCATTCAATACACATTATAATTACAGTATGATTTTCCAAAATGAAAAGAGCATGGGGGTCACCACGACATTTATTTGACAGTTGACGTCAGTTTTAGACCCATAAGTTTAAAAATCGTCGTACCATAGATACGAAGACAGTTGAATAGTCATTAGAACCAATTATATACAGATATTATAATGCAAGAAAATACAAGAAAATACAAGAAAAAAAAAACAAGAAAATACAAGAAATCATAATGCAAGAAAATAAAAAATTACAAGAAAATACAAGAAATTCCATGCAACACTGGGACGTGCGACCAAGACTTATTCAATTACTGGAAGAGTTTAACTTTCCACGCTCAAAACTTATTCTCTCTATTATCTAAGGAACAAAGTTTTTATAACTTAAACAAAACTTCGTTTCTAGCTCTGTGGCTGTTATTGGTCGCCTTAAGTGCTTGAGGAGGCTTGCCTAGGATTAAGAAATTGATAGTTTTTCGTTTGCATTTTTTCAGGAGACAACAAAAGAGTTAAGTATAGTTTTTTAAAAGAAAAACTATAAGTCTTTTGTATACAATCTAACACTAAAATTATATACAAAGCGAAATAAAAATTATTATGGAAAGTAGGGCTCATAGGGCGTCAAAAAATTCTTCCGCATCGCTGTCAGTGGGAAAAGTGCCCAAAAGGCTGGCAGCATTGCCACGTTGGATGGCAATCCTGATTCTTTGACCTAGAAATTGTAGTCTTTTGTTGTTTGTGATTTGCTTTTGTGGTGGAATTACAAGATTATTCTTATTTAGGTTCTTGTAAGTACTGTAAAATGTAACGTCTTTCAGTCTATCTAGCTGTTTACTTATCGCTGTTTTCCATTGCCAGTTTTTATATGTTTTTATTTACATACCATGCGACCAGGCACAATCAGTTTTTTATTTTTTTATTAGTGAATTCACCAGATATGGACAATCAATCAATCATTTATTTTGTTAAACTTAGTTAGGTATCGTTACAGATAGTATATTGTCTAAAATATGTGCATTATGTTTTGCCAATATATGGCGTTCAAAATCAACATAAACAAAGATATTACAATTAAGGGTGGCATGCCAATAGATTACAATGAAAAAAAGAATTCAATTTAAACTATGTCAGGGTCATTATAATTTTAGAAAAATAAACACATTCCTACCTATTAATCAATAAATAAAAATCATTAGTGTTTAATTAGCAAGTCGGAATCGTCATACCTCTGTTTATCAATAGAATTATCACCAGAATATATTAACTTCTATGTGTATTTAACTGTTAATACAAGTTGAATAAGCTAAGCGATTGGTTGACTCTTCATGTGACCAGAGGGCTGGTGTATTTTTAGCCCAAAGAATCAACATTGCCATTCAACGTGGCAATGCTTCCAGCCTTTTGGGCAATTTTCCCATTGAATGACAGCGATGCGGATGAATTTTTTGATGCCCAATGAGCTCTTCCCCTTTTTTTTTTCTTTTTAATTTTGTTATATAATTGTACATACTATACTACGCTCTATGAGCCCTACTTTCTATAATAATTTTTATTTCGCTTTGTATATAATTTTAGTGTTAGATTGTATATAAAAACATATGATTATTAAATTGTGAAAATAAACATTATAGAATTGACTGTCAAAAAAAAACATACTATACATATTTCTTTTTAAGTCTGTTAGAATTAATTATGTAAATACCTTATATTAATTAGTCACAAACTTGGATAATAAATACTTAAATCTATCACATCTTGATACCTATGCATAGCACAGCACCTTCTATGAATGCTTGTAGAACGAGCTATGATAAAGTTAGTCGTACCTATAATGAACCAGCAAGACTTTACAATGTTTCCTAAAGTCAGTTTTTTTAGTTACAGTCAATACTCTTAGGTCTCACGTACACGGTCTTAGGATTGTACGTTAAAGTTTTAATAATCCTAGAACTTAGGGGTCTACTTTACTAATTAAACTTACTAGGTATCCCCCGCGGCTTTGTTTGCAAGAAACTTTTAACCACCGTGACCTAGGGACGGAATCCCGAAAATCCTTGATCGTTTAAGTTTCTAGGCCATGTTAAGATTTGTTTCCTTTATGGCCTTATACAGACAACCACTCATAAAAAAAATCTATAATATGAAACTTAACAGCATATAGCGGTGACCGCAACATAACGGCCGCTATAACGGCAGTCATTAAAATGATAAAAAAAATGCTCTCTTGCACACATCAAATAACATTTCAGTAACGTCATTCGACGATAAATTGTGAATGTTTTGTGGCGGTTACCGCAATTTAGGACTTCTGTATGTAAAAAAAAACAATTAATTAAGTCTTAAGCTAAAGACTTAATTCATTGTTTTTTTTTACATTTGAAAAAAATACTATTCTGTTTCAGCCACGTAAAACAACGCAAAACGACAAGGACAAAGCGAAACGCACCAACGTAAAACTGACATGTTCTTGGCAACCAATCAACTAACATATTCACAACAATGCAAATTCGTTCATAAAAGCCTTAGCAACAGGTAAACAAAAAATCGTTCATCCCAACACGAGCCAACCACCATTATTTACCCTTCCGCCTTATAAATATATTGCCAACAATAGATAATAAAGTACGATCTAAAAATGGAAACTGAAATCCCGATATAAACCTGACCTGTCCATACATTACTTTGCAAAGTCTACAAACGTTTGAATAGAATACCCAGCAGGGAAAATGGGAAGTTTTATTTTGGTAATGGACTGATTGAAAATGCATATAGACGTGTATAAACATAGGTCTTACTTAAGACCCCTCAGAGTTTTTAAAACACGAACTGCTGGCGCTTGTTCCATTATTAGCCAGACTTTTAGTCACGTATGTCTGTTACGGTTGGCTGGGATTTTAAGGGGCCAAGTTGGAGCTCCGCAAAAAAATTCACGTTCCTGCTTCCCACAATTTTGGACTTTGATGTCGTTCAGGGGAGTTAGCCTAGAAATCCGACATGATAAAATGTGAACCAAATAAATATGTAATTCAGCTGCTGTTTTAAATTCTATTGTTTCGATAATAGAAGTAGAACGGTATCTTATTTTATTCGATGGCCACATCAGTAAGTACATTAATTCAAGGAACGAAAACGTTAGGGTTTGCAATTGTCAAAGTGGCGCTAGCATAGGTTTATCCAAACTATAAGAATTTTCTAAGGAACATTTGATTTGAAATTTGATTTGATTTGACAAGTTCTTTCAAAGATGCACCTCATTTCTTCAATTCAAATTTTAACTCACTTATCCGCCATGTCGACTACATGTTTTATTACAACAGTTCTATAAATAATATAAAAAAAACGCAGTCAACAATAAGTCAAAACACAACACAAACTTGACTGGTGAAAGCTATGCTCGCGCCATCTATCTAAAGTATTCACCGGCCAACCTCCCTGTAACAAACAAATCAGGCTCATGTTACCTGTCATGTTACTGTCATTTTCATTCAAAATAAACATAGTTTTAAAATTATTAAAGCCTGTTTTTTAATATTGTAGACTAATTTGACAGTTTCAATCTCGTAGACTAATTTGACATTTCAAGTGAAGTCTTTTTTTTTATCAATTTGGAGTTTGACATTTGCACCTATCAAAGTAGTCTACGAGTTTAAAAAACAGACCTTAGGTGCATATGAAAATGAACCTTTAAAGTGCTTAACTGTTTAATGCCTACTGTACTATAAGTATAGATTAAAATAAACTCGAACAGTGAGATCAAAAACAATAGTAAAGCCGTTGTCTTTGAAGATGCTAACCGACTTGTGTGCCAATTAGGCAGAGCCATTAATGATGTTACTGTTGATCGAGTTTGTGACGATTGTTCAGTTAGAAGACGTGTTGTGTTTGACTATCAGCATTATCGTATAAACAGCCATTTTGCCAAGTTAAGGGATTAGTCACTCTTGGATTAAATAGGGTTATAAGTTTTCGGACAATTACACAAAAGTCAGTTTAAGGACATGTACAGAAAAGATAATAATTGTAACTCACTCTTTAGGACAGGGCGTTATCAGAAAACTATTCTACATAAGAACGTAAAGAGAGCAAAGAATGTTGATGAACTGTCAAAATGAAACAAACTAGTCTTAATCGGTTACGAAAATAAGTTACGGAATTAAATTTAGATAGCTAGTCAAGATGGATACATCTGTTTAATCATACATAAGTAAGTCTAATGGTGTTGATATAACATAACTAAACTTAACCCTACTTCGATGCATTTACATTCCTTTGAATTATCTTCGGCAATTGACGAAAAAGGGACTTTACAAACTTTACAAAAGAATTGAAAACTGTGACGATGCATCCGTTTTCAGCTCAAACCGTCACGTAAGTTGCGTACCTACTGTGATTCTATCACACTAACAATTTTTTAATAAAGTAATGTAACCTCTTTGTTTTAAATATAAATGACAATCACTGGCCATTATGGAGTCAAAATATTTTTTGATGCCGTTAAAATTTTCTTTTTCTGTGTTTTTTTTTGCTGATAATGGCTGTTTTCATTTAATTTTCACCTAAATAGGCCAGCATTTTTCTCAAACCTACTTGTTTTATGAAATGCAACCTTTTTAGTTTTAGAAATAAATTATTGTCATTTATTGCAAAAACTACTGGTCATTTACCGTCAAAACAACTACTGGTTATTAAAGTCTGCCCGCGGCTGAAATCGGAAATAATCGTATGCGGCACGTCTAGTCGTTTATGTAAGGTCAAATTAAGTGTAAAATTATTTAATTAATCAATATTAATATAATAAGATATTAGGATTAGATTATTATACAGATTTAATATTTTAAATATTATAGTATAGAATTAAGCACGCCAATCACCATTCACGTGCAAACTTAACTTGTGCGCACTCTACCACAAAGATTTTCTTTTTGTGTTTTTTTGTTCGTTGAAAATGGTTGTTGTCATTTTATTTAGAACTAAATAGGCCAGCATAATACAATAATCGATTACAAAACCTCCTTTGTAAAACTATTTAAATTCTTCCATAACATAGTGAAAACCTAAGTGCTCGAACACGTTGACTCGCGGGCGCGGTGGCGAGCGCGGTCACGAAATATCAAACATATGGCGAGCTTGCCCGCTACTTAGACCGCACGTGCGTTTCGTACGTGAACACTTGGATATTACGCCATATGTTTGATATTTCGTGACCGCGCCCGCGAGTCAACGTATTCGAGCACTAGTACTTCAAACTACGAATTATTTATAAGTAGGTAGAATGCATGAAGCTCTATGAACGTACTTACTATACCTATTTACATACTATAGAGTTCTTAGTTGCAGACCCCTCTTAAATGAAAATTCGAAACCTTAACCCAAAGCGAGCTTAACTAACAAATCCGAATTTCAGTAAACCGACTGAGGTTGCGAATGTTCCCAGTATCCTTCAATTGAAGAGCAAGCCGTATGAATTCGTATTTCGATACCCTCCGAATATAAAGGTACCTAGAAGTACCTACGAGTATGTCTGTTCCGAATACAATTTGAAATTCAATCAGATTTATACGGGAATTCACATCGTTTTGAAATTAGTATGAGGGATGCGATATTTCGAGACCCCTAAGCTATTAAATTAGCAATATCATCCTTGATGTCTGGCCAAGAATAGATCATCCTTTCCCTCGTCGTGCGTGCTCTAAGTGACGAATAAGGGATTATGTCAGAATGGAAACGTAAAGCCCTTACGGCGAAATCTGTGGGGCCTAAAGGTCAAGCAAGATTTACGAAGAAGTTGACTTAAATTCGAATAATTGTGTCTAGCTTCTAAAATAAGTTCTGTAAGTATTTATTTTTAAACAAGATGCAAGTCCTAGCAACTGAAAATCCTGTACCTGTCTATAGATTTAAAGCTAACTATTTGGACTCCCAATTTATGCTACATTAAACGATTTAAGAAAGACTTGCAGAAGAGTAAAGTTTGTTGTAATTAACAGGCAGGAGGTTACTTATCTAAGCTCTGCATAATTATATTTGAGTTTTTAAAGAGAACATTAACAGTTTAATTTATCACTCACTCGAAGAAACCTTTCGGTATCTGTACTTGAATATTTAAAGACTTATATTCGTTCCAAACTTATCACTTCGGCATTTCATACGTACTTTATTAAATGCTCATACCAAATGACTTCATAAAATCTCCAGTTTCTTCGCAAATGTATGAAAATTAAACATCGGGAATTCATGCGAGGGTCTTTATTCGTGAGCGGTAATACCCCCTGGGGGGGCGTTGCCGTGGCGTGATTATACCGTGCCTGAAACAATTTGTTCATTCGCACAAAATCATTTTGAGTGACCTATTTTTGTGCTACCGACAATATTTTGTGCGAGAGTGCAGAGTCTTGTAGACTCACCAGAGACTCCCATTCGATTGCACTCACGATCGATTTATTGGCCACACCTCAGTTGGAATTTACTGGCAATACTCTCAACGCTGCGGTCATATAAAATTCAAAACGAACGTATATTCGCATTTGGAATGGCAAATATAAAAGTTGCGGTCGTTCTCTTTGAGAAAATAACGGTTATTTTTAACTTGTGGGGTTTTCTGACATGTTTTACTGTAAATATCGTACTGTTCTCAGTATTTGAATAATCTGGTCCCGTGCAGCATATTATGAAATGTAGAAGTCACAAAATATTCTTTCTATTATTTCTAATGGGAAATGTTTCATTGCGTTCGAACTAAAGATAAAGATAAAGATCATTTTATAACTGTTTCTTTAATTTATTTGTACGTTTCTACTTTTCAATCTGGTTCGAGAGTGTTTTTTAGTATATAGAACATATCCCTACGCAGAATAAGTAAATTATTTATTTATTGCTACATTCAAATCTTGACTAACAAATCTTAAGCCATTCTTCTTAAAACAATGTCCAAGAAAATTAATTTCCTTGAAAGCAATTGGAGCAAATACATCGAACATTCAAGTGTTAATCTAATCGGGTTCACAAAGGACGAACTTCGACAAAGACGTCTGACATCACTTGCCAGTTCTTATCACATGTAACAGCAACCGCTAATACTAAGCTCAATCCTTAGAGTTTCGAATGTGATTTTCACAGATGAGTGGTGACCCGGATTTGTAGATCGAACGTGTATTTTGGTTCGCACTTCAATAGATTTGAGTCGGCGACAGACGGTTAAATCATCGCAATCTGCTTCACTATATTTGTGTGACGTCATAATGTGGCTTTACATTTTTCGCGCGCGGATTATCTGATTCGGTCCCCTTGGCACGATTCCCGGTCTCTTTTAAAAACTTTAAACTAAAACACGAAAAATATTTTCCTTACCTCTTGGAAAACTGACTATGATTTCGAGTATTAAGATTCTAGAAGCAGTTCAAAAATAAATTGAACCATTTGAGACGCTTTATAATTTTCAGTTCTGAATAAAAATTATAACCCACCTACTTATTCTACCTATCTTCCGGTTATGTACCTGTCTTTCTCAATTTTCTTTTGAAATATCAAAAGTAGTGGTTACCTACTTTACAACAAGGTATCGGCGATCCATCGATCAAAATTATGTCAACATACATGCTTAGGAATCGATCTTTCGCAGCAAGTCTGTAGCCTCCGAAATCGGGCAACATTATAGTGTATTTTTATTTACTTGTCGTATTTGGTAAACAAATATGGCGTTCAAAGGTAAAATTTTGGTAACGGTTTTTAAATGGTTTCTTCGAAGCAATTTCTGTAATTCATACCTGTTTTCTTTACAAAGATCATACCAGACTTGAAGTCAGTAATTGATGCGAAAATTTAAAATGATTCCCGTACCGGCTTTATTTACCAAATAGGACATGTAAATTAAAACACACTGTATGTGTCATAGCTTGTATAGAGGAACAGAGTAATCTGATCTAGCGTAGATGATTGATTGATGTTCCTAGACTTTGCTTCGATATTGAGGTCTAGGTAACTTATGCTTAGGAAGAAAGATAGATATTCTTTCAAAAATTGTTTTGTAGCCATTGGAGACAGTAGTTTTATAGTTCGAAAGTAACTGGATATATTGTAAAAAAAGTCTTATAAATGTTTAATTTTTTTTTAACAACGACTGGGTAACTCTTGGCCTTCATCTCAGCTAATGGTAAGTGCTGATCAGGCCGAAGGTGGAGGCGAGCGTCACCCGGAATCCTCAACCACAGAGGAACTAGCTATCTTACCTCTAACTGCCGAAACACAATATGGCGACAGACTTAGATAAGGTGGTGGTAGCTAGCCAAATGGACTTAAAATAAGCCTTACCGAGCAGAAAATTTTGCCCCTGTTGGGAATCGAACCCGGGGTACCTCTGGGTCTGAAACAGGTGGTCTTACTACTAGACCACAGAGGCGGTCCATTTATCTCCAAGTTGTCATTCCTATACTTATAATATCAGCATTTCATTTACAACTCGTATATTAGATAGTACCTAGTAATAGTAAGAAGATTTAGTGGTTAAAAATTTGTTAATATTTTATAAACTAACTCATGTATCAAAATGATTAATGTCATAATTTAACTCTATATCAAATTGTAATTCTTAACCTTATTATAATAAGAAATCTTGACATTGCTTTTGAATAAAATTAGGTTTAGAATTTAACAACGATATTTTCATAAAATCCTTTTAAAATATAAGAAAAATTCTGCTCGGTGCTCTGAATAAGAATCTAGGGAGGGCTTTAATGTTATTAAAATTGATAATTAGGCCCACCAAGAGAAGGCTAAAGTAACTTTCTCATAATAATTAAATTCCCAAAGGTTCATTATCTGTATAAAATGTCTAAGTAAGCAAGTTTATTTTGTGCCTAGAAAGTGAAAATATGAACAAAGTAAAAACGAAATTGAAAACGGTGTTAATTGTTCTTTTTTAATGTTGTCGGCCTCAAGTGTATAAAGTCCATTATTTTTCGCGAAATGGGTTTAGTAAATTTCCCTGTTGCGTAATAGAAAACGTAATTATTTTAATTCTTTCCTTGTTTAAGCCATCGCCGTTTCATCCTTTAGTAGACCTCTTTTTAAAGATTTCAAATTCCATTTCCATCAAAATAGAAAACAACGTATATTTTTTATCATAAATGGAATTCTTTTTTAGGGTTGCTAGCGTTTAGTTTATTGACGGGTGGAAATAGTGACTTCACACTGTCAGCGTATTCACATGACGTACATAAAAATACTGCAGGATTTACAATTCCGTTTCACACATCTGTTCAAAAGCCTATTTTTTTACAGCACATTATTTTTTTGTGTTTCATTTTTGTGTTTTTTATTTTTGTATAATTACGCGTTTAGGATGCTGTTGGGGCTGCCCCACTTCTGTAGTGCGTCGGGGATGTTCGCGGATGTAGTGATGTATGTGATGTAGATTGTTGTTTATTATGTGTGTACATAAATTGTAAAATAAATAAAATTAAAAAAATGTTTCTACACAACCATGCGCAAAAGGTGCGCTTCTATGGTGCGTAGGGTGTGGAGCAGCTCCAACAGTATCCTAAGCATGATTTCAAGTTGCCTAGACTGTGTTTTCGTGGGTCACTGTTGATCCAATACTATTTGTTTTTGTGAAATGTCAGTTAGACATAGTTGTAAGTCTAACCATTTTTGAGTCATGCTAATTTAATAAAGATAATTCTGTTCTATCTTCTATTACTCACTCTTCTTCTTCTTCGCTTCGCTCTTACTCACTATTCGAATGTTTATACCTAGTAGGTATAAATATCTATTCTAGCTACCACAAGTGAACTTAGAGCATACCTAGGTACGTAGTTACGTACTGCCGCTGAGTGTAGCTGCTGTGTTTGTAAAAGCGATGGTTGTGTGGGTAACTACTCTGTATTCACATACGGAGTATTTGCCTACAGAACCATGGCCTTAGTTTTAACTTAGGTTTAGTTTAGTGCTTATGTTAATTTAGTCAAGCAAAGATTCGTGCTAATTCCACGAGAACCTACTGCCGACAAATTGCTTTGCAGTTTGGCAGGTGTTATGTAAAAATAAAACTGTAACATTATGGACTAAATAAACAATAAAAAAAATAAAATAAAACTTATAAAGACAGGAACTGCAGTGGTTTTTGGATATTATTATAATGTATCCTTCAGAAATGCTTTCAATAGTTACGAAAATGCTTAGAAACCTTACAAATACCTTTGCTTTCACCATTCGAGGTTAGGAGAATCCCAATTTATTTGGGGTAATTTCTTTTTTGTCCATATTTCTCTATACGTCGTGTTCTCGGTAGTCTGTAGGACTTTGTGACATGATATGGCTAGAAACGAGGTCCTTTCCAGGCATATCATCTGTCACACAGTCCATCCATCGTTTATTTGGTATTCTCCTACTCATAAGGCAGCCACATTTTACACTATGGCATTTGGTATTACTGCCTAACTTCCATGGGACACGTGTTGACTGCGACAGTTAGAAGTTATTGGCACTTCAATTAATCAATTTATCTTGTCAAAAAATAAAAGTTTTATAACTTAATCCCAACTACGACAAAAAAGTCAACTACAAAGAGAATAAACAAGACATCACAGACAAATAAAAATTTGGAGTCACTCGTAATCTGTTGTGTGATGACTGATGAATATGACGTCACAAAGCCTATAACCACCGGCGATCAAGACTCTTCAAACGATACCTCACTTGCCAAATTTTGATCAGGAGTTCAGAAGCTATGAGAAAACACAAGAACATACATACATACATACCGGTCGAAATCATAATCCTCCTTTTTGCTTCGCCGTAGTCGGGTTACAAAAATCAAACGTTTTTTTTTCACTGTGTAAATTGTTAACTTCGGCAGTTAGAACAGCTTGTCGCTTCACCGACGTAATACAAAATTATGCTTCAAAAAAAAAAAAAACAGATTTACGAAAACACAATCAACACCCTACAACAAGCTTCAAATTCTCTTCACAAAAAATGTCCACATTTCTCGGAATTACCGAAACTATGGGTTTGATAAGGCTTGATACGGGTAAAAGGTAACTTGGCTAATCCATCATTAATTTGCACCCGTCCAGCCTGTGATTAGGGTCTTTATTTACCGCTTTTTATACCCTTACGTTTCAGTTTTCACGTGGTAGGTATTTAGCACACATAGTGGAATTAATTATTATACTGAACCGGTTATTACCTACCCTCATTCATAATCAGCCTATAATTTTCCCACTGCTGGGACACAGGCCTCCTCTCTGCGAGAGGGCCTTAATTTACGACGCGGGCCCACTGCAGGTTGCTAGATATATCTTCGAATTTTCGGTTCTAGAACATGCCGGTTTCCTCACGATGTTTTCCTTCACCGTTTTGAGAGCAGTGATGATGAAATTATTTACACAAAGTAAAGCGCCTGTCTGAGTTCGAACCAATAACCTACAAGTCGTAAGTCGCGGCCGTTACCACTGGGTAACGGCCGCGACTTACGACTTGTAGGTCGTTAAGCAGTGGCGGCCCAGTGGCCACCACTGCTCTTTTACTGCTTCCATTACCTACTCTATATAGAAGCTTTACTCATGTTTTTGAAAGCCTCAAATTCTAGTTTAACTGTTTGCATAGTTGGTATAGTGATCTATGTTCAAAAACGTAGCCTGTGTGTCAGTATTAATCTGAATTCATTTCGAGTTGTAACATAACCTCTATTTATTTCACTACTATCTTTTCACTTGACATTTACAGTTCCATTAAGTGTTTCATCGATGGGGAGAAGTTGTCACTAGGTACTGAAACACTTCGCTTCGTTCGACTAACTATAGGTATAAGTATTTTATTTTATTGTTGTTATATACGTATATATATGCTGTTACACTATAGACAAGGCCATATTTCCAGAATGAATAGTAGCCTTTAATAGTCCTTTTCCGGATCATGGTCCACCCATGTGCCAAATTTCATCTAAATCCGTTCTGCTATTTTAGCGTGAAAGCGTAACAAACAAACAAATAAACAAAGTCACTTTCGTATTTATAATATTAAGTTAGGAGTTGGGATTTTCATGTTTTCACAATCCTTGAATTTGTGACGAAGTCCTTCTCATCCATACTCATCCTATCATTTATTACTGGCAATCCTTTATGGCTGACCACATCATCATTCCATCTTCAATTTGAATTCAGAACGCCACAAACTCCCGTGCAGTCTTTTTCCAGTCTGCTGGACACCTCATCTTTGGACTTGACCGAGCGTGTTACTGTCTGTAATTTTTATATAACTATCATTCTTTCAAATACTGTGATAATATTACTATATTTATATAATCATGTGTGTCGTGTTTAATTAAGTAACCAGTAATAAACCGTTCCTCCTATCGTCTACTGTGTTTACCTCATTATTCAACGTTGTCCGGTGAGACCCTCACTAAGCGAGCTAGCGGAGGGCAGAGGGGTCTCTATACCCCAAGTTGACAGAAGCAGCTTGGCTACAAACCACCCAAAATATTGAAAACAATATACACGTACAATATGCAAGTACCATCTAGCAATTTCAAAACCTCGTTGACAATAGTACGCGACGTTCAAACCAAGCTTTGTCTCACCAATACAATACACATAAAATCTAACAATCGAAACAATCCTAGTTCATACAACATGCAGTTCTATAAAGGACATTTTACAAACTATAACAAAACGTTGCATCAGGTGGAAACTACTCTGTAACGACCTACTTCAGTATAGACGGTCTGTAACGGTTGGAACATGGCAACCCAGCGATAATAGCGTTGTTTTCGGCTTCGGAAATGCGACGGAGGCAAAGGAAATTCAACTGGGCGTAGGAATTCAAATGCCGACGGCCGCAGTACTGCCCATCAGTATTTGATCGGTTTAATGAACTCTTGAGTATTGTGGCCTGCATCGGACCCAAAGGGTCATAATATGCATTCTATTGATTTTGGGGTTCCGTACCTCAAACGGAAAAAACGGAACACTTATAGGATCACTCGTGTCTGTCTGTCTGTCCGTCTATCACAGCCAATTTGCTCTGAATCCAATGGGCCAATTTTGTTACATTATGTATTTCTGTAACCCAAACACGGACTTGTAACGTAAATTTAAAAAAAAGTTTTGCATTCTGTACCGTGTGACATATCAAATGAAAGGGCTTGTTAAGATTTCGCGATGTTGCGGATTTCAAATATTTTCTATAATTTTGAAACAATACTTTTAAAGATATTTAAAAAAATAGATGTAAAATTGACCATTTGAAAAACACTAACAATTTTTTTTTTTAAACATCCTGAAAAGAATGCCCCTTTTATAGATTACAGGAAAGAGAAGAAGAAGTCTATGGTCTTAAAATAACATAGTTTTCCCAATATTGTGCGTAAAAACTTACATTTGCAGTTGGAACGTTTTTGGACTACAATGTTATGTTTGTAACTACAGAATTCTTAATTGCGCGTAGTCCGACACGTACTCGGCCGTTTTTTTTTTTACATTATTGTTTTACCTGAATAGCTGTCTTAATTAATATGCCTTGATTTTTATGGCATATCAGTTAATCCTTAAGTTAATAAGGGCATGATGATGATGAACGATTAAACGATAATTATTTACAGAGATAATAGCTAAAGAAATAATAATAATGGAATTACATTCATCATCGGCATTTTTCTAACTATATTGGTGTTGGCTTCCAGTAAACCCATGTGGCTGAATATGTTTTACATAGAACACCTACTACTATATGACCTCCGAAACCCAAATAATAGACAACATCGATATTCTAAAGTAAGATCAGGCACCTATACCTATAGCCATACCCGTAACCCGTACCGTACCGTAACTATTGAAGTAGAGATCCAAATGGATCACATCGGTGGTGTAACAACCACGTTTGAGTGACGAAATTGAGGCAGCACTATGATGTCATTAGTTCACAGGTACTTTTGTACTAATGACGTCACGTTGCGGTCAACGCTCGAGCTCAGGGAATATTACATATGAAGATGGCTGTAGACTGTAGCACCTACAAGGGTAAATTACCTTTTAGCTCAATATGTTGTACCTTACTTACGGTGGATCGAAGTTGAACCGTCGACCGTTGAGGTACTATGAATAGATAAACAAGAGATGATTTTTATGCTTGGACAAAATGTTTGACTTAAACCTTTCTGCATGAATTTCAAGGGAAACTGCCCAACTGAACGTCGTTACTTTAACTATAAAAAAACATTTTACAAAAAAGATAACCGACTTCCAAAATTAAATTTATTTTTGGAGGTCGGTTGTGAAAAAAGAAAAAACCATACATAAAGTCGAACATAGAACCTCTTCCTTTTTGGAAGGCGGTTTAAAATACAATTTCCATCCACGACTAGTCACCAAAACGTTCATGAAACTCCTAATAAAATTTCATTTCATTCAAGAGCTCAAAGCTTCTAAGGTAACAAGAACGGAATGTAGTAATCAAAAATGTCTTCCAACCTCTCTATACTGAACCCTGAGATATATATGAAGTTCATAAAGGCTCGACACTGAAATATGTTCCATTCGATTTTATCTAACGACCAATATGACCCAAGGGTCAGCCTGAACCAGTTAACGAGTTCTTCAATTGATAATAAAGTTCTCTGAATGTAGTCGAGTGTCAATTTGGATTCTTGATATTTTGCTGTTTTTGTGGAGTTTTATAAAATTCTTGTCTTATGAAACATTTTTGCAAATTGGTGGCTGTATGAAGATTCCAGTTTGTAGCTTACAGGTGTCGTAAAACGCTACTAAAGACTTCAATGTCTGCTGAGCTTTCTTAAGGGCCTAACCTACCTCAAATTACTTAGCATGATGCATGATGCCGAAAAAACTGCAGCATTAATTTTGAAATAATTATATGTTAAAGTTGAGAATTGATGCTAGGTCCTGTGTTTGACGAAAATTCCTAAATTCCAAACCTTTAAACGGAACTATAAACCCAACGTATTTTTTATTTAAAAAATGCTTCAAATTAGATCATGAAAACTTTGCAAAATAACTATTATATATTTTTTTCAAATATCCTTTATTTTCACCGTAAAAAGCAATTACCTAAACTTTTCAAGCCTTGGAGCCGCCAGCACCCTACTCCATCCTGCTCTCACTCACTCCGCGCGTAGAATGGTGCAAGCGAGATATAAAGTGAATTTAAGTTGTGTACCTATATTCGTACCGTAGCGCAGTAGCCAAGAATTAACTCATTGTAAGTCTAAAATAAATTAAAATATCTGCTGAACATTAATCAGCTCGATATGTGTCTTTTGGCTGATTCCTATAATTAACGAACCGTTATTGGTTAAAATTAAGACTCTTGTATCTTTTCCAATAATGAAGCAAAAACCTCATAGTTTTGCATAGTAGACCCTCCCATATGGAAGTAGATATCACAGGTAAAATTAGCTTAAGAATTTATTTATTTTTGCTCAGTTTGGCAATAAAAAAAGCTACCATTGGTAAGCAAAACGATTCGTATTTGTTTATAGGAACCGAGCATTTAACAAACATTTAAAAACAAACATTTAACAAACAAAGCATTTAACAACGTCATTTACAATATAAGATTAATTAAAAAGAAAACGACTAAAAAAGCTAAAATCGATTATTTTCTGAGAATCATTTCTAAGCAAATTGACATTGGAGACTTACATTTTAATTAAGTAAAAGTCTGCGATAATTAGAATCATTTTTAAGCTTGTAAATGTCTAGAAAGTAAGTAATTATTAATTCCACAAAATCTAAGTAATAATGGTAGTCTTAAACCGAACAAGTATTTTAATTTAAGTAATTAGTTTTCTCGTAATACTTGGATTATGTCGTTTCTATTGCAAAGTCAAAGTCAAAAGTTTAAATGTTGGTGTTATGTTAGTACTTATGTCTTCACTTTGATAAACTCTTGATGAGAGTTTAATGGATCTTTTAAAGTTTTTTACTAGTTACAATATAGTTACCTTCATATTAATATTGTTGAGAAACGCGAGTTTTCAACAGTTGCAATCATGAAATGTAGGTATGTGTGTTTAGAACTCTCGCTGTCCTTGAAGAATTTGAGTTAAAATGCATTTATACCATCATATTTCAACACACATCCATTAGGTGATATTATGAAGGTAATACTATAGGTAGTTATTTAGTTATTTTATTTACATTATGTTATATTTTACACGGCCTTTATTCATGAATTCATAACCTTATGTTAATCGCAATTACACTTAAGACCACACAAAAAAGGAACAATATTAATCATAATCAACCAACACCTATGAAGACTCTCGTTTGGGCAGCTGGATTAAGGGCTTGATTCAGAAAACGGTACTCCTGGACACGGCTCGCATTGTTAGGAGGTTCCTCTCTCTGGAGCCCTGAACGCCGGTAGCTTGGACCCTGTTCCCGATACCGGTGGGCTTCTATTTTTTATATTTTTAAATGTTTTTATATATTTTTTATTGTAATATTTAAAAATATAATTTACATTTATTGAAAGTGAAATAAAGAGATAATCATAAACATAAATCTTTATTTATCTCAACATCATAATATTACACACACAGCACCGGTTAATAAGATGCACAATCTTAAATTGAGAAAGGTGTCTGAGGTAGGAGGATCCTGAGTTACAGATCACCCGGCTCTCTTAGATAGACTTAAGACACAATCATGTCAATTTACAAAACAGTAGAGTCAAGATAATGTAGGTATAACAAAAGATTGAAAAAAATTAGAAACTGAATCAAAGAAAAACAAGCGAACATTAAATTCAAAGAAATAACAAATTACAGCTTTTGAAATACATGAGATGTTGAAAGAACACGAACAAACAATAAAGCTTACTATAACAGAGGTAACAACATGATACCTACAAGTATCAGTAATCGTAAAGGGACGATAAAACCTGCCATACACTGTGGTAAAGCGAAGTAATGTGTTACGATCTTGTGGAGATGAACGCGCGTTTGATCGTTGCTGTTGGAATGTTGATAGAAGTTAGAAATAGGTGTTGTGAACAATTTGTTGACGAAGTTTTTAATATTTCGTAAGTGCGTATACAGGGTGTTAGGGTAAACACCGTTATCCTTGCAACCAGTGGTTTGGTTTCATTTAGAGACCGTAAAATCAATGGAAAATTATAACTTTTTTTTTAATCTACATTTTACCACAAGAGACGCAAGTTCGTTGCCCTATGCGCCAGGGCAATGAACTTGCGTCTCAACACGCGCGGGAGGTGCGAGATGTGAGCTGAACGGCCGCGAGCGCGACCCCTCCCTTAGTCAGTCAGCTGTTTCGCTAGAGAACTCGGTGTCGGATAGAAACGTTTTTTAAATCTTTTAATGAAAATAACGTTTTTTTTTTGTTGTGTTCGGTCATTTATTTTTATATTTAAGTCAACTACCCATGGTTTGAATGACAAGAGTGTTTACCCTTACATCCTGTAGTTTAGTAAATTTATTTGAGGAGTTAGTGGTTATTTGTAATAGCATGATGGGGTTGACATCGTCGCATAAGGGTTAGTTCACACCGAGACGCGAAGCGACGCGCACTTTTTTATGATCCGAAACAATATCGAATTTATTTATTACATAATAAGGTAGACGCGATGCGCAGCACCGCGCATCTCAGTATACTTTGACACGTATCAACCCTCGCACTGACATTATACCTTTTCGTGAAGAAAATAAGTTCGATAATTGCTAAACAGTGCGTGAAGCGTCGCGTCACTTCACGTCGCGGTCTGAGCTGACCCTAAGCGTACAAAAATCCCTTAAATAAATAAAGATTAAAAAAAGGGCGTGTAGGTACCACATTATACTATTAAATAAAACTGGCCAAGTGCGTTGTATGGGAGCCCCCTTAAATATTTATTATATTCTGTTTTTAATTTGTTGTTATAGCGGCAACAGAACTACATCATCTGTGAAAATGTCAACTGTCTAAGTATCACAGTTCATGAGATACAGCCTGGTGACAGACGGACAGACAGACAGACAGCGGAGCCTTAGTAATAGGGTCCCGTTTTACCCTTTGGGTACGGAACCCTAAAAAAGTGTCGTCATTGATAATAAAGAGGAAGTTGTCCTTTAAAAAATTTATTTATTTGGTTCTCGTAAAATGTTTCCATTTTACTGGATTTGATAAGCTTCAGACAGTATAGCACTTAGCCGCGTAGTCCGTATAGCATGCGTAGCCACGTAGTCGGCGTAGCTCGTGTAGCG
Source organism: Lithophane socia (assembly GCA_947522985.1). Taxonomy (NCBI): domain Eukaryota; kingdom Metazoa; phylum Arthropoda; class Insecta; order Lepidoptera; family Noctuidae; genus Lithophane; species Lithophane socia. The sequence goes on along the minus strand of OX383262.1, from coordinate 12,827,460 downwards.
GCGTAGTCAGCGTAGCTCATGTAGCGGCGTAGTCAGCGTAGCACGCGTAGACAGCGTACTCGACGAAGCCACGTAGCGCGCTCCGAGCACTGTCGCGTTTAGCCGTACATTACAGCAAAATAACCAGGGCAAAATATTTGCATTACCAATCGAAACGATGCTTTCAATGCATAACGTTGCGTTAAATCAGTATTCAATGCAGCGGGTAGCTTTCCTCTCCAATAGACACATGTAGTGACGGCCAGCTAATACAGGACTATCAAACTTCAGATATTTTAACATTCTCAATGCATAGACGCGTTCAAAGACGATTCCCAATATACTTACTCCTAAATAAATAAACAAAAACATCCTTCAAACTTCCACTCGACTCAATGCTAACATACCCAACTCATAAGTCCATATTACTATGTTATTGGAACTATTAATATCCGAACCCAAACGGATATCTAACATAATATAGATTTCAATTACGAACAAAATTGATGGTCCGTACGCCATCTTATGAGCGGGATATTACGGGGCGGGAAATCTCTTGTAGGTAGCCTAAAATAATGGATCGGGGAAGTACTACATTGTTATAGATCTTACTACCAGGTTGGTGGTTGATGGATCTTCTAAAGATATAGTTATTTTGCAGGTGCTTCTAAAAATACAAAATATAGATTCAATGAGTTGGATTTATTTATATTTGAGACTGTTTTAACCACTACTGAATATCGGTATAGTAACGGAAGACTTTTACCCTGAACAACACATACCGGGCGTTTGGTGCATCGTTTACCAAATGAAAATGGTGGATAGGAGGGCTAAATGGGTTATCTCCTCCGGCACCAAAAAAAATTGTTGGATCCACGGGATTTTCTTTTTATTATTTTTAAAATATCCCCAAAAACAGCCTTTGGACTTAGGTAAAAAAAAGGTATTGGTACAGCCTCAATTTATTTTATTTGGGGCCTGAGACGTTAGCTAATGACCCCTCCCATCCGCCATTTTCATTTGGCATACGATTCGATGCACCAAACACCCTGTATATTAAAAAAAAACTGTAATCAAAAGGTCATCTTTTTCCGTTTCATCTTTGCCTTTATTTGGGATCGACGCAGCATGTCTACTTCTTAGAACAAAGCAGATCTACTTAACATAGCACCGTTTCCGAAGGGTTAGGCAGAGGTGTCTCAAGTACACCCACATTTCGCCCCTTATGTTTAAGTACCATGTAATAGGGGGCGAGCTTATTGCCATCAACCGGGTACAAATCAATACTACGGGCTGCTAATGAGAAATTCCAAATCAAAAACTCAATAACACTTTGCCCGACCTGGGAATTAAACCCAGGACCTCATGCATAGCAGTAGTGCCTGCGACCGCACTAGACCAACGAGGCAGTAAAAAAAACTCATTCCAAAACGTTTTATCTAGCGTATTCTCTAGCTGCTGTTGTTATCAAAGAAGATCTAAAATGATCCAGGAAAAGGAAATGCGTCAAGATAATTTACGTATATAAGTAGGAAGTTCATAATACTTCCTACTCACATATAACTTACCGTATCATATCCAGAAACGGTTTAGGATAATTTATGAGCAATAAATCTTCAAACTTAACCCCGTTCTAAGCATAATTCATATCAATATCACACCCACAGACGATGGGGTCGGTCTTCACATGGCTCAAATATCTATGGGTTAGAGATAATTGTTTTTGTTGCAGGTTTGAGTGTTTGGGCGTCTCAGATTAATGCTTTTTTTTATATACTCTTTTTCTTCAAAAAGGTAGGTAAATGATCGCAAGCCAAACTGCTGAACGTATCCCGCGCTCAACAGTCCAGTATTACAGTAAAATAGTGAAATACTTACATAAGTAAATGGATATCCATTTTACAATCTGCAATAACACAGTCACAAGAACAATCAATTTGTCGTTATCACAACCTGTTGCCAAAGTTCGCCAACCCGCTAAGTTTCCACACAGAACTTTCTGTTTGCATAGGTTTATGAATATTTGCTATTCATTTGATAATATTAATACAATCTTCCGGGATTCCTGAACTTAGGTAATTCGTTGAAACACTTATGTCCCCAAGTTTGACCTACTTTATGGTTTTATCGGTGCGCCTTTTCTGCTTTTAATTTATTCCATTTAAACAAGAAAATATTTTTTTTTCAGTCGCCAATTGAAAATTTATGCGAAAAAAATATCACTTGTTCCCTACATTTATTCGCTTAGCTCTTCAAAATATAGGGAACAGCGAATTTTTTTTTTGCGATTTCAGGTTTGGTTCCAATAGTGAAAGTTGTTCATAATGATGAGTACAATGACCCCTTAAGAGATTTCGTGTAAGAAAAGATAAACCTTATAATGTCGATTTATAAATCTTTTTTGAGGCTGATAGTACCTATTTCATATGAGTGATTCGCTCGATTCATCCGCAGAGTGAGTAGTACAAGTAGTGGGCATACGGATAAGTATGAACGTCAAATACAAAGTGAATCCCAATCTCATAAAGCAATATTGTCGAGGACAGTTCCTTTGACTATCAGAGCTCTTCCTCTGAAGCGGACGGGACAATTGTTTTCGGGAACGCTTTTGTTATTCTGTTTGTGGAAATGCTTTGGAAAATATGTCAATGTTTAGTTAGAACCACGAAGTTAGAACACAATCTCTCCCTCGCAGCGTTGGGTTACTTTCAGTTTCACTTAGAATTAATTGTATTTTAAACAAACAATTTCAATAGTAAAGTTCTACACATACCTGCCAGTTTTACTAACAAATAAAATATGCATTATTTGATTATAAATAATTTAATCGATTTAAGAACAATCCTAACTATCCTAATCCTAACTAATATTATAAATGCGAAAGTGAGTTTGTTTGTTCATTTGTTACGCTTTCAGGCTAAAATGGCTGAACGGATTTAGATGCAATTTGGCACATGGGTAGACCATGATCTGGAATAGGACATAGACAAAGTTTAAAAGAATTAAAAAAGTAATAATGCTACAAAAAAACCCGTCAATAAATGTTGAATCATAAGATTTACCTTCAATTTGAAAAAAATCACCTTACATTTCCATTTTCTATTCACTAGAGGAGCTCGTGGCTCAGTAATTAGCCGCACAGATCGATCCATCAGGTTAAGCTACGCTTGCTGGGGTTGGTCTGTGAATGAGTGACCATCTTTACATACCGAGATCGAGCACGTTAAGCCGTTGGTGGCAGTCGTTACGAGTCGTCAGAGGCCCGAAAGTCTGACAACCAGTCTTACCAAGGTATCGTATTGCAAAGTTTCTGTGTGGAGGTCAGATAGGCACTCGCTCCAAAATACTAGTATTCAGCTGCATCCGGTTAGACTGGAAGCCGACCCCAACTTAGTTGGGAAAAGGCTAGGTAGATTTCCATTTTCTATTTCATTCCATTGTAATACGGCTCTATCAATAATAGAAAGTCAGTCGTTTCCTTACACTCTAGATTGAACAAAACACAATCTAAAAAGCAATTTCCTTTCCGATTTAGTTCCTTAAAACGAGTCACCGGGACTTTGCAGTGCTGAATCAAACAAGTATTTGATTTATATAAGATCTAAATGGCGGCTCTGTAGTAGACCACTACGTGCATAGACATATAACAAGTAATCATGTACGAGAGGACGAGGGCGAAGTCAGTGAAGATTGGAGGAACAGGCTTTGTCGCATAACCTAGAATTAGAATCATTCTTGCAGCTGTGAACATCCTAAATAGACTTATCCCAATATCTGTAGCTGGTCGTGTCGTCACATATAGAGCCCCGACCACCCAGAACGGAGTTAGGTTCTTCAACTCCGATAAATAGGCTCTTCGGACGATTTCGGAGTTCGGGAATAAACCTTTGTTTACCCAAGTCATGGCTGCCATAGGACTTAGGGCTAATAACTTCACCACCAGAAGCGCCGAATGTGCCATGTACGTTTTAGTCAGTGGATGATCCAAGTTTATTGTGACCGCCATTTTTATAACAAATAAGTACTTTACTTTCTACTTTTATTTACTTTGTAATTTTGACGTCTACGTGTCATAACAGTTGATTTTTTAGAGCTGACATTTGGAAGTCTTGATAGAAGTCATTTGGCTCTCCTGAGTGTTAAAAATAAAATGTATTTTGGCTAAGATGACGGAGAATCATACGTATTGCCTCATTGTGTGGAGTCATAATGTCATAAACTTGAGAGAATTTCATTAACTCCGTCATACACTGGCTTAACAGTATGGTATAATTCAGCAAGGGATAACCTTTATACTCAAAAGAGTATAAAGTATAATATAAAGGAAACTGCAACATGTTTGCTATAGGTGTGTTTGGCAGAGCCAAGCAAGTGTTACATAATATTGTGTTTTTATGTATCCTTCAATGACACAGGTTTTTGGTCTGATTTCCGTGAGACATTCCACTACGCCGTGATCCTAAATAGTAAAGTGTCCTACTCAAATAGAAATAGCTGTGGTTTCACAGGACCCTTCGTAGTTTAATGTAAATAACTACTTTCATACACATAATTACGAAACACACTTAGTTTTGGGTTTAGTTAACACAACTACAACAAAATTACTGAAACATCTACCGTGAAACCGGAGTAAACAATCATAAAATATGATCCTTGAGTTTCTTGCGAAGTTACATCTTACGTTAAAAAAATAAAGATACCAAATTCGATATTACTAAAAGCCATAAGAATTTCGAGCACAATATAATTATAATTAAATACGAGTATGTCACACATTAATGTTAAGACATTCAATTAACGCGATCGATGAGAAATGACTTTCAAGTTTTAATTACACAATTTTCTAGTAAATCTAATCATATAAAGCTATAAAAATGGTGAAAGTATCACGAGTAACTATGGAGTATCATTGTTATGGCCCGAAAGGAAATACACTCGGGTTTTCGACTCCAAAAACCCAGCCACAGAAACCATCTTCACAAAGTAACATGCGCATCAGTTAACGAACATATATTAAAGAATTCTGGCAGTATGCCAGCAAAATTTTCAAACAAAGTTGATGAGACTTGACATATTCAAGCGCAAAGCCACCAAAGTTCTCAATTTTCTGTGAACAGAAGTGTCAGTAAACCGTGAACAAGCTTGCACTAACTTCCATATTTTCTCGTTACTTTGTAGGCAAACGACTCGTTCCAGTAACATTGCTCACAGCAGTTGGTTTTCTTCTTTGTTAGTTCTAATTAAGTAGTGCATAAAAGATGTAATCATGCTTAGTTGTTGTTTGTTTTAACACAATGTAATGGAATTGAAATAATTTTCCTTCATAAATAAAAAGTAGCTGCAGTCATAAATTTCAATAGGGGGGATTTCTGGACATATTTTTTTCGATTCCAATTTTTCCCCCTAAGGGGCATTACCAAGGGGGGATTCTAGACTTTCTTTAATTCCACTTATCCCCAACAAGAGGGACTTTCAGGAGGATTTGTGGAATACGTCATTTGTGTTGTTTTCTTGTTAAACCAAGGTAGCATTGGGGCCTCGTCCCTTCTCTTCGGTCACCTAGAAAGATCGAATTATTGGTATAACTAACCAAAACAACAAGATATTCCACAACGAAGCCTACAGATGTACAGTTTCAGAGACTTATTGTGAAAAGCGACCGAGTAGTCTACTAACCTTATAATTTAACTTCCTCATAATTCAAACTTTTGCCTCAATCATTCCACATACAATAAGTACTTACTTTACTCATAAATAATTCATAAATCCGTTAGCTCTAAAAAGGTTCGCCCCCGATAAGGAGAGTCAACAAGCCAACTTTCAAGATTCTGAACATGGAGCGAACGCACCCATCGGGAAATCTTTCCGTTTTGACTACTGATTTGCAAAGTTTTTATGTCGTAAACCCAGATTACATCACGTCTTTTCTATTGACGTAGACACTATGATACGCATCGTAACTGTTTATGATCTTAAATAAATATTTATAATATATTTAAGGAACTGTATACAGTGCCACTAGCGGCATTATATCACTATTGGATAAAGTGCCGCAGTTGTGTACATACACAAAATGTCAAAGGCAATGTTACTACTGTTACTACGAGAACTTAGGATGCCAGAGCGAGAGAAGCGAGATTGGGACTTGGGGCACCCCGACTCGGTCAGGTTAGGTTCGAAAGCGATCCGCCATCCCCTTCGTGGTTATTTTTTTTTAACCATTCAGGAATAGGAGTCCCGCTCAGCGGGGCTCCGTTGACTACGCCGTATTACTGCTTCGAAATAAATTTAGATCTGCCACGGTACGGCTGTATACGGTACGATTAGTATAATAACCCTTGCGGTTATTTAAAATGATGTACTAAAATGCCGCTTGCGGCACTATAATCGTGCTATAACCGACAGTGATAGAATACCGCTTGCGGCACTCTACACCGCCTATATTCAATACAATTTAAGTCTTTTTGGATTAGGTACAACAGAAATACAGAATGCAATAAATTTCATGTTGCCATTGAGTTTTGCAGGCCCCAATATTTATCAGTTTTATATCACACGATTGTTGTATATTAGCTAATCTTATTCTGAAGTTATTTCTGTTATTCGTTTTTTTAATGACTATCCGGGTCCTACCGTTATTATACCGTATTTAGGTACCAACCGTTCCACGACAACGATCCAATTAACATGAAGGAATTTTAAAGCATTGAATGCAAATTATGAAAGCAGAAACTCAAGCAATATTCAACAGCAATAAAACGTCCAAACAAAAAAAGGGAAAGCCGTTGTTGTATGATAAAGTTTTACATTATATTGACAAATAATTATGTACATGATCGTTTCCCTTTATAGCCACATAAATCCTATGACACATATGAATTTCAAATGCACAAAAAAATTTGTAGAGCAATTCCGTTACCTTTAAAGCGCGTTCCAATAAGTATATACTACACTTGAGCCCATATAACTTGTTATTGCATACGACACTACGAACGCGGATTGTGCCATTTTTCGCATATCTCGTAAATACCCTAGGGCTGATATGATTCGTGCGAGGACGTAGACACGTAGGAGTGATTTTGTTGCTACTGGGTCTGGGGATGTAGTCATGTACAAGGCTGCAACCAACCAGAAAGGAGTCAAATTCTTTAGGTCACTTATGTTCGATCGCTGGACCCTTTCAGGCTGGCACATCACACTGGCTAAGGGAATAAGCGCCAGTAGCTTTAGTGCAAGTAAGGCAGAGTATAAGAAGTAGGTCTGCATTAGAAGAGGGCATGGTGTGGCGTAAGCCATTTTTTTTTAATTCAAATTTAATTAAATTTTTGGATAATGCATGATTTTGACAGTTTTGTGTCATATGTCATAGTGTTCCCCAGAACTTTGCATAGAGTTCTGGATTATAGAATAGATAATTAAACGTCTCAGTAGACTAAATACTTTTCGATCAATAAGTTGGTTAACAGTTTTATTTAATTTAATGAGATGGAAAAACCAGCTTTAATTTTAATAATTTTGCACTCTATGCTGATTTATCTACCACACTTTTAATCACTTCAAAAAGGGGAAGGTTGGTCAATGCTAATTGTAGATGGCGTGACCATAGCTAGATCCCTACGGCTTACAATTTGACGATGAATGACAATTTCGTTCATTCATTCCATTCCGTGATCATTCATGAGTTAGGTTTTATTTCACTATTCTCAAAGTATTAAATTGTTTACTCAAAATTTTTAAATTTCTGACTATTCCCCTAAATTCGGTGATTTCAGTATTTTAGTAAAAACCTTAAATATAACTTATTTCCTCGTAATCACTTTCTTGAAAATGTTTCCGACCTATTCTCGTCGAACTCTGTTTAGTTAAAATATTTTTTTATATCTTTCGAAAAATGGTAGTCTCCAGTTTCCGAGCATTTACGAACACAATCAAGTAATTTTCGTAAAAATAAATATAAAAACCACCTCACGCCTTGTATTACTAGCTTGTTTTGGGAACTAGCTTCGAAAGCGCCATTTTGACAGTTGTTTATGAATATCAAAGCTAAGAAACTGTTTCAGATACACCTACCTCCTCCTTATTCAATTCCTCCAAACACAAAAAAAAACCGAAACGTAGAATATGTTTGGTTAGGACGAGCCCTGAACTTGAAATGATGAACTTTTTTTTTTAAATCAGAATTTTGTTTACGTGCCTAATATAAATTTTTGACCCATGACCACAAGAGATTGACGGTGCTGGGTTCAAACAATGATCAGATTAATTTAATAACGGACACCGGTTAATTTAGGTACCCATCCTTAATTGGGTTTTTCTATATAAATACCTATGGTGATTGGCAATTGGCAGTTATTGTGTTATGACATCAAACATTTATTTTTAATTACGTTCATTAATGAATCCCCATCCAATCAATCTCGGGATAATTAAATCGGATGTCGATATGACAAAAGATAGGTACCTAATTAAATAACAAAACATCATGCATGTTTCATCAATTTCAAATTTATTTTACAAGAAAAGATCGGACGTTGGACCCCAAACTAAGCATTTGCCTGTATCTTTAGGGGTCGGAAATCTAAGACTGAAAATTATTATTTTGGTACTTTTTTGCAGTTGCGATCTCCTCCTAAAATAAAGCTGTATCGTAGATGGAGGCAAGCAATCATCACAGAGTACATTTTGATATAGTTCATCATCAGTGCATCATCATCATCCACTCTGTCAGGATAGCAAAAAACAAAAAAGATAAGTGCTCGGCTACACAACGCTAAGACCACGCCGCGACCGCGCCGCGCCGCCGCTGGGACGCCGCGCCGTTCCGCTTGATTAATTAAAGTATTATAAAGCGCGTGCACTTTTGTAAAGGTGGATTTAGACCAAACGAACATAGAACCAGAACAAGAGCTAGAGCATTCTCTTGTTGATATTCTTGACATTTTAGTTTGGAGAAACCACCGAAGGAATGTTCTGTCCCTGTTTACACAAAACAAATTTGGTAGAGTGGGGGTAGAATGTGCATTCGCTCGCTTGGTCTAAATCGACCTTTAGCAGCCGGCGATCAAGCGGAACGGCGCGGCGTTCGAGCGCTGGCGGCGCGGCGGCGAGCACTTAGGCCAGTAAGCTTGGAACCTTCTCAATGGATCAATGCAATGTCAGATGAAACTTATTGGCTAATACCCATTTTTTCGCGATCTACTTAACATCACCGTCGTGATGCAAGTTTTTTTTTTTTTTCCTTTATGATGTATCACGGTTGGTGATACTTTATTCACATTACAATCTAGCCTATTAGCTAATAAACCTCCAACTGTCATTAACGAGACACAATAGAATTTTAATTGTTATCGGCCATTAGGAGGCCAATCGACGGTTAAGCGGAATAATTTAAATATAACTTTAACTGCTAAGTAACTATAAAATTAAGAAATCGTCCAATAACGTCTTTCTTATTCACTTTAAGTTAAGGGGAAGGCAGACACTTGAATCACGTGTTCTTTATAAAAAAAATCGTGTTAGGGAATAAATCGAACAGATTACGTGTGACTCCGGATTTTTAATTTGTCTGTCTGTGGTATCTTGTTTATACCTTTTAAGTCGTAGTTGGGTTTTAGTTTATATTACTTGTTTTTTTTTTTTTAAATTCTTTTGGGGTTATAATATATATATTTTTGAAATGTGCTCATTAAGCCCTTTCATTTGATACTCAACATGGTACGATTAAACCATTTTTTTTTTAAGTTCCTCACTTTATGTCCTCTAGAGGGCGCCATTTTTAATTTAATGTGACTTCACATAGCCTATAACCAGCGGACAATCACGACGCTTCTAACGATACCTCATTTGTCAAATTGTGATAAGTGGTTTGGAAGATAGGAGGGAACAGATGAACATACATACATACATACATACATACATACATACATACATACATACATACATACATACATACATACATACATACATACCGGTCAAAATCATAACCCTCCTTTTTCTTCGCCGTAGTCGGGTAAAACGTCAGCACTTGCACTACAGTCACTTACTGCAATAAACTAACTCGAAAGGTTTTACCCTTTTTAGACTAAAAAGGGTAAAACCTTTCGAGTTAGTTTAAGCTAATAAATGAAAGAAAGTGTTTAACGTAACTGGGGCGCTGGTGAAACCAGCATACATTTCTCGTAAGTACCTTGGGGACTACAACAGAGTGCAAACGACTAGGCCGAATATGTTTTCTTTCTTGTCACCTCGACAGTGAATTACCTTTTAGAACTTGCACGTCGTCACATTGCGTAGCGGTGACAAAATAGTATGCATGGGGTGAAAAAGATTTTTTAAAGTGTTCTAAGAAGTCAATTAGCGAATACCTAGTGAAAAATACAAAGTTGATTTGTCGGACTTTTTTGTAGAAGTATTAATCATTTTTTTTTTTCAATTTATAATCCTGCAAATTCTGCGCACATTTACAGCGACATACCTAACGAATGACCGGATCAAAAGACCAAGAAACTTCCATCAGTACATTACATACAACTTTCAGCTAATCAGAGTTCCACAACCAACGCAAAAATTCAACCGTAGAACTAATATAACCCCGTATTACTTCGCTCCGAAGTTAAAACTTACAATGTAGTTACATCGCAATACCTGCATGCCGTGAATCCCAGGAAACCTTCTCAAAGTAGGTAATATACTTCAGTCAAGTCTTCTTGTTAACCCCTGGTGGCAATAGTTTAAACCATAAAGGCAGGCTGCTTGCAGGCACTCTAAAAGTTTACGTCTATTTACCATTTGTATAACCATCGGTAAGTTTGAGAACTATGAATAAAAAATAAGATTAAAGTTTGAGAGCCTTCAGCGTTCATACGTTGGAGTTTGCGACACACGTAGGTAGATCTTATAAAGCCATACTTCCATACTATAATATTTATTATTATAAATTCGAAAGTAACTCTGTCTGTCTGTATGTTACCTTCTCACGCTTAAACCACTGAACGGATTTCAATAAAATTTCGCATGGAGATAGATAGATGACATCCCGAGGAATGACATAGGGTAGATACATTTTGTTTAAAAAATAATCCTATAGCGGGTGATACAGGGGATGAAAGTTAGTATAGGAAACCCAGCATTTCTTAAGTATCCTGGTAGTACGTTCCCGTGGGACGATATCCCGTTTATCGACGTCCACGCGGGCGAAGCCGCGGGCAAAAGCTAGTACCTTATAAAAGGATATGTAGAATGTATCTAACTCTAAAGGCTTCATCAAAGTCAGATATATTTTATCCGTGGAATAAAATTGTCGTCTGACAGTTTTTGTATGGAAAAACTGTCAAAAATTCAAAATTTATTCTCAGGATAACACTTATACTCGGTATAAAAGTTTGGTGAAATTCGCCCTAAATCAGTTTTGCGTTACAGGACTAACAAAACAGCAAATCGGTTTTTGATGGCAAATCCCAAGACATTACAACACAATAGCTTTTTTCACCCTTACCATTTTCGATACAATTGTCCATCCTACAGACTGAAAACTTATTTTACATGTTTTAAAGATGTCACATTGTTAGTGTGTAGACCCTGTAGGCCCCCCGAAGTTCTTTAGTATGCTATATTCTTTAGTATGTTACCTACCTATAGAAAATTGTCTGTGCATAACCTATACGATGGCTTTTAGAAAATTGACCGTTTATAACATGTTTAGAACGGTCATCATACCCGGAATAACCCGAATGCTCACCGTTTCGCCGCCTGCGCACACGTTGTTGACGCTCGGTGGATGGCACGCGACGGAGTTGGTCGCTGACGGAACGGTCTAGTGGGAATAGGGTCATACTTTTCAATACAAATATATTTTTTTTGCCTGACGCGTTCCTAGCACGGTCATGGTATATGATACGGTGTAGGGGGCAGAAAAAAAAAAAAGTTTTGGAACCCTGAAGGTACAATTCCGTCCGAACGCACGCAGCAACTGCAGGCGACTTGTCGCCGCGACACGACTGGTTTCTATGTATTTCTATAAAACTGACGTGTCACTTGCTATTTCATAGAAATTCACGTCACCTGCAGTTGCCACCTACGGTCGGCTACGGAATTGTACCTTAAAAACAAATTTTAACCTTGATGCGGAACGGCTGCTTCTACTTTCGTTCGTTTCATACTTTGTTTCGAACTTCCACCCAGCTTAACCTAGAGCAAACTTATACTATGACATTCATAATTTCTTAAGTTCTAAGCGCATAGTGAAAGTTTTAATTAAAAAATCTGAATATCACGTTGCTAGTTGGGAACAATTTAAAATTCCATTCGTCTCCTTTCTAAGACTTCAACGTTTTAAGTGGCCAGTCACAGGAAGTGAAGCCACTTCGTCTTTTGTGAGGGATTTCCTTTGAACGTGTTTAAAATTCATGCATTTTTTATGTTATTAAAATGAGTTGTAAAATTAAGTTTTCACCAACCTACTTAATAGGTAAATAAAAATGCTCACGACCATAGCGGACAGTCTTTATATCTATACACAGTAACGTCACAACTGCAAATATTATAAATATTCAATAAAAAATTTAAAAAAACTGTCAATAGGATAAAGGAATCACTATTACACGTCACAAAATAAATAAAAATAAGGTGTTTCCTATCTGACTACTCTGAGAAGAAAGGCCGAAACAAACTCAGAGGTCGCAGTCTCTTTTAAGGTTGGTCAGGCCATTTATGAGGACCATGTAGATTAATATCTGAAATGGTCTTTTGAGGAAAGAACCACACAGATTTGAGTGGACCTGTCAAATCAGTGCAAGCTATTGCTACGAAGTGTGTTAAAGAGTACGAAAATATAGTTTTTTGTTTGTCAGTTTGTCTGGAATTCTGGATGTATATTCCGAATTGGCGCAAATACGGCTGAACGGATTTGGATGAAATTTGATTACATAGTCTGGATTACACATAGTCTACTTTTAATCCCAGTAGTCCGTTCCCGTGGTATATTTTCCGACAACCACGCGGGCGAAACCGCGGCAAAAGCTAGTCTACATAAGCAGTTACTGTCTGCGGACTATCTCTGTCATTTGTGACCCCCACTCGCCCCATAGATTCGCCTTCCTCAACATGAGACGTATAACTAGCAATTCATTTAGTCTGCCTCACCCCTATGGGGAATAGATCTAAGAAAATACAATTATGATGAGATATTAAAGAGCTATTCATTCATTATACTTTCCTACGTATTAACGGAGGTAGCCTTTTCGTCTTCAAAAGCCACAAAAAACAAAGCCACTGAGGAAATTCCCACAAATCTTTGCGAGCCAAACGTTTGGCGTATTGAGCGGATTAAAGTACGCCAACATTAATCCTATGCGTCCTTCCATCTCGCGACGTGAGGGTCTTAAGCCGAGAAGCCGAGAAGGGCTTATGAATAGTGGGCCCTCAAGGAACTTCCTTGTTTTTGTTACTTCTGTGAAGTCTAAGTCGTAAGCTCGGCGACACGACGCCGCCACCGCGCCGCCGCCGCGCCGCCACCGCACTGCGGCCGCGCCTCAAACTGTTTTTTTATTCCATCGCCGGCTGCTTGCAAAAGTGCACGCGCATTATAATACTTTAATTTATCAAGTGGAACGGCGCGGCGTCCGAGCGGCGGCTGCGCGGTGGAGGCGCGGCGGCGGCGGCGCGGTATCGGCGTCGTGTCGCCGAGGACTAAGGAGTTTATTAGGCACGTGCTACACACATGTTCGGTTCCGCATGATTCGGCACAGGCAATGCTGCAAAATCTTAAGTATAAAATCCCCCCCGGCTGTGCCGAATTGTGACATATCAACCGACCCTAACAAGTTCAGTGTGTAGCATACCTCATAAATAATTAAGTTACGACCTTTGCTACTGGTTTATTTACCAATTTATTTAAACTGCGATGAAGAGCTGTTAATTCCACAACAATGATGATACGGACAGCTCTTGAACGCGGCTTAGATGTGCTGATCGCGTTCAGTTTTATTGGTGAAATCCACCCTAACCTATCTCACCGCCAGGTTATTATCGAGAAGCGAGGAGAGGTAGCAACTAAGAACTAGTTGGTGAGCTACGAGCAGCAAGTGAGCGAGGCCGAAATTTAAATCCTACTAATATTATAACCGCCTTACTAATAAACTTTGTATAGCTTCTGTATAGTTACACAATGTTTTGTCTTCTTCTTTCAAAAGTCAAATTACTTTTGAAAGAAGAAGACAAAGCGTTGTGTAAATGTACAGGCGCTATACAACGTTTATTAGTAAGGCGGTAAATGTGAAAGTTTGTGTTTGTGCGTCTGGATGCTTTCTACTCAATCACGCAAAAACGGCCGAATGGATTTGGATGAAATTTGGCAAACAGATAGTTTATAACCTGGATTAACAGATAGAATACTTTTTATCTCGATATTCCCACGGGATCGAGACTTACGCGGGTGAAGCCGCGGGGCGCAGCTAGTATGAAATAAACATCCGAATTGATAACCTCCTCCTTTTAGAAGTCTGTTAATAAAATACAATTGAATATTTTGCTATTATTTTATTCTCATGTTTGTGGACCAGTTTCGAAATTAAGAAGTTAGTACCTACTTTATGTTAAACATTTAGTCAGGGTTCGTTTTTTGGTTTGGCTTCTGCTGCTGTTCATTTGCTAGATTTTTCTTCACGTCCGGGATCTGCTGTTGTTGGTCTTCTGCTGCAGCTGGATTGGCTGATTCCCCTGCAAAAGTGAATAAAGTGAGCAATAGCATCTTTGAACTTTTTGTGTCTTGTCAGTTTCACACGTTTCGGGCTGTTTGACCGTTATTATAATTACCCATCCGCAAAACTTTCTTCCCTTTATGTGCTACACACCATTTTCCAAACTGTAGTCCCTTACTTTAAGAGCTTCTCATTGTTTTCTCTCACAACATGTCAGCAAGCATGGTCAATGCCCATTGACATGTTTGCTAGCTGTACTTGTTTTCCTCTCCTACAAAATTCCCTCGCTAGCAAAAAGGCACTACAACGAGATGCAGAGCAGGATGAGCGACGCAGACATTTGTCTGTCTGCGTTGAACGTTCCTGTGCCGCAGCGTACGCAGCTGTCAGTTCGTTCATTCTGACAAAATTTTCTCTACCCTGCGCTGCGTGGACCTGCGTCACCTGCGTGGGCTTTAGCGTTAGCCTGACCGTTTTAATTTGAATTGGTTTTGTTCCTTCAGTTTCGCTTTATTTTACCAAGATAATTTTCGACCTAATACGCGGGCGAAGCCGCTGGCAAAAGCTAGTCAAATGCTTTATGTATGTATGTATTTATTGTATAATTATGTAAATGGTACACCACTACGCAGTAGTCTCTCCTTCTCCCTTTAATCCATCCAAAGGATGTCTGTAAAAGATCGCTTTTAGCGATAAGACCGCCCATTGTTTCACCATTCCTACATTTCTTACTGTAATTTTTTATAAAGAAAGAAAGAAAGAAAAATTGTTTATTTTGCACAAACTAAACGCAAATTACAAAAAAAAAAAAACATTCTATTCTAAGTTATTTGTAGTAGTTTATGGTGTTCTTTTAAACTTACGATTTTCGGATAAATTGCCGGGCTGGGGCTTATCAGTTAGGAACTGATAGCCACCCCACCTTTCGCTCGAGCCGAGACTGCTGAACTGGCGCACACGCGCGATCTTGAACACAGATGGCTCGACTTTAGGAATAATATTCATGATGGATGACTGATAATTTGGCGGTCAAAATTTTTTTTTAAACCTTTTTATACTATTTCAATCTTAGGTTTCGTTATTCTATTTCTGTTAGGTACATTTTCATAATTTTTGTATAAAAAAGTGACTGTTGACTTAAGTGACAGGACACGTTATTTGTTTTCTTTTTTACGAAATATGAAAAAATGCAAAGAGTATTTGAAATTCTGTTTTTTTTTTTAAACTTGCTTGCCTCATGCGTTGTCGATACGATCATAATAACTATTGACAGTTCACTGTAACTTTTTCCCTTGCAGCATTACCTTGCATATTGGCACCATTGCTTCATCATCTGCCTAGCCTTTTCCCACTATGTTAGGGTCGGCTTCGAGTCTAACCGGATGCAGCTGAATACCAGTATTTTACATGGAGCGACTGCCTATCTGACTTCCACAACCCAGTAACTGGTTATTACGATACCCCTTGGCAAGACTGGTTGTCAGACTTTCGGGCTTCTGACGACCCGTAGCGACTGTCAAAGATCCACAAATGACAGCCTGGAGGAGTCTCGATTATGTAACCATGGTCACCCATCCACGGACCAACCCCGGCAAGCGTAGCTTGACCTGATGGATTGACCCGTGCGGCTGGTATTACTTAACCACGAGCTCCTTTCTTCTTTCCTTCATTGTTGTCAAGCTGTTTTCAATACTAATGGAGTGCGTTTCATCAAAATAGTTCCTATGCTGTGCTGTAATGTTGGCTCTACTGTTGTAAGACCAACAAATCAACAATACGTTACGCCGCAACGGCGCTACCTAATAGGTAGGCTTTTAATTTAACAGTGTAGCCAACATTACGGCAAAGGGACTGTTTGATAAAACGCGAGTTCAACTACCAATCACATGACTACAAAATTCAGTGCTACCATGCAATCGCGTGACGGGACAAGTTATAATAAACGCACTGTAATGTTTAGTAAGTACTCACTTGTCACTCTCACTTATGCTAGGTACACACGCAGCGACTTTAGTCACCCTTGACAGCCGATTTGTAGCTAACAATGTCAAAATCTATGTGTGATTTGGAATCGATCGAATCGAATTTCGAAACATTACATTACATTTTACACTGTTTACATCATTGTTCTGTTTACACCGTGTTTGGTGTTTAATAGTAAAGTCAGCGAAATTGATTGTTAACTACCAACTTAAAATGTCCGTACATTCAAATAGGTATTAGGTTCAAACAGACAGCCGCTTAACTTTGTGTAAATTATTTCATCGCCACTGCTCTCATAACAGGGAAGAAAAACATCGTGAGGAAACCGGCATGTCCTAGAACCAAAAATTCGATGATATTTGACATCTACCAACCCTCACTGGGCCCGCGTGGTGGATTACGGCCTACTCCCTCTCACAGAGAGGTCGCCTGAGTCCCAGCAGTGGGAATTTCCTTGACTTTACCTTGAAAACAACGATAGAGATCAATACTCGTTTAAAAAAATATACGTATGTACAATCGCGGGTATCAGTATATCAGAAAATCATACTCATGAATATCTAACGAATTGAGAGATATTCAATCATTTCAGTGTTACTGGTAAAACTGACATACTCCTTGTTAGGACATCGTTGGTATCAAATGTTCTGATTTTTGTGAAAATAATAGGAATTGAGTGGATTAATTTCGAGATGAGGACATAAAGGTGAAAGCTAAACCATGAGCAATTTAGAAAATAACGAAAAAATCATGGTCTGAAAATTGCAGTTTTTTTTTTGTTATATCTATCTGTTTTGGCCAAAAAAACAAAAGCAAACTTTTTGGGCTGAAAAATACCGCTCTTTATAGCACCGATAGGCTAGTGTTGTCAAAGACGTGCTGATTCATCGGTGTTGCTACTATAGTTGGGGGTCGGGAGAATAGTCTCGATCTCCTTCTCCCTTTCCGCAGCCTCCTTCTGCGAAATGCCTCCAGTCTCTAGACTTTCAACCTCCTCTGACCATAATTCGCAGTGCTTCTTTTTTACATCTTTAACATGAAACTTTCTCATACTCAAAGGCGATGGACTTTTACTTGAATTCCTGGAATAGTGCCAGGACACAACGGCACGAGCGCCGCCGGTAACATTCATTCCGAAGACCGGCTTCACATACTTTACTCATAACTATGTATAACACGTCTTGCACATTCCTGTGTCGTTGATACTCATGAGGTACTGTTCGCTAAACGAATAAGTATGCAAGCTACGTAGGTACATGGGCTTATTTTTTTAAATGATCCTTTAAGGATAGTCTGCGGCTGCGGCAGTCTTTCCATGTAAAATACTGGTATCCAGCTCGAGCAGCATTCGATTAGACTGGAAGCCGACCCCAACATAGTTGGGAGAAGGCTAGGCTGATTGATATTGATGGATAGTGGGACCATATGAGTATCGTGGTTGGAGAAGGAGAATAAATGAAATTCCGGTATTCAAGATAAAGTCTATTCAGATGGCCATGAACATTAAGCACAGTGACGCTTCTTACATTATCTTCTTAGTTATACGGTACACAAGTTCTTACCACGGCGCGGCGCTGGGAAAACGACTGGCCTCTAAACTCTATGCGCGGGGAGCATTGCATTTTGCACCGCTAGCTTCATTGCTACCTGTAGTCCCTACAGATAGTCTGGAGATTGGATGAGTAGTTTACAGTATGTAAATAATCATTTACCTGTAAGGTAAGATCAAGAGATAAAAATCGACAAAGAATAATACCTCCTTCGGGTAGTATCCGATAAGCCAACGCAGTATTACATGATTATGCGTGTAAAGTTAAGTTTGTTAAAAATCGGGGGTTTCATCTAAATTAGCATGTCTAGACAGAGTCAACATTTCTCCTGTTTTCTCTTTATTTTATTTTATTGTGTTATGAGACTGCTCTTTACCTCGATCTCGCCTGATGGAAAGTGACAGATGAGGTCTATGATGGAACGAGCAAGCCCAGAAGATGCCTGTTCACTTTTGCTTTGAAGGCTGACGGGTTATATTCTCCTTTGAATGTTCCTTTTTAGTGTCTAAAATCTTAAATAAAAGCTCTTTAGCCTTTCTTCCAAGAATACACTTCTTATGATATGACATGAATGCAAATATGTTCCTTGCATACTAACTACTTTGCCGTGTGTACCTACATGGTTTTACAGAACAGCATTCTCGACGTCGTTACCGGTCTTGAAACTTTGTCTTTCCATGAAATGTATAGTATTAGTAGGTATGCATTTCCGTAAAATACGCGTTTAGACGTGGAGTTGCGAACACCAGCCCATTATATAATACGATACATACACATTTCTTACCCTAACCACCACAATTACTTGCTTAATTAGAGCATGTGTTATGCACTTAGGTGTAAGTGACGCACCTAATAGAACATGGTGTACGCACCTAATAGAACATGGTGTACGCACCTAAATAGAACAGAGTGTACGCACCTACATAAATAGAACATGGTGTACGCACAGAATATTCTGTCATTAACAAATTTACCCATTTTTTACTTCGACGAAATAAACTAGCACCAACATTTTACGAGCGTAAAATATGGAGGCTACTTTGCAGTCCTCAAAAAACCTCATTAGTTGAATCTCTGCTCCATACATTAACGTAAACACGTGATGAAAAGCATGAAATATATATGTGCGTTTATGTTTTGCGTAATTTTTCGGACATGCAAAAAGCGAAATAAGACCACATAATTTTCTACAAATCAGTATCAAAAAAGTATGTTATTAATTAAGCATTGAATCTTTATTTGCTGTGTTTTTAATACTGATAAATTATTTAGACGAGGAAGCTACATTCAAACATTTTTTAATTAATTTACCGAGTGCTTGCAAGACTCAGTTTTCACTTTGATCACCTTTGAGAGTGTACGTAGTTACATAAATATAAAGACTGAAAAATAGGACTTATGTACTACTTTAGAAAGCATAGCTCCCGCCAAAGGAATATAAAGAATTCTATAATAAGTGAACATTAAACTTTTCGTTTACCTGCTAGAAACTGTTAAGTTCTACATTTTTGAGATTGACTACAAGGACAGACTTTTTCTGTGAAGGCAAAGATTAGTACAGATGGTTCACTAAGCAATATCATTTAAATAAAAAGCGAATCTTGTTACGACACAATAAAGAGCAATTCAGGTCGCACAGCGCTAATTACTTACAGTTATATTCACCTAGAGGTCGCCTCTCTTTTTATCGCGCAACTCTTATTTATTTATTTTATTTTATTTATTTTTAATAGAACGGTCGAAGCCAATTACACTATTTAAACATATAATTTATTTAACACAGTCATGCATTCTTCTCACAAAAACTCAGACATTCTGACAGTATCATCTTCCAGTTTCATCTTCTTATATCTTCTGACTAAGTTACGCCCATTTAATTCGACAAATCGAGCCTGCTGCGTATCGTCTTGAAACTTCATACCTAAAATGAGTGAGCTATCTGTATTCATCTGTGGTGAAAGCTAAGTAGAAACTATTAAACGGCACATGATAAGATCCTATCCTGATACGATAATGGTACCGATTCTGTTGTTAACAAACTAAACTAAATTTAGGTAAGTTCAGTGCATCTTTTTCTTTCTATTTCATTAAGAAAAGGACAGAAGATAAATTTTAGTTTAGTCCTATCAAATTATTCACCTACTGTACGGTACCTACTACTCACATTGACTCTTTTGAAGGAGATCGCCAGCAAGATCGGACACTCTTACACTAAGGACTAAAACCGGTAGCACACCTCCGCCGCGAAATCATAGCAGCGAAACCGCAGTAGTTCCGTTACCGCGGTTTCTCTGCTATGCTTTCGCGGCAGAGGTGTGCTAAGCCGTTAAGCCTCGTGCAAACTGGCGCGATATTGCAGGCGCAACCTTCGTCGAGCCAGCGATATCGCGCCTGTTTGTGGGAGCCTTTAATCCTTCCTCAGCCGCGTGCCCTCTTATTTATACCTACTCACAACCGCCTAACTATAGCAGCAGCAGTGATAGCAGTGATAGCCTAGTGGTGTGACCGTCGGACTGCCAACTCATAGGTCTCGAGTTCGAACCCAAGCCACGCACCTCTGACTTCTCCGATTCATATGCGTGTTGTATAATTATCTCTCGCTTCATAAACGGTGAAGGCAAACATCGTGAGGAATGCCTGCGAGATATTTCTCGACGGCATATAAGATATCTCTGCCTGAGAGATATTTCTCGACGGCATGGCATGTGAAGCAGCATAAAAACTCTGGCACCAGGTCATTCACTAACCATCGAAAAGAAAAGAAAGAAGGCCGCCTAATTTTCACTTTTTAGACACATAGGTCGCGAGCCAATCGCGCCAGTATGTAAGAGCCTTTATGCTCAAAACTTACCTACATCAGTTTCATACCTAATTTTGGATATACTTTGTGACTTTAAAACGTAAGTAACACACAAAATGTAATTAACATGCAAAGTAATTCTCACGTGGCTTTATTTTCTGTACGTTCTACATTCTCATATAAAACTGAAATTACGAAAGAAACAAGTCTAAAAACTTTGTACAACGTAATTAGTAGTCTAGTGTGTGACGTAATTATTCTTCAGACGGTGTAAAAAGGTCCTTGTAATAGCACCTATTTAGGTACTTTAGAACTCGGTTTTAGACCTTACTTTGAAGAAAATGGCAATTAGTAAGAAGGAAACTTTATACAACTCCTAACGAAGCGTTTAAAACACAAGCCCTGAAAGGGTACCTATTCTGTAAAAGGTCTGTCTGGTAAAGGTACCTATTCTATCCCAGAATCGACTGTTCACAAGCAACAAGGCTTTATTCTCACACCTTCTTCCCATGGGGGTAGGCAGAAACTACAGAACGCAACGTGCTACGATCCTTTCATAAGTACCTACTCGTTTTGCCTCGTTTACGTTTATACATCTGGGGGCCTAGAACGGCCACATTAGCAATTCCTCTAGAAGCAGTTCATTTCCTGAATTTCCACTTGTCATAAGCAATTCCTCTAATTTGACACAAAAACAATTCGTAATGTGTGGACCATTTTATGAATCTCCATGGAAAACTGTCAAACAGATGAATTATTTTGTACATAATATGAATCGCACGCAGATCTTATGAATTGCCAGTTTGTGTAATTTTACGATGATGATGCATAATATTTTCCTATTATGATTCTGCCAAAGTGGCTGTTTTGAGCCCCCGCAACTTTATTCTCTTACCAAAATTGTCAGTAATTTATTAATAAATAAAAACCAAATCTCATGATAAAGCTGATAATGATGATAAATTAAAGTAATGATTTTTATACATGAAGGTACAATCACCCAACAAAAATTTTATATGAATCAGTGAATAAAGCGGGGACGTCTAAAATATTTATGTGAACACCAAAAAGGCTAACACTACCTAATAATTTATCACGTTCTTTGATAAATCAAAATTATAGACGCAAAATGATAGACCAACTAAGTGACAGTTTAAAACTCTTTGAAAAAGATTAAAGTGATTTTTATTGAATGGTTTCGATACAATTTATGAAGCCATTAAATGCAGAAGCTATTATCGAAGAACGTTTAAAAGTTTTTAATTTCAGTGAAGTGAGACTTCTATTAAAGCCATTCGATACGTATTTTATTGTTTTTAAATTCAGACTGGCGTAGAAAAATAAATTATTTGATAGAACGACCATTAGTGCCCTCTACATCAGCAATTACTGTAGTTTTGGACAAATTTATGTATTTTGAACGAAGTCTATAAATGACTCATCCATTGTTTTTGGAAGATTGCCAAAGCTAGATACTTATGTACCTATTTGTTATTTACTAGTAGCGCCCCGCGGTTTCACCCGCGTAAGTCTCGGTCCCGCAGGTATATCAGGGCAAAAAGTATCCTATGTCCTAACCATGTCATGGTCTACCCGTACCGGACCGCCTGTCAAACATGTTTGCCTCGATACATGCATGTTTTCGGCCGATTCATGCGGCTTGAATCTCTATTTTTACTGCTAAACAAGGACTATAATATTGTGGGCAGTTTTACTCTATGGCCTGACGGCTCGTTAAATAAATCATGCAAAACCAAAAATCGCTAGAGATATGAAATGAATAATTGATACTGTATCGGATAGTTAGGATATAGTTTAGACGAAATAGGTCCTAAACTTTGAAAGAAAGAAAGAAAGAAAAATATTTTATTTGGAACACGCACAGGAAATATAACAATAGAAACAAACATTAAATCTATAAAATCAGTAAAACAAGTAATAGAATAAAATAAAACAACGTGAAACAGGAAAAGAAAACCTGTGCGAGGCCAAACAGGGTCCTATCTCAGCATAATGCTACGATATTTGAGAAATAGTAAACAAATACCGCAGCGCTGATATTCTGATAGGGCCCACTGTGAAAAAACCCACCCTAAAAAACCCGTAATTATTATAAATATTTAATATAGGTATATCTTCAAAACAGGCTCAATTGCTCATACAAACTCTACAGGTGATGATCCATTCATTTACGCAAGCCTAAATAGAACTACGTGAGAACCTACGTCGGAACAAACAGGAATCAAGGCATCAAACTTGTGAAGCAGGTACCGTCTTTGAACGATGCGAGTTGGGACAAGTTAGCATCAAGTTGAAGCGTCACTTACAACTTAGTTCTGCCAGGAATAACAACTTTTGCGTAGGATTTACGTTTATCTTTCGAACTGACGCCATAGTTATCATAGTCTGAATTAATAAAGGCTAGAATCGGCTATGATAAATGGAAACGCAAGACATACCACTTCAACTACCTAGTTTTTGAATTTTTCACCATACTTGTATAGGTTTTTTTTCGCTTTGTGAAAGAAAAAGAGTTATGTTACCGTTGTTGTAATAGTTTGCTTTTACCGTTTTGACACAGGAGCACAGCGGTCCTTTGGTGGGCTTTTTTTGGTTGCTCCACTTTAAGGATGCAACAGGTTTAATTGACTGACGAATAACTGCTGTTACTGTTCCCCTATCGAGTTTGCGATACACCACCTAAGACTAGTCATCGTCATCATCCTCATCAACAGCCTGTCGCAGTCCACTGCTGGACATAGGCCTCTCCAATTGCGCGACATTCAGCTCGATTCTCGGAAACTTATCCGGCTGCTACCAGTCACCCTGCGAAGATCGTCGCTCCACCTAGCCTGATGGCGTACTACCATATGTTTGCCGATTCGTATTCTCCACTCAAGAACACGTCTAACCCAACGGTCATCGGTTCTACGGCTAATATGGCCGACTCATTATTACTACGACTATTATCGTCTTAGTATTACGACTAAGAAAATCTGAGTCGACGAAATCCATTCATTGTTTCATCTGTCATGGTTAGCTCCTGGACTAAAGTAGAACATTCCATATTAAAAAAAAAACACTTTTATAATCTGTCTCAGTCGACTTGTTCGTTCCAACAGTGATGTTTTTATTCAAATCCCAAAACTTTTGTATGTGAATAAAAGAAATTCTTATCAAGTTTTCGAATGAATAGAAAAATATACGTGTTCATTTTATGAGAATAACTTTTACACATATTTAGAAAAGAACTCGCTTTCATATTTGTTATTACTGGCTTAACTGCGAGTAAAATGTTCTATAAGTCTCTTTAGCGAAATAAGAAGAACTAAAGTTTTTTTATTCGATTTTATGTCATTTGCAACGCCATGCGCCCCACCAACCCCTTCACCTGTTTTTCCATTTATAAGTTTTTAATACGGTCGCACCCAATATGTACTCAATTTGTACATAAGTACCTACATTTAAAAAAATGTAGCTTGAAAGGTTATGAGTACAGACACCTCAATTTTATTACACTGTAGAGCATCTCTCCAGCAACCCCAAGTTAAATAATCTAATCTCCAAAATATTTGAAAGAATAATTTACACTCGTCTTTACACCTACCTGACAGACATAGACTTCTTTTTTGAGCAACAGTATGGATTTCGGCCAAAATCAAATACCTTATCAGCAACCATGGATTTAACCACTAAAATAAAAAATGCTATAGACCAAAGACAATATGCCCTAGGTGTCTTTATAGACCTAAAAAAGGCATTTGACACGATTAGCCATAATTTGCTTTTAAGTAAGCTAACTAACGTAGGGATATCAGGGCCCGCTCATAAAATTCTTAATTCGTACCTAGAAAATCGGAAACAAATAGTAAAAATTGAAAGTTACCAAAGTTTACCTGCCAAATTAACATACGGAATTCCACAGGGATCTATTCTAGGACCGTTGTTATTTTTTATTTATATTAACAACATAAACAGTGTTAAAACATCGGGCAGTATCACACTTTATGCAGACGATACTTGTCTATTTTACTTTGGTGACAACTTAACTGATATTGTGAAAGAAGCTCAAAATGATTTGAATATTTTAAATAAATGGTTCCTGTCAAATTTATTAACTATCAATACAAAGAAAACCGCATACATGGTCTTTGCTGCAAAAAACAAAGAAATTCTCAATCAAATCCAATTAACGATAAACAACGAAAAAATTACAAAATCAAACAGTGAAAGATACTTAGGTCTCATTTTAGATACAAAGTTAACTTGGAGACCACATATTGATCATATTAAGTGTAAAATATCTCCTTTGATAGGAGCGATACGCCGAATATCTATTTGCATTCCTAAAAAAGTTCGCGGAATGATCTACAACTCTCTTGTTAAACCCCTTATTGAATATCTCATTGAGATATGGGGAACTGCAGCAAAATCAAACGTCCAAGAAATACAAGTTCTGCAAAATAAAGCAATAAAAACACTTTTTAACTATGACTACTTAACACCAACCACCAAAATTTACAATGATACAAAAATACTTAAAATTAGCCAATTATACATACTTAAAACATGCACTCTAATACATAAAATCATAACACAAGGTACGCATTCACAATTAAACTTTAAAAAGAAAACTTACACATACAACGCTAGACGACGAGACAAACTAGAATTAAGGCCACCCAGGACTAACTATGGAAGAAAAAATATACTGTACGAGGGAGCAAAACTGTATAATCAACTACCTGATGATGTAACCAATAGTGACACCATGTATACATTTAAAAAAACCCTAGAAGAACACGTTAGAAAACAGCACTAACAATACCGATTGTCACCTTTATCTCTTAAATTCTCATAGTGTGAACACAGAGAATCGCACTTACTTTTATTTTTTATCTTACTTTTCTCAATATGTTAAGTGAACTGTAATGTTCTTTTTTTTTTGAGAAATAAATGTCTTTAAACCGAAATATGAGGAAGCTTACGAAGATGCTTATTGTATTAACAAAGAAGTGTCTGAAAATAATTGTACAGTTTAAAAAAAAATGAGGTTAAACAGTTGAATGAAACGAACCAAGTATTCTTCATCATGATAATATTGCGCGTACTTATTATTAGTGTGAGTTTAACAGCTAAAAGGCAATATTTAAAGTTTTCAATTATTATGTACCAATATTTATGCGTCATTATTAATAGAAAGTGTTTTTACAATTTTATTATTTACGTTACAACGCCTAACAATTTTATGTGTACAAAGCTTATTATTATTACTCTACACTTACACTTTGCTATGTATTTTTACTCAGGCGCTTACGCATCAATAGAAACTTGACATTTCGGGTCGGGTTTTAAAGGATATTAATTCTAATCCATTGCTCCATATAGGTTTGAGAACTTCGTCTGCTCAACAGGAAATCTATG
Organism: Lithophane socia; assembly: GCA_947522985.1. Taxonomy (NCBI): domain Eukaryota; kingdom Metazoa; phylum Arthropoda; class Insecta; order Lepidoptera; family Noctuidae; genus Lithophane; species Lithophane socia. Next base: position 12,801,028 of record OX383262.1, on the reverse strand, counting down.
TCTTTATCCGTGTGTATCTATGACAAGATTTACTCGTTCCTATTCTAATCTTCAGAAAGAAAAATATGTTCGCTTCTCTTGTTAACATTAAATTGAATACGTAGGTACCTAATTTAAAACCTAGATCCCAAATATTGTACTAAGTTTGCAGCAATAAAGAAGCTGTTAGTTTGATTGGATTAGGTAACCGTTTCCATGAAGTAATTCGACGGTCCCAAATGAGATTCTAGTTGTAAACTACACTTTAAGCTGAACATATTTTGTCATCGCCCTTTATATCACCGAGACGAAAACATCTTAAACCGGCGCTGAGATTTTAAGAGCTGAGGTTTCCAGGAAACTGTGCTTTGAATTATGCAGCTTAAGGTTTCATTTAGAAGGTACTGTATTTCATATTATTAATAATAATATGTCGTACATGAGATGAACAAAATGTTATAAAGTTTTTATATTGTTTTATACTTGATCTTCTCACGAAAGCCGTCTGAGGTCGTCAACACGACGTAGAAAGTTATGATTTCTTCCCTGTTAGAGCCTCTTCTGTATTTTGGTTGTGAAAACGGATAGATACCACCTCCCGTGGTTTTTTGCTAACACCAGGCCATCTATTTTATTCTAAAACCTAAAACAGTAATCCAATAAGTCTGAACTCAAAAACTTCATTTTTCAAACGTAATTTACATTTCCACAATTCGTGCTCATAGGGCTGTTGCGAGTATATCGTAAAACATAGTGCTACAACAATATTTAATGTCTACCCCAAGGTTTTGCTTCGCTACAACTCTTGGTTAATGCAAGCTACGCAAAACTTGACCGCTTTATGTGGTGAACTGCGGTCAATGTCGTGAAATTTCAACAGTTATGTCCCTACATAAATATATTGTCGAACAATATCACGCCAAGAATGAAAAACGCAACCAAAAGCACAATGAACCCTGGATGAAGCTTCAATATTAATAAATATTAATACAAGTCGCACTTATTTTTATAGCCAAAAGAATGTATCACAGAGCGAAGTGGCGGACACAGCTTGTTGATAAATATTTAATTGTAGGACAGGGATTGTATCCTGAGATTAGGAATATTTAGCGGGGCTTTCTATGAAAATGCTGAGTTTGCAATACAATCAGTATGAGTATGCCGAAAAATATGACTAGACATTTTCTTAAAATAACTGTCCTTCTGAAGATATTTTCCGTATTACTTTAGCCTTTACAAAAATTTCACGTTAACCTACGTCATCATTTTCTCGTAGCTATTATAAACTGCTACGTCAATTGCTACGGTGCGGCGTAGCACAGTTGCTACGCGTGCTACACAATGCCGTCACCGTCCCGCCTAGGCATGAACAAAAGTCTGTTTCCATAACCCATTAGGTTTCAAACCAAAGAGTAACCACGTAAAATGTTAAAACGGTAGGCGAACAATAAAGCTGACCCTTGTCCTTAATGCAATGCGTTGAGCTGGAAATATGGTAATGTGTCGCCAGTCATCCTCCACCCAAGCGCGCTCCTTACCATACATTATTCATACGTGTATTTAATTTCAGCGCACACAACAATTAAGACTACACGGCCACAGTCTTTCCTTCTTTTTTTTCGTTCCGCTTTGCATAAACGCCACTTTTGAAACCAGTACGTACTTAAGTACGTTTTTCTATTAATTATGCACAAATTAAAATCAGTGAACCGATTGACGAACTTTACGGATGTCAAAATTAATGTCTAATTATTTATTTCAAGTAGGCCATTAGAAGGCACTTTTGAATGATTGGCTGAAAGGACAGGACATCTTTTGCAGTCAGTTATCTTGCGCCTCTAGCTCGGTATAGGGATGCAAGAAGTGTCAAAAAGTATCGATATTTAAAAACAATATCAATATCGATTTCGATATATCGAAAAAAAAAAACGATATAAAGGAGTAATTTTCAAAAAAAAAAAATTCTTTATGTATTTCAAGTTTTATAATCATTATTTATATCAAACTAGGAAAAAAAGTATAATTTTTACGGATCTAAATTCTAGCGGTTTTAGTCAGTGGCGACAACGGTGTTGCTATTGGAAATATATCGTTTTTGATACATTTTCGATACTTGATATTTTATATCGATACATCGATATATCGAAATAATACATATCACCTAAAAATATCAATATATCGACCAAAAAAACATGTCTTTACCGATTACTTTAATTACAAGGCTACACCTAACATAATGCCAGTTCTAGGAGAGTCTTCATCGAAAAAATAGCTCAAAAATAAAATTCTGCGAAACCACGATCGCCAGTTCGACGGCGACTTTAGAATTCTAACTCTCTAAAGTCAAAATACACTTTTGAAGATAGCCAATTTTGCAAGATATATACTGAACTTTTACATAAATGTTATTTTGCAAAAGATAACGTTTTCAAAATGCAAGCAGAATTCAATTGAAATTCGCTGAGAGTGTTGAATAAAACAGTAGATACCAACGTAAACTGTTGGGATGCCCCGATCGATCTGTTCCATCGACTTATTTGCATTTTATTTATAGACTTGTGTTTTATACTGCTGCAACGAGTCGGATTATTGAAAATGCAGTTGAGCTGTTGAGTCCCCTTTACCCGAACATTTAATAAAACCACGTAAACCAAATGCGGTTTGTGGTTCTCAAGTAGACAAAGGAATAATAAAGGATATATTAATATGTCAAAGCTTAATCACGATTATTAAATTCACAAACACGAAATCTCAATTTAAAACTATCTACTTATTCATTCATTCACTGACAGACAACGCACAGTCTAAACCGCTGGGAGCAGAATTATAAAATTGTGCACAAAAGTTCCTTTGATAACAAGAGTGAGCAACTAAGCTCCCTGAAAGGGGTTAAATGAAAGAAGACCTTAAATTTTACAGATGGAGAATCTGATTAGGCACACGGCTGGTTAAAAATAAAAACTGTCTGAATCGTGTGATTTGATTCAACAAACAAAATAGTGATAATAAAACAAAGCATTTTATGGATCGTATATCTATGTCTACGACCTGTCTAAAACGCGAGCGCGACAGGTTTTATTTCGATAATTCAGCAATATTCACAGTAGGTAACAATTTGTTCGCTTTGAAAATAAAATTGAAGCTTTTGCACGACAGATATCAGCGTTAAAACGTTAAATAATTTCACCTAAATATCTAGGTCTTACAACAATAACAGTTATAGAACTATTTTTCAAAGTTCTGTGACATTTCCAGACTAGACTTGTTGGTCTACAACTTGGCCTCAATTTCAAGATTTGTAATCACAATATCATACCCTGACTTAGATTAATGTTGACAAATTATGCGGGATTAATCCATTGGAATTAATGAAATAATAATTTGTCTCTGAAATGGAAAATTCCTGTTAGCCGACAATGAAATAAAACAGAACAATAAATTCACAATCTTTTGTTTTCAGCTGGATTAATTTTGAGAAATTACAGTAAAGTATTTTGGTATAAACACGTTCTTTTAACTTTAAAATACTAAAGATTTTTTGATAATATACGAGTATTTTATTTATTTTCACCATATAATTACTTATCTTTGCCAATCGTTACGGGTCGTCAGAAGCCCGAGGGTCTGACAACCAATCTTACCAAGGGCTATCGTATTACCTAGTAACGGTTGTGAAGGCCAGATAGGCAGTCGCACCATGTTAAATACTGGTATTCAGCTGCATCCGGTTAGACTGGAAGCCGACCCCAACATAGTTAGCAAAGGGCTAGGCAGATGATGATATTATTTACTTTGAGTACAAGCAGAAATAATACAGATTAATTTCATAATAATATGTTTTTGCCAATTTTTATAAGCTTTTGAAAGCACTCCGTAATATTATCTAAAACTGTTTCGATAAAAGTAAACAAGGGGGCCTTATCACTTTCTATGGCTATCGTTAGAGGAAAAATATGAAATTATGGGGGATGGGGAACATATTTCATAGTCGTCGTAATATACTGTAATCATCAGTCTCCCAAGCAGATAAAGAGCAAATAAAAGTGCTATATAACAAGTAGGTACAGTCGAAAAAATTGAATTCTGACCCACACTAAGCTTATTTTCTTACAGACATTCAAATACAATTAGGTCGACATTCGCGTAAACATACATTTCCTTGGTAACGAACTTGTCATCTTTGTTATTTTGACGGTTTCAAACGATTTATCGTCAAAGTGGGTCATGATTCACTTAGTCTGACTGTACCTACATACATACATACGTAAACTCACTGCTTCGTCCCATGGGGGTAGGCAGAAACTACAGAACGCCACTTACTACGATCTTTTCATACTCCTTTTGCCTAGTTTATGTTCATACATCTGCCAGCGAATTGTGTAATGCACGATCGTTCAGAATCGTCTTCATAATTTCGAAAAGAAATCTGCTCAACAACGTAAATTACGAACTTATGAAGCAATGGATTAGACATTTGTTTCGAACCGATTCCAATTCTGATCGCAAGTTGCGAGTACTACGCACCTGAAGAACATCACCAATAAGGTCACTATAATAATAATTGTCCTCCTAGGGCGAAGTAGGGTAAAACGTTTTTGAAGTGAAAACTTCTTTAAGTGCATTGAATACTTTTTGGATGAACAAAAATCATGGAACTCGCGTCATCGTCACGCTTGAAAAAATCTTTAATTTAATTTAATTTTATCGACTCCAGTCGTTTTTAAACCATGTTAGTTTCTGAAATATAATGATGGTCATTATTTTATATTTTTGTCCTTTGCATGAGAAGCGACAATGCCCCGTCAAACAATAAAACACTGGTAATATAAAGTCTACATTGTTCTTTGCAAATAAATAATACGTGTGCACACATCAGTCTCATAATATATTTTAACCCATTATTATTTTCAAAGGTTTGAACTTTTGAAAGTATTGTATTCTGTTCAGCGATATCATCTCCCTTTATAGTTTAGACCCCATTATCTTTGAGGTCGGCCCTTTGTAAATCAGTTGTTTTTGCTTTCAGTTTTTTTTTTTCGGTTTTTTGTTGAGTTGTTTTTGCTTTCGGTAAATTAGGCAGGTTTTTTTCAATTTGTATTAATTGGTTCGAATTTTTAAGGGTTATTTTGTAATCAGAGTCTGTTACTATTTAAAGTTTTTATTTATTCTTTATAGCTTCCGCCCGCGGCTTCACCCGCATGATATGTCGATAAAATAGCCTATGTCCTTTCTCAGGCTCTAGACTATCTGTACCAAATTTCATTTAAATCGGTTCAGTAGTTTTGGCGTGAAAGCGCGACAGACAGACGGACCGACAGACAGACAGACTTACTTTCGCATTTATAATATTAATAAGGATTAAAGTAAATTGATATTTAAACTCAAATGAGCTGGACTTCAATGCTAAGTTATATTCCTAAAAACTGTTCAAAACTTTTGAGTGACAGATGACGATTTGCGACCCGGCAGAGCGTCCTATTTAATCGGGATGTAACCGGGGATGTACTTGTACCGTATTTTTTGGTTTACACGTGTGCCACCTGTGCCTTGGAGGTAAGCGATCGATGGGCGAATCCGCGATTGTTCGCGTACATAATCACTTTTTGTTCGGTAAACCGAAAGCGCCCTCAGTCGGCGCGACCACGCGTTCAGACAAACAAAAAGTTCGAAAGATCGTGTATTCGCGCTACGATCGCTTCCTTCTGCCTGGCGCAAATCGTCGCATTGACAAAACTAGCAGCCTGAGTTAGCTTGGCAAAGGCCACCACCGGGGTTGCGTGCGGGAGGTAGACAAAGGTCTTATTCTCCCGGCTCACCACTGACATACCTCAGGCGGTAACTAGCAATCGCGCAAGGACTATAACTCGTTTTTCGTATCATTTCAGCCAAAACACGTCCACTGCTGGACATGGGCCTTTATGTAAATACCGGTAATTTAGTAGGTTTTTAAAAATCTTGACTCTTTCAAACAACCCAAATGTTACTCCAAAGTAACTCTTACAAATGAATTAATTGCAGACCAAATGGTTCACTTGTTCTACCCGACTGCGGAAATGATGAAACTTGATAATGTGAAAAGTAAGACCGCTCAGATTTATTGCACTGATAAATTACCAAATTAACGGAATTTCGACTATTCGTTTAATTAGCACAGTCCGCCGAAATTCGGAATCGCCGGTAACTGACGGCGAAAATTTTTGAAAAGAAATTGCTTATTTACGTGCGACATTAATTTAATAAGGACATTTTCATTGAAAAGTTTAAAAAAATTAGGGTGTTCAGTAGACAATTTTCTAGTTTAAATTGAAATTACTCCTTAACTAGCGGGGTGAGGTAAGTGTGTATCGTTTGAAGCGCTTGATTTGTAGATTTACTTATCGTAATGAGTCACAGATCGGGAGCGCACCGCGCGTGCGCAGTTTAGAATATTGAAAGTGCGGTGACTCTGTGATCCGTGCGCGTCGCGCTTTTTGTACTCACTATAATTTTCGACTAAGAAGTGATGGACCGAGCACGCAACTTATCTGGTCGTGTGTCCAAAAGTTCAGACAAGAAGGGACAATGGTCAACCAAACTCTCAATTAGAGCACCTGCCATCTAATCTCTTCACCACCCTTGGTTGACTGGTAGAGAATGCCTCAGGCATTAAGTCCGCCTTTGTACCTTTTTTTAGTGCGAAAAGTTTAAATAAATAAATAAATAAATAAACTCCTCCGGGACCATCAACGTCATCAGCGACATTAGAACATGTGGCTCAAGTTTGTCGTGAAATTATGCGCGATTCACATAAATCGAGAAGGAAGATTACAGCCGGATGATGGACGAGTTTTTGGTACCACAACTGCAGCTGTTCCTCCGGTTTAACAACAGAACACAATTTCAGCAAGACGGGGCCACTCCACACACAGCAAGAGTTCCTATGGAGAATCTGAGGGAAATTTTTCCTAATAAATGAATCAGCAAGTACGGAGACATACCCTGGGCACCCCGATCGCCAGATCTTACAACCTGCGACTTTTTTTTGTGGAGATACCTAAGTCGAGGGTTTACGGTGACAATCCTCGAACAATTCAGGCCCTACATGAAAATATCCGCTGTGAAGTTGCAGCCATTGAACTTTTTGCTTTGCTCTCGCGTGTTCGCTTTAAGAGTCCGATTGCAAGAGTATCTTGAGAGAAATAGACGGCATTTAGACAATGTTTTTTTTAAGACATAAAATCCGCATTGTCAAACTCCATTTTGGTTAAATAAAATATTAGAATAACATTGTTGTTTTTCTTTTATTCACTATTGAACATGAAAATTTTCCGCTGGACACCCTATACTTATACGTTTTTATGCAGAACAGAAATTTTTGACAAGTTTGACATATTGCGACTTGAATGTGAACGTTTTTTAAGTACGAGAATTGGCCTTCTGGACATAGGTATCCTTCTCCTAAAGTTCCTTTACCCAACTGCACAGAAATGTGGGAAAATGGAAGACGTTATTCACATCATGGTGGAGTGTGCCTGGAACGAAGATCGCAGAGCCGAGTTATTGACACACTTTGGTGTTGATGTTAAAGAGGTGGGATGATGTAATAATATTCTAGCATTCCCCTTGTCAGAATTAGCGAGGCTATTGTATAAACTTGTGCGGATTTGTTAGTTACTCGTATATAAAAACTTTATTATATTAATTTACAAAATGGTGTAATGAAAGCCGGACGGAGCGACTTAGTCTTGTTGACCAACCACCATAAATAAAGATTACAAAAAAAAAAAAGATAATTTAATGGCTACTTTTCAGTCAGTCATAACACATTTTCTTTATTATTTGTATGTGAAGCTTCGACTCATTCTAGGAGTTATTTGTAAGTAAATGCTTTGAATTTACCGATGGTAACCCTAACGTCGCGAAATCTACAAGGACATTATACTTGTTACATTGTATTTCCAATTCTATTATTTTATGCGTGCCTTCCATTACCATCAAACGACGTACACGTTATTTTATTTGTTCCACAAATGAGCATTGTTATTAGGTATTGTCATGACATTCCTGTATAAATCAATTGACTATAAAACAAAATATCGATAAAAACGTTCCAGCTCTGCCACCACACGGCACATCAGTATAAAATATATATAATATATAATTCATTGAATTATGAACTTTATCTCCGAGGCATAAGGTTGATTTCTGAAGATGCGTAATATTTTTTTAGAAATTCTTTTTTCCAACATGTATCGAATCTAACAGCTTTTGGCTTTCCGGAATTGAAAATGTTGAAGTGAGTATATAGTCGCGGTTTCCGAGCGTGTACGTTTTTGTTTTATGCAAATTTTCAGTGAATACAGCATGTCACTTTCAACGTTATTGGATTTTGTTGCGGAGTATCGACAGTTCATTGACACAGCTGCTCCTGGTAGTCAATGGAAATAGGAATTTAGAGTGCCTAGTTACTCGCGAGTGCTATCAAAATGTGCCAGAACCTTTTCTATTATAGTCCGGCTGTAATAGAAAAAAAAGTTGTTTTTCTGAGAAATCACTGTTTTCTTAAAAAGCTCAAGACATAAAATACAAATAGTAAGGGTCTTACCACACAAACTTAGACACTTGTTCAACGCGTGTGTAATGTCAGTTCTAAGTCAAACTCCATACAGAAATTTCGTGTTTAAAAAGGTGTTTACGCTAAACAACTGATAAACACGGTTTTATGTTAATATAAGGTAAATATCTAGGCAGGTACTGTATAGATTTTGATTGATATTGATTTTGTTTGATATAGAAACAAAAGTTTAGACAGTTTGGCTACCCAAGCCGAAAAGGGAATGTCAGGAAAAAGAAAATCAAAAAATTATCTTTATAGTCTAAATAATTATTAGAGTTATATCACAAACAATGTATGTCCACCCCATTTTTATGTCCAAGCAATCACTGTCCTAGTAAGGGCTTGTACACAAAACTGCGATCAGCGACGGTACCATAAGATTTTCAAGAAAGCTTCTGCGTTGCGAATTCGCATCGCGCCGATTCGCAGTTTTGTGTACAAGCCCTAAGCGATAAGGCATTGTATGTTTTATTTAATGGTTTTCTAGTGTACAATATAGTATATGTATATAAATAAATAAATAAACAAGTGTTTGATTTACGATCCGGTAGTAATTGCAAACCTTATTAAAAATACATCAAATTAAACAAAGAAACTCCAAAGACCTCCCAACTTCTAATTACAATTTTGAATAAAGAATAAATTAACAATCAACTTCGAAGAAGCCACAAGTATTGTACCTATTTTACATTAAATTCGAAATTCAAACTGTTACAAACTCCTGACGTCATAATATTAGAGGAAATAAGCTCTGTTACCTTATTTCCGGGCAACCGGTGTGTGTATGAAGACGCGAAGTAATTTCTTAGCAATTTCGTAAGCCCGTGTGGTATGGAAATTCGTCACCAGGCTACCAAATTATGAAAGCGCCGAAATTGAAACGACACGTTGAAAGAACTCATGTCTCTATTTTGTGGAATTTCATATATAAAGAAAGCAATGAAGAGGTTACGATATAAAGTTATTATCAAGCGCAATCAGAATTTTGAGACCGATTCGTGATAGTATTTTTAATTCAAATTGCGTTGAAGGATTTCTACACTAATTTCTATCAAACAAGCTTTTCATTGAATTCAAACTTTTCATTGAACTTTTCTACAAAAGAAAAATAGTTTATTTGATTTAATCTAACTTACCTGTATTTGATCGTATTTTGGATTTGCCACATTGCTATATTTTTATATACCTAACGATTTTAGTGTCTGAAGTCCAGATACTAACCATCATTAGTTATATAAACAAAAAAAAATACATACTTACGTACCTAAAATAACATTCCATGTTCCGCAGCATGTGGTAATCATAAAACTTGGCCCATTTACGCGCAACGGTCGCCCTTGTCCCCCTGGCGAATTTACATACAAGAACAAACTTTTTTTATTCCCCTAAGTACCAGAAAAAACATCCGCAAATGCCGTGATTTGACGTCCAATTGATTTATATGATTTTGAAAGGTAGTTTTTACGAGTGCGCGAGCAGTATTACGGCATTGAATGGCTGTACCACCATTCACCTCGAGGGAATGTTCATTTCTGATTTTCCGGTTTTATTTGATGAATATTTTATTCTGACATAAAAGAATATTCCGATATAAAAATATATCGATTTATATTTTTTTCCTACAATGTTTTGACTTGTCGCTTAGTTGTAAAGTTAACAAGCACGGTAGGTACTGTAGAGGTTTTATGCGATATGCAACCTCACGTTGGGCTGGCTGGTAGACTTGCGAACGCTCCAGCAGTCGGTATTTAAATATTGACAGGTGTGTTTTTTTGTGTTGTTAGGGTCAGATCAGCCCGGACCCTCCATATGTATAAACGTGTCTTCTAATTAATAAATCCTTGGAAAACCTCCTCCTTTTATAAAATACCTCCACCACACACCCTCACATATCCAAATAACGCCCCTCAGGCGTTACTTGTAGTATCTTTTTATTATTAATTGAGGAACTCTCACATTTCAAAACATTAAAATTGAGCACCTTATTGATTCTGTGATAAAGAATTCAAGATCTAAGCACTTATAGGTACGTACCTAATCCTATCTATAAGAATTTAATAAAAACACCGAACACGTACAAAGCATCCTCACTTGAAGACATAAGCAATTGAAATACGAACTCCATTCGCTTTCGAAGACAAAGTGTGCTCTCAAAGTTTTCAGAAACTTTACGAGATAAATTCACTTAAACTTCGTAGGTGAGCGCTGAGACTTTGACCTAATAAGAAAATGGGTGCCGACGCCTTAAGAGATAACGCAGTAGGTCTTTTCTCCATACAAACGCTTTCGCCTGTTTTCTTTCTGGTTTAAGACTTTAAAGCAATGATTTTTTTACAGTAAATTAAATATCAACTACTTTCTTCTATGTCCGTACATTTTCTTTTATGATGATACATTATCTGTAAAAGCACTAGAACCCTCAGAAAATGCTCAAAATTGCCTGTTTAGACCGCAGTCAATAGAGGCCTATATTATTGAAAAAAGAAAACATAGGGACACAGTATAATATCCTTCTTATTCAGTTTATGAAATTTAATTTAAATTTAAAATTGAAATTAATTGATTTTATTTAAAAATTGATTGATTTTAAAATTTAAATTTTCAAAGACCTGACGTCACACAAAAATCCTAACGTCACATAAATCCTGCATCGCGCAATTACCGCCTTACTAATAAACGTTGTATAGCGCCTGTAGTATAGTTACACAACGCTTTGTCTTCTTCTTTCAAAAGTCAAATTACTTTTGAAAGAAGAAGACAAAGCGTTGTGTAACTATACAGGCGCTATTAGAATTTACCGCGCGATGGACATATATACAAATACTCCGTGGTCCTCATACCTCATACGACAATACGGTTAATAAAGCTCCAAAATATAGGATCATACTGACCATTATTATAATAACTTTAGTTCGATTCAAATAACAGTGAAATTAAAACTTTATTTTATCTAAGTAAGTTAAAACAAAAAAAGATTCAAACCATTATCGAGTTTGGAATTGAAAATTATCATCCAATATCGTACAACCCTTAACTTTTCAAATGCAAATTGAGTTCCTCTAAGTTGTTAAGAGCCTAACTTCGGCTTTCGTTCACCTTATTTGATGGATATTATTAATTAAATTAAGGGGTTCTAATTCAAGATGGTAGATATAGTCGTCCCTAGTGGCAACATAGCAACTATGTACTTTTGGGACTTGATAACTACTTCGTGATGTGTTTGCGATCAACCTTACGATCTCTTATTAGAGAGGTTTGAAGGTAAGTTCTTGGAGTAAATTTGGGTGTATAGTTCACTCATCCACCATAGAAAAGGGAGGATCCTCCGACCAAACGGGTGTTGTGTCTGGCGGGCAACTGCCCAACGATTGATGTCGGGTTCTTGTATATATGTCCATCGCACGGTAAACTCAAATTGCGCGATGCAGGATTTTGTGTAACGTCAGGTCTTTGATGCGTAGATCGCATGTAGTGATGGATGTGCCGCCACAATAGAAGCACACCGATTGTACCTATATAGTTAGAGATTTTACAGGCTTCTTCAACATCATCGTTCAGCCTTCAACCTGCCAGTCTCTTTTTCAGCCTCTAGGACTGACATAAGCTATCGAAAAGCTTATGTCAATCCCGTTGAAAATCGTTGTAGAAATAGCAAACACTTTCGAAGCGATTGTCACATGTCTAGGCCCTCAGAAACGCGTACAAAATCAATAACGTGTCATAATAACAAAAGAAGTGACCTAACAAAATCAATAACGTGCCTTAAGAGTCTGTCCATATATTTCTCCATTTGCACAGGTAGACGCCTCACCGCCATTCTCGGATCGTGATGGAATTTCGATAAACGCCGCCGGCCGCAGACGACGAGGACGTTCCGATGCAAAAATTGACGTTCCTGGCAATCTTCCTCCGAGATATTATACAGCATAGTAAATGGTAGGAGATGAGGGTGATGTGAAGCTTCCTTATATTGTTGGGTAAAGCGATAAAGTGCCTGGAATTCCGGCTTTAATTCATTTCATTTCATTTCATTTATTCATAACAATTTTTACATTGTGTCGAATATAAACAATATTATTTTACAATTAAAAGAAAAATAAATTACATGCCACTTAGTTACTATGAGGGAGAGTAATAATAATAGAAAAATAGGAAAATGAAGAAAGAATATTATCTATGTTGACGAGATCGGCCGCACGACGAGCACGCCCACCACCTCCGGACTCTTCGCTCAGCTCCGCCTCGCCGCCGCCGGTACCCAGTGCAATTGTGAGCGCTGTGATGACACCGGCCGCGGTAGTTGCGTCGAGCTCGAGCGACGAGTATTTCTCCCCGCCCACGACGCCACCACCTGCTCGTCGACGGGGAGGACGCCGGCCGCCGGACGGTTTAGGACCTCGAGGCCCACCGGCCTCTGATAGGGTCCCAGCTCCCGGCGGAAGTGTGCAGCGCATGAGATGGACACGATCCATTAATGAGAACGTCATGCGCTCATACTATGGGGCTACAGAGGGAGGAAGCCACCTGACCGCGTACCGTGTTCGGATGCTCTCTCTGTTTCAGGTGCTTGAGCCAGCTGTCAACGTGTCGGCACAACGACTGTCGGATCAGGTGCGGGTCATCCAGCGTAACCATATGTTGGATGATACTGTACTTGATCGCCTGCGAAATGAAATGCAGAGTAGCCATGTCATCGCTCCGCCGTCGCAGACTGTTATGGTACCACTACCGGTCACTACCAGTCAAGCCGACGACGCGATTGATGACAGGGCTACAAACGTAAGTACCCAGTGCAATGATGAATTGAGGAGTGCTTTGGAGGGTGCGATTCGGGAATATCGGCTCATGCCGCCCGAACTTAGGCCACGCTTACCCCGTTTGCCCATGCGTAACAAAAATAGAGCGCTGGTGGCGGTTCTGGATTCGCAGTTGTCAAGCTATTTTGACGACTGCGAAGACCTCACCGATACTCACTCGATTCTGTACTGTGCGGCTGTAGCGGCATGTCGTGTAGCTCACGTCAAATTTGATAATGAATCTAGAGCTACACGACCGAAATCAGCCGTACCAGCTTGGCAGTGCAGAATTGAACGACGTATTGGTGGGGCCAGAGCGCTCATCGGCAAACTAATCTGCTTCAGGGAGGGCAATACTCGCCCTAGAGTGATGCGCTTTGTGAGACGGGCGTTCTCAGGCACTGATATCAGTCCTGAGGACTATATATCCCGTGTCGCAGAGCGCATAGACTTCCTGAAGCAGAAAGTGTATGCCTGGGCAAACCGTATTCGTAGGTATAAGCGGCGAGTAGACCGATACACTCAGAACCGCACCTTCCAGAGTGATGAAAGGTGGGTATATAGGGCTTGGGAGCAACCGGACCAAGGTGTGGCTGACACGCGCCTGCCGGATGACGATGCCATGTGCTCTTTCTGGCGAAGTATCTGGTCGGTGCCTGTCAGTCACACTGAAGGGGACTGGACTCGGGAAGTCGAGCGAGCCTGCGATCCTATACCAGAAATGGGGGCTATTACCATCTGCCCCCAAGATGTAGCTCGTGCAGTCCGCCCGTTACCTAACTGGAAGTCTCCAGGGCCGGACGGGCTGCACAACTTCTGGATAAAATGGTTCATAGGGTCGCACGCTCGCTTAGCAGCTCAGTACCAGACTGCATTGGACTCTGGTTTGCTACCCCAGTTCTTAACTACAGGAGTTACCCACCTGCTCCACAAATCCGGTAGCACCGCGGAACCCAAAAATTATAGGCCGATCACATGTTTACCGACGGTCTATAAAGTTCTTACATCCATTTTGAGAGTTAAAATTAACAAACATATCGACACGAACTCCATCATGTCTGCCTCTCAAAATGGATGTAGGAATGGGTCCCGCGGTACTAAGGAGCTACTCCTCATTGATATGGCCATTAGCCAACAGGTTCGTCGTTCCCGAAAGGATCTGTCGACATGTTGGATAGATTATAAGAAGGCCTATGACTCGGTGCCACATACATGGCTCATGAGGGTGCTGGAGTTGTATAAAGTAGATGCATCTCTGCGCACCTTCCTGATGGCGTGTATGGGGCAATGGAGGACAGTCCTTCGCTATCCAGGATGTCGAAATATCCAGAGGAATAGTGAGCCGATAAGGATCGAGCGAGGCATATTTCAGGGCGATAGTCTGAGTCCACTTTGGTTCTGCTTGGCCCTGATAAAGATAAAGATAAAGATAAAGATAAATTTATTTGCTCAAACATGTGTACACATACAGAAATAAAAAACGTGCATGCAGGATAACATTTAAAAAATACAGGTTCAGACATGTTTGCCACATATTATGGCGTGCAAATATGAATAATTGTGATTGTTTATAATAAAATTTCGGTAGTCAAGTCATTATGTTAATTTAGCAAACTTAAGTAAATTATAAATGTCAACAGTAAATAAAAATAATTCATAAAATCTATGTCAAAATAAATGGTTCTGTCAAAAATTCCTTAATATTATAGTATGCCTTGTCAGCTAGAAATGACTTTAGTTGTTTCTTCAATTGTATATCATTAAGCTCTCTCCAAGTTTTCGGTAACTTATTATAAATAATAGGGGTCATGCAAAACACACTTTTGCGCATAAGTGCAGTCCTACTACTATGCAGACAGAGCTGACTTTGATCTCGCCTGTTTCTAGGAAATTTATCTGCCATTCGCGAAAATAAATAACTATTATTTCTAACGTACATTACTGATTCTAGAATATACAGAGATGCCAATGTCAATATTTTATAGCGTATGAAATAAGGCTTACAACTATCGGTTGTTTTTAACTTAAACATGGCTCTGAGGCATCTCTTTTGTGAATCCTCTAAGCACACTGCTGGAGGACTCAGGTCTAGGCTATCGGCTGAGGAGAGGTGGACAGGTTATATCTCACCTCCTCTACATGGATGATAAAACTCTTTGCCCCCAACAATTTACAACTGATGGAGCTACTAAAAGTAACTGAAACTTTCAGTAGAGCCATCAGGATGGAATTTGGTGTGGACAAATGTGCGGTCATGCATGTAAAGCGAGGGGAGATTGTGGAATCCGTGGGCACCCAACTCTCGGATTCCATATACCTAAGAGCCCTCTCCGCATCCGAAACCTATAAGTATTTGGGTATGTCGGAAGCGTTAGGCATCAATGTAACTGACATGAAGCAATCGTTGAAGGAGCGCTTCTTTGGCCGCCTGAAGAAAGTATTTAATAGTCTTTTATCAGGCGGGAACAAGGTGCGCGCCTTCAACGGTTGGGTCATGCCGGTTTTGATGTACTCCTTCGGCATACTCAAATGGACTCAGACCGAACTTGACGCCCTGGATAGGAGGGTCCGTACGCTGCTGACTGCATACCGAATGCATCACCCACGGTCATCGGTAATGAGACTGTATATCCCGCGAAAATGTGGAGGTCGAGGCTTTTTAAACGCTAAGACCCTCCACAATCGGGAGATATGCAGTCTCAGGGAATATTTCCTAGAAGCCGACATGGGAATGCATCGAGATGTGGTCGCGGTGGACAAGGGCCTCACCCCGCTCTCCTTGGCGAAAGAGAACTGGCGCAAGCCTGTAGTGCTTGACACTAACGATCGCAAGGAGGTATGGCAGAGTAAGGAGCTTCACGGACGCTTTTTCCGGGCCCTGCATGGACCCGATGTAGATTTACTAGCGTCCGTAGCCTGGCTGCGTTTCGGTGACCTCTTTGGGGAAACCGAAGGTTTTGTCTGTGCAATTATGGACGAAGTTATCATGACGAACAATTACCGGAGATTTATTGTGAAGGACGGCACGGTTGACATCTGTCGGGCATGCCACCGACCGGGAGAATCAATCCGTCACATTATCTCCGGATGTTCTCATCTAGCTAACGGAGAGTACTTGCATAGACACAACCTTGTAGCCAGGATTATCCATCAGCAACTTGCTCTGAAATACAGCCTAGTGGAATCGGAAGTGCCGTACTACAGGTACGTGCCCGACCCAGTTCTCGAAAATGGAAATATCACATTGTACTGGGATCGATCCATCATCACTGACAGGACTATTGTTGCCAATAAGCCTGATATAGTGGTGGTGGATCGAACAGAGCGGCGCGCAATGATCATTGACATAACAGTCCCGCATGACGGGAACCTCGTGAAGGCCGAGAAAGATAAACAAATCAAGTATCTTGACTTGGCTCACGAGGTTGTCGACATGTGGGATGTGGACTCTGCGATCATTGTGCCGATAGTTGTATCAGCCAATGGCTTAATTGCCAAGAGCCTCGACCAACACCTAAGGAGGCTCTCGTTGGGCAGCTGGATTAAGGGCTTGATTCAGAAAGCTGTACTCCTGGACACGGCTCGCATCGTTAGGAGGTTCCTCTCTCTGGAGCCCTGACCGCCGGTAGCTTGGACCCTGTTCCCGATACCGGTGGGCTACTATTTTTTATATTTTTAAATGTTTTATATAATTTTTTAGTCTAATATTTAAAAATATAATTTATAAGTAAGAAAAATGAAATAAAGGATAATAAATAAATGTAATTTAAATATACAGGTTATCAATGTCACAATAATTAATATAGCTATGTCAGATGTTCAATGTCAATTACTTACAAATCATAGAAAAATATACCAATAGTAGCAGCAATAATAATCCTAATAAATTTCTAGTATAATATGAATGTTAACAATTTAAATGTCATTAATTGAATAATAGCAGCCTTCTAGTAGGTAACGCTTCAATTTAGTTTTGAAGTCTCGTTTGTAAAGAGATAATTTTATATCATCGGGGAGTTTATTGAAGATTTTCACTGACATGTGACCGGTACCGTGTGCGACTATGTTAAGTTTAGGAATATTTGTGCTTTTAAAATCTTTTCTTCTCGTACTCTCTCTAAGCTTTCTTTCCTCTTCAGTCTCAAAGTGATGTACATATTTAGAAAAATGTGTTAGGAGCACCAATACGTATAGGGAAGGTACAGTGAGAATGTTTAAATCTACAAAGTGTCTCCTACAAGATTCTTGCTGACGGATGCAAACCATGGTGCGAATGGCCCTCTTTTGTAACACAAATGCTCTCTGTATATTGTAATCGTAACTGCCTCCCCAACATAAGATGCTATATCGTAACCTTGACTCGATTAACGCGTAATAAACTTTTTTTAACTGTGAAATGTCAACATCATTTCGCAGGCTTCTCAGTACATAACATGCCGAGCTGATGGAGTTATTCAAGCTTTCAAGTTCTGGTTTCCAATTTAAATAACAATCAACATGTACTCCTAAAAACTTTACTGCGTCCACCATACTGACATGTACTCCATCTAAAGCACAATTTAGGTGGCTTTTATTTTTGGAAGTCGTGCGAAATAACATTAAGTTTGTTTTACTAGCGTTCACTTTGAGTCCGTTGATAGAGAACCAATCGTGAAATACCTCTAAAGCTTTATTTACGCGCAAGTCAAGGGATTGAATGTTGTCTGCTGAAATAATAGCATTAGTATCGTCTGCAAATACCACTAACTTTGAATGTTCCCCCAAAATATTTTCCACGTAGTCTATTACATCGTTAATAAATATAATAAAGAGAATAGGACCCAGTATAGATCCCTGAGGAACTCCTACTGTAGTATTTTCTAATTTAGACTTAACGGCTTGCTGATGAAATGCATTGTTAGAGACATACCTGTCATTGTCATTATCAACGCGAGTTAGGTGTTTTATTTCCACGAACATTTTTCTATTTTTTAAGTAGGATGTGAGAAGTTGTAGAGCTTTGCCTCTCACACCATAATGCTCAAGCTTAATTAACAACAAGTCGTGGTTTATTAAATCAAAAGCAGAACTTAGATCCAGAAAGAGACCGGCCACCATTTGCTTTGAATTTAGTTTACTTCTGACCTCCATAAGTAATCTATCAATAGCATCTTGCGTTCCTACGCCCGATTGATACCCAAACTGTTTATGATTCAAGACTCTGTTTCTGTTGAAATGTGTAATAAGTCTAGTTTTTATTAACTTTTCGAAAAACTTTGACAAGGTAGGCAAGAGAGATATAGGTCTATACATTTTAGGATCCTGAGTAGAGCCTTTTTTGTGAACTGGGATCACCTTGGCTATTTTTAGTTGCTCAGGAAAAATACTGTTCCTGAAACAATTGTTATAAAAAATTTTTAGAGGTTCTGCTAAAATATCTATGTTATCTTTAAATATCATTATAGGTAATTCATCAAAACCGCATGATGACTTACGTTCCATTTTATTGATAAGTTTAAAAATCTCACTAGTTGTTACGGGTTCCCAATTAATTTCTTTATCTACTCTCTTTGTACTTTGCTTTAATATTTTTTCCATTGCCAAATTGCTTCCTGTACTACCTTTAGTGATGTTTGTATTTCCTGAGAATTGTTTTGCAAAGATATTGGCAACTTCAAGAGGCTCTGTCACGAGTTTATTGCCTGTACTTAACATTATACTTTTATGTTCTTTTTTTGTTTTATTCCTATGTTTATTTATGATTTTCCATACATCCCTAGCAATATTTTTAGAACGTGATATTTGAGACAGCACTGCAATTTTTTTTGCTTTTTTAATAATTTTCCTGTATAAACTTATGTATCTATTTCCGTAATTTGTAACGCTTCCATGAACGTTAGAATTTTTGCTTGTAACTAGAAATCGCTTCATTTTACTAGACATCTTGATGCCCTGTGTAACCCATGCTAAGGAAGGTCGTTCTGAATTTATCTGTCTGTTAGTGCTTTTAAAAGCTGTCTTAAATGTGTCGTTAAGCTTTTTAACAAACTCGTTTATGCCCAAATTGCTCCAGTTCTGTTTTAACAGTAACTGTCTAAATATATTTTTATTATTAACACTGAATAACCTTTTTTTTACATATATTGCTGGTTTTTTATGTTTTTTATTTTGATTGCTTGGCACAGTTAAACAGCACAGCAAACCCCCGTGCCCATCAGCTAAACCGTTATGGTCAACATTACAGGATATTATATGGTCATTTAAAATATTAGTAAATATATTATCAATGCATGATTCAGAATTATTCCTTATAAAGGTCACAGTATTTATAAGAGCTCTAAAGTTATAACAATTCATTAAATTAATAAAATCATTTTTCTTATTATTCTCGGCTAGTAGATTTATATTAAAGTCACCACAAAAACAACAGTTGTAATTGAAAAGATGTTCAAGCAATTGTTCCAGACTGTCCATAAAAAATGTTAGGTTTTTATCGTAAGGGCTCCGGTAACAACAACATATACACACACCAGTGACTTTATCTTTTACAGCACAAATCTCAAAAGATTCCACCTTGTATATTTTTTTCGCAATCTTTAACTCCTCGAAATCTCTATCTTTTCTTGCGAGTATGACTGTACCTCCTCTTTTTTTCTTTATTCGGGTATTGTAAGACGCTACCCTGTAATCGTTGAGATTTAACAGGTTGATTACATTATCATTAAGAAAATGCTCGCTAATACATAAGTAATGGAATCTATTTTGTAGACTTTCTAAGTATAACTCAAATTCATCTATTTTATTATTCAATCCACATAGGTTTTGATGAAAGATATTTAATTGTTCATCTGTCTGGCTACTATTATTTACACTATATATTAAAGTATGATTGTCAGCATTAATTTTATTACAGTTCGATTGCTTCCAAGATGAATTACTTGTCAAGAAAAAACTCATTTAATGACGAACTAGTAGAAGCTAAGTTATTATTATTGTTATAATTTTGTATTTGTTGCATAAAGAACCTGCTTATTGCATTTTGGAAGGGGTAAGAATCATTTAATTTTGTGAAGTGTCAAGCTCATCCTGCAACGTGCACCCTTGTCGCCCATGCCAACGCAACAAGGCCTTGGACACAGAATAATTAATTGTTAAAATAATTAATAGGTAAGTTGGGCCAAAGTAGGTCAGTGGACAGCAAAGATTTAGGCATGCAGGTAAGTTTAAACTGTTCCGATATTCTTAGAAGCTGTGTTTTTTGTCGTCTTTTTGTACGAGTTTGTCTACTGCTTCGAAGTTATTCCACGGTACTTGAAACTACATGCTTACATGACAATTGATTACCAGCACTACCTTCATACTGCCGCGCTAGCGATAAGTGCAGTAAGTACTTATTTATTTTATTTATTTAACCATTCATTTAAAAAACTTACAAAGGTGATGCTTATTTCTTAAGAAATCTCTTCCAGCATACCTGCGATAGGAAATTAGACACCATGTGTAAAATTCGAGAGAAATTAAAATACATAAAATCAAAAACAATTCAATTAATAAAATAAAACAAATAATAGGCTAATACACTTACATACATACATAATATATATCGTAAAACCAGTACGTTAGTATACCTAACGTACTTACTGCACTTATCGCTGGCGCGGCTGCATAAATCTTCAAACATTTGCCATTGCATGATTTGCTTCCTAGACAAAACAAAATCTTGGTATTGTTATCAAGATCAGGGATACGGCAATATTTTACGGATACTGTTTACGATCTCAAAATACGGGTCGCCTCAAAATCTCTAGCTCAGGAAACCCTAACAAAAGTAACTTCGCCAAAAGAACCCGTTTTACAAGGTATTATAAAAAGTATATTACGGAAATAAGACCCTTCAGTCTCAGGTGAGATGTTTTTCAGCTTTTACCTTCATTAATTAGTTTGGGTAAAAAGTCGTATTTAACTGGAGTTTCGTTGGATTCATCAGGCTTTTTCGCGATTTCCCAGAACCGTTTTGATCCGATATGATCTGTGCTGTTGCTACGAATACCGTTAATTAATTCCTGTGAATGTTTGCAGACATTAAAATGAACGTGAACCACTCGTGTTTGGAAAATTGTAGGCATAAAACAAACTACTTTATAAAGCTCGATCATTATTATCACATAACATCAACAACATCTCATCATCACCTCATGCTTTGTGTTTGCATACTCGTGTTTCGGACAAATAAATGATCTATTCTATTGTATTCTATCCTATTATTGATCACCATCATCTGCCTAGCCTTTTCCCAACCAAGTTAGGGTCGGCTTCCAGGCTAACCGCATGCAGCTAAATACCAGTATTTTACATGGAGCGACTGCAGTGACCTCAACAACCCTGTAACTGAGTAATACGATACCTCTTGGTAAGACTGGTTGTCGAGATAAGACTGGTTGTTTGTCGTGTTGTATTAAGTAGGTATTCTATTTTATTTCTACAATTTTTAATTTTAATTTTCTAGATGAATTTGATTAATTCAGACATAATATTGAAAATCTTTGGTTTTACTATATTGTATTATATTATTTATTCAGACTATAATGGTCTATAGCGTTAGTAACAATAGCATTATACATTGTGATATACCTCGTTGGTAATCCTTAAATAAATTCATTAAAGTGAAAATATGTTCTAAAAGAACTATGGTTTTAACAATAATGAAGTCTTAGAAGACTACTTAGGATTACTTGTGCAGGTTTTTTTGTTCAAACTAAGTAATCAAGTAAAATACGGGCCAAAACACTCTCATCTTTTCAAAACTCCTTTCCTAGCAAACTCAATAGTCATTCTACCTCAAAACTAAATTATTTTACACTTAACGAGGTCACGAAAACAAATATACCGGCACACATCACGTACGACTTTGCCTAAAATATTTTGGGGAATTTTTCATGAAACATTCGCCTGTAAACTGCTGAAACTGGGATCGTAGCCGACTAAACTAGATGCTGTATTTGCGCATGTAAGTACACTAGGATTTAACTGACGTAGGTAGTGGGGAACTCAGATTGCCTTTGGAATTTCAACCGGTAAGTATAACTAACAGAAACTGAAAAACCATTAAAAATGTAGAATAGTAAAGTCTTTTTTTGAATATTATATGTTTTTGAATATTATATTTTATGATTATTACAATATTCGGATTTAAAAGAGTGTCCGTGGAGTTTCTTGCCGGTTCTTCTCCATAGGAACCTACTACGCGTTGGAATGGGCAACTAGCTTTATATTTTCTGACTTACCGACCCTTTGACAATTCAAAAGTGCCTGTAATTGGTTTATTAGAAATAAATGCTTTGAGTTTGAGTTTGAGTTTGAATCTCGTAGACTAATTAAAAGACAATAACTATGTTTTTTTCAATTTGGAGTTTGACATTTGCACTTATAAAATTAGTCTACGAGATTAAAAACAGACTTTATTGCTGGACACTGAAAATATATTTTCTATTTCCCAAAGGGTTAGACAGAGATGAGAAGCACATCACAGTACGTTTAAGCAATTTTAACGAAAATTACTTTTAAACTTTTGTTTTTAGAATTTTCTTTTTCAAATTACTTAAATGTCATCTATATAACTATACATAATATAAATTAAAGTGGCTTTTAGTGTTTTTCTGTATCTCCGCGTTGTCCTTCTAAACGAGGCAACAGATTTTGATGTGTTGTTCACCATCGTTTAGAGAATTTATTTCGGAAGGTTATGTGTATAATACGTTAATATTGAAGTTACATATAAATAAAAAATCTCTCTAATTCTAGCAGTAATTGCAAACTCTCTGAACAAATGATTAAAAATTCTTAACTATAAAAATAGGAACAACCTTTGCTATCTAGAAATAGTTTTGAAAAGTCTCGTAACGAACTTAATAATTGGTTTTGCAAGTTTTAAGGGCAAAGTTTGCGTCTTTCGTCTCGCTCTGGCGACCTTCAAAGTAAAGGACAAACGTTGTAAGACAACAGGGACATGTAAAGTCAGTTTAAAGTTTTTGGCTCTTGATTGATACTTTTATTTATTTATTTTTATCTTTTACGCTGTGGCGGTATCTACATCGCCACATGCGAACTACGCATCAAAGACCCGACGTCACATAAATCCTGCATCGCGCAATTAAAGTTTACCGTGCAGTGGACATAATTATATACAAGAAACCAACATAGATTGTTGGGCAGTTGCCCGCCAGACACGACACCCGTCTGGTCGGAGGATCCTCCCTTTTCTATGGTGGATGAGTGAATTTTACACCATGTTCCTCATACATAAAACGCTGGGAAACCGCAGCGAAACCGCAGTAGTTCAATTGTACTGACTCAGGTCATGCTCCGATGCGCGAATCCGATTCCTGTAGCGGAACATGACGCGAGTGGAAGTGGTAAAGGGGGACGTTTTGGGGGACTGTTTTATGTAATTTTGACGTTCGAAAAGTGCTGATTCTCAGCCTAGTTTGAATAAATGACTTTTGATTGATTTTGATTTGGCCTCCACAACCCAGTTATTGGGTAACACGATACCGATTGGTAAGAGTGATCGTCAGACTTTTGGGCGTTTGACCACCCATAATGACTGATGATGAATAAAGATCTACGAATGACAGCCAGAACGTGGCTTAATGTGCTTTCGTAATGGATGATCACCCATCCACGAACCGACCGCGGCCAGTGTAGCTTAACCCTCGATCGACCCAAGTGGCTGTTATTATTTAGCCACGAATCCTTTCTCCAATCAAATTAAATCCGGAATATGATGAGTATGAGTATTCCTTTAATTTCCAATTCTCCGCACTATCAATCATCCGTAGTTGCCTAATGGAAAGGTCAACGCGTATATTACGATAATAAATAACAGCTGATTTATCACGGAACATTATTGTTTATATAAATCATTGACAGATTTTGGGTCAAACTCTGTTCGTTCGGCGGAACTAAAATGCGGACATAACTTTTTTAATAAGCACCTTCTTTAATATACGAGTGGGCTGTGGTTTGTTTTAATTTATAACATTTTATTTTCAATTTTGGAATACTAGCTCCTATTCATAAATGACACCCTGACAGGCGCTTTACTCTGTGTAAATTATTTCATCGCCACTGCTCTCAAAACGGTGAAGGAATAACATCGTGAGGAAACCGGCATGTCTTAGAACCAAAACTTCGAAGACATGTGACATCTATCAACCCGCACTGGGCCCGCGAGGTGGATTACGGCCCACTCGCTCTCACAGAGAGGAGGCCTGTGTCCCAGCAGTGGGAACGTTATAGGCTGATTAATTATGATGATGATTTTTATATGAAGAATCTTTTGCTCTGTAGAAGGTCTATTCAATGATTCCAAAAACTCAGCCTATCGCAGTCCACTGCTGGACATAGACCTTTCCCAAGCTTCGCCACAACACCGTGACCTCCGCCTTCCGCATCTACAGTCTGTCCTTTTTTCTAGGTATGGGCGTTATTTCACGTCCCTAGTTACAATAACTGCTACGGGGCATGTAGCCGAATAGCTAATTTCGAGTCACACGATAAACGCGTTATATTGTAAGTAGTTAGGTACATTTTTTCGATGCAGTCAGTCCTAAGCCTGAATAAAGTATGAAGGGAAGTTTATTTGGGTTAGTATTTACGTTAATGATGTAACTGCATAGCTACAAAAACTTATTCGTTCCAAAACTTAAAGCTTCTGTTATGTAACGTATTACGTAGGTAATCATTGAATATTTTGCGTTTCAAAAATAACTGTAATACTTCGATAAAACACGTGATTTTAGTAACTAGCAATTTTCTCAAATGTTCGGTGATTTAACATGAAACACCATGTTGAATCACTGAACATTAAAAAAAATTGCTATTTACTAAAATCACGTGTTTTCAAAACTGGTAACGCCTTCGAAGTCACTATAGTTACGTTAGTTTTCGCGAAAATCACTTAAAAACCCACCTCCCCCCACTTTTTTCTTTATCTCATACATTGTGTTGGTTGTTCTAAAAGGGAGCAAAGAAATAGATTCAAACTACGTTTGTGACGAACTGCACGCCACCGGTCAAAAGTATGAATGGGCAAAGTTATTACAATCTCTTACATATTTGTAACGTCGTACACACGGCTACACATCAACCTATAAATTTCCAATATAAGCTGATCTCGCATTGTATAGGATTTCCGTACAACGCGAGGTCAGCTTATACTGGAAATGTATAGCTTGATGTGTAGCCGTATGTACATACTGGTACATTTGTAGGTACAGCGCTCCCTAATCCGCCTGCCAAGCCTGGTTTTGCCGATTTCCTTTAGACGAGCAATATTGCTTGTGTGTGTGAGGAGTTTTCGGGCTAGAAAACGACGATATTATTGTTGAGATTGGAATGGATATTGAGATATTGGATGCATT
The DNA here is from genome assembly GCA_947522985.1 of Lithophane socia. Lineage (NCBI taxonomy): Eukaryota > Metazoa > Arthropoda > Insecta > Lepidoptera > Noctuidae > Lithophane > Lithophane socia. The sequence continues at coordinate 12,775,256 of OX383262.1, read as the reverse complement.
CTATTTGTCTGGACAATTGAGTGGCTCTCGATGCAATTTCAAAATATTATGCATGAGAAATGTCTTGGGATTGGAAATAAAAACATTGAAATATCTACAACTATTTCGTTCTTTCATTGTTATGAATAATATTATAAGAGGATATAATATTTTTTTATTTTATGGGTAGGATAGTATTTTTTACTGTACTCAAACTCAAAGCATTTATTTTATGGGTAGATTTTATCTGTACTCAAACTCAAACCATTTATTTCAATTAAACCAGTTACAGGCACTTTTGAACTGTCAAGGGGTCGGTAAGTCCGAAAGATGAAGCCAGTTGCACAGTCCAAAGCGTAGTAGGTTCCTTTGGAGAAGAACGGGCAAAAAGTTTAGGCAGAGGTGTACCTATAGAGAGGTACACACTCATTTCGCCAGTTACGTTTCAGACTCATATTAAAGTGACCGCATAAAAATCCAAGCTGCTACTGAGAAGGTTTGGATGGAATAACCTAACCCCGCCAGAAGATTCGTACCCAGGACCCCACGCTCAGTAGTCGCGTTTGCCACTTGACAAACAAGGCAGACACTACGGAAAGACCGGCCAAGTTCGAGTCGGACTCACGCACGAAGGGTTCCGTATCATTATCTATAAAAACGGCAAAAAAATAGGGCTGTTGTTTGGCAGCCCCCTTAAATATTTATTTTATTCTGTTTTTTAGTTAGTTTTGGTATAGCGGCAACAGAAATACATCATCTGTGAAAATTTCAACTGTCTAACTATCACGGTTCATGAGATACAGCCTAGTGACAGACGGACAGACCGACGGACGGACAGCGGAGTCTTAGTAATAGGGTCCTCTTTTACCGTTTGGGTACGGAACCCTAAAAACTAGATAATTTTACAAAACAGGGGACTTACAAGAAGTATGCCCATGAGCGTCTCATAAAAACGTGTTAACTAGAGTAAGGACCTAAGTATTCAAATAGTAAAATTAGGTAAGTACTTTTTAATGGAAAACCGACGTTAAACGTAGACAAAACTTTTAGAACGTGCTTTCTTTAAAAACTTTTCTAACAACCCTTTTTAAAATTCTATAAATAAAATTATATCTTTAAAAGATTTTAAAAGCGAACAAATACCCTCTAAATAAGTCTTAAATGGAAAAAATGAGTTCGTATTTGTTGAAAATCTATTTACTATTCATCATAAAATAAAAGTCTTTAGCTACAGCGTGGAGAAATACATTTTGATTTTAGTCTCTGGTGAAAACCGTTTTGCTAAATAAATCTTTATTTCACTTTCATTTTATTCGTGAACGGGCACCGTCAGTACCGACTGGTCATCTCTTAGCTGCCACGGATTATTTAAATTTAATTTAATTTTTGAATTGTTTATTTTTGTCTGTAGGCACGGAAATTAAATTAAATCATCTTCATCTCTCTGACCGATTTATGTTTCAAATAAATGCTTTAAGTTTTTTCAAATAAATGTTCTAAATCAACCGCTACAAGTACGTTATTCTTGATTGATTTCAAAATATTTGGTATTTCTAATGGTTTAGTGGTTTGAAAAACAATGTAAGAAATAATTTTGCATCGCCTTATTAATAGTATGTAAGCTCTAAAGCTCTAAAGTAATGTTCCTCTCAGACAACCACTACCTATCATAGTGATGTCATGGAATGTTACTTCAGTATTTTTACTAACAAAAGCGGATTATGATATTATTTATTTATAAGTCATCAACCATCAATGGACAGAAATGTAAAGTGATCTACGAGGGGTGTTCAATAAATAGGGAGAATGAGTATGACGCAATTATCTGTTATTAAATGTTATTTTATTTTTCGACGTAGTCACCTTTCAGGGTTATACACTTTGTATAACTCTTTTTTTAAACTAAAATTCCTTTACTAAAAAAATCTTCTTTCTGATCCCTTACAAAATCGGGTACGTCGGCGACTACTGCGTCGTCATCATCTTCAAATTTCTGGCCCCTGAGATGTTCTTAAAATCGGTAAACATCACTGGAGCACGGTCCGGTGATTATGGAGGATTTGCCATCAATTCGAAGCCAGCTTCTTGAGTGGCAGTCATCGCAACTCTGGATTTGTACGCGGGGGCATTATCTTGGTGAAAAAAATTAACAACAGAACACGTTCCGAAACGACGCAAACAAATCACTTCTATTTTTTTTAAACAAAAGAGAGTTGATTGTTTTTTTTATTATCATCATAGCTAATGTCTGGGCTATCCCTGCCCGTATTTATTTTTTTTCTTTCGAAGGAGAATGTACCGCATTCTCACTATTTATTGAACACCCCTCGTACTACATTAAAAACATTGTGTGCAACATATTGAATGTTAGAAAACTTTTATTTAAATATATGGTGCCCAAAAATCTTCGCACCAAATTATAAGAACAGCAGAATCTAATAAACATTTATTTACAAACCCCAAACCCTGGACTTCATAAATCCGATCTAAATTCCCACAAAAAGGTAGAAATTGAATAGCTATGGCCTGTGAGATCTTTAAGGGTTACGGGCTTTGCGAGTAGGTACAAATAAAGCTAAGTGTCAGATTCACACGTTGCCGAGTGAACGAGCGGCTGATATCATATTCATGAGCGGAGCGAGCCCAATGTCCATTTCGATAGACTTTTATAGAGCGAAAGATTTTCGAACATTGGCTGGCGATTTCAGAACTTTCAAATGTTTACTGATAGGTTTTTGTTTATTCGACTAGTTGTTTTTCTCGGTTTCGATTACATTCCTACGATACCCTAAGGGCCGGTTGTTTCAAATGGTTGGTTAACGTAACATACGTACGTCAAATTTAACGTTCATTAAATACAAAGCGTTGTGTCAAAGTAAATCCATTATTTCGTGAAACAACGCTTGTTTTTGATTTGACGATAGTTAGCGCCATTTTTGACGTTTACACGTGAGTAAAGTGGGCGTGAAACAACCCGCCCTTAGTCCTTTTCCAGGACTTGTTTAATGTTGAAATTGGTTGAAATCGACCCCGTACGAGTAGCACTGAATAGGATTGAAGTAAAACTGGGCGTGTCTTCGTCTCGAAACGTAAGTTTTGAGTTCAGACATTCTTGTTCTATACCCTAGGTCCTTCTCTGGGGCCTTCCAAAGTTCTGTGCCAAATTTTGTAGAAATCTGTCCCGTAGTTTTGGCGTGAAGAAGAATGAAAACAATACTGGCGATTTTAGAAGTTTGTAGTGTTCCGACAATGTTCTGTTTATTCTAGCTCAGGCAATAACATTTTATAGTGCCAATTTAAATAGTTGTTAAAATCCGTTTCTATTGAAGCTTTGTTGAAATCGTGCGGAATGTTTTCCTAATAAAACCTAGTCAGAGTTTGCAGGCAGATACACACGGCTACACATCAAGCTATACATTTCCAGTTTATGCTGAGCTCGCATCATATAGGATTTCCGTATAATACGAGGCCAGCTTATACTGGAAATGTATAGCTTGATGTGTAGCTGTGTGTACAGTAGGCCGCACGTCAGAGGTAACCCCAGTATAAACTGTTTTCTTATTCTGTTGAAACTGACTGACGTGCGGCGGCATATATTATGAATTAAAAAAAAAGTGAAATTAACTTTGATTTTGGAAGTCGGTGTCTTTGCTTTTTAATTTTCGTTTTTTGCCACCGACTTCCGAAATTAAAGTTATTTTTCACATTTTTTTAGTGTTTTTTTTGAAGTCGGTTGTTTTTTTTTTGTAAAAAGTTTTTATTTTTCACTTTTTAGTGGTGGTAGGTACCTACCCCACACAAGTTACTACCTGCTATGTAAATAACAGTGAAGGAAGACTCCTTCACTGTTATTTACATAGCAGGTAGTAACTCAGTCTATGTAGACGATATAATTATTAGACAATAATTATATCGTCTACATAGACTATGGGAAAAATACGTAATATTGAAGCTAGCTCAAAAACTACGCAAGCAAACTTAATAAAATTTATATGGGACCATCTCGGGAGTATACCGTTTCGAAGTAAAAAAGAATTTTTAAAATCGGTTCGCAAACGGCCGAGTAATCGGTGAACATACATAAAAAAAAAAAAACAATCATCCGAACGTAGTACCTCCTCCTTTTTTGAAGTCGGTAAAAACTAGAATCACGCAAATCATATAAGTGGTTCTCGTGGTATATGGGCCGAACAGAGCAACGACGCCACTCACGTTACGTTCGATAATAACCGAGGAAAGTATCGTACTAAAACAAAAAAGTACCTTTTACTGAACAGTTAGACCTCCTTTCACCATTTCCTCGCTTCGCACACGCTGTATACAATACTAACCGTCCCTTAACCTAGCCTTTATACACAGTGGAGGGTCAGTACTTATCGTAAACCCTACCAACTCGAGAAGTTGCTTCTTATATACTTAGTTCTTCTATTGTTGTGGTAAAAGGTCTTTATGTATACGAGTATCTACTATGTACTATTACTGACAAATGCTTGCACTGACTGGACAGGTCCACTCAAATCGTTGTGGTTCTTTCCTCAAAATACCATTTCAGACGCTAATCTACATGGTCCTCATATGGCCTGACCAAGATTATGTCTGGACTTTAAAAGAGTCTGCGACCTCTGAGTTTGTTTCGGCCTTTCTTCTCAGAGTAGTCAGATAGGAAAGGCCGACCTCATCTAGCTTCCAATATTCTATTTACAGAATAAACAATTTCATATCATTTCAGTATTAGTATTAGTATCTTAATGGTATAAAAATAATGTTGATACTTACTTCGTTAAAAAAAATCTCGGAGAAGAAAATTACTTTTTTAAGTTTCCATTAAAATGTGCCAAGTAGCGGGTGAATCAGCTGATAGCCAGTATCATAAAACTTGAAAAACTTGAACCTTCAATAGAATTAAAAGGACTGTTCATAAAAGTACAACTTTGTTAGACTTTGTTTTATCTTGTTTGTAACGATCCTATTTTTTTTTTTTAAATATTGTGGGGTTTATTCATAAACTATGATTAAAGTTAAGTAATGATAAGCGACTGTTTAACCATACATTTTTGACGTTTGAACGTCACTTAACTTTAATCATCGTTTATGAATAAACCCCTGTATGCAATGATATTAAATTCCTGTATGTGTATTTTTTCTGCACCGATTTTTTTTTCTATCTCTTTTTTTTGTTTGTTGCCAGTCACATAAAATAAGGCAGGTAAAGATTTCAACCAAAAATCATATGTCATATTTCAGTCCAGTTCAGTAGGTAGTGTAGGACCCGTACTACTGAGCATCTTCAAATCGAATAACAAATGGTCTAACGAGAACGGTAATAACAGTTCAGACTTGGATTCATTAATAACCTGAACGCAATCACGTCCCGAATGCGGTCACTCTGGACGTACTTAACTATCATTATGAGATCGTTCATCATCATTATTAAGTCGTCATTTAGTGATATGGACAGTATTAATTTACTTGGAGTTACTGTTGTACGAGGCTAGTATACATAGATACACAATTCATTCATACATCGGTACTTAGACTAAATTACTACTACTTCTGAAGACTAAATAAGACTAAATTAATAACCGATGTTTGAATGAATTGTGTGAAAGATGGTGGAATATTAACTGAGATTACGGCAAATGTAGTTGTCCATAAGAAGACGTGAAAAAAATATGAAAAAAAGATATTTATTGAGACTCAAACAGATCACAAAATAAAGTAAACACAGTAGGTATAATAGAAACATAAAAAAACTAATTAAAAATAAAAATAAAACAGAAAGTCCTGCACGAGGCCAAAAGGCTTCTATCTCAGCTTGATGCTGCGACGTTCTGCACTGACCCCAAATAAAGGCTCTTACATATCGTATCGTTATCTTACATATATCGCGACGAATCGCGCCAGTATGTAAGAGCATTTTTTTTTTTTTTTGAGGGTGGGAAATCATCCAATTACTTCTCCCGCTCTGGGTGGAGCGGAAGGGCGTGTCAGACTTTTACTGACTAAAACCCACGTCCCGGTATCCCTTTCGGACTAACCCGCAACCCTGGCAGGAGTATGTAAGAGCCTGCGCCTTAAATTGGGATACAGGCTAATATGATGATAATACTGTTCTACTTATTTTTTTCTGACCGGTAGGCCAATCGCTATGGAACGGGCGGGTGAGGCAAATCGGTAGTTGAGTCTGGCTTAAAACAAGTGGCACTGTTTGTGGTAGCCTTCTTCATACTCATCAATTACAATCAAACAAGTATTTATTCTTTGCGGGTTTCTTTGTTATGGCCAGAAAATGGCATTTTATAAAGAAGAACGAAGTACTTACATGATACTTTTTCTATTTAAAACAACACCACAAGCGATGGCGAAGTGAAGACTAGCACACACAAGTTCACACAACTCTATTAAAATGCAAATAGTTTATTGCCTGCACGATTATCTATCTCCTTTGCCCACCGTTACGAAGAAAATAAAGTTGACCTACTTTTAAAAGCAAAATTTTCTACCGTCATTCAATTTTTATACTTACATTCAATCTGACATCCGAGGTTTCGTTTGAAGTGTCGATAATGTGACTCGTTTCCTTTAAAAAGGGACTTTGCTCAACTTTGCTCATCCGCTCATTTTTTTTTTCTTTCTCAATTTATTTGGCTTCTCTTATATTTGAGTTTTACACTCAATTTGAATGTCGAACTTTAGAATTAGGTAGCGATTGTGGCAATTTCCTCTGAAGCTTTCGTTTGTGCTGAAAATACGATTCACATTCGTATTTATAAATATCAGAAAAGCTCAAACATTTTACTAGACATTTTTATCTTGATACGATTTTCTGTTTCATCTAGATATCAAAGGCAAATTATCGGAGTGTGCTTTCAATGAGAACATTTAAAGTTCAATTTAGCTTCTAAATAAATAAAATTAGTAGTATAATGCTCTATGCATTATTCATATTTTCACAGACGGAATAAACTATTAAAACAAAGTTAGCAAAACTTTATTATTGAATCTGTAGAGAGCAGTTCAAAATTACTACCAGAATAAAGCAATTAAAGAAGGGCTAGCTGGACTAATCATAAAATTTGCCTAAACTTACTAAAAAAAACACAAATATTTTTCTAAGTTAATAAAAATGGTTGCGTTTTTTTTACGAAGTAACTCAGACCAACAAAAAGTTCTGAGCGAAGTAAAGACAAGTGCTAATGCAACGCTGCTCATCGCGAATACACATCGGATCTTGTTACCCTGAAATCGCGAAAAAAAAATTAGCCTTACCCTACATTTTGACGAGCTATGCTAACATAAATGTAGGGAACAACTGATTTCGCGTTTTCTGGTTTGGTCCCTTAATGAAAGTTGTTCATAATGATGAGTACATACAAGGACCCCATAATTATGAGATTTCGGGTATGAAAAGATACACCTTATAGGTATATGTAGTGGCCCTTAAAGTCGTAATCCCTCCATAACCCTACACCACAGCCTCCATCATCCAAACCACCGTAGTAAAAGAAAAAGCAAAAAAACCCTAACACAGAAACTTTTTCAAAGTGAAAATCTTTTAAATCTAACTTGTCGTAGTTTTTGGAGGACAGAGGCCCCGTTGTTTTTCTATTTAACCTAGCCCTTTCCATTATAAGTCGTGTAACTTAGTTTTTGAACGAGTGCCTTGGGCACGGCTCCGAATTAGGACTGGCAAGTTATAAAAGACAAGTTCGTTTTAGGGGTTGGTCAGTAACCTTGCTAACGGCTAACTGCCTTGCTAACTGGTTAACAGTGCTGCTGTGTTTGTCATAATTAACATAACATATAAACATAACATAAAACAAAATACAGGCAGTCATGGGGACTGCCGACAAAACCGAAAACTTAAAACTGTTATTAGCGCCATCTATAGTCTATAGATCTAGACCGGTACAATTTGTCTCGTTACGAAATGAATTTTGTGTCTGGTACCTACTCTGGACGTTTCGCTTCGTCGTAATATATACTTATTTTTATTAAAAAAACAACTTTTTGTTGGAGTAGTTCCCGTTACTATCCCTACCATTTGTCTAGAACTGTGCTTATGTAAGTCAAAACAACTAGGTAAGTAAATAATTAAGACAAAAAAAAGTTCATAATAGGGCATAGCACAGATGTTTACAATTCCTATACAAAATCGGTCGATTGCGATTCCTACCTGTTACCTGTTAACGATCAATAAAATACTATTTAGATCATCATCTGCCTAGCCTTTTCCCAAGTATGTTGGGGTCGGCTTCCAGTCTAACCGGATGCAGCTGAATAGCAGTATTTTACATGGAGCGACTGCCTATCTGACCTCCACAACCCAGTAACTGGGTAATACGATACCCCTTGGTTAGACTGGTTGTCAGACTTTCGTGCTTCTGACGACTCGTAACGACTGTCAAAGATCCACAAATGACAGCCGGGACCAGTGCTTTCCGAGGCACGGAGGAGTCTCGATATGTGAAAATGGTCACCCATCCACGGAGCAACCCCGGCGTAGCTTAACCTGATGGATCGACCCGAGCGGCTGTTATTACTTAGCCACGAGCTCCTCCTATTAAAATACTATTTAGATATTAGAATAAAAATTAACTTCAAAAGATCAGACAGCGTCGGCGCGTATATTATTATATTGCAGCGGTGCCGGTATACCGAAGGAGACGAACCACTGCCGCTCTGTTATTAGAAAAATAGCAGCCTACCTTGATATGAATATCAAGGTTTAAATTGAGACAGACGACATAAACATCACTTAGTTGATTTTAATCAATTTGATTTAATAACACTTGTCGATCGTCAAAAATCTAGACAAGGGTACCTTGCTCATGCTTAGGTATATTAATCAATTTGATTTAAAAATGCTTGTCGATCGTCAAAAATTGAGCAACCTTGCTCATGCTTGAGCTACTGGCCTAATCCGGTTTTAAATTATACTTACTTTCTAACTCAAAGTCCGTCAAAGTCGAACCTTCTTGAAGTTTCACAATAGTTTAGCCGCAAGCAGTCACTAACGTTTGAACCTTTGAGCTTTACGTAATAGGGCAGAATGTAAGCTGCTACTGCAAAGGTAAGTTACCTACGGAAACGATTCCTTTTCATTGCATTTTTTTTATAAAAAACGGCAAAGAAAGTAATTTTCCGATTTAGGAATGATAATACAAACGTGCAAGAAAACTAAGACAGCCCCTAAAACGCTCACCTTTCACCACTTCCTATTGCTTTAGCTGGGAAGAACAAGTGGAGCAATAAACTCCAGCAGCACAGCACCTGTCTGTTCAGGTAGAAAAATTTGATGCTATACAATATTATGTAAAACGCCAATATAACTTACCAACAAAAACATCGAAAACTCAAAGTTTACGTTTTTTTATGTCTGCTGAATATTTAATTCAGCAGACATAAAAAAACGTAAACTAAAAAAAAAATCGGGCACGCCCTTTAGGCCTGGAGTTTTTCAGGCATAAAGGGCGTGGCCGAATATTTTCCATCATTTTAAGGTCCAAGATAAATTCCAGAGAATTCTTCGAAAAGAATCTTTAGCTCTAAGTTTTTAATAATTAAAAATAAAGGCCGGTGAATTTTCGTACTGAAGCTGTTATTTAAAACCGAGAATAATGATAGCCTTTTAGGCAGACCTTCAAAATATCAAGTTTTGATCCGACAACCCTACGAACTAATCCGGTTCAGTTCACTTTTTTTCTTATTTACGTATTGCGTGAACTGAACAAGATTGAAGGGTGTCCCGGTCAAAAGTTTTACCTACGTGTTTACCGGAATCCTTTCAGAAAAGCTCGAAGGGATTAAGGGTGGGGTACATAATGTGCTTTCTTCCATTATTCGGTCCTTTTAATATTTTTTTGTGACAGCTACTATTTTCGTGTCAATGAAATTTGACTGGACTTTGGAAAATTGGACGGAACCCTGATCACATGTGACAATATAAGTTCGTAAGTTTAGATTGAGTTAGTTTTTATTTGCTAATCTTTGTTGTTTATCATCTTACTGAAGTTACATAATATCACGCCTTGTTACCCCGAAGGGTTGGGCAGAGGTGGTGCCTACACCCATTTCGGCAGTTATGTTTTGAAGTGACATGTAAAAGGTTGTGGATGATTGAACTTAATTTTCAATAACACCCTAAAATAATCTTAACTCCCTGGTATTTAAAACTTCTAAAATTCCGTTTAAAATATCACAGCTCCTTAATTATATTGAAAATTAATTAACGCCTCACACAGCTGTTGGAGTAGTGCGCAGTGGTAACGACCGCGACTTACGAGTTGTACATACCTAGGTCGTAGGTTTTAACCCAGACATGTGCTTTACTTTGTGTAAATTATTTCATCACACCACTGCTCTAAAAAAACATCGTGAGAAAAGCGGCATGAACCAAAAATTCGAAGACATGTGACATCTACCAACCCGCGCTGAGCCCGCGTGGTGGATTACGGCCCACTCCTTCTCTCAGGGAGACGGCCTGTGGAAGCAGTAAATCTTTTATGTCTAACAGATTTTTTTATTTCACGGAATAGTCTGTTTTATTAATTTATTCATCTTTAATTCAGGGTCACCTTAGTTTTGTTAGTAAATCGACGAGATGGTTTGAAACTTGCACATACACATACACTGTAGATTATCAAAACTTTTAAAAATAGGTAACTTTAATTTCGGAAGTCGGTGGTAAAAAACGAAAAGTATGTCTTTGGTTTTCAAAGACTTCCGAAATTAAATTAATTTTTCACTCTTTAGTGTTTTTTTTTTGGAGTTGGTTGTTTTTTTTTGTAATGTAAAAAGTGTTTAGGTATTTTTCACTTTTTAGTTGTGGTATGTACCTACCCCACCAAATTCGAATACCACCTACTATGTAATTCTAATTATCAGTGACGAAGTAACTTAAAGCATAGTATTTATACGCTAACTCAAAAACTACGCAAGCAAAGTTAATAAAAATTTTAAGGGACCCGACAACCTCTGAAGCATGACCTACCAAACAAAAAAAGAATAATCAAAATCAATTCATAATTGGCGGAGATAATCACGTTATAAACATACAAAAAAAAAACATACCTACAGACGAATTGAGAACCTCCTCTTTTTTGAAGTCGGTTAAAAAATCAATAGTTATTTTCTAGACATCCAGTGCTAGTTAGAGACGAACCTAGATACCTACTAATACCTACCAACGCTCAACCACGCTCACACAATAAGTAACTCAGCAGGAAAGAGCACTTCATACATGCGAGGTCTTGAATTTCAATGTGTAAGTAATTCACTTAGCGTCGACGCTCTCCGCCACTGAGTTTATTTAGTTATACTGATTCAATTTACCTACTTCTCTTTTTTTATTTTTGTTTAGCGAACCACCAGCTTTTTAAAATGAATAAAAAAATAAAACTTTTTCAAAAAGAAACAACCGACTTCCAAAAACAAACACTACAATGTAAAAAATATCTTAAATTTCGGAAATCGGTGTCTTTGGTTTTGAATTTTCGGTTTTTTTTTACCTACTATAATATCATCATCCACATATACTAAAATGGGAAAAATACGTAATAATGAAGCTAACTCAAAAACTAACCAAGACAAGAAAAGTCAATAAAATTTATTTGAGACCGCGCAAACTTCCCAAATGAAATAATTATTTGTTATGCAAGGGTGCAAAGTTGTTTTTTGGCGCGAGTACTTGTATTGGCGAAGGATTCTTTTGCTCATGGTTCAAATATAGAATCCTGAGCGATGCGAAGGCTTCAAAGGTACGAGACGCAGATAACTTTTCTGCCGAGCGAAATACACAACTTTTTACATCACTACAGCGAGGAAAACCAACTCTCCATGCATTGAACAAATATTGTAGGTACGCTTTTATGCAGTTATTGCGCAATTTTCCGGTAGACAGCTCAATTCGGCATTATGTACGGTTGCACTAACTCTGCCACTGCTAAAAAAACCAAAATGATTATTTTTTGCTGCTAATTGAATATAGAAGGTACACAGAAGAAAATTATAGGTATAAAGTTTTTTGAAGTTAATACTTCTTTAGGCGCTTTGAGATATTTTTTTCGTGCTGGCTAGTGCGATTATTCTAAAAATGAGGTTGGTGCACTGGCGTGAAATAAATACCTATTCATGCATTATCAGTGGACCCGGACCCGGTGAATAGAAAGATTCGAATTTTAAAGTCTTTCCACGCTAGCGGATAAAATGCACTATTTGCACTCAGATTTCGGCTCTTTCCGAGCTTGTGAGGTGAAAAAGAATTTGCAAAATCGGTCCACAGTTGAAGAAAATATCGATGAACTATTTAAAAAAAACATAAAGTAAACATAGAACCCCCTCCTTTTTGGAAGTCAGTTAATTAGGTACTTACTTAAAATAGTTATCAACGTAGCCTGTGCGTGTAACTGTAGTAACTTTGTGTACAGTCAACCGCACATCACTACGAAAACCGCCCATAAAGACTATTAAAGGACATAAAGGCGCTCAATGTCAAATTGCTCCCACTCATGTGCGGTGGGATGTACCTAATTGGCTTCCTTCGAGATTATTGGGGTCAGTAACTTCGACCCCAACTTATTTAGGTACCTACTTACATAAGTTGTACATGGTACCTCCAAGCACAACAAAAATAAATAAGAATTTAGTTACAAATATATGTCCAATAATACAAACACGAACACAATAAAAAAGGGCCTAGTCCTGAAAAAGTGACAACCTAGATTGTGGGATGAATGAACCTCAATTTGTCATGTCTAGGAAATATAATAATATTATTAGAGAAATGTCGACTTCGAGACAGTCTACCTACCAAGGTAAGTAAACCTATACCTTCTTTCCTGCATTCTCAACCGAGGTCAATAACATTCAATTTTAGTTCCCAATTTCCCCACCTGATTCACTTTGTACCTACAGTCCAACATGGATTGATAATGAACGTGGCTAAATATAGAACTAACATGAAATGTACTGATCTTGATAGATTTTTAAGATCTTGCTTCGTTAGCAGCGCCGCACAATTATTTAGTTAGAGCCATGTTGGACTGTCCTATTGTACAGTGCGCCCAGTGTACTTGGCATCATCATTTTTGTAAAAGAAAATAAATTGCATCATTATGAGCTAGACGTAGATTGTATAAAATTCATTAGCTAGCTAGCTAATGAATTTCAAATATTACTAACAAGAAGAAGAAATCTGAATGATGAAAAAAAATTAATTTCAAATATTGTAACAAGTAATCTGCTATGAAATGTGAAAATTATAACGAGCTCCTGAACATCTAAAACCTCAAAATAAATTAAACCGCTGTTTAGATTTTCTTACACTAATTAATCGTTTTAGAATTTTAAGGCTAGTATTTAACTAAAAACTTAACATACGGACTCGATATTCTGCACAAAGCACCAATCAGTAATCGACTAAAAATATGTTTACTCTACGTCACATCACTGGTTTTTTATTATGTGAAATCGTTTTTTCTCTTGTCGGCAATCAGTGGAAGCGTAGTATTAGAATTTTTGATAAATATTAAAATTGACTGATATTTAGCCATATTCAAAGATGAAGAAAGTAATATTTGTTTGTTTATTGTCGCTGTCTATGTGCTTCAGCCAACCAAGTACACCATTAGGTAAGTAAAACAAATAACAATTTGCGACTACCAAAGTGTTTCATAAGAATTTTCTCACGATAAGATGCGTAGTTCTGACGTTGAGATATGTGTTCTATTGAGTATTGAGCATCTGAAATATTGCTATATGGAAATGTGTTATCGATTTTTGGTTTTATGTTGAGATTGGTATTCCACGTAGTATTGTCAAGGTTAAGGAAATATTCGTTGTTCCTGTACCCAGTATCAGTTGATCGCAGAGATTTTTTGTGACGCGGCAATATTGCATTCGCAGCATTATACATACCTAATTCAATAAGATAAGTGTCCACGTCTAATAGACTTAATTAACGGATTGTAACATTTAAAAAAAAACTAATAATACCCGTTCTTTATTTCGTCAAATCCAGTTTAACAAATTCAAGAACGTGGTTATTGCACAATTATTTGTTAATGTATTGACCAATAAAGATATCAACTAGTTAACAGACTGCTTTTGGAGATACATCTAATGAACTACCCGTTGTTTGAGTGGTTCTAATCTCTTTGCTGACAATTTGTATTGGCAGTATGTCAATACCTTGGTTCAATGAGCTGGATAAAAAAACTATGATTAATTAGATGCCAAATTTCTTTACTAGTTTTTTTATTATTTGAAACCAAAATTCCTTCCGCATGACAAAGTGTCATGCCACCTCCAATATACGTAACATTACCTGCACAGAGTCACTTATAATGTGTCTAAAACTGTCTATTGCGGCACTCAACTGCAAGAAGTCCATTAACACAATTTCTAATTGCAAACCAACATGTAAAAGTATTATCGAATCAGTAAAAAAAACTCAGCAATATAAAGTAATTTAGGCAATACAGGAACTAAATGTTTTGCTACAAAACATTCTAGACTAAAAAATTCATGAATTAATCATGCTGACTTTGAGTTGCGAATAACTTTGTAACAAAAACAAAAAGAACATTTTTTATTTAACAATAGTTGTACAGCTCTATAAACAAAAGAGGATTGTTACTAGATAAGTAGATAAGCTGCACAGATGTTGTTGTTAGCATGCGTTTCTTGTTTTACAAAACATTGTGCATTATGAAGCAGTCATCAACCTTTGGGCACTAGTACCTGTACTTTACAAAACCACAGATATCTTTTCTTTTTTATTTCTCAAATAACAGCTTTATAAATTTGATCAGTTTCTCCACCAGAATAATAATGCCACTTACTTCAAAATCTCAAACATGGTACTTAATGGCAATCTAACTAATATTATAAACGCGAAAGTTTGTAAGTATGGATGGATGGATGGATGGATGTTTGTTACTCTTTCAAGTATAAACAACTGAATGGATTTGGATGAAATTGGGCAAACAGATAGTTTATAACCTGGATTAACACATAGGATACTTTTTATCCCGATATTCCCACGGGATCGAGACTTACGCGGGTGAAACCGCGGGGCGCAGCTAGTTTAATCTTATGTAGCGTTTGAGGATTTGGTTGTTGTACATTCATAACAATAATTGCTAGTATACTCCAACTTGGAATAAAGTCTTTTCAGTGAATATTGTTAGTCAGTTTAACAAACATTGGTTTTCCCAGTTTCTCACAACATCTGCAATCTGCAATTGGATATAATGTGATTGAGCAAATGCGTAGTAATGAGCCGAGTTTACATTGTGCAACCCGCTTGTAGGGTTGTAGCTTACTTTGAAATCATATTTGATTTTATTGTGTGAATAAACCAAATTAGGTTATGAAACTAAACTCAATAAACACTGACTAATTTCATATCCTCTGCTGTGCTATGAACCACATTGCCATCCATCCATAAAGGCTTTTGTCTCCTTTTACCACTTACTTCAGTTAAATCTGTCAACTTTTCAATGGTTTAACTTAACTTGTTGTAGCCAAATACTTAGACAAAGCGAAATAACTTCACAAGTCTTGTAGGTGATTTGTTTAGGTCCACAGAATAAGAAATAACAAAATAGAATATCTAAGAGAAAAGGTAAGTAATAGGAAGGATATCAGAGCTCATTTGAATATCCAGAGATTCCGACTGACAGATTTGCTGTTTTATCATTAGGGGAAAACCCTGATAGAAGCAAAAAATTAATCTGTTAATTTTATGGGAAATCCCCAAAGTTATTATTCAACTATCCTGTTATCTTGGGTATCCCTGAAGAGTAGAGTAGGTAGTAGTCAGTAGTCAGTTCTCACTTTAGGTACCTATGTGTATACACAGCCAGAATTTAAAAAAAAACCACTGCTGTGACTCAGGCCCCCTTTTTGTGACAGGGATGGATGGATGAAATCTCTTGGAGTTATGCAGTATAACTTCTTTTTTGGTGAAATATATTGGTTTTATTCAATAAATAAAATATTATTTAAAAAAAAAATAAGTCCTCTCTTTATATTCAGGAACTGTAGTTAGGTACTATGAGATTGTTAATTTTTTTTTTCAAGATTGGTGTTTATTTTAAAATTTGACATTTATTTTAATTTTATCATTTTGATATTTCTGATACATCTGATTTTAGATAAAAACAAGTTTTTAATGCTCTCATATTAAGTTCACAGATACATTATAATCTTCCTCTATGCTAGAAATATTGAATAATAATCTCTCCGATCTACATCAACTGATAAAGAGCCCATCAGAAATTCTAAATACATTGAAAATATATCAGAACTTGTTTTATATTAATATTATTAAAAATACATTAAGTAACTACTGCATTCGATATTAACGACTGGAGAATTCTAGTGTTTTTTAAAAGAACTACGAAAAATCAATTTACGTCAATTTTTGTATCAGTATTTACGTCAATTTTTGTATCAGTTACGGACTTTACAATCTTTACAAAAATCCTGTTGTTGTTTTCGCACTTTTATTTGTGTACCTACTTATGACCCCTTGGATGCATAATAAATGTAGTGCAGAGCAGGATGACTAATATAGGTGCTTTTATTGTTCGTCGAAACCAAGATGTGTTTACCACGTCAATAAAGGCAGCACTGAATACTCCAAATTGAACCTAATTCTGTCTCAATAAAAACTTTCATGGAGTGACGACTTACACGTGTAATTTGAATCAATTATCCTGTTATCTACAGTGTAAAGTAGGTATTTCCTATACTGGGAACATACTACGATAATGTATTTATAGCTTAGAATCAAGTCTCACTAAGAAAAAACTACGATAGACTTGGAGCAGGTTTTTTCTCAAGGTTACACAATAGATTTGATAGACTTATAATTATGATTCGTTTACGAGTTTTCAACTACTAATTAATCGGCATGATAAGGACGTTGTTGTAGGGTGTTCCACACAAAAAAAGAAAAAAACGATAATAAGAGGGAGTTTAATTATCAGTAAATTCAGCGAAATTAAATTACACAAAACTTAAACTGTGTACTAATTTTAAAATGCCCCTTTCCTTAACTTTTAGAGGCTGCGTCGCAAAAGCCTGCTGTAGTAGAACCCAAGCAGAACGCTACAGTCACAGATGCGAAACCTGCTGAAGCAAAACCAGAGCATACTGAGACAGCTGCGGTAGAAACAACTAAGCCACCAGTAGTAATAGCAGGAAGCCAGAATGCTACAGCTGCTAACGTCACGCAAGCCGTTCCAGTCTCAAACGAAACATCCACCAAAACTAACGAAACTAAACCAGCAGAGAAGAACAACTCGACTGAGACTAAGCCTAGTGCTGATCCGGCGAAACCCGTAGACCCCGCGAAAGAAAAGAATGAAACCAAGCCCGCTGGCAACGTGCCTGCGAATAACGGTACTAATGCGGACAGCAAGGACGGTAAGAAGAATGAGACTACGACGCCTAAGGGTGAAAATGTGAGCCCCACTGCAGCACCTGTCGAAGCTAAATCTAGAGCGTGAGTACTTTTTATTTTTAGCGTTGTCCACTTGTCCACCTTTTCTATTCTAGCGCTTTTCGAAAATTTTCGCTGAATCCTCCGCAACTCCATAGGTATTGAATCTGTTGAGACTTTCAAGCCTTGCACGCACGGGTTACACCTTAGTTTTTCATGAATATAGCTGTAAGTACTTTAAAATTAGCGTACTCGAGCTAACATCATGCCGCCCGGCGAAACGTTACATTTAAAATAAGAACTGCATAGATTCTTACTAACAAAAGCAGACCTCAGGTCGATTGCGGTTTACTTATTTATCTAACAAGGAAAGCATTTACATTCATTCAGTACGAGGAAAAACTGTATACATTTAACTGTTTCGTTTCGTGTCCATTACTAATTCATACAGGTATCGATTATTGCACACTACCGGACAATCGCGCAGGCAGGACATTGACGTATCTGTGCTATCTTTGACTAGAGTATAAAAGTGGCACTTATATGAAGTGTGTTCAAATGTCTTTGCTCTGAGCATTTGAATTACTTATCCGATATGAATGACTATTGTTTGTTGTGTAAACAACAGATTCTTCGCGGTGATTTTAAGTGCAAGCCTGGTTTTATAGCGTATTGTTATTTTGTAGCCAGTAAATGATTGGCTTCCACTTTCAAACCTAACACAATAAAGTTCTTAATATTTTATCAATACTTATTAGGTACTTTATACTAGAAAAAAATACAAGGAATGCAAAATGCTACTGAAAAAGTTCTGTAGCGATGCCAGCATGTCCTACAGCAGTATTGAGCGATGACTGTTCCGCACGGCTATGACGCACATTTACGCAAACCTTTAGTGTTACTTTTTGTAAAGCATTTTAAGTCTTGTTTGTTAGTGTTTTTTTTTTGCGTGCGTCATTCAAGCCACATGTGAAAACTCTACCTTCACTTCTTTCATTCCAACATGCTAAAATAGAATGCTACTAATAATATTGATAGTCTGTCAATATTGCAGGAAGTTAATGATAAAATAAACAAAGGATATCATGGTTAGATTGCCATTCACGTTTATAATGCGAAAACTGTGCATTTGTTATCTATCACATTAACATTAATAAAGGAGATGACAATGGAAACTACACAGAGGCTGCTTACGTCATCGTAAACAAAATACCGTTCGCTCGTGTTTATCCAACTTCATCTGCATGTAAAAAAACTTAAGTTTTTTATTTACCCTAAAGCCATGTTACAATAATACAAACTTTTTGAAAAGATTTTTTGTCTAAAATCCTTTTTCACATCAATTACAAGATTCAGCACTTATTAAGCTATTGCTGAACATTTTTATTTTAACGTCCAGTTATTTCAAACGCCATTTGGGTTTTTTAATGAGAAAAATATTTACGGTTAGACAGATTGACTGTTTCTCAGAAACCAGTTTTGTATTTACATTTCTAGCATTTGGCCTAAACTACCGATAGACAATTTGTTTTTAAATACAACGGTAATATCTCGCCTGTGTTTTTGAAAGGGGTTAGCTGAGAAGTATATTAGGTTCACCCATATTTTACTAGCTTTGTTTCCTAAATAAAAAATAAATAAAATAATAATAAAGAGCGAACCTAATTTTATTAACTAGACATAAATCCCGACCCTAGACTGGCTGCTACTTCATCATCATCATTTCAGCCGAAAGACGTCCACTGCTGGACATAGGCCTCCCCCAAGCACCGCCACTTCGACCGGTTCTGTGCTTCTCGCATCCAGCGCTGCTACTTAAAAATCTTAAATTCGTTCATTCATTGACAGAACGCACACCCTTAAAACCGCTGCGTCTAGAAATCTTGCTCTATAGTTCCTTATTTATATAACGAAAGTGAGCACTAACACTACGGAGGGATTTTTTGAAAATTCGTCCCCTAAATGAGCTAAATCAAAAATGTATGGGAGGTCGTAATTTTTGCCGATCATAGTCGCCCGTCGACTAATAAAAAAATCGAATGAATGCTTTTCGCCCGTCCAGGTGCTCGGATCCATAACGCACGCTCATCAGTTGCGCTTACGACTACTAGCACAGAATAGTACAGAAGGCGCACTCCGCATTTTAGGTATGAAGCTACAAGTACGCGCCGGACTCGTCTTGTCGGGCCAATTCAGTGCGCGTAACGTAGTGAGAAGATATGAGTAGGTACGCGATAGAAAGAGAGTCAACTTCTAGGTGAATATAACTTTAGGTGATTAGCGCAGTGCGACCTGAATTGTACTTTATTGTGTCGAAGCAAGAGTCGCTTTCTATTTAAATGATTTTACGAATTGAACCATCTGTATTAATCTGTGCCACTAGACTGACCAAGCAGCCATAGTCATTGTTTGTTTATTTTTCCAGATTCGATGGACCTAGCTTCATCGGCGGCATCATACTGACGCTGGGTCTGCTCGCCATCGGCTTCATGGGCTTCAAATACTATAAGAACCAAACCGAAAGGAACTACCACACTCTCTAAATATTAATAAGTTCACTCTAATTCTAAGTGCACCAGACTACGTATAAGATTTTTTATTTTATAAAGGGGAATTTATTTTATGTTAGATTTTCAAACTATCGAGTGCACTTTAGTAAATACAGGTACCTATATTATACATACTAAATGTAAATTTTTTTCATCTCAATATTTTAATAACGTAACGTAGCTTTTCTGAATTTATATAATAGGGTGATGTCTCACTAGCGTTCGTCTAGCGTCTATGCCTGCGCTGAACGAACGCTAGCCTAAAATATCCCTTAGGTGGTTGGTCGTTAGGTCTAATTTTACATTTCGAATTTTAAATTTGTTCTCTTTTAAATAGTGTAAGATTTTGTAACTTCTAGTAGATTGTTTGGCATTTATTTTTCTATGTCGCATGCTTTATTATAAGTAAGTAAGCATGTATGTCTGTCTATTATTTTAATCCGCCAGGTTTTTATACCAGAGTTATTACATTCGTAATATTATATGAAAATATATTGTGATTTGTACATTTGGAATCTATAGATGTTTATATACTGAATTTATAAGATTCAAAAATATTATAAAGTCGTAATGAGCCACTGATGATTATCATAGTACTATTTCATCTTTGAGTGCAATTTAGTTGTAGTGTTAATGTGTTCTTTTTCTTCTTGTAAACTGTGCCATGTTTCGGATTTCAATGTGGAACACTGCATTTGGTAAAATTTATAAACAGCTTCGTACACACTATATTTCAAAGATGTAGCTATTAGGTATATTTATTAATGTTAAGTGTTATTGTAAGGAAACGCAATGTGATGATGAAAATAAGGGTCTAAAGTAGTACCTATATTGGTTTGGCATAATCAAGTTTACCTGAATCTCTCACTACCTACTCGACTAAATCGAATATAACCCTGTTTCTCATCTTTATCTTCGGAGAATCTCGAAATTTCATTAAGTATCTCAAAACTTTTTTGTGTCAAACCATAACCAATTCTGTATATTTTGTTTTTATTATTTGTGATTTTAACACGCTATTTGTAAACTGGGGAAAGTTGATTCCATCCTAAAGTGCTCTTAAATCTGAACTATTTATGGATAGTTATTCGAAAGGGTTTCATGCCACTATAAAAAATCTGTCTATCTAACTACTGCTACTTACTCATGTCTGTCAATGGTTATGTTAAATAAAGGTATACATACACATAATCAATTTTTATTTTGATTTTTTACACTGAAATAAAGACATTTCAAAACCCTAATTTCGGGAAAATATTAAACTTAATAATATTACTTAAATAAATAAAATACTGATGTATGATCCGAGACTTTGTCCACACACTTAGTTATAATGATAACATCTCAATACATTAGAAAAAAATTACAAAGAGACTTCTTTATTTATTCATTTACAGCCATATCGGGCCCGCATGTGTGCTTTGTTTTATACAAAACTTAAGTAATGTAGGAATATTTTTTACAAAGCATTCTAGTATGCGTTAAGTTTTTCTAAACACTTACAGTTAGGCTCAATTCACAGCGGCGCGACGAGCACTTTCAGTATGAAAGAATTTTAACTTTATAGTCCTCCAGACCGTATTTTGGCCATGGCGGCCATCTCGACGGAGACTAGCCTTGGGCGCGGAAGATATGGTGCACAAGTGTGCGCGCAAACAATCTATATAAATATATCAGTGTGAAAGAATTTTAAACTTGATCTACATATAAGATCAGTATCGCTTGAAAAGGTCACGCGCGCGTCTTGTCAGCGGTACTGTCCGTGGCTGGCCTCGTCGCGTGGCTGCCGGCCGCTGCCAGCTTCTGCCGTTCCGGTGTGAATCAGCCCTTACAGAAGTTTTGATTTTGAGCTTACCCGACTGCAAGCAGCAACAGCAGGCGAGGTTTCGCTGCGACTCTACTGGTTTCTATATACCTATTTCTATGAAATACGTGTCGCTACTCGCTAGCTCCGGAAGGGATTTCATAGAAGAAACCAGTAGTGTCGCGACGACACGTCGCCTGCTGCAGCTTCCTGGACCTTTATAAAATTACCTATAGGTATATATTGTAGAAGCGACAAACATCAGATACCTACTTTTTCTTAATACTAATAAGTAGACTATAAAAATTAAATGAAAACGATATCGATAGCTATAGGTACTCATAATTAAAACACACAAATTAATGTGCCGGGGCCATGAAGCGTGCAAATCAAAGTAGAATAATACCAAAAAACAGCATCAGTTTAATTTTAATAGGTACCATTATCGTTTAACCTTTAGCTCCAAGAGCGCCATAAATAGGTCAACTTCTTTATGATCTCGGATAATTTTTGGGGTTCCGCAGTCAAAGGTTGCGGTTTCCGGGACCAAATTTAGTCTTCTCCGTCGAACTTTCAAAGAGGACCGTTATAGCTAGCCGGGTGTCTACAAATTCCACATACAAAAAACATCGAAAGAATGCGTTTTCTGTCTCTTTCCGTGTTTCTGTTTCTTTCCGTTTTCTGTCCCTGCTATAAGTAGGTATTGAGGAAACAATGACACACATTAGCGTAACGCTTACTTTGCCTACGTTCTAGTGCTGGATATAACTGATTTTATATTTTTAATCTAGTGAGTACCTAAATTAAAACAATAAAATCAGTTATTTCCGGACATTGTACTTATACAGCGGTACGGAACCCTTTATGCGCGAGTCCGACTCGCATTAGTCCAGTTTTTTAAATTAATATGTTCAGAACGATAGGGCATTTAAAGCAGGATTTACACAATCGTACTCGCGTCTCTAGTTATTCGACGAAACATAATAAGCATACAATTGCCGCACGTCCATAATAACAATATAACGTTGACAGCGCCTCTATTTGCATAGCAGTAAGGGCGTTTGTTGTAGTTCAGGAGAATGAACTGATGTGCAATTTTCATTGTAAGTATCAAATCAAATTGTACCTCGTCCACGCGAGCGCGGCCGTTCCGACATTCGTAAATAATTCAAGATGTAGGATGCGTTTTTCAACAGGAATCACTGTATGTAGCAACTTTTGCAGTTTTCAGTATTGACACAATTTTGTCTAGCTGCTACAAACATGAAAATAACACAGATATTCGTGCATTACTTCGTCACTTCTCGCTTGTGTAAATCCAGCATAACATTTATATAGTAAGCTAATTCGATTAGCTTACCAGTCTTTCTAGTACACAAAATGATAACGGCGCGCCAAGTCCTATGAGGTGGTGAAACCCACGTGACATGCTTTATCCATACTAATATTATAAATTCGAAAGTAACTCTGTCTGTATGTTACCATTTCACGCTTAAACCACTGAACGGATTTGACTGAGCGCACGGAACGCGCGCCTTGGGCGCTTCCTATGTTTAGGTCCGTAGGGTCAAGGTTACTCAGCACCGCTACTCGAGAACAATTGATAAATGGACTTACTAATCGCAGGACCAACTTTGCGATTAAGATCTCCGAATTTCAAATCCGCTAAAAGAGTCTCGCCTTCTTTCTCACCACATTTAACGTAAGCAAGTAACAGAGAACGTGGTGTCGGGTATTTTTTAGTTATCGCCAACGCTTTGTCTACCGACATTCCTTTTAGTTGCAGAAGTAATTTGATAAAGGTATCTGTTACTGTCAGTGGCTTGCTTTTAGCAGATGTTTTGTTAAAATAGTCAAATGTCATCAGCATTCCACCTTGTGGATCAGCATTGCAGCCTCGTAGATATTTGTCCTGAAAAATGGAGATGCGAAATTACTATTTTGAACTGCCTTCCATACCAACACAGCTATTGTGTGGGTACCTAGCTCAGACAAAATAAAAAATCAAGATAGAGCGCTGTCAACAGTGACGTGAGGCCGGTTTTGTAAACATGTGAGCACTTAGTGAGGTGTAGTTTCATTGAAAACGGTTGTAAATGTGTGCGTGTGAGCGTGTATGCACAGAGCGGAGGTGTAGTTTTGCGATGCTGCACTGTATTGTTCGCAGCACTCTGTCTTGGTTTTTATTTGGTCTGCAGTACCTAGTAAGAAACATAAATGATATGTTTCAATTACCTTATATCTGATTGTCAATCTTTTAGTCAACATAGCCAAAAACCGAGCAGTATTTGTAAGAGAATCTGTCACATGAACTTTAAATCCATCTTGGACTCTTATATTAGCTATCGCCTGCGTCAGATTCTGTATAGGCAGACCCACATTCTTGTTCTTTCCATAATTTTCCACCAAGTAAATTACATTATCAATTCCACATTTACGTAGTCTGAATTTCTGCTCATGGTATCGTCCATCTTTGATACTGGCGCCCAGATCGTCCATTCTTTTCCGTTCTATGATAAAAGGTAGAACCAGTTCCTGGTCTTGGTTGACTTTATGTTTGGCTATCCATGTGAAGTCTCCAACTTTCAGGCTCCTGTAGTCATGCTTCAAGTCTGGATACTTATTGAACTGAGCTACTGTGGGATCATTCTTCTTTTTAAGCCTGTGAAAATGGTTTGAACTCATTATTGAAAAAAGTTATGGTGGAATAAAGAAACTCACATACATACATGAACCCTGAAAACATCATACTCCTTTATGGGCAGTTGTGTAATAATAATAATTAAAAGATTTCACGGGTTTTTGTCTCAATAGCCCGACAATGCTTATTTGAGTTTTGATAATTATTGAATCTTCTGATTTAACTATATGTGCTGAATAATACCCTGCATCTTAACCTAATCCTAAAAAAATGAATGATTTGCCACAAAATGAATGCAACAATAAATTTTGTTAGGATGCGGCCTAAGAGTAGTCATACATCTAAGGTGCTGTTTATGACTGGCCTTTATGAACAATCAGACCTATCTGATAAAATAGACACTACATTCCACATTTAAAAATACAAGCTGAGTGTTCTGCATACATGATAAAAGTTCAAAACAGAGTGCTAATACACTCATTAAGATAAGAAGACACATACCCGCCAGTTTCATTTTTATCAATCAGTAATATTATATCAAATGTACCAGGTACCATTTCAATAACATTGTTTGCATCTAAATTTCCAGATGCAGATGGAATTTCATCATCAACAAGAACAATATCGGCATTTTGTTTAACAGAAGCATTACTAGTTGATGGCATATCCTTAAAAATTATATCATACACGGCAGGTATACTTTTGGCATCTTCTAAAATCTCTCTAGCCAGTTCTTTGCCTTCTTCAGTCAATGTGTATTCAGCCTTCTTCCTCCTATTATTTGTCACTAATCCCTTTTTCTGCAGTGTCGACATACTAGACCAACCATTATAATAAGAATCATTTTTGGGTCGCACTAATGATTCCTCGGCATGTTTCTGGGCTTTTTCTATCAACTCCTCTTTGGTCAGAGCACATTTATCTGGGTTCTCTAAACTCTGTTCTAGTAGCGCAACCAGTATTGCGTAACCTCCAGATCTGTGAGCGGGTTTATACTTTTCAGTCTTCTTTTGTCCCTTTTTAACCCTTACTGTGCCTTTGTCAATATTTTTAGTAGTGAAAGTTGGTGTAGTATTAGATTCCTGAGCCTTGTCAACTTCGATATTTTGTATGTGTTGTAACAAAACAAAACATTCTGTATTTGGTTTTGATGGAAATTCTGCTACCTTAGTGAGATCAACACTTGGGTATCTGTCCAATGTTAGACCATGGCTTCTGCTTTCTTTGACACCCTCCCTGAAAGATAATGGTGATGTTCTTGTTATAGAACTGTCAGAAGCAGTTGCTATTACCTCATCGCGTTTAGATGCACAATTTTTTGACAAAACATCATTGTTATTGTCCTGATTTAACAACTTATCCAGATACGCACACAACCTTCTGTCAAACCCTTTCAGTATTATACATTCGGCTCCTGATTTTAACGGCAAAGGGTATTTCATCAGGGATTCCAACGACTCCCTAAGCATATCCTCAAGATTACTTTTGGTTGATCTGGCATCCTGATACAATGTTGCTATCCAGTCTTCAAAAATAGGGTTCGGTCTAAGCCGTTTACAGGTTACTTTGTTATTCATCCTAGAAACTGTTCACTGATACGAGCTTTTCTTCTATAAAATAAGTTTAGGTTCAGTGTTCAGTGTAAACAACCTCGGACCAACAAAACACATTCTACTAATGGACTCGCTGCGCTAAGTATATAGAGCCAGTCTTACATGTATTCATTTTATTAGTCTTTTTTATTTAAATTTAGATCAACTTTCAAAATATCTATCATTATTCAAAAAATTTACAAAATAAACAAACTAGCAAAATATTTCGGTTTGACCGCTTGACATTTTGACCCATAGACATTTTACAATGAGTCAATGACTAGAAAAATAGTGCTTTACACAAATATTCGACTAAATGGTCTGTGTCATCTATATTATCTGTGTAGGATCTGTGGGAAAAACAGTTTTTAATTGCCAGTAAAATAAAAAGGGAAAAATTGGTAGTATCAATTGTTGTACCATTCTACCATGCGTTTGCACTGGCGAAACATTACAACAAAACATGTTTAAATCTCTAGTTCCTGTCAAAAATTGTATGGAACATTGACAGAAAATAGAGATTTTAACATGTTTTATCGTAAATGTTTCGCCAGTGCAAACGCACGGTAACATAAACATACATTGCAATCCTAGACTGACGCGGCTCACGCCTTTTCCCCTATCTGAAAACCTGTATCTGTCACTGAAAATCAGCGCTGGGGCTCTGTCTCGCATAGGGTCGCAGCATTATGCTGAGTGATGGCCGTTTTGCGTGAATGTGACGCATATTTTCCCGCAACTTGTTTATTTTCGTATATTTGTCCTTTCTTGGCGTCATGTTTGCCGCAAATAAACATATTTTCTTTCTTTTCTTTTTCTTTCTATCTACTTATACGTTGGCAATGGAAAGTGTGAAAACCAGAAAAATATAATTATGGTTTTGGAAGAATTTAATGTGTGAATCCGCGAGGTAGCTTTTGTCATAAAATATTGGCAACACTGTCATAACTCCCATAGTTTAGTTTGCGCAGCGTTGTGTATTTTTGTTTAATTTTAAAATACAGTTATTAATATAAGTTTTGTGATGTAGTGGATCGTGTAAAAAATCAGCAAAATGTCGCTCGAAATCCCGTTGATGAGCACCGATGAGGTGACTGTGTAGTTAATACGATGTTACGATTTACTTCTTCGTTTGAAAGTGTCAGTGTCGTAATCATATTTTATATCTGTTTATTTAGGTGATTGAATTAGATCCAGAGCAGTTACCATCTGGAGATGAAGTGCTTAGTATATTACAACAGGAAAGATCTCAGCTTAATGTCTGGATCAATGTTGGAGTAAGTAAACTTAACCTCAAAAATTTTTGTTTATGCCACTTATGCCACACCAATAAAATTAGGAATGGTGGTTTAAAAAATACATTTACTAGGTGATCAGTGCGTTTTTAGTTAAAAGATCAATCTTTGAAGTAATATCAATAACTCCTGGTTTTTGAGGAATTCTGAATTGGAGTTGATCTATTTGATTGATAATGCTGTTGGTTCATTATCTAGACATGGTACCTTAAGAAAAAGTATGCTTGAATAAATAACTTTCTAGAATCTGTAGATTATCTATTGTGAGTTTGATGACTGTAGAAACTAGAGCTTAAATGACTTTGAGTAGGTCATGTCATGCATAACAACAACTGGGCAAGACTCCATGAACTGCATTGCAAACCAGAAAGAGGTGGTGAGATAACTGTTCAAGTTTGTTGTGGTGCAGAAAAACTTTGAAGAATCGAGAAGAAAGTAAGGTAGAATAAGCTTAAAGAACTGTTTATACCGTGTAAAAATTGGTTCTTACAAATAACATTCTTGTTTTCCAGCTTGCTTACTACAAACAAAAGAAAATCGATGATTTCCTCAAAATACTGGAGGCGTCCCGTACGGACGCCAACATTGACTATCGAGACTTTGAAAGGGACCAGATGCGAGCCCTCGATATGTTGGCCGCATACTATGTCCAAGAGGCCAACAAAGAAAAGTCAAAAGACAAGAAAAAAGAGTTGTTCACTAAAGCAACTCTTCTTTACACTATGGCTGATAAAATCATCATGTACGATCAAGTGAGTTGTAATTTTATTTCTAAACATCTCTTGAAACCATAATAGTATCCAAGTATCCAAGTTATTTCTAAAATAAGGTATTGATTGAGAGATAACTTGGATACTTGTGTTTAGTCCGAACATGAGCTTTCAAAATTGAACCCAAAAATACATTCTACACAGTACAGAAGAAAAAATTTAATGTTTATTTCTAGAACCATCTCCTTGGTCGTGCCTACTTCTGTCTTCTTGAAGGTGATAAAATGGAGCAGGCAGATGCCCAATTCAACTTCGTACTGAACCAGTCCCCCAACAATGTCCCCTCATTGCTTGGCAAAGCCTGTATCGCATTTAACCGAAAGGATTATAGAGGAGCATTGGCTTTTTATAAGAAAGCATTGAGAACCAATCCGGACAGCCCAGCTGCGTTACGGTTGGGAATGGGCCACTGTTTTATGAAGCTGAATAATCAAGAAAAGGCTAGGTAAGAATACACGGCATAGTACATAAATTCACGCAGTCTTCCCCTGGGGGTAGGCAGAAACTCCAGAATGCAACCTGCTAAGATCCTTACAAACTCCTTTTGCTTTGTTTACATTCCATATGACTTTTGTGAGTACTACACACCTGACCTTTTCAGTTATTAATTTATGGATTTTGATGACAAGGTTTTGTGAGTGAAACAAAATGAACTTTGTATTTTCAGTTTGCCTGAGGTTTTTATGACTTGAGGCACTGGCCTCAATTCATAAATAACATAATTATCATGTCAGTATATGCCAGACATGTAGGTGATTGATGATGGCAATAAGCATCCGTATATTAGCTTGGACCCAACATGATTTAGCTTAGCAATTTTCATTCATCCTTAGGGTGCCATCAGACGAACTGCATTTCACCTGCACTGCAACTGCAAATTTGCTGTAGTTACAGTACATTACGAGTATTGCAGTCGTACTAAACTGCATTCAAACAGCAAGAATGCAGTCCGTCTGATGGCAACCTTATGGGAAAGGAAAGGAGTGAAAATAATATGTTTATTTGTCACAATGTCATAAAGTCATAAGTTTACTAAATAAAAAATCGAATGAATGCTGCATAACTTAGGCTGTACTCACCACTCAAACCATTAGCTACGCATAATAATATTTTTTTTCGTTTTCTTTTTAGGATGGCTTTCGAAAGAGCGTTACAACTAGACCCTCAGTGCGTCGGCGCACTAGTCGGCTTGTCTATTCTCAAACTGAATCTGCAAGAGAATGAGTCAAACAAAATGGCTGTGATAATGTTGTCAAAAGCCTATGCCATTGACCCCAAGAATCCCATGGTCCTGAACCATTTAGCCAACCATTTCTTTTTCAAAAAGGTATATTTTACAAGAGAGATTTAATGTTTACGTGTCTGTTACAGTTTAAGTATACTTAGGTGTTTTACCTTCCAAAAGAGCAAGAACAAAAAAATATGAAAAAAAAACTTTTTAAAAATGTATACAATACGGCCGATATAACTTGGCAGTTCCGAACTTCGCGCAAAGGCCTGTGTAGTACGGTTACATTGTCGCGCAAAGATTCCTGTCGCGTTGGCGCGATAAAAACTATAAACTTCGTGTTCGATCTACGAAGAACTATATTTGGCCACATTAAATTGTCGCGACACATCTGGACAAACAAAATTAGGAACCAAATAGTAACTTGAGTGTGATTGACAGAACGTGCGCGAAATTTCGCAGAGCCTGTTTATGTTCAGACCTGCCAAGTTATATCGACCGTTTTGTACTACTGCTTAATTTTTTACCCCTTTCTTTCTCAATTGAAGAAACAGTCCTGTGAAAGACAGTAATAGATTCCCATTGCCACCTGTATATCACCTAACCGTAAATACGACACAATCACCATTAATATAACAGCTTTCCACATTATACAATTTCCTTCCAGGACTACAGCAAGGTCCAACATCTAGCCTTACACGCGTTCCACAACACTGAGAACGAAGCGATGCGGGCTGAAAGTTGTCACCACCTCGCGCGAGCGTTCCATGCCCAAGGCGACTGCGACCAAGCCTTCCAGTATTACTACCAAGCGACCCAGTTCGCGCCGGCCAACTTTGTGTTACCGCATTATGGCCTGGGACAGATGTATATCTATAGAGGGGACACGGAGAATGTAAGTTTTTATTACCTATGTTACAAGCCGTGTTCCCCATCAGCAATACCTATATAAACTGTATAGGGAATGAATTTTCAAAGATCGTTCCTTTAGCTTTGGCTTCATAAGGAAGTGGACAAGTCACATAAACACCCGTGTCCGTCCAAATACAGATTGTTTGTATGTCGTATTGGGGTAAAATGACAGTTTCACGGCGGTCCATCTAAATATGTTCAACGGATTTAGCGTGAAAGCGTAACAAACAAACAAGCTTCACTATCATATTTATAACATTAGTTACGATTAGTTTAGATCTAAAAAAATATATCTGTATATTTATTTTTATTATATTTAACTTATTTTTTATCCATTTTAGGCAGCCCAGTGCTTCGAAAAAGTACTAAAAGTTCAACCAGGCAACTATGAAACGATGAAGATTTTAGGTTCCCTCTATGCAAACTCGCCTTCACAGTCAAAGAGGGATATCGCTCGACAACATCTAAAGAAAGTCACAGAACAATTCCCTGATGATGTGGAAGCTTGGATAGAGTTGGCTCAAATATTGGAACAAAATGATTTGCAGGTAACAACTTCATAAAGAAGAACCAAGATTTTTTACTCACAATAAATGAGCTCGTGGCTAAGTAATAATAGCCGCACCGGGTCGATCCATCAAGTTAAGTAAGGCTTGCCGGGGTTGGTCGGTGGATGGGTGACATACCGAGACTTCTCCGTGCCTCGGAAAGCACGTTAAGCCGTTGGTCCCGGCTGTCATTCGTGGATCTTTGACAGTGGTTACGGGTCGTCAGAAGCCCGAAAGTCTGACAACTAGTCTTACCAAGGGTTATCGTATTACCCAGTTACTGTGTTGTGGAGGTCAGATAGGCAGTCGCTCCATGTAAAATACTGGTATTCAGCTGCATCCAGTTAGACTGGAAGCCTACCCCAACGTAGTTGGGAAAGGGCTACGCAGATTGATTGAATAAATACGTTGTTGGCCATGTATCTCTAACATTTATTTTTATTGTAGGGATCTCTAAACGCCTATACCACTGCAATGAAGATTCTCAAAGAGAAAGTAAATGCAGATATTCCGGCGGAAATATTAAACAATGTTGCAGCTTTGCATTACAGACTTGGAAATTTGAACGAAGCTAAGAATTATTTGGAAGAGGCACTTGAAAGGTACAGTTAAAGTAGGAAAGACAAGGTATAGTATTAAAAATGATTCTTTGGCGTTTCTAAATTTGGCAAAGATGTAAGAAACTATGGCTGCTCGAAATTTAGTATTTTTTTATTTGATTTAGTGATGTGGTTGTATGAATTTTAATTTTAGGGGTAATGATGTTACAATTATATCATTTCCGCGAATAAATTCCGAGTAGATTAAATGATTTTAATTTCGATAATTTCCGTTTGTTTTTTATTAAATTAGAAGTTTTATTGATAATTCACTTTATAAGTAAAAAATATTTAATTTAAAGAAAACAACATTTCTACGTCAAAGGTTTCTTTTCCGCCCTTTTATTGTACCCTATTTTTCAACGCTCACGACGCTCCGCGTACGGCCCTCGCTCATTGGTCAACGCTGCCTCGCCGTACATACCTAAGGCGCGGAACAGCGATCCCCGTCAAACTATAGTTTCAACACTCGGCGGAACGTTGTCGGTACCAGGATAATAAAAACACTTGTTTCTGATATAACTCGAATACTTATTTAGACTCTTTTAGTTTTTACATTATTATGTTTTCTACTAAGCATTACGTCCACACATCGGCGCGGGGGGCCGACTTTCTAAAATTTTCTTCTATTCTTTATTTGTATCAACGTTTATCTTATAATTTTACTAACTGTTGCCCGCGACTTCGTCTGCGATCCAGGATGAAACATAGGCTATCTCCTTCTCCAGGGCATGGTCTACCCCTGTGCCAAATTTCATCCATATCTGTTCAGCCGTTTCAGCGTCAAAGCGTAACAAACAAACAAACTCACTTTCGCATTTATAATATTAGTTAGGATGCCATGGTCATTAATAACTAGAAAAGATTGTATAATAACTAAATAAGGTAAGGTCTCTACAGTACTTACAAATAAGTTTTTTTGCAACTGTATGGTACAAGAATAAGCATTATTTGCTTATTTATGTAGTTTTCTAAGGATATCCCAACATATCCAAAAATTTCACCAATATTCCAATATTTTTAAACTCCTTTTTCAGAGAAAAAGCGGACGCCGAAACATTGGACGCTCAATATTACAACTCTATAGCGGTGACTACTATGTACAATTTAGCGCGACTGAACGAAGCGCTGTGTGTGTATAACAAGGCAGAGAAACTATACAAGGACATATTGAAAGAACATCCCAACTATATCGACTGTTATTTGAGGTAAGAAAACGACAACAGAGTAACGTGTTTCGTACTTTTCTCAGTTTATTTATTGTTTTTTTTATTGTTAAGTTCCACAATTACCAGGTTTATCATAACGTGTTTGTTTACTTATTCATTATTTTACGTACAGTACTTTAATCTGGAAAGTCGCGAAAGAAGTTATGCGATCATAAATGTATAGAGTAGTTTGTTTTTCGCGATGCATTTCGAAAATTGGATGTTTTGGGAAACGGACATTTTGAAACCGTTGGATATTCTAAAACTGAACGTAAAATTCGATGTGCCATATTCCTTCAGGCCAGAATCGACATAAAACCACAATAAGACCCATTCAGTTAACATAGTGTTAAATGCTTCAAAAAAGAGCAAAGACATGATGCAAGTTTCATGCCTGTGGCAATCAATCAAATTGGACCAACAAATGACTTACATCGTCTGAACGGTGTTAATGCTGCAGTATTTTCGATATAACGGAGGATCAAGCTATGCAATTTGAGGTATTATAGACTCTTAAAACCTCTTTTACAGGTTAGGGTGTATGGCTCGCGACAAAGGTCAGATCTACGAAGCATCGGATTGGTTCAAAGAAGCTCTCAAAGTGAACACAGAACATCCCGACACGTGGTCGTTGCTAGGCAACCTGCATTTAGCGCAGCAGGAGTGGGGGCCGGGACAGAAGAAGTTTGAGAGGATATTACAAAACTCTAGCACTTCAAATGATGCTTACTCTCTTATCGCTCTTGGTAAGTTGTTTTGTGTTGTAGATTATAATATTAATAATACTAGCTTCCGCCCGCGGCTTCGCCCGCGTGGTATGTCGATAAAATTAGCCTATGTCCTTTCTCAGGCTCTAGACTATCTGTGTAACAAATTTAATTTAAATCGGTTCTGTAGTTCTGGCGTAAAAGCGCGACAGACAGACAGAATTACTTTAGCATTTTAGTAAGGATTTTTTATTTCGGACACAGAGAATGTATGTTGAATCTATGTTAGTAACATTATTTTAATTTAAAATAACTTTATTATCTAGTGTTAGGACTTTATCAGTATGAGGAACAGGGTGTAAAGTTCACTCATCCACCATAGAAAAGGAAGGATCCTCCAACCAGACGGGTGTTGTTGCTGGCGAGGAACTGTCCAACGATTGCGCGCCACGGCCTGTTTCCGATCTCTTAAACCGGTTAAAATATTATATTGTTCTTTCGTGCGCAGCCATTTAGAATACGCGTCTCAGGTTTGGAACCCGCAGTATGAGACTTATAAGTCCCGTATTGAGGGCGTCCAAAGAAAATTCCTGCGTTATCTAGATTATAGGGCTCAGCAATACTCAGTTGACTACAAGCACCGCTGCAAACGGTACCACTTCCTTCCTCTGGAGACGAGGCGTTATATTGGAGACATGAGTTTATTATGGTGTCGCAAATGGCCACATTGACTGTCCTGAACTCGTTGCTAATCTCTCATTACGCATGAATCTGATGGGATTACGTCAACGGCCAATATTAAATGTACCTTTCGCAATGACTAACTATAGGCGGAATGTTTTCTCAATAAGAAGTGCACTTGGTTTCAATAGGATTCCTATGGACCTTAATTTTGACTTGTTCTGCACCAGTGTGGCGACCCTTAGACGGCTTTTGGGACAGTCATTTTTCATGGATAATTACTTATCTAATAATAACTAATTATATTCACTTGTATGTACTTACTTTTTTGTTTTATCGACTATTTTTCTTTACTATATGTGGAGGCTTGTTATTAGCAATTTTGTAATATTACTCGCTTTATATCATTGGTTTGTTAGTCTATAAGCCTTCTTTAAAAAAAAAAAAAAAAAAAATTGATGTTGGATTCTTTGTATATGTCCATCGCGCGGTAAACTCTAATTGCGCGATGCAGGATTTATGTGACGTCAGGTCTTTGATGCGTAGTTCGCATGTGGCGATGAAGATACCGCCACAGTACAAATAAACAAACTGATTTACGATTGGAGAGCCGAAGCTTTCTGCTACAGTTTATGGTTGAATAGAAATAAGCATAACTCTCTCTTTGGGTAACGCTTCAAGAAAGAAGAACAAAAAGTAATCAAAGGATACATTTCTTTTATCAGTACCATTTAGCCTTGTTCTGAAGAGAGTTGTTGCGTTTCACGGGCGACTGTCATTCCAATTTAATCCTTATGCTAATGGCATAAGAGGCTCGCACGCTCGTGATTAGCAATGACTGTAACTCGTATTTAATTCCACTCTACTGCAAGAGAAAAGTCTCCATCAATTTGATGCCACCATTTTTTTCTCTCCTTGGTTGGTTTATTTACGAAGTCGTCGATATTTTATTTTATAAGTATTGAGAGCAGTGGTGGCCCAGTGGTAACGGCCACGACTTACGAGTTGTAGGTCGTAGGTTCGAATCCTGACAGGCGCTATACTTTGTGTAAATTATTTCATCGCCACTGCTCTCAAAACGGTGAAGGAAAACATCGTGAGGAAACCGGCCTCACGATGTTTTCCTTCACAGAGAGGAGGCCTGTGTCCCAGCAGTGGGAACATTATAGGCTGATTATGATTGAATGAAGTATTCAGAGAGTTTTTTAACATAAATGTGTGTGAGTAATCCTGTTAATTCCTTTTAATTTTCAGGTAATGTATGGCTTCAAACTCTACACCAACCTTGTCGTGAGAAAGACAGAGAGAAACGTCATCAAGAGCGAGCGCTCGCCATGTACAAGCAAGTACTAAAGAACGACCCTAAGAACATATGGGCCGCCAACGGTATTGGATGCGTACTTGCACACAAGGTAAACAATACTACACTTTCATTTGTTTTGCATAGATATGCAGATGTCCAGTTACAGAATCATGAACCTTATTGGATTGTAATAAAAGCGTTTTTACTTTTTTTTTTGTATAAAGAAATCAATCAAAACATTCATGTGAAATCTATTTGAAATGTAGGTAAATTAGAAGTATTTTAAGTATGTATTTTTGACAGATTGAGAATGTATGCCAAAGTTAAAAAAAAACAACCGACTTAAAAAAAAAACAAGGCAAAAAACGAGAATACAAAATCAAAGACATCGACTACCGAAATTAAAGTTATTGATCACTTTGCAGTATTTTTTTTAAGTGCCTTTTTTTATATCGTTCGCATTCTAATCTCGTTTTTAAAATCGGTTTATAAATGGCGAAGTTCTAATGATCTAACAAACATTTAAAAAAATACAACTGAATTGAAAACCTCCTTTTTTTGAAGTCAGTTAAGAATACGGAAAATGGCCTCTAATAGTAGTAAGCCTAAGCAGTACCTTTATGCAGCAATTACTTTGTTATTTTTTTGTGTCCGTCTAAATAAATAAGTATTCACCTCTTTTTGTTGCAGGGTTGCGTAAACGAAGCCCGCGACATATTCGCGCAAGTGCGTGAAGCGACGGCCGACTTCCCCGACGTATGGATGAACATCGCACACATTTACGTTGAACAGAAACAGTATATAAATGCTATACAAATGGTGAGTGACCTTGCATTTTTGTGGGTCTGTGTGACTGCGTTTTTCTTCTAAATTTGGCAATGGGTTTTAATGCGGTTTTCACGATCATTTAGAGAATTTATTTCGGAAGGTTTATGTTTATACTTAATACATTAATATTAAACTTCATTTATTATGAAATCTTGAAGTTTTGTTGACTCATAAAAACCGTGCGAAGTAGGCGCGGATCGGTAGTATTAGTAATACACTGACTCGAACCTTTTTTTCACAGTACGAGAATTGTGTCCGCAAATTCCGAATGCACCACGACGTGGAGTGGTTAACGTGGGTGGCGCGCGCGCAGACGCTGGCGGGGCGCGCCGGCGCCGCGCGCGCGTCGCTGCTGCGCGCGCGCCGCGTG
Source organism: Lithophane socia (assembly GCA_947522985.1). Lineage (NCBI taxonomy): Eukaryota > Metazoa > Arthropoda > Insecta > Lepidoptera > Noctuidae > Lithophane > Lithophane socia. Next base: position 12,738,790 of record OX383262.1, on the reverse strand, counting down.
GCGCCGCACGACGCCGCGCTCGCCTACAACACGGCGCTGACGCTGCGGCGCCGCGCCGCGCTCGTGCTCAAGGACGACCGCTCCGACCTGCGCCTGGTGCTGCGCGCGGTGCACGAGCTGCACGTGTCGCATCGCCACTTCACACGTCTCGGCGGAGTCGAGGTAGATACGTACTAGATTCTTGTAGAACATTTATGTCTATTTCTAGAAATATTGATCTCTCAGAATGTATACTTATAAATAATAAATTGAAATTAATCTTCTAAAAAAATGTAATGTTTGACTTTATCCGCCAGGCGGGCGAGGGCGCGGCGCGCGCCGAGGCGGGCGCGGCGGGCGCGGCGGGCGCGGAGGCGCGCACGTGCGCCGACCTGCTGTCGCAGGCGCAGTGGCACGTGGCGCGCGCGCGGCGCCAGCACGACGAGGAGGTGACGCTGCGCGACCGGCAGCGCGAGCAGCGGGAGGCCTTCCGGAGGCAACAGGTACGGGCTGCTTATTTATTACTCCCCGTATTCCTTTACCGCCGCCGTGAAACGTTGTCTGAATATGTCGGCATCTCGTTAACATTATATTTATCTAACAGGAAGACGAACGCAAACGCCGCGAGGAAGAACAAGCAAAGAATTCAGTGGTGGCGTCACAAAAGCGTCAAGAGTACAAGGAAAAGACGAAGAACGCGCTACTGTTCGCCGACATGCCGTCTGAGAACAAGTCGAAAGGCGGGCGCGGCAGGAGGCGAGACGAATATGTTTCTGATTCACCGGGCAGCGGGAGCGATAGGCCGAGGGAAGACGGGTGAGTGCCTATGTATAGTGTATTTATGCTACTCTATTTGGTAAGAAAGGAAGAAGAACGCGCTACCACAGAATAAATAAGTAGCAGTATTATGTTTTCGTACATTTTCTAGGAACTTGTCGAATTCAATTTAGACGTCGCACATAAAAAAACTACTCAAACTAAGACATTTAAATGTGAGCTTTATGTCGATCACCGTCAACTAGTGCCGCCAAATTTTGGAAATGACATTATTTATGTGGCACTGTATGCTCTATGCTCACTTTACTATACTTTAGATTGAGTAGAGTAAAGCTAACATAGTCGAGTCGAGATGGTGTTGAGTTGTTCCAATGTGCAGCGTTAGGTTATATAAAGGAAGAAAGTTTAAAATCTAAACTTATTGTCTAAAGTACTAAGTTTTAAATATGTTTTCAGACGTGAGCCGAAGCAACGCAAACGCAAGCGCGAGGGCGAGGGCCGCAAGGGCAAGTCGCGCAAGAACAGGCGCGGGTCGGGCAGCGACAGTGACCCGCCTAAGAAACGGGGCAGGAAGAAGGTGAGCCTTCAGATGGTTTATTATAGTAGTAGGTACTTACGTGTGTGCAGATATGATGATACGCTTCACTCGAGTGAAGCATCATTTCTGTTTCATTCCATATTCACACGACACCGGAAAAGTAACATAGGAATGAACGGTTCATCCGCTCCTTTCATTTTATTTTTAGTTTTTTTTTGTGGGCGAGTAAAAAATGCCGAGTGCCAGAATTCACTAATGAATTCATTTTTCGCTTTTGATTCAGTTTTTGTTTAGTCGTTTCACTTCGAGTGAAAGATACTGAATGAAGTGCAAAAAATAACGAAAAGTGAGGCGGCTGTTATTGGCATTAGCGACATAGTTAGTCGAGTCACAAACAAAACACTGAATAGTTGAACTTTCTTAGTACGAGTATTCCCTGATTGTAACAAAAATAGATAACTCTTTTAAGACTGCTTATTACATTAAAAACTTTATTCTTTAGATTTGCTTAATTGGTTTTTTTCTCTTATTTCTATTAACTTGTATCAACAGGGCGAAAAGGGTATCGGCAAGCGCGAAAAAGCGCGAGCTGCGAAAGCCGCCGACGACAAACTTGGAGCGAAACAACGTGCGAAAATCGTATCCAAGGAAACGATATCGACTTCCGAGTCGGAATCCGACACCTCAAGGAAGTCGCGCAGCAGAAGTCGCAGTGGAAGTGGAAGTCGGAGTGGTGGAAGTCGCAGTCCACCCGCTAATAAAGGACGCAAGAGGATTATGTCGGCGTCGGATAGCGATAGGTACGTGGTTTGGTGTTTGAATGTGTTTTATTTTATTGAGTGGCAAATATGTCGGCGGCCTATTTAATGGAGTGAGCAGGGCCGTCTTCAATATCAAAGGTATTGTCATTTAAGTGAACTCATCAACACCCTTCACACCGGAGTATTATAGAGAGAGATGAAGAGCCCAGTCCTAAAGGATACAGGTTTGATAGTGGTAGGTGGAATGGAGGTCGAGGCTAAGTAATAACAACCGCACGGGTCGATCCATCAGGTTAAGCTACACTTACCGGGGTTGGTCCGTGGATGGGTGATCATCTTTACATACTGAGAGTCCTCCGTGCCTCGGAAAGCACGTTAAGCCCTTGGAGTCATTCGTGATTCTTTGACAGTCGTCATAAACCCGAAAGTCGGACAACCAGTCTTACCATGGGGTATCGTATTACTCAGTTAGGTACCTACTGGGTTGTGGAAGTCAGATAGGCAGTCGCTCCATGTCAAATACTATTATGTAGTATTCAGCTGCACTCGGTTGGACTGGAAGCCGACCCCAACATAGTTGGAAAAAGGCTTGTTACGTTTATTTTGATTAGGAACACTGAAAACATGTGGTTCCTATAAAAAACTAGATTTAGTTACAAAAAAATATATATACCTATCGTTTTATTTTTTCAGATCTAGATCGAGGTCCAAATCCAAATCTCGCAGTCGATCGAGGTCAGGCTCCGCCAAGAGTCGTTCGAGGTCCAAAGGCAAATCACGGTCTAAAAGTCGTTCGAGGTCTAAATCCAAAGGCCGATCTAGGTAAAAATAGTTTTAAGATTTTTTTTTTGTTTGGTCTTTTACGTTACCTTTAATTTGAATTTAATATTTTGAAGCTGGAGAAAGCGCAATTCTGAGCAGTATTTAAGTTATAATTTTGATAATTCGGTTTTAATACTCAAAGTTCATAGTATTTCAGTCCTTTACGTTAGTTTTCTTGACCTCTGCTTGTCAAAAGCCTCTTTCGCCTTACTATATGATGTACTTATTTAAAAAATTTTAGGTCCAAGAGTGCGTCGAGGTCAAAAAGCCGTTCAAGATCCAAGAGCAGGTCCCGGTCTAAAAGCCGATCTCGTTCGAAGAGCCGATCAAGATCTAAAAGTGTTTCCAGATCAAGGTCCAGGTAAAAACTCCTTATTTTGTTAAATAAATATTTTTTAATAATTTTATACTAATTATTAACTTTGGTTGGTTGGAGGAGCTCATGGCTACGTAATAACAGCCGCACGGGTCCATCCATCAGGTTAAGCTACGCTTGCAGGGGTTGGACCGTGGATGGGTGACCATCTTTACATACCGAGACTCCTCCGTGCCTCGGGAAGCACGTTAAGCTGTTGGTCCTGGCTGTCATTTGTGGATCTTGGACAGTGGTTCGGGTCGTCAGAAGCCCGAAAGTCTGACAACCAGTCTTACCAAGGGGTTTCATATTACCCAGTTACTGGGTTGTGGAGGTCAGATAAGCAGTCGCTCCATGTAAAATACTGGTGTTCAGCTGCATCCGGTTAGACTGGAAGCAGACCCCAACATAGTTGGGAAAAGGCTAGGCAGATGATGATGGTTGGTTGGAAATATCTGAATTCGATCAGCATATTGTCTGCGACAACTTTGTATTTGGGGTGATTTTAACGTCGTCGGCACCAATTTCTATGTTTATCTACTATTATGGGGATTTTATCATTTATTTATTCACTATATGGGATTTATTTATTTTTATTGTTAGGAGATTAACTACCCACTCCTGAAGGTCCTAACCATAAATTTTGCTCCACAGGTCAAAGAGCAGGTCCCGTTCAAAATCCAAAAGCGTATCAAGGTCGAGATCACATTCAAGATCTAAAAGCGGTTCTCGAAGCAGATCCGGTTCTCGAGCCGGATCTCGTGCCTCCAGATCTAGATCACGTTCCGGATCCAGGTCAAGATCCGGATCTAGGCATTCTAGACCAGACACACCGGTATCCAGGAAATCCGTATCCGCCAGTGAAGACGAAGCTTAGATTAAGTTGTAAATATTTGACCTTTGGGTTTGCCTTTATTTTTCATTACCTACACGGTAAGAGCACACTTCTTTTTTTTTCAGTTCTGTTATTAGTAAATATATTTGCAAAATGTACTTTCGTTTGGACAGGTAAAATGGTGGCGCCTTATTTTTCAGACCAGCACCTATACCACGACGTATTCTTCCAGTGTTAGTGAGAGACGGAGCTATACAAGGCCGCTAGCACCACCCTTTTTTCGCAGTGGAATAATGATGGCATTAATACTTCATAGTCAGCCTCCAGAAAGCGTTGTTTATGTGTTATTAAATATTGATAATTAATTATCAACAATAGTTGGCTGGCACGTATTACGACCACGACCAATTAAATAAGCGACCGCTAAAACAATGGTCGCCGTCGCCTCACGACAGATGTTTTAAAACCTTGAAACTTACGGTTCATGTTGACTCATAACACTCCATCAGATTAGAAGAATTAAAGTCGCTAGAAATTTGTTAGTTGCATTTGCGTGAACTATTCTTGTCCTCTAAAATGTCTCTATAAATAAATATATATTTAAAATTATAGCTTCCTAACCACTATCTTTCAATGTAATAAAATACGACTAATATGTTACATATCTCACTTAATTATTTAGTCAGCGCAAACTACCGATGAGGCGGTGGAGCGACTAATTGGATAACATTTGAACCTCGACTTTAGAAACATGTACATAAGGTTGAAATTAGAAGTTCGTGTAAAGAGCGTCGTCGTCTCTGTCACTCGTAACAATTGTGTAACGTTCTCTTTCTAAACTCGATCCGCCCTGGTAATGTACTTGTATGAAAGGCCTTGGATGTTGAGGTTGCTATCTGATTTCTGATGTTGAATTGTTGATGCTGATTTCTGCTACCAAGTGATTTCTTTTTTTACACCATGTCGACAAACTGCGCTGATCCTTACAGCCCGTTACCAACTTGTAGAAAGGGCCTGTATCCGTAACTTTGTACTGTTAATGTTTCTTTCGACTTCAAGGTATGAGCGTTCTTATACCCCTTGTATTATGTTCTGATGTTTTAAAAAGCGAAGATTATAAACGAATAAAAAGAGAAAATGTCAATATTGTGTTTCTTTTGTCCATTTTGGAGAACAAGATGAGATACCGATTGATCCGACTCTGCATGTGAAATATGTCTATAATATCTATTATACATTGTAACAGCGAATCAATTTTCACGACTCCCCCTTAAGACCTAGGTCAAATATTTTTTGATTGCTCATGACCTAAAGAGGTGCCCTAAAGAATATGAAAGAAAAATTTAAAAAAAAAAAAGTAAGTTGTATAAATCCACGGGTTAAAGCTAATCACGATACAATCTGACAGTACGGGATTAAATAAATAAAAAAATACAATATCATGAAAACATTGTATATTTAAGTCCCAAGTTAGAGTACATTTTTAAATGATTCGCAGTTTACATTTGAAACTCAATTTTTATACATAGTTTTATTGTTTTAGCGTTTAAATAACTTGCAACAATTTGATAAATAGCTTAAATATTTTACAATTAACATAACACAACCATCATATTGGTGAAATAACTTCATTTGTTAGAAACTCTTATGAAACAATAAGTAGTACACAATATAAATTTTAATAAGTTGTATAACAGGATACTGAAAAGAATGAGCAGTTTCTGTGACCGATTCTTTAAAATGCGCTTCAAATTATATGAACTAGCGTGATGGATGGGATCGATATCTGAACATGATAAACCAAAAATAAAAGTTATAAAACTAAAACCCAACTACGACAACAAATTTATAACTAAAAAGGTAAAAACAAGACATCACAGACAGACAAATTAAAAATCCGTAGTCACACGTGCTAGGGATATACAGATTACGTAGTCAATTGAACCACCAGTTTGAAAAAAACTGTTTTTTTTTCGTAAGCTTCACGGACGTGATGGATATCGATATCTAAACGCGATAAAACAAAAAACAGCAGATTTTCTCGACTCATACTTCAAGTAACAACAATACCAGAAGTGACCCCAAAAGAAACTAATAATTATTTTTGTCGTGTTTAGATATCGATACCCATTATTATTAATTTGACTCTGTATAAATCAAATGGGTCTAATGTGGCCGATAATTTGTCCACATCTTTTATTTATTTTACTTTCACATAAAACGGCAATCTGCCAATTACATTTTTTTAAAGATAGTATCATCAATAATTCATCATAATAATACTCAGTTTGATACTAGTATGTAAAAGGACCCTAAGCTATCTCTATACAACACAGAATCAGTTACACAACAGCATTTTTCAATGTTTTCAGTTTCCACATTATACACTCTGAGAAGTGATTAGTCAATTCCAAAGTGACAATCCCAATTTACTGATAGATTTATCTAATGGACTAAATTTTCACTATTAAAATCTTAATACTTACGTTTAATAATTGAGCGTCATAACGTTGCTAGAATTTCAGATAAAATAATATCAACAATCAAATATATTTTGCTAAAAGTACATAATATCGGAACGGAATCTGTTTAACAATTAAAACATTCTGTTATTTGTTTCAAATTCTTGATGTGCGTCTTTAAATATTTTAATAATTAAAACAATAAAGCTCAATTAGGAATCATGTTCTAAAAACTGAAAATAGAGTATTGGACTCCTCAATTTGATTTAATTATCAAAATTCCGCGGTCAGCCTTCACTAAATTTAAAGGTACTAAATCTTACAAAATCTCGATAGGTACAATTTCTCACAATTTATAGAAACTAGATTTCAAAAGGTTATATAAAGATTTCTATTTTAATATTGAGAATAAAAAATCGAGTCAAAATTCGAATATGTGGCAGTTTTCGTTTTCTTTAAATCGAGATTACTCAGTTATTGCTAGGTATAATAAAATGGAGCAATTAGATATAAATTACTAAAACTATTTAACTTTAATGTGCGCTAATATATTTATATAAACTAAACTAGTAATGACTAGTATTCTAGGTAGTCAGTGTTGCTATCGCTAATATTTGGTGAGATTAAACATTATATTGAAATGATTACATTATTAGGTATTTCGATATACTATAATCTTCCAGTCCAATGTTTTAGATCTTAAAATTATACTTTCTTACTTCATATATTTCATATTATGCGTGAATAAACATGACTGGCATAATTTAACAATTTATTAAGGGCGCGATTACTAATCTCTCAGATTTTGCACTGCATAACGTGTGGGTAAATTTTAATATTCGTATTGCGGTTGTTATGGGTCCGAAACGATCAATTGCAACTGTCAATTTTTGCGTCATAGATACACATTGATGCGTAAATTGGTCGTCTACCAAATGCAATTGAAGCGATTGACAATATTACTACAATACAAATTGTTGACCCCATAAGCTATTAAATGGAATTATAATTTTGAAAGTTGCAGTGGCAGCAGGAGCCAGAAGCAAATTCTCGGTGGATTTAATCTAATATACTGCTACGTCACTAAAGAAACTAATATCATTCATTCTTGCTCAAACAGCCACTGCAGAAGTGCCAAAATATTTAAAAATATAGATCATAATCAAAACTGCCGAATGAAATATTCAAAAAAGGCGGACTGTCTTAATTCTACATGGGAATGACTAGCCATATCATGACAATGGATTCTTAGGACGATATTTAGACCTTACAAACGAGTATTCTAATACTTAGAGTATCAATAATACGAATGCGGTACTTTAACAAATAATATAAAGTGTAATTTCATTGTATAGGTATAAATCTGTTTAAATGCTTCTTTTAAATATAATTTCGTACTCGGCGATTAAAATACACAGTCCCTAACTTAAAATGTAGGAGGAGATGTTGCAGCATTGATGGTTCTTTGTTTTATTAGGATTGTTAGAAAATATATGAATCTGGATGTCTTTTCATAGATGAAATAAGCTCGTAGGTCTACATACATTTATCTGTATCTTAATATTATACTGCATGTTATAAAAATTGGCCATCCACAAAAAACTCCAGATGAAACAGTTTCTGGATTTTATGAAGGCAAAGGTATGTCATCTCCAGCCTACAGTTCTAAGGTCCCTACCACATAAAAACTTACACTAACAGGCCTCCTTCGCGACCTGCGCGCCGTTGGTCTGCGCGAATGTGACGGTGCCGTTTGGAACAGTGTGTGGGCCTCCTAAGAACGAAGTGAATGTCGTGTCTCTGCTCATTGGAGGCTCCAAGCCTTCGATAGGTATGCAGTCCAGAGTCGGGACTGTGTATTCCCTGTGAAGAAAATACAAGTAGGTATGAAGGAAATTGTCCGTACTGTAGGATCAGTAGATAGTAGAAATCTTATTACAACAATAGAATTGGAGTGTTTCTATGAGAGGCTCAATAGTTTTATTAAAAGTTTCGTTCGCTTTTTACGGTATCTTTAAAAAGGGTGATAGACGTGCGAAGTACGCGTATGGCTCGGCGAGCTTACTCGCCCGTGTGTCATTCTAAGTACGCGGACTTTAAAACCGCTGAGTAAGTTCGTCGGCGATCGAATCCAACAATGGAATTTTGAGTAAGCTTAATACACGTGTGTCACCGACGGCGAGCCGAGTAAGGTCGCGAACTTAAAAACCGCGTACTTTAAGTACGCACGTTTATCACCCACTTGGAAGTTTAGTCATCAAATAAAACAAAATCAAAAAGTTTGAAGAAAATGATAATAAAGTATTTACAGCTAATACTTAAAAAACCTGTAAATAGAATGACTTACATAGAAACATTATCCTGTGACTGCACAGAGTCGTTGACTAACTGCGGCAGTCTGTCAGGCTGTGGTACCGGCTGTCTTGTCGGTCGCGCGCTGAATAGAAACACGCCGACCATCGCCAGCATGTACGATAGGAAATAGAGGGCGTGGAACTGAAATGGAAGGTATAATATTATTTCTATAGAGTTTCAAGAAAATTTTCATTTTCTTTCCAGAAAATGAAAATTTTGTTTAACAGCTATTTTACAATTTAAAAATCAAAGAAAAGAAAGGATAACGTTTTTTTTTAATTTTAATATTTTTAGATTGAGTTTTAGTTATAAATTCTACTGTTTACTTAATTAAGGTCCGTACAAAATAGGTTGGCGTTCTCCCGACTCCTGTTATATTGCATCAGAAACATGCTAGGCTAAACTAATTGTACACTTTAAATTATGTTGTAAATTATTAGTGGTTAACTCACCTTAAACTGAAAAATGTACATCCCAGCAATAAGCGTATAATAATCCGCAGACAGGAATGACAAATGCAATATTATAGACCCAGCATCCCTCAACATGAAACATTGTAATATCTGGAATATTGTCTGCACAGAGCAGTAACTACCCAACTGGACAATAGTATCTAGATCATACCAATTAAATGCCATTAGCTCACTGAATTCCAGGAAAAATGTTTGGGTGCATGATACTACACTGCCGATCAAACCAAGAAAGGCCAGGTAGTCTGAGCAAGACAATGTATCCAGCATCATTTCTTGTAGTACTGTGACCATGGCGTAGAGAAGGGAGCCTGCAAGGCAGAGCATATCTCCAACTAGCTGGTTTTTGCCTAAAATAAAGAACATAGTGTAAAGGAACATAAAAGATTTGTTACTTAACTGAACTCATTCTCCAATCAAGACTTTAAAGACAGTAAAATGCAAATATTGTGAGTGAGTACTAAATCATTTATGAAAAAAAATGTTACACCACCAACCATCAGTAGGAGCTCCCTCAACATCAGCCCACACAACGCAAACAACAGCCATCAAGCCCATTGTAGCGCCTGCTACGTGGACTACACCAAGCCTCTGTCCACGCCACGCACCACCCACCAGTGCAGCCCCTACACCGCTGCATGCTAGCAGCTGTCAACTCAGCACAGAGGTGAACCGCTGTGACATAACCAACAGCCAACTTGCTGTTACGTCTAAGGTACATGCAATTATAACGACCCACCATTTTCTGAAAATTAAAAATTTTATCAGCATTATTTTGTAATCCTATTATTATTCAATAATTAGATAGAATCATTTTTTTTTGTATTTTTTATGTTCTACAAATTTTATTTTAAGTAATGGAGGTTTTACAGAATTAAACACCAGTTAACACGTTCATTTGGAAACGAAAACTTTCATTTCAAAACCTTACAGCAGTTGGAATTCACAGTCACAGATTTTGTTTACAAAATTAATAAAAAATCTCAACTTACTTAGCTAGATTTTTGAGCCCATTGCAGAGCAGAGATGGAGTGAATAATATAAAGAGCGCTAAGTACGGCACCACCAGTTGTCCGGTTGTGGGAAACTGCCAAGTAGCACTTTGTAACAATGTGGTCAATATACATTTACCACTGAGTAGCAATGACAAAACTTGACCCAAAAGAATACTTCGCCACACCCTCCTGAAACCAACAGAATAGATTATTACACTTTTTGTTTATAAAACAAGCAACATTAGAATCAATTCGAAAAATACTAGCCATCGCCCGAGCTCCGAAAAGTACTCTTCAATTTTATCACTAAAAGTTGGGTTTTCCATTCTCCTTTTGGATGTAGACAGAATATTCAACTAAATACTGTATTGTTTAGGATATAATCCTCGAGGATAATCAAGGTATTACAATAAATAGCCATAATTTTCTTCACACGGGCTGAAAGGCAAAACAAAATTTGACAATAGAATTTTTCGTTCCAAAACGTTCGCAAAACAGAACAGACAATATGAATATTTATATAAATCGAAAATATTACAATAATTATAAAAAATAGTAACTATGTCAAATAACACTTATTTGATTTAAAATATAAAAACAGTCAGTCAAACAGTGGACGCAAAACAGAATCGATCATAAAGAATCTAATCAAAACGGAAGATTCCGAACGAACATCTAAAAAAAAAAACTGTCAAATTTTGCGGCGGCCAGCGTTGTATTGTTTGCATATTTTTGTAAATCGACTCAAACTTAATTATTTGCACTATTTTCACTAAACCACGACGTATACATTTAGGATTCTTAAAAATCCCCTGTAATAAACATGGGAGATGGTAAGTTACATTATGTATCCGTTAATTTATGATGGTTGTTGGTTGAGTTTGTGAGTTTCAATCGTTTACATCTTGTTCTTCATCATTATTTTTCAGAGGACGTGATTCGTAGAAGACTTCTGATAGATGGAGATGGAACAGGAGATGATAGGAGATTGAATGTGTTGCTGAAAACATTAATAAAATGGTGTAATAGCACTGACGAGAAACCTGAAGAGAGGTTAGAAACAAAATGCAAAACAATTGATCAACTTGGATTTCTACTGCTTAATAAGCACTAACACAAACACAATTTTGTTACAGTAAGTCTACCCACGATCGAATGCTGGCCCAACTAGCACAATGTGAATTTGCTGTGACAAAGTCACAACTAGGCTCAGAAATGATGGCGGCAGAATTAAAAAGTTACGAGGCCATGTCAAAAGTACTTGAAAAATCCATAGAAGTAGCCAAAAGCCACATAGAAAAAAGTAAGGCAGATCTTGCTCAAGCCAAGACTGTGCGAAAGAATCGCATAGAGTATGACGTACTGGCTAAAGTAATAAGTGAACAGCCAGATAGAAAGGAGACTCTAGAACGTCTTGGAACTTTGAAAACGGAACTGGCCAATTTAGAATCTACAAAGCAGCAACTGGAAAGCCGATTAGGTTTGAGGAAGAAACAGTTCCATGTGTTGGTTACGTCAATACATCAGTTGCAAGCATTATTGGATGAACCTGATGATACTGAGTCAGTATCCGACGATGTGGATATGAAGGATATTCTGAATGAGCCTTAGCTTTAATTTTAATTGTAAGTGTGAAAATATAGGTCTGCTCTGATGTAGGAAACAAGGCTTACCTCAATAAATCACTCTCACAATAAATTATGAAACATAATTAAATTTTAAACAACAAAGTTTGTCATGTTACTGCTGTCTTTAAGTGACAAATTCACCTTAAAGGGGCCTGGAGACAGGTGCGATGCGACTCTGGTGGAACAATTTCTATGCAAACTTCACGGAAATTCTTCTACCAGTGTTGCATTGTGTCGTCTACGGAACCAAGCCTTAAATATATATGACTGTTCTTTTCATTAATTCACACACAAGTCATTGGAGTACCTTTCAAATGAATAAATGTAACTCTGTTCTTGGTATTCCTGACTTCAAAATGGTGAGAGTGGTTTTATATTATACTAAAGGCCAAAAATTGGTTTCTATATTGAGAGCAGACCTACTCTAACTAATAAATAAGAAAGAATTATTTTCTATTGTATCATTACCGATGCTGTTTATAACAATATAATACACATCATCATATTTTGTGATGCTGTTCAAATTTATTTCAGTTTTTACTTTTGCTTGACATCCAATCAATCAATCTGTCTAGCCTTTTTCCAACTATGTTAGGGTTGGCTTCCAGTTTAACCGGATGCAGCTGAATACCAGTATTTTATATGGACTTTTGCTAAGTATCCATCACTAGCATTAGTATAATTACTTATTAGTTCTGTTTGAAATATTATCAGTAGGTATTATGTTTAAAATTGGCAATAATAATAATTGGCTTATGTTGGTTTATGGAATATCCAGACAACAGTTTTCTTGCCATACTGAACCTAGAGCTACATACTACAGAAAATGAAAGATCATTTTCAGACTGTGATTTCCTACCTTTAATTCAAATCTATACATATAATAAAATCGTAAACGGTCCGTGTCTGTACATTAAAGATTTTTGCAAAAAAGTACTGGAAGCCGCGAGAAATGAGTAATAGAAAGTAAAAAAACATTTTTTGAATTTTTTGTCTGTTTGTTTGTTTGTTTGTGAGCATCACGTAAAAGCCACTCATTGGATTCCAAATTGAATTACTGAACAATAAGAAGCTTTATTGTGAGTAACATTTAGTTTTTATTTCATAAAAATCGACCTGCAGAATCAAAAGATATATGGATTTAACACTTATGTTTTTTTTTTTTTTTTATCCAGGTTTTAAATGCATCTTGACGGTATTCTGTTCACAAGAATTGAATGAGAATTGTGCAGTTTCCGAGCTGTAACCTAACAAAAAGTACTAGGCTTGCATGAATTCACGATAGTATTAACTAATAGGATTTCAAATAGTTGTAACTAACAAGAAGTACTAGGCTTGCATGAATTCACGTTTAGATTATTTTAAGTACATGACTGTTATCTATCTATAAATAAAAAAAAACAATTATCGGCTCGGCCGATTTGGCTAACTTTTTTTTTGTTGTATTCGTATCTGGACAAGGTTTGTATGAAAAAATTCACCGGAAAAGTCGGAATTACACCCGGGCGACGCCGGGCACAAACAGCTAGTATATAATATACGCGTTTATTTGAAAAGTAGGTTTTATGGTATAAGTATTTTATTTTTATACCTAGCTGATGCCGTGGATAACGGTGTGAGTTTCACATTTATATATTATCTTTGTTTAGATTATTTGTGCAGATATAATGTGTTACTACTGTTTGTTTGTCCCAAATAAATAAATGCCCGAGGCTTCGCCCGCGTGGATGTCGGTTATTATATACTAAAACCTTCCTCGAGAACCACTATCCATTGGTAGCATGAAAATCGGTGCAGTAGTTTTTGAGTTTATCGCGAACAGACAGACGCGGCCGGCGGAGGACTTTGTTAGTAAGGACTTCAAAGATTAGCTAGGCAGCTTTTAGAAAAATCTAAGTCATCATACCTCTGTTTATCAGTAGTAGTAAGTTATAAGCAGTTGTTTTTCAATTTTTTGAATCAAAAGCATATGGATAGGTAGTAATTTTTGCAACTGTTAAACATTAGGAAGGTTACTATGATCAGTTGAAATATCGGGCAGTAAGCAGTATTTAATCTTTCGGCGGTTGGCAAATTAGTGTGACGGTAAAACATTAACAGTAATAAAAAGAAAATTCGTCGGTTATTTCATCCTCTATTATCAAAACAAAAAATACTCAAGTAGTGTAGTAAAAGAATGGCTAGTAAAAATGTTGGAATGGGCAAATAAATAGTTCGGCAGTTCATACGTTAGGTTGGAACTGTGAGCAACTATGTAACTAATCCATGGCATATTGGCACCCCGACCAAATGTGTTAGGTTAGGTTAGAACTGTGACCAACCGCGCGCGAGCCGAGCGAGCGGAGCCACTGTCGCGGCCGGCGAGCGCTACCTACTTCTTTCAGTTACGATTTGTTAGCTGCCCGTTCAGTCATTTTACTTCTTAGTTATTTATGCAATTTTTTTGTTTTTTTTTGTTAGCCTATACTGTCCCACTGCTGAGCAAAGGCCTCCCCCAAATCCTTCCAAACATCCTTTTCTAGGGCCACCTCGATCCAACCCTTGTGGTACGCGTCTAAATCGTCCCTCCATCTCTTCCTGGGCCGGCCTCGACGGCGCCGTCCATCCTCAGGCACCCACCGTGTGGAGACGGTTGCCCAGCGGTCGGTGCATGCGGCTGACATGACCCGACCAATCCCATTTTAGCTTGGCAGCCTTTTTTGCCTACGTCTATGCTCCCCGTTTTGGAGCGCAACGTGGTGTTTCGTATTCTGTCAGTTCGGTTTACGCCCAGAATGCTGCGCTTCATTGCTCTTTGGCAAACCCCAAGGCGGAACTTGAGTTTGTTTGTTTCTTACGGTTTCACGCTAAAACGGCTGAACGGTATGGATGAAATTTTGCATAAGGGAAGACCATGACTTGGAATAGGACATGGGATACTTTTTATCCCGATATTCCCACGGGATTGAGACTTACGCGGGTAAAACTGTGGGGCACAGCTAGTTCTAACGGTCAACAACTAGTTCAACGGATTTGGATGCGATTTTCACCATCATTTAGAGAATTTATTCTAGACGGTGTACGTGTATTACATTTATTCAATTAGATACCCTTAAATATTTGTTATGATGACTCATTTTAATTTAATGTACTGCTCAGGTTTACTGCCGAACTTGTTATTTAACATTACATTTTGTCATAAGCTATAATAATAAACAAAAGCCTCTTTAAATTAGTGCCAAAGCTTATCTAGAAAAGGCACATCAATAAAATAATTAGATTTTGCAAAACTAAACAGGCAAGCCTAAAACCGGCTTATTTCCAAGAACGAAATACCGTTTTTCCAGAAGGTGGCAATTGTTAATTCAACACTAGGTACTCACCCACCCTTTACCTTGAGTCATAGACAAACAAAATGTCTAGTTTTACGTGTTATTGTGTACAAATGGTAAATATTTTGTTTTACTTCATTATTACTGGGTGTAAGTGACGTAATTACCTATTGGCCGTGTCACAGAGGCTGTCATGGGAATAACCGAGGTCGCCTTTGAAGTTATTTTAGTTTTCAGTGTTTACTTTTATTAAGTTACCAGCTGCGCCCCGCGGTTTCACCCGGATAAGTCTCGATCCTGTGGGAATATCATGGTATCCTATGTACTTCTCCAGGTCATGGTCTACCCATGTCCCAAATTTCCTCCAAATCCGTTCAGCCGTATTAGCGTGAAAGCTTAACAAACAAACAAACTCACTTTCGCATTTATAATATTAAGTACCTCAGTTAGGATATAGAAAAGTCTAGCACCTATATGGAAACTTAATATTATAGAGTTCGCGTTCTGTAAATTCCGTGTCAGGGAAGTAGGTACCTACCTGAAATATTAGCGGTTTATCGAGAGTAACCTAGTATGTGTACGTAGGTAGGAAACAACGATGGTGAATCGGCGATCGTAGTTCAGTGGTGGAGCATCAGTCTTCTGCTTATTCGATCGCAAGTTCATTGCGTAGCAGGATTAATATCTAAATATGGGCACTTACCTTTATTACGTGTCATATTCCTAAGCAGTTATTTGATCCAAATAAGGTGTTTCATTTAATAAAAAATCGCTTTTATTTTTAGAAATTGATCCGAATTGTTCATTGCATTTGCCTCGCTAATACTTCAATAATTATAATTCAGCTAAAGTTAAAGAAGTTAACTATTATTAATTATTTTGATTAGCGCTTTTATATTCCAAGACCAATTTAAAATTATGAAGCCTCTAATAACGACTTGAACATTGAACAAGCTTCGACAAGCTACAGTTGCAAACTAATGGCGTATCAGAACATGAGGCGAGTCGCTGCGCAGTAACGATTTCAAGTGTCAGTGGGGGTGAGGGGTGGGGGTATGTACTGCGCAGCAAGTAGCTAACTTCCGAGCCGCCATTAAGTTAGAATCGAACAGTACCTTACTATACCTACTAGGGGACAAATGGAAAAAAAATAACTCGTAGACCGCCTATCCTCCTTTCTTTAAAGTCGGTAAAATTGTGTTCTGATTGCAAACGATGTTCTTTAGTAGTGATCGATGTGATTACATCAGTTTATTACAGTACTTATGTATGAATAAAATACAAACGTTAAAAATAAGAAAATCAACCCCAAGACTTTCCGCTACGCCGTAGCGCCGTAGCCCGTAGCCCGCGTCAAATCATGAGATTAGGGGCCATGAGGTACCTATATACCTACTTCTGGTTGATTTTGTTTTAATCTAACGTTGGTTATGTAAGAACCTAGTCGTATTCTTCACAATATTGTGACTACTTGATATGTATAATGAATATAGGTTGTACCACAGATATTATAATGCGTATACTGAACTGGCCCAAAAATTCCAAAAAGCGACGCCATTGACTAATAGTTTAGATAATTCTAGACAGACGACAGGGTCACCTGGGCTGTAAGTAATTTAACAGAATGTAGTAGATTATAAAGAACACCGCCATAACTTATTCAACATATTTTTTGTCGTTGCGTGTCCTTTATCTGAAATTCACGTATGAATTCCCTAATGTAACCATCAAATGTACCGTCGAAAAGTCAATAAGACCAAATTAATTAATAATCCACCTGCAGAACGTACAGTCATCATGAAAACAGTCTGTTTCTAAGAACAGAAATAGAAATAATGTTTATTTGCATAAAACATGGTTATATAAAGTTGTTTAGAGTTATCAATACCAAAAACTGATAATTATATATAATAAGATCGTCCAGTCTAAAGCTATGTCTCATGTACCTATATACCTAATTACAATTGCACGCAGGACAATTAAAACGCCAGGGTTGAACTATTTGTGTTGTCAAATAGCTGCAGTTTTATTGTGGGAAGGTGGGATTATCGGTGGAATTATCAACAGTTAACCGTCCTTCATAATTTATCCGCAGGAAGGTTTATCCGCGAGACTGTGAGGTGTAATCAAATAAGAAAACGAATGAAAACCTCCCCTTTTAACTTAAATATCCATAATAACAAAGCACAGACTTGCCATCGCGACTGTACCAGTACATTGTCAAAAAAACTAAAGTTGAACGCGCAAGTCTACGTCGAGACTTACATAAAGGCAGAACTCGTCACTTCGTTTGAGCGGCCCTGTCGAACGCACGCGGGTGACTCGTCCGGCCCGCGCTCAACTCAACACGTTTCATCAGAGAAAATGCCTTCCTGGTGGGACTATCTCCACTTCAATAGACAGTACCACAACAAACGAAACTTAGAAGAAGGCCTTTTCCAAATTGCTTCGCAAACTTGCAATATTTTGGTGAAAGTTAACAACACCAACAACATTAATCTGACGAGGAATAATCGGAGTGATGAGTACGGCTGTGCCGGGCCCCCTAAGAACAAAAGCTCGATGCAGATCTGCGTACCCAAGTTTAGGAAGAATTCCATCACGTCTGGCTGCAACCCTGGACTATCGGTGAGTACCTACGCTCTAACTTTGAAACTTTTAAAACTTCATCTTAATCATGTAATACCTGTTGTTTTAGCCGTATTAGTACCAAAATTTTAATTAAACAAAGTGAAAAGTTCTCCGGCAGCCCTTTTTTACTAGCGCACTGAAACTGGGTCATCACCGACCTAGTATTTGTAATTATAAAAGAAAAGTTGCATTCGCACTCGCGTAAATATAGTAAACTGACGTCAGTGTGTTAAATAAAGTAAAAATAATAAAAAACTAATTTAAATAAAATAAAGTCACTTTGTAATGGCGGCTGACCCGACGCGGTCGTAAACTTTTTGAATGAATACATAACTTACGTCCTTGTCTTCAATGTAAAAGATGCATAGGCGCGCGAGGCATGTGCAGTCCACTAACATAGTTCATTGGTGATAAACGATATCCGATAACAGTGCTAAAACATCGGGTATAGCGCGAAGTGAATTGTGTCGCAGTGACTTAAATATTCGCAAGCTGATTCCGTCTGAGGTGGGCGAACTTGCTAACTGGTGTCGATTATGTTGTGTTTATATAGTTTTTTATGGCGGCGTGCGATGCGACCATTGCTACCATATCGATTTTATGTGAAGGAAGACATCGGTCGCAGCAGACGCCGTTGGCCGACGTTCGACCTTGTTCCAATTATTCACTTAAAATGAGGTTTTATTTGCTATTTTACTTACTATATTTGGAATATAAGTTCATTTACTCACATTGCTGATCATACAAGGTGGCTTTATTATAATTTATATAGTGCCCTTGTCATTAATCATTTATAAAAAAGTTTTCAGCTTTCGTTTTTTAACAATTTATTATTCACGATAGTTAACATTTTTCATTCTCACGAAAGCTGTTGCTGTGCATTTTAATACGAATGTTAAAACGATCAATCAAAACATTTATTAGTAATTGCTTGTGTACGTGTCGGTTTTACTAGAATTGCTCAACAGAGTATGATTTGAACTCAACAGTCCGTCACTTTTGAGGTTATTGATGAGATAGTAATATCAAACTTTTAGTTAATTAAAGATAACTATATTTTCTGGTTGCGTTGTGTATTCACAACACGACTTCTCCTTTATTCTTAACAATTACATACATACCTACCTACAATAATCATACAAATCTTAGTACCTAACTTAGTATGTACATACAGATATTATTTCAAATAAGAAATAACAGGTATAAGTATTTGAAATTAAGTCGTTTTCATACTAACAAATATTATTTATCTTTTACTTACCCAGGTAAGTCATTATGCTGCCAGTTTAAAAACATAGGTACATTCTCTTTCATGTCGTTAGTTAGATTGGCCAACTGATATTTGGAACTAGGCTAGCTTCGCATTAGCATAACAGAAAAACCTTTCGGTTTGTATCAACGGCAAAGGTCAGTTAGTTCACCGCTGTTTTTAGTCTGTGACTGTATTAACTCCACTTTGAAATCCTAATAAAAAAACTAATCTTGATGAAATATCACGCCGAAAAAATAGGCAAATTAATATTAGTAATAAGAAAACCGTAGCAATTTTTATGTTTTGTTTATTTATTCAAATGTGACGTAGGTAATAGTTGCAGAGGTAAACAATTATTATTGAGTGTTTCGTTACAGACTGCGGTCTACGAAATTCGTAGCAGCCTACGAAGTTCGTAGCGCACGGCTACGAGCTACAAACCAATTACCGTTCAATTCCTAGATGAAGCATTAGATTGAGCAATTTAAAATTCGATATTTTGTAGCATAATAAGGCTTACTTCAGAAAAAATAAGGTTTATTCAGTGGTCATGTTCCGTTGACATAATAAATAACTCAATGAAAAACGTTAGCAACAAATAAAACACACCTACAAAAAAAAGCAAATAAGCTTAAAATGAAACCCGATAATGTTATCGAAGAAATCTGTGGTCTTTAACAACCTTTAGCTAACCCCACCGGGTTTTATAGAGGTGTAAAAATAACTCGTAAAAGCGAACCTATAGAATTTGTATTGAAAAAAGTTTGTGCGATGAATTACTGGCTAGAATTACCTGTAATTACGCCGCGATAATATTCCACGAACGAATCATTTTCCACCTGTTTTTTAGTATTGGCTGTTCATGTTATTCTGAACCTATAAATGGAAATATGAATAGTATTTATTTTTGGATTTGGATGGATGTGTGAATCGCGAGGAGCTCGTGGCTAAGTAATAACAGCCGCACGGGTCCATCCATCAGGTTAAGCTACGCTTGCCGAGACTGGTCTGTGGATGGGTGACCATCTTTACATCCCGAGACTCCTCCGTGCCTCGGAAAGCACGTTAAGCCGTTGGTCCCGGCAGTAATTTGTGGATCTTTGACAGTCGTTACGTTGTCAGAAGCCCGAAAGTCTGACAACCAGTCTTGCCAAGGGGTATCGTATTACCCAGTTACTGGGTTGTGGAGGTCAGATAGGCAGACGCTCCATGTAAAACACTGGTATTCAGCTGCATCCGGTTAGACTGGAAGCCGACCCTAACTTGGTTGGGAAAAGGCTAGGCAGATGATGGATGGATGTGTGAATCGTTTTATGCAACGCCGATTCTAGGTAGAACCACAAAAACTAGCACTAAATTCAATTTTCCAACTTTAAAAATTCATTACAGATGAGTTAGAAATGCAGTTTCATTGTGCATGTTCTATGGCCGGTTACATATTGCGCTAGCTGAATCCCTAATAGGTACGTGAACTTTGATAGTTGAAAATTGGATTGCGACGGGAAGCCGGGACGATGCCATGTAATATACATTTCATAGAAGCTGGAATACACACTTTACTACCGTTTTGTAGTTTCAATTATATTATTTGTAGCTTTATCTTTTTGACTGACCGACCCCTTGACAATTCAAAAGTAGGTACCTGTAATTGGTTTATCCATACTATTACTAATATTATACCATACTAATATTATAAATTCGAAAGTAACTCTGTCTGTCAGTTACCTTTTCACACCTGAACCACTAAAAAGATTTTGACAAAATTTGGCAAGGAGTTAGATGGCATCCTGGGTCATAGGTCAATTTTTATCGACATACCCACGCGGGATAAGCCGCGGTTGGAAGCTAGTTTGAAATAAATGCTTTGAGTTTGAGAATAGGTTTAGGCCTTTACCGTATTTCAGTGGGAAATATCGTCTTCGGAATTCGGAATCTTATTAGAAAGAAGATCATCTCTCTAAATCTTCAACATTGTACTTATAGTATTACAAAAATATAAAGGGATCTCGCACACTAGACGGCCACGACCAAAACTAGAGGTCGCATCGACCATATAAACTTTAGAAACCGATACGAATCGTGCACTTGGTAGCAATGGCCAAATAGTCGCAGACCATAAAAAACCACTAGACGGCCACGAATGGTCGGAGTCACGAGTGGCCGTCTAATGCGCGGGATCCCTAAGTTAGCCATACGCTTATAGATGTCGATCCTTGATTTGCAAAAGATAAGATACGTTGTAAGTATTTAACTACGTGTGTGATACGGAGAATGCAGATAGGCAGTCGCTCCGTTTTAAACATTGGTATTCAGCTGCGTCCATGTAGACTGGAAGTCGACCACAACATAGTTGAGAGAAGACTATGAGAAGCAGCAGCAGATGATGAAGTGAAAAAAAGAATAAATTCCATTCGTATCTAACTGAGGGATTACTATGTCCTTCAATATCTCTGTCGCCTATATAATTACTACCTACATAAGTTAAACTCTAGATCGTGTAATACCTACATGAAATTACATCCATATATGTAGCATATAAGCATGTATTAGTAATACACAAATGGCTTTGTACTGGTGAACCGCAATTGACATGCTAATGTCGCGTGCCGCCATCAACACATTTGCATATCACTTTGCGGAGTACGAGATCCACCTTTTGATTTGAAGGCTTACGAGAGGTTTAATATATCAATTTGGTTTTTAAATTCAATGTGCGGAACGTATACCTGGTTTTGTAATGATTGTGGTGTTAAAAAGCTTAACGTAAATCCAAGATGGCATATGGATGGATGCTGAAATTCAATAAAACTGAATTGTTAGGTAAATGATAAAAGCGCGTGAGTTGTCTTTATATTTTTTAAGTTTATGAATTCTATTTCTAAAATCAATAGCGAAAACCATTAACAAAACAGCTAAATTTTACGACTCCGATTAAAGAAAATATCGCATGACAAACTTTGTCGGAAATTGTAGTTTCCTGGTTTATTCATAATCCTTTAACACAACCAAAGCCTTGCACGCAACTTATGACAAGCGTAGTTCCTTGTCGCTGTCGTAAAATCTTTTATACTCGTAATTATTCCGCTGTAAGGGTGTGATTTATTTTACCGAGAAAATGCTGTGCTTATGTAACAGACGGACGGGGAATGGAAAGCTTCTAAGTTATTTAGGGGTTCCGAAATTGTAAATGCGCGTTTTATTTGCTAACACTTTAGGGGCGTTAAACGTGGATAGATGTTTTACGTGTTTCTATAAATGTTGTGTGTTGTTTTTGGGCGTCCCATCAGGATAAATAAAGTAAACATGAATAGTAGGTACATAATGGATCAATCGACGATGAGTTAAAGTGTCTGAGACTGGTATTTTATTTAGATTGATGCCCTAAACAAAGTCTGCCCTTTATCCAAAGGTTGCGGTTGCTTTTAGCAATACGACCCGCCTATTGTGTTGTTTCTTATTTTGTTTGGCACGAAACTTATTTCTAAAATGTTTCACCAAAGTACCTATCTACTGATAAAAATTGCATTGACTTAGTTATTACGATATATTTTACATTCAATGGTCTCGTGGTAAAATGATAGCCGCACAAGTCGATCGAAAGTTAAACTACGCTTGCCGCGGTCGGTTTCTTGGATGGGTGACCATCCATTAGGTATATAACGAGACGCTGCCGTGCCGTCGGAAACCACGTTAAGCCGTTGGTCCTGGCTGTTATTCGTATAGATCTTTGACAGTCGTTACAGGTCATCAGCAGCTCGAAAGTCTGACAACCTGTCTTACCAAGGGGTATCGTCCAGTTACTGGGATGTGGAGGTCAGATAGGCAGTCGCTCCATGTAAAATACTGCTATTCAGCTGCATCCGGTTAAACTGGAAGCCGACCACTACATCGTTGGGAAAAACCTAGCCAGATGATGATGGTCTTTAAAAAGACCCAATAAAACTGCGATTGCACTTAAGCTAAGTTAAAATAATTGTAATTCAATAACCGTTCCATATCTTTATGAATACGACGCACCTAAATATAGCGTGCGATTGTACGCTGATATGCATCGCGTTTCCCCCCCACATGGTAAATGTAGGGACCGTGAGTACTTTAAGCATGTGTACTGCAAATTGCAATCCAACAACAATGCATCCAGTTCAACGACTATTATATCAAGTCATGTCATGTTACGCTTTTAACTCGCTTTCTGCCTTGACAATAAAATTACAGTGGTAAGAACGAAAATAGGTAGTAAACTAGCTGTCATATTGATTGAAATTTGAAGCTATAAAATAGTTAGCGAACTTTAAGAAATTATTGAAGCTTTTTCTCAGTTTATAAATTGTGGACATTTTTCAAGTAAGTACGGGGCTTTGTTGTTGAACTTATTATATGTATCATGCAATGACCTGTAGTGTGTCATCACGTTAGTCTTACTTTGTGCCCAGATCGGTCCCTGACCAGGTATAAATAATTCATGGTGCATTAGAAAGTTGCCTATCGATTCTTGCATCTCGTCCCTGGCCTAGTTCACCCTAAACTGTTTCTAACTTTCTTTTAAAGTGTTTGTCTTTTCGATACTCTTATAGGCAAGGGAGTACGAAAATAGACTGCATTATGCAAAATATTCTCGTACGGATGGCATATATTGGCGTTTTGGGTGAAAGTGGCCTTTGTTAGGCAGACTGTGTTACCGATAAAGGAAGGGGGTTGTGTTTTAAGATTTGGCGGTATGATTAGAATAGGTACTGGCAGTATAAAAGTTTGAATTAAGAATTTGTGAATTCTAGTTGAACATTACCTTGTCTATGGGCATTGGGTGTTCCATTTTCAGTTAAGAGGCTGGAACGTTCCTATCCGTGTGATTGAACACGATTTAGTTACCTACCTATTTATGAGGTATTGAATTTCGTTTCCCAAGTTTGTTCGTCATCGTTAAGAAGATTGGCAGTATAAATCACACATTTATCTGCTTTCTTTCAGTTGCCTCACAAATTCAACAGTCGCTCATATTATTTCGTCCAAAGTCTGAGAAATGGGTGTAGGGTTTCACGAGGCGAACTAAGGCTGATTTTAGAGTCACGCTGAGCGTCGCGGAGCGTCGGTGCTGACGGCCCAGTATGTATGATTATATATCATCATCATGCTCAGCGCTGACGGCCGTGCCGTGCGATAATCATACATATTGGGCCGTCAGCGCCGACGCTCAGCGTGACTCTAAAATCAGCCTAAGACTTCTTCTTTTCCCAATGTTGGGTGCACGTAGAATGGTAAGCATTCCATTTTCTTAAGGTGAATAATATGTACCTATCTTTTTTTTGTAAAGTTTAGAGTAAAACAACTTCTGAGAAACAAACTATCGTGTTACATTGGCTTAGGTACCCTCACTTTACGGGTGCCATATCCTTATTTAGTTAATCAGCCAAGGTCGGGTCGACTCACTACTGAACCAGGGTCAGGGTTGAACAACCAAGGTCACACATGCTCTGAAAAATTAAAACATCACATACACGTAAAAGATTAATGGCCCAGTTCTATGAATATTAATGAGGTTTTTACGAAGTATGACTTGTATTACGTAGAAAAACACAGTAAGTACTTACTATTAACTTTTACCTCGTTGTCTCATGTCGGTGCCTTAAGTAACGATAGCAAAAAAGCGAAAGGTTGGGTTTTTTTCAGTTGATGATGCTAGCGAATTGGTCGAATTTTAGCGACAGGTTCCAACAACCTTTACCTACCAAATACGTTTGTGTTAGTTCTAACACAAAAGTATTTGGTAGGTAAAAGTTCTCTGCCATATAGGCAATTCTATTAACGTTTTAACAAGGTGTAAACTTTCTTGTAGTGTAGTAACTTTATCCCGATTGAATTTATTAGACTATAGGCCGCAGAACAGTCACTATTTATTTTAAAACTCTTTCTAAAACAATAAATTATCCTTAAACCTACTGACATAACATTTACACGCACACTTAAATAATAACGGGGCACATTTGAGGTCATTGTCAAGCACTTAATATCGATTAAAACAATTAAGTCGGGAATCGATTCGTCCTAGAAATTGTAACAACTAATGAATATTAATCGTATTATCCCTTGCGTGTGGCTCCTAAGCAATAACTATTAACCCACTATGTAAATTGCTTTTCGAAAGATCTATTTTGTAAATGGTCAGTTATGCATCTACGGAAGCTCATTTGAATCAACTGCTTTCTTCCCTCAGGGATTATTTGCATAGCCACGACTGTCAAGCTGCATGGGCTAGGTGGTAAGTTTTATTGTAATATCTGAAAATAAAACTTTTACCTATAGAATTGTGTCTATTTTTATAATAACAGAATCGCCCCTTATGTAGCTTAACCGGTAAACAACTTTGTTCAATAACTAATTAGTTAATTGGTTGCGCGCGCGCTCCGGCTAGTTGTTCAAAAAACTGTAATTAGTACAGAGTAGTATTTTTTCAAATCTTGTTTTGGTAACAACCAAATTTTGAGAAATATGTTCAAGATTAACATATTATTATTTTTTTCCGCTACCACAAACTATATTATATAGATTTGGCCTTTGGCAATATTTTTTTTAACACAAGGCTACTTAGTACATTTGCTTTGTCAACGCCTTAAATGCGAAAGTTTCTCTGTCTGTAATTTTTCACAAAGAATTATATTTTTTATAACAAATATCCAGGATGAAAAGAAGCCTATTTCTGGAACATGCAGAACCATGTCCCAGGGTACTGTCAAACATAACGATCGGTTCAGTGTTTTGATGCAAATAAATATTATTATTAAAATTATTCTATTCTATTCTATTAGGCGCGTAGACAGAGAATAATTCTTACTCTTTTTAAGATTAGACGTGAAAAGGTAACAGACAGACACTTTCGCCTTTATAATACTTAGGGCGAATTTCACTAAACTTTTATACCGAGTATAAGTCTTATCCTGCGAATAAATTTTGAATTTTTGAAAGTTTTTCCATACAAAAACTGTCAGACGACCATTTTATTCCACGGATAAAAGATATCTGACTTTGATAAAATCAGCCCTTAATAAACAATAAAGTATAGATATAACTTGTTGACACCAAACTTTTCTTTTCAAAACATCACTAACAAAGCGTGTTGCCCCTTTTCTTTTTATTTATTGTTGACCCCTACGTAGGTTAAATCAACTGGCTTAAACTCTATAGTTCTCTGTAGTTCAAAGGGCAGTGGCACACAACCTTCTGTTTTTTTAAGCCGTTCGGCAGTTTGTTAGCGCCCGTCAAAAACATGGATAGGCATGTTACAAAGTTCAGCCGAAGTATAGGGTGTGTATTCATCCAGGGAATAGCAGTGAATAGAAGTGTTATTGGGTTTTTCCTTCACGAATTTCTCACCTACCGCACAACAACGTGCTCAGGATGCTATGGAAACTGGGGGTTTACTCCCTTAGCACGATGTCAGTAGTTTCGGCCGAAATTACGGGCATATTACTCCGTATCACTTATGGATTACTAGTTCGAGGCCCCAAATTATGAATGAATGACAACACGATTTGACAGTTGTCTCTACTGCCGATGTGTTTTTGCCCGTCCGAAAAAGATAATTAATCGGGTGTAGGGTACACATAGAAGTTTCGAACTACTTTCGGACCGTATATATGGCACTGGCTGGTACCTAGTAAAAGTTTGGTAGTCTTTTACTACCACTTTTCGGCGAAAAAATATGTCTTTGGACAAAGTTAATAGACAAGCATTTGTTTTGTGTTCTTGAAAGTAATGACAGTAGATAGGTAATCTTTTATTTTCAAGAAACTACTAACCACGCTAATTAAGCTTTCCAAGAGCTTCCCAATGACTGAACAGTTTCATTGGAACAATTTGTTTTGCATTTCCAGTACACGAGTAGTATGACGTGTTCTGTGTTTGAAAAGCTATTTCACTTACTTCATTAACTGAGATGACGTCATTGAGTGGGTAATTTAATATGAAACGTATTTTAATTAATATCGGGGTATTTGCAAATTCTCACTCTTCTTAATAAAATGCAGATTGTGTTTAATAAAGAGTACCTTCTGCACGAATTGAAGAAGAATAGTGCAAAAAATAAATTAGGGTCATTAATTTTTCTGTGCATTATCAGGTCATTGTATGCACAAAGAGACCGACCTCTTTAATGCTTTTAATTCTGTAAATCGTTATAATGCGTTTGAAATTATTACTTTACTGATTTAATTCAAACCATATTTCACGAATATTATCGAAAGTTTCAAGAGCCCTATATGGCTCGTTGCAACGTGTTATATACTCTAAGGTTGCAACCACACGTTTTTCTTGCCGTGAAAAGCTACGGTTTTGCCGTGAAATTCTTCGGTTCATTCGCAGTGTGTAAGCATGGTCGTTAGTGTTGTATGGATCACTATAGAAGCTTTGTTCTGCTGTATTTTTTTAATTATTATTATTTTATTTATCATGACAGGACAATGTATTTTGGTTAGTTATATGCTGTTATATGGAGACACGGCTGCACTACGGTACGGCGCCGTCACCGTATGCGCATGCGCATATACAAATTAACACGATTATTCTACGGAATGTCTAGCGCGCCGTACCGTAAAGAAACCACGCCGTGTACAGCTGTTTACGGGTTCAGTTTCATTAGTTCAAAATTCGTTGACAAGGGTACGAAACACTTGACATGTGCAAACGATTCAAGTCCTTCCACTTAAACAAATAAAAAATATAATCCCATGAATATTCAATGTCATACCTACTTTAAAGTTCATTACTTATTATACCATCAAAGGTTCATGCATTTGCATGATTAGTTTTTTACGAGTTGTCCGTGAAATGTGGAGAACCGTTAGCGGTCGTAAACCTCCTATTTTATTGGAAAATGCGGGAATTCATTAGAAGTGATAAGGAAGAGAACTATGTGACTATCGATTCGTTTCCTAGCATACCAACTATGAAGATACGCGACGCGTACAAAGCTATTTTTATTTAAATAATTAGCTAAATTTATAGCTTCTTAAATAACGGTAAGTTTATAGCTTCTTAAATAACGGTAACTTGCCTAATTAAGAACTTTTTAACGTATATCAACTAAAACTAGGTAATAAATTCGACACACAAATGAAACTGAAAGTTCAAATAATGCCAAGGCCATGAAAACGTCCCATGAAATAACATAGTTAGTCATGAACTTGTAACGAATCATAAAGTTATACCTAATCAGTCGCGCGCGTGACATTCAAAATGTTCCGAAAATATATTAAAACAAATCCTCTAGTTCACTTTCGATAATTTTAGTTGCCCTGACGAAACGGATTTTGATGTGGTTTTCACCATCATTTAGAGAATTTATTCCAGAAGGTCAGCATACTCGAGAGCAACAGCAGTTAATCGTTAACTCATAAGATACATATAATACATTTTATGTTAAAATGAGAAATTTCACACGGACGAAATCGCGGACAGAAGCTAGTACTACGAAATTCCAGTAATTTCGTTTTCAGATGTCGCAGTGACTCAATTACCTTTACTGAGCAGATGGGGTCTAAAATTAGATTTACTTAACCCAGAACCTTTTTCAGTCTGTAATTTTCGAGTACATTTTAAAACGTGAATCGAGATGAAATGTTGAATACTCGGAGATTTCGTGAAAGCACTGCAGATAATATCCACTCCACACGTGCATTTAAGTGTATGACATTTCGAACTAAATCCTCGTTACCGAGCGACTGCGACGAATGTATGGCGTACCGCTGTCGTGAAATTTAGTCTCGTCGCGTACTCTTTATTCCTTGTATTCGAGAGAGGAGAGAGCTTTACTTTAATATTATATAGTAAGGTATTACGTATCTTATACGGGGTCGGTTAGTACCTACATTCGAAAAGACTTATACTTACCTGCATACATAGTAGGTATATATGTGTGATGTATTTTGTAAGATACCTACACAACTGACTGGAGAGTTTAATAGAGCGTGAAATTCTCTATGAATCCTACGTGCTTACATTTCTGGCAAATTCAGGATAACGCGATTTTACGCCTTTCATCAACTTGAATATGGTGTGTTTGTTTGTTGTGTATTTATGTAAGTTACAATGCTGTGTAATAAATTGTATTTTTCGATTTCTTGCGAGCTTGTTTGAATTTTTAGTTACCTGCAGAATGGTATCAAAATACTATTATTTCTATAAATAGAATTTGAAACTACACAACGGATTTGATGCGGTTTTCACCATCATTTAGAGAATTTATTCCGGAAGGTTTTTGTGTATAATACATTAATATTAAACTCTCGCCTAGTAGACAAATCTTGATGTTTGTCAAGTCGTACAAAGCGGGGCAGGTCGCTAGAAGGTATAATGTAGGTACATGGCGAAATGTGGATGTATAAACCTTCAGGGAATAGAGTCGTGATGTCATGCAGAACATTTTAAAGAGACAAGGGTTCAAATGACAAGATGACGCTTGACATAAAGTCTTCAGCTTCCCCGTGTCTTACTTAAGTCACGTTAAAGGCCTGCCCCATGTCACATCGTGACAGCTAAGAGCTTATCGTGCGTCTAAAGGCTTGGAGAGGATCAACGGCCTAACTTTAACAATTATACGTAGAGCTAAAGCAATCATGGTGTACAAGCAGAGTTATGAATTTGTGACTCATCCCGTTCCATCGGTTTACATCCAGATTAACAAGAAATGTCATTAAAAATGGAAGACATAACGGGTGTAAAAAGACGCTTAACGAAGAGATTACCATGAAATGAAATGAAATGAAATTGTTTATTCTGTAAATAGGATATTGGAATCACTTTTACACGTCATATTAAAAAGTTGTAAAAATAAGCTAGATGAGGTCGGCGTTTCCTATCTGACTACTCTGAGAAGAAAGGCCGAAACAAACTCAGAGGTCACCGTCTCCTTTAAAGTCCAGACATAATCTTGGTCAGGCCATATGAGGACCATGTAGATTAGAGTCTGAAATGGTCTTTTGAGGAAAGAACCACACAGATTTGAGTGGACCTGTCCAGTCAGTGCAAGCATTTGTCAGTAATAGTGGAGCTCAACTCAGAACTTAAGGAGCTCAACGACTCGACGAACAATACCAAAGAAAGGACATTTGGGTAGGTCGCATAAAGTTCTCAAATTGCCAGA
Organism: Lithophane socia; assembly: GCA_947522985.1. Taxonomy (NCBI): domain Eukaryota; kingdom Metazoa; phylum Arthropoda; class Insecta; order Lepidoptera; family Noctuidae; genus Lithophane; species Lithophane socia. The sequence goes on along the minus strand of OX383262.1, from coordinate 12,708,485 downwards.
CCTTCGCTAAAACTAACAGAACGAAAAATAAATAGTCACATTCAAACAATACTTTACAAGTAATCATCATGTCATTTTTTGTATAATATTCAATAATGTCAATTTGTATATAAAACTGGTAGGTATATTTTTATGGTTTTCCATAATATTCAAAATGTCACAATGCTTAGCAGAGCGAGCAGCTCAATCCCATGCATTTTTGTCTTCTAAATAATCTGAGATTTTATAGAAAGAAATATCATTAAAATAAAAATAGAAGACATAACGGGTGTAAAAAGACGCCGAAAGTCACTTTTCCCGTCATTGTGATCATTTTTTTAACCTTTTAATTAAATACATAGACTGAAAAATGTATGGAAGAAAAATACATGTTGCGCCGACCCCAAATATATTGGGATAAGGGCAGGAGAATAATGATGCAATAGAGTGAAAGATATTAAATGATTAGTTTCCATCGAACTTGTGATTGCATGTACACGTAAGAGCTCAAAACGAATACAGCAATTGTCTAGGATTACAACAAAACCAATAAAACATATCACGTGCTTAGTTTAGTTGTAGAGATTGGCTATCGAAAGGTATTACCTACCTATTGCAACACTAGTGAGTTTGCTGTTAACTGCCCTACAATAACCCAAGCGAATCCTGGCAAAAGCTGGGATCAATAATGCGAAACTTCTAGTATGAAAATACAAAATATTGATCTACGTAGTTTATATAGTAACGTAACGTCGTAGTAACGTCATTAGTGGATCTTTGACAGTCGTTACGATTCGTCAGAAGCACGAAAGTCTGACAACCAGTCTAACCAAGGGGTATCGTATTACCCAGTTACTGGGTTGTGGAGGTCAGATAGGCAGTCGCTCCATGTAAAATACTGGTATTCAGCTGCATCCGGTTAGACTGGAAGCCGACCCCAACATAGTTGGGAAAAGGCTAGGCAGATTGATTTTTTTTAGTTTATATAGTAACGTGATTCTCGATAGGAATTCTCATACATTTGTCAATATAATATACTTATTGTTTAGTTTACATGATGCTGATACCCGTGCCTATAGGTACTATGGTAGGTAGGTATGTTTGCATGATTGAGTTAAGGGTAGATACGGTCTGCAAAAAAAGTCGATCGACACTGGTCGTTTTACACATCATCTAAATTCTAAATCGACATAAAATTATCGATACATTGTTTTTCAGCATTTTAATAGAAAGTAATATTCTTTAATTTTTTCTTCTGTTCTGAATTAATTTAAATATATTGCTCATTATTTAAGATAAAAAAAACTGAAATGGTAATTGACTTTTCTTTCTAATTGTACGAGCCATAAAATAAAGATACCTACATAATTATTATCTAGAAAATAATTTTGTTAATGCTAATTCAGTTTTCAGTTCTAAAATAATGTTGTTCAGGTTAACGTACGACTCGTACGGTCGTACCTACTTACTATTACACACAAAATAATACAATTAGTATACATAAACTATTAAAGAAAAAGATACATTCGTCTACTATTCAGTGTCTAAACAATTCTGGTAGAACACTCGATGTTCACGCCATACCGCCATTAGGTAAAAAAACAATGTTGACCCTAAATTTTAACAGATAGCTTGTCGATACAACCTGTGTTTTCACTTGTCCTTCGTTATTTAAAGTGCCGTTAATTTACTAGCCTGTAATTATTCCCCTGCAGGTCAAATGATACCGATATCAGATCTAGATAAGTCCTGATGGTATAGTGATTTCTTTCACTGTAAATTCAATAAAGTATAATTACAGTAAAAATATAAAACTTACAAAGATTGCCTGTTTCGAGCCAGTAGTTCGTTGGTAATCTTGTTAATAGTTAAGTCAAAGCTACCATGATGTGTATACGTATTACATTCATAAGCAGTACCTTTGTAGTCATATTATAATTATGTCGTATCTCTATGTATTTTACTGTGTGTACATAAATAATAAAATAAATAAATACATTGCTAGAAAAAAAGAAAAAAGTTTACCGACCTGCGCCAATCGAAAAGCAATCTGTTTCGTTTTTCTTCAAAAGCTTTTAAAAATAAAATGTTTTCAGTACAAATCTCTGCCAAATCCAGCATATTATAAAATGTATTCTTGTTCCAAACATATGGCAACAAAGTTCACTAAAGTTTATAATATTGTGCGGCACACTATCGAAGTATCGCCGAGTATTTACCTAGCTAAGGCCGAAGTCACACAGTAAGGCCACGTGACCGATTTGTCAAGTTCGAGCAGGTGACAAATCGGTCACGTACAGCGTGGCACCTAGCGTCTGTGAAGGCAATGCAACAATAAAACTATGCGTTATTTCGTTAGAGTATGTTACTAAGTTCGCAGCGTCTATGCCACAAGCGAAGCTGCTCTTTATGTGTCTTCGGCCTAAGTACATTGGAATTGCAAATATATGAAACTCGCAGCACCTGGTCTTGTGTATTGAGAAGTAAATAAAACTTATTCGTATATACACGAAGGCATCGCGTTCATTTCTCAAGTGGTTTTAGTTTTCGCTTCAATAACTTTGATCTCTTGGGAATAAGAAAATAATGCACGTTATTTTGCTCTATGGTTCAACGTATCATTGAAAATTATGTATTGTACAGTCGAAAAATACATATATAGCTAATATATGTATTTTTCGACTCATCAAAGGACGTTGAAAGGTGTCTTATTGTATTTATTAGGTTTTATTGGGTATTCTTTAAGGTTACAATAAAAACATCTATGTTTTTGAGTCATCAATGGGTGTTGAAGGGTGTGGAAACAAAGGTGTCCTTGTCTTATTAATAGGTCTACATGTGGGAGTCATGAAGTTCACCTAATTGGTCATTGAACTCTATACACAACAAGTTCACGAAAATGCGTTGGTTGTTGATCTTTGAAACGAACACTTAAGTACCTATGGTATAAAATAAAAATCTATATACAATAAAAACATACATCTATACTAATAATATCTAAAGAGAAAAGATTTGTATTTTTGTTTGTATAATGAATAAACTCAAAAACTATGGTATTTGCAGTATTTTTACGTACGCTTTTATGAATGTATATTTCCTTATTTCACGCAAGTTTTCTAGTAAACGTCGGTCGTAGAGAACGGCCCTTTCGGTTAGGAAAATTTATGTGAGGAAGATTTAAAAGGCAATGTATCTACGAGATGCACATATTATAATAATATTGTCTAGTCAAGCAACCATTTCAGACCAGCAGAGAGAGGACTAGAATCCATACTAATATTATAAATTCGAAAGTAACTCTGTCTGTGTGTCTGTATGTTACGTTTTCACGCCCAAACCATTGAATACATTTCGATAAAATTTGGCAAGGAGATAGATGGCATCCCGGGGAAGGACATGCTACTTTTTATTGACATAACACGCGGCCGAAGCCGCGGGCGGAAGCTAGTCTTTTATATACAGGGTTATTGGTAAAACACCAACAACCTCTTAAGGAGTCATTGTACTCATCATCACGAACAACTTTTACTATGGGAACAAATATGAAATCGCGAAAAAAAAACAGCTGTTCCGTACATTTATGTTCGCATAACTCGTCAAAATGTACGGAACAGCTGTTTTTTTTTTCGCGATATCATATTTGTTCCCATAGTAAAAGTTGTTCATAATGATGAGTACAATGACTCCTTCAGAGGTTGTTGGTGTTTTACCAATAACCCTGTATATTTCACAGATTTATATATTTTTTATATATAAATCTGTGAGTTCATTACTAACAAAGCTCGCCGTGTTGCTTGTTGATTAAGGTAGTGTAATTTAATTATGTACTTGAGTAATTATAAGTTTATCTCTACCTTTGTTAATGAGTCCCAAACCTTCGTTAGTGAGTTAGATCAAGTTGATACGGGTTGATGTGAACCCATTTGATTCTATCATTATAATTACGTAAGTGTCTCAGAATTCTGCAAAGATAATACATTATTTAATACCCTGTACGTTCTCGTGATGCCTACTTAATATTTCAGTAAGCAGATACTTAGATAGGCACATATTTTCGTCGGGCTTTTACGACCGTCATATTTTGCTGTTTTACTTGGAAGGTAACTCTAGTACAGGTGTCTTGAAACTTATTAATATTTTACCTTGCCTGTAAGTAATTGAGTACCTACTTAACGTTTGTAGGTAGCTTATAGGTATAGAAGGCCGTGTGGGACCCTCATGTTATTGATATTAAAAACGGTTTTTGGTTAAAAACTACTGAGTGCTCATTGCATAAAAGCCGGCTAAGTGCGAGTCAGACTCGCGCACGAACAGTTCCGTACCATTATCTATAAAAACGGCATAAAAATCACTTTTGTTGTATGGAAGCGCCCTTAAATATTTATTTTATTCTGTTTTTTAGTATTTGTTGTTATAGCGGCAACAGAAATACATCATCTGTGAAAATTTTAACTGTCTAACTATCACGGTTCATGAGATACAGCCTGATGACAGACGGACAGACAGACGGACGGACAGCGGAGTCTTAGTAATAGGGTCCCGTTTTACCCAATGGGTACGGAACCTTAAAAATCTCTCTGATAAAATGTTGGATAACCAATGTGCGTTATATGCTTCTTGGCTGTATATTTTTCTTGTCAATAACATCCTATACAGACCCCCCCTTCGTTTACGTTTACGTCCGTCTTGTAAACTCGCACATTTGAATACAACTTACAAAAAATCGCTTACTGATAAAATCGATGAAATGCAAATAGTCCATGCGATTGGTGAATTCCGATCTCGTATGAACTCATCTATTTGATGTCAGTCTAGCAACTTTATAACAAACATCGTCAAAGTTTAAACAAACAGAGAACTTTCTCGTCGTACCTATACTCATTTGAAACGTTCACTGCGATTTGTTGAATCTGTTTGTTTTAAGATTTGAGGATTTCATTAAGGGAGGTATCCAATAGAAGAGTTTTTTTGTGATAAAAACTGTAATCACGTCGTCACGTTTCTTTTGATGAGGCAACAAAAAGGCTTTCTTTCTTCGGTGCGTGTTCAATCTACGTAAAATAAACACAAATAAAATTTTATAAGATACATTTTAATCTGTCCTAGCATATACTGTTATGTATGTTGCCCTAGCATACACTCAAGTAGAACGTGGTTCTCAGGAACTGTCACTGAAAGAATTATATTTATTCGTCCGTAATAATCGTTAACCCTTTTAGGGTTTATTTGAAAAGACCGTTTCATACTATATACATTTCTAAGACTATACAAAGGACACAGCTGTTCGCTGGGCAACGATGCAGCAGATGAACTCGCCAGAAGGGGATCGAGTATGGCACCGGTGGGGCCTGAACCCATCGCGCCACTCCCCTTTGGGTTTCTACGCACTCTGGTAAGGAAGCGAACCAGGGACCAACATCACAAACTATGGTTGGACCAAGGTGAGTGTAGGCAGGCCAAGGAGGCACTCCCTGCGATTGATGGCCGCCTCACGAAAAGGATGCTCCGACTAACTAAACAACAGCTGCGTACGGTTACAGCAGCCTTAACTGGCCATGGGTCGTTTAATAAACACCTCTCTGTCATAGGAGTCACAGACAGTCCGCTGTGCAGGGCCTGCATGGAGGACGACGAGACAGCAGCTCATGTGCAACACTGCCCGGTCGTCGCCACATACAGGGCAAAGTACTTCGGTAACCCAGGTACCCTACGTGAGATGGTCAGTAACACCAAGGCGTTGCTGGCCTTCTTGGAGGAGCTGGGGTGGATCGAATAGACGATTTCCCACCCGTACGTAAAATACGCGCTTTGTCGTGGAGTTGCGGATATCAGCCCGTATTACCTATGACTATTCGGTCTAAATAACCAAAACTAACATGCCTACATTTGTGCAAAATTTTTACGCCCAAAAAATGCCAGGTGCGGATTTTGCTGGACATAGAGATGCAATCCATATCCCTAAAAACTGCAAACAAACACCGATTGCCAATAAAGCTTTTCGATATAGCCGCGGCCACTGCCCCCATAACCTGTGGCTTTGTCCTCTATAATCTATGTCTCTCGGCTCTTTAGTGGTTCATATAGCGGGCTATCACGCGACTGTGTTGACATTTTATCAACCAGACAATTGAAATAAAGGGACCAGTTTATCTTGACAGATGATGGGGGCGCTACTTGTAATACCATACCCACGATGTGTGAAACTTAGCTGTATAGTAGGCTTATTAATAGCTTCACCACCACTATTTGAATGTCAATTGCAAGTCATAAAACGTCTAGGTCCATTTTTGCTCTAAGACTAAATAAGACAGATATTTTTCAACTTTAGTGACGTTACAATTTACTGGAGAGCAGTCGTGGCCCATTGGTAACGGCTGTGACTTACGAGTTGTAGGTCGTAGGTTCGAACCCAGACAGGCGCTTTACTTTGTATAAATTATTTAGTCATCACTCAGCTCTCAAAACGGTGAAGGAAAACATCGTGAGGAAACCTACATATCAAGAAAACAACAAAACGAAGACCTCACATCTACCAACCGGCACTGGGCCCACTTGGCGGATTACGGCCCACCCGCTCTCACTGAAAAGAGGCCTGTGTCCTAGCAGTGGGAACATCATAGGCTGATTATGCTTATTATGCAATTTACTGGGAGTGTTCATCAAAAGTAGTAAAGTATTAACGAGGTAGACCACATTACCATTTAATACCATCTTCTGCCGCATACCAAAGGACATAAGGCATTGAGCCCCGATCGAATATTATTTACGTTGTATAATAGTTGAATAGAGGTGTTTTGATGTGTTCAAGGTTCCATAGTCCTTGGATGTCATTATAATGTATTGTTGCTGTGAACTGTTTGTCAATATGGGTTCTTTTAGGTTATAAAGTCGAGTGATTAATAAAATATTTATTAGACGTTAGTATTTATAATTATATATATAGTTTTCTACATGTATATTGTAAATACGTATACATATTTTGATGTAATAGTGGCCAGAAAAAGGGTCAGGATTAAATTAGTTTTGTGCTTAATACCATGAATGCTTATGACCAAAAAAGCCTTTCAAATAAATACTAGAACAAAAAGGTCGGCCATTGACATTAGATTGTCAATTGTTTGCGCGAGTCAAACTCTTTATACCCTTTATACCGTTGCTTTTAAAATGTTGCATAATTGGCTGACCAGCTAATTACCTACATACAATGTAAGGGTCAGATACAATCGGTCAACAGCTGCAGTAAAAAAATGGCTGCTCTACTTACTAGCGAATAAATAACTATGTACCGAGTTGTGACGACGTTATTGTACGAGCTATGAGCGTATAAAATAATGTGTCACAGTTACCGAGTATTTAGCAAGCAGTTAACGCGAATTTCTGATAATTTTCGTGAAAATACGGACGGTATTAATGTATCAATATTTTTCGAACTAATAGTAATTTATTTGACGTCATTTTGGTAAACTTTTGAGCACATAGTTTTGGAAGCTATATTTTTCACTCAACCCTCATCAAATACTACAAAATAGGCTCAAAAACTTCAAATCACGCCACATAAGTATTACCGCTGACACCTAATACCCACTTACACAAAAAAGTAATCATATTTTGGTTAATTGGATATCGACGTACCTATAATGTTTATGCACATGGCTTTTTCCCCCTTCTAAAGCCTCATTTAGATTTCGGGACAAGTTGCATAATTCAATAGCTACTTAGACTAGGATCAGTGAATAAATAAGCTACGAAACATGAGCGGCAATACCTGCGTACCCTAGTGTTGACAGGCCTTTAAATGATGTTCACTTTCTGTAACACCCTGTATACGACGTATATACCTTTTTTTTTAGCTCGCAATTTTACTTTTCTCTTACACCCTGTATCTTTGTTTCACGGTGGCTCCTCTCATTTACGTTCTCTTAATATTAATAAGCTTGCTTTTACCCGACGGTAAGGAAAGACGAGCTCTTTGATAAAGCACGCTTTTAATACTCCTTTGTTAAAAAAACAAAAGGCTCTCCCTATCTGAGAAATAACGTTCATAAAATGATACTTATTAAAACTTGCATTCCGTTTTAATGGGTCTAGGAAACGGGAGAAGAGAAGACATAAAGTATTTTTTTTATTTTTAGTTCAAGCTAGTGGTAATGAAGTGTTACTAACGTTTAATTAACACACGTTTTGTTATATACTTTCTACGTATTTATGTTAGTTTATAAGGTATATTACTATGGGCCATTGTAGCCTGAAGTAAATGTTTTTATTTATTTATTTTATAGTTTACTGCCATTTAGTTCAAATAGATGTTTTAATTATTCTAGAAACTATTACAAACAAAATAATGATGCTATGAATACAATTACTTTTTGTCTACTTATTATTTGTAGGTACAGTCACGGACTTTAATTGATAAGCCACGTCGCACTGTTCGTATTTTAGTCGTGTAATGCAAATCGGGTTTATTCGGTTCCCGACACGCAATGTCATAATTATGTCTTCGTATTAGAAGAAGACAATTATATTTCATATCTTTACCGGTTGGCTAACCTGAGAGCCAGAACTACAAACTTGACTACCCAAAGTCAACCAATTGCAGGTCTAGCAACAGTAACCTAGCAAGGATAAACAATCGTTGCTAGGTTACTGTTGCGATAGTAACGTTAGCGTACAGAGAAATATTAATAGTCATTTCGACAAGTTCTAAAGTAACGTCTCTGACATCGATATTTCAACTGTCACTGTCTTCAGTTAAGTTTTCAGAATTAACGAGTTAATGAGCTATGATTCAAAGGAGGTCGGTATCAAATAGATTGGATAAACTTAATGCAACATTGTATTTATTTTTATCATTGAGAACTTATTAGTCAACCTCTATGGATAAGACTATTTCCGATTAAAAGTAATTTATTTGTCATCTTGTTTACGAACGTGCGATTTGAGTTCGTGTTTAATCGTGTAATCTCGTGAATGTATGAAACTGCAAAATTGAAAAGTTTGAAGGTGGCTCGTCAATTAAAGTCCGTGACTGTACGTCAGTTGCCGTTTCATACAACTGTCGCAGAATAACACTTGTGATTTTTTTATACGGATTTAAATTGGTTTTCCTAAGCTCTGAGCACAAATTCCCTTACACATGATCAATATTTCAAACCTTGCAAATAAACATAACATGACATCACGTGTGTTCCCCGAAGGATTAGACAGAGGTATTATACAACACACATATTTTTATTTTTACAAAATCATTGTCTTCACGCTGTACTGTAATCCCGTCGACCGATTTCGGTCACGATGGTCAATCTCAACGAAGATTAGCCACGTAGACAGGAGATATTATAATGGACAAGTGTGTGCGCCGACACAGGTGCCTTCTCTGTTCTTTTACTCTTTTAATCCGATGGGAGGGCAATCCGATATGACCGGGGAGAGATCAGACGAAGCACCAACGGCTTTATGTGCATTCCGAGAAACGGGAGTATCATACCATCAACTTCCAAACTCCGGGCTGCTACTGAAAAAATCCTAATGGAAAAACCCAATAACACTTTGCGAAACCTGGGATTGGAACCCAGGTGCATGCTCAGTAGTGGCGCTTGCGACCAGGAGACCAACGGGGCTGTAGTGTATAAATAATATACCAATATATATAACTAGCTGTGCCCCTCGGTTTCACCCGCGTAGGTCTCGATTCCGTGGGAATATAGGGATAAAACGTATCCTATATCCTATTCCAGGTCATGGTCAACCCGTGTGCCCATCCTCACCTCTCGATTAGGAAAAGCCACGGCGGCGCGGCGCCGGCGTCGAACGGTTCGCGTAATATACTCGTGATAACTTCAAAATGAAATGTCCGATTCGAATGAATTACTGTTACTACTATTTTACTGTTACATAAATACCCTCGATGTTGAAACTATTTATTTGAATAAGAATTAATATTATGTTGATAAACTCCTTCGCAAATAATGCATTAATTTCGAACAAATTCGATTACCATAAAAAAGTGAGTCAATCTTAAAATCAAAAAAATCAAAATCAAAAGTCATTTATTCAAACTAGGCTGAGAATCAGCACTTTTCGAACGTCAAAATTACATAAGACAGTCCCCCAAAAACGCCCACCCTTCACCACTTCCTAGTGCTTTAGCTGGGAAGAAGAAGTGGCGCAACAAACTCCCCAGCAGCACAGCTGTCTGTTCAGTTAGAAAAAAAAAAAATGATTCTATACAAAAGTATGCAAAATCATTTTCATTATGCAACACAAAACATAAATCTAATTATTAGCCATATGTCAGCTAGCACACGCTAATATACCAATCAAAAAAAAAAAAAAAAACGAGAACTATATGTACTCAAGCAGAAATAAAAAGTAAATGTAAACATAAATTAACTAAATAAAAGCCTCCAGGCACAAAGGGCGTGCCCGCCTACATATAGCTATTTTTAGATGTAACTGGAAGTTATAAATGATAAACTAGGACCATTGAAGTAACGTAAATAATATTTATCAATTTTCGAGTTCGCTAGCTAACCACATATTGCAATACAACTCATTTAGTAAACATTGTAATGAGTAGATTATGTCAATAATAAATTAAATTAGAAAAACATTAAAAATAAATTGATTATACAGTCAAATAAAAAAAATACATATATGAACTCATATAACCTGTCAGTGGGTAAGCTAATGCTGGAGAAAGAACATAAACATTGTCTTGAGTTAATCACAGCGACCAACTATTCTTATCATTTAAGTAGTCGTTAATAGAGTAATACGCCTTTGAACAAAGGTCGCATTTTACTTTAGCTTTAAACGCATTATAAGGCAAATCTAGCAAAGAAGAGGGTAGCTTGTTATAAAATGTTATACCAAGCCCAACAAATGAGTTATGAACCTTATGAAGCCGGTGAAAGGGAACTCGTAGTTTGTCCTTATTCCTAGTGTTAACATTGTGGATATCACTGTTTTTAGTGTATAAGTGTATATTTTGCCTAATATATAAGATGTTGGCGAAGATGAATTGTGATGCCACCGTGAGAATACCAATATCTTTAAAAAAATCTCTCAGAGAAACTCTGGCACCTAGCTGGTAAATTGCTCGAACAGCTCGTTTTTGAAGGACAAATATATTTTGAATGTCAGCAGCCTTGCCCCACAGCAGAATACCGTAGGACATAACACTATGAAAATAACTAAAATAGACTAACCGAGCAGTATCAACGTCAGTGTATTGTCTTACTTTCCTGACGGCGTAAGCGGCCGAACTGAGTCTCCCCGCTAGGCTCGATATATGTAGGCCCCACTGAAGTTTGGCATCTACTGTTATCCCCAAAAAAACTGCCGAGTTTACAGTTTCAATCACCTCTTTATCTAAGACGATGTTGGGTCCTAGATTTCTAACATTCGGTAAGGCAAACTTTACACATTTCGTTTTCTTGGCATTGAGAACTAAGTTATTTGACGTAAACCAATCCGTTACCATTGAGAGTGCACTGTTAACATCGTCAAAATCTTGCCTATTCCTGTCTACTTTAAAAATAAGAGAGGTATCATCTGCAAACAGTACAACTTCACAGAGACCCTTTAAATAGAATGGTAAGTCATTGATATAAACTAAGAACAAGAATGGACCCAATATAGAGCCTTGAGGTACACCTAACTGAACTGGTAGCCCGGAAGATTTAACACCATCAATATCTACACATTGGAACCTATTCTGTAAATAAGAATTTATAACGTTGAGAGCTTCTTTTTGCACACCGTAATGACGTAGTTTACGCAAAAGCGTGTCATGGTGCACGCAATCAAAGGCTTTGGAGAGATCACAGAAAACCCCAATAGCATTTTGCGAGTTCTCCCATGCGTTAAATATGTGTTTCAGCAGAGCAACACCCGCATCTGTAGTCGAACGACCTTTTGTAAAGCCATATTGTTCATTATGAAGGAGGCTATTTAAATTAAAATGTCTTAGCAACTGCTTGAGGATTAATTTTTCAAATATTTTGCTAAATGCAGGTAAGATAGAAATAGGTCTGAAATTACCAACGTCATTTTTATTACCTGATTTAAATAATGGTATGACTTTACTACTCTTCATGAGGTCAGGAAAAGTTCCTAGATCAACACATTTATTAAAAGTAACAGCTAGATAGGGGGCTACGATGTCTATTATATTACTTAAAAGTTTAATGGAGATGCCCCAGTAATCACCAGTGTTTTTAGACTTAAGTGTGTTAAAAACATTAACTACATCACGAGGCGTTACATGTTCGAAGCTAAATAAGCGACTACTTTTAGACACACTACCGTGCAATAGGTTTTCAGCTTTAGACGGGGATGAATTTAAGGAGCGAGTCGTAGTTATAGGTATGTTGGCAAAAAACTCATTAAATGCCTCAGCTACGTCAGCTGCTTTATTAACTAATTTGTGGTCAACCATAATCTCAAGTTGTTTATCTTGTTTAACAGATTTACCCGTTTCATTGTTAATAATTTTCCAAGTGGTTTTTACTTTATTACTGGAATTTTTAATTGTATCGCTTAAAAATTTCGACTTAGCATAAACACTAACCTTTTTGAATAAATTTGAATAGTTTTTGACATACTCTAGGAAAGGAGTATCAAACCTGTATTTTTTCAAACCATATAACTCGTATAGTCTCGCTCTACTTTTATAAATACCTGGAGTGGCCCATTGGTTAAAGCCAACGGAGTTGCCATGAATGTTAATAGTTTTGGTCTTGAAAGTTGATAGGTACTCTTTTTGCACAACATCAAAAAGGGCTCCATATATTAAATTGGGATTCTCGTGTTCTACTATGGATGGTGTAATTTTACGAGCTATATTATTTTTAAACTTATTGCAACGACTAGCTGTATAAGGCCTGCATTCTATTTTTTGCGGCTCTTTATTTAATGGCATGGGGAAGCTAGCTAATAAACCACAGTGATCGGACGTTAAGTCACTTAACACTAATTTATTTTTGGCATCACAATCACTAAACATATTATCAAGACAAGTTGACGAAGATGCCGTGATCCTAGTAGGTTCAAAAAACAAGTTAATTAAATTATAAGACCTAAACAGATTAAGAAGTCTAATACTTAATGGAGTAACATCTAAAATATTAATATTAAAATCTCCACATAAAATAATACTTTTATTACTTGCTTTTAACCTATTGAGTGAATCCTCCATTACTGATTCGAAACAAATAAAATCACCAGAGGGGGGTCTATAAACACAAATTATAATGTATCGCTCGAGTTCAACACAAGACAACTCAATAGTGCGCTCGATAGAGAGATTAACTAAAATACTTAAAAGATAGATATATGCTGTGGCGGACTTTTTTTTAGAACTTTTAAAGAGGAACAATTCCATGATACACGATATTTACGTAACTTAAGCCGTTTAGGCAGCGCTCGCAATGGAAGTTCTCAAGAATAAATATTTTTTCCCGTTTTTGCAACATTTTTCATTTATTCTCCGCACGTATTGGTCGTAGCGTGATGTTATATAGCCTATAACCTTCCTCGATAAATGGACTATCCAACACAAAAAGAATTTCTCAATTCCAACCTTTCTCAAAACAAACAAACAAACTCTTCAGCTTTATAATATTAGTATAGATTACCAATCTAGATTTACCCACCCATTTAGTTCTGCCCACGCTTAAAGTTCTTCTACGGATTCAAGGATTCCAATTATCGTACGTAACTAAAATACATTTTAATTCAGTGCAAATCTTGATCAAAACCAATTAAAAGGTTGCAACGTGATCTGACCACGACTTTATGAAATTACGTAATGAAATAAAATGAGGTTGTATTTCCAAAGTTTTCCATTCGTTCTATGGGTTCAAAGTGATCGAACTGATTTTTTAAATGTAAGTATTGTTTTAAATATTTCATACTTATATAACCGTTTGATGCTTGTCGAATAGACGAAGTAAACACCACTGAAATTATATTCTTAAGACTGTGCGAGAGTGCCAAGACAGGAGCTAGGGCCTAATTTCAGCGCAATCGGTATTAACCCTTCAATCAATCAATCAAAACAGCTTATCACGATCAACTCTCAAACATTTATTGCCAAACTATTCGCAAATAAAACGGCTGTCACTCTAGTACTTAATCCAGCAAAACAAAAGAGAATCGCCATCTATAATATTCTTTTACAACGTCAATCATAACTTTTCCATGCCCCATTCAACCTTGAAAGTAAACGCGCACATGATTACAGGCCGTATATAAAATAGTAAATACAAGGAAGAAAAAAAAAATGAAAAAGACTGAAAACTTTACAACTTTGGTGTCTTTGCCCATTGGTCATTTGTAAAAAAAAAATTGTTCAGTATGATCTATTGTTGTTAGGGTCTTGGAAAAGATGAAAAATCACGCTATAAAATGCTTGTGATATTTTCTTATCTTTGAATTAAGTTTATCTATATACATATAATAAAATCGTAAACATTCCGTGTCTGTACATTAAAGATTTTTGCCAAAATAGTACTGGATGTCGCGAGAAATAAGTAATAGAAAGTAACAAATCATTTTTTGAAATTTTTGTCTGTTTGTTTGTTCGTTTGTGGGCGCATCACGTAAAAGCAACTCATTGGATTCAAAATCTAATATGCTAAATAAAAGTCGACATTCTGAAAGCGTGTTTAACGCATGTAAGCACAACCTACTAGAAGTTTATTAGAAGCATGCATGTTACACATAATAACGATCACATCAAATCCCTTGGCAATCGTCGATTAACTGGTTGCGTGGCAAACGATTTTATTATTTTTAGCTTTCGAATTAAAATCATTTATCAGAATTTCGTTTGATTGTACCAACATCGGGTTTCGTAACATAAGGGTGTAACCTCACGCTATATAGCGATTACCTAAGAACGCTAATAGTGCTACTAAAATTCCTAACGATTTCAGTTATTAATTGTAGCAGTTGTGCTACGGAGCTACGGCGTAGCGTTGGTAGTTGCTACGAAATAAAGGTATATCTGTGTTTTGTATTTTTTTAATGCGAAAAATCTTGCGCATGTGTTTTATTCTCGTTAATTTTTTTGTTATAAGAATGGATGTAGTTGCCGTATGCAATGTAGATAATTGCTAATACTCGCAAAACGAAACTTGATAATTAACATTTTAATCAAGTATCAAATACATTTTTCTACAATTAACGTATTTGTTGTTTTTTTAACGTATTGTTGTCGGTCTGGGCTAATGTTTGTATGTATTTTGACGTAGCTGCGTTGCGACTACAGCGCTACACACGTGCGGTACACAGCGCTACGGCCGCTGATTTCCTACGCAGTGCTATGCGCGTAGATGCGCTACGCCGTACTACGGGCGTAGTGACGCTACGTTGTGCTACAAGCGTAGATGCTCTACGCGTATAGTGCGCTACGAAGCTGCAACAAAACTATCACTTTTCCATTTCTTCAATATCAAACAGTATTGCAGTAATTAATGTGACAGTTTCAATATAAGATCATTTATATCAAACCTATTGCATTATAAGTGTGAGGTTTTTTTTTTTGTATCAACCCGAATATTGATAAGGTCTACACCAATTCGTCTGCCAAGGCGATTATAGTATAAGTATGTATATCCTCCAAGGTCTTTTAGTTTCCTTCACTTCATAACCATCACTCAATATAATTACAAATCTTTTGTACGAAACATACGCAATATCAAGTAAACCTTTATAAAAACATTAGCTTTTCTTCTCTCTATTGTTATAGATTATGTGCCTACAAAATTATAATGCTGCATTATTATTATTAACGCGAGATTAATTTCTATGAAAACACACAAGAGAGCTTTTGTTGAATATTTAATTAAATGGAACGGACTTTCATACCCGATTTCATTTTAATGTTATAGGCACGGAAAATGTTAAGAAGGGAAGCCTTTTATGTAAGCAATCATGATTTGAAAATTATTATGCCTTATAACAATGCGATATTAATGTGAAAATAATAAAACTCCATCTTTTAGTTGGCTTTTATCTTCGATCAACTTTTGGTCGTACCTTTGCGAGCGTCAAGCCAATTCCTATCGAATGAACATTGTTACAGCGAATCAATTTTTAAGCCAAAACATTTTTTGATACTCGGATCACTCATGTCATGACGTAAAGAGAAAATTAATTTAAAAAAAACCGCGAAATGCGGGTTAAAGCTACTTGAGAACAAACGAAACGTAAGTTACTGGCTGGTTATAAAATGAATAAATAATTTTAAAAAAATTACACCAATAGAACATGAACAGGCTGCTTGTGATCATTACCGTTACATCATTCCTCATTCCATTTTGTGCGGAAGATCATAAACTCTAAATGGAATACGATCTTTTTGTAACAAATACTCATTAAATAGCTTCTCGTGCTATAATTTATGGTCATGGCCATAAAAGTATGACGTTAAGAAAATAAAAGATGTAATACTTTATGTTGCGGAAGCCGTATAAAAGTAAGATAACATTTACGGTGATCGTAAGCGTTAAGCTTCGTTACTTTGGAGACCATTAGGCGGCGCTACTTAGGTATACTCATAGAATTATATTTTATCTTTTGTTTTGAGACAGCTGGCATGGGATAGGGGACCATCTTTACATACCGAGACTCCTCCGTGTCTCGGACAGCACGTTAATCCGTTGGTTCCGGCTGTCATATGTGGATCTTTGACAGTCGTTACGGGTCGTCAGCAGCCTGAAAATCGGACAACTAGTCTTACCAAGGGGTAACGTATTACCCATTTTTGGAGGTCAGACAGGCAGTCACTCCATGTGAAATACTGGTATTCAGCTGCTTCCGGTTAGACTGGAAGCCGACCACTACATAGTTGGGAAAAGGCCAGGTAGATGATGATTCAATTTTTGTTTTCGATTTCAAATAATAATCTGTCAAGTTTGAACAAAAAAAAGACCGACCCGTGCGGCTGTTATCCTCAAAACAAAAACTGAATATGGTTGACAATAACGAGTTAAAATTAAGTGTGTCCTATTTTTACAAGCTTTATATTAGCTTGCTCTGTTCGTATGTCGTTCCGGTTACTCCTTTTGTCATCATTATTACAAGCTTTATATTAGCTTGCTCTGTTCGCATGTGTTTCCGGTTACTCCAATTGTCATCCATTTTTCAAGCAATTTTTCATTTTTCAATTGAGCTGACACTTGGCATAGTTATGTAACTACCGAGACATTTTGAAAAAATGATACCATGGAACTGGTCTGATGATGGAGCCGAGAGTTGGCCACAGGAACTCCTCAATCAAACAAGATAGCACCATCGTGTTTGGACTCATTAGCTATGTATTAACAAGTGCTTTGACACTAGGTGGTGGTCAGGGTCTGATGATGGAGCCGGAAGGTGGCCCTGGGAAAACCCTATTTAGTTCATTAAAAGCTTGTTTTTAAAAAGATTTTTACGTATGATTTATTTTTCTTGAAATTAAATCTTTGTTTTCTTTTTTCGTACTAAGTAATACATAATTATAATCATCAAACCGCAAATATGTCCACACTGTTAATTCCACGGGTCACCAGTTCGCTAACCTTAACAACTAAAATGCTGGCCACCATATTAGCCATAAACCATGCTCTCAAACGACTTTGTTATTCACATGTTAAAAGACAAGTGAAAACATAAAAACAAATTCAGTCTATTTAGACAGTTCCTTGACTTGTTTATATTTTGACCCAGTTTCCAGATAGTTCTAAGCGGTGCCGATCGAAATGTTTGTAGCAATGGAGATTTATCTAACAAAGTGTTAGATCCATCTAACTTTCGCGCAATTGTGAATATAGATCATTTTACACTGTATATTGTATATTTGATTTCAATATTGGTGTACCTATGCACATTTTCTATTAAAATAGGTTCCTTTATCTAGTGCTTATGGTGTGTATATTTATATATATGTGTGTGTGTGTGATATTAACTATCTGTGAAACATGCTTTGAGATCTCTGCATTTAGAAATAACATACTGTCTTTGTGTTAGGTTAACCTAACCTTACAATGTTTCTTAAATAAACTAACCCAATCCAAGAGCTAAAGGTGTAAAAACATAGAAGATAATTAAAAACAACAATCATGAACAACCCTCTCTGCTTCTATTTTCTCGAACATGAAGCGTCACTGTTTTTGTTTCATTTTCATTAAAAAGATATTTGTTTTAGATAGAAAAGTTGTCTTTTATCTTTTCTATGATCAAAGCCCTATAATAAAGATCATGCTCCTTCATTATTCTACATTAACCGAATTTCTGCTAAATAAATTGCTTTCACGTTTCGAAAACACGTTATGTATGTTTTCTTACTATCCCAATGGGTTCGTTGACTTATGATTTACTTTCGACAATCGACAAACAACAAAGTTTGGTCGGATAACAAATGTTGTGTTGTCTACTGAACATTTTCCATTATACGTTGTCTTCAATGATTGGGCTTTTGTTTATCGTTTTATACATACGTTAGGTCGCGTTCACACCAAACGTATAATCGGACTATGACTGTAATGGTGGTTACACATATGTGAAACGTAACATATTCATAATTTCTTTAAAAACACTTGTTTTATGATACAGGAACTAGTACAAGAGCCAGGGCTACACCGATGTTAAGTCACAAACATCTGTGTAGTCCTGGCTCTTGTACTAGGAGTTCCTGTTCATCATAAAATGTAACATAAGTATGTACGTTGAAACGAAGATGCCTCCCAAATACTTGCAACGTGAATGAATGTAACAATAACAACTAGGTCTGTGCGAATTATTTTCATCG
Organism: Lithophane socia; assembly: GCA_947522985.1. Lineage (NCBI taxonomy): Eukaryota > Metazoa > Arthropoda > Insecta > Lepidoptera > Noctuidae > Lithophane > Lithophane socia. Next base: position 12,689,710 of record OX383262.1, on the reverse strand, counting down.
TGGGTTACGTTTCATGTTATGTTTACGTTTCATTTCATGTTTAACATATGTGTCGTTGTGTACCCACCGTAAGAATGCATGAAAAACAACCACAATCACAACTTTTAGAATATCCTAGCTATAAGTTAATTATAATAGTACTTACCGCGCCCTAACAGGGTCATGTACTCTTTAAGTTTTAGGCTAGGCATAGCCTGTAACTATGTGTACATTGGGCAAATAAATAAATGAACAAAAGGACAACCAGTCGGTGGCTTATGTAAGTACCTACATTTTTTTTGTATACATTTTGAATTCACGCTCAGAGTCGGCGGCCGACTATACGTTTGGTGTGTACGCGGCCTAAGTGAGTCTAACTATAGCAGTTTTCTGATACAACTTGGTAAATGGCAGGTTCAATAACATAGCGTGCAGTATTTGATGGGTTCAGTGGCCTTCTTTTTCTCCAATAAGATAATAAAATAACCGACTCAATAGAGCCATTTTATGCTATCATTCAAAACCTTAGCCTCTTGTCAGACTTCAATTAGAAAACCAAATATATAATATTGTAAAATTCGTTATTGTAGCAGCGGTTTATAAAGTCTTTTCAATACTCAGCATAGATACCTAGAACAGATACTTTTTGTGCAGCAATAATGTAGTACATACCTACATATACATTTTACAAAAGACGGCACAAAAGGCGATCTTATCGCTGTCGGCGATGTCTATTGAACAGCGCGCAGCGCTAGTGCACTTTTGGTATTATTATAGGTAGGTAGGTACATATCTGTTCACACCTTTCATGCCAGCGTGGTTATAATGCGGTAGGTGCTAGGTAGTTCGTTTCTTTGTGCTGTGCCGGGCTAAAAGCTAAGGCGTGAATCAGCCGGAAGTTTGGTAACGATGTTAAATAGCAATCGATCATACCACTCCCCTCGATATAAAGGTTTGTTCTTTTGTTCACATACTCGTATTTCCTGTTTTCTTCTTTTCAGCCTGCAGCTAAGCAGCTTTTCTTCTTTCATTTCCACCATTATATTTTTCCTAGTTTTTATTACATAATTATAAAAATAAAATAAAGGAATTCATCCATGTATTTATGTACCTACCTAATTTATTATTGATGAAAACTCTAACTTATTATATGAACGTAATAAATTTTCCGATAGCAGTAATTTTTCACTTTTATCTCTATTTCATAGACGTCATATAACTCGGTGGATAGCTTTAATAAACTTTTCATTTATATTGCTGATAAATTTTATTTGCTTTGTGGCCGCCGACAGGTGTCAGTATCTCTATTATAAAAGTGTTTGTATTATTAGAATTAATGATAGCTGCAATCGTAAGAGTATGTCTGTTATAATGTGGCTTATTTTAGAATAGCAGCTAAGACAAGATTCTTCACAATGAATCTCTAGCTATTGCGTATTACAGGTAATTTATGCATTCAGTCTTATCAATGGCAATATTGTGTTTAATTTGGTTCTTGAAACTAGTTTAAAGCATTAAGCAGGTAAGAGACGTTTAAATGGTATACGTTTTATGGTAAGCAGACTTTAATCATTACTTATTTCAAGCAACGATTATAAATAAATCCCATATTTTTTTGCTATAACTGTAAGCTATGCTGAAACCTTTGTTGATAGGTAGGTAGCTGTTTACGTTTGATGTTTATGGAAGCTTTGTTTGCACATTATCAAAGGTAGCGCGCACCGTATCTTACCAAACTACCTTCATTTACATATGCATCGCTTACAAGCGAATATTTTTGACATTTGTGCCGCCAACCGAGGTCACAGCTCATTATCAGTGAATTACGCAGTCGAGGGCTCGAATATTTGCCTAATTTTGTTATTACACACGTTGTTATGGCAACAAGTATGACACTATTAGTTCTAAACTCATGTAAATTCAGTTTATTTTGCATAAATAACTTTCGCAAGTTAAAGTTCGCAAAATAATTACACCACTTTGTGGCTAGACAACTTATGTAAATGGCGTAGATTGAGTTGTAAACTCTATCTAATCGTTGTTTTAACTTAATTATTTATATATATGTGATGTTTTCACTGATAACTCGATAAACTCATAAGGTAATCCCGATTCATCTGCTTTTAGCGCTATCCTGTGTGCCAAGTGCTAAAACTAAAAGTTGTGTGTATTACCTACATACATTCATACTTAGTTATATATCGTCTAGTTTTGTTAAGAAGTTACTAGACACAAGCGAAAAGTTTGGATTAGAGTGACACTGGCTGGTGACAGTCACTCCAGCAGAGCGTCGCATCGATAGTTGCGTGGCGGCTGTCTTCTGATGTCAGAGGTGATGTCAGGGGAGCCGCTGTTGTACCACGTCCACGACAAACTGCTAGGTATCAGGACAACCCTGATGATATTTAAGCGCCGTTATGTATGTCACAGGCACCAGTTCGAAGCCAGTCAGGTCAACTAGTATTTAATGTTAATATTTCTTCAAAAGAAATAGTTTATTCTATAAGCCTATTATACTTATAAGGAGAGAAAAAGGGTATAACTTAGATTTTTAAAGTAATTAGGCTAAGAACATGCTCGTTTTTGTGAAGCTCCTGACACCCAAACTATGACATGTTCTGTATCTCGGGTGTCAGTATTCGTCGTAGTAACATTGTGAACCCCACTTTTAGTTGTGTTACATATTTCAATGATGATGAGCTTACAAATACAAATAACTAAACTTTTTTTACATAAACAAACATAAAGCATCATAACTACTTTATATTACGTATTTTATCTCTGCTATCTTTTTAACAACCGTAGTCAGGGGTAGGCCCCAAACACGAGTGTGCTGTAACTTTGAAAGTCGGCTAGGGTCAGCTCGCATTGCTCGCATAAGGGATAAAAAGGTTTTCATCAATAGTCAGAAGATTATTACTTAGATTTTATAATTTTAAGAACATGTTCTGCATTTTGCTTTGTTTAGCACCAGTCTACACTATTCACAATAAGAGCTGTGTCGTCAGCGTAAGTGAAGATTTTACAGTTTAAAAAAAAAATAGTGTGGGGCCCAGAATTTTTCCTTGTGGAACGCCGCTGCTACTATTCTACTGCTCCCTTATTTTCATCAATTGTACACGAGCTCGTAGATAGTCCGCAGATGTTTAAAGGGACACCTCTAACTCCTACTCGTTCCAGACGCAAATTCATGAAATTAGCAAAAGTCTGTAAATATATTTAATGCGAAAGTCTCAAAGAGGCTGGAGCAAAATCTTTTCTTGAAGATCAGGAAGGCAATTCTCGCGCATGTCGCATGCGTTATTGTCATGCGACTCGTACTTTTCACTCGTAAAAATCTACTTTTCACTCGTAAAAATCAAGTCAAGCTATTCTCGCCATGTCGGTTCGAGCATTTCTCGCAGGAAGGCCACGCGACATGTCTTAGTTTACATGCGACATGCAAAGAGTGGTCGGGAGCAGTCGATATGTTGTCGGCAATCGTACAAACGTCAAATATCATTCATTATTGTGTCAATTGAAGTGAAAGAACATATGAAAATATTTTATTAAGCAAATTATTTCTAGAAGCAAAAATGAGTGACGAATTTTTAGTTCAATTCATCCAAAATATCGTAGAAGACGCTGCAAATGCCACAATGGAGCCACTACGTCGACAACGTTCTGATATTCTGGATACTGTGGACCCATTTGACCTTAGCGAGGCAGTATTTAAAAAGCATTTCAGATTAAATAAAAATCTAGCAGAAATGCTTATAACAATGATACAATCGGTGATAGAATGCAGAACAAATCTAGACGTTACAACAAAGGTTAGTATAAAATATTGTTGTACGGTAAGCCTACTAACATTATCTCTTCTTTCCTGACTCAGCTGATACAACAAGAATAAAAGAAAGTTCGAGTACGAAAACTAGACTTTTCTTTTATTTTTGTTTCCTATGCTTGTGTGTTTGCACATAAATAGTTCATCATCTGCCTAGTCTTTTCCTAAGTTGGGGTCGAACCAGATGCCGCCGAATACCAGTATTTTACATGGAGTGACTGCCCATCTGTACTCCACAACCCAGTTACACGTACTACGGTACCTTTTGGTAAACCTGGTCCCAGGTCCCAGACTATTCACCACTGTGTGGATCGCCCGGAGGACACGGTGGAGCATACGGTGGAGGTCTGCCCCGCTTGGGCGGAGCCCCGCCGTGTCCTCTTGGAGGCGATTGGCGGCGGTGACCTCTCGCGTCCGGCTCTGGTCCAGGCCATGGTACGGAGCGAGAGGGCATGGGAAGCAGTCACCTCCTTCTGCGAAGCAGTAATGCTCGCGAAGGAGGAGGCGGAACGCGTGAGGGAGAGGCAAAGTTTGCGCCCTCACGCCCCTAACCGCCGCCGCCGCTGGAGACGCCCTGGGCGTCGGGAATCCCAGGCGGATTCCCGGCCACCATAGGCGCGGGCTTGCGGACGGCGAGCAATGGGTAGCTCGCCGTCCGATCAGGACCAGGCCCGGGTCGATGGCGCGTCGTGTTCCACGCGCGCCTCAAAGAGATGTCAGCACAATTGGCGGGGTCCGCTAGGACCGATGCCTGCCAGGGTTGCGGGTTAGTCCGAAAGGGATACCGGGACCTTGGCAACAGGCAACTGAAGGAACACGGGTGGGTTTTAGTCAGTAAAAGTCTGACACGCCCTTCCGCTCCACCCAGAGCGGGAGAAGTCATTGGATGATTTCCCACCCAAAAAAAAAAAAAAAAAAAAAGTTCCCAGACTATAAATTGTACAAATAGGTATATACATTTAATGAATAATTGTGTTATTGCAGGTGCCTTACATTTTTTTGGTACGGGAAGCTACCACAGGGAAGAAGGAAGGGGGGGGGGATGTCCACAGGAGTTGCTTAGCAGGAGGAATAAATGATAATAGTATCTACTGATCAAGAACAATTTTAAATAAGAAGAATTCTTTTTTTATGACTAGAATATTGAGATCGGAAGTGGATGCAAAGCCTTTCGACAATGATATTTAAAAGCTGAATTAAGCAAATGCTTTGGACGCAAGTGTTACAGTTTTGTTATGAAATAAAACATGTTTTTAGTTTTCAATATTGATTTATTGATTTTCTTAATTTTCAATGTCTTCTTTTATTAAAATACTGTCGGGAAACTGAGCTATCTATATAAAAGCCCGTTCAGGATGACCATCAGGTAAGGGACGAGAGCGCCTGCCTTTTCTTCTCGTGATAGAAATGCCACAACACACCGAACAAAACTGATTGATGACCCAGCTGACGCTCACCAATGTTGTGCTTGTTTCTGTTATTCAATTCTATCAGTATGTAAAAGGTTGATGCATTTTTGGCAAATTTAGTTATTAGGTTTAAAGGTTCATAAGCTATCAGTGTTTTAATCATGTGCAAAGTAGAATAATCCGTTATGAACGAGCCAAGTCTTTAAAATCAGGAAATTCAGAGAAAGTAAAGCCCCAATAAAATAAAATACGATAACACTGGTTAATAGAACGGAGCGAAACCACAGAGTACATTTTTAGTTCAGACGTCCTGTCAGTCAACACTCAACACTTTGTCGAAATTGACAGAAGAATAGAATCTTCTGTCAATTTATTAAGACATTGTCAAAGTGTGTGGGAGGTTTTATTTGGGCTGCCATCAACAAAGAAAATATATGTACTAACATTAAATAGTTAATAATTTATCTCTTAAATGACCCTCCTCCCTTTAAGAGAAAAATTATAAACTATTTAAAAATATTATTTTCAATAGTTCCATATTTTTGTCGCTTTTATTTAGGTGTAGTTTGGTGCGGGTTAGATTTTTCTCCTTATAAAAAACCAACGACCCCACAAAAAGCCGTCATCTCCTTTACCCCACAATTTGTGAAAAAACCGCACAATTTGTGAAAAATTTACTTCACAATTTGTGAAAGTAGAAAACAAGATAAAGTCTGAAAGTGACTGATAAATCGATTATCATCGGTATAGGCATGTGATGTATGGAAGAAGACATGCTCCTGCTATCTAATTGCGTAACACATTTTCTTAAATGAATATGACTAATCTGTTTCATTTTGTCACTTCAACAACATTCAATTGCGTTATTCACGTTGTTAAGCAATTTTTTTTCGAACTTCTGTAGCAATGGATTAGCAATCTGTTTCAAAATGATTCAGATTGTCATTGATCGCGTATTACGCAATTGGGCTGATGCTGAACTCAAATAAATTGCGATTTGGGCAAGAGGTTGACGATGGATGATGATGATGTGATTTTAATTACCTACCATGTCTTATGTGATAGTACCTATTTTCTTGCTTTATGAGTAAATACAACATGTTTATTTTTAATTAGCTTTTATTGATTTTAGTCTATATTGTCTTGAAATTAAACAAGCTTCGTATGAATGTTTCGCTAAAAATTAGAACCATTCATACGAAATTAATGTTTCTAATTTTTATCGGTTTTGGTGTTGGTGTCCAATCTGTTCGTCCTGTAGCTAGAGTCCAATACCGACGTAAATTATCCTCTTCAAGAAAACTGCAACAAACCATTAATCTTTAAATATATAATAATACACACTGCAGAATACATATTTCCCATAATAGTGGGTAATAATTTATAGAAAAGTTTGGCAACACCAAAATTCTTGTTAGAATTTAATCATTGTTAATTTTGCGCTTTTTATCGATGATTTTACGTCTAGGGTATATTATACACATTGTATAAACACAATAAAATGTTATTGCAAGCCTAATAACTGATAAAAACGGGTGTACTTACGAATGAAAAGACAAGTCGGGCATTTTCCTTCCACTATCACTTTTACGCCCTATAAACAAAACAGCGCACCATGCTTTAAAAAAAAGTGTTGGTCTAAATTGTTCACTAGATAAAATAACATACCTAAATTTATTAACTTAGAACACATAAAAACTGAATTTTTCAAGAAGACGATAACTGTCAAACTTTGTTTATCAAAATATTGAGCTAAAAGGTGACACGCGCCGTGAAAAAAAAATCCCATCGTTCTGTCTCATTTCTTTACACGACATCGGCATATGTTGCTCTTTTTCTTGTGTGAATGCGACAAAAATTATCAATTAGTCTCTAGTATTCTCTGTCTACGTTTTGGACGTAACGGAAATTGCTGACATCACAGTTGTCAAAATCAGTCAAGTGCATTCCGTTGTTGATATTTTAGAGAAAACTTATAAAAAAAAAATCATAAAATGGTGTTACGAAATTCATAATGTATTATTTTTTGATAAATGTTTATGAAATACATATAAAATGTTGTTCAAAACCTTTTATACGTTTATCAATCATTTTTAATATTAAGAACATCTATGGTTGCGTTTAAAAAGTATCACCGTTACCTGTGTGGAATGGATCGCTACGCGAGACTTTTAAAGTGCGTTTCATCTAATAATTCCTATGCCGTAATGTTGGCTCCACTAGTGTAGGACCAATACGAATAAGCTACGCCGCTACCTAATACGTCTGTTTTAAAATTTAACTGTGGAGCCAACATTATGGCAAAGGAACTATTTGATGAAACGCACTCTAATGGCAACAATATTATCCTTCGATTTGTGCTGTACGAATGCCTTGTAGGAGAATGTCACCATTTTATATGCGACATAGAGAGACGAGTGATAATGTCGAAAATGACATGTACGAGTGAAAACGCGAGAATTAGCCTCCAGATTATTGTTTGCCGTTTCTCTCAGGCGGGTCCAAGTTTACGTCAAACGTTTCCTTTGAGTTCCTACAAACATGCTATCTCCCGTCTTGACCTCTTTAAACTGTATTGCAACGAAATAAAACTGTATTACATGAGTCCAAAGATCTTGGGATGATTATTATTATTATGGGCTTGTATATTCTCACTGAAACAATACAACACATAATTACGAAAGTATAGACTCGTTTTTAAATATATTTAGAACTATCATCTAGGCAGGTACTGTTAGAGCAAACTACTATCAGGTACTACAACTACTTATGAAAAAAACAAGAAATTAAAAAGGGAGTTAGGAATTAGGACCTAATCCTAATTTAAATAACATTAGGATGTTTTAGTTACCTTTGCAACAATAAATGGTAAACAATTCTAATGTCGAAGACTCTCTTCAATACCTAACCCCGTTCAACTGTCGATTTGCCTTTAGAAGTCTCTATCAATAAAAATTCGATTGTGCCTCGTTATTGACAGTTAAACTTGGTACTAAGATTATTGACTTTGAGTAGACTTTGCAGAAGCGACTAAAACTACCTTATACTTAATTTAAGTTGTGAGTACAAACAATTATTTCAATAAAAACAAACAGTGTCGGTGTACGTAATTTACAAATAGGATTTTTGCAAACAAACAACATTAGCTAATTCCAAAAAGATAAATAAAATTATTCTAACAAAGGATTTTGTAAGTAAAATCAATAGACAGTCTGAGTGAAATGTTTATTTACCAAGAAATGTTTATTTACGATGTTCCTGGCCGCACGCAATGTTGATGACCTTTCGCCGTGCCGCCCATTTGTCTTCTGGCACTGTTGTTAGTTTGTATCATTAGGGACCATTTCCTTGGAAGAGGGTAGACGAACAAATTGTGCGTTACGAGTCACGTCACAATAGGCATCGTAATTGTAAAGAGAGGTCATTAGGTACCTACAGGTGTGTCAAGTATTGGTTCATTTTAGAATATTACATAACATCACGCCTTGCTTCACCGAAGGGTTGGGCAGAGCTGTACTATAATATACCCACATTTCGCCAGTTATATATAAGTCCCATGAAATAGGGGGCGAGCCTCAACCGGGCCTAAATTCAGTTTTGGGGCCTCTACTGAGAAATTCTTTTACACTCTGCCCGACCTGGGAATCGAACCCAGGACCTCTTACTCAGCAGTAGTTGCGACCACTAAACCAACGAGGCAGTATTTTGTCATATTAGAATATTGTAGGTACTAAATTGCTAATGAATTAACTTTTAATTGGGGGTTGCCTTATGTCTGTCTAACCTGAAGACCTTTTTCCGGGGTGCCTTTTTTAGCTTTATAAAGGTGCTCTCAAACGAGAAACTAAAATGGGGAAATTATTGGCAATTGTTTCAAGCTTATGGCATCACAGTAAATTGCTCAGTGTAGACGGCTAAGAATTGCGCAATTTTTACCCATGTAAATCTAGGTAAGGTAATTTAGATTCTACATTAATATTCCCCTCCGAATTTTTGTCTTGGTTACTTAACCTACCTATGACCCTGAAGGATAATAATGCACATTTATTATTTACATTAACCTTATACATTACCTACATTAAGTCAGGGCGACGACCTACCTACATGAATTCTTTATCAACTTTTAGACAATGTTCGTTTATTTGTCCAGACTATTTCGAAAAATATTTTGCTACGAAGGCAAGTCGTATTTTGTAGACCGTGTAGACGTGGTACGAGACTATTCGGTAGACTCGTTATGGCTGTGTCCGAAGAAATGACCTCCTTTTATTCGGTTACTAACTGCACCCCGCGGTAGTAGTCTCTATCCCGTGGGAATATTGGGATAAAGGGGTGCCTGTGTCCTTCTCCAGCAAGCGTAGCATGACCACCGTAGAAACGGGTTTCGTCGACGGAAAGGTAGACAAAATGACTGATAAACAATCGCAATCTGTTAGTTTGTCTATTCTTCCGTCGAAAAAACCCGTTATCCGTCATCGTCCATCCGTCATCTACCGGTGTGCGACATCCGTTTAATTAATCCAGATCCGTTCAGCCGTTTTAGCCTGAAAGCGTGAAAGCGTAACAAACAAACAAACTCACTTTCGGATTTATAATATTAGTTAGTATAACGTCCACATGTAGGTAGGTTTCTACTTTATATTTATGTGGTTTTGAGGTATCTAGTGAACGTGAGCTATCATTGAATTACTGAACAGAACTCCTCAAGAATGTCTTCGTCTTTCGAGAAGCTTCATTTATTTTCTAAGGTCATTGCTAAGACCTACCTACATAAAGGCCTGTTCAGATATAAGCGATATGGCTGTCACGCTCGGTAGCAATACTGAGAGCCGTAAAAAGTTCGCTTCGATAGCGTTTCGTATTTCTACAACGACTTTCAACATATTGACATAAGCTTTTCGATAGCTGACTGACCTAAAGTCCTATACATTTTTGCCTTTTCCATCATCGTCATCGCTGATAGAATGTCACTTTGACTAGGGCCTCTGATCCAAAGTGACTAAACAGAAGGCGGACCTAGTATCGCTACCGAGCGCGACCGCGTTATCGTTTATATCTGAATAGGCCTTAATTATGTTCTTCTATGTTCTTCAAACGTAGGTATGTAGACGTATACTTAACTTTTTATGAAGCCCACCTACCCACCCGGGATAACAACATCCGAGGCAAGTTGTGTATCTTGCATAAACACAGGAAAGTTTGAGAATTCAACCAAAACATTCAATCTCAAATCAATCAAGAATTCAAGACTCAAAAACTTTTAATTACTCTCAGACAAGTTGTAGGGAAAACTACAAACTACCTGCCTTTCAGTAATTATGGAAAGCTTTCCAACCTTGACCAACTAAACAAAAACTTCGGTCAAGGTGTAAGGCGTGTTTTTTTATCGTTTTATGAGTTCATTTTCAAATCTATCGAGGTAGTACTCTCATAAAGAGCGATTGAAGCCATTTTTGACAGCTTTTCTATTTATTATTTGTTCAAATCTCGGGGCACGTCTGACTTTTTTGTTCTTTTTAGGGTTCCGTACCCGAGGTAAAACGGCGGACCCTATTACTTAGACGGACGGACAGCGGAGTCTTCCGCTGTCCGTCCGTCTGTCACCAGGCTGTATCTGATGAACCGTGATGGTTAAACAGTTGAAATTTTCACAGACGATGTATTTCTGTTGCCGCTTTACTAAGAAACAGAATAAAATAAATATTTAAGGGGGCTCCCATACAACAGACATGATTTTTTTGCCGTTTTTATAGATAATGGTACGGAACTGTTCGTGCGCGAGTCTGACTCGCACTTAGACGGTTTTTTTTCTTTTACCGTGAGACGATTTGACAGCCTATTTATTTTCGTAAGTATCAAAGATTTGAGGTCTTTAATACGAAAATAAACTTTCAGAAAGCGTGTATTTCAGTTTCAGAATCCATTACACAAATTCTACCACGTGTCCAAATGTGCCACAGTTTTCATGAAATATCTACACACTTTTTATTCAAACATCTACGTTCCATTTACCTGTATTACCTGTTTCGTAAGGGATTTTCCTAAGCTAGTAAATGGGACACTCAACCGAATAAGCACGAATTTTGTTTGCTAGTGCCGCTAGTGGCTCGATTAAATACTCCGGCGCTCAGAGGTGTGGCATGTCGGGCCATTATGACGGTTTATGTCTGCACTTGTATCAGAGTCAAACAACATTCGGTTTCGGTCAGGAATTTTGTGAATTAGGAAGTAAACTTAACAGGAAATCGTCATACGGAAATTATTTTTATCTAGGTTTCTTTAAGTAACTGGGGCATTGCCTGATAGGATAGTGATACAGTATAGGGATCATGATCTCGTAATGATCTAGACAGTTGTCAGCCGTATGAGTCACGAGATCCTACCTGAAAAATCTGCCTAAAAAAAATTATGAAAATAAAAAGTCTCATCTCTCAACAATTCATTATAGACAAGGTACGATTCTTTGGCAAAATGATGAAGCGGTTTACTCGATATTTTATTGTCCTGTAACCGTTCGGCGTTCCGAGTCTAGCGGGAGTCGGATTGGAGTGGTCTGTCTGAGCCAATTTTCTAGAAATTGCCCAGCAACAAGCGCCACTGCGCAAGCATTTCCCTACCTACCTACTCTAAAAGATTAGGATCTATAAAATGCATGAAGTCGGTTTCTAGCCACTATATTATAGCTATCACTATCTCACTGGCGGATTAAGAGATAAGGGCTTCAGTACCTACTTACCTGCGGTCTACTTACAATACCTACTTACCTAGGGTTACCAGCTTACCTACCACACATTGGAAAAAAATATTGGAAAACTACAATAATGTACTTACAGAATGTTTCAAATCCAGTGGGCCTAAAACGGGCACGTTAGCAACTCCTCTAAAAGCATTTCATTTCCTGAATTTCCAGCTGGCATTAGCAATTCCTATATTTTGACACAAAAGCAATTCATATTATATGTGGACCACTTTACGAATCTCCATAGAAAACTGTCAAACAGATGAATTATTATTTCGTACATAATATAAATCGCACGCAGACCATGTTATGAATTGTCAGTTTGTGACATTTTACGATGATTCATAATATTTGCCTATTATGATTCTGCCAAAGTGACTGTTCATTAAGTTCCAGTCCGGTCGCTGTATGATCCAATCAAGTTACAGCGCGTAATTAAAACGAAAATTAACTCTAAAGTACCTGCCCAAAAATAAAGTAAAAAAAACAGAGTAGTTACCTACCCTATTTTTGGGTATTTCAAAGTACCTAAGTACTCTTTATTTATAGAGTAGGTACCTAGGTACTGTACACAGGGCTACACATAAAGCTATACATTTCCAGTATAAGCTGACCTCGCATTGTACGGAAATCCTATACAATACGAGATCAGCATACACTGGAAATGTATAGCTTGATGTGTAGCCCTGTGTACCTCCTCTATTTTTGGGTATTTCAAAGTACCTAAGTACTCTTTTTTATATATGAATAATTACTGAAGTAGATAGGTACATACATAGCTATCACCAAAGTTTGTACTTTACTACCTGATAAAAATGCAAGGAATAATAATTCACTACCGTTGCATGACTTTTGTTATGCAAGCTATTTACCAGTCTACAAGTTTTTTTTTAAACCATTTTAATGTTCTGTTTTCGTGCAGCCCTCGGCAAAAAGTTAGTTCTTGTAAATTGTAGTTAGCAACCAATTTTCATAATGAAACAAAGCACGGACGGTTGAAATGCCATCACCCGTGACTAAAATAATACTTATTACTTTTATTATTCTTACAAAACAGATAATAAGTAAGTATCTACCTACTTAAGTACTTACATACCGTTTCATATCGGATGGGCTTAAAACTTGTTTCAAACGATGACACGACTATAATAATTTGATGGTAAGAAGCGGCCTCTCAAAAAAAACATACCTACAGACGAATTGAGAACCTCCTCCTTTTTAAAGACGTCGGTTAATAATCAAACAAACAGGCAGGTAAGACTCTTAGGCTCTTCGTTCAAAGTCCACAGCCCATACGCAAAACAAATGAAAAAAAATATCGTAGTGTTTTTGAGTAGAAAATAAAATATTCCCTTCCCTACATCATTTGAACATCACTACGACGTAGAGATTATGTGCTAAGGTAAATTCTCATCCCGCGAAATTCTCATTTTCTTACGTTTTTTTGCAATATGCAGATCACAGGTTGTTCTTCATTAAATTATGATTCACGAACGTAATCAATATGCATTTACAGAATTATAATCATAAGTATCAGCAAAACAACCCCATTATGTTAGAATTTTATTGGCCTATAATATCATGATTTCAAGAAATAGTCATTCAATACCTACACACGGCTATACATTTAAGCTATGCATTTAAGCTGACCTCGCGTTGTACGGAAATCCTATACAATGCGAGATCAGCATAAACTGGAAATGTATAGCTTGATGTGTAGCCGTGTGTAGGTAGGTACTTAATATTACGAACTTAGAGAGTTGTATTGATGATTTTTATTACTATTTTTTTTCACTTACTTATTTCTCTATATAAATATTTGTTATGGCCGCGAATCATATTTCGATTAAAACCTGCAAATTGCAAAAACGAAAAACAATTTGAATTTCGCGGACTACCCTGACGTAGTGGCGCTCCTTCTTTTATTGGTAAACAGTAAACACTGCAGTGTCCAGTAGGTATTCGACCTACATCGAAATTTGAAACCGGAATAATAGTGCTGTGCAAAACATCGATTAAAATACTTCACAATCGATAAAAGCAATTAGTTTTATTATTAGTTTTAAATACCTACATACATGGGGTGAAATCACATACATAGGTACTTACAATCTAGTCACTACCAGTGCTACCAAAAGCTTTTAATCTTATTACAAACTCGTACAACTACACTACCTATTAACAAATTTATTGCCGATGTACCTACCTATCTATTTGGGCTAGGTAAGGTAAAAGCTTTGTTATTTTCTTGCGATTTAGTTCAGTAGAGCCGGGCTTAATGTCGCGTATAATGTGTATTTTGTGTTATATCACGGTCAAAATATTTTGTCACAGTATAATTTAGTGAGTTGCCGTGGCCACACGACAGGGCGGTAAAAATATTTGAATGTTTTCCCTACATTATTTATTAACATCGTCGATCACTGAGCTCTGTAATTTGAAGTGTGTGTTTCATGTGGTATCAGTGTGAAGTTACAAAAAAGGCACCGGATCTGTGAACAGCTGGACTGGAGGTAATATTAAATTTAAAAAATCACTTCAGTATTGCAAAGAACGAATACCTTCAACAGAAAAAGTTAAAACTCCAATTAAACGTAACACAATTTTACAGTATTACACAACAATTATATTTATCTAGTACCGTAATAGCAATGTTCGAAACAGTTCTGCCCTGAATAGTTTTACGGTTTATACTAACCTAGTATTTAAAATGCACATGTACAATGCAGTGGTTGCCGACGTCATCTACTTTGCAGTAATATTTTTGCTACTAATGCGCCTGCACGGTTTGTAAAGGAACGCCAGGATACACAAAAATGCAGTTTTCTACGTGTTGCTTTCGTGATTGCGTTATAAATTCATTGCTCAGTGAACCTATTAGTTTAATAATATTTCATTTATATGCTTTAATAACGTAGTGAAGAAATAATAATATGGTCAGTATCAGTTCAGTGAAATTAAATTAGAGAATAAATAAATGAAAACAGACATAATATAATAATCGACTGACGCACTTTTAAATCGATCGATTTTATAAAACGTGCAACTGTAACTTGATACGTCGGTGTCTTGTTAATTGTCAACAATGTCAAAAAATACTTACGTCAGAAAAATAAAACAACAAACACGGTTCTTTGTTTAAAAACATTATTTTTGTGCTTAGGGCAGCCTAAACTCAATTGTTTTAGTAATTCTATACTTTTGTTATGATTAGATATCAATTTATTTAATAATCATGGGCTACTTAATTTCTTTTGTTAAGTACTTGTTGGAATATGTTAAGGTTAGTCGGTTTACTTTATAATTTAAAATATTCGCAGTTTTGTGAGCGTAATATAATAATTTATGTGCCAAATTATGTTCAGATTACAGTATAATGGGTATTGCGTGATTATTATAGGGCTGGACACTGGCTGAAATTAACATTCCTTGTTTTTGTATCGCGATTTTTTCTGTAAGTGCGATCGTCATTTGTTAATATTTTTCGTTGTTTTGTTGTAGACTGTGCTAGAAACTGGGAGTGTGGGGAACGCGTCGTCATCTGATGAAGAACTGGAGCAGTGGGAACAAATATTCATGATGCGAGACGAAAATGGCAATAGTTATAATGACAAGTAAGCATAATGTTCTCTGTAACATGACTGCTCAAATTTTTCATGAATATTCATTACTTATTACTTGATTGATTAGGTCCTTTGTTTGGTTCTTTAATAGGTACTTCACAATACTTGTCCTGTTTTTCACAATACTCTTGTATAATTTTATACTCTTATCTTCTGCATTGCTGTGGTTTAGTCAATGCCGGCAAACAATTTAATATTATGTGATGTAGGCATCTTTAGGGCTAGCTATTATTAGTCATTTTAATTCAGAATCACTAAACAATGGCCAGTATTTTTTTTTGTATTTCCTTTATCCCATATCTTGTATCAAAAGTTACGGCCACTTGGAATAAGTTAGTTATCTGACAAATGACTGATACTGCATAAAAAAATGGAATAAAATCATGTACTTAAGTAACATGTTGTTTTCAGAAGAAAAAAACGCAGCATATGGTGTCGTCCATCCTGTATCCCAGTCTCCATAGTTATAGTTCTAATAGTTTTGGTAGTGTTGGTCCCGCTGCTCGACCAACCAAACATAGTGCATATGAACGCTACCATTGCTGCCGTCTCTTTACATTGCTCAGATGAGTGTAGGTAAGTGTTGTCTGATTTATGAATTATTCTATTGACTTTAAATGGCTAATTACTCAAAAGAACTTTTAAAAAAAGCTTTTAAATGAAAACAGCCTTTTCTTACAAAATATTCATCATCATCATGTGCCTATAGCCTATGTTGGGGTCGGCTTCCAGTCTAACCGGATGCAGCGGAATACCAGTATTACAAATTATTATCTCTTACAAAATATTATAAAACAAAAAAACTAGAACTTATTTATTAAAACTAGGTTGAGTATAATAATTTTCCTAATGCCCACTCACCACTTCCTAGTGTTTTATCTGAGAAAAAGTAGAGCAACAAACTCCACTCTCTAATAAATACTGATAGATTAGAAAAAAAATACTCTAGACTTGTTATTTATAAATATTTCCTCTACTCGGACTTTAATAATCAGAGACTTGATCAGGTTTTCTGAGGAAACTGGATTTATGTATGAAATATATAATTATTTTTCTGCTTATTTCCACAATAAATTCCACTCATAGATATTATTAAGTAGGCGTGGCTGAACAGATTTAATTTGCTAAGTATATTACAGCAATGTTAACGTAAACAGTGATCACTGAACTGAATAGGTTTTAAGTATAGGGCAGGCATATTAGCAAACCTTAATGTAGGTTAAACCAATGCATAGCTTTTGGGTGAAGTCAGCTGAGTTATTACTGTTTTGACCTTGTTCCAACTTTAATTTCCGTTTGTAAAGATACGGTGGCCTACATGTAGTGGAGACTCTTCTTATCAATAGCTATTTCACTTAGTAACCCATACGTTTTTTGTGTAAAACATCAACAATATTTATTATATTCCCTTGAAACCATTTATTTGGATACTGAAGTAAAAGACATTTCGGCAGAAAAAGCTAATACAGTGGAAACAAATTTCAACCCTTACTGTTGAGATTTACAGTTCAAATTCGGTTGTTTATATAACCCATATGGTTAACATAAAGTCACTCAATCATAATACAGGTTTTCCTACAATAATGATACAGTGAACAAGAATGACTCTTAGGTATTGTGATTAATGACCATTTTTCTGTTCCAGGTTATCATTAGTTGAAAGTATACCAGAGGGTCATATGTACCCTCCAAACATGACGCATTTACCCACAAAGAATGTGTGGTTAGACTTGATAGATGAAGCTCAAACGAGTATAGAAATAGCATCGTTTTATTGGTCTCTTAGATATAATGAAGAATATCCTTATAATTCCTCTATAGAGGTTTGTATTGTTTTAATTTTTAGTGACTATAATAGTTTGATTTGTAGAGTTAAACGCAAAACTTTATTTAGACGCTTTCAATGTAAAACTTTTAACATTGACGTCTGGTTGACTGCAGAGCTATAATTATGCGTAATGAATTTTATATTATTTTAATTTTTTAGGGAGAGCAAGTGTTCCAAGCTTTATATGCTGCCGGGTCAAAAAGAAATATAGATTTAAAAATTGCTCAAAATTGGCCCAGTAAACAATATCCTAATGTAGATACTGAATATTTAGTTAAGAAAAAAGCTGCACAGGTAAGCAAAAAATATTGTTATGTAATTGTTTATTTATACTTATTATTTTTTACTGCAGACATAACATAACGCCTGTAATCCCCGAAGGGTAAGGCAGAGTGTACCCACATTTCGCCAGTTAGGCTAGGCTTAGGGCGAGCCTGTTACCATCAACCGGGCACAAATTTAAACTCCGGGCTACTACTGAGAAATTCCTTATGGAAAAGCCCAATAATACTTCACTCTGGGACTAGAACTCAGGAACTTATGCTCACCAGTAGCCCTCCCAACCACTAGACCAAGAAGGCAGTCACTGCAGGATTACGTAAAAAAACAAATCTCTTAAAAATTACTTAGGTAATCTAATATTTATCATTTTCTAGCTAGAATCCTGTGTGCTATTCCAGTTCATGGGCTACTCCTGTGCCAAATCCGTTCAGCCGTTTTAAACAAACAAATAAATAAAATAATAATAATAGTTAGGATTCATGTTTTATTTATCTTTTACCAGGTGCGGAGTTTAAACTTTTCAAAGTTACTAGGGAATGGTATCCTGCACACCAAGTTTTGGATTATAGATAGAACACACTTTTACATCGGCAGTGCCAACATGGACTGGCGGGCGCTTACACAGGTGACATAGATTTTTACACAGTTGCGATTTGAATATTCTGACAATTTAAGTTGGTAGTTAATATGGTTTACAATTAATTTCCCTGACGTTACTAGTCTGTAGACCACAGCATTTTTTTTAGTTTTCAGAAAAAATATATTGTGCTTGTTCCGAATTTGTCATCTCTCTGAGTAGGTATAGATAATTCTATACTGTGATTGCACTGTTATAATCGATAAGTCCATTCCTTAAATTTAAAGGATTAAAAGTATCCTATGTCCTATTCCAGGTCATGTAAATTTCATCTAAATCCGTTCTGTCGTTTTAACGTGAAATTGTAACAAACAAACAAACTCACTTTCGCATTTATAATATTAGTTAGGATTTAAAAATATAATTTATTTAATGTAACTAATGGAACAAAGCAAATAGTTAATTAATTGTTGTCCGCAGGTAAAAGAGCTGGGTATAGTCGCGTTCAACTGTTCCTGCCTCGCAGCGGACTTGGGGAAAGTCTTTGATGTAAGTTTGTTTTTGTTTTATATTACGTCCAGACTGTATAGAGACTTGCATGGCAAATGATCGCCAAACTCGCTGCAGGTTGAGGCAACATTCGCAACGTGTTGTCTAGACGCACCTTTAATTTTGCGAGAGGGATGTGATTAGATTTATTTGACATTTTACTAGATATTTTTACTATACATGTGAAGAACAGCCGTCCCTTCCCAATGGAGACAAAAAGTTTTTTTTTTTACAGAATAACTGACATTTCTATCAAAGAAAAATGAGTTAGAGTCGTATTATAACTAAAATTAATTACACAGTCTTGATATTTATCAGCTATTTTCGTTCAAGAAATATAAACAATTCCGCTTCAAAGTGCGCAGCATTCATCCGTGAGACCGTAAGGCGAGAGCTTTTAATTAGCGCCACGACTCGCCAGCTTGTCGTGTTAATATTTCATAGCTAAATACTGTACCCTTCGCTCTTTAAATATTCAGTATTTTCCTTACAAAGTGGTACCTATTTAGAGCAGACAGTATTGCCGTTACTCATATTTTTATCTTGAATTTTAACGCTTTATTCATAGTTCTAAATTATAAAGTGTGACTACAATGAGGTTTTTCATGAAAATTCACGACACGGGTGGGCGCCACTTTGACAAGAGGTCTTCCATTTGACAATTAATTTAAAATATACGATGACATTTATCATTCAGACACGACTAAAGGAAATACAGGCGCTTTGACACTTGTGACAGGTGCCCAGACCTGAAGTCTCAGTGCTGCCACCTAGCGAACGTCTTCTTAGAAAACCCTCAACCCCCAACAGTTAAACTTGATCGTATGAGTAATTTTTCCATGCGGTACTAGAATAACCTCTGTTCAGCTCCTACCGAATTTAAATATCACATTCTCAATAGATCTATATGAATTTACTCAAGAGGAAAACTTTGAAAACGGCAATGTACAAGAAAACAATACTTGTCACCTGAACGGACTTCAGTTTTTGTGCCGAGACCTTGTCCCCATTGTGCCAAAACGAATGTGGACAAGGTTTTAAATGTCGCTTTCATTTTCATCAAATTTCTTACCATGCCACATAAATTTAAATACGGAAATGAATAAAGCCATTATCGTATTCGACCGTGAAAGTACAATATAACCTACCACAACAGGGTGTCACTGCCAAGCGCGAGGACAGACCTTGGTCCGCCACGGTATATTTAGTGCACCTAATGCATGACATTTAATTAAATATAGAACGCTTGCCAAGATCGATATTCATAGATACAATGTACCTAATTAAATAATACAGTTTGTGACAGTAAACTGTTTCCTACTGCTAACGGTGACTGGCACCGATTCGTACCGGTAACATTTTAAGGCTCCCACAAACAGGCGCGATATCGCGGGCGCGACAAACGTTGCGCTGCCTGTCGCGCTAGTTTGCACGGGGCTTTAAAGAGCAACGGTTTGGTTTGTCGCCGATTTATACCTAATATTCCTTGTTTCTTGAAATCAAATTATTTAAAGCTTCGATGTAACTATGTCTCTTCCGAAACTTCTATAACATTAAATCTTTTTACTCTTTCATCTTCTAGTAACTGGGTTGTGGAAATGAGATAGGCAGTAGCTCCATGTAAAATACGAACCCAAGCCGATCCCAATGTAGTTGGGAAAAAGGCAAGGCCGATGTTGACTTTCTCATTTACATCATCTTTAATTACATTTTCTCGTGCTTGTTCAGCTATTTATTGTAAAAGGTGACGCCAAAGATGTCTTCACTGGATAGCGTCTTAATCAGGACTTAAGAAACTAACAGATCGTTCCGCGATATAATCTAAGAAAGTTACAATCAAGTAAATTGTCAAAGTTGTCCGCTAAATACCGGCTGGCACAGGGTAGCACGCCCACGGTCGCCGTCACAAACTTACGTTGTTCTGTGTCGAAGCTGAACAATTAATGGACGGGTTAAAGTTTGTAAGGTCGTCAGAAGGCCACGTCTTTAACTTGAGATGCTAAAGGGACGCCATTGTTGGTTTATCTGGTGAAAAGTTACAAGTTGTGAGATTTGGCTTCCCGTTTAATTTAATACGTTCTGTACACGGCGGGTTCTATAACCAGCTGTGGATTGATATCTTTTTTACAGTTTGCCTATCAGTAGGTATTTCTATTATTCTATTTCTATTTAGGTATTGTTTACGACAGAATTTTGAGGTATAGGATGTTACTATAATTAGAATTTTCTGGATAGGTTTTGGGTTCGGTTAGGGGTTAATATACCTACCCATATTTTATTTAGATAGGTATTACTTTATATAGTAATACAATTTTATATCCTCCTACGATATCTTCGTTTCAAGAAACATAGGTAGACATTATTATATCCTATTCCTAACCATACCCTGACTATAGTCTCATTTAATGGCTATAGTCTCACGAGTATTTTGAATCTTATGTACATGAATAACTTTATAGTCGGTTACGAAAGTATCTGAAGAAAATGTAAACAAATCAAATCAAAAAACGTACCCGTGGATGCCAATTTGTAGTGCCAGTTACAAATTGAGAAATGCGACTTACAAATTGAAAATTGCCATTTAAAAATTATGATTTGTTAATCACCTTTTAAAGAAGTTTTTCACAAGAAGTTTGAGTTGTTTTGACAATTGAGGTTAATTTTGTAACCTCAATTTTCATAAATGATTTCTCAATTTTATTACAATTTAATAATGTTATTCAAACAATGATTGTTGGAAATGGTGGTGGGATATAAAGTTGAAACCTTCCAAATACAGATGAATATATTACTAATTCCTTTCAGTGAGTGATGTAAGTGACGTAAGAATTTAATCTGAATAGGGCTTGTTTACACTTTAATCCAATACTTTTGGAACAGATTAATTACTAAGTTTTTATTCTACATAGGTATACTGGAGCTTGGGTACTCCAGACGCGGTGGTACCAGACAGCTGGCCAGCCGAGCTGAACACAGACATCAACATGGAACATCCTGTGAACATATCCGACGCGCAACATAACTACGGCGCGTATATTACTGTGAGTAATTTCCTTATTTATGCGGATATGTTAACCAATATGACGCTTTTAATCCCCGAAGGGTTAACAGAGGTGTATCTATTGTACTTCTACACCAAAATTTCACCGGTTATATTTCTCGACCTGAGATGCATAATGTTGGATTTGTATTGTATTGTAAATTCCATTTCAGACTTAATGCGTCTCGCATAAGGTCGAATTTGTATTGTATTGTAAATTCTATATCAGACCTAATGCGCCTCAGGTCGAGATGTAAGTCCCATGTGATAGGGGGCGGGCCTACTGTCATCAACCCAATGTAATAATGGGATTACAGGCGTGATTTTAAGTGTTTATTACTATAATGACACCATTGACAATATTACAAGAATAAGACAAATACATTGAACATGCATTGTATTGTACAATACGTGTATTAAGCCACGCTCAATTTACATAAGTTTTTGTACGAAATTCGATAGTGCGATCGCGTACGAAAATTCATAAACGATTCCGATTCTTCAAGTATGTAAGGACTAATGGGAGTGCTTACACTGGACGTACCTAGGACTAACTGTCTCGCATCCATTTTTTTTTAATAAAGGGCGTAAGTCTTGGTCTTGTCACTACTTCTACAAATTATATTCGTAGCTGCTACGAATACAATTCGTAGACGCTACGCCGTAGCATCACCGTAGGTTTCAAATTTGTAGAATTTATTGAGCAAACATTTTCTTAGATCTCCAAAAACATCCATCATAGGTAATTTAAACTAAACGGTTACTCAAATAACATACTTTCGATGGGTACATAAGTTGTATAGGTACTGATTGACACCCCCGGGCGTTTAAAGCTAACAGGGATTTTCAATTTTCTCCAGTGCCGCCGATCGTACGGTTCGTCGCGTGCAATGAAAATACTTGACATTTTCTTCTAAATTGACGTTTGGATTACAGAACATTTCAAAGGACGTAATCCTCCAGTTGCTAGAAAGTTTTTTTCTCAAAGTTAAGAAGTTAATTAAACAGTCAAACTGCAGCAGAGTCAGTCAATATATCTACTTGTTTTATTGTTTTACTTTGCTTCTTTGTAAGTAAATTATTATTCCAAACATAAATGCTTTCGCGTGATCGATGTAGTCAACAGCTATCAAAACATGTTGTTATTGCTTTTGGGTTCCACTTATCTAGTATTCTAGTCTAAGCGATATTTGAATATCTGAAACAACTCCACTAAAATATTTATAATTCGGTACGTTGAGCACAATACGTTAGTAGCCTTAAAATTAACGTCATAATCACTTTTTAACGCAGCGTCGAATTTCGATATCAGGTCAACTAACCTAATCCCAAAATGCCTGGACTTGAAATTATTGTAATAACGACGTTCCATGTAATGATAATTGCGATACTACCTTATAGGCATAGTTAAGAACGTCGCGTATGACCAATAAAATTGTAGTATGTATGTTAAAAAAGATCGTAACATTTTATCTGTCGTTAGAGCTAGACAGAATGGCGTTGGAACGTTTTAAATTAGCAATATGGCGAGTGGTGTGGCCATTCCATTTAAGGTTTTTATAGCCACCATCCGGTAACCTTGATGCGTTGTTAAA
Organism: Lithophane socia; assembly: GCA_947522985.1. Lineage (NCBI taxonomy): Eukaryota > Metazoa > Arthropoda > Insecta > Lepidoptera > Noctuidae > Lithophane > Lithophane socia. Next base: position 12,666,263 of record OX383262.1, on the reverse strand, counting down.
GTATAGTGGTGGAAATCGCTGCTTCCTCCGGTATCCAGGTCGGAACAGACTAAAGGGCTCGGTAAATGGATCTTTTGTTTATACAGTTCGACCTAGCTCCATCACTATTAACTGCGCTAAATGTTTGCAAATGGAAAAGGTCAGATATTTCAAGCTTGGCATATCGTGGCAAGCCTTGTAAAGGAGACCATACTGGCCATGCAATCTCACACTTGATTTTAATTATTGAGTATACAGTCACAATCTGCCTAGCCTTTTAACAACATGTTGGGGTCGGCCTTCAGTCTAACCTGATGCAGCTGAATACCAGTATTTTACATAGAGCGAATGCTTATCTGGGGGCTTGAAACAGTCACTTTTGCAGAATCATAATATGAAAATATTATGAATCATCGTAAAAGTCACAAACTGACAATTCATAATATGATCTGCGTGTAATTCATAATACGTAATAATTCATCTGTTTGACAGTATTGTATGGAGATGGAGATTCGGAAAATGGTCCACAAATTATGAATTGCTTTTATGTCAAGAATTGCTAATGACAGCGGGGATTCTGGAAATTAACTGCTTTTAGAGGAATTGTTAATGTGGCCGGTTTAGGCCGCCAGACCTCCGCAACCCAGTTACTGGGTAACATGATACCGCTTGGAACGACCGGTTGTCAGGCTTCTAATTATGTAACGACTGTCAAAGATCTACGAATGACAGCTGTGACTAACGGCTTATCATGCTTTCCGAGGCACGGAGGGGTTTCAATATGTAATGGATGGTCACCCAACCAGGAACCAACTGCGCCAAGAGTAGCTTAACCTTCGATCGACCCGTGCGGCTGTTATCATTTAGCCACTAGCCCCTTAATTATTGAGTGTAGGTACAATATTGGCGTTTGTCTAGATACTAGCGAAGTCGCTTATTTTCTATACATACCTCACTCTTCTTGCACGCAGGTGTAATTATGATACAAAGGCATGCGGTAATGGATATTTTGTTTGTACGCGAGTCAGCCTGGGTTCGACGTTAATTACCTACTTGATATAACCAAGTTGAATGTCACCTACATTGAACTATGGCTGCCATCCGGTAACCTTGCTCGAGCTGACTCAGCGTCAGCGTGTTGGCGGAAAGCGGTGCTTTTTTTTGTACATAGCTTGTCGTACACACACATTCTGCAATAGGGTTCGTTTAATGGATGTTTACGAGACCCAGCGATTGAAGTCGCTGTGTCTCGTAGTGCCCTGTTTATCAAAAGTTACGTTCACAAGTTACCTAGAATGTTAATTTTTCGTTAAATTCATATTAATAATTAACCTTAATGTTCCCACAGCTGGGACACGGGCACGGTCGTCTCTCTCTTTTGACCACATTTAAAAAAAGAAAATCGAATTTCAGATTGATTCCGGTACTAAGCACGACACTTGTAAACTTGTAAGACGGAATAGAGTCGCCGGACACTCAGGATTCGGTATGATTTTCTACAATTCGTAACTTACAAAGAATTTTTTGATAAACAAAATCACGAATAAAAGTGTAAAAATATAAGTACCTACTTGTGAACTAAATAATGACACATGTAATTTACACATGTAGTTTTTTTATAATAATGAATTTTTTTACAGGAAAATTTCTTGTAATAAAAGGCTTCTATGTTTTGATAAACCGGGCACAGGGTAGTCACTAACCACACCAAAAATAAAGAAAGAAGCGGTCGACATTTAACGTCGCTATTATACCGCTTGGTTTAATGTAATCGCAACAATATGGTACCTATCACCATCAATTAATTGTACCAACCTATGAAAGTTAACCAACTAAAGATAGTGGTTATCTACGCATTTGTTAAGTGGGTGACGGAAAGACAGCGATGGGAAGTTCTTTGCATAAAATTATACGGAAACAGTAGTGACAATTATGCCGTTTTCACTAGCACTAGGTGACACCTAAATGAATGCTTAAATTAAAGCGCGCTGTTGGATTTTCAACCCTCGGCTCAGCGCCGGAACTTAGTTAAAGTTAGGCTTCTTAGTAGCCGAGATAAGCACGCTCGGTGAGCACCAAGTTTCAACAAAGGTACCTACTATCTCGTCTGACTTCGAGAAAATCGTAGGAATAAGCCACTAATGACGAAGCACCAGACTATCGCTTTAAAATATTCCCCTACACCCTTTATTTAACGACTTAGGCCGCGTTCACACCAAACGTTTTGTCAGCCGCCAACTACGAACGAGCATTGCGTACGCAGTTTATATTTTTTTTCCATAATTATTCTACTTTTCGTTCACACTGAACTGAATAATAGATGACATGCATGTTCACACTGGGGCTCACAGTGAGCCGGCTCACAATCGGCGGCTAATTATGCGTAATTCTGGTGTTCTGAACACGGCTCCTATTGTGTCAGCAACTGGCGAAGATCTGGACAAATATAGTTTGTTGTCGTCTATAAATCATTCTTAATCGTAATCATTGAAAAGACACCACCGTAATATTCAGTTTAATTTAAAATCAAATCAATATTATGTAATGTTTATAATGTGTAGGTACATAGATTTTCTAATGATAGGTACATCATCACAATGATAATGTTATTATGAGTATCAGTATATACATAAAAGTGTATTGAATGACAATTTCATGAAGTCATTTCATGTCGCGAATCATAAATATTTTAATAAGCATACAACCTGACACTGACCTGCAAATTGTAAAAAACGTAAGAAATTTTGAATTTCGCGGGTTACCTTAGTGCAGGGGCTTTCCTTAATGCTGGGTAGCGCCTTCCTGACCTCTTCCAGGGATCAATTTCTACGATCTAACGGCCTGTCTCTCTCTAGCAATGTATCTGGCCCGACCGATACATCGGTCCGACGTGGTGTCCATGGTATTCCAAGCACCTCAACAGAATCTCAAATCGGACTTAACATTGCATATAAAGTCGAATATAACCCGTAAAACACTATTTTCTTTAACTGCAGCCGTAGACGCGTTGACGGTAGCCGCAGATGAGTTTCGACGGCTGCTCGTGTATATGAGTACTTAGACAACAGCCCTTAAGCGCTCTTGCCGCCTAAAATACCATTTCCATTTACTTCTTGATGATGCATTTAAAACTATGAACAGTGATTGCGGTATCAGTCTCAAAGTAAACCACACTTTTGCTGTTTCTATTTTATGATATTTCAAATGAAATATAATATATGAAATGCTTTTATAATGACCTTTCACAGCTTTAGGAATAAGGTACATTGACAAAAACAACACAGTTCCAGTATCACACAAGATGGCCACTCCAATCAGAGACACTATATGTCTTACGTTTCTCTTAGACACTCTCTTCTTGAAACAAGACAACACAGACACAACAACGCTAATAAAGAACACAAAAATAAACGTTATCATAAACAGTAGAGGATAGAATTGTAAAACCGTTAAGTCTCGCCGATCTGCGTTGTAATGAAATATCCTGTTTACAAATATAGTTATCATTTGGTTCACTAAAGTTAAGCCATACACGAAAATAGTAACTTGCCCTTTTCCACCAATTAATTTCAGTTTATGTACCACCACTAGGTTGAAGTAGGCCAGTACTGAAGACGATAGAGACCAACCTAATGTCGCTACAAAACAGAAGTCGCTTGCGAACTCGAACAGGTATAGGTATTTTTTTCTGCAAAACTTAATCATAAGTAAACTGATCAAATGCAAGGCTCCCAGCGTAGTTTGGTTCACTGCGATATAGTTGTGTAGGGTTCTCCAGTGAGACAACAGACACCATGTCATCCACAAAACCACGCAACATAGTGCAGAGAATGAAGCTCCAATGATGAGAATTACTTCTTTTTCATCGTATAAATACAATTCAGTAATTCGTTTATAGCTCAACATTTTTAGTTAACGTATCGCACTCAGCACATTTTTGTTTTTTTGAAACGCGTTACGCGAATAATATTAGGTACTGGCTGTTCATTAGTAGGTACTCTGTGAACGATAATTTTAATTAACAAGTATAAATAAATGTATGATAAAAAGCCATTATAAAGGTATGTGTTTTTTTTTCCTAATAAATCTGCTTGTGATTTATGTAAAACTAGCTGTTTCCCGCGATTTCGTCTGCGATCCAGGATGAAAAGTAGCCTATGTCCTTGTCCAGGTCAAGGTCCTACCCATGTGCCAAATTTCATCTAAATTCGTTCAGCCGTTTTAGCGTGAAAGCATAAAAAACAAACTCACTTTCGCATTTACTTATACAAAATATTAGTTAGGATTAAATAACCTACTATAGTTTTGATTTGATTATAGCAACCTAATTAAAACAATCATTCATTATTATTACTTTTTGGATTTTAGTCAGAACTGTATTAACTACCTAGTTACCTACTTAGCACATAATATTTTTTTGGATAATCATGGTTGAAATGTAAAATGGAGGATTATTATCTAGATATTTCATTAGTACTATCAATGCTTGCATCTTCAGTTACTGTATTGTGTGTCATAGCGTTGTGGACTACTTAGTGTTACTTGAGTTAGTTACTTACATTAGTGTGAACCAATTACCGCGTAGAGCAGTGGTGGCCCAGTGGTAACGGCCGCGACTTACGAGTTGTAGGTCGTAGGTTCGAACCCCGACAGGCGCTTTACTTTGTGTAAATAATTTCATCACCACTGCTCTCAAAACGGTGAAGGAAAACATCGTGAGGAAACCGGCATGTCTTAGAACCAAAAATTCGAAGACATGTGACATCTACCAACCCGCACTGGGCCCGCGTGGTGGATTACGGCCCACTCCCTCTCATAGAGAGGAGGCCTGTGTCCCAGCAGTGGGAACATTATAGGCTGATTATGTAATTACCGCGGGTGCCCTACAGTTGTGCTGTCCTTGGCTTCTCTTAAGGGGGATGCGCTAAGGTAGCCCGCGAAACTCATTTTTTTAATAAATAGTTTCATTATGAGGTTACTCGTATGTTAGGTTTTATGAGGTTGTATATAATGAGCTATTTTTAAATCTTATCATGTTTATTTTCCCGTCATTAGTTATAGTTATGAAAAAACATAATTAATAATACATAACATAATAATGTATTAATTATAATGAGCACATCACACTGGGCCCATTGCAGAACAACATGTAAAGCAAAATTCATCCTACAATAAAAATGGACACCGAAAGTATTTCATTAACAGATTCAATATTACATTTAGTGGGAATCACAGTGTCAATAGTGTGTGTAATAGCGCTGTGGACAACGTGGTGGATGTTACCGCGATGGCGAACTCTTCACAACTACGTCAGTGTGCAGCATATCAGTATGGGAACACTGCATTTGATCGTTTCAGCTCTCATGGCATACGACGAAGATGAAGACGGTGTTCTAATAACTTTGACCAGTGGTATTATATTTCTAATAGCAATGAGTTGGTCACTAGCGTCTTCATTACTCGCATATTTTAAGCTAGTGCTTCTTCACAACGTGAAAATAAGCAATGATAAACTTATCATAACGCTCTTTGTGTACGGGCTCACATTCGTTATTAAAATAATTAAATTTGTCGCTGCCGAAAACGTTTATCTTTTAAATGAAACAGACCCGGAAATATTTACTTTATATCCTTTATATCTAATATTAATACTTAAGATAGCTTTGTTTATAAGTGTTATTACATCTGTAATGTCGTGTTGCAAGAAAAGCATGTCTCAGAGAAAATTTGGCCACGTGGTGGCGTTAGTCGGGGCAGCGTTAATATGTGACGCTGGTACAATACTGTGGATAGTCTTGATTATGTTTCTCCATAACGATATGATGGACGCATGGTTCTATACCAGAATGATACCACAAGCGGCATTGGTTTTGTTCAATCCCTCGTCTCGAGCACACTGGAAGTGGTATTTCAGTCGACGGCGACGTATGAACGTCGCTGTGTAAATTAAATGCGAATTATTTGCTGAGACGACAGGTTTAACTAGGTAATATTGTAAATAGGTAGGTACTTATTTGCAATAGTAGGTCCAAAAGTGACGGTTGTAATGTTAATTAGGTTGGAAATAAAACTGCTAGTGAAATAATAAAATGCTTTTTATTTTACATTAATCATGGATTTGTCAGTTTTGGCGGATACTATTTTGAATCTGATACAGCCTAATAGAAATTTAAATTTTACGAATTAGTGGATCAGTTCAAAAGCAGCACTTATAGTCCTTTTCACCGTACCCGGTGACAGTAACCCACACTTATTTTCTTTCCTTAGCACTTAACCCACAGGTACCACAGGTAGGTAGGTACGGTCGATCCAAATAGTGAGTTCGTCGACAAACTCCCCATGATGTAAATAATTATATAAAGCTCCCCCAATAATGATATAAAGTATAAATATAATAAATATATAGAAATAAAGTTATGACGAGTAGCTACTTACTCCTTGTCATTACTCTTTAATTCTTTATGGTGCACCTAATTTGGTTGGGGGCGTAGGGAATTGGTGGTGGAAACTACTAGTGTGGTGTACTTTTTAGTGTCATGGGAAAGTAACGAAACTTCCTCATTACGCTCCTTATATTCTGGTAAGTCCACCAATATCGGAATGCGTGCTGTATAATTAGTGTGACGGATTAACAGCGCGTGTATATAATAGGGCTGCCAATGGTCGATGTTTATCATGGGAGGCGTGTCGGCCTGTGTTGTTGGGCACTGTAATGTGGATCGATAATGAGAACCGGCACTTTAAGGGGTAACTATGATTTCGGTGTTAGGTAGGTGCTGGTGTTTCCTATTCTTACGGCCAGTTTCTTCATCAAAAGTAACAGTCAACTGTTCTTTTGCACTGATTTATTTTACATCCTCGGCACTGAGGCGAGAGTTGTAAATCCAACAGCGCGGAAGAACAGTTGACGTTACTTTGGCTGTTACTTTTGATGAAGAAACTGGCCGTTATACCGTTTAACCTCTTCCTATTGGAGAAAAATACATATGTAGGTAGGTATATGATATCTCCTAGTGAAAGCAATCTTTCCTAACCGGAATACCCAATTTAACGGTAATTGGATCTTTGGAAGGTGTCAGTTGTAGGTAATAGACGTGCTCTAAAACTCATAATAAATGAATTCTATAATTTTGTTCCCTGCAGAGTTCACCACCGCCGCTGAGCCCCGGCGGGCGCACGGACGACGCCAACGCCATCGTCTCCATAATAGAGTCAGCTGAGCAGTTCGTGTACATCTCCGTCATGGAGTACGAGCCCATGTGTACCTTCACGCATAAATTGTCGTAAGTGCCTTTGTCATAAACTCATAATCATTACAGTAAAGGCATTGTTCCATTCTTAAGATGTCCAGTTACAGTCAAAAATGACCTTTATAAACTTACTAGCTACGCCCCGCGATTTCACCCGCGTAGGTCTCGATCCCGTGGGAATATCGGGATTAAAAGTATCCTATGTTTTATTTCAGGTCACGGTCTACCCATGTGCCAAATTTCATCTATTCAGTTCAGACGTTTTAGCATGAAAGCGTCAACAAACCAACTACCTCACTTTCATATTTATAATATTAGTTAGGATTATTTGTTTAGAAAATATATTGGAATTGGACTTAAAAATGGGAACCAAGAAAAAATTATACTTCTATTATATGATCAACTTGTTCTTTGTTACCCAGGTTCTGGCCCAAGATAGACGACGCGATCCGCAAAGCGGCGCTCGAGAACAAAGTTAAGGTGAAGCTGCTCATCAGCTGGTGGAAGCACTCGGCGCCTTCTGAGGACTTCTTCTTGAGGTCACTCACCGACCTGTCGCAGGCGTACCCGAGGGTCGACTTGCAAGTTGTAAGTGTTTCTGGTCTCTTCATTATCGTCCGTGACCACCGCAACAATAAAATAAATACAGCTTTCCTAAGATACCGCGCCGTGACCCGCCACAGAAGCCATTCCCAAGTTCTGTTCCTCCGCATTTTGTAGTAGTTTTCTCTCTGTCGGGTTACTACTCCGGTCTCAGGTTTTTCGTTTTTTTTTTTTTAATTGCGTATGTAATCTGTTATTTTGTAAACATGGTAATACAAAATAGGCAAGTACTTCCATGGTTGTAACAGCGCTATATTAAATCACATCATCGCGCTTTCGTATTTCAGCGCATACTTTTCTTTGGAAAGCTGTAGTTGCGTGCAAAATAAGCAGTCGCATTGTCCTAATAAAAACTGAATTCTGTTTTTCTTTTGTATGACACTAACTACATGAAAAAATCTCACGTCGTAGTTAGGATATGAGATAGGCAGCAAGGTAGCGCGGCTAACTGTCCATGGTTAATTACAGAAACGCTTCGTAGTCCCCTCAACGCCTGAACAAGACAAGATCCCATACGCGCGAGTGAACCACAACAAGTACATGGTCACTGATCGCAACGCATACATCGGCACGTCCAACTGGTCGGGCGACTACTTCATCAGCACCGCCGGCGTCGCCTTCGTGTTCCAAGACCAGACCACAGACGGAATCTTCCAGAACTTCACCAGAGACATCAGAAAAGATCTACAGGAAGTCTTCGAGAGAGACTGGAACTCTCCGTACGCGGTACCTCTCAGACGGTTATAGCGCATAATGTAGTTTGTTAAGTCTAATGTCAAAAATATCTTCCTTTAATGTTGAAAGTTTAACGCGTTTCCCCGAATGACTGTTGGGTTTTTTGTGTTGTGATTTTGATTCGGGGTCAATTTTATGTAGGTATAAGTTATGATATATTATTATTATTATCTTTCTGCTACGACGATTGTAGTGAAACTTGTGGGTAAAATAAAGACAACACCTTTTGAAAGCACTTGGCAGTCAGGCGTCCTATGACGACATACTGCATAAGATATTCTATGATTGCTAATGAACAGACGCGACAGTCTGATTTTTTTTATAATACGACTTGATCACGCAGCAAGGCTGCCATAGCGGAGAGATTGAATAAATTTTGTATTTGTCCTACTAATATTAAAGTTACCATTGAGAATAGAATAAAACGAAAATTATATAAACTTTTTAAGTATAAGACATCGAGTATTAATAAAATTATTGACTATTTGTGTGTGACTGTGCCTTCTTAGTTCGAGAGACGAGTATATGAATTCTTCGTGTGTATGACAAAGTAGATTTTTATATCTTTTTAGATTTACAATAAATTACTCTAAGAAAATGTATTTCTTATAAGAGTGGGTGCACGTGTGCCCAGTAACAATATTAAACAGAATGGGATGCTCAGCCGAAAAGGTATAATCTATCCATACATTTTATAAACTCATTATAAAGTCGCTTTTCGTCTGTCTGTGTGACCGCGTTATTCTTCTAAACTACGCAACGGATTTTCATGCGGATTACCATCATGTAGAGAATTTATTGGGGAAGGACTTTGTATATAATTAATTAATATTAAGTTGCAATATAATTTAAAAAATCTCGATGTTTTTTTTTTTGAAGTCGTAAAACCGCGAAGCAGAAGCACTCAAAATGTAAAAATACTTTCATATTTGCTTTAAGATGAAAGCATTTTGTTTTGGTTTTTTTTAACACACCCGACTCGAATTCAGCAAAATTATGATTACGATAATTATATCTAGTTGTTGTCTTGCTGCGAGGATAGGTTGGGATGCCTTGTCACGCTATAAGGCTAGGTTGACATGCCTTACCACGCTACGAGGCTAAATTGGGATATTCTGTCACGCTGCAAGACTAAATTGGGATGCCCTGACACGCTGCAAGGCTAAATTGGAATGCCCTGTACGCTGTAAGACTAGATTGGGATGCCCTAACACGCTGCAAGACTAAATTGGGATGCCCTGTCACGCTGCAAGGCTTAATTGGGATGCCCTGACACGCTGCAAGGCTAAATTGGGATGCCCTGTACGCTGCAAGGCTAGATTGGGATGCCCTGCCACGCTGCAAGGCTAGATTGGGATGCCTGCGATGCTAGAATGAGATGCACTGTTACGCTGCAAGGCTAGGGCCAGGGCCCGTTTTGTTTACACATAATCTTTGAACACCGGTTTCGCTAAAACTTATACTACAAATATCTCGATAAGACATTGAATACTCTTTCGGCTTAGTATCCCATTGTCGATTAACATTGTATGAATTATTCTTAATTATAAAATATACTAAGGCTGTCTTCACTTGCAAAATTACCTGGTACACACGGCTACACATCAAGCTATACATTTCCAGTATAAGCCGACCTCGCATCGTACGGAAATCCTATACAATGCGAGATCAGCATAAACTGGAAATGTATAGCTTGATGTGTAGCCGTGTGTACAATGTATACCCCTAAAGCGTAAACTTGCGAAACTCTGGAGTGATTCATATAATTCCTTATTAATTAGTAGATACTGAAATGGACTAAACCATTATGTACACTATCTAATTATTGGGTGGTCCCATAAATATACGATATTATCGTCTATGAGAGTGAGGGAAGAGAGAGTGCACTTGTGTCTGCGCACACACTTCTCCCGCGCCGAAGGCTAGTCTCCGTTGAGATTGGCCGCCGAGGCCGAAAATACGGTCTGGAGGACTATTATTCTATGTACGACTTTCGACGTTATTAAGATCAAAAGATGTCGCCAAATAATGTTAAGATACAGTTACAAAATGTACTTAATTTTCCATGCAGCGTATTTCGGTAGATAAAGTGGGTTGCAATGCATCTGAATACATATCATGTATGTAGCATAACCTACCTATTATGTATGTGAATCTTTAGATCTGTAATATAATTTCTTAATAAGTACATAAAACGAGTCACCCTACACTTTTTTGTATAGAAGTTCTAAATTGGTCGTGAATTTAAATTCGGAAGAATATGACACCAAAATGATGGCCAGTATGTCGGCTTCAAACCTGCATAAAAACTTTTTCTTTGACTCATCATTATTTTTATCTTTTAAGGCCCTTAAATCTTACATGAAAACAATGGCTTGATTTAGGAGTCCGAACGTGTAAAAAAAAAAATGTATTTCAGATATGTCAGTATTTGAATAAAGGTATTTTTTAATTACTTGTCATTTATAATTTTTTAATCCATTCTAGGTATTTAAATTGCAATAATTTTTTAAAAACTGTTGTATTTTGAATTTAGTTTGCAGTTTTAAAGTTTGTTTACCAAATTGTAGAAGCATTACTCATTCCATATGTATGGGTAATGCTTCTTCTCATAAACTTTTGTATAAACATATACTTAGTGTAAAGGATGAAGCAATAGTTTATTTTTCAAAGACTACGCGTGATCGATGATAAACTTATAAAATAAAAAAGGTATTATTGAAGATGGTTCTTTTTTTTCTTATTACTTTTAACCATACCACGAAAATATATAAATCTCCTACTTCTCTTATCAATAAGACATGGCGGATATAAAGTCACTCAAAATAAGTACTAGCAACCCGCACGGGTGCAATTTACATGTGAAGACGGTAAAAAACCGATTGCAGATACAAAAAAACCTGGGTGGGATGTCAAATAAAACGAATTTATTAAAATAATATTACTTTTAATAATATTACTAGTCCCTAAAATCACTCAACATATCGGAGAACATTAATAATTATGTAACAGCACCTTCATATCGAAGCTGAGAAAAAAATAATTAATTTACTAGAATCTAATGTCGAAGTAAAAACAATGGGTATTGATCCTCTTGCCAATTTAACTAAAACAGATTATTGTGTGTTGGGTATCTTTTACAATCAGATATAACGAACGAGAAAATCGACGTTTTACGTCATAAACTTTCGTTTATATATAGTCGGCCATGTTTTGATGTTAAGTCCAAAACCAGACTACCCGCGGATTTGTAAATTTTTGATTGAAGATTTTTTATTAATATTCTTTATGGTAGGTACCTCTAAGTCATGAGCAATCCGTTCATCAACAGATATTTGGCCTAGGCGTGAACATTGATTCACTGTTACAATGTATACCTAATAGATACATACATATATTTATCCAATGAGGTCATCAGCTTTACTTCAGTCTCGGTCCTGTTTTATCAGACAGAAAAAATAAGCAATAACCTAAATTAAGTTCAGATGTCGCAAAATAGAATTAACACAATGTTTTTAGGAAATAAATGAAATTAACCTTACATAAGCTACCTAAAAAAAATCTAAAAATAATTTTGATATAAACTAACGTGCGGCCGCCGATAGAATGAGTTCCGGATGCCTGTTAGTTTCATACAAACGAATTTATAATCTTTAGTAATAATTAATAACCATGTTCAAGTATCAATCGCGTTCTCTCGGCAGCCGGAATTTAAATAAAATAATGCATACATACATCTTATTCCGCTAAAGCCTGTGGTTTTACTCTACATTTAAAAATGCTTAGAAAACTAGCAAAGCTTCAGAGTTGCATAAAAAAATGAAAATAACTCAATTTTCAACTTACTGCATTATTAAGGCCATATTTCTCTCTGTTATAGGTAGTATAATGAGAAGACCAGAGAACTATATAAGAAAAAAAAAACAAATGAGTTATAAAACATTTTATAAAAAACGTGACTTCAATTAACATCCAATTATTATTAATCTATATCTTTGCAAATACAATATTTTCTCTGAGGCGGAGTGCAAGTGAAACATTAGGCACGGTAGGTAAATCTTAACTCATTATCAAAGTTATAAAACGCCCGCGTTTGAAAATAGCGGCTTCATTATAGTGGAATGCAATCATCCAAAATGTCACATTCGGTACAGTTTTCTCTAGTTCATTATGTACTGTAAAATCATGCACACTGTAGTGCTGATTAAGTAACGTATATTTCCTCAGTCCATTTTCAAACATGTCGGAATATCTCCTATTGTGACGGACTTAGTCCATAATAAAAAAGTGCTCTAAGCATGTGTGGCGCTATCTTCGACGAAGTCTCTGGCCTCTTCTTGAGTGACGCATTCGACGTGGGATACTTTGTTCCTGAACTTGACGCCGTAGAATTTGTGAGCGTGTTCTAATAACTCTGGTCTGAAGGTCGTTGTGATAAACTGAGCTGAGGTGGACAACTCGTGAATCATGTTCGCGATCGCTTTACGATGCTGCGCGTCTAGGGCCTGTGAAAAAAGTTATAATTAAAAACCTATTTATTTTACACTACATTCTATGGGTCCTTAATTCTAACTTTAGTTAGAGGTTTTTCTTTTAAACAGGGTCAGGCAGACAGTCTTAGAATATACGAAGCATCAAAGCAATAGCAAATGACCTTACAAGTGTCTCTAATTTATTTGTAATAAATAATGTTCCGTACTCAATACTAACCGTGTTTGTAAATAAACTTAAGTGCAACTCACCTGATCAATTTCGTCAAACAAGTAGAAAGGTGCGGGGTCGCACTTCTGTATGGCAAAGATAAGCGCCAGAGCGACGAGTGACTTCTGACCACCAGACAATTGGTTCATCTCTCTCATATCGCCCTCACCGCCAGTGAACGATACTTTGATGCCGACGCCTGTGAAAGGGTCTGCTTTTGCACGCTGCAAATAAAAATTGAATAGTAACTTTTAGATACAAAATGTAGAAGAAAAACTTTTTCTTTTAAATTTCGGAAGTCGGTTGCAAAAAACGAAAATTGAAAAGCCGACTTCCGAAATTAAAGTTGTTTTTCACTTTTTAGTGCTTTTTTTGGAAGTTAGTTGATTTTTTTTTTAATAAAACGTTTTTATTTTTATCTTTTTAGTTATGGCAGACAAATGCCCCCCACCTGCTGTGTAAATAACACCACCAGTGGTGGTCCACTGGAAACGGCTGCTTGTTACACCTTTAAAGTGGAACGCTAGCACGCTGCTTGGCGGCAGACAGGCAGGCGGCAGGCATGATGGTAGTACTACCACAGATGAGGTAGTGTTTACTGTTTATTAATTAATTAATTAGATAAAAATTATAGACTTACTTCGGTGGTTGGTTCCTGTCCATCATCAGTGTTGACCCTCATGAGGAGACTACCTCTGCCTTGTGGTACCAGTTTCTTGAACACCTCCGTGAAGTTCTTGCATACTTGTTTGAACGTAAACTGGATGGCCTCTAACTTTCTGTGTTCTAATGTCTCGATGAGCTCGCGGATTTTCTCACCTCTGTGGGTAAAAAAAAAAAGTAGGAGTTGAGACATGCTGTATGAAATGTTTGTATGTACGTAACGCCAAAATTCAGAGGCCCTGTCACGAACGGGCGACATAAACGTTACGTAAATTCGAACATTTTTTAAATTGAAAATACAGCTCTCCTATAACACTTTTAACTGACTTTCAAAAAAAGAGGAGGTTCTCAGTTTTGCGGAATCTTTTTGGATATTTTTTCGAAAAGCACAATTATTATCACCCATAGATATGAATAAAGTCATAAAATAAGAAAAAATATTATGTGCGAAACGAGTACAAGCTGGGGGAATTAATATACTTGAATTAATGATACTTGGTTCGAATGACGTTTGTAACGGCCCCTGCTCACGGCGACAGTGCGGCGCCGCGCGGGCAGCAGGGGCAGTATCTAGTTCCGAGGTAGGTGTCATGTCAATTCGCCCGGCTTGTATGTCGAATTTTAAAATCTTTCTAATTTACGTTACGTTTACTCTGTACTGTACGTTCTTGGTAGACCCACTGAAGTCACTAATCAGTAATCCTACTAATATTATAAATGCGAAAGTCTGTGTATTTGTGTGTTTGGATGTTTGTTACTCAATCACGCAAAAACGGCTGAATGGATTTGGATGAAATTTGGCAAACATATAGTTTATAACCTGGATTAACACATAGGATACTTTTTATCCCGATATTCCCACAGGATCGAGACTTACGCGGGTGAAACCGCGGGGCGCAGCTAGTGCGTAATATTTGTGGAAGTGACGTAGCATTAAAGTATTTTTTTAGCGTAAAGGAGACTTACAGTCCTATCACAGTTATTTTACCTCTTATTTCAAAATTACAGTGCAATAGGGTTGGTATAAATCATAAGCCCAATATAAGATCTTATAAATCAAGGCAAGACACATTGAAACATGCTAGAGTGACAAAGAAAAATAGTGACAAAATCTTCTTATCTGCACTCTTACAAAAAGAACCAAGGCAATGAGGAGTCCTAATGAGAGTGTTACATATTTTATCAGTACCTACGTGTAACAATTTGAGTAGTACACCACCATTCAGTTGTTCAGATAAGCACGTACTAGCGTATTAAGGTACGGCCATACCAACGTGTTCAATATGCGTCCGCGGTGGCGTTCAGAGCCAATTCTCTTACATAAAAAAAATCAAGTAACAAAAACTAAAACCCAACTACGACTTAAAAGGTATAAACAAGACACCACAGACAGACAAATTAAAAATCCGGAGTCACACGTAATCTGTTCGATTTATGCCCTAACACGTGTGACTCCGGATTTTTAATTTGTCTGTCTGTGGTGTCTTGTTTATACCTTTTAAGTCGTAGTTGGGTTTTAGTTTTTGTTACTTGATTTTTTTTTTAATTCTTTTGGGGTTATAATATATATATTTTTGAAATGTACCATTAAGCCCTTTCATTTGATACCCAACATGGTACGATTAAACCATTTTTTTTTTAAGTTCCTCTCTTTATGTCCTCTAGAGGGCGCCATTTTTATTTAATTTGACTTCACATAGCCTATAACCAGCGGACAATCACGACGCTTTTAACGATACCTCATTTGTCAAATTGTGATAAGTGGTTTGGAAGATAGGAGGGAACAGATGAACATACATACATACATACATACCGGTCAAAATCATAACCCTCCTTTTTTCTTCGCCGTAGTCGGGTAAAAAAACGTTCACATTCGAGTCGCAATTTGTCAAACTTGTCAAAAATGTTGGTAAATTGATTTGTTTTTTGACAGATTGCGAATTTGATGCGAATGTAAACGTTTTTAAAAATATTTAAGTGCCCCGCAGATGTTTTATTATGAACTTGTAGTAACTGGTTTAAACGAGTCTCTTGTTATTGATGCGATCAAAACGAAATTCAATGAACGCATATTTACATTCTATTGCGGACGCAAGTTGAACGCGTTGGTCTGGCTGTACCTTTAGTTCTGTTTTATGTTCGGTTTTTCAAAACCGTTTGAAAACGATAGTGTAATTTCGTGAAGTTTTCCACATGAATTTCTTTTATGAGATTGCCTACCATGTTTTTGGATTACCGTTTCTAATCCCTAATTACAACATACAATTCAGGAAATCAATTAATTTTCTATTTCTACTTTACTTACTACTATACTTGCTTTCTAACGGAAAGAAAAATATAAGGAAATAGTATAAATACTTGGTGGATTTTGAAAACTATGCGTCGAGCGCACACCGAGATATTAAGAAGTTGACACGAACCACAAATCTAAATAAAAACCGTGTCAAGTTTAATAGCAATTAACAATGGGGTGAAGTTCAACAACACAGGGTTTCCAACAATGTATTTATATATAGCAGAACGCATTGTTTCACGTACAGACGCGCCGCACTCGCCAGAGAATTAATAAAATGTACATTTATTTTCTTCTGTTGATCTGCAGTTTAACCGTGGCCGTCGATGATCGAAGTTTGTGGGGCTTTCTGGAGAATATCATCGATATCACACATGAGATATACGTTCCTGAGGACGCTCGTCTGAATATCACGCAACTGGCGCGAAAATATCAATATCCTCTAGAAGAACACACGGTGAAGACGCAAGACGGATACATCTTAAACATTCATAGAATTACAAATCATCAAGATGGAAGAAACAGACCTATCGTGTTTTTAATGCATGGTATTCTAGAGAGCTCAATCAGTTGGTTGTTAATGGGACCTAATAACGCTCTGGGGTATGTGCTAGCGGACAAGGGATTCGATGTTTGGATGGGCAACTCTAGAGGCAACAAACACGCCCACATGCACACCTATCTTAACTACACCATGACTAGGTACTGGGAGTTCTCGTGGGAGGAGATCGCGCTGTACGACCTGCCCGCGATGATTGACTTTATCCTCAAACGGACAGGACACGATAGTCTGTACTACATAGGACATTCACAAGGCACTACAGTCGGCTACGTTCTGTGTTCAATGAAGCCCGAATACAACGACAAAATTAAAATGATGTTTTCCCTCGCGCCCGTGGCTTGGATGGCCCATGTCAAAAGTCCGATAGTGAGAATGTTTTCACCGGCACACAGCATACTGGGTTTCATATTGTCGGATTTGAATACTTATGCAACAGGAATGGACTTCGTTAAAAAAATATCATCTTTCGTATGTAGTGTTATGCCAAGAAATTGTGATAATATTTTATTTTTGCTATCGGGGCATGAGGCTAAAGTGAACAAAACGTTTATATCTGTTATATTAGGACACTGGCCTACGGGTGCGTCCATTTTACAGTTCGTTCATTACGGACAGTTGGTCGAGTCACAACGTTTCTGTCGGTACGACTTTGGCAACAAAGGGAATATGGTCACTTATGGACAGAATACACCGCCTGACTATGATTTAAGTGAAGTGACAGTTCCTGTGGTCTTATTCTATAGTCCTAAAGACTGGCTATCAGACCCACATGACGTTTTAACACTAAAAAGTCATCTTCCGAATGTGAATGGGTTAATCTTTTTAGAAGATTTCACTCATTTAGACTATATTTACGCGTCCGATGCTGTTGATTTTATTTATAGTAAAATAATCAGACATATCGATAATTTTGAACAAAATTTGAAAGATAGAGCCAGGGCAGGTAAGTATACCTAATGTAGGTGTAAGTACATTTTGTGATTTAACTCCTCTCTACAGAAGCCACATTTTATGTTAGATTCAATTCATTCTGGATTTGAGCTGTATATTGTATATGGGATACATTATAACTGAAAAAAAAATCTAAAAAAAATGCGATCCCCTTAACAAAGAGTTTTTCCTTATGTCCTGCTACTTGGACATAAATATGCAGGCTACTTATATTTACTTTTTTTTAATGTTCTGTGAACAAGACTATTAATTACAGCCAACGAGAGTATATTATGTATATTTGTACCTATATTAAGTGAGAAACTGTGATTTATGGAATAAATGTATTATAAGTCTTTATTTGCCTTTATGTTCTATGGGTAACATATATTTATTTACATCAAGATACATTAATTAATTTTATTTAAATTATTTATTATTAAATAAATATTGCATTTTTACGTTATTTCACGGGTTTTTCTGTATTTTTTCATTTATAGCTGTACTAGGATCTTTTGGCGCGTGACCAAAAACTGAACTAGCCGCCATCTTGTTTCGTTTCAATACATTTCACAAAACGTTTTCACAAAAGTTTATCATCAGCGCCCCCATGTCAACGCCATTCCAGTGCCAAAAGATCCTTGATTCTCTACTCGAATGTTGTTTTGTTACGAAGTTTCGTTTGAGTTTTCGACGAAATCGGTCACGTGCATATGTCGCCTTTTTGTTTGGAAAACCGGAAAGCGCCCTCTGCCGGCGCGACCACGCGGTCAGGTTCACCGAGAAAAAAGCTCGCACGATCGTGTATTCGCGCGACGATCGTTTATAAATAGGACGCGGGGTAAGTATATCAATAACTTGAAACAAAACCGATACTGAAATAAAATCGTATATTTACCCAATATCGAGCTCTTCTTTCCTCTTGTACAGCTTTTCCTTTTGTTCAGAGAAACTGATGAACTGATCCAAGGCCTTCTTGTTCACGTGGTTGTACTTCTTTAAATGCTGGTTCGCTTTCTCAAGCTCTTTAAATAGCTGCAAAGAAAATAATAATTATACTGGGTGTAAGGGTAAGGCGCCCGAGGTCGCCGCCCCTCCTACCTACCTACAAACCACATGAACAAATACACAATTAGGGTCGCGCTCGCGGCCGCTCAGGTCACGTGTCGCGCCCCCCACCCGTTTTGAGACGCAAGTTCGTTGCCCTAGCGCGTATGGTGAAATACTATTGTGGTAAACGGTAGATTTTATTTAAAAAACAAAAGTTGTAATTATCCATTGATTTTACGTTCTATAAATGAAACCAAACCACTGGTTTCAAGGATAACGGTGTTTACCCTAACAGCCCGTAGTACTCGGGTTATGAACCGAGTCGTCGGCCCATAGATGTCAGTAGCAATAAGAATGTACAACGCCATGCGTCTTATCAATAGTTTGCTACCTGCTCCATAAGTGCGAGCGAGACAGACTACCAAAGATTTATGAGCCGACGACTCAGTTCTTAACGCGGCGACTATAGTTACTGTTTGAAAATATTTACTGCCTCGTTGGTCTAATAGTCGCAAGCGCAACTGTTGAGCATGAGCGTTTAGCGTCCCTTAATCGTGCAATATGTTGTTTGGTTTTTTAATTAAGAATTTTCCAGTTGATTACAACAGGCTCGCCCCCTATTACTGGGACTTAAACATAACTGACGAAATTTCGACTCCTTTGCGGGTGTGAGTGGTGATGCTTTTTTAAAAATGGTACGTTTGAACAGACAGGCTTGTGTCCCAGTAGTGGGAACATTAGTCTATTCAAATCCGTTTCCAATTTATGTTATTCAACTAAACAAATTTCAACTTTATTTATGTTTAAATTAAGCTAATTTAAGAATGACTAGTACTATTGAAAAACTCTTAAAGTTTGTTGAAGTTGCAGTGCAAACTGAACTTTATGGGTAGGTTTTAAAGTTCTGATTATGTAAATGCCTGTTACTAGTATTTACCTGCTTCAGTGACATCTTCTGGTACTTGGCATGTAACTCTGGTGCATTAGGCAGTGTTCCCAACGCGGCGATCTTGTCCAGAGATTCTTGTATTTTCTCTTGTAGCAACACCTCTTTAGACGCCATCTTTTCTAAGCCTTTAGCGTCCTCTTCCATTTTGTCTTGCGCTTCTTTTTCCTGTTAAATTTTTATATGTTTTTTAGATTTAGAACATTATTAATTTTGGTCATGTCTTTGTGATACCATGATCTCCTGAACAGATTCGTTAGAAAGGGCAATTCTGCATACACGATACAAAAGTCTAGTGTGAAACGGCCATTAGTGTTGTAAGATTAAGAAACTAAATCTAGACTTCATAAAGGTGAAATGTGACGAAGGACATATTCGAAGAATAATTTAAATTGGTTAACCTATTTATCTTTGATTTTAGCTGTACGTCACACAAAACGTATCATGCCAAGGCCGGTACAGTACAACATGGCTTAGATGTAGTTTAGGGGTATGAGGAACAGGGTATAAAGTTCACTCATCCACCATAGAAAAGGGAGGATCCTCCGACCTGACAGGTGTTGTGTCTGGCGGGCAACTGTCCAATGATTGATATTGGGTTTTTGTATATATGTCCACTGCACGGTAAACTCTAATTGCGCGATGCAGGATTTATGTGACGTCAGGATTTTTGTGTGACGTCAGGTCTTTGATGCGTAGTTCGCATGTGGCGATGTAGATACCGCCACAGTAGCATCGGCAAAATTCTAAAAATTCATACCTTCCGAACTGAGTGCACCTTCAAAATCTCCAATCTTTATTACTGCTTTAGGTCAAAAAAAACTTTACGGAAACACAATAACTTATAATGTCAAATAACCAAATACATTCGTAAAATTGCTACATCTAAGTTGTGTCGTACTGTAAATAAGTATAGTATTAATCAATTACACTCAAGTTATCAATGTTACTTGTTTTTTTTTGCGCCAAAATGACCCTTACTGTTTACCTTATTCCTCCACTTATCAAGCTCCAATTTCAGCGCCTTTTCATTCTTCACAGCAGCCTGTACTTTCCTCTCAACCTCCTCCAATTCCTTGTTAATCTGTTTGATTCGTTTCTCAGTGGCCGCTAAGTCCGACTTACTGTTGGCGAGGCGGCGCTTGCGATCTTCTACCGATATCTCTTGGAGGGCTTGTACTAACTCATCTTTACGTCTGTTGGACATATTGAGCTTTAGAAAAAATAAATGCACAAAAATGACATCAATTTTAAGGGGACTTGGGATCTTTTTCACCAAAAAAATTACATTTTAAACACTTTATAAGGGTCAGTTCACACCGAGACGCGACGCGCACTTTTTTATGATCCAATACAATATCGAATTTATTTACTACACAATAAGGTACACGCGCTGCGCAGCACCGCGCATCTCAGCGTACTTTGACACGTGTCAACCCTCGCACTGAAATTATAACTTTTCGTGAAGAAAATTAGTTAGATAATTGTTAGAAAGTGCGGGCAGTGTCGCGTCGCTTTACGTCGCATTCTGAACTGACCCTTAATCAGTTTTTGCTTGCCATCTTTGTATTTATATAATGAGAGAAAAATGGCTTATTTACTATACTTTTTTTACTAATAAAGTAATAAATGAAAATAAGGAAGCAAGGGAATAATATTAAAGACTTGCAATACATGGGTGTATTGCAAGTCTTTAATATTATTCCCTTGGGAGGGCTGGGGATATATTTCAAAAGTCAAATTACTTTTGAAAGAAGACAAAGCGTTGTGTCAAAGTCAAAGTCAAATTACTTTTGAAAGAAGAAGACAAAGCGTAGTGTAACTATACATGCGCTATACAACGTTTATTAGTAAGGCGGTAAGTAAATTAGCCAGAACCTAAGCTAACTAAGGGCAGATTTTTCAATAGTCAGCTAAATTTTATCAGAATATTATGACAGTTTGACTCGTTTGCTGCAAAAGCTGTTAAACCACAATATTTATTCCTCAGATAAAAGTTATCGGACTATTGAAAAGTCAGCCCTAAAGCAGCCAACCTCACGTCCATGGCATAAGGGCGGTTTTTATAGTTCAATCGAAAGTACATTTTACTTATCGCCTTCATTAAGTAGGACACTCAATTTTTTACTTAATTTATATTTGACATAACACTCACCTAATCAAGTTATTAGTAAGCAGATTCTCGAGCTTGTTCTTAGTGGCTTCCAAGTTCATCCTAGCACTGAACGCCTCTTTGTTCTCTTGCGTCAGACGACGGATCGCGTCGTTCAGTTCATCGACCTTGCCTTGATCAGCTGTTGATAGTTGCTCCATTAGCTCCTGTTGAGTAAAACATTTTTGTGTTTGAGAAATAGGTCAATCAATCTGCCAAGCCTTTTCCCAACTATGTTGGGGTCCGCTTTCAGTCTAACCAGATGCAGCTGAATACCAGTATTTTACACGGAGCGACTGTCTATCTGACCTCCACAACCCAGTAACTGGGTTATATGAAACCCCTTGGTAAGACTGGTTGTCAGACTTTCGGGCTTCTGACGACCCGTAATGACTGTCAAAGATTCACGATTGGATGACAGCCGGGACCAATGGCTTAGCGTGCTTTCCAAGGTACGAAGGAGTCTCGGTATGTAAAGATGGTCACCCATCCACGGACCAACCCCGGCAAGTGTAGCTTAACCTGATGGATCGACCCGTGCGGCTGTTATTACTTAGCCACGAGCATCTAACATGACGGCAGACAGACCTAGACGCGGCGGTGAACTTTGTTTTATAATATGTAAAGATAAGGATAAGTCCAGTGAGTCGTTCAGTCGTAAATTTTGCATATTATTTAGAATAGTTCAGCATTGCTAAAGCTCGATAATAATATGTAATATTCACGCCCGGTCGCTGGAAGTAGTTTTGCCTTTACTACTTTTCGGGAGTTTTTTGTAAAAGGATATTTACAGACAGGTGATAAGGCTTAAACAATAGTTTTACGTGATTACTGATCGAGGAAGCCCTAATGACCAAAACGTGGTCGTTAGGCCCGCGGAACTTTTCTATCACCTGAACCAAGATAAATTATATAATAATGTGTAACCTGATGTAGTTCAGACTCCAGTCCCTCCTTAGTAGCCTGCATAGCTTCGAGACTGGAGCGACACTGCGCTAGCGAACGTTCCTTAGGGCCGCGGAACCTTTCTATTGACGCAAGTTCTTCTTTCATCAGGCGGATGTCTGCCTTTACTTTGTCGAATATGTCCCTGCGGAGAAGTTATATTAGTAACAAGTTTTAATATGTCATTTAATGCATGTTGGTTATTTACCATAGATATTATCAGTTTAAGTCACGGCAGTTTCATCGGGACTTATCGACGTGCGAACAAATTTGAAGTGCAAAAATTTCGGTTCTAGGAAATGCCGGTTTCCTCACGATGTTTTCCTTCACCGTTTTGGGAGCAGTGGCGATGAAATAATTTACACAAAGTAAAGCGCCTGGCAGGGTTCGAACCTACGACTTACAAGTCGCGGCCGTTTACACTGGGCCATCACTGCTCAGCTTGCTCATTATGCAAGATATAATAATATACAGAAAATGCATTGAACAAATAATTAGTAATATAGTGTTATTATTGCAGAATAAAATATACTTTGGCCAAACAAAGTGGTGTCGTAGTAAGTAGTTTCACATTTCTACTTCTTCTTTCAAATAGTTTAACGAACACGTATGTTCGTTAAATGTTTCTAATTCTAATAATGTTTTAGTACTCACTTAGCCTTCCCCTGCTTAGTCTCAGTCCGCTGCATCTCAGACACTATGGAGTTGATACTCGACTCAGTCTTGTTGAGCTCTTGCCTGAGCGTGCTCAACTCCAGCTCGAGGGTGGTGATCTGTTCCATGAGCTCTGATCGAGTCTTTTGCATCTCGAGACGGGAGCGAGACTGATTGAAGTAGCCTCCTGTCAGGGAGCCTTTTGATGATACCTGTAGGAAAGTGATTTTTGGTGTCAAAAATGTATTGTTTAATAAAGTGCAATATCTACGCGGTTAAAATGTATAGCGATTTTAAAAAAAAATTGCTAAAAATTTAGATGCAGAGGAATTCAGAATCATGTACTGAATGTTCTCGCTAGAAGGAAACAAACGAGCGTATATTCGATGGAAACAAGGCATAGGCAACAACTCTGTGTTGCAGCTGTTAAGGTGGTTCTCCAAGTTGATTCAAAGTTACCTGATTTTCCGAAATAATTATGGCACATTCAACACCTTTATAACTTAGCAATAAGGGTGATTTTTCTAGTATAACTACAAAGTTACCTGATCTCCCTCCAAAGTGACACAATCCAGATGGAACTGCTTGCCGAGCTCGGTGGCACACTCCAAGTTCCTGCAGATAAGCGTCTTGCCGAAGATGTACTTCATCGCCTTCGCGTACTTAAGGTCGTACTTCAGCTTTTGTACCATGGCTATGGCGTTCTAGAAAGATTACAGGATGGACAAATGTTAAAAGTGAAATGAGTATGTTTGTATTGTCAAGTTTAGTTAGATGAATTTACAGGATTTGATCATTGTAAGCAAAATTATCTGCCTGTGCTCTAAAGCGATGCACAGAATACCAGGTGTATTCTGTAAAATACACCTATCTGAGTAAAATGGCTGTGTATCATACGGACAAACGGACATGACGAAATAAGGGTTTCGTTTATGCCATTCGGCTACTAAAGCCTACAAAACAATGCAGTATAATTATTTGCTAACATAACATCACCCCTGTATGCTCTGAAGAATTGGGCAGAGGTGTCCCTATGTTTGAGTCCCATGTAAGAGGGGGCGAGCCTATTGCCATCAACCAGACACAAATCCAGACTCCGGGCTGCCACTGAGAAATTCTAGATGGAAAAACCCAATACCACTTTGACAGACCCGGAAATCGAACCCAGGTCCTCATGCTCAGCAGTAGCGATTGCGACCACTAGACCAATGAGGGCTTTTGGTAATTTTTGGTTTGGCTTCATCTAAAAACTCAGTAAGTATAAAATAATGGAAAAACTTACATTATCATTAGGATACACCATATCTCTGACTTGAAGCCGGTTCAGCGGCATGAACGTGACTTCACCGGGTAAACTCTGTCGGTTCATCTCCTTCAGAATCTTGGTACCCACTGTGTCAGATTCTACAATGTGGTGGAACAATCTGTTACCGGCTGTCACCTAGATAGAAACGTGATCATTTTAGTGTCGTATTTATTTCATGATTGTTCGGAGTTACATTACCAATCAAATTAATCTACATGCAAACTGTACACATATTATTATAATAAAACTAGCTTCCGCCTGCGGCTTCTCCCGCGTGGTATGTCGATAAAAAGTAGCCTATGTCCTTTCTCAGGCTCTAGACTATCTGTGTACCAAATTTCATTTAAACCGGTTCAGTAGTTTTGGCGTGAAAGCGCGACAGACAGATAGAGTTACTTTCGCATTTATAAATTAGTAAGGAAGTTAGGATATCATCAACAATAAAATATCCTAAGGCGGACCCTAAACGATCAATAATATAGCAAAATATTCAATGCGTAATGTTTAATATTATATGTAATGTTTAGGTAAAAATTTAAAATCGTATTGCGTAATGTTTTGGACCGTTTAGGGTTAACATTGAAGATTGCGCAATGATCAAATTAAACAGAAGTTTCTTGCACCATATTTTAATTGCACTGTGTAGGATGCAAGTAATGCGCAGGTTTTGCTCACGGAAAAGCATTGAAGCTTATGGGCCGCCAATGTTTTTGCGTGAAAATATACATCGTTTGAGTGCAAGGGCTGATTCAATCACATTGCGCAGACTACTACCCGCACTGGGCCCGCGTCGTGGATTACAGCCCACTCCCTCTCACAAAAGGAGGCCTGTGTCCCAGCAGTGGGAACATTAAAGGTTGATTATGCATAAGCTAAAACAAAAAACTCTTACTGCTACTACAGCATGTCGGTGAAGCGAATACATAAGTTTGCCCCCTACCAAAATCGATCAATTCGCCTGAAGAAGTTTTCACTAGAAAAAGTATCTTACCTCAACAGCAGTATAAATAGTCTTGTCACATGTAAAGTTCTCGATGACAGGTCCGTAGTACTGCGTGGCTATCTTAGCCCACTCGCCGCCCCTCTCTTGGAAAGTCTCCAGTACTTTGCGTACACTGTCCCTTCCGTTTAGGATAGGCTGTAAAAGAATAACTCTTTTAATCACACGACCATAAGGTACATTATCCCATAGATGAGTAGAGCATAAATGATTGATGCTTATTGTTTGTAGTGGGACGAAAACTCCTAGTTGTGTTGTTGACTCCATCATAGACAACTTGAAGACATTTTTTTTTAATTTTTCCAAAGAGCTTATTGAGCCTGTTCATTTTATAGCTCAGGGGGCTGACTATGAAGTATTAATGCCATCTTTATTCCACTGCGAAAAAAGGATAGTGCTAGCGGCCTTGTATAGCTCCGTCTCTCACTAACACTGGAAAAATGGTGGCATTAATACGTCGTGGTATAGGTGCAGTAACGTATTAAACTTATATTTACCTTTCCCGCCATAGACCGTAGTGCTTGATCAGCCTTTGCCAAATCATCTTTAAGAGACGATAGATTCTGTGTTAGCGATGTTTCTTTGCGCCATAATTCACTAAAAGCAAGTTAAATTGTTTATAGTATAGGGTTAGTCTTGGCAACAGTCGGTAGTAGAAGCTGTTATAACTGAATTTGATTGTACTAGTTTTATCAAATACCTGTTACCTTCCACACTAACTGAGCCTCAGTTTCTAAAAGACGGAAGCGGAATGAATCCTTTACTGATCATGTTTGGCCGTTGGTGTTTGGACCGACCCATCAAAACCGCCAATGTTTCGGCTGTTGCCGCTGTGTACTTCGACATAAATAATAGACTGGTGCTAGTTCTATAAACTATGTATTCTGAATAAATGGTTTTCTGTTTGATGGTCGTGATGGATGAATTGTGATGATTTTAAATGGAATGGCCGATGTCGAGCAGTGCCTCCCTGCGAGCAGTGTTGCCACTAGCGCCGGCGCCCAGCGGCGGCGCGAAGCGACAACTCGGGGCCGCAGTAAGTACCGCGGCGGGGCCGTAATAGCCAACATGTTTCACAGGTCATTTTCTGATCCGCATAGCTTTTCACATCCATTCAATACACTTCCGCGTCGAATCCAACATCAATCAGTGTTATCAAAAGAGCTTCTAAAGACTCTTCACAAAACCAAAACCCGAAAATTTTGTCTGTTTAAATCAAATAGACGACCGCCATTCCCGCAAATAGCTGTCGGGCGCAAAGTAAATTGTTACCTCTCAACAATCTATCAAATGGTTGTGAAAAGCCATGCAGACCTGCTTAGGCTTTCAGATATCGTGAGGCAAACAAACTAGGAAGCCATAGGACTGTGGCGGCATCTACATCGCTACATGCGAACTACGCATCAAAGACCTGACGTCACACAAAAATCCTGACGACACATAAATCCTGCATCGCGCAAGTAGAGTTTACAGCGCGATGGACATTATTATACAAGAATCTAACATCAATCGTTGGGCAGTTGCCCGCCAGACACAACACCCGTCTGGTTGGCGGATCCTCCCTTTTCTATAGAGGATGAGTGAACTTTACACCCTGTTCCTCATACTTTTTTTTTTTTTTTTTGATTCTGGGAATTCATCAAATGACGTCTCCCGCTCTGGGCGGGTCAGACTTTTACGGACTAAAACCCACCCGTGTTCCTTCAGTTGCCTGTTGTCAAAGGCCCCGGTATCCCTTTCGGACTTTCCCACAGCCCTGGTTCCTCATATCCCTAAAGAACTATGAGTTGATTAATATATTTTTTTTGTTTCTTTTTTTTGAGCATTTTTTCATAGAAGTTTAGCCCCTAATATTGAAATTGGAGCTATTTGACCTCCAACTACCATGTATTTACTGTTTATTTTTAAGAGACTAACGTAAATAAATAACAACACAATACATACTTCCTAGCACTCTGTTCCTGGTCCTTCCTCTTCTTACACTCGTAATACTGCTTGTTATGATCGTCTATGGCCACGCGTTGTCTCTCCATCTCCTTCGTAGTCTCTTCTATTCTCTTCTCCAGTTCTGTCAACTTGTTCGCGTCGCGGCGAAGATCGTCTCGGAGTTTTGTCTCGTGGTCCTTCTTGTCTTTTATTTGTTTGTTTAGAGATCTGAAAGAAGTGAAAAGAAAAACCATATTTGACATTTAATCAAGCTAAATGTCGGTTTGTAAGTAGACTTTACACACAAATGTTGACACGCAGTGCCAAATCATAGGCAAGTAATTTTAAATTTTACACGAAACACGTCACTGGACATATAAAAATACTAGCTGCGCCCCGCGGTTTCATCCGCGTAAGTCTCGATCCCGTGGGAATATCGGGATAAAAAGTATCCTATGTGTTAATCCAGGTTATAAACTATCTGTTTGCCAAATTTCATCCAAATCCATTCAGTAGTTTTGAACGTGAAAGAGTAACAAACATCCATCCATGCATACTTACAAACTTTCGCGTTTATAATAATATTAGTTAGATAGGACGCATTGTACAGTCACGAGCAAAAATAAGTATACACTTAGCAAAATTCAATAACCATTTTTTCGTGCAATAACGATTGCGACTTTGAAATGATACCTATTTCATAATAATATGGGTTCCAAAATACTATGTTCGTTATAACATAAAATTACAATCAATACAGTACGAGAAAATCACTTTTAAAAGTTGCTAAGTGTATACATATTGGTGCTTGTGACTGTACATGACGGGAAAGCGCGCGCGATTCGTGTTGTTGTGTTTATGTTACGTTTCACATAAATGTGTTCTAACCCACCATAAGAAAAAGGCATTTTGGATAAATAGTGACAAAGTGACTTATTCAGAGAAAAACAAACAAACAACTTATTTGGCATAAAATGAGAAAACAGTGGAAGCAGGTTACATACTTGAGTTCCTTTTCAATCCATCTGTCCCTGTCTTGCTTCGAAGTGAACTGTGTGCCTCTCCCCTGCTTGGCATACAACTCCTGTCGTTTCTGCTGATTCAGAGCCAAAGCTCTGGTACATTCCTCCTCACGTGCCTTCATCTCTTCGTATTTAGGTTTCAACTCTTCAAGTTCGCGTTCTTTCTCGGATATCTGTTGCCGAAGACGCTCGAGCTCGCCTTCGGCTCTTTCCTAAAGATTTGTATACATGATTTTATTTCAGCGTTCAGTGAGATAATTATTACTATCATAAACTACTTTGAATCCAGTTTCTGTCAGATCTTAACCCATACGGCCGCAAACTTAATGCTAGCCACACACGTTTCGATTTATTTGCGCAAATTTAGGCTTGTGCAAGTCTATCGAAATTAGCGCAGGTAAATCGTTACGTGTGTGGCTAGCATTATGTTAATCACACACGTAAAGATTTATTTGCGCAAGTTTAACGTGACGTGTGTTGGAAGAAATTTGCGCAAAAATCTTCTAACACAATTCACGATTTACTTGCGCCGTTACGTGTATGGCTCGCATAAAACAAAGCAGGCACCATGCGAGTTCCATGTTTTTATGGGGTTTGGTTTCCACACTGAGCCCCTAAGGTGGACCATTGTGCGTGGCGCCACGCGAGTGACGCGTGTTCATTTTGACAGAGCTCGTCTACATCTAATCGGAAAAAGCCTTTAGACAGTTGCTGTGGTGCAGAATCTAATGTGTTCAAAACGTTTGTTTACCTTCGACTTATTATCTCCATCGACGTCATCGGACAAGTCTTTAATACCAAGTTCCAGTTTGGTCTTCTCTCTCAACAGCTGTTGTTGTTCTGTTGATAAGATGTCTTTCTCTTCGCGAGCCGCCGCTACGTCCTTGCGAGCCTCTTTTAACTTTCTGAAATAATCGAAAACACGTAAGATCTAGTAGGTACTTGACAATTTAAAAATAATGTATTTACACAATATATTTATTACCAATTACAGCTTTTAAACGTCTTTAAAAAAAGTGTGAGGCACTCTGTGGTTCTCTCGTTTCATTGCATTATATTCTTACTTAGATTATTGAACCAGTTTCCTCAGTTTTTTTTTTTTAATAGTTTAAAAAGAGCTATTATTACCTATTAGCTTCTCTGACATGCTCCTGCGCCTCTCTAACCATGTCAGCATAATGTTGTTGCTCTTTACCACTGTTTGAGCGCATCTTCTCCAGCTAACAATAACAAAAAGAAACAATGTTTAGTCCTTGAAAATCACGAGCGCGCGATAATACACTTTTATGTCATTGATATAAGGATTAATTCCAGTGATAACACGAATAACAAAAAGCTCAACATGAAGTAAACAAAGATGATATTTGAGACAAAAAATATCCACTTGGAGACAATTTTAACCCCAACTTCTTCAAGTTGAACAATTTCTAGTAGTAACAAGGATCAAATTCGCAAAACACATGTCCATTATTAAGAAACTGACAGGTGTCAAGAACGCATTCTTTCGACGGCCGGACTTTAAGTGTACATAAATATTGATCTTGTCTTGACCAATATCACACCTTTCTCTAGTTTTATTATTTCTTACCTCTTCAAGCTTCCTCTTGTTCTCCCTATGTTCTGTATCGTGAATAATAAACTCCAATACACGCCGGGCTCTGTCCCATTTCTGATACTCCTTCAATTCTTCTTTCTCCTCTTCCAAAGTCTTAAGACGCTCCTCAATTGTTTGTAAGAATTCATTGATTTTCTCCACCTGTAGAATAGAATGTGTTTTTGTACATCATAGTAACACAGCTCATAAAATATAATTTACTGAGCATCCTATGTTTTAAAATAATCCAATTAGGACCTCAATTTTAATTCAATTGAAATTCTCTATTTCAGACATGAGTCCATAGTGTTAGTATCAACAAAATAACTTAATAACTAGTGTCAGTAATAAGGAGATAATAAGTAATGTATTGTGTAAATTATTTCATCACCACTGCTCTCAAAACGGTGAAGGAAAACATTGTGAGGAAACCGGCATGTCCTAGAACCAAAAATTCGAAGACATGTGACATCTACCAACCCGCACTGGATTACTGTCTTACAGAGACAAGGCG
This sequence comes from Lithophane socia, assembly GCA_947522985.1. Lineage (NCBI taxonomy): Eukaryota > Metazoa > Arthropoda > Insecta > Lepidoptera > Noctuidae > Lithophane > Lithophane socia. The sequence goes on along the minus strand of OX383262.1, from coordinate 12,635,438 downwards.
TGCATCCCAGCAGTGGGAACATTATAGCCCGATTATGCTGAATGTATTAAATTGTGTAGTCGGGCGACTTTTCTTTACAGTGTAAAGAAGTCATATTGTGTCAACTTATCTTAGTCTTAACAGACAACTAATTAGAGAATAGAATACCTTTCCAACAGTTTCTTTGAGAATAGTAACCGATTCTTCTCTGCGTTCGTCGTACACTCTGGTACCGGCTACTTCTCGCAGGAGCTTCAATCTGTGGGAGTCAGGTGCTATGGCCATTTGATTAATCTGTAAACAGAGAATAAGAAGAATAAATTAAAGAGATGTTACCTACCAGTTAGGAATAATATGTTATTAAGTGTAGTTCAAAAGTTATATGGGAGGAAGGCTAATAAAATACAGTACCTGGCTGTGTACTAATACTACTACTACTAATCTATACATATTATAAATTAAAGTCGCTTTTCGTGTTTGTCTGTTCGTCCGCGTTGTTCTTCTAAACCACACGACAGATTTTCATGAGGTTTTCACCATTGTTTAGAGAATTTATTCTGGAAGGTTTAAGTGAATACTACATTAATATTAAAGTAACAAATAACTAAGAAATCTCGATGTTTTGTTAAGTCCAAAAAACCGTGCGAAACAGGAGCAGGTTGCTAATATACTAAAATGTAATTATGTATTGTTATGTTAAAGTTAGGCTGGTGTCTTCCTAACGCTTGAAGTGCCATATCTGATCACCACCTCAGTACTGTCCGCTATAATATGTAGTTTGCTAGTTTCACACAATACATTTAGGGTTAAAATTTGTCATTGTTCCTTACCTTTCCCTGCTTCACAATATAGTAAGGGTTGGAATTCGACAGACCAGCACTCTCAAGGAGATTCAGTACCTCAGAGCGAGGTACCACCTTCTTGTTGAGGAAGAACTGATCCTTCTTCGATCCAATAACTCGCCGGAGGAAGATTTCATCTTTTTCAATCTGAGTAGCAAAGATAATAGTATTATTTTAAACCTACATGTTTCATTAAAAATAACAGCTTTATTTGCTTTTAAAAGATTGCAAAATAATATCCATTAAAAAAATAATCAATAGTAAAAGTTTCTAGATAAAAATATACTTAAATAAAACAGTTCAGATACTCTACATTTTTTATGTATTTTTTGGCAAAACAATGTAATTATTTAATACATTGTTCTTTTGCATCATTAAAAATACACACATGCACAAGACATAATAATAAATAGAGGATTTCATTTAAAACATAATTATTATTATCATTAATGGTAAGTTGCTCTACTTTACCATATCAATCAATAATGTACTGTGTGGTTAATATACTTTATTTATTTTAACATAAAGTGAAAACTGGTTCTAAATAGATACAGAAAGAATCATTTACATAATACAAACTACATTTTGGGTTCAACAAAGTAAGCCAAATAAATATATCTAAATGTTCTCTTAGAAAAAAAAAAAGTAACACAGAAAAGTTTTAGCAAAACTGAAACATTAGAATAAATTGAAGCAACATTCATAAATAATACTTTCTGCAGTCTTAATTTCTGATTTTTAAATAACAGACGTGTGTAACAGACTTGACAACATAATGTACAAGACATCACCTGGTATGTTACTTACGGGTATCCTGTTATCAGAATTGTCGAAGATGATCTCTACGAAGGCGGAGATGACTCTAGGGCCAGTACCCTCGTGTAACAGAGCGAGACGCTGCTCTGGTCGCAGATGAGAGAACTCATCACTTAGCACAAATTGTATGGCTGAAAATGATAACCAAATTGTGATACAACAGTTCAGGTATTTCAATAACATTGATTAATTTGTATTAAGTACTTGGCTTGTCGACGAATATGTGCACTTATGTGGGGAGGTGTGTACTGTGTAGCCTAGAATCAATCGTATAATTCAGCCACTTCATGCAAAAATGATGGTCTCCTTCATAAGCAAGCTGTCAGTACTTACCATGGAAAAAGTTACTTTTTCCGGAACCATTTCGCCCAACAACGACATTGTGTCGTTTATCGAACGGCTCCACAACAATTTGCTCGCGATAACTCTTGAAACCCTGGATTATCACCTGTAAACAGAGGCACTTACAATAGCGTCACCTCTAGTTATGTTGAATTACAGAAGAAGGAACATGTTTTATGAATTTAAAGCCACAAACATTAAGAAGTAGATAATATACCTGTTTTATATGCATTGTAACAGAGCGTAAGTATAAAAACTTTAATATTGTTTATTTATAGTGAAACGTTGACCAAGACCGCCATTTCGAAACGCCAAAAACTGACGTTGACATTTGGCGCCTACTACACGGCGGCCATTATCCACAGATTATTTACGCACTGCTGCCAGATAGCAGAGCGATCGGATACGCGAACAATGTAAAAATTAAGTTTTTGTAAGTACAGTCTTGTGGAATTGGAAGTACTATACATCGTCGTATTAATGGGAAAATCGACTAAATACCCAAAACAGCAAAATGAGGTAGTGCATTTTGAAAGTTAGATAAAGAAAATCTGTGATAAAATAAATTACAAAGTATTTGTAAGTTGCGTCAAACATTACATTTAGAATAATTATTTATCATTTCAGATCACTAAATATTGTGTTCCGCAAGTTTATGATGATAAATCAGACCCCCCCAATTAGTTGGTTTAACTTGTATAACCTATTTATATGAAGGGAAATTACTATGAATTGCCAATTTAACTAATTTATCGTCGAGTAAAAAGTACTATTTCAGTTAAGTATGAATTAATTCTTTATTTGAGGTCTGCTTTTTAAAATTTACACTATAGTCAAAAACAATTAACTCCTGATAGTATATTTTGCGTGTAACGGTCGTTCAAAAATATTGTCAGTTTGAATTTTTCAAACGAATAAATTCATTCCAACCACATAGTACTTTTTTATATATGGATCCCAACTACGGAACCCTTCGCTGTGCGTGTTTGGCACGCACTTACCCGGTTATAATTTATCGAAGTAATCGAAAACATTAATTATTTGTATGATTAGGTACCTGAGGTAGAGATTACAAAAAGGTAAACACATTCATACATAAAGTACTTATTATAAATTAAAACAACGCCTGACAAAATTATAAATTCAGAGGCCACGCTGAGCTATACTGACTGAGGCAACCTTACGTAATAATAATTATTATGAATTCGAATTAATGAGGTTACTGAACTATTTACTCGATTGACCAAATAGTTAATATTTTCCTCATACAGGTAGGTATCACTTGTTTTCCTAACTAATATTATAAATGCGAAAGTAAGTTTGTTTGTTTGTTTGGTACCTACGCTTTAACGGATTTAGATGAAATTTGGCACATGGGTAGACCATGACCTGGAATATGGTATAGGATACTTTTTACGTGGGTGAAACCGCGGGGCGCAGCTAGTCTATCTATCTTCTATAATATATAAAAATCGGTTTACTAATGTTTGCCATAATTTCATATGCCATAATTTTATATACCATAACTTCATATGCCTTATTCGTCAAATGACATAAAATCATTTTCCCTAATTTCATTGGTCATTATCGATCAAGTGTCATAATAATTATTTACTATATTTTTCATTTTCAATAATGTCGTTTTCCATACCATTTACTCATCGTAATATTAATTTGCCCATATTAGCACAACAATGCTAGTTCAGTACAAGCGCCTGCAATTTTGATGTTATGTTAAACTGAATAATTTTGCTAACATACTCATAGAAAAATGGTATATGCGGCAAGACAAAAAAAAAAAAAAACTCAGTAGGCATGGTTTCTGTCACGGCTCCGGCGCTGCGGGGCTCCAGCGGTCCCACGCGAGCTTATCGTCGCAGATGGTTTAACGCTCACCACCGCAGCTTCATCTTGCGTTACAAACACCTGCTCCTCAACTCGCGGGCCGCCGCGCCCCTCCGCGCCTACGCGATTTTAAATTACACTCTAGGGGTAGGGTAGGTAGGGTAGGTAGGGTAGGTAGGGTAGGTGGGGTAGGTAGGGTAGGTAGGGTAGGTAGGGTAGGTAGGGTAGGTAGGGTAGGTAGGGTAGGTAGGGTAGGTAGGGTGGGTAGGGTAGGTAGGGTAGGTAGGGTAGGTAGGGTAGGTAGGGTAGGTAGGGTAGGTAGGGTAGGTAGGGTAGGTAGGGTAGGTAGGGTAGGTAGGGTAGGTAGGGTAGGTAGGGTAGGTAGGGTAGGAAGGGTAGGTAGGTAGGGTAGGTAGGGTAGGTAGGGTAGGAAGGGTAGGTAGTCACACGTGTTAGGGCATAAATCGAACAGATTAGGTACATGTGACTCCGGATTTTTAATTTGTCTGTCTGTGGTGTCTTGTTTATACCTTTTAAGTCGTAGTTGGGTTTTAGTTTTTACCCGACTACGGCGAAGAAAAAAGGAGGGTTATGATTTTGACTGGTATGTAGGTATGTATGTATGTTTTGTATGTATGTTCATCTGTTCCCTCCTATCTTCCAAACCACTTATCACAATTTGACAAATGAGGTATCGTTAGAAGCGTCGTGATTGTCCGCTGGCTATGTGAAGTCACATTAAATTAAAAATGGCGCCCTCTAGAGGACATAAAGTGAGGAACTTAAAAAAAAATATGGTTTAATCGTACCATGTTGGGTATCAAATGAAAGGGCTTAATGAGCACATTTCAAAAATATATATATATTATAACCACAAAAGAAATTTAAAAAAAATCAAGTGATTCATAAGGAAGGTTTAGGTGAAATAATTATGACGATGATTGTTGAAGATTTTGGAAAAAGTCATGCCCTGGGAGCTTTACTGTCGTGCGCCAGGTAGAGTAACCTATGTATATGAAGAAAATTTATGATTTATAATTTATACCTACTTACTTATTATAGAATTAGGTAATACTGGTACTTTTAATCTCGATAATTTCCGACATCACGCGGGTGAAGCCGCGGACAAAATCTAGTTGCTATAATAATTTTGCGCAGGATTCTTCTAAAAGCTACAGGTTTTTTTTTATATAGCCTTAACAATCCTGCGCAGTTCGCGGAATAACGATAAATTAATTCAAATCAAATCAACGATAACGTTTTATCCTTAGCGTTCTAACAAAAATGGTAGTGTAAAAACCTAGTGTATTGTGTACACACGGCTACACATCAAGCTATAAAGCTGACCTCGCATTGTACGGAAATCCTATATAATGTGAGATCAGCGGGGGCCTACCACCACCGCTTACAGCAGTAGATATTATTTTAATATTTCTTCGTGGTGGAAAGAAATAGAGCTATACGTCCTGTAGAGCTTCATGTCTTTCCTCATCATCTGCCTCACCTTTTCCCAACATGTTGGGGTCGGCTTCCAGTCTAACCAGATGCAGCTGAACACCAGTATTTTACATGGAGCGACTGCCTATTTGACCTCCACAACTCAGTAACTGGGTAATACGATACCTACCCCTTGGTAAGACTGGCTGTCAGACTTTCGGGCTTCTGACGACCCGTAACAACTGTCAAAGATCCACAAATGACGGCCGGGACCAACGGCTTTAACGTGCTTTCCGAGCCACGGAGGAGTCTTGATATGTAAACATGGTCACCCATCCACGGACCAACCCCGGCAAGCGTAGCTTAACCTGATGGATCGACCCGTGCGGCTGTTATTACTTAGCCACGAGCTCCTCATCTCGAGCTCCTACATCTCTTTCCTACACTGAAGTAATTATTAAAAAAATACTGCGGTAAGCGCTGGTGGTAGGCCCCCTGCATAAACTGTAAATGAGTAGCTTGATGTGTAGCCGTGTGTACTTGCCGAAATTCATAGTCAAATACGTCACCGACATTTTAATATCAAGGACAGGGACAGATGATTCTTGACTATCAAAGTGATTTTTTTATACTATAAACTTACCTTATCACAACAAAGCCGTGTTTATCAGTCAAATACATTTCTGAGTTTGACATAAAACTGACATTAAACATGCGTTGAACAAGTGTTTAAGATAGGGTTTTGGTATTTGTAGGTACCTTCTTGCTCTTAGCTCTTTGCGTTGGCTTGGTTATTTCTAAATAGCGGTCTATTACCAACATATTTAAGTTGCTTCATTTGCACGTCTAAGTAACCCTCAATGCTCGTAGCGACGAGGGCTTCCTAAACATGGGACTGGAGCGACCTATGTCCAGCAGTGGACTGCTGTATTATATAGTACTCTGTGGGACTGCTACAGACTGACGAGGAACCTAGGTACATACATAACATCACACCTGTAATCCCCGAATCATCACCGCTTACAGTAGTATATTTTAATATTACTTCAGTGTAGGAAAGAGATGAAGCTCTACAGGACGTATAGTTCCATCTCTTTCCCCCACGAAGTAAGTTTAAAATAATACTGCTCATGCTGTAAACGGTGGTGGTAGGCCCCCTGGTGAAATGTGGAGGAAATAAAGATACACCTCTGGTTTCATGTAATAAGGGGTGGGTTAAAATCCAGACTAGGCTGCTACTGAGAAATTCCTGATGGAAAACCCAATAGCACTTTGCCCGACCCGGGAATCAAACCAAGGTTCAAGGGCCTTGTGTTCAGCAGTACCGCTTGCGACCACTAGAACAACGAGGCAGCATGTATTTTCTTTTCCAATTTCACGCAGGGGTACCTACTTACATAGAAAGAAAGGCGGAGTATCTTGCCCATTCTTCTCCATAGAGATCTACGTTTTAAAATGGGTAACTAGCTTCAACTTTCTAACTAACTGACCGACTCTTTGACAATTCAAAAGTCTTTGAGAAAACTCTAAGCTGCTGTTTTACCCCAAAAAGGCTATCACTAGATGTCACCTCTACCTTAAAATGTCTACTGAGTTAAGGATTTTCAAGTTTGGAACTAACTAGGTCAAAAATCTGCCTAGCCTTTTCCCAACTATATTGGGGTCGGCTTCCAGTCTAACCGGATGCAGCTGAATACCAGTATTTTACATGGAGCGACTGCCTATCTGACCTCCACAACCCAGTAACTGGGTAATACGATCCTCCTTGGTAAGACTAGTTGTCAGACTTTCGAGCTTCTGACGACCCGCAACGACTGTCAAAGATCAACGAATGACAGCTGGAACCAACGGCTTAACGTGCTTTCCGAGGCACGGAGGAGTCTCGATATGTAAAGATGGTCACCCATCCACAGACCAACCCCGCAAGCGTAGCTTAACCTGACGGATCGACCCGTGCGCCTGTTATTACTTAGCCACGAGCTCCTGGAACTAACTAGGTACTATTTTTAAATAGACGAACAAGTTGGTAGACAGTTCAATAACCTGTAGAGAGACACTTTTATCTACATTTATGTATTGAGGTCTTGTAACAATTTCAATTATTTTGCTATGGTTAGGTTTTATTCTGAGGTACCTAAGTTTATTCCTCTATAACATGTTGTATTCAACAATTATGTACCTAAATAGTGGTTAACTTTTTATAAACGAGTCTTCAACAAACCTAGGTTATTCTATAAGAAAAGATTATAGCTAAGTCATATACTTCTAACAGCTAGTCAAGCGAATGTCTTCAAACCACGATATCATAAAATTAAAATAGTCAATATGAAAATGCGTAAACCAATAATGAGTTTCGACGGGTTATAACCACTATTTACAAAACACCCTGTATTATGGACTTATGGAGCAGCCGAGCAAGGACTAATATTCCATGTAACAGTGGTTCTGCGTTCTATGTCCTTGATACATACACCCCAACCCCCTATACTTACGTCTATGGATATAGACGGTTGGGGCAGGGCCGTCTTGCCCATTGGCCACTCTGGGCAAATGCCCAGGGCCCAGCGATCGATCCAATCCCCTGTTCCTCTGCTGAGTGTCGTACCTGAGGCTGTCAAAAGAAAACCTCTCTCGCCGTTATCTTAGAGCCCAAGGCCTGTAATAGGTTGAAGAAGACCCTTGGGTGGGCTTTTTTTTTTGAGCTTGGCAAATCATCCAATGACTTCTCCCGCTCTTGGCGGAGCGGAAGGGCGTGTCAGACGTTTTACTGACTAACTTTTTACTGACTTTCGACGTTTTACTGACTAAACGTGTTCCTTCAGTTGCCTGATGCCAAGGTCCCGGTATCCCTTTCGGACTTTCCCGCAACCCTGGTTGGTTGGGGTTTGGGGTGTCAGGCCAACCCCTCCCCTTACGATTGTATTACCTACCCCACAGTGACGTGATAATATAGATAAAAGAGTCTCGCCTAAGTCATAACAATTAGATCTTGCCACTGGCGGCAACAGCGAGATGTTTTGTAAATTATTCATTCGTACTGAATATTCTGCACTAGAGAAGATTCACGCTTGACCGGTTTTCTTTAAAATTCGTCCTAATCCTAATGACAGAGCCTGCTTTATAAATATTTATTGAGGCATAACTGTATAGTGAGCTGTTGTTGTTTCAACAATTCCGTATTAGTACGATCCCGTCGTCTGATATCGGCGTATCGGGTCGCAGAAACGTTTACTACTAAAAAAATAGTTAAGTAGATTTAAAATAACAAAAAAAAAAACAATAAAATAAAATATGACCGCGGTAAATAGTGAAACGAAAAATGAAAGTGGAAAAAGTGATCTTTTCACGCAAATTGATCAGTTCGGAAAATTTCAAACGATACAATATATTTTAATTTGTTTAACTTTGTTTATGATTTCTATGACACACGTAAATTATGTTTTTGTTGCTGAAAATATTAATTACAGGTAAGAAAATATCAGAAAAAATGTTATAGTAAGTATTTAAATTAAAAAAGACGTTAAAACTCGCAAGGTTATTTTTAAGTAAGCTTGCACTGTCCCACTGTTTTATAATTAAACTAGCCACTCGCCCCTGCTTCTCATGATTTTTAGGACGTGACATTATTATCTTTTCTAAATTAAGATTATGATTGTTATTTTAATAATTATTGCATCATACACATAGGTACTTAAACCTCCCGGAATAAATTCTCTAAATGATGTTAAAAACCGCTTCTAAATCCGTTGTGAAGGTTAGAAGGTTGGTCCTACTTAATTTAGAAGAAAAACGCGGTCACACAGGCAGAGACGAAAAGTGACTTTTAATTTAATACACAGAAGTGAATTTTTTGCTAATTAAAATTATTTTTATTAAACTGGAATAGGTTTTTAAATATCACAATGATTTTAAAAAAACAAGATTTACCAGTTTTTTAGATATCACATCTAAGAGACTAAAAACGAATACAAATGGCATTTTTATAAACTTTTTTTTTGAGACTACATTTTACTTATTAAATTATTTTTTGGTTTACCTACCTACAGACGTTGCAGAATCCAGTGGTTTGCTTATAATTCGGTACCTACTAAGTACCATAATACCTATGTCTTTAGTCCCTTGAAACTAAACAAACACTTCAATTAGCCCTGAAAACTAATAAATAAAGGCATAAATAACAACAAAAACAGAGCACGCAAACTTTCACTTATTATTATATTAGCCTACATTTTACTTATTAAATTATTTTTTGGTTCACCTACCTACAGACGTTGCAGAATCCAGTAGTTTGCTTATAATTTGGTACTTACTAAGCCATAATACCTATGACTTTAGTCCCTTGAAACTAAACAAACACTTTAATTAGCCCTGAAAACTAATAAATAAAGGCATAAATAACAACAAAAACAGAGGACGCAAACTTTTGATAAATGATCCAATTGATCAGCCTTATAAGAAGTTGAATGTATCTCTGTTAGCATCAATTGAGCTCATTGTACGGATAAATTGCCTCAATTACCTATGCATCAATTTAATAATATTTACTTAACGAAATTATTTACAAGTTATTAATGTGAATATTTGCTTTGTTTACGTCAAAAACAGATGTCGCGTGCCTGAATGCGAAAATGTGAACCAGGACATGAAAATTCCTTCATGGTGGCCCGAAGACGTTGACTCCAAATGTTATAAGCCGATATTGAGAGATGAAAACTTTTCTCTAACAAATCAAACATGTTCTAATTCCTCCTTCAGTGGAGTTATAGAAGAGTGTCAGCATTGGATTTACGAAAATAACAATTCCATCGTTGCTGAGGTATGTTCGTACTTTTCCTTGACTAACTTGCCTAGTACTTATAATTTTCCGTTGCTTGAAGCAATCTAAAGGAATGTAGGATGATCTCTGCTGAAGATATGATATACTCATACTCACTTCCTTCAATAATGCTGAATATCTCAGGCATGCGTTTCCACACGATGTTTTCCAAAATCGTGAAGAGACGCATGCCTGAGAAATATTTCTCGACGGCATGTGAAGCCAAGAGGCCCATGGGCGGCATTTAAAAGTCAAATGTTACTAAAATAATATACAGTAGCTTTATAACGCCTTAAATATTTATATACGAAGATACAAATGTATTTGTTTTAGGTCTATAGGTATTTAAATAGAACTCTACGTTTGTGCATCTGCAATTATCTTTCTCTGATAGTAATACTTAGTGTGATATTCTATGTAAAGAGATGGATTGACTAAAAAAACATCATATACGTATTTTAAGACTTTTGTAGACATGTTTTTAGGGTTCCGTAGTTAACAAGGAACTCTTATAGTTTCGCCATGTTCGTCTGTCCGTCTGTCCGCGGCTTAGCTCAGACACTGTTAGTACTACACAGCTGTTATGTCAGTCCGACTCCAGGACCAGACCTCGAAACCTATCCTTCTGCAGCGTGGGGTGAGACAGGGAGACGTTATCTCTCCGAAACTGTTCACTGCTGCACTGGTCGCTCACAATGGGCCTCATAAGAAGGCTGAAAGTCACTTAAAGGGCAATGGAGAGGGCTATGCTCGGATTTTCCCTGCGTGATCGAATTAGAAATGAAGAGATCCGTAGGAGAACCAAGGTAACTGACATAGCCCGAAGTATTGCCAAATTTAAGTGGCAGTGGGCACATTGCTCGCAGAACAGATGGCCGATGGGGCCGAAAGGTTCTGGAGTGGCGACCGCGTACCGGAAGACGTAGCGTTGGAAGGCCCCCCACAAGGTGGACCGATGACCTGGTGAAGGCCGCGGGAATGCGCTGGATGCGACAAGCACAGAACCGGTCGAATTGGCGGTGCTTGCCGGAGGCCTATATCCAGCAGTGGACGTCTTTCGGCTGAAATGATGATGATGATGATGATTTCTTAGAACTAAATTGCAGCGTTTTTACACCTTCATGTGTTTTTTTACAGCTGAATCTTGCATGTCAGCCTTGGAAAATAAACTTAGTGGGTGGAATTCACAATGCGGGAATGATTGTCTCCATGTTATTCACTGGATGGTTATCTGACAAGTAAGAATGATTAGCAACTATTCTCTTTTTTCCAAAATTATTGAAAATCCACGCATTTGAACGCCCAGCCTGCATGCTGGGAGTCATTTGGACTCTCGCGTGGATTTTCGATATTTTTTTTCCACTGCTCATTTTAAATCTACCCAGAAAAGCGTCATGCCTGTCAAGAAATTCAACCTACCTCTTAACTCTGCCTCTCCTGTTACCTCTTAGGAACATTTTGCATATAAGACGTCCCTTCACCCCACTGGTATTTGAAAATATGAGAATTTTTTTAGGTATATCTCAGAAGGTGTAACCGCCCCAACAACTATTAAACGTTTGATAGACGTGCGAGCAAGTCCGCGTACTTATGGCTCGGCGAGCTTACTCGCCCGTGTGTTCGTCGGCGATCCAACAGAATTTTGAGCGTAACCCGCCTGGGCTCGTCGTCTGTCACCGCCGCGAGCCGCGTTGACAATGAAACTCTGAGAAAGCCTCACGTGTGTCACCGACGGCGAGCCGAGTAAGCTCGCGAACTTAAAGACCGCGTACTTTAAGTACGCACGTCTGTCACCGATGGCGAGCCGAGTAAGGTCGCGAACTTAAAGACCGCGTACTTTAAGTACGTTTGTCACCCACTTTAGGTGTTTAAAAAATATTCTTCGTAGAAAAACCTGTTGAAAAATTTTAATCATCTTCAATCTTGTCGTCCTTCATTCTAATCAACTTTTACCTCACGGTCACGCGTATCTGCTGGAATATAGGAAATAGATACGTACCTACGCTTTTTTCGTGTTTAAAATGCTCATGGGCTGTCATGGATATTGTCCGCGCTGTGGTGGGCGAACTGGGTTCTGTCTGTGAGTCTATTACTGACTATTTAAAACAACACGGTATTCTCCGTGACCCTTGGCCAGGGGGCACGAGCGCTCTCGCTTTCATCTTTACTCCCGGAAAGTATTAGGCTCGCCCAGCCTCCCGACGAGTCCCGACCACGCAGTTCCTCTTTAGAGGCGCGTGCCTTTACCCTCTTGATTTTATGTATCGGTTGCAAGAAGCCACATTACAGCGTCCAAAACCGCCCATAAGATAAGCAGGTCAACGACCAAAACCCACTTAAGTAGGTACACCTAATCATATGCGCCGATGCGCAGACACAACCAAAGCTCTTTTCCTTTACGTTTCAGAATTGGAAGAAAACCAACCGTAATTGTTTGTTCTGTGGGTGCCTGCATAGGGGTGTTCAAAATATTCATTACGAGCTACTATTGGTACCTAGCTCTAGAATTTCTTGAATCGGTAATGGGATCGGGACTTTACACAGTTGGGGTAGTTCTATGTAAGTATTTTCGCTTTCTTTTTCTATGATTTATGTAAGTACTAGCTGTTCGTGCCCGGCGTCGCCCGGGTGTAATTCCAACTTTTCAGGTGGATTAACAAAAAAATATTTTTCATACAAACCTTGTCCAGATACGAATACAACAAAAAAAGTCAGCCAAATCGGCCGAGCCATGAACTTTCTTTCATACAGGCGACAATTGATTTTTATTTATAGATAACAGTGATGTACTTAAAATAATCTAAACGTGAATTCATGCAAGCCTAGTACTTTTGGTTAGTTATAACTATTTGATATCCTATTAGTTAATACTATCGTGAATTCATGCAAGCCTAGTACTTTTTGTTAGGTTACACCTCGGAAACTGCACAATTCTCATTCAATTCTTGTGAACAGAATACCGTCAAGATGCATTTAAAACCTGGATAAAAAAAAAAAAAACATAAGTGTTAAATCCATATATCTTTTGATTCTGCAGGTCGATTTTTATGAAATAAAAACTAAATGTTACTCACAATAAAGCTTCTTATTGTTCAGTAATTCAATTTGGAATCCAATGAGTGGCTTTTACGTGATGCGCTCACAAACAAACAAACAAACAGACAAAAAATTCAAAAAATGTTTTTTTACTTTCTATTACTCATTTCTCGCGGCTTCCAGTACTTTTTTTTGCAAAAATCTTTAATGTACAGACACGGACCGTTTACGATTTTATTATATTTATGTAAGTATTTTCGGAAGCAGTGGTGGTAGGTCGTGGGTTCGAAACCAGGCAGGTGCTTTTCTTTGTGTAAACAATTTCATCACCACTGCTCTCATAACGTTGAAGGAAAACATCGTGAGGAAACCGGCCTGGCCTAGAACCAAAAATTCGAAGACATGACATGTATTATCCTTATCTTCCAGCCCGCGCTGGGCCCACGTGGTAGATTACAGCCCACTCTTCAAGAGAGGAGACCTTTGCCCTGATTATGTTCTATGTATTTTCGATTTATTTAAGCTGTTGTTAAATAAACCACAAAATAAAATATGTTTCCTAACAATACCATATATTTTTAGTGATTGAAGTGGGAGGGAGTTCCAAAAGGGTGCTAGCTGGCATAATCTTCTCGTATGCAGTTTACGTCGGCGAAATAGTTTTCGCATTATTCGCAATGAGTTTTCAGTACTGGAAATGGTTGATATTGGCTGTCTACTCGCCCATGATACTGTTTCTTCTGTATATATTCGTGTTAAAAGAGAGTACAAGATGGCAAACGCTTCGTGGGAAAATGGATGGAGCGAAGGCAACCTTGAAGCTTATGGCCAAAATGAATAAGATAGACATCGCTGAGAAAGAAATAACAGATGCAACTGACGATCAATTGCGGTTAATGTTTGATGTGGTAGAACAAAAGGAGAAAGAAAACATGAAAGTCATAATAGCATCAAAGGAAATAATGACTCGACTTTCTGTGTCGTCATTTTGTTTCTTCACCTCGAGCTTCCTTTACTACGGAACATTAGTTCACGCTGTGCTGCTGCCGGGAAATAAATACACTAACTTTATTCTCGCTGCGTTGACTTCTTTTCCTGGAGAAATGATTGCTTACTACACGTTTAATAAATATGGAAGGAAAATCACTTTGCAATGTGGCTATTTTGTTTCCGCCATTTTTCTTATAGCTCAGAATTACTGCCCAGAATGTAAGTAAATACCTACCTGGATATTATTGAAATCTGATTATCTGATGTTAAGAAATAGGAGGTTATTATACGAAAGTTAAAATCCCGCAGTGTAATGTAAAGATACCTTAGGTATAAGCAGTAAATTGGCATATTGATTCAAAACCTAATTAATATTATAAATGCGAAAATGAGTTTCGTTTGCTTGTTTGTTTCACAATAAAACGGCTGAACGAATTTGGAATTTCAAGCTGGTCCTTAAATGAAGTGAATGGGTGATACTGGCCTTGATGACTGACAACCTTTTTATTTTTCAGCGATGTCCTGGTTGAAAGTGGTATTATTCTTGGTCGGAAAACTTGGTGTGGTGATCTGCTTCACTGGCATTTACACGTATAGTCTGGAACTATTCCCAACCAGTGTTAGAGGGACTTTGTTTGGGTGGGGCAACACGGCTGCAAGGGTGGGCAGTATGCTGGCACCATTGACACCGCTATTGGTAAGGATTTTAAATAATACTGTATTTATGTAAGGGCCGATGTGGCTGAAAAGTTCTGTCGTGGTTATCGTTTAGGTACTGGAAGGCACAGCCTGCGTAGGGCACAAGGTGGACCGACGCGAAGACTAGCGGGGTAATTGCGTAACCGTAGCGTAACACCAATGACTATATAGCCTCTTGACTGCTGATGCGGGCGACTCGGGCTCACGACACATCAGTTCAATTGAACTGATACTAGATGACGATATGAGTGGCCATTTTAGTTTTGACCAGTGGTTGGAACTCTGCACACGCCGTCATTTTGATCTTAAAAAACATAATAATAAACAATTATGAGTTATTGTTCGGTTAATTGGTGTGGAAAATCGTCTAGAACATCCAACTATAAAAAAGATAGCATTAATTTTCATCGGTAACTAGAATATATTTGTAATTTAATAATATTATGAATTTATTGCAGGGCTCAAGATAAACTGGTTGATACGTAAAGGGTCACAAAAAAAGTACACCGCGTTGATGTCTTTTTGAAAAGTCCCTTTCTCTCACTAGGGCTAGGGTATTGCAATACGTCTGTCCCTTTCTATCTGCACTTATACTGGAGAGTGTTGTGATAACTTCATAATAAAGCAACTTTAATATTGACGATAAAAATTACGATGTTTCCTAATGTTAAAAAAGTAACATTAAGTACTTAATGTTTACATTTTAGATTTCAAAATATTCCGTAACCTTAAGAAAAGTGGATTAATGCAGTTCACAGAGAAAATTTTATTCCAAATAAATATAGCGTTGTTTGTTCAAGGCATTTCACAGCAGATTAAAAATAGTAATAGCAATGTCATTTCCTTTCGGATAGAACGATATATTCTCATAAGTGAAATTCAAATTAATTATTGTTAAATTAGGAAATCGTCGAATTGACGTCGATTTTATCGATATCGATATTATTGTTGCAAAACTGACTTGTGCCTCACAATGTTTGGGACTTTCGTCCTGACATTGTTGCATTGTGGTTTAATACTCTTTGCGTAACACACATTAAACGACAATCGATCGCAATGCCTTTCATTTTGACATCTTCATAGGTTTGAAAAATTCGCCTGCTCTACAACGTACTTAAATAGCGCCATGATTGTGGCTGAACTGAAAAAAATAAAGGCATTGCGATCGATTTCCATGTTATGTGTCAAGTCGTGCTAGGATGCGGGAAGCATAGGAGCAGCCGCTATGGCGATGCTTGGGGGAGGCTGAGTGGCATTTAATAATTTGGTTTGGGCCATATGAGCAAGGTATCTAAACCTACCCCACAAAAAATGGGGGCATTTCAGTTTCTGAATAATTTTAGAATAAGGACAACCCTGCAATTGAAGTAGCTTAAAATATTTAAAAGTCTCTGAAAAGGGGACGACTGTGACGAGACAAGTGTAAGATTATTGTTTTTTTTTTTTAACTTTAGGTGTTGCCACCTGGAAAAGCCATAATTTCCTTAATGCTCGACAAAATAAAAACAAAAAATACGTTGTAGGTAGGTAGGAAGTATCAAATCTATTATGTTCTAATATTATTAACTTATGTGAGCAAATAGATAGGTAACTACTTAACTGCCAACACAAAAAGTAAAAAAAATACAGGTTTTTAAATACGTAGGTACCTACCGATGGCCATAAACATTTATATGCAAAACAGGTATACATAGGTAGTTACTTGGTCAATAACATCATCTCATTTAAACTAGGTATTAAAATACCCCATTCGACTTTTTGAGTAAAACACCAGCAGGCAAAAATCTAATAAAAATTATAGCAGGGGCCCCACCTTGGACAGTGATCAAGGGTGTGTCTGTCAATCGTGGGTCGTGGACTTTCTATTAGTTTCTATAAACCTATAAAATCAGAAGCAGGCGAAGCAGCTATTATCAAGAGTGTAGGTATATGCAACCATGGACATGGAGTGTAGGTGTGTGTAGGTGCGAGTATATGCAGTGAGCGTTTTTTGATGAAAGTTTTATGTCACGACGAACGATAAATACCTACCTACGCTTATAGATATTCGAGCTTTTATTTAAAATGAGCAGTTGACATTCCGTTTGAATTCTTCTATTATTGATTTCGCTATTTTTAACCACTTTTAGAATTTTCAGAAAATCTTAATATTCCTAATAATACCTAATAGTCATAAGACTGAAGAGAACCGGTACCTAGGCGACAAGGTACCTTTTCTCCTAGGTACCGGTTAGGTACTGATTTTGACCACCACAAGTATGTCTTACATACATTATAACTAAGTGGTTTAATTTGTAGAATTACTTTTAGTACTAGATACTACTTAGAATAGGTAGGTACGTTATGTAGGTACCTACCTATACCTACCTACTCATACTTATGGCAAGCAAGATTAACAGATCGCATTTTAACCGTATAGTTCGGAAGCGCCCCCAATTGGACCCGAACACAAAAACCTCCGCCGGCTCGGTAGCGGATCCAATTGGACCCCAGAATTACCACATACGACACCCTGTCTCGATTATGGAAATATTTAATATGCTACCCATCAAATCTTATGAATGTGCGTTAATTATGAGAGTTGGATAAAAACTCATTATGTTTACGCCATCAAATCTTTCATATTCAGCGCGCAAGTTAATTAATTCACCTATATAAAATTCAAGACTGTAAATACCATAATCGCCATTTTGATGACAGTGGTGGTCGAGGCTAAAAAACATAAAAATTTGTGATTTTGAACATCCGAACCCCACCACAGGGGCAGTGAATAATACATCATTTAATTATTTGACGAATTCATCCATTGTTCAAGTTAAATAAATAGTGGTAATGAAGTTTTGTGTTATCCAAAGACGAAGTTTCGCGCCAATCGTGCGTGTTTTCATTTTTACTTTTCACGAATATCACTCATACACATGTAGATACGATTTAAATAAGTCAAAGTCTACATGTATTTTATGTAATAATTATAATCATAAACATCACGCCTGCATTCCCGGAAGGGTAAGGAACAGGACCTTCAACATGCGTTATTTTTATTTCAGATTACTGAAATAGCTGCACTTCCGGCATACTTATTTTCCGGGACTGCTGTGGTAGCCGCGCTGCTGTTAACATTCACGCCTGAAACGAAAATGCTGCCCATGTTTGATACCATCGCCCAAGTTGACTCTTACAAAGCATCACAATTTAAAGAAGAAGAATGTATTGAAGCACCAGTTAGCCCCACCACTCAGTCTACAAAATTATAGAAATAAAAATGTAAGATAACAGTATTGGTGGATTTCGAATAAGTAACTACTACTTACAAGACAAGTTTAGTGTGATATGTTAGCATAAAATCGATGTATAAAGATGGATGAAATAAATAACATTAAAGATTATTTTGGTTTCATTACTGTACCTACCTAATTGATTCGGTTACATCAAGAGCCAAAGTCAAAAGGACCACAAATCAACGTTTGTGGTTCCAAAACAAAAACGTATCAGAGTCTGAATCAAAACGTATCAGAGTCTGTGAGTTTCTTTTAACTATCTCGACTTTGCGCATCGACCGATTTCGGCGCTCCGATTGGCTTTCACTGGTGAAGGGTCAATCAGAGCACCGAACGCGGTCGATGCGTACAATCGAGATGGTTAAAATAATCTCACACTAGGGCCTCTGATCATAACGTATTCTAGCTCAAATTATCGACCTTGTTAGTAATTTTTAGACTGTATCCAAACGAAACCAAAGTAATTTTTAAATCTTGCAATACCAACAGAAAATTTTAAGTGACACTTTTTTTGACAGATACATACATAACCTAAAATCTTCCGCTATTTCTAACATTGTGATTTTACCTATACTCATTGTTTTTATCAAAATACCATAAGTTTCTTTAGTAAAGTGCTACTGAAGGTAGAGTTATTTTATAAATATGGAAGGATTTGAAATAAGAACGTCTAATAGCAAGAAGGTAAGTGAAATTCGTCACTGCGCCTCGAATTTGAAGTGTTGTTTTCTCTACTGAGCATTGTTTTTTCAGGGTAAAGGGCTCTTTGCTACCAAGAAGTACGCCCAGGGTGATGTTATATTAGAAGAGGATCCTTTAGTTTCGTGTCAGTTCGCTTGGAATGCGGCTTACAGATATTTAGCATGTGACTATTGTATGAGGTATGTTTTCATCCCTTAATCTTTTGTGTTGATTGTACAGTAATTAATATAATATCATTGTTTCTTAAACATTTTATTCATCACGCAGAATTTCGACACTAATGTGTCGAAATTCTGCCGCCAAGACATCCCTCCGACTCAGACCAAATAAAAAACCAACACAGAGTGGTGCGAACAATACAGTGAAGCATGCCAAAACTACACCTCTGCTCTGCATACACGCTCACACGCAAAACCATTTACAATCAAACTACACCTCACTAAGTGCACACGTTTACGAAACCGGCCTCACATCACTGTTGGTAGCGCTCTGCCTTGCTTTTCTATTTGGTCTGAGGCCTCCGAATGAAAAATCTGTTATTTTTTTTTTGTATATCTAACTAAATCTATTCAATATGTCCTAACGTCTTTAACAGTTATGTTTACTACATAATGTGCATCTTATTTGTGCAGAATAAACAATTTTTCTTTCTTTCCAAATTTGTTTTACGTGAAACATTCTTTCAGGCCACTTGAAACTCCAGAACAAAATGTGAGGCGTCTGTCATGCAAACCAGACATAGTTCTTCCACACTCTGATATATTTGAGATAAACATTGAGAGCATAACAAACTGTGATCAATGTGGCGCTCTGTACTGCTCCGAAGGCTGCAGACAAAACGCGTATGTTAAGTATCACCGGATATTGTGTCATGACTCCAGTGATGCTCAACATCCTGTTGTTGTTCTTTTGGAGACTTGGAAGTGAGTATAATTTCATTTTATTTGTCTTTGATTGATTCAGATTCAGATTCAGATTCTTTATTTGTTAACATAGGTAGTTACAAACAGGTGTTACATTCTCATATGCGCTCTATGTTTTGCCATTTGGCGTACAAATATGATGATCAATTTTACATTTAATTATTAATTATCTACGTGCAACAAATACTTTTATCAATTTAAATTATAAAAAACAAGAATGCTAAAGTGTAAGCGATGCATAAATATTTTCAAATTGTCAACAATAAAATTTAAGAAATACGAGTAATAAAAATAAAAACGTCAGGAAAAAAAAAAAGTAATAAAGAAAATAATGTCAGTCATAAAATTTTAAATTAATACAGAAATGTCAAAGCAATTATTAAGCTATTCCTTCAATGTCAACAATTAAATCTAAGGGAGCACATAAATGATAAATGTCAATAAAATGTATTAGAATAATGTCAATGGATTGCAATGTAGATTAGTTAAAATAAATACAGTAATGTCAAAATAGATGAGCTAACACTTATTATCTATAGGAGGCATAATAGACCTGTCGTGCAAATATTCCTTTAGCGTGTAGTAACATTTATCAATTAATATTTTCATAAGCACTCTTGATGCCATTCAAATGAAGCCTGTAACCTCATGCAGTAGATAAGAATTCTGTTATTCACTTTTCATTTCTGAATGAGACAGCATTCAAAAGATTAATACAGAACCTAATTATTATTATTATTATTTATTTCAATCAACTTTGGATCATACAATTAAAATTACAAATTAATTAAATTATATTAAAATAGCAATATTAAATTAAAATAGTATCTTGACCTTAGTCAGTACGTGAACCATACAGCAGTGGTTCACGTACTGACAGTCAAACCGTTCAGGATACTGTTGCGGCTGGCCCGCACCCTGCGCACCAGGGATGTGCACTGCTTGCGCATGATTGTGTGGAAACAATCCACTTGCGCCTCGGCAAACATCCCCGACGCGCTACAGAAGCGAGGCAGCCCCAAGAGCACCCTGAACGCGTTGTTGTATTGGACGCGTAGAGTGCTGTACTGTTTCTGCGAATAATCCACCCACAGACTGCCAGTATGAAAGGACGTACAAAATGCCCTAAATATTGCTATTTTGACACCCTTCGAACACCGACCGACCGATCTAATGCACTGCCCAAAATACAATTCACAACAACTGCACATGCTTTTGAATTATGGGATTTGTAACTTACCTATTTTTAATGTCTTTGGGGTTTTGATAGCACAAAAACTCTTATATTCAAAGAGTTCTCAAAGGGGTGTGGCGGTATCTACATCGCCGCATGCGACCTACGCATCAAAGACCTGACGTGACACAAAAATCCTGACGTCACATAAATCCTGGATCGCGCAATTAGAGTATACCGCGCGCTGGACATATATACAAGAATCCAACATCAATCGTTGGGCAGTTGCCCGCCAGACATAACACCCGTCTGGTCGGAGGATCCTCCCTTTCCTTTGGTGGATGAGTGAACTTTACACCCTGTTCCTCATACCCCTAAAGGGGTACTGCTAATTTTTGTATGAAATCTCACACACATTTTCAGAAATGATTATAGATTATAAATATTTTTTCCAGACAAATGCACTACCCACCTGAAACAACAAGCATAATGCTTCTTGTAAGAATACTAGCATACATCCAACAGAGTTCAGACCCGTCTGCAGCAGTGGCTAAAGTGAAACAGTTCTGTCACCGCACTGAGAATGAAGATGCTGAACTAGTGCACAAGTTATTGGGCGAACAGTTCACGCATCAGATGAATACGTTGAGAGAGATGACGTCTCACGTTATTAGTGGAGATGAAGTGCAGGAGGTAAGATATTATAAATGTTAAGTACGATTTTCACCTGCCGGCATAACGCACCGTAGCGGATGCGCGCACACGCGGTGGGAGCCGAGTGAGCCGACTGCGTCCGCCCGAGTCGTGTGCGCGCTTTCGCCGGCACGCTATCATGACTAGAGCGACCACTAGTGCTTACGCGTCCCAGTCATCTGTTTCAACTTGCTGGGCTACGACGATATCCGGGCGCACGCCGCCGCGCGCGTTTTTAACCGATCACAGCCGACTGGCTACCGACACATACACACGGCTCCAACCGGGTTCCAATCCGTGTAAATTCCATGCAATTATGACATTTAATTACTTC
The DNA here is from genome assembly GCA_947522985.1 of Lithophane socia. NCBI lineage: Eukaryota > Metazoa > Arthropoda > Insecta > Lepidoptera > Noctuidae > Lithophane > Lithophane socia. The sequence continues at coordinate 12,613,532 of OX383262.1, read as the reverse complement.
ATAAACAATTAAATATTCTTTAACACATTGTAAAATTCCGGCCCGGTCGGTGAAAATCGTGCATTACACCAATTTCACTAAACTAATGATGTAGACAAGAACTGGTGAACAAGTTTTTACACTCGGAGTGATATTGACATTGATTTTTTACCTACTCATAGACAATTGTAATTTCCACACAATTTCTGTCTCTGTTTGGAGTGCCAAAATATTTAAAGTAAGAATTGGTTCAGACTTAAAACAAATATTATTAGTCCATTTAAATATTTACTCGAAGGCGGAAATCCAATGTGTGCACATGGTCACTGCGCTATTGAGTGTTGAGAAACTGTCCACAATTTACATTCAAGAGTTGTTAACCATCAGAGACCAACCTTTATAACATGGCGTTGTGGTGGCCTACATTTACTATAAGGCGTAATTTTCTGTTGTTACGTAATACACTTTATAGATAGTGTCATAAAGTGCAAAGTTGTATGAACATCAACTCAGATATCCAATGGCTCCACGAACTTCCTCGGGCTAAAAGTGCGCTCGTGTCAGCTCACTTGCACTTTAAGAAACTGAACATAAGGTATATTATTCTGTGTCATAAAAAATGTTTGGTCCTGCGTTTCTCCTCTACCTATTGCAAGCTCTGTTTCTGTTAGGTATTGATGGTGTTAAGTACTTTCTGTAATCAATATTCCAATATTGATTCTAGCTTATAAACTCAATTGGTTGAATAAATAATAAGAGTTCACTTTTTTGTTGTTAAAGTCTGAAAAAAAAATTTGTTTATTCAATTATTTATTTAAGCTCGCTCACATTACTACAGACTATTTACAAAGTGTTAGACAGTATTTAAAACATCATTCCAATCAGGTTTTTTTGTTTACCGTCAAGCAGGTTCTTTACATTTTTTAGTGATGAAACATCACTATTTACATTATGAAGTGATGAAATACCAGTAATAATAACATCACTCTTGTAGCCTCGAAAGGTTAGGCAGATGTATAAAGTACAGTCAAGTCCTTCTTATATCTTGGTCAGTTTTTAAATTCATTCCTAAGCTATAAATATTTTTAAAAAATTTAATTGCCAGATTGTCAGGGTCATAATTATTATTTTTAATTTGGTCTGACATTGGCACATGTAAAGAAGATGGCCGAATGTCATCCTGTGGTATTGACATTACGCAATATAATTTTAAATGCTAAGTCGGTAAAGCAGATTCTATCGTGCAATGAGCAAACAAAAGAAGCCCTTAGGGTGACGAAGATATTTTGGATGCGAATGTACAGTCACGGACTTTAATTGTTGAGCCATCTGGCACTGTTCGTATTTTAGCCGTGTAATGCAAATCGGGTTTATTCGGTTCCCGACACGCAAAGTCATATGTCTTCATATTAAAAGAAGAAAATTATATTTCATACGAGTATCTTTACTTATCTGAGAGCCAGAACTACAAACTTGACAGCAGAGTGACTACCAAAAGTCAAACAATTGCAGGTCTAGCAACAGTAACCTAGCAACGATAAACAATCGTTTCTGGGTTACTGTTGCCATAGTAACGTTAGCGAACGGAGAAATATTAATAGTAATTTCGACAAGTTCGAAAGTAACGTCTCCGACATCGATATTTCAACTGTCACTGTCTTCAGTTAAATTTTCAGAATTATCGAGAAATGAAACTGCAAAATTGAAAAGGTTGAAGGTGGCTCATCAATTAAAGTCCGTGACTGTAGGTACCTACCCTACCTACATCTACATTTCGCCAGTAGTAATAAATACTTTTAAATCCTTTTTCAGTTCCTAACACCAGAAGGTTTCTGCACGCTTATGGCGTTAGTTGGCACAAATGGGCAAGGTATTGGCACCAGTCCATTGGCCATGTGGGTGAATTCAGTACTGGAAGTCACCATGTCTGATGATGAGAAACAACAGCTGGATCTGTTCATTGATAAACTTTATCAGTATGTGGAAGAAGGTATGTTATAGTGATACTACATTGATAAGTAAATACTTACGGCCAGTTTCTTCATCAAAAGTAACAGCCAAAGTAACAGTCAACTGTTCTTCCGCGCTGTTGCATTAACAACCCTCGCCTCAGCGCCGAGGATTGAAAATACAACAGTACAAAAGAACAGTTAACTGTTAATTTTGATGAAGAAACTGGCCGTTAGACTTCTTCAATTGGTTAAAACACTATTTTACAAAAATATTCTGCATATTTTTGGGCAAAAAGAGCATCCTGAGTCACCACACTGGCAAAATCTACTTACTATAATATAGCTTTTGCAGTTAAATTTTCATTGGAGGACTAGGCTTCCAGTACATGACGCCGGAGCCGTAACGGAGGCACCGGCTTCGGACCGCATGTTTGTGTATACTAGTGAATATCGCCCATGCACCGCACCGGCGCGGTGCAGCGTAGCAATTACATTTTCATTCTGAGATGTTTTGATTTTGTTTCATCTTTCGGTCGGGCGCCGACCGCTGCGGCTCCGACAGCGTGTACAGGACAGCCTTAGGCCTCAGGGTCAATATAATATCCACATACAAAACCTGTGTAGTAAAAATACATGGACTTTGCTGACGACTGATAACATGATAACAACACATAACTAGTAATATCTAAATAATAGTACTTTTCCAGAATGATAGAATTTTTCCATCATCTTTATTTCAGAATCCGGCTCATTCTTAAACACGGAAGGTTCAGGCCTATTCCAGTTGCAAAGCTCTTGCAACCACAGTTGTGCCCCCAACGCGGAGTCAACCTTCCCTTACGGCAACCACAGGGTGCAACTGAAGGCGCTGAAACCTATCATGCCGGGTGATGAAATTTGCATCAGTTATCTGGATGAATGCGCCCTGCAAAGGTCGCGACATTCTCGACAGAAGGTGAGTTTTGTGGACTCTTTTATTACTATATACTGCATTTGGATAAATTGTGAACTGTAAAATGTGACTAACACATAGAAATGAAATGAAATTGTTTATTCTGTAAATAGGATATTGGAATTACTTTTACACGTCATATTAAAAAGTTGTAAAAGTAAGTTAGATGAGGTCGGCGTTTCCTATCTGATTACTCTGAGAAGAAAGGCCGAAACAAACTCAGAGGTCAACTCATAGTGTCACTTGTGCACTTGAGAATCTTATGCTGTGTGAGTGAGTGGAGTGACCGTAGCTGAATTTTGGGCCAAACATATTAGAACTTTTTTTAAATTACGTTTTTCTATCAATACGCTTATAAGAAGTCTCATAGTATACATAATGTAGGGTATTTCAATCCAATTTGTTAGAAATACCAACTAACGGGTCATTAATTAATTTTTTCGCGACGACCCCTCGACCTAAAAATTAATTGTCATCGGTTGACACTTCAGATACTAATTGTTGGAAATAACGTGTCAATTTAATAGGCAAAGGCGCGCGACGACTGGATTAGCGTCTGAATTCCAAGTCTCAGCCGATGAAAAAGTCATCAAAACTTTTTAGACATTGAACAGTTATCAGAACAACCCCTCAAATGTTACACAATTTATGTTCCAAAACTAATTTCGTCTCCATTTACCTCACAGGAGTTAGCCCAAAACTACCTATTCGTTTGCTGGTGCGACCGCTGCAGCGCTGAATCTTCGGAACCAGATTGTACCAGCGAGGAGGAGATGAGTGACGAAGACATTGATGCGGATGACTGATGTTCCAACCTTCTGGCTTTCTGTCTCCTCGGCTTATGATGCAAGAGGTGCGGAAGGTACAGGAAAGGTAAAAGACTCCTTACAGAGAACCGCTTTCTGGCTCTATTATTTTTCACAGTTCTTTTTTTTATTTTCTGGTTCGCGAAAGACGTTCTTTCTTTGTATGTTGAGTTGTTTTTGGAACGCGTGGATAGGAGTGACTATTGAAGTGTTTATTAATTGGTGAATTTATTAATTTCAAAGAGTGGTTTTTGTTTTTTTTTTGGGTTAAATGTGAATCTACAGAATGTGTAGAAGTTAATAATAAATAAGTGATCGAATTCTCAATTTATCGCTTTGATCTGTTAAGACTTTGATGTGTGTAATATTCCTAGTGTATTTAATTTTCATGGGAATTCATAGCTTTTTTTCTAACAACAATCGATTTCGATAAATGAGAGACTAAGGCAGCATTTGACTAAATAAAAATAGGCCATTTCTTTGTGTAATATCAGTGTTTATTCAGTTTTTACATACTTATGTACCAAACTGTTTAGAAATAGCTTAAATTATTTATATACAATCAGTAAATAGTTATTAAGAGAAGTTATTTATTTATAACTGATTGTATTTGCACAGTTGGTGTTATATACGTTAATGTATTGTGTTATTGAAGTTGAAAATAAATATATGTGTTTATTATTTATACGTAAATATTTACGTAGTCAGTCGAAAATCTTTTCGAAAACTTTCTGATCATTTAGTAATTCTGAATAATTAAATATGGCATCTAAAATCATATTATTATAATAAACCAGAAATATTCATGTTAAATATACTATAAAGATCTCTATTCCATGTTTAGATCGAAATTTATAGTGTAATCTTATTATTAGTCAAATGTACGATTAAAATAATGAATACTTCCATTATGTGTGATTGTTAAAGTTAGGAAAAAAATGCTTTGATTATAGCACAATTTAGTACATTGCACATTATAGTTGTAGAATTTTACAAGTGCACGTTAGTCATTGTAATTTAAACCTTATGTCAACGATCTAAAGATGACATTCTTGTGATTTGCAATACTTACTCGATGTAAATACCTGTTTTATGTACTTATTCGTTAGCATCCGAGATATTTCCGTAGAATATAACTATACAGGGTGTAAGGGACTAATTCAGTAGACAGGATTCTGGACCCCCAGCGTTAAAAAATTTCGCCCAGTCGGATTAATACGACAAATGTTTTCGTGCCCGTGCCGCCTCAGTCGTATTTACACGACCTATGTTAGTTTTTATTTTTTTATGTCATTGCACGACCCTATTCGTCGCAGGTATTTATTTGTCGATTTAGGAGCTGCGCGACAAATGATATTAAACAAAGCCGTCAATAGGTTAAAGAAAAATCAGCTGTTCCATACATTTTGATCATGTAGTTTGCACTTTATTATGGAACAGCAGATTTATTTTTAAATGTCCCTTGCACCGTTTATACTTTTCGTTGGCTGTATGACGTAATGAGCAAATAATTTCCGATTATAGGTACATTCGTAACGGCACTAATAAAGTATAGCAAAAGTTATATGTAGATAACATAATATTATAGTTTTATTATAGTAATAAGAATGTGTCTATAAATTCATATTATGATGAGGGTTGAAGTAAAATTGTACCTAAAACACCTGTCTTATAATGGCCTAAAAATTATAATGGAATGTAGTATTATGATACCATTTTTGTATGCCTGGAGAATTGTTGGGCGATATTGTACTCTGTATCGTTAGCGTAGAGTTTATAATTAAATGTTGCTCTGGCTATTTGGTTCCTAAGTGTGAATTTGCATAGCAGGGATGTAATGAAACGTTCAGTGCTTAAGTAACCTAATACTAAAGTTTTTTTTATAATACAAAAATATAACTTAGATGAAAATTTTAGTTTTGAAGCCCCCCCCGCCCACAAGGTGGACCGATGACCTGGTGAAAGCCGAAGGAATCCGCTGGATGCGAAGCACAGAACCGGTCGAAGTGGCGGTGCTTGGGGGGTTTTCGGCTAATAAACAATAGGTTATTTTTGCACTGGCTGTTTTGTATGAAATTGGGCCAAAACTTGATATTGGAAGAAGCAATCGAATTTGTAACATAATGAGGCCTAAGTGTCGGCTTAAACGTACATAATTTTAAGATATTTTGACGTAGTTCGTATGTATTGTATTCTTATGTCAAATTATCGCAACTATGCACAATTTTATTAGGCATAAATGTGGGTAGCTCAATGTAGTATGGCATAACAGCTGGTAGTGAAATCTATGAAAATGTTTGATTCTAAATATATGAAAGAATTAAAACTCGTTTATAAGGTGAGAGTTTCTCGAAAACGGGTTATGATGAGCGCTAAAATGTACAGTTGAGTCTTTTATATCTTCGTTAGTTTTCAAATTGTTTCCTTCAACACACACATAATCCCTTTTGAAGCTGCGGCACTGAGCAGCCTATTGCCACCTATTGCATAGAAAATTATATTTAATTACTTGATAACAAATATCAAAATAGCATACACTTTTGGCCAATATCCAGTTGACATCAACCTAAAATCCTTTTAATTGCCTGGCCGTTTATGACGCCAATATATCAATGTTTTTAAATTTAATTGTCAGCGTCTAATTCAGTGTCACATTCTTAATTCGGTCTGACATGTAAAGAAGATAGTTAAAATGTCGTTCAGCGGTATTGACATTACGACGAATATACAGGGTGTTAGGGTAAACACCGTTATCCTTGCAACCAGTGGTTTGGTTTCATTTATAGAACGTTAAATCAATGGAAAATGACAACTTTTATTTTAATCTACATTTTACCACAAGAGACGCAAGTTCGTTGCCCTATGCGCTAGGTCAACGAACTTGCGTCTTAACACGGGCAGAGGGTGTGGGATGTGACCTGACCGGCCGCGAGCGCGACCCCTCTCTCAGTCAGTCAGCTGTTTCGCTAGAGAACACGGTGTCGGATAGAAACTTTTTAAAATCTTTTAATGAAAATAACGTTTTATTTTTGTTCGGTCATTTATTTTTATATTTAAGTCAATTACCCATGGTTTGAATGACAAGAGTGTTTACCCTTACAGCCTGTATAATGCTGAGTCGGTAAAGCAGATTCTATCGTGCAATGCAGACAAAAATAGCTCTTAAGGTGATGAACATATTATGGATGTGATTGTACTAAATATGGCATTTTATGTGAAACACCGTTTTTTTTTCTTTTTTTGTTTGGAATCCATGAGAAGTGCATGGCATTGGCCATTAAAATGCACTGAGGGCAAATTGTTTAAACATTGTTACTATTGAAATATTATGTTAATGTTTTTTAGCTTTTTGTTGTAACAAAATAGCTATGTAAATTGTTATGTACGTCATACCTTTTTAGTAGGTACTTGTAATCACTGCAATTATAACTTTTACTATTGTAAAACATTAATTATCGTAAATCGGTCTAAATATTATAGGTGTTATAATATCAGGGTACTAAATTGTGCCAAATAGATATTAGAGTAGATTGTTCTGGAATAGATTTAAAAATTAAGCTGAACTATAGATGGCAAGCGCTTCAAGTGCTGTTGACTACACAGATGGATCATATCAGCTGAAAGCATACAATATTAACAACCAAATTAAATCTATAGTCAGGGTAGAAAAACTTTCGTCATTTTTTAAATAAGTATATTTGAAGACTTGATAACAAAAATCAAATAAAATATCATCGGTGTCGATGCTACACCGACAACTAATGTCTACTTGACATCTCATCTACATCAACCTGATAGCAGTGGTGGCCCAGTGGTAACGGTCGCGACTTACGAGTTGTAGGTCGTAGGTTCGAACCCTGACAGGCGCTTTACTTTGCGTAAATTATTTCTCACCACTGCTCTCAAAACGGTGAAGGAAAACATCGTGAGGAAACCGGCATGTCTTAGAACCAAAAATTCGAAGACATGTGCCTTCTACCGACCCGCACTGGGCCCGCGTGGTGGATTACGGCCCATTCCCTCTTACAGAGAGGAGGCCTGTGTCCCAGCAGTGGGAACATTATAGGCTGATTATGACATCAACCTGAAAGAATTTCGGCCTTTCTTCTCAGAGTAGTCAGATAGGAAACGCCAACCTCATCTAGCTTATTTTTAATATGACGTGTAAAAGTGATTCCGATATCCTATTTACAGAATGAACAATTTCAAGATGACTCGACGAACGTTTTGTTACAGTGGCTGGATCACAGAACAGATAAAAGAGGTTAGAAAGGAAATAGTCCCTGATTTGTATTAGAACGCGTGTCGCCGCTTGTTTCCCACTCTTTAATTCCACTACAATCAAGAGACCAATACGTACGCGCATTACGCACACAAAGAAACCACTCACACTTAGATCAGTAGTTTGCTATTGGTTGCCACACAACGCAAACACTGTGTTTGACGTACACTCACACACGCTCAAAAGCAATTTATTTCTCATACATGTTACGGCGACCAAAAGGTCGATTAATTATATCGATAAAATTGCTGTAATTTTTAAGTTGGAAATTTTTCGCTATAATATTGGGAAGGGGGACAATTAGCGTGGACTTACTAAATACATATAAATAATAATGTACAATTAAGGGGGAACATTCGATAAAGCCGCGAAATTCAAATTTTCTTTAGTTTTTTGCTAATTGTAAAATGTAAAATTACACAAGTAAAAAATACAAGAATATTTTAATATTGAACAATAATATTTATTTATGAAACTGTTGGATATTAAAACTTAATTAACTAAATTAATAACATTTTAAATGTATGTTTTCATTATACAAGGCTAACCTCAAACACACAATATACTTAGTATCGACATTGTGTACAACTTGGTACAACACTATCGATAAGCATGGATTTCGCCGAATTTCAGCTTTGGCTCGTTGCACGCAACGTTCGCAGTGAACGCAATACATTGCGTAATCATTCATCTAGTACAAGATGGTACCCATGCATTGAAAGCAATGTATAATTTTGAATCTGTTTGCGATTATATCGTTTTTGTCTTTAAACTACATAATATTATTGTAATAATTACAAATATCACTTGTATTTAATGGTTTTTGGACTTACCGGTGAAAAGAAATCCCTTCCCGGGCAACACTACACACCTGGCTTCTTTTCCGACACGTAATAATAGCACAAGACGGCATAATTCTTTTTTATCAATATGAGCGCGACTGTTGACCGTTGAACCAAATTTCGGTTGACTTATGAGCGTTTGCTCATAAGTGCGGCGCGCTTGCCCCGCCCACAAGGCCCTTCTAACCTCTTTTATCTGTTCTGTGGGCTGGATCATACTAAGCAGGACATCCATGCTTACATGGCTTGTAAAGCGTTTGTCATCTATTCAATATCGAGTAATTCATTCATACATAACTAAGCAATATAAAAAAGTACCGCTTGTTATAATCAATATGTTTATTGCGGAATTTATTTGGTAAGCAAAAGCGAAAAAAAACTGTAAAAAATAATAGCGCTGGCACAGAAATTGTTTTCAGGAATCACAGAATATAATTAATGTTTTTTTTTATATGGAGAATGTTATCCAGCTTATATTTTTAAAATAAACAATTTGTCAATATTAAATGCTTTTATAACTTTTGTAGGAACCTAATAATTAGCACATATCAGTGGCTCCACGTAAAAAAATACTGGAGTACAGCTGTATCCGGTTAGACTGGAAGCCGAACCCGACATAGTTGGGAAATGGCTACGCAGATGATGACCTAATAATTAGCTCCAATTGTAAATTAAGTGTTTTTCTGTGGATGTTCGGTGAAAACTTAAATAATCTTTGTTTTTAACCCTTAAAAATCATGTCATGTATCATACATCTTATCGACATGACAATGATAAATGATTAACTATTTCGTTCACCTTTTTGATATTCAAAGTTTTGTAGGTAAAAAAGTAGTCTTCTTTACAACTTCTTTTAGGTTTAAACGATAAACGAAATCAGTAGACATAACATGTAGAATACATTATTATGTTTTATACATATCTTGGTGTAAACGCGGGACAAAACAAAATCGAGATTTTATGTTTTCTAAAGTCGTGTCTATACACAGACTATTGGTGAGTCGGGTACGCTTACGACCCAGGGACGAATGAAGAACTATCAGACTGCAAAAGGTATTTAGAGGCATGAGGAACAGGAAATAGAGTTCACTTATCCTCTATAGAAAAAAAAATCAAGTAATAAAAACTAAAACCCAACTACGACTTAAAAGGTATAAACAAGACACCACAGACAGACAAATTAAAAATCCGGAGTCACACGTGTTAGGGCATAAATCGAACAGATTACGTGTGACTCCGGATTTTTAATTGGTCTGTCTGTGGTGTCTTGTTTATACCTTTTAAGTCGTAGTTGGGTTTTAGTTTTTATTACTTGATTTTTTTTAAAATTCTTTTGGGGTTATAATATATTATATTTGAAATGTGCTCATTAAGCCCTTTCATTTGATACCCAACATGGTACGATTAAACCATATTTTTTTAAGTTCCTCACGACGCTTCTAACGATACCTCATTTGTCAAATTGTGATAAGTGGTTTGGAAGATAGGAGGTAACAGATGAACATGCATACATACATACATACATAGATACATACATACATACCGGTCAAAATCATAACCCTCCTTTTTTCTTCGCCGTAGTCGGGTAAAAAGAGAAGTTTAGTATCCTCCGACCAGACGGTTATTGTGCCTGGTGGGTAACCGCCTAACGATTGATGTCGGGAAATTTTAAAGCGGGAAACACTGCTTGCGCGATGCAGGATTTTACATGACGTCAGTGTAATGCGTAGCTCGTATGTGGCGATGTAGATGCCGCCACAGGTACTTCCCTTATTTTTTGTTAGGATTTTTGAAAGAGCGAACTTTGCTCGGGTTTTGTGGTTGATTTGCTTATTTGTGGCTGCGTCTCAAGCCTTTTTTTTTACAAGCTTTTTAACCGACTTCAAAAAGGAGGTTCTTAACTCAATTGTATGTTTTTTATTAGTCAGTGTGGTCACAGCTTATCACATACACCCATGATCACGTAGGACACGAACAGATAGATATTGTTGCAAACACCTACGTAAATCCGTATGCGTTGTTTCAGTAACAATTTCGACGTTCTTCAATGTAAGGAATTTAATTTGCGTAAACTTAAATTACGAGTGGGTTTACGGTATGTCTAAATTGATTACTGTGATATTAATAAACATCTTATTTGTAAGTCTTGACTAATTAAACGGTTGAAAACAGTCTTTAACTATCCAAGAGTCCTTGATGGGGTCACTTGAATGAAGTAAGTGCTGCTACAGTTAATTATTAGAGTGGTAAACAGGTCGTTTGTTGTGGGTTTGTAAATTAACTGAGTTATTCAGAGTAACTAATTGTTGAAGCGATGTTTATAATTAAACTGTATCTGGACTAATTTGAGGCAACACTTGATTGGATTGATCGTGACTTGTGCAACATTCTGGCGCCAAAACTAGTTGCCACATATGCATTAAGTTTTTTGATATATATTTTCGGACCTAAATATTGAGCTCTCGACCGAATTTCGGCCATGGCGACCAATCTCAGCGGAGACCAGCCTTCGCGGAAGATAATATAGAGCACAAGTGTGTGCGAAGACACAGCACTTTCTCTTTTCTTACTCTCATAGTCCGATGGGACAGCAATCCGACACGACTGGAGAGAGATCAGGCGCAGGACCAACGGCTTAACGTACTTTTCGAGACATGGGGGTATCACACCGCTAACTTCGAAACTCTGGGCTGTTACTAAGAAATTCCCAAAAATAATGGAAAAACCCAAGAATACTTTGCCCGACCTTGAAATCGAACCCAGGACCCCACGCTCAGAGCTTGCGACCTCGACGAGACCAAAGGGCCGGTGGGGGATGGAGGTAGAGGTCTATAGACAGAACACAAGTAGCCACAGCTATGTGATTCACTGTTTCTGAATATTGAAAGATAATTATTGCTATAGACAAAGCAGATCTAGGTACACCTTTTTACACTTACCAACCTACCAATGAGAGTAAATATTAATCGAAAGTATTGGCCTTAGCTGCTTCGGAAATTGAAATTCAATAATATTCCGTGCATTTGAAGCATTTGCATCGTTGCATTGCAATAATGCACTGAAGATTCCATTCGTTTATTAATTAATATACTAAAAATGTATTCCAAACATAACAAGTGTTCCCCTCCAACGTTGACCCGACACAATTACACGAAAAGGCCAGAACACCGCCACTGTTTTACGATGTTGAATATTAAAATGGCGATCCATAAAAATAGCTTTGAATACAAGACAAAGTCTTCCCGAGCGAGCATAGTGCAGCCTAAGCCCGGCTCAGTGCAAACATTCATTCGTGCTCACCCCACTTCAAACGGCGTCTATCCTTAAAAGGGAGGAGAAAATTATCTCGTGAATAAATTATATTTTCCCCCCTTTATGAAGACAGTTGAAGTGCATTTTCGTTCATGTTTTTTTTTTCGTCTGACTTAGATCAAAGACATTGTAGGAATTCCGGCTTGAGCCCGTGACCCCGCAAAAATAAAATGAATAAAGAATTTAATGTGAGTTGATGTCTTGGGATAATAACGTTAAAGTGCTTTAGAATGTTTCCCGAGCGAATTGTTAGTTTTCCCAATTCTGTTTGTCTGTCGAATTCTGACCTTTGGCGTGTAGAGGTGTCGGCACTCCACACGTAGGAAGGGTGGCACGTGATTCTGCCTTTGTTATGATTGATATGGCAACTAAGAAGTATTTTTGACATTTCTGTTTTGTTTGAAGAATATGTTCAGTGACATTTCATTGCGAGTGATCATCTTCATTACTTTCATCTTTCGTGCCTACTTACCCGTGTATTACTTAGGTCGATTCGGCATACAAGATCAAAGGAGTACCTAATTTAAGGGAAAAGGTCAGATAGGTATCGCATATCATGGCGTGTGTGTGTTCTATTCATATTGCTAAGACATTAATTTGTAGGTACTTAAGTACCTACAGCACGCGTAGCATGACCACCGAAGAAACAATGTCATGCTACGCGGTGAAACGGTTTTGTCGACGGAAGAATAGACAAAATGTCAGATCAACAATCACTATCTGTCATTTTGTCTACTCTTCCGTCGACAAAGCCTGTTTCTACGGTGGTTATGCTACGCGTGCAGGTCAAGTATCAAATCAATCAAATCGAATCGAATCATATAATTGCATAAAATGTGGTAGGTACAAGAGATGTTATTTTATAAAATTCAGTGCAAAGACTTAAACAGAAAGTTTTTAATAGGATAGAAAAAAATTATGTTAAGTAGGTACATACATGTGATACATGTCTATCTTTGGTTATAAGTTATGCTTAGCAAAGTTGCCCTGTTAAAAGTCTCACCTTGGCAAAATTAACATGTAGGTATCTACTTACATCCTGGCAGGGTTGCGGGTTAGTCCGAAAGGGATACCGGGACCTTGGCAACAGGCAACTGAAGGAACACGGGTGGGTTTTAGTCAGTAAAAGTCTGACACGCCCTTCCGCTCCACCCAGAGCGGGAGAAGTCATTGGATGATTTCCCACCCTCAAAAAAAAAAAAAAGGTATCTGCTTACATGGTGTGATAAGAAGAATAGGCAATTTGTAACGTCAATCGCGGGTTTTACTCTTTAGGCACTTAGTAAGGTACCTTATATGTTGTAACTCGACATTTTACAATGCACCATTGCCTGGCTCATTTTCATCTCTTGAAACTATTACGCACGTGCCGGTAAAGGGATTAACTAACAATAAATACCTATTCTTCTGCTTGCTGGTTCCTTTAAATTTCGAAACCAGCGTTCCGTTTGATTCAATTTATAACAGGGCAGCCGTCGCTAATCGGCCGAGCGAAATTCCTGTAGCCAGGGCAACTGTGCACAGTCCCCACTCTTTGATTTACGTCAGTCCCTTTGCCCTCGCAAAACTGAATACGATTATACTGCAAAAAGGACAAATCGTTAATGTGGTTCTCAAAAGCGGTCGCAGGGAGGACATCGCTTCACTAGAATGTGCTAATAACGGCGACCAGATATGGAACGGTTTAGAGGAGGGCTAGATTTAAATTAAAATCATCCCTTTACTTTGAAGAATTGGTCGGGAGGGTATTTAATTGTGATCCGTTCGGAATATTGGTGTTTTCGTGAGTGGGTTGAGTATAATTGGCGAATTTTATACTCAGATGCCTTTTGTCGTCTGTTATTGAGTTACTCGAGCGTCCCTTCGGTCGTGGAATTGCTTTGAGTAATGAAAAATTTTGTGATAATGCGGTTTCGTAATTTTGTGCTTGGGATTGTAATTTGTGGTAGGTGCTCTTTGACGTAATTGGAATCCTTTGCTGCTATTGTTTAGTTTTGTGTTATAATTGTCTTTTTGTAATTTTGTAGCAAAGGTAGACTTTATATTCTAATTCGACCTAGGTCCTGAAACAATCTTACCACTTTTTGCAGAAATTCTGCCAATACGATTTTATTTAGCTAATACTTACCAGTGCCTCTCATATTGTAGTCCACGTTGTGTAACTATAACATCTTCATTCCCTAAAAGTTTTTGCTGAATTAATTCTCCTCATAAAGTCGATAACTCATCTCCTTTTACAAGGTGAAATTCAACGAATCCAATAATTTAAAACCGTTCTGCCTCAAGAACCATCAAATATCATTCGGACCTAGAAATTACCTACATTATATGAGATACATGAATGCCCTCATGTATCTCATATAATGTAGGTAATTTCTGGGATAGATTTTCACAATGTAAAGGCTGATTCACACAAGAGCTCTTCAAACACCGGATCGATTGGTCGAGCCTATTGCGGCCCAGTAGGTACCTATGTAGACTACAGCTTTGTGTTTACACTGGGATAATAGATATTCGATGGAGATTTAACCAAGTACCAACTTGTATTAGTATTCTTGTTGGTATTGCTTAGCGTTCGATCGTGCTATTTGGGCCACAAACGTTCGGACACGAAGAATTACTTCGTAAACCTATTTCTGTAGGCATGATGGATTTTGGTTGGACTATCGGTTGGTCTACAACGGTTCATGCAAAATGAGCGTATACTCATAGGTAGCTACTACGATACTAAATTGGAATAAATGGCACAGTTTACGTGTATCGCCCATGCAGTCACCAAACACCTAGCGACAATCTTACTAAATTTGTTCACTTGCCCGTTCAACTAGTATATGGAGGAAAAACAAAACAAGAAAGGAAATAAAAACGAATCCTCTCAACGCTGTTTACGATTTCAAGTAAACTCTCACATCCGACAATTTCACCTCAAAACTAATTAAACAAACAAAAACCGCTGCAGTAATTGTACCGAACCACGTAAGTAGAAGAAACTTCACAGAGTTTGAAGCTAGTAAATTGAAAACCACAGCGGGGCCGCATAAACCCTGCATCGCTTTGAGGGAATAAAAACACGAACCAAATGAAAATGGGTTAAGAGCGCCCTCGGGGCAAGAGGCCCCTGATATAGGTTTTTGTATCAACGAGGCAACTCTACTCCCTAATAAAAATTTAGCAACGCACTCAATTGAAACTATTTGGCCAGTCACGTATCGATTGTTCCATTTTTTACGTGATTGTATCCATGAATTTTCGTTTATCGACAGGCTGGATTTCAGTATGCAGAGTGAAAGGTTAGTTTTCATAAAATGAGCTTTTTTACTGACGCTTAAATATTTCATCAAATCGCAGCATTTACTAAGATATTAAAAAAAGTAAAGTGCTATTGCGATGGCTTTAGACACGCCGTTGGCAATGTCCCTGAAGACGCAAAAGAGCATCCAGACGCCTTTGACAAAGAGAAAAGGAAATATAAGAGGTCGTTTGAATAGTAAAAGTAATAAACAAGTCACGACCTTATTCAAAAGGCTGTTTCCAATAGTGCACAAAAATGCTCTTTTCAGCTAATACCTACTCATTGCTTATTATGCTTTAATGATGGCATAGTTTTTTTTGAAGTAGGTATGATTCTACATAATGCCTTTTCTTGAAATATGTTTGCTTCTACAAAATGCCATTTCTATCCTGTTTCTATACTACCAACATACTTGTATGGTGGTTTATTTATCACTAATGCTGAAATAGCAGAATTAAAAGTAGATAACTTCTTAATTGCCTTACACAAATACCATTTTCAGGAGCTTTGGGCTCAATAAATTACCTAAGTTACATAAGTATACCTACGTTGAATGGCTATTAGATCGATGTAGGTATATCGCTCTACTACACAAAATTTCTTGCAAATCCTTCTAAATCCGTTTGTGCCTCTCGTCTGTCCAAACAATCTGTCTGTTTAGAACCGACATGTATGCTCCAGTAGCGATGTCAAGAAAAGTTAGGGTACTGCTTAATTAGGGAGGCTCGGCGGCGCGTTGCTAAATAACACCGATTTGGAGCAACGTTTGTAAGGCTTAAGAGGTGGCTTGTGTAATCCCTCCCCTACCCTGCCAGTGACGTATCGCGCACGTAGAACTGATTTCGAAAAGAAAATTAGCAGTCTTATTAGCTAACTTGAAACGCAGACTCGTATTGTGAATTAAATATTTAGTTTGGGAGTCGAAAGTTTTAGTGTAAATTGTTTTGAATGTTCTAAGGATAGGGTTCAATTTCCTAAAGCTAGATTTAATACCAACCTATAAAAAAACTGTAAGATACCTATTTTGTCACAAGATTTTCCTTGTGTAGTAGGTACCTTACCTGGAGAAAACAGCAAAGTAGGTAGGTACCTTCTTAGTAAAATATTTCTCGAAATTTCGAAAGTAGCTAATTTCCTTCTGCAACATACATGTTACACAAGTTGATCAAAAAGTTTGGACTTTTTGATCAACAAGAAAGTCCTTGGACTCAGATGAGTCATATCAGAAACAAGGAACTATTCGAAGGAGAAGCACGAATAGCTATTTATGGGTCATAAACTCATAATCCACAGGATTTGGTGGGTTAAGTTCGTCCAGCCATCCGTTGGTTGGTCGACGTCATCAATCTTGCTCAGACCCGCATAATCACAGAAAACGTAACCGTGGATTATATGCCGACCTCAATTTTTAAGCGATGCCATATGTCTTATACGAGGCTCTATACCGGGTCTGAAAACGGACGGGACGGCGCGATTAATCACAATCCTTTCTCCGTCTTATAAATTAGAATATTTGTTTTTCTGATCGAGTTTTTCGTGCAGTTTTCGTAACGCCCTTCCGAATATATTTGGGTTTTTAAACAGGTACTGATGGTATTGGTGTGCAGAAATTGTGAGATATGCAGATTACCACTATTATTTTGTTGTTTAAACAGTTTTAAAATACTTTAAAATTCTGGCAACACAGACAAAACAAAACGACCTTCTGATGAGAAGTATTGTTGGACAAAACCCCAATCCATACTATACTATATTACTATATATACGATATACTATATATATACTATATAAACGATATACCTACTATATAATATTATAAATTCGTAAGTAACATGTTGGCAAGGAGATAGATGGCATCCTGTAGGCTACTTTTTGTTTCAAAAATAATCCTATAGGGGGTGGTATAGGGGATGAAAGTTTGTATAGGAAACCCAGTATCCCGGTAGTACGCTCGCGTGGGCGAAGCCGCGGGCAAAAGCTAGCCAGAAATATAATTTCGTTACGAAATAATCCGTCGTTTACAAAACTAGTATCAAATCAAACAATGTTAATATTTTTTCCGACAATTTGCTTCTTAAGGGTGAAAGACGCTATCTCAGCAACGGAATGTGCTAATAACGAGATCGAAAAACCCTGCCAAGATAAAGTCAGGCCTTCGGAGGGTGAATTTTAATTAAATGCGTCTACGGACATTAATGAGATGAAAGTGAACTTGGCCCTTTAATCGTGATTTGTTTGTCCTAACGGTGGAGGGACCGGGCTATGAGTATCAGATAAGTACGAATACTTTGTATCTTAGGGTTCTTAGGTTACCTTATCGATGGAGAAAGTTTCTTTATGTAGGCTTTCAAGTAAACGAGCTCCTGTTTGTATATTGAATTTAGGTAGTACTTTACTTGGGACTTTTTACTTTGAGAAACTGACTATCGTGACCTCGAATTAGAAAAAAATGGAGAACGGCCCAGTTTTTCTTGCAGAAGATTTTAAATAAAAATAAAAAAAATCCAATCCCTGATATGTATTAGCTATGTATCTGAATACAAGACGGTCTGATAGGTTGTTCAATGGATAACATTTGTATAGGAGATTGGGTAGTGGATCATGAATTTTGATTAGATATCAGAATGTTGGAAATGTCCTATATACTGAAATGACCCTTCCTACGATACACTGAATGGTTTCGGACGCTTCCTTCGCATTGTTTAGTTCAATAGTCCTTGGAAACCGTACCTACTAAGATTTCGGGAATGGGTATTGAGACACACAAAGAGATTGTATGTAAAATAGCTTTGCCTTTTATAGACAAAGACAGACACACCCTAATGGTATGACGCGTCAGTGAAAACCTAAAAAAGCTGTCCCAAATCATGAACCGATTTAGAACAGATTTTGGTCCCGAGGCAAATTGGTCTATCTGTAGTCTCAAATGGAAAATTGCGAAGTCTCAACTGCAAAAGGATCTTAGCACAAATAAATAAGTCAGGGGTCATATAAAGAGACTTTTAAAACAACACCTGAATGCGAGATTAGTATACAATATGCAAGAAGTGGGTTTAAGTGGTAACGCACGGACCACATTAAACTTTCACAAGCTCGCCCCAGAAAAAGTAGAAAAAGGTTTTGACAAAACGGTGTCGTTTCGGCTCCCGTGCCTTAAAAGGATTCCGTATTTTCGATCTCAGTGGGACAATAAACCTATTTCTTTTTGTTTTATCTTTCACTTCAGTAGTACGTCTGAAGAATGATGTTCGGGTCCGAGTCTTCGGATCTTATTATTTGTTTTGTGATATACGAGAGGATCGTTGTTTGACCAGATCGTGTGTCAAATGTTTCGGGTCATGCGACGCTGAATATATGATGCGCGAGTAGCGTGATAGAGTAGATATGGAAAAGAGTTGTGTTGCTTCAAAGCAGGGAAGGTGTTGAAATGACACAGTAAAAATGAAGAGACCATATTAAGATCGTAGGAAATGTATGTCATGACGCATTCATAAAGAACGACACAGGACGAAAAATAGCATTAAAGAACAGAGGGAAGGAGAAAAGGGAGAGCTGAAAAGTAGCATTAATATTGGAAAAGTATTATAGCATAGAACGAAAAGAAGAACACGATATAAAGAGGTGCGACAGTTAGTTATAATAAAATAGACTCTTAACATAATGAGGAATGCCACTTTGGCTCTAGATACCGTCGTGAACCCTCACTAACTTATTTATAAATATGTGTTAATTAGCTAACTTTATTGGGATTTACCGGATATCCACTTCAGCAGAAATCGTTCAGATAAATCTTAATGAAGAGGCCTAAATAAAACACCATTTTCCTGTAAGTATCTGTTACTATTATCAGAAACAAAACACTCTCATCTTTTCCTATTCCTATTCTAGGGTGCGTGTATAATTTCTAATTACTATTTCGGTCCACTACAGGGGGCTGTGTATTTAGTCATTTTATCTCCACCCATACTATAAATCCTCTATAAAAGTTTCTGAAACAGTTAGCTTATAGCCAACATTAAAACATCCAGTGTCATAGTAACCATAATATCATCCAAACGGGTGTTATAATGTTGTACTGAATTTCATAATGCAACTCATTTCAAAAAAAGAACATTGTCATTCACGAGCGTTTCACTAACAAAGCACCGTAATTTAAAAACAAAACACATTCGAATTCGAAAAATTCGAATTCACGTCGTACCGCGCTATTTTTGTTCGATATTGGTATTGCAAAGAAACTTTTATAGAAGATTCATATCGTGGATGTAGATAAAGTCTTGTATGCAACTGTATATAATTAGGTAATAAAACACTCATGTGATACTATTAAACCCACATTCGTGTTTTAATACCCTTTATTATATAATTTATATAACAGTTGCATAAATAACTAATATAGGTCGCTAGGTGTTCGTTTTCCTATTTTCATACATCTTTAATGAAGTCTTATGTTTGGTATCGAGGGAATACAATACCGTAGGTAAGTACCGTCTTATTTTGGAGATAGCGGTGTCTCGTGGATCTGGATATGGATATTGGATACTGATGGTCTTGTTGTCTTATGGAAATGATTCTGCTTTTAGGGATGTGACTACGGGTGCTAAGTTTTCAGTAGGAGACTGAAATTCAGAGACAAGTATTGTATGGATATAGTTTTTCTCATCCTGGTGATTAACAAAAAAGAGTTCTATACTTTGGTTCCAATATTATAGCTACTATACTGACTGAGGAGCTGGTGGCTAAGTAATAACAGCCGCACGGGTTAGGTTAAGCTACACTCGCCGGGGTTGGTCCGTGGATGGGTGACCATCTTTCATCATATCGAGACTCCTCCGTGCCTCGGAAAGCACGTTAAGCCGTTGGTCCCGGCTGTCATTTGTGGATCTTTGACAGTCGTTACGGGTCGTCGGAAGCCCGAAAGTCTGACAACCAGTCTTGCCAATATAACCCAGTTACTGGGTTGTGAAGGTCAGATAGGCAGTCGCTCCATGTAAAATACTGGTATTCAGCTGCATCCGGTTAGACTGGAAGCCGACCCCAACATAGTTGTGAAAAGGCTAGGCAGATGACCTACTGTACTGACTGCGGTCCTGATGGAACGTGATTATTCTCCGCCTTACTGATGAAAGGGGTAGGTAGTCAATACGTTGACTACGTCACAGACACAGTTACAGAATACTATTGCACCTGAGGCAATGAGATATAACTATTGAGCAGGGGGCTTAAAACGGTCACTTTAGCAGAATCATGATATGAATCATCGTACAATGTCACAAAAAAATAATAATATGATCTGCGTGTAATTCATAGTACGAAATAATTCATCTGTCTGACAGTTTTCTGTGGAGATTCGTAGAATAGTCCACAAATATGAATTGCTTTTATTTAAAATTAGAGGAATTGCTAATGACAGCTGGGATTCAGGAAATGAACTGCTTTTGGAGGAATTGCTAATGTGGCCGGTTTAGGCCCCCACAGAGTTGGCAGAAATAGATTTGATAGTACCCAGCTACTTGGACAAACGTTTCTCAAAAAGCCCTACAAAACTATCTAAGCACAAGACAGATGACTTTCAATCCCGTACATCACAATTTATATACGGTTCAAGGCAATATCCATCCACACGACAAACAAAGACGTGTTCAACTTAGAAGGGGAGGTTTGTTTGCATGTCATTCACCTTGTGTCAATCGCGATCGAGTTGCGAGTCGACACAGTTTTAGCGTCGATACCCGTCCGTCATACGTCTATCAAATGCATAGCTATGATATTTTTAAGTGATGTGTAACGTGCAGATTTTATGGGCCAGCTGAGATAGCGTATGTGGAATATTCCTCTGATTTTAAAATGAGCTTGAAATGTTGCTTTTTCTACCCGATATGAAAATATCGTCGTAGCAGATAACTTCGGGTGGTCGCGTATTTGGCAAGCATTATTAGGCACCACGTGTTATGATATTCTGATATGGTATTCATGGCTCTGAGTATGATTTGTCAGTCAAATTAGTAATTTCTTTTTAAGTAATTTTATTTCCTTTCCTTTGCAATACTTTTTTTTTCAGAACTTTTATTAAACAGATACGGGTTAACATTTAAATATTTCAATCTAAGTGACACTTACCAATATAATTTACATATTATCAATACCCCATAACACATAAACGGGAATGACCCTATAAATCCATTTTTTCCAGCCCCTACAGAATGACCCCTGTGTTACCCTCTAGGACAGAGTGCAGCAATTTTTTCAAAGCCCCCGTTGCATATTTAAACACAACGTTTTGTACTACAAATTGGATTCTTCAATTTGCATTCTTTATTGCTTACAAATAGGTCTGCGAAGAATGGATGATGGCTGACGAGATTGTGCCGGCTGGATACAAAGAACTCGTGTAGGTACGTAGGTACAATACGGGAAATGTTTTTCAGAGAGTGATGTCTTGGCGGAAGAGAAGTGGCTAACGAGACTGCGGATTGAATTCTAGTTAGTTCGTAGCACCGCTTTAAAACAGTTCAAACTAAACATCGATAGTTCTGCAAGTCCGATTTATTCTAGTCGTGTTTTAGCCATATTGGTATCTTTCAGTTGGTGGTTTGAGGAAATAAGGCAGTTGTCATTTTGTTAAAGTATTGGCTGACCACATTTTCGTAATTTGCGACCTACGTCTACCATACTTTACATAAACACAAGAAACAAGCTTCTTATTATATTCTGACTTCGCAGGTTCATGCTGTCGAACAAGGTGGCCTAGCGAAACCGTGGCCTGAGTGATACCTACATCGTGAATAATACTTTATGTTACTTTTATTATGAAATAAAAACAGGTGCATGGTTTTATCGGGCTCAATGATGCCAGTCATATTGTATGCTTTGTGACACGTGTCACGTATACATAAAGAATGCAGTGACCCATATTCTTTTCTTGACTTTTGTGCAATGCTCTATTTCGAGATAGTGAAAAAGTCAAACTTAGGTCCTTCAATAGGTCTCATTTAGCTTTAATACCAAGGTTATGATAAGCAAAATGTGGGATAGCGGATTAGCAATTGATAATAGGATGCAATAGGCTAGGCGGATGTGTATAATATGTAAAAAAAATATATAATTATAATCTCACCTAGTCTTCGTTACCAACAGCGATAATAGAAAATTATCAGAAATGTGTAAAAAAGTCAGGTTCAATGTGGGTATACTGTAGATACCTCTGCCTAACATTTCGGGCAAATAAAGCGTGATTTTATGTTGTGTGTAAAAAAAAGAATGCAGAAATATCCGTGAAAACAATTTCTTGGTAATAAACATTGTACAGTTTCACTATTCTGTTTGTGATTTAATTTAAAAAATCAGCATTTCCACACGAAATGGTGAAGTGATTGTTTTGAATGAATTGAACATGTTTTGCTGCTTTATAATCTGCTGTGAGTGCGAAATACGCGGAATCAGCAACCTTGGAGTATTTTTATTACAGACAGGCAAAATCATGTATAATTTTGCCTGTCTGTAATAAAATAGTCTACATACTAATAAAATCCAGATTTTCGCAGTCAAGTTTTGATAATATTATTGTCATCTCATCTTTATTACATACTAGCTTCCGCCCGCTGCTTCGCCCGCGTGGTATTTCGATAAAAAGTAGCCTATGTCCTTCCTTAGAAATAAATTATTCTTATTCTTATTCTTATTCCCCGGGAAGCCATCTATTTCCATGCCAAATTTTATCGAAATTTATTCAGTGGTTT
This sequence comes from Lithophane socia, assembly GCA_947522985.1. NCBI lineage: Eukaryota > Metazoa > Arthropoda > Insecta > Lepidoptera > Noctuidae > Lithophane > Lithophane socia. Next base: position 12,590,376 of record OX383262.1, on the reverse strand, counting down.
AGGCGTGAAAAGGTAACATACAGACAGACAGACAGACAGAGTTACTTTCGAATTTATAATATTAGTATGGATATGTATAAACAACATATATGACGCCTGTGTATCCCCGAAGGGGTTAGGCAGAGGTAGTACACCTACATTTCGCACGTTATTTTTATGTCTCATCTTTATTAGTTGTGTGAGATTAGAACAGTGGCTTCTAAACTGTAGTACCAAGTAGGTACTACATAAAATCCTATATTTAACCCACCTTTCCTTATGTTATGAGTTAGTTGTCACTTACTCAATTAATGATTAATTTGATAAAAAATGTTAATTCGGTTAAGTGTCACGAGATCAATAACTTTTAATTCAATTAAGTGTTCAGGTGTATAGGTATAGAGGAGTCCCTTATTTTCAATTAGAATAAAGTGTAATTGACACGGCAGTTGGCGTGACAGACTATTGTCACTGATAACAGGCACGTCGTCAGATAACTATTTCGTCAAATTGTAATTCTAATTTCGTTATAGATTTCGTTGGTTCATAATTCATTAGATTTTTTGTCGACTATTGTTCGTTATGGTTTTTTTGTTTTATGTTTAGACATTGTTGCTGTTTGTTACCTATTCCTCTGCCTCTGCCTTCCTATACCTCTGCTGAAATATTAATTTATTTCAAACAGCATCACATCAAAGCGATTCCAATCGAGTTGTAGACACAGAAAACAAAGCCATAAACTCACATTTCACTTGCCATATACATCCACCGCACTATTCCGCATAATTCGACGCGAAACATACTATAAAGTGACCACACAACATTACTTTTTCATTCTCACCTCAACTTACAAATTCCGGGCACAGTACACCGCGACGCTCCAGAGAGTTGCTCCTATTTTTGAAACACAACCACGGTCCTAATTTCGGAGACACCGCGACCGCCGCAAATCGTAAAGTCGGCTAAGTTAGTGCAACACAACCCCTTGCCTACGTCGCGTCGCCTACGTCACACACACATAAAACCCTACGGTATATAAAACCGGAGTTTTCCCCGGAATTGTGTTGTAGATTGTTTTAATCTCGACTCAGTCGTGATAAGCTTTTTTCGTTTCCAGTTTTTAGGTTAACTATATTCTAAACTTGGGACATACGTTTTTGTTTTTTATGCTGTGGTCACTGGAAAGTTATTTTTGTTTAAGCGACATTAAGCGCGGCGTTGGGAACGTTACACTCACATTGTTGTACTGAAGTGAAACATGTGTAAATTTGTACAATTTACATGTGCTTTTCCGAGCAGTTGTGCTCAATTTGTTCTAAAAGGATATAAAAGAATACATCTTTATGGTTGTTCCTGTATGTTTTCTACTAAATACATTACCAACCCTTCTCTAAAGTTACCTACATTATGGTCTTGTCAGCATTCACCCTTCTTAAAATAAATTCGTATATCATGTTAGGATTTCATACCAAATTGGATCAATCAGGCATTCAGGTAATATTTTTGTGTTACCCCACGTACCGGTTAAGCCTGGGGCGGTGCAGGGCGGTAGAAATAGGGGATTTTTAAAACCCTTGAAACTTTTCCCGGGCAGTCGTCAGAAGCAGTTCTTTGAGAATCGATTGGTAGGAAAATGCACCCCAGTTCAAGCTAGACTACGCTCAGCACTACGTTTTAAAATCCGTATTTACTCAAATATTTCGAATCACATTCCCTTAACTTATAGAAATTCTAACAAAAATCATAATCTAAAACTAAATCAACGACCCTCTATGTATCTGGTGGTAAATAACAAGTTATGTTGGTACACAAACCGACACTTTGGCGTAATGTTGGCCGAAGTTGAAATTCCGGCAGTTGCATGTTAAAGTAAACATATGAAATGGGCTGCTGGCCACGGGAACGTGTGACCATGCATAACTGAGATCGTTTTACGAGGTGGCATTGTCGACTGGCGAAATATCGCATGCCTTACCGACCTTCAAAGGTCTACCAACACATAGGGAATATTTGCCTGAAGTAAATAGGCTAATTTATGAACGGCTTTATAGTATCGTAATACTTGTGATATAGAGTTTAATGATCACGGTTTATATACGAGGTTATGATGTGGAGATAGGCCTGTGGATTTTGTGTGGTACCCATTTGCACATTGATGGTTTACGTAAGCTCTGCAGGGTTAAACAAAATTGTTGATAAGCGTAACAGAACTATATAAAACCAAACTGAAGAGAAAAAACTAACTGAAAGACGTTCCGATGAAACTGAAGAGATTTTGATTACTGTGGATTATGTTATTGTCTAAAAGAAAAAATATTATGCATGTTAGCGAACGAGTCTTGTAAAAAATAATTGAATTGATTCCTAAAACTTACGCGGAAATGAAAACTGATAGGTACGACAAAGTAGTTAAAAGTTTGCACCGAGTTCGTGACCAATTTGTTAGTCGACTTTACCTGCTGCCTGCTTAACCTAGGTACCGTATTCTCTTTTCATTTCTAAAGAAGCACGTTTATGAAAAACAGCAATCTCATTGATTGCACTTAATGAAAATGGATAATTCTGGCATTCATTCGCAATAGTGTCGTCATCTGGTAAACATCTACAAATAGTTAGGCCCGTATTACAGATCTTCACTCAAAACTCAAGCATTAAGCTCATTTCAGACTACACTATAATCCAGGGTTACGGGTTAGTCCCAAAAGGGATACCGGGACCCTTGGCAACAGGCAACTCAAGGAACACGGGTGGGTTTTAGTCAGTCTGACACGCCCTTCCGCTCCACCCAGAGCGGGAGACGTCAATGGATGACATACCACACTCAAAAAAAAAAAAAGACTACACTATAATACAATATAGCATATAGTTCATTTCATAGCACAAAATTATCGCTCGCCATACATTTATTTAGAACACGTTCACACTTTGCTATAATATATATTATTGGAAATGTATGGCGAGAAATATTTTTGTGCTATGAACTATAAGCTTTATGCTATAGGATATTATAGCGTAGTCTGAAATGAGCTTAATTTAAAACTCGTTTATAGCATGCTTGAGTCTTGAGTGAGGTTCTGTACGCAGTCCGGCCCGCATAACGCTCGCAAACGGCACGATTTTTGCACTGTCTCGGTGTCACCCTCGAATTCCTCTGAATCTTTAAGTATTTTCTGTGTTTTGTATTGGTCAATGATTAAAATGCGAAGTTCTTTCGGTGTAAAACTTTATTTCATTTCATTCACCCTACAAACTTAACATGGGCCATTACATAAGTCTAAACCCCCTTTTTTTTGACTGTTGAATCATCAAATGACTTCTCCCGCTCTGGGCGGAGCAAGAGGGCGCGTCAGACTTTTAGTGACTAAAACCCACCGGTGTTCCTTCAGTTGCCTGTTGTCAAGGGTCCCGCATTATTCTAGACCCTAAGAAACTTCCTCAAAATCTGCAGTTTGCATTTATTTACCAGTCACGATATGCATCAAAGTTTTCCACAAACGCCATGCAACAACCACCGGAAAGTTCTCCAAGTACTAAGCAAACATAAATCAGCCTCAGTATTAAAGTGACTTCGGTTATTAGGGAGAAACATGAAGGTTTAAAAAATACACAGGGGTGTACGCAATATGGTTGGCACGGCGTTCTCGTTACGAGCCGGGGCAGCCATAACTTAGCCAAGTTTATGGGGAAGGTTCGCCGCCCGTCTAAATATTTAGGAAATAATTACATAAGTACCCACAGTGTATGTACACGTATGAACGAAATACTGAAGCGGTACGGGTATATCAGTGAATTCCTACGTTTATTGCGGCTCTATGTACCTACACGAGAATTAAGTATGGATGTGCACAGTGTGTTTCTTTATAGTTGCAACAATCTGTGCTTGTAATTCTGCGTGTGAATGATGAAGTAAGATATCATGCGTATAGTCAATGCGCAACTTTGCCAGTAGGTACCCACTATGTTCTAGATTCTCGATTGTTTGATTAGCAAAGAACAATTGCAGTAGAATATAATAATAGAATAAGTATTTTAATACAGAACGTTTAAAGGAATGGTTATGTCTTTACTGTCTTAAACAGTGTTTGTCTGGAGTATGTGTGAATATAGCTAGGATAAAATACATGAACATCAAAATACTAGGAATAAAAAATAAAAATAAACTCTTGCAGTGCACGCTATCATGTTAGCAAGTTCACTACAGCTCGCGTTTAAATGAACTAACGTCAATTTGTTTCGTGAAACCACGTTAGCAGCTACTGCACACTTATTTTAGAATGCTTCGAAAATAAACATCGTAGCATCGGACGGACACTGACCGAGCTCACTAATCGCTCACTAGTCACCAGTCTAAAGTCACTTTTAAAAGATATCGATTAACTTCACTACGAACGAATAAAATGAACTGAAAATCTTTTTCCAACTATTTAAGTTCATGACTAGAGGCTACTACTTACTTTGAAAGCGACTTTGAAACTTTAAATTAAATGGAAGATTATAAATGTCTTCAAAAAGAGTTTTGAATTTTTAACACGACTTTTCATTGACGTTGACAAAATGACGTGGAGATTCTGAGCGCTTTTAGCTTTATAATTTTGAAAAAAAAAAATGTAGTATGGCAATATACAGACAGATTTGTAAAACAGAGTGGTCTTACATATGTCTCAGAAATTTGGTTTCATGAAAGTTCTAAAATATGGTAATTAAAAACAAATCTTTGGTATATTTCGGATATCTATGGTATATTTGTACCTGTTGTATTTTTTTCATGATATACCTTTATATAGAAAATAGGTAAGAAATAATAAAAAAAACATATAGCTACATAAGTACTTAATGACCTTGTATTTATTAAAGTAGGTACTTTACTATTCAGCCAAAATTATACATTACGAAATTAGTGACATAAAATGATAGGGCGACTCTTTCGTTGGTGACAGTCCCATGGTTCACGCGGGCGAGGGACGGACGCTCCCGCAAGGCGGTCCCGCCGCCTGCACACTTGTACGAAAAAGTCGCCTTATAATTTTATGTCACTAATTTCGTTATGTCAGTTGGAGCACGGGACATTCGTGCTTCACCCAGGTGGAGAGCCTAGGTGAAGTACGGGTCCGACCCCCTTTTTACCCGACTACGGCGAAGAAAAAAGGAGGGTTATGATTTTGATCGGTATGTATGTATGTTCATCTGTTCCCTCCTATCTTCCAAACCACTTATCACAATTTGACAAATGAGGTATCGTTAGAAGCGTCGTGATTGTCCGCTGGTTATTACCAGCGGACAATCACGACGCTTCTAACGATTCCATTTTTTATTTAATGTGACTTCACATAGCCTATTGGCTATGTGAAGTCACATTAAATAAAAAATGGCGCCCTCTAGAGGACATAAAGTGAGGAACTTACAAAAAAAATGGTTTTATCGTACCATGTTGGGTATCAAATGAAAGGGCTTAATGAGCACATTTCAAAAATATATATATATATAACACCAAAAGAATTTAAAAAAAAATCAAGTAATAAAAACTAAAACCCAACTACGACTTAAAAGGTATAAACAAGACACCACAGACAGACAAATTAAAAATCCGGAGTCACACGTAATCTGTTCGATTTATGCCCTACACGTGTGACTCCGGATTTTTAATTTGTCTGTCTGTGGTGTCTTGTTTATACCTTTTAAGTCGTAGTTGGGTTTTAGTTTTTATTACTTGATTTTTTTACCTTTAAAGCCAAAAGCACGAGTGGTGAAACTAATATCGATACTGGAAATATGAAATAACGTAAGGGACATTTTGTCGAAAATGAGTTATATATATCATTGGATTCGGAATTTCTTGCTCTATCGATTGGTATATTTAAAATCTCGATATCTCAAAGAAAATGTCCCTTACATCACATATTTTCCGTAGGCCTAGACCATTTTTCTTCTAGAAACTGGCTGTATATGACATTTTATATTAATATTTTTGTAAAAACTAATGTAAGTCTCTTTACTCGCAGTTTTTGGTATTTACATTTAAACAAAATCGAGTACATTTTACAACAGGTCACATAAGTTATTCCATAATTTGAGATTATGATTATTATGCCTTATACATTAGTGTTCCCTGGGTAGGTACAAATATCATGTCCCTTACATTAAATTGCGACTCAAATTATCATAATCATATTGACCCTTACGTTAATTTGTCAGCATCGAAAATAACGAAAAAATAATGAACTGTCCTTTACATCACATTGGACTGCGTGATCCGTACAATTCCTTCCTCAAAACTTACCGAAACGAATTTTATTATGCCTCTCTGTCGCACACGATACAAGGTAACTTGTCTGAGCTAGATAGCAATATAGATTGTGTGTGTTATTTTTTCGTATTTCACCGGCAATCATGCGCCACGTGCATCGATAATTGTTTGTGTGCGTCTAAAAGTAACAATAACGCGGTTCACTCGCTGTCCACGTGATGACTCGCGTGAACTCTTTGCATACCACTGAGACAGGCTTCGACCAATTAATATTACCCACGCGCTCGTGAATCATTGCCTGGAATCGGTCCTAGTCCATTCCACGTTCCCGAAACCTCTTCGGTACGACCCACGACTCCGCAGCAGGAGCGGGCTCAGTTCCCCGTGCGCCACATAGCCTGAAGGTGATGAGTCGGTGGTCACTGCAGTTGGCGTGCTCGTGCACTCTCCAGTCGGTGACGTCGACCCCTCGCGTGGTAAACGGTACGTCTATGTTGGACTCCCCGTTGGTGGTGGAGAAGGTTGGTGGCTGGCCTGGCGCATTATGGGTCACCAGATCGTGCCCCAACAGGAAGCCCTCTATCTTCTTGCGTCTTCGTGCCACTTCACAGCCACGTCCGAGGAGTTGTCGCGGCACCGAGTGCCAGAGGGGTGAGTGGGCATTCACGTCCACGCCAGCAAGCGCCCGTTGTCCCCTTAGGTTTCCCAGTACTTTGGTAAGGCGGTCCAAGTGGGTTAATAATGTCCTCAGAGTACTGCATATACGCACTCACGACGTGCAATGATGAGTCCTTCTAGGCTATGTGGCACACAATGCAGTGCGTGGTTGTCAGGTGACGCAGCACCGCGCATGTCACGTCCATCTTAGGGAGGAACTAGGAAGCGTTGCCACAGACCCCTGACGAGTTGTGTACGGCTCCTGCACCAGAACTACATCTAGCCCCTCTTCCATGGCGATAGAGGGGAGCTCCGCCGTGGCCGCCGCTGAGCCCTGTAGGTTGAGCTGCCCCACTTGTAGGTCAGCAGCCATAATAGTTTGTATTGCTTAGTGACCTCTGCTCCGCGTGCGCCCTGTCAGGGCAGTCCCGCGATGCAGTGCGCAGGGTATGGGCACCCTTCCTGCCAAACTTTTTGCAGGTAGCACAAGCTGTAACCATGGCAGGCACTCAGTATGTTTCTGCCCGTCCTCCCCGCAGTTGCCGCAGACCATTGATTTAAGATTTAAGAAGGCCATTGGTTTTTCATTGATTTAAGATTTAAGAAGGCCATTGATTTTTATAAGCACGCAAGGTGCAGAGTTTTACAATCAGTTTCCTTGTAATACTAATACATGGACAAATAAAACATACACACAGAGATAGGATATATAATAAGTAATGTTTTTGTTCAACACAATCGTTAAGGCCGTCACCCTACCTCCAATTGCTTAGCATGATTCTCCGGTATGCCGAAAATACTGCAGCATTAATTTTGAAATAAATATATGTTAAAGTTGAGGATTGATAGGTCCTATGTGTGGCGAAAACACGATTACATAAAAAAAATCTATAGAAAAAATTCCAAGATACCTCTAAACCGAACTATAAACCGCTGGTATTCAAAAAATACTTCAAATCAGATCATGATTCATGAAACTTTGCATAATAACTGAAGTAACTATTAAGCAGGTCTTTTTTTTTTATTACCATCATTTTCACCGAAAAAGCAATTACCTAAACATTTCGAGGCTTCCGAGTCACTAGCATCACTCTGTCTCGCTCTCACTCAGGTCGCGAGTAGTATGGTGCGAGCGAGATAAAATCTAAGGTAGGGTACAAGAGATCATAAAGAGATCTTTACTTTGAAAAACTCTTAAGTTTTATTTCCTATAATGTCCCTTACATCAATGCTGTTCATTTATATCTCAAATTTTGTTAACGTATGTCACCCGTATTCTTTATTATTTAATGTAAGGGACATGCTATCTTTTAAACTATAGGCTTTATTGAATTTTTGCTATTTTAGCTTAAAAGAATGAAAAAATCTAAGAAACTTTGTACTAGACACTTTTTACATAAAACATATAGTTAAAAAAATATAGTCAGTTTTGTAAAAAATATATCTTATTTTTGCTCTCCTGAAAACCTTAGGTATCGATATTATGAATATCACTTTTACTAGTATTCTATTTAAAACTAATAATATACACAATGTGAGCAGCCTTATATCCTTGTATGTAAGACTCATAAAACACAAATAAACTAGAGCTATTTGTTCTGTGACTAAAGTACGTTTTCCTTTTGTTATTATATTTGGCTGACTAGACTTACAATTTATACCTTTGTATGTATATGAAATCGTACAACAGTGAATGTGAAAGTTTTATATTTATATGAGATTGTTGCCGACAATTGCGAGCAATAAGTTTAAGGCCCTAGAGTTAGCGATTTGGGTTCTGAATTAAGGTTACTGTGCGTTTGCACTGGCGAAACATTACAACAAAACATGTTTAAATCTCTAGTTCCTGTCAAAAATTGTATGGAACATTGACAGAAAATAGAGATTTCAACAGGTTTTGTCGTGAATGTTTCGCCAGTGCAAACGCACGGTCAGTTGGAATAACTTTTGTTTTGTAACAATATTTTTATTTAAAAGTGTGTCTGTGGAGTTTCTTGCCCGTTCTTCTCCATACGAGCCTACTACGCTTTGGAATAAACAATTAGCCATCTTTCTGACTGACTTACTTGGTTTATCTTCTATACATATAATATAACAGTAGACTCCGGTGTCCGTCGGTCTAACTGTCTATTTGCTGGTTCGCGCACACGCTCCGGAACTCAAGCGAAACTTCGCCTCTAAAACAGTCCCCCGCTGGTCCAGTCCTTATATAACAGTCCCCCGCTAGTCCTGTGGCCACCTGATTTAACACGAGGACACAGGTTGACACGTCCCAGCACTAAACACCGACATATGTCTGCCAATGTACCGCTTTGGACACGGTTCAGGCTTTATTTCCGTTACTATGTATGAACTGAAATACGACGGCGAATTTTTAAATTGAATCTTGTATGTATTTTATATTTTCGAGATTTGAATCGGGTTTAGAAGCTGTGTCGGGATATGTTTGCTCTTCCTGTTTTGTATGAGCCTTACTATGTTTGAAGCTAGCTACCTATATGAAATTTTGAAGCTTGCAGCTTTACAAAATTGGCCTAGAAGAAAATATTAGTTTTTACTGTATAGGTGTGTCGTTCGTGATGATATTATAATTTTTCTTGCTGATCAGTAGAAGTAACTATTCACTTTTACAGGGTTTCAGTATAAAGTTAGTATTTAGTGACTCAAAATTAATAAACAACGACTAACACTTGTACACAAGGTTACACATCAAGCTATACATTTCCAGTATAAGCTAACCTCGCATTGTACGGAAACCTTATACAATGCGAGATCAGCATAAACTGGAAATGTATAGCTTGATGTGTAGTCGTGTGTACCATCGGTTTTTTTTTTTATATTTATCTTTTTCTATATTTTTAAGCGTTCAAAAGTGGGTTACCCTATTTCTTCATCTGAAAACCACCCAACTTCCGCAATGATGACCCACTAATTGTAATTAATACAACATAATGTTCTTAATTAAGTTACAGCATTAGGTACCCAAATGTAATTACTTGTATAATTAAATGTAATGACCAAGCTTTGGCCGTACTAATGTTTGTATAATTTGGTGTATTTTAGTTTACAGTGCAAATAACATAGATGAGCACAAATTATGCGATGTAAATAATGATTTAGTTTACGTAATTTTGTGTTTTCCTATGCAATTTGTGCTAATCTAAACTACTATGCTAAAATGACTATTGCAGCATCCAAACTAGTATATGATGCCGAACCTGGCTGTGGCTGGGGTATTGATATTTTAATCTCAAACTTTCATTTACAACAAAAAACTACATTAATTACTTAGTCCAATTTAAAATGGAAATCAGAATTCATGTAATACGTAACAGTAAATTAACAAGCAATGCTAATGAAAAATAGGTACACTAAAACAAAATACATAATCTACTAATCCGATAATATCTCCAATCCGTTCCATTTTTAAAAATCTCACGTTTCCTTTGTTTTAGTCTGTTCCATTTTAAAAAATCTCTCGTTGGTCTTGTTTTGTTCCCCAAAGATTTACTTGGCGTACCTACAATCCGGCTTTCACCACGGTTACTGTAAATAGAGGCTTGTTAAACAAACGGCCTAACTCTCCCAGGTTAAGTTTCGGGACGTGATGGGCCATCGACTGTTGCAGTCTCAATTTTATCCCGGATTGAGAGTCGTTGTTGTGTCTCCGGGGAGGTATGAACGATACAAAATGTTTTAGTTGTAGTTGCGTTATTGTTTACTGTATTATAAGGTTGACTTGTGAATCTTGTGATACACACAAATGTATCAAAGTAATCAAATCGTTTTAAAATTTCGTTTGTCCGTTGTGGAGTCAGACCTTATGTATTTAATTAAAACTTTATAGTTTAGAGCGTTCAATAGTTAATGTTAAAAGTGTAATTTAGCAAGGGTTTTCCCCCATACCCTCCCTAAAATAAGGGTAAATATGAGCAAAGTTGTTATTAGGATACAAAATATCGGGTTTTCTGGATTCAAAGTTTAATATTACGAGTATGTCGGAGATAAGATATTTATAACATGACGGTATATTTATTTTAAATTCTGAAAGACGCGATTTACAGGAACACGCTTCGAAATAAAAATTCGAAAGCTTTTTAAAGTGAGATCTATATGCGAACGTTTTCGTTTTATATACCCTGGAATAAAATATCGTTTCAGGTGATAGCGCCGTGGAACCTACCGAACTAAGTTCGTTTATTCTACCTTCAAAATTCCGCTTACTTTTCTTAAATTCAGTTACGCGACCTTAATTAAGAAAAAAAGGACACCATCCCTACGCAGGTACTTATTTATACGGAGGTCAAACGTATAAGATTCATGATTCTAATCAAAGTGTAATTAAAGGAAAAGGAAACCACAGAATGCTGTAGGGTTCATGTAACTGTTAATTAATTTGCTTACGCGATTTCGGGTCTTATTGTTGAGTATGAACAGCCTATAATAGCGTGAAGTATTTTGGGAACATTCTGCTGTAATTTCCCGATAACAGCCTTTTTATTCCGCGTCTTAACGTTTTAGAGTCGTCTGAGCTAATTTTTTGTTTTGCAAATGTCGGTAGGTATAAGAGCTCGACGATTTGCTGACTTTTTTACTTTACACGAGGTACAAATTAGGTAAAAAAACTCCAAGTTAAACAATTGAATTTAATTCACAGTTTGAAAGTCCAAAGTTGGGGCTAAGTAAAGTCTGGTCCCATTTAGAAAAATCGTTTGTAGAACTTTGTTTCTTTGGGCACGCACAATCCTTTGCAGATATAGGAGGGCATTAGACGAAATGTCTGATAAGGCGGCACTATTATTTTATTAACACAGTCCACATTCACTTAGCTTTAGTCAAGTGAAAAGAAATTTCATCTATTTACTTTGGCCGGTCGTATTGGGTCCTGGCCGCTTTCATTCCTACTCTCAACGCTAAGTGGACATACTTAAGTGCTGTTTGGTCAGGAGGGATTTACCTTTGCTCTTTTTCCTTCAACCTTATCCCACTCAATCAGCGGCGAGGCTTAACTCTTAAAACGTTTTTGCTTTGTAATTTTTCGTCGCTATTTTCCTCTTGTTGTTGTATCTGTGACTGAAAATTATAGGAAAACGTTGGACGATTATAAGAATTGTCAGGGTAAATTGTACCTACCCTACTTTGACTTTGAGATCAGTAAAGAAAGCCTGTTAAGATATTATTAAGAAGTGGATACTTTGATCAGCCAAACCTTTGACAAGCTTACAACATTAGTATTCCAGGAAATTTCCTTCTTCTTAAGAATGAATGGTGCTTTCTTTTGTAAGTTTCCGAAACCATCAAATTAAGTCACAAGAAATTGTCGATATATTTCAAGCTTTTCAAAGGGTTGACCCCTTCTAAGGCCCAAGTGTTCCGACCGCAGCAATTTTGTTATTTGTCGTTTGTATTCAGGTACAGCACGTTCCTTGGACATGGGACTTCACTTTACTCCTTTATTTTTCCCTCATAGTTCGTGAATGTTGCTACTGCGACAGTTTTTTGTTTGAAATAGAAGCTTTTGGCGGATCCCTTGCATAGAGGCTTACGTTATTTAGAACGACTGCAAAATGTGTTATGTCCTACTCGTCGGGAGTTTGCTGATGGATTCATGCATATAAATGTGGTATTTCATTTGTTTCAAAACATTTCATGTAGTATTTCATTTGTTTCACAACACGCGTAGTTGTCTTTTTGGAGCATGAGAAAAATTATTTTTTATTGTATACCGTATACCGATAATATCCGAGTAGAATTTAAAATTGACACAATTTTACTGGTTTCATTATACGATACTGCTATTTTATTGCTTACTTTATTTCCCTTTATGGCAAACTAAATACTTTGTAACCCAATTTTATTTTCTTACTTTTACTGTAGGAAGTAAGAACTCTTATCGTAAACCCGATATGTTTGTTAGCTCATAAGGATAATACCTACTAACCCATTTTCTTGGAATGACTCTTGCACCGTGGGAAGAATCGCAGCTGATAAACTGTTTTTCAGGTCAGTAGGGATGAAATCCAACATTAAACCAATCCTTATGTGGTCTTATAATTAAATAGAACATTACTACAGGGTGTAAGGGTAAACACCGTTGTCACTCAAACCATGGGTAGTTGACATAAATGTTAAAATAAATGACCGAGTAACAACAAAAAAAAACAAAAGGGTGAAATACACTAGTGGTAAAATGTAATTAAAAAAAAGTCTTATTTTTCCATTGATTTTAGAATCAGAAAGAATCAGAATCAGAATCAGAAATCATTTATTTGCAAAGAATGTAGGTAACATTGTTTTGGTGGTGTAAACAAAATAAAAACACAAGGATCCAGTACATTCTACCAAATGGCATGCAACATTACGCATTAAAATAATCATAACATTTACGTTCTATAAATGACACCAAACCACTGGTTTCAAGGATAAAGGTGTTTATCTTAACATAGGGATTATTGGAAATGATGTCATATTTTTTTTTCTACTTGACAAAAGTGCTCTCACTTATAGCTCTCTAATTTTGATCGGCCGTGATAGTGCATTCATTATACATGGTGATACATTGTCAGTCAGTGAATACGTGCGGCGTCTGACTTTGTAAAGCTTTAATTTTGCTTATAAAATGTTTGTTTATCTAAAATCAGCTAAAATAACGCCTGATTCCGAAGAAGTCAAAATTATTTATTTTAAGAAGAGCTTCACATGTGTAAATACTGATCCTATTTATATTTTATCCAAGCAAGTGTGTTTAGGGTAGAAATTTCAAGAAATCGATATGGGAACCTTTCACGTGGGTGCTTCCTTACATTTAGTATGCGGATCGCGATCCAAGTGTGTTACGCTTTCCTTCGTCGAAAAGGTACTCTATAATTTTATTTTCCGACCAAAATGTAGTTACTGAAGTAACTGATACTTTTATAAGAGATATTTCACTCGTTGTTTATGTCTCCGCTTTTGATCAGGGTAAATTGAGTTTTGTATCAACGTATTGAAATGATCCTGTTTTAGAAAGGTAGGTAATTTTTGTTTACTATGTTGATGGCAACATAACAGTCGTACGGTCGTACCTATTTTTAGTATTTTTCGTCAAGTCTTCCTAGATACCTACTAGTTAGGTATCTAGGAAATTATATCCGTAAGGATATCTAGGGATAGGTTTAGCTATATACCGTAATATAGTTATATGAAAGCGGTTCATAACTGTCTTACTAGGAATAAAACTATCATACGAGCACGATCTAGTAATATAACTATTAGGGCACTCCGACCAAGTAGGTTAGGTAAGAACTGTGACCTGAAAAAATCAGCTGTTCCCTACATTTATGTTTGAATAGCTCGTCAAAATGTAGGGAACAGCTGTTTTTTTTTCACGATTTCATGTCTGGTCCCATAATGAAAATTGTTCATAATGATAAGTACAATTTAAGAGATTTCGTGTATGAAAAGATAAATTAATATAGTAATAAAAAAATCTCGATGTTTTGTCAAGTCATAAAACCGTGCGAAGCAGGAGCGAGTCGCTAGTACCTATACAAAGGGTGTTTTTTTTCAAACATGCATCAGTGACTCCCTTGCCTACACAACAGAGCGGTCCTACCCGTATCCGTCACTGTACTAACGAGTTCCTCTCGATAAGAAGTTCTCGTCACGTGCCGTGACTTTCAGTACACCTTGTTTACGAACGTTTGTAGCCAATGTTTGACTCTTCTTCTGTTTGATTTTTGACGTCAGATTCGAACTATTGGAGTAGACTCGGTGAAAGTTTCTTTGAGTACTTTTGAATGTTCTAACTAGATGGAAATTGTAATACAGTATCGATTTTTTGAAGGTGAAATATGAAGTTTGAGGTGGATAGCTAGTCCAACTGTCAATATTGTTTTTGAGTGGAATTTCAATATTATGAATTTTCGTTTTCTTTAGAATTTGGCTGTTAGGTACGACTATGTACACGGTTTTATTGCTTATTAGGAACGACATCCAAAAATCCTCCGTGTTAGTTATCAGTTTAGCGGTCAAGGACTTGCTAATTAAATACGGTAATTTTTGGTCCGCGCGTGTGCCACCTGGTCGCTTAGAGGTAAAGAATAAGAAGACCATAGGTGAACAATTCTTGCCTATCATTCGAGACCTATTTGCTTTCTCCAGTTTTCAACGTTAAAGTGTGGCCGCTCTCTGCATAATTATTTCGCACTGCATGGTTTATGATTGACAATCAAAAGGAACGTGAATGCACAACTCCATCATACGCAAAGCTGAATCCATCAACTGTTGCTAGGCACCTATTCTAAAGAATACCCTCAAAGGGGGCTTAGAAATTCTCGCACAATGAAGGAGGAACTCACACCGGTGTCAAACGGTAACTGGACTCTGGCGCACTAGTTATTTTGATAATAGGACCCTAGTTTGGATCTAACATATCTCGTGTTCATTAAATTGGATCAGTTTGAATGGATACGATGTAGCATTGTAGTTATTGCTGTGTTATGTTTTCAGGGTTGTTGTCGAAAGTTTGAGCACCAATTCCCACCGAGGTTTATACATATCCGTTCATATTCTCGCTTCAGAATTTGCATCTGCTTTTATCAGAATTTGGTATTGTTTCAGGATGTGATGAATCTGTATTAACATCAATAAGGATGTTTCTCCGGTTTTCTTATAGTTTAAATCGTATTTTTACAAGTCGATGATGAAACATATTTTTTTTTTTATCCAAATACTATTTTTGTAGGTATATCTATAGGGATTAACCCTTTGAGTTAAACGCTTTTGTCACTTTACTAAATAAGTAGATTCTGTTGAATGTATGCAAACAAAACATCAACAAATTGTCAATATACACTGAATCTGTTAATTTGGCATCCACTAAATAATTCGCAACGATCGTTTATCTGAAATGGTTTAAATTCAGTAATCTGCTTAACGTGGTTTCGATCCTATAAAATTTAAAATCGAGTCCTGATATAATTTCCGCTTTAACAGACGATCTGTGGGATTTCAACATTACGAGATCTTTTTCAGACTATAACGAGAGAAATTGTACACAGAAGATACTGTTCTTGAATACCTTCATAGTGCAAATTAATAAAAGAATCATGATCTTGTTTTTTTTTTTTAGGATACTTTATTTTTTACTGGTTATTCAGTCGTCTATGATGAGTCGCAAAATGGAATATTAAATAACATAGAATGGCTGATCCTCACATGTTTTTACCATGCGTACCTATCGTGTACGTTTGTGTTATTTGAAAATAAATTCTTCATTTACTTCAAACTACAGGAATTTTCTTTATTATTTTATCTAGAAGTTTCAGGACATTCCTATAGCATTAAAACGCTGTTTTCTTATTTTTGGGGACGACATTAATACGAGCACTAGATGTTAAGTAAAATTGTTACTAACCCTATGGACTCTGTCTGATAATAAAACAAAGCTGCTTCGCATTACATGAAAACAGTAAACTGTAAAACCTTTGCAGAACGATGAGTACATCAAAATACGAGTATATGACAACAAAAAACCGTCTATGACATGTCTAAGTTATGACCTTAGATGCTAGTACAAGGACTTCCTTTGTTACAAGGGAAGTGAATATTTTTTGAAGAGACAACGAATAATTTAGCTTATCAGATCAAGGGAGCTATCGTCGCGAATCTAGTATACAAGGTTGAAAGTAAAGTAACATTGTATGGCCCGATAGCATCAGAATTCGGTGTGTCAGTCTATGAATATAATTTGCGAGATTTATAGAACGGCCCACGGCCCTGACATACAGGAAATTTATTCAATGGCTACCAACTGATCCCTATATGTATAAAATCAAATATAACGAATTGAGTTTCTATGTACATTGTTGCCTGTTTTATTGGGATCCGGGATTATAGGGTTTTTAGGTTTCTTCCTTTTTGTCACGAAAGTTTGTTCCGTTCGAATTCATATTGTGATAGTTTTCGAAGTACGACCGTGTGTGCTGTGCATGATCTTTAACACAATGTCTGATAAAGATAGGTAAAGTACCTAAAAAAAGTTTGAAAAAAAAAATGCTTTGGCCTGAAAAACCTAATGGGCCTTACCACAAAAACTTAAACACTTGTTCAACGCGTGTTAAAGTCAGTTTTATGTCAAACTCCATAGAGAAATGTCATGTTTAAAAGGTGTTTAGGCTAAACAACTGATAAACACGGTTTTTTGGTAGGTATTTGTTTTAAGAATATTATGTATGTAAGTTTATTCCTCGCTAATCCATGAAAAAAACACCATCGCTTATATTGCTAGCTATACAAACTCCAGGCAACTAATAGGTAGCTACCTATATTTCCACAGTCACTGACATCCCTTCCCTCACAACTCCATCCTGGTTACAATGAGACGGATGAATCCCTACTATTATGGGTTCATCAATCCCATAATGGGAGTCGTATAGGGCCGATGGGTTAGCACTAAATACGGGGTATCGCTCACAATGAAATTTACTAGGGGGAGCAAGATATATCGCTGTGGTCTGCTAATTTATGGCATGTTTTTTGTACGAGTCGGTTAATGGCCTATTATGGGTCTTCGAACTGCCCGATAAGCTTAGCCACCTTTGTACTGATTTTCATTGAAAGTTACAAATTCTTCCCTCGAAGCTACTCAAACTTTTTGAGAATGGGCAAAGCCGTTGTTAAAATACAAGGCCAAACTAAAATTGGCTAGCGAGACTCCACAGACGTGATGGTATCGATATCTTGGATTTGGATTGCAATAAAGTTTGAAATTGAAATTGAATCTTAACATAATAAAACAAAAAGATACTTAATGATTTTTTTTTAGGTCAACGACCGTATGTTACTTGAAGTATTCGTTTATTAGATCAGTTTTATTTTGTTTAGGTTTCATACCCACCACGTCTGTGAAGTTTAAATGAAAAAAACTGATATTTCAAGTAACTACACTACTTGGGGTCGTTGACCCCAAGTAGTGTAGTTTTGTAAGTTTTGCTAGCTAATTTAATTTGGTGCTGTATAAGGTAGTTAGTACGGTGGTAGCGAAGCTGACTGTCAAAGATTCGCTGAATCTAAGTGATAATACCAATCGACAAAGTAGCGAGCCAAACCTGGCATTTAATGAAAACAGTTTTCAAGTCTGATGCACAAATTAAATAAGTTATTTGCTTTGCCGCTAGCTTCTTTTAATTTCACGAATAATTTAACATTGTCTTAAACAAAGAAATAATCTAAATCGTGTGGATTAGAGATCAACATCTGTTGTTACAGAAACTATTCTATGTAGGTAGCGACATTTATCGTGAAAATCAATGGTCTGTGAGCGCCTGGAGTCCCGAATGATTTCTATTCATACACGGACCGTTGAACTCTGTGGAACTTTTGACAGTTCACGTTTTAGTAAAGTAAGCCTACTTACGCACGGGCGCGCGTTCTTTTTATCGTGACAGTTCTTGCCGCGCAAAGGATTTTCAACGCTGCGCTTGAGTTGAAAATCCAAATGTGGACTTTTTCATTGCGTTAGGGATGCACTCTGTTGGATTCTCAACGCTCGGTTCGACGCTAAGAGTTGAAAATTCAGAGCAAAGTCAAAAACTACGCAAATCGCCCGTGCGTCTTCTTAGTGTACGAACGATATAGCCAAATGTATGGAGAATAACTTATAAATGTATGAAGTAAGATGTCGAAAGTTCTATCTTCATTATAATATACTGATATTGTTTACAAAACTTCTGTATAGTGACTGCCCAAGGGTGGAGTAGACTTGTCCGTTGGGTGAATGAACTTTACATGAACCGAAAGACGAAGAAACTTACCAGGTTCAGATAAGGTCAATTTTGGTTACAAATAAATACGCCTACCTATGTTTTTCTTGTGGAGACACAGAAGGTAAATACTGTAGACGTACTCGTAATAATTTGTTTCAGGAAAATGGGCAGAATTGTTTCAAGAGTATTTTTCCGCAACTGCTATGTATTTTTGAAAGATTTACACACAGCCAAGGGGAAAATAACGAAACCGATACCTGCACACGCATCGGAAGCCATAAATAACTGAAAAATCGTAAAAAACCTGCCTCTCTATACTTTAAATAAAATTCATATTCGTAGAAGATGCAATAAAGGTGACATTTTGGAGCGGGTCTAAATTTAAAGGCAGCGCGTATTTCTTTGTCGCCATGGAACGCACGGCACGAGTGTGCAATATTGCACCTGAGGTCTCATTCGGGGATGACACGTGTAGACCCATGTACTCGGGGAATGGCCACGAGTTTGCACTTTTGTGAGATCTGAAGTTACAGTTTTTAAGTTCACTGGCCTGTAAAATTCTACTGCATTATGTAATAGACACGTTCTCAAGATTTAAAATTGAAATTTTCTGATCATCTTCATGATAAGTCATCCATACTCATAATTATAAATGCGAAATTAAATGTCTGTTTTTTACTTTTTCACGCCGTAAGGACTGAATGCATTTAGATGAAATTTTGCACATAGATAGACCATGACCGGGGTTAGAACATAGACTTTTGATTCCAATAGTATAATTTCAATTTCGATAAGTTTGTTTTTAAAAACTGTCTATGTCGATACTTATCGTTTCACGACGCTCTTTTTTATTCTGTGCTCAAAATAGGTTTTCAAGTAGATGACTGTAGTAGGCTGTAATTTTGTCATTAACTCACTTAGAAAAGGATTTATCCTATAGTCACTTTTGCTACTAATGCAATGAAAGATCTTGGCCTGTTCAATAATGGAAACGATACGTTATTATTATTGGGAACCTTGCCTCCTAGTCCTACAGTACAGATAACAATATTTCCATTCTTTATTTCTACTTCACATTGATGTGACACAAATTCGATCAATTCTTATTCCGAGTCCAATCTAAAAGGTCCGTTCGGAGGCACACCTGTCCCAACGCATTTCTTATGGATGGTAACCCTATCTCATGACATATTCGCTACATTTGTATGTAATGCTTTGGGTTATTGATGTATGAAACACGCTGCGAAAGGGACCTTGTTAAATTTATTTGAATTATAATAATATGAGGGTCCACAAGTGCCGATATTATTATTGTTATTGAAAAAAGTATTTTTCTTTCAGGATTTTTTGGTTTATTTTTAGGTATTGCTTGTTGTGCTGCGACAAATCAGTAGGGCGGAACATGTTAGTTATGCTCGAGTAAAGGTGATTTCTGTGAAGCAGACTAGGACTTCTGACCGAGGTCTTTCAAAATCTCAATGGACTGATCACTTCCTTACTCGTAGACTTTGTAAACATTATAATATTAACAATTGTCGAAAGTTAATTATTCCGTATACTATTTGATTTCAGCTGTAGGTACCTACCTATTACTTGTTATAATATTACTGAAACCGAACGGCTACTCTTCGATCGCGTCCTTATCACTCAGCAATACTCGTGACTAGTAGTA
Organism: Lithophane socia; assembly: GCA_947522985.1. Lineage (NCBI taxonomy): Eukaryota > Metazoa > Arthropoda > Insecta > Lepidoptera > Noctuidae > Lithophane > Lithophane socia. The sequence goes on along the minus strand of OX383262.1, from coordinate 12,570,077 downwards.
CCTACTCATAGTTATTGTAGTTTAGCTGGTGAAAATGTCATTATTTCTTAGAAACCTAGAAGAATAAAATAACAATTTAAGCAAACAATCGGACCGCAGCACGTCACAGTCCAAGTGGGTCAAGCCCAAAGTTGTTCTGGCACTTGTAAATTAATTATTCGGCATCGTTGTAACTAAGGTAAGGTCCGAACATGGGACGACTTGAATTATTAAACAAGGCTACCCGGGGGAAATCACAAGTGCGAAGTGGATAGACAACGTCGTTTATAGGTGTAGTAATAAATACAGTATATCAATGAGTGCGAGGAACAAAGTTTGACAACGTAGGGTGTGAACGAACGCCCTTAACATGTCTGTGTGGGCTGACAAACTATTTATTTATTCTGTTACGAAGTTTGAACTTCGAATTTGACTCTGTTCAAGGGTCGAATTCGAGTAAACATGTGTTGTTTGATTGTCAAAGTTTAAAGTTTTGTAATTCAATCAAGTTTTAAGTTAGGCCATTGTATTTGGATGCTTAGACATATTAAGCATGTTCTGAAAATAGGGTTGCTGTACTGTACCGCTAAATGAGTAGGTTAGCGACCGTAGAGCCCCACACTGTAGCTGCTGTAAGTCATAGACCTGGCCGGTATAATAATAGAATGGCAAATGAGATGGTAGGCGAGAATTGCGAACGAACAAACAAGTTCCTTTGGAAAATAGGTGAAGTTTACACAATCAAACCTGTACACTGCTGAAATGTACGTTAACCTTTCAATTTCAAAGTCCAAACTCTCAATTCCAGCCAGCATTCAAAGAAGCCAAGCCCTGTATGTCAAAGGGATATTGAAAAAAAGCAAAATACTACTGACGGTATTAACCTCTGCACTCTTTGATTAGCCGAAGGGAAGAGGGCGGCCCGGAGTAGATTTCATTCAAATTGATGACTTCATCGGTTTAACCCCAATAAGTAGGAGATTAGGGAACCCACCAAAGTTTGCTCAACGGCGCCGGAGTGAATTGTTTTTCTTTGATTTTCTTTTGATAATGTTTGCTGATGCTATCAATATTTGCTGGTAAGCATTTATAAATAATAGCGCATATTTAAAAATGGGATTTATTACTATACTTGAGCTATTTCTCATTAATAGAATAGTTGTATGCTTCGCTGAAAGCATGCACAAGCGTGTTGTGTATTGACATTCCTATTTTAATATTTCTAATTTGAAAACCATTGCTTGTAAACAACAAGTAACTAAAATATTATTTAATCTTAGAAAACTTTTTACAAAAAAAAAACAACTGTCTTCCAAAAAAAACACAAAAAAAGTGAAAAATGCTTTTCAATTTTCGTTTTTTGCTACCTACTTCCAAAATTAAAGTTATTTTTCACTTTTTTTGTTTTTTTTGGAAGTCGGTTGTTGTTTTTAACCGACTTCGAAAAAAGGAGCAGGTTATTGTAAAAAGCTTTTATTTTTCACATTTTAGTTGTGGTACCTACCCCACACAAATTCGAATACCACTACCTGCTATGAAAATAAACAATAAATTAACATCTACATATCAAGTGGGAAAAATACGTAATTATTGAAACTAACTCAAAAACTACGCAAGCAAAGTTAATCAATGGGACCACACGGGAAGCACCAGCTTTCAAATAAAAAAGAATCATCAAAATCGGTTCACCCAGTCGAATGTTCTGAGGTAACAAACATTAAAAAAAGTACAGACGAATTGCTAACCTTCTCCTTTATTTGAAGTCGGTTAAAAATACATTATAGACAGGTACTTTCTACCATGGCAGACATACAAGATCTATGCAGCTAACTGAAAAGCATCAGAATTACTTGAAAAGTGCGTGATAAGAAACTACGGAGTCTAGTCATATTTCTAACTCTTGTAAAGAGCTGCACATATTTTTTTACTTCCACCAGCATTTTATTACACTTACCTAATAAAACCCACGAGTTGAATAAGGGTCAGTACCTCCTATACCCTACATCCGACTGGATAAAGCAAGTCAGTAATTAATCAGCGAAGTGCGTTTACAAGGGTTGATCTTTTTTACATGAGGGGCGCTGATTGAAAGGGCTAAAACTCATTAGTACGGGGAAGTATTCTGAAGCTAACGAGACCATGTATGGGATTATGTTACTGGTGAATGATGATGGAATGTATTTATAGCACAAGGAGCCCTCCTCTCCTCCCATCCTGATAATCATATCGTCATAAATATAAATGTCCCACTTCTGTCTTAATGGAAGTATCAAGAAAGGAAAGAGAAAAAAATATACTTGGACTTTATTTTCAGATTCTTCAAGCGAGAAAACCTTTACTAAAATACTTGGTAACGTTAGTACACTCGTTTTCCTAATTAGCATTCGCGAGGCACACCAGTGTTTCGCTTTTCATTTAAGATCAAAATAAACTAAAATACTACCATTCAACCCCGGATGTACAAAATATAGGGCAAAAGGCTAAGATTACTACAATTTCATCCGCTTCATAAAATAAGATTATATAGATTCATGATTCGAATCTGATCCAGTTTATAACGAAATTGGGTAAACAAACCGAGCACTTTATTATTATTCCTTTAGTTATTGCCGAACTCCATACGCATAAGGTACTAAAACGCCGACACCATACGAACGCCATAAGCAATGAAGAGGTGAAAGCTTGGGTACATTTGAAAAAGAGGAACGTAAAAATGAGGGAGAGCGCACTTCGCTCGTTCGGACATGTTGTAAGAATGTTTGAGGAAAGAATTTGAGAAAATAATATAATGCAGAACTGACAAGGTAAAAAATATAACAAAAGGCTAGCTGATGTCGATCGTGATCAAATAAAAGTTAAATAATTACTTGTCTGTCTACTTGAATTATATCAAAGAGTTAATTTATGTAAACGAGAAAAGAAAAATATAAGTATTAAAGCCTGCTAGCCAAACAAAGCAAACATATGTTATCCTGAATGCACCAACAAAATAACTTATACAGCCTAAGCTCCACCATATTTTCAAAACACAGACCATCTTATCGACCGAGTAAAATAATTTACATGCCAAGTTAAAGTAGCTGCGATCTTGTACAGAGATAGCTTGAAGCTCCCAGAATAAGTTTCTGGTCTACAGTAAGTCGGACGCAATGGACCGAGCTAAACATTATTAGCGGTTTGGGGTGCACAGAAAAAATGGGGAAGTTCTGAGTCCTGTTGCTATTTAAGCATTCTTGTACATTTGTATAATGTGTGAGGGTGATCTGGTAGAGTGCTTGGCTGTTGAAGTCTTTGAACTCTTATAATATATTCAAAGATGCAAGTATAGCTACAGAACACAAAAATTACTTCACTCTGTTTACAACGAGTGTGAAGAAAAGATGATTAGAGCCTTGTCTGCAAATCTTAATTCTGTTCCTCCGAATGAAAACGAAATTATTATAGTTGCCAGTTACCACAATTTAGAAGCCTGAAATTATTAATAGGCCGACCGCTTAACTGGGTCCGTTCCTGATGTAGCTGCGCGGTGCGGGAGGGTGTGGTGTCGTGATGCGAGAGCTCAGTGATTCGTCCACTTGTGACAACTGTCACAATTACCCTAATAACAAGGGTAGTACCCTAATGGTTACGTTAAAAAGAAAAAGATAATATAATGGACGTGTTATCCGGAAGTCTTGCTTTCAGGGAAAAAAGCTCGGTTTGCAGTTGGAGTTTTATACTGATAACATCTCTCTATCATCAATCCACAATCCAAACATCGTTGTTACAGCTATATCCCCCAGGATCGTTTACTGTACTGGTCAATAGGGGTGGCCCAAGTCCGGCATGATTTATGATGATAAATTATTGTTATGTTTTACGGAGTGAGATGATCACGTCTGTGTATAGAATCGAAATGGGTTGAGACTCTTTTATAGGGTTTTTTTTAACTTAAGAATAATAAATTGTGGTTTACGACGTGAATAAACCGTGATATAATGAACTTTCCTATACACTAAATTCGTCGTTGGTATGTCGATCATATTCAATAGGTTAAACATGATCGATGATTCGATCGATCGATCGATTTATGCGACGGTGTTCGCACACAAGTATAAAACGTAGCACTACGAAAAACGGAACGTATTTCCTACCATTCTCTTATTGTCATATTAGTGAACACGCCTTTTCCCCTTTCAACACACATTCATATTAGATAACATAAAGTTGCAGAAATGTAACATTCATACAAGTATTTACGCGACGTATTCCAAGCTCAAAACAAAAATAATATAAATATTTTCGTATATGAAATTTCATATGAAAAATTCGTCACGAATCTCTGGCTTGCAGCGGGCGAATGCATTCACTGTTCTTCCCTTGTGAATACAAATAGCCTCCTCCCGAAGGAAATAGGCGCAGGGGGACGCATATATTATGCGAACAAGTTTAATATCTTAAAATGCGACGCCATATTTCTGCGGAAAAAATAAAAATAGCCCGTTTTAGGTTGTGTTTAGAGAGCTTTTGGGTAATGTACTTTGGGAATCTGAAGGGGAGTTGGTTAATGTTTTCTTCATTATATAAATATTATGTGCTGAAGTTCTGGGGATTTATAAACTTTACAAACATGGACAAAATATAGCAATTTTGTATAGGTACAGGGTAACATACTTATTCAGTTAACAAATAGGAAATTAAAGAAGCTATTTTTATCTATAACACAGCAACTCAAAAACAATTTAACCACTAAAACAATAAGTCTAAAATATTTTTGTCGAAAAGAAGTTTATGATAAAAAACATTCGCGATCGCGATCCCCTCAAAAATACGTAGCATGATTTACATATCTACAACAAGAAACTAGAGTCCAATGAAACTGCGTTTAAAACGGTATTTAAGAAACAAGTCTCATTGAATTCCACTTGAAAAGTTTCTTCAATTCGAAACTTAATTAAGTATTGTTTTTGTTCCTTTCATTTAACGATCCTGTTTAATTGAGGAGTTTTTAAGGAAGAGCACTTCCGAGTATGAATAATGCCAGCCTAACATTTTTCCAAAAGAAATGCTAGGATTCGCTTCCCAGTTAATGGTGGCATAGCTATATAAATGCACACACATAGCTATATTAACACGCGACGCGACTACCATAAACGGTTGTATTGTTTTCATGATCCGAATTTTTGTCGCTTTTAACGATTTGTTTACCATAAGTAGATGACGGTGTGATTTTCCAACTTTCTGCCTATTGTTGATCCGTAACGGATTTAAGAGAAAAACATTTCAATAAACGCTGTGGTTGTAGCAATACTTTAAGATGGTTCATTGACGGTCCGACGATGTTCTCTAGGAAATTGCCGTAAATTAATTTTTACAACGTTATAAGATGTCGCTGAAGGCGTTGTCTCATTCATACTCCACAGTTTTACTCCGAAGGAGACTTGAGTGAGTTAGTTGTATAATTGCGTCTGTTGTTCCTCGTTACGACTCTGTTACGCTTAATCTAAACTCGGAACTTTGTCTCGTAAACGGCCTGTTACACGTAATAGATAAGGCCGATGTACAGTTTCGAGTTTATCTTTGGGCTATTTTGGAGCAAGTTCATGCAGTCAACAACGTGCTAAGTCTTGGTAACATGGTGAGTTTCAAGGTTGGTCGTATCCGTATCACGATATTGTTTTTGATGAAGTTTAGGAGAGCTACTTAGTACCTACCTACCTTTTTTTTTAAATATAAGTAGTGAAATATTCACTAAACTATTAAATTGATACGTAAAAGAAACACTCTGTTAACGCACATTTGTATTTCAAAGTGGAAAGACCAGTGTGACAAGTGTGCGTGTGCAGAGTGTTTCTTTTCCGTATCAATTTAATATTTTTTGTGAATATTTTAAATAAAAAAAAAAAAATGCATTTTTATGGTAATATTTTTTTTAGCATGTATAGACGCTATACTATTTCAGGTTAACTGGAACGCCCTTGGTTAGATAACGTCGTATTGTATAGCTTGTGTGTATAGCTTTTTTTTAAAGTCAAGACTTAAATAAAGCTTTATAATAAAATTTTATGCTTACATTTTTATGAGTTAGAGTTAACCAAAAAAAGGTAATTAATTAGGCATTCTTTCCACACGTATTTGGCTCAACTAATTAAATAACCACGTTTCCTCGCCAAAAAGTACCAGGCTCGCATAAATTAGAACACCCTTTAAAAATCCTACGGCCGCGAACAATAAAATAGGCACTCAACTAAAACCGCGTTACTCGTGCAAACATACTCTTATTACCAAACTGGAGTCTTATTTACGGAACTCGTTACATCTAAGTGCTCATGAAAATTCCCACAGCCAGCCCGCAGGATGGTTTTAGCTAAAGAATAAACGATATGTTGGCTAAGATATCTTGTTATTGCTTTCGTGAAAGATTTTAGGTCGCCTTTTGTGATGAGTTTCATTTTGATGGAGGACTTAGGTTTAGAGACGGTCGTTAGCTTTCGTTTTATTATTTTTGTAGGTACATTTTCGGCGTGCCTAATGGTTTTCAGATAATCAAGATGTCGTTGGTATTTTTTAAATTCAGTTTTTAGTGACCGAAAATGTCTTTGGTCTTACGTCATTGCAGCTGTTTTTCAAACTTGCTTACAGTTTGAAAGGTATTCACAATCGAACTTTATTAAACTTTCTTCGTGATGTCTTTATTATTATTACAAACTTTAAAATACATAATATCGCGAAATATTATTAATTATAAATAATATTGAATTATTATTTGATAAAACCAAGTACCTATTATTTACAATGAGAAACACTAATCCAACACTTACTAATCCTAACATTCAAGCGCATAACAATTGTGATTTTCATTTTGCTGACATTGCATGTACTTGTCCCACTTTAGCTAAAACCGACCATATCAAATATCTAGGCGTCACGATTGACACAAACCTGAATTTCCGCAAACACATCGATTTATTATGCAACAGAGTGCGTAAACTAATGTACATTTTCAAAAATTTACGTAACATTGCCGACTTTAAATTAATTAGACAGGTTTATTTGGCTTTATGTCAATCTATTATTACCTACTGCATAACGTCTTGGGGTGGTGCCGCTAAATCCATTTTACTGCACCTAGAACGCGCCCAAAGAGCAGTTTTAAAAGTTGCTACTTTTCGTCCATTTAGATTTCCAACACACCAGCTTTATATGGCATGTAAGGTGCTAACAGTACGTCAGTTATTTGTTTTGAATATGGTTCTATTCCAACATACTGAACTTTATTTTAACCCAGTACCTTCAGATAGGAGAAGAAAAGATTTGGTTTGTGCTAACACTCAGACTAAACATGCTTTTGCTCGTCGTTTTTATTTATTTTTGGGACCCTACTTGTATAACCAGTTTAACAGAGTGCTAAAGATTTATAGTTTAAGCTATATTTAAGCTATATTAGGTGTAACTTACTAGTACAGGAATATTTGGCAAAACTCAATTATGCAGACACGGAAAAACAATTAGAAATATTAAAATAAAATTTCCATCTACCTACTCTAACATAAGTCTCTTCCTTAACCTAATTAATAATAGTTTCCTCTTTATTTAATTTAATATTATTTGGTAATTTGCTTAAACATAATATATCTTACTTAATCTAGTTTTAAAATAATATACCAAAATAGTTACCTACTCTTTAAGTAATTGAAAATATTATGTCTCCTTTTTAATTTAGAATCTAATAAAATTGTTGTGTTCCTTTTAACATTTTGATGTAAATTGATGGCCTGAAACACAGGTTCACAAACCTAGATCAGGCAGGTCTATATTACAGCTAGAATTAAAGTTACCTCGTTTGTAATTAATGTAAATCTTATTTTTACTTTTTAACTTGAATAATTTTTTATTTTTTATTTTTTTTATTTTTTTATTATATTCGTGACATAGCACGAAGGTAGGTACGTATTATTTTAAAAGCTACTTACACACCCTCTAAACACTTTCAGACTAACTAAATATAAACTCAAATCCTTTCACGCCTTACTTATGATAATAAAGTTAAAATAAAAGGAAGCAGGCGCTCGTAATTTCTATAATATTACGTAAACCCGCAGGTGAGTCCATTAAGAATATAAAATGAAGGAAGGACGAATGCGAAAAACTTCTGAAATGGTTCTTGGCTGTTCTGAGACGCGAGCTGTCTTATTACCTTTCTTTAGGAACTTTTACGATGTTATTTTGTTCCACTTTTAATGGATTTACTGCTCTACACAAAATTGTAGGCACAATAAGTATGTAACAAAATAACAAAATGTCGTCTTCGCAACAAAAGGTAATGGCGAAGAATTTATATTTGACTTTTCTTTGTGAAATTTATTTTGGGACCTAACAGGCTTTCTGTTTTCCTTTAGACAAAAGTTTGTGAGGTAAGGCTTCCGTTCTTGTTATAGTTTCCGAAATTCGCTTTTAAAACTGTTCATTCTATTTTGGAGCGGTAAGAACCACGCCATTTTTGGTACGAGAATAAACCTTGATGCTTCTTAGAATGGAAACGTAGCAATGCTGCCCCAGTCTTCTGGGCACATTTCTGGATGACAGTGATTCGGACGAATACTTCGACGCCTAAAGCCGTTTACGTTACGGGGCGAAATGTACCATTCGCAGCGAGCATGTCATTTTAAACTGCGCTCGTTGCTCGCGTGTTCGTACTCGATTCCAGGTACTGACTGCACGAATACATGCTTTGTAAGATGTTACATTACACCCCGTAACACCGGTCAGTACACGGCTTAAGTGTCCTTTTGGTTTTATATTTATTGGCATAGTTAGTTAGTCCTTTTAGATTTTTCGTTAATTTAGTGTAATAAGTTTACCTGATGTATATATTTTATTTAAACGGACACAGCAACTGTTGTATTAGGTACCCCACCTATGAAATTGGTGTTTTGTATGGGGAATTTTAAAGAAGTTGCATTTTTCATACTAACATTTTCTTAATTTATATAACAACCATTAACACTACTGTTTTAAAACTTTTATGCACTTATGTTTAAAAACTAAGATAACGTATGCCACTTAGATTAAGCGACAAAAATAAGTTGTGGCTAAGTTAAAAAAAAATAGTGGTCAATTCTGCTAACAAAATGAGGAGTCATTTTTAAGGTATTTTTATGTTTAGAAAACTATAAGTAATAAGGTTTTTTTACTATTGATAGTGGTCTATGATGGTCATTATTCGATATAATACCAAGCGATTGATGAATGTTTTAAATCATAGAAGTGGCGAGGTTCTCTGACAATAACATGAGTCTTTGCTACATGAAAATATGACTAATTTTAGGTTGGTTGGTACAGATAACTCGATTTTGAAAAAGTTGTGGGTTGGAACATTTTGGCACAACTGGGTCCATTTGTGAGAAAAAAACACCAATTTCATAGGTTATATTAATATTCACCATTGCTGAAGAAGGAAATCCATCGTGAGGAAACCTGGACTTAAAGTTAATTTATGTCCGAAATCGCCAATGTTTGAGAAAAGGCCTTTGCCCTACAGTGGGACTCCGTGGGACAGTATGGGCTGGTATTATTACTGCTAAAGATAACAAGCGAACTGGTGACCACTGATGTCTACCTACCTAAATTCGTTCCGTTTTGTTTTTATCTTTTTTAATATTTCTTATGAATAATTTTGTAACGATTATGTAAAAAACCATACATGTAACTAATTGTATCTGGACTAATTGTATGGGGACCACAATTTAATTATTTTAGACCTGTATTATGTACTGACTATGATCCAAAATAAAGATATTGATTGATTGAACTATGTTGTTCTGGAAAAAACTTATATTTACCAACACAACACAGTGTAACTCCATCCTAACATAAAACAGAGCTGTCAAAGTTATTTGCCTTCAGCTCACGGGGTCTGGGTAAAACACATAATAATTAGAGTTAGTGACGCGAAGCCCTCGAGGGTGTCGCTTGAAATACGATCAATTAGAGAGAGGAACGCAAAGTGATGCCTCGACACATTCGCTCCAGGGAAATTAGGTTTACTCGCGCATTCCTGAGGTTATGACTTATTCTTAACGTAATATTTCTTGACTGCCCCGTTGGTGTCATAGTCGCAAGCGCGACTACTGAGCGTGGGTCCTGGGTTTGATTCTCAGGTCGAGGAAAGTGTTATTTGGGTTTTCTATTAGGTATTTCTTAGTAACAGCCCGGAGTTTGGAAGTCAGCGGTGTGATACCCCCGTACCTCGGCAAGCGCGTTAAGCCGTTGGTTGGCTTTCTGGTCGTCTCGGATTGACATCCCACCTATGACTGTGAGAGTGAGGGGAGAGAGAGTGCTGTGTCTGCGCACCATAATATCTCCCACGCCGAAGGCTGGTCTCCACTGAGATTGGTCGCCATGGCCGAAAGTCGGATCAAAGATTTGTTGACCATTTTCTATTTTCTTAAGTACCTGGTACTTGTGTTGACAGGTCTATACTATACTCCCATACGTATCAACACTGTAATTTGTACACATTGTAAAAGCCAATTATTTTAAAAAAAGTAACCGTAGAGTTTCGTGCCGGCTCCTCCATAGAAAAATGACCCCTTGGAAGTCAGTGTACCTATCTTCTGACGTTTCATAAGTGCCATGTGGGTTTATTATGTGAAATAAAATATTTTTATTTTGATTTGGTAGGTACTTGAAGAAGTTCTAGGAAATGTATGAAATAAACTATGAGTAAACTGCTGAGAAGTAGAATTAAGCGGTTAGTCCCCCTATGCTCTAGTCCCGCTATGCTCGACTCGAAAAATACCTACCAAAAAGTTTCGCTATGCACGAAATTCTTCGCCTCTTCGTAAACAATGGAAGGTACAGTTGGAAAGAAAATTGTTTGAATTCAATTTCAAATTATTTTTTTTATAGCGCTAGTCGTATATGCGTAAGCGTCTGTAAGTTGAAATTGGTTTTGTCTCGTTCTGACAATCAAAAAAGTCAAAATAACGGATATGGACAAACTAGTTTCAGAGCAATTCGAAGTTAAGAAATGTTTATGAATAGAGCTGTAAGTCAATACTGTACCTACCCACAAGATTTAACGAAGTCTGTAGACTTCGTTACATATCCTATCTCACTAACTAATACTGTATGTATTACAAATATAAATGTAAGCAGAAAACTAGTAAAATATAAAAGACCGTAAATAAAAAATCCATTCTCAAAGTCAAATCACCTGTATTCATAAAATTTCAGTCTTATTAATTACACAGATAAAATACAAATAATCAACTATTTAAAAATTTAAAAAGCTAGGGTTTTTGTCAATAGATCTGTTAAATCTACCAATTCAAGATTCAGCCAAGTTAGTTGTTCTGTGGTGCTTAAATGGTAATAAAATATTACACTGTAACAGTTTTCTTCATCACTGCCCGCGAATGTGATTTCGTGCATAGCGAAACTTTTTAGTAGGTATTTTACGAGTCGAGCATAGCGGAACTAGAGCATAGGGGGACTAACCGGAATTAAGTTTGCTTGGTTGGTTTCGAGCGTTGGTGGGTAGGTACCTAAGTGAAATATTGAAAGAAAGGTACATTTTAGTGATCCATGATATTTGAGAATGAGGAGTTATTTACCATTTTTACGATATAATTAGTTCTGTGAGTAAAATATGCAACGACAGAACGCAGACTTTTTTTATACGAAAAAATAAAAACTAATAGGTTACTCCACAAGCTGAGACGCTATTTGCCATTTCTGGTTCATAGAAAAAACAAGCTAACAGTACAAATTTACAACAAGAAACTTGAACAGTAAAGCCAAGTATTTTTTCCTTGAAATAGGGTCGCGATATAGCGCTACAAAACTCCCTTAACACTTAGAAGTGGCATGCAAATTATGAGAAAAGATTTTAAAAAACAAAGACATCAAGTATAAAGAACATTCTTACGAGTAAGTTTAATTAGAAGCCGTGTCTTTGAAAACAGTCTCGGTTCTTTGTGCCTTGCTAAGCGGCTTCACACAAGCGTCTGCGGTAACGCAGACGCCTTACGTTATGTGAAAACTCAACGCGATATCGCAGCTTCAACGTTATCATGTGCCCCCATACATACGACAATACGGCGTTTGAGTGTTAACATCCATACTTCCATACTAATATTATAAATTCGAAAGTAACTCTGTCTGTTTGCCTGTCTGTCTGTCTGTATGTTACTTTTTCACGCCTAAACTATTGAACGGATTTCGATAAAATTTGGCAAGGAGATAGATGGCATCCTGGGGAAGGATATAGGCTAATTTTTATTGGCATACCACGCGGTAAGCCGCGGGCGGTAGCTAGTGCAAAATAAGGCAATTAGCGATTACTTCCGTGTGAATAGACTGATACACAAGGATGCTCGATGAATGCTGAATGTTACTTGTAATGCGTGAACAGCGTGAAATGCATTCTTCATTTTACGGAATTTAAATAAGTGATGGGTATCCGTTTGCCGCGCGTTTATAGATGTGTAGATACCTTAAGCCTCGTTTCAATGTAAAGAGTTTCCTTCGTGTTTCAAGTCTGCCTTTTGATAACTAGCGAGATGGAAACTAAGTAAATCTAAGATAAAGAATATTTACGCATTCATTTGAAAAATTATAGGTAAGTTTAAAAGTCACGTTGTAAGACTTTACGGTTGAACTACGAATGATTAATTAACAAAGTTTTATATTTGTGTTGTTTTAAGTTTAGAGTTTACCTACCTATCTCATTTAATTTTTTCAGGAACTTTTTGTTTACAATTTAAGATTTTTTAAATTAAAATCCGTAAACCAAACATACCAGAATATAACGCCTTGTTTCCCAGATGGGTTGGGCAGGGGTGTACCTATAGCACACCCACATCTTGCCAGTTATGTTTAAGTCCTATGTAATAGGGCGAGCCTATTGCCATCTACTGGGCATAAATCCAGACCCCGGCTGCTGGTGAGAAATTCCAGATTGAAAAACCCAATAGTTCTATAAAAATCCAACCCTTTTTACCCGATTACGGCGAAGAAAAAAGGAGGGTTATGATTTTGACCGGTATGTATGTATGTATGTATGTTCATCTGTTCCCTCCTATCTTCCGAACCACTTATCACAATTTGACAAATGAGGTATCGTTAGAAGCGTCGTGATTGTCCGCTGGTTATAGGCTATGTGAAGTCACATTAAATAAAAAATCCGGAGTCACACGTAATCTGTTCGATTTATGCCCTAACACGTGTGACTCCGGATTTTTAATTTGTCTGTCTGTGGTGTCTTGTTTATACCTTTTAAGTCGTAGTTGGGTTTTAGTTTTTATTACTTGATTTTTTTTAGATTACGAATTTCACCCAATTTTAATCTCCAAAACAATCTAAACACCACCGTCAAACTAAAAACCGCTACGACATCACTGCACACACATACAAATGACGTCACCATACATGATTCCCTATCGTCGGTTTAATTTGTATACCAGAGCTGCGTCGGACAGGATATTGCGGTCACAGACGTTGGGAGCTGTGACGTCATGGCGGCTATGTCGCTCCCACAGATTAGAGTTTTTGCAACACACACTAGAATTATATGACGAGATTGAAAATTGGAAAAGCTTCGGAATTAGGTTGGATTCTTTGAAGCCTCATTGATCATAGTCATAGGAAGGATTATCTTGGGGTGTGTCAATGAATAGATGTCAGAAGCTGCACCTATCCGTAATGCTAAGATGACAGTGTCATCAAAGAAGTATGGAAAGTATGGAAGTATGTATGTATGTAAGTGTATGTATGTAAGTGTATTATCATTTTTTTTTTTTTTTTTTTTAAGTGAATTGTTTTTGGTTTTATGTATTTTACTTTCTATCGAATTTTACACACGGTGTCTACATTTCCTCAGTAATGAGGGACCGATTGAAGAAGAGAAGTCTACATTTCATTTATCTACTTTCCTATCACAGGTGTGCTGGAAGAAATTTCTTTAGAAATAAGCATCACCTTTGTACGTTTTTTTCTGTTCTTTTTCTCCTTGTCTGTTTATTATGTGTGTACATAAATGGTTAAATAAATAAACAATAACACTAATACAGTTTGAAATACACAGGTATTATAAGGTGCAGCAAAGATAGGGTTAGGTATGTATAGGAGTAATCAAGTAGTTTAAAAAGATTGTATTCGCGAGAAAACATTGTAAGTGCCTATTATATTTGTAAACAGACACACACAGACGGAGAGCAGAGGTGGCCCAGTGGTAACGGCCACGACTTACGAGTTGTAGGTCGTAGGTTCGAACCGTGACAGGCGCTTTACTTTGTGTAAATTATTTCAACGCCACTGCTCTCAAAAAAACGGTGAAGGAAAACATCGTGAGGAAACCGGCATGTCCTAGAACCAAAAAATCGAAGAAATGTGACATCTACCAACCTGCAATGGGCCCGCGTGGCGGATTATGGCCCACTCCCTCCCACAGAGAGGAGGCCTGTGTCCCAGCAGTGGGAACATTATAGGCTGATTATGCTTATGCTACACACAGACGGTTCAATATCGATATCTATTAGAACGTTATATGTATATGTTACTCAAGACGATGACATTGACATGTAAATATTATCGGGCCGATGCAGAATAATTTAATATTATTAATTAAGTTTGCAGACGAAGCCTTAACCCACGTTTTGACACTAACATGTATCTGTTACGAACATTGTTAGACAGTTTATTAAACATATTCATAATTCTCATAAATATTTTAAGCCAGAATCTAAAACAATTCGTAGAGTTGAAAATTCAAAGAGTAAGTAATTACAAAAGGAATAATTTATTTGTTCAAACATATACAGACATTTAAATAATTATGGTGATTGTAGTTTAGCTTGCGAATGTAGTCTACTACCGTAAGTTTACATTTATTCCTGTTTAAGGGGTACATATCTGCGGCTTAGTCCGAAAGGGATACCGGGACCTTGGCAACAGGCAACTGAAGGAACACGGGTGGGTTTTAGTCAGTAAAAGTCTGACACGCCCTTCCATTCCACCCAGACCGGGAGAAGTCATTGGATGATTTCCCAACCTGAAAAAAAAGGGGTATTTATCTACATGCTTATTTCATCTTTCAAACAGAAAAGAGTCCAGGAAACAATAGTACTTGCGAACGTATGGGTGTTTAAATGTCGGTAGATCATTTTATGCAATGACCTTTCGTCTGCGCTTAAATAAATAAGAGAACTTGTCATATTTTAGTAAGCTTTATTGACATTTTTATCGCTGAAACTTCTGAGATTCATTTCATAATATTATTAAATACGTCCCAGACTTTTCTAACTTAATTTTTTGTCTGGTTAATAAGACTTTCGTATTCTTTCCACGTCTTGGAAACGTCACCTTTAAAAGTCTTTTAAAGAAGAACTTGACCTAGCGCAACATTTCGTAGAGTCAAAGGACACGTTCACGGTAAATGTTAAAAAAAAACGAGGGAGGCTAACCTACAGTAGTCGCATATGATGAGTAACATCTGACATCTTGGCTAACAGTACCAACCTCTTGGAAAATGGGTTGGTACGATCTGAAAGCACCGCGCGCACTGATTGGTCATTATCCACTGACTTCCGTCGCCACTCCGATCCCCTCCTATGCAGTTCTTGCTGTTACGAAAGAAGAAGAGGATTTTGCATATACAATAGTTCCTTCTGACTCTGTGTTGCTTTGCATTGGTTGAAATTTTTGCGGCGACAAACGTCGCGCGTCGTTTGGTCATGGTCAGTGTGCTAGTGACAGCGATCAGTTGCAGAAGTTTGTGTGCGCTTACTAAGCATGAATATTCCACAAATATGTATTTTAGAAGCTAAAGTTTGGATGTGTGTTTATGATACCGACTGATTCCAGTTTATTTTGGGTCAAAGTTTGATAGTGTCGTTTTAAGGGGCAGAGGCGCTGACAGTTGAAAGTTATATTTGGCCATCCTTGAAGTATAAAACTGAAAAGGAATGTTGTACTCTACTTAACACAGCATTACAACTGGGGGCCAAGTCTACTAATTTACAAACGTGTCAGTGGTCTCGCAATGATGAGATTTTTTATGGCATATCTGTCAAAAACTGATCATTGTGAGACCACTGACACGTTTGTAAATTAGTAGACTTAGCCCCCTGCAATTTTGCAGGCAAAATAGAGGTTGAGCTGCTCTTTTATTCACCCCGTATCATACTAATTTGGGAAATAAAACTATCGCTTTTTAACTATGCTAAATCTGGACTTAATTTCTAAAACCCTAGAGGCTTTATATAGCCAGCAACAATAGAAGACAGTTGTTCTGTCTGTGTGAAGGCTCGCTGCGGTTACAGCTGCAGACGAACCGCGGTCTGAGACTGAACGCTGTCCGCCTGGAACGAACAGACTACGACGAATTTTAGAGAACCAGTAACTACTTAAGACATTTCTATGCTATTGGATATCCAGAGATAGAACGGAATAGATGTTTAAGCAAAGTAAATAAAGATTTTAAAATGTATCACATGTAAAAAAAAATGTGCATGAAAATTAGAAGAGAGTAGGTAGTCACACAGGGCTACATTGTAAGACGCGACGTGTAAGAAAAGCGAGAGATACAAGATGCTGTTCTGACAAGAGCATAGTTCTCAAATGACAGAATATGAAAGTGGTATAATCATCTTACGTAACAGCTGATGTTCCCTAGATCGCTCATGAGTAGCAGTGTCTTTGGCACAAAAAAAAACATTCTAGCTGGCAACAGCAGCTATATCATAGATATAGGCCATAAGCGTACCTAAGCTAGGCGTCTATGATTAACCGGATTAAGATATTCCAATATCGCGATACGGAAGAACCTGTGCACCCTCAACCAAGCTAATATTTCGTTGTAAGCGAAAGCTTAATAAGAGGCACATTTGAGTCAGTTTAATTATAGTGGCGCCATTAGCAACTGTTCCTGATAAGACGGAACTTTATGAAACACGTTAATATTTGCTTGTAGTTACGGTTTATTAGATGCCTCTGGGAAATTATATTTACAATGTAACGTTTGATATTAGTTACGTAGTCGTGGTTAAGCGGGTGCGCAGTGAAATTTATATTAGTTTTGTGTTGTTGTCGTGATAGAGAAGTATTTTTGGGACTTGTATATATACAAGTAGTAGCAGTAGTAATAGTGATATGCTGTTTCGTTTTGTTCCTTGTAAATATTGAACGACTTTTCTGTTGTGGTTATCGTAAAGGTGATTCAATCTGCCGACCCCAACATAGTTGGGAAAAGGCTAGGCAGATTGTTGAAGTCGGCTTCCCAATATAGTTGGGAACAGGCTAGGCAGATTGTTGAAGTCGGCTTCCCAATATAGTTGGGAACAGGCTAGGCAGATTGTTTGGGTCGGCTTCCAGTCTAACCGGATGCAGCTGAATACCAGTATTTTACATGGAGCGACTGCCTATCTGACCTCCACAACCCAGTAACTGGGTAATACGATACCCCTTGGTAAGACTGGTTGTCAGACTTTCGGTCTTCTCCTCATATCGTAAAGGTGACTAAGGGATAGATGCGATAATACCATGAGAGATATCCTGTCGGCCTTAGGTTGCTAGGTATGGTGATATATGAACATATATTGTGCAGTGATGTTTTTCGGAGTACATACTCGTAGCGTATGATACGCTTGCATTATTCTATGCCCAAAAACTTACCGAAACAAATTATTTTGGTGAAACTTTGTGCGTTATTTTCAAAACAGACCTTTAATTAATTCATTGAACAACGTTGATAATATTTTACTCATACATCACATCTACTCTACCGATATTTATTACACTCTTAATTACAGTTCTTGTTAACTAAGTATCCGAATATGATTGATGAGTCTGTCAAAGAATATTTATGTTACTACGTAATAAAATAGCCCAGTGTTGTCTGCGGACCGAATATTAAACCGATATTATTGACTGTAATGTTTAGGTACGTATTGCGCTAAATGATAAAACTTCTGCCTTGTTGGTCTAGTGGTCACAACCGCTAGAGTTGTGGATGAGGTCCTTTTTATTTTTTTGAGTTTGGGCTTTCATCAAATGACTTCTCCCGCTCTGAGCGGTGCGGGAGGGCGTGTCAGACTTTTACTGACTAAAACCCACCCGTGTTCGTTCAGTTGCCTGTTGCCGGGGGCCCCGGTATCCCTTTCGGACTTTCCAGCAGCCCTGGCAGGCATGGCCTCTATTGAGAACCACCCAATAACTACACTAGCCGGACGTAGACTGGAAGGACCGATGCATCGGTCCTAGCGGACCTCGCCAATAGGATGAGGTCCTGGGTTCGATTCCCAGGTCGGGCTAGTGTAGTTATTGGGTGGTTCTCAATAGAGGCCCGGATCCTGGATTTGTGCACGGTTGATGGCAGTAGGCTCACCTCCTATTACATGGGACTTAAACATAACTGGCAAAATGTGGGATAACAGTCGCCATGTTATTGTAAAACTTTGCGAAAAGTCAAATTGATGGTTCGTAAAATATCAACCTTATTCGTTGAAGGAAAAGAACAGTCATTGTTACTTTAAAAAGTCATTGTCATTCATAGATACTTACTTTAAAATACTCACAGTAGGAAATTGTGTCAACTAAGAAGTATCATTGCTTCCTTACGTTCCTGGCCGTTTTCATTTACTTTTATCATTAAAACGGAGAGTCAGCCAGCATTCAGATCATAAAATGATAGCCATTTACCTGCCTTAGTGAATGATAATGAATGTTTTCGTTTTTAACCGACTTCCTAAGACTAGACTTCCTAAGCTTCTTTGTTTGTCTCTATGTTTGTCCATCGATATTTTCGCCAATTTTGGACGGATTTTGAAAATTCTTTTGTTTCGTCCCATGTAAATTGTATTAACTTTGCTTGGGTAGTTTTTAAGTTCATGATGCAGTTACTTAGCAGGTAGTGTAGGTACCACAACTAAAAAGTGAAAACCTAACCACTTTTTACAAAAAAAAAAAAACAATTGACATCCAAAAAAAAAAAATACTACAAAGTGAAAAATAACTTTAATTTCGGAAGTCGGTTGCAGAAAACGAAAATTTCGTTAAAAAGTTATTTTTAACTTTGTCGTGTTTTTTTTTTCTACTAAAGATTGTCTTGTAATTTCAGATGAAATTGAAACACAAATAACACGGTTAAAATTAAAAATGTATTATTTAAAATAACAGTAGTTTAGGATTTATTCCATGCATATTTTAGATCACAAACTGGTGTGATACCTACATTTTTATTATAATGTAGCTTCCTTTATAAATATGATAAAATATACATAGATACGTTTTCCAATTTGCATACGTAGCGCAATGAATAAAGTTTAGGAAACTGAAACAAATTCAGGTGTTCTAGTGATGTGCTGACTGTAAAAGACAGTTTCTTTATTATATTTTGTTACATTTGGCTATTTGACTACGTTTTTCTGTAGGTACAATAAGAAAAATTGTTACATTTTGTCCATCATAGAATATTTTTCTCCGAATGAGAAATCCCATTTGTTGGAAACAAACTTCTTACCTTCATTAATGAAATACCCACAAAAATGTAAGCTTTAAAAATATAATTAAAAATAAAACACGATCTTCCTACAGTACTATAGCAAAGGCACAAAAAAACCGTAGAGCCGCATATTGCACGGTCCGCGTAACACCAGCCCTCCGTAAACTTTGAGCAACTAGCAGCCACGAAATAAATAAATGGCTACAGAAGGCCGACTCCATACAACGAGCAAAACAGGCGCACGCACACATAGACGCGTACGTACAACATCTCGGTCGAATGCCAGTCGCAAGTACGCTTGCACTCGCTGTACGTGAGGCGTGTCTATGAGTGCGTGCGTTTTCGCTCGCTGTTTGAAGCCGACCTTCTGAACCACCTATTTGGTGCTAGCAACTCCACGAAAATTCCCTCTGTGCTACTAATTACTCGTAAAAATAAACAAACACGATTAAAGCCTTTTCTGAACGCAAAAAACGTGTAATTCAATTTGTTCTGTTTTTGTTTCGTCTGGAAATTAGATTGTTTGAAGCGTCGCCAGTTGTTTGTAAAGAGTTTTAGGAATATTCCACGAATTAGCTTTTGGCTACTAATCTATTTTTGTATTTGTGTGGATCCGGGATTGACCTAATTTTAAAAATATTCTGTAGGTACTGAATTATTCAATCGAAATGTCTATTTTATTTATACATTAATGTACAAAGCCTGATTTCAGTTCTCAGTAGTCAGAAAAAATACAATTTATTTGTCCTGAATACTGTGGAAACCAGTCAAACACTTTTTGACGAATAAATCGTGAAGGTAGGTGAGATGGTCTTCAATTTTATAGTTGAAACACATTATGTTAGGCGACGTAATCTATTCTTAGAAATGGACCACACGGGCATACTGCAGCTAAGTTACGTAATAAAACAGTCCATGCTTAATGACTCGCTTAAATATCGTAGTAAAGTGTATAGGCGCAATAACGCAGGAGTAATGTTAAGCAACATTGTAACTTCGACAATATAACTCATTTATGTGTGGGGAATAGGTAATAACTACATGTTATAATCGTTGCTTGTCATAATATTGCATAGAATTGGCTACTCTATTTCTTTCATTGGGTAAACTAAAGTCAACTGAAATCATGGCAGGCAGTTTCCAGTGCGAGTCGGAATCGCACACGAAGGGTTCCGTACCGTATTAAGATCGACCAAAAAACGCCAAAAAACACGTTTCTTGTTTGGGGATTATTAATTTTAATGACTTTTTAATATTTTTTGTTATAGTGGCAATAGAAATACACAATCAGTAAAAATTTCAACGGTCCATCTTTTACGGTTCATGAGATACAACCCGCTGACAGACAGACGGACGGACGGACAGAGGAGGCTTAGTAATAGGGTTCCGTTTGGCACCCATCGTGTACGAAACCCTAAAAAAACGAAATTAGAACTTTCTGAAGGTCAAATGATAAAAAGACAGCCCCCAAAACGCCCACCCTTCTCCACTTTCTACTTAATAACAACATACTGCGGTTTAATAAACAAGGAAACCCTTTGTCTGGAGAATGTTCCGCCTTCTCTAGACGGAGGGTGCTGTCCAAGTTGCATAAGTATACCAAAGTACTACCGCTTTACTTATTCCAAAGTTGGTACTAATTAAATCACTCGGTGACCGTCTTCAGGTTAAAAAGAGTTTACAATTAGAATATTATAACCTCTTTATGTGCAAGTAATTCGAAATTCGAAAGGTGTGATTCTCCGAAAAGAGTTTACAATTACAATATATAACCTCCTTATGTGCAAGCAATTCAAAATCCGAAAGGTGTAATTCTCCGAAAAACAAATACCTACCTATAATAAAAAAATATTTTAGAAAAGAACGGACAACTCTTACTTTCGTAGTGTGTGAAGTGTAACTCGTAAAAACTAATTAAAAAAATGTATTGTAATTATTAAATGATATAGTTTTCGAAATTGTTTGCAGTCACTTGAATGAGGTTCCTAGTGAACTTTATAGAACAAAAAGCTGGATCAAAACAACAATCACAAACAAAACAGAACATAACGTCCAAAATATCGTCCATATTTTCCTAAACCTCATTCATAGTTATCGTGGTAGACACGGTTCCGTGCGCTGTAATTGTTTGACATTGTTTTAATTAGGGCGTCGTTTCGACCAGAACTGGGGGTTGGCCACGAACGCTATATAACCAACAATTAGACCTTGTACGACTTGTACGCGCTGCCCACTTATGGGGAATTTAATATTTTTAACAGTTCCCTGTTTACATTTTGAATGTAAATGCTGGATTTATTTAGGCATTACATGTGAGTGAGTGTTCAATTTTTCACGTAGAGTTAAGACAACTTATAGTAGGTACGGGAACTAATTTTTTTGTATTCTGTAGCCGAAGGATGCCATACGGAACCCTATTACTAAGCGTCCGCTGTCTGTCCGTCTGTCTGACTGCCAGCAGGCTGTATCCCATGAACCGTAATAAGTAGACAGTTGAAAATTTCACAGAGTGTATTTCTATTGATGCTGTAACAACAAATAATAAAAATTAATTAAAGAAACGTGTTTTTTTTCGGCGATTTTTGCTCGATCTTAATACGGTACGGAACCTTTTGTGTGCGTATCCAACTCGCACTTGACCGGTTCTTCCTCTTTCGTGTTGGCATCAGATTTATGACAATAGTGAATGTCATGGTAATATAATATGAGGCAGCAAGAATGGGCTGGCCACAAAGGATGCGTATCGGGCGCGGTCGCGGCCCAAGATTTTGGGGCGGGGGGTCACCATTGGTGCCGAGGAATGTTTTTAGTGAAATAATTACCTAATTGATAAATAGGTACTCTACAAACTTTTTTTATCAGGATCCCTGTGTCTAAGTACCTACAGTTTTTAGTTACTAAAGCACGTAAGTATAATGATGAGGAGCTCGTGGCTACGTAATAACAGCCGCACGGGTCGATCCATCAGGTTAAGCTACGCTTGCCGGGGTTGGTCCGTGGATGGGTGACCATCTTTACATAGCGAGACTCCTCCGTGCCTCGGAAAGCACGTTAAGCCGTTGGTCCCGGCTGTCATTTGTGAATCTTTGACAGTCGTTAAATCATCAGAAGCCCGAAACTCTGACCCAGATTACCCAGTTAATGGGTTCTGGAGGTCAGAGAGGCGGTCGCTCCATGTAAAATATTGGTATTCAGCTGCATCCGGTTAGACTGGAAGCCGACCCCAAAATAGTTGGGAAAAGGCTCGGCAGATGATGAATGATGAGTACAATACCCCTTAAGAGGATGCCCATGAATTAAATTTTATCCTGTATATAACAAATCTTTGAAATACAAACGTTCTCTAAAAAACTCCTTACTAATCTCTAATCAGTCTTTACGACGCGACGTATAAACTTTCATCAACCAAGACACTATTTTACTCTCAAACTAATAAACACGTTAAAGTTCCACTTCCCTTTCTTCATAAATCTAACCAGTATGAGCACAAAGAAGCTCTCATATAAAATGCCTCCACTGAATTTCTGAAGGCATCTCCATCATAATCCTTAGCTTACGACGTCATCTCATTAGGTGACGTGAGCGAGCCGGCACCAAATTAAATGTGGCGCCTATTTATTTAGCTCACGTGTATAGATGTAATAGGTTTAGGCTCGTTGTGCACGTGATACTTTTAGTTGCTGCATTATGCGACTAATGTTCTAAGTCAATCACCCATCCACGAACCAACCCCGGCAAGCGTAGCTTAACCTGATGGATCGACTCGAGCGGCTGTTATTTCTTAGCCACGAGCTCCTCGACTAATTTTCTAAGTAAAAAAACAAATCTGTGTGGTTCTTTCCTCAGACCATTTCAGACACTGATCTACATGGTCCTCATAGGGCCTGACCAAGATTTTGTCTGGACTTTAAAAGAGACTTCGACTCTTGAGTTTTTTTCTCCATTTCTTCTCAGGGGTATTCATAATCATAGGATACGTCGACTCCATCTAGCTTATTTTTTATTGCTTTTAATAGTGATTCGAATCCTATTTACAGAATAATTTCTTTTCAGAATCATTTCTTTTCAGTATAAAATTAATAAATATAAATAAATGCTTTGAATTTGAGTTTGATAGGCTTTTTGGAGACTATCTTTGAAGGTCTAAGTTAATAAAGTACGACAACTACAAAACAAACAACGTAGTCATAGTCTGATTGCTTAACATACAAAATTTGTAGGATATGCAACGAATAAAAGTAACATAACCGATAAAATCCCGAAACGCTACGATTAAACTTAAAATTCTCTACAGCGATTCAGTATTTACCGATTCTAGCGTGTACACCTAGGCCCTAAGGTCGTTAGTGTCGTAACTAACAAGTGGCAACGTGTCAAGCCTTGAAATAGGTCAAGATGCCGCGTCCTCACTAATTTAGTAAAAGTATAACAACGCCTTACGGCTACGTAGCACGTCGTAGCGGGTCTACGGCGTAGCAAGAGCTACGAGCTACGAAACTAGGACAGGCCCGTGTTTTACTTAATTTATGAAAACACTTGAGATAATGTTGTCTTTAGCGTAGCGTTTTGATTAAGTGGGAACGTGTTAGCTTTTATGAGGCCTGCTAGTTTATATGATGCGATGTAAGTGTGTAACTAACAGTAAATATCGCCTTTGGTCCTAGTGATCATAGGCTATATTAACAAGGTTTCAAAGAACTAGTAATGTATAAAAGAAGGTGATATAGTTCTTGGCAGATTTATAGTTAGTCGCAAAGAAATCTTTGGTGTCAGCTGATGACTCTTTATATGTACATGATAAACCTTATCAAATTGTATGACTGTGTTCTTTCTTAAAGTAAACTAGTTTTTGCCAGTGGCTTCACCACGTGGGGTTCAAAAATTATCCCACGGTACCTTAATACTGGGATAAAAAGTTCTTTGTGCTTACCCAGGTCATGGTCTACCCATGTGCAAAATTTAATCGAAATCTGTTCAGCCATTAAGGTGTGAGGTAGCAGACGGACAGACAGCGTTATTTTCGCATTGAACGTTATTTTTCGTTGTAATATAAGTATGGTTGATGAAGATTTGTCAAAACAATCTTCATATCTTCTTGTCCTCACAACATCACGAGAGTCGCCGGCGGTGATGTCCCTGGCTAGGCGGAACGTGTGCCTAACTACATTCTGGGCTAATAATGTTTTACTTAAGGGGGATGCGATAAGGGTAGCCCGTAAAATTCAATATTACGTTTTTTGCAATTTGCTGGTCAGTGCCAAGTTATATGCTTATTAAAATATTATTCGCCACCGTAACAAACATGGCTTTAAAGAATTATAATCAGCAATACAACTGCATAGGTTAGAATAATCCTCAAATGTCGTGATTGCATGAAATAGTCATTCAATAGGATTATAAGAAAATAGAGGGTAATATTGCTGATTCTAATGTTTATAATAATTTTGTAAATACATATTTTTTACGGTTGCGAATCATATTTTAATCAACATACAACCTAATACTGTCCTGCAAATTGCAATAAAAACAAATGTATTTCGTGGACTACCCAGAAGCTTTCGCCTTAAGCACCAAGTAAATGGAAGAAGTTTACTCTTCTGTATTTTTTCTGGTTATTTTTGTGATAAAAGGATTAAGGTTGTCTTGAAGAAATGTGAAAGGTTCATAAGAATTTAAGTTAAATGTTTAATTATGAGCTTGTCATACAAAATAATGAAACAGGTAAATTATAAGATTTATGAAAGGTTTTGAGCGTCAGAGCGCGGTGAAAAGAGGGTCCAGTTTGACCCAAGATTTTTTATTCTCAAGTGAAAAATAATTATAAAATGCTGAGTTTTTTTTGTTTCCGGAAACGTGAATGTAATCTTTCACCAGATTTGTATAAATATTACCATGGCATTGAAATATTGTAATTCTTTCCTAATCTTTTCTTAAGGATCATTCAGGAGCCGTCTTTTTGGACTAGTGATCGCAAGCTGATCGAAGATCTTCTGCTGAGCGTGGCCTTGAGGGTTCGATTTGTAGGTATTAGGTTTTTCTATTAAGAATTTTTCAGTAGAAAGCCGGAATCTGGATTTCTGCCCGGTTAATGCCAATAGCATGAGCATAGCATAATAACCCTATAATGTTTCCATTACTGGGACATAGCCCTCGTGGGCCGTAATCCACCTCGCGGGCACAGTGCTGGTTGGTAGATGTCACATGTCTTCAAATTTTTTGTTCTAGGACATGCTGGTTTCCTCACAATGTTTTCCTTCACCGTTTTGGGAGCAGTGGTGATGAATTAATTTATACAAAGTAAAGCGCCTGTCAAGGTTCGAACCTACGCCCTACAAGTCGCGGCCGTTACCAATGGGCCACCGCTGTTCTTAGGCCAACAGTTTCGCCAAGACTTGAACGTAATATACCTCTGGTAACATTTGGGCTTAAAACGCAACAAAGGGTGCTTTACGTTACCTGATGTACTTATACAAATTGTATATTATCGCCAAACATCGATAGCCTTACATAGGGCGGCTGAGGCTAAGCAAAGGGGAATTTCAGAACCAAATTTTGTACTAAACTCTTGCGGAATATTAAGTTTCAAAGGCTGTGTGTATGAGGGCCCATTACTGGGGAGACAGACTACTGAAAGAACTCTTCATTCAGGGACTCTAAGAAGCGAAGTAAAGTAAATACCTGAGATGTTTACGTTTGTGAAGAACGTTTGGAGTAGCGTGGCTACGTCCTATTTTTTTTCTTTTATTTTAGTCTAGACTCAGTGGTTTAGACTGTCAGTGAATTTAAGATTTCTGTAAATTTTTGATTGAAGGCTCCCGCAGACAGCTGCGACGTGACGGTGCGACACGATTCTGGTAGAACAATTTCCATGAATTTTTCATAGAAATTATTTACTAGAGTCGCGTCGCGCCTGTCTACATTATTTAATGTTGTTTATATTCCACCATTTTTCCGGTACACAGCCAGTCTCATGTACAGTCACTATTATAGTATCCTGTTTTATGAGTTTACGTGAGGCTAACAGTTGTGGAAAGTAGTTTACATTTTATAACATACATTTTTATAAAATGAAACTTGCAGCACAACTTACTAAAATTCAAACTAGGCTGGGAATTACATTACGCAACCTAAAAAATAAATCTAATTATCTTGTCCCTTAGAATTTGACACTGAATTTTGCAGTCAGTTTTAATACTAATAGAGTTCAAAATGGCGAATGACAATAGCAACAATGGCGAACAGTACTACCAATCACATGACAACAAAATTCAATGCTACCAATCGCGACACGGCACAATTTACAATATACGCACTGGACCCGGTTGTACGCTCAAATATTTACACTCTACGCCAATTTGCCGTGATACAGCTGTTCATACATTTATTTGCCAAAGAATGTGCCAAAAAATGACAGTTGTGATTTGAATAGACGGACATGTGATAGACATTTTGATTTAAAAGAATGACCCTGACTTTACAAGTGAATGACATAATAAATCAAATAAATTCACTACTATACTCTAAACGTTTAGGTAGTTAAAAAAAGGTAAACAAATCATAAAAAGGGTTTTTTATAGTTGACACTTTCTTGTTTAAAAATACGTTATATCATTTAATTTATATTCGATCACAGAATAGTTTCCTCTTTTATTATAGTATGTTCAACTTTATCACGATATAATATTTTGTAATCTGCCTATTGTAAAGAGCCCAAAAAGACAGGTTCCCCAAACCTTTTAGAAAATACAACGAATTAGATAACGTTGCTAAATTGAAGAGTACAACTGTGACGTAGTTTAACAACTGAAGTGGAATGAAATGAAATGAAATGAAATGAAATTGTTTATTCTGTAAATAGGATATTGGAATCACTTTTACACGTCATATTAAAAAGTTGTAAAAATAAGCTAGATGAGGTCGGCGTTTCCTATCTGACTACTCTGAGAAGAAAGGCCGAAACAAACTCAGAGGTCACCGTCTCCTTTAAAGTCCAGACATAATCTTGGTCAGGCCATATGAGGACCATGTAGATTAGAGTCTGAAATGGTCTTTTGAGGAAAGAACCACACAGATTTGAGTGGACCTGTCCAGTCAGTGCAAGCATTTGTCAGTAATAGTGGAGCTCAACTCAGAACTTAAGGAGGTATTACGTTTAGTCGGTTAACCAGACGCCTTTGATGACAGCGCTAAAAGAAGAACAGAAAATGTTTAAATAAGACAAAATAATTGATGATACCACTGAACGCTTTATTATTAATGTGACAGATAGTTCATCAGTTTCAGATTATAGCCTATTAATATGTGACTCTATATAATATGATTGTAACATTTGAAATAAAAGGTTTAGCATCTATGAGTCACGTGGTTTTTTTTTTTACCCTTTTTTCTTTTCGTGTGGTGACTAACCTGGTGTCAGTGTTTTAAACCCGCCCGAGGGCCTCTGACTTGGCTTCACATGGCGTCGAGAAACATCTCTCTGGCATGCCGGTTTCCTCACGATGTTTTCCTTCACCGTTTTTAAAGCAAGTGATAATTATACAATATTACGCACATGAATCCGAAAAGTAAGAGGTACGTGTCTTGGGCTCGAACTCGAGACTTATGAATTGGCAGTCCGACTGTCACACCATTAGGCTATCACTGATTCACTACTAGTAAGCTGCCTATTCACCGCCATTACGAATCTTGCAGCGAAAAACAGCTAAGAAGCTGAATGCAAACATTTTCCTTACCCGATCACATAGAATTGATATGAAAGAAGGCGTTTAAAAGGCTTTCATTCGCTCATTTCAAAGGCTCGGGTCCGCCATCATGGAGAAATAAAGAGAGTGCACATTCACGCCTTAACTTATGCCAGTTCGCCTCAGAGAGACTGTCGGCTTTTTAATTCCTTTGACTTTGTATAATGGGTGAGTACCTCATAGAGGACTAAAACGTCTGAAGTTTTCATTTCTGAAGCTGATTTTCATTTGTGGGATTTATTTCAAAAGTTTCATCGATGGTGACTTTTTTCCTAATCTCATGGCATAGGTAATGTAAGCACGATTGGCAAATCACAAGTCTATGAAAAATGACAAGTAGGTGCTATTCTCAGCACTGAGGAAATCTGCAAAAAAAAGTTGAATAATGATATCACAATCTCAGACTAAATAAAAAACCCAAGACAGAGCGCTGTCAACAGTTACGTGAAGCCGGTTTCGTAAACATGTGTGCTCATATATTGGTGTAGTTTGATTGTAAATGGTTATAAATGTGTGCGTGTGAGCGTATACCTACGCACAAACGTTACACTACTACGTTGGTGTAATTTTGGCATGCTTCACTGTATTGCTCACAGCGCTCTGTCTTGGTTTTTTATTTGGTCTGAGATCACAATTATGAGATTTTTGTAGAAAACTCACTAAAACCTGTTTTGGTACCTTCCTACGCTTTTAGGAACATTCATCATCACCATAATAGATTCCAATTCATCATTCCATTTAAATGATCTCTTACAGAATCCCATGAAATCTCAAGTATTAATTTCACATAATTCCCTTTCGAAATGAAGCCCTTTCGATTGGTATTCGATTACTAATAATCGGAATAGTTTCTAACAATCTGAAACCTCGGTCAATCGATCCTTTACGAAGTTTGCTTCATCGAATTATTCAGTTATTATCGATAGGGTTCAACCGAATCAAATTAGGGACAACTTCAGTAACATTAATATTTGTGAACTATTAGGCCTTTTGGGCACACATGTTTTTCGTGCCGTGAAAAAGTACGGTGTATTCGTTTTTAGGCACGGTTGTCAGTGTTGTATGGATTATTGAAGTTTATTGAAGACACTGCGGCAATACGGCACGGCGGTGCCCTCATCGTATTCCATATACGTGTCATATTCAAGACGAATTTTCTACGCCGTACCGTAAAGAAACCGCTGCCGTGTACAAAGGGAAATCGAAATTGTATGCGTAATTGTATATAATATTATAATAAAGCGTATAACAATAAATAATGTCCAACTGAAAAAAAAAAACTAAGTTAAAGTCAAATCAAAACATTTCACCATAAAAGTTATAACATCGTTTTTAGCCCAAATATTAATTAATTTACTCCTCTAATCAACCTAATGATAAAAACAAAGAACGTTCTACCGAAGTTAGCTCAATAATAACGGTATTTCCCGGGAGATGATCGGTACTACCGGCCCATCTGATCCCGATTGTACTTCGTCTAATTGATCTTATTTCACTAACTTCCCAAGTCTCGCTTCACGGTGTCAGGCGTAATAATTTAAGTTTTGTACTTTATTGTACTGTTATTTTTTTAAGTTTATTATTTTTGAGTGTCATCATTCATTGGTAGGACTCGTCATTATGTTTTCGCAATGTTTAGTTTTAAAGAACAAAACAACATGTATGTCTTTATAAATCAAGAGTAGTCTAGAAAACCTTGTCTTGTAACATAAAAATATTGAAAATACAATACCTATACATTTATAAACAACTAGCTTATGCCAGCGACTTTCCCCTCGTGATGACCAGATTATCCCATGGGAACATAGTAATAGGATATAAAGTATCCTATTTAATCCAATTTGGCACAAGAGTGTGCCAAATTTTATCCAAATCCGTTCAGCCGTTTCAGTGTGACAGCGTAACCAACAAACTCATTCTAAAATTTATAATATTAGTCAGAATTAGAATTTTATTAACATGATGTCGTAAACAGTAATAAAAACAAACAATTGTTTTTCTGACTAAGCCAAATTCCCTGAAAATCAGGTGAATAAAATTCATACCAAAAATTCGTCGCCGCCATTTCTACTTTCACTACAAAACAGTGCGAACTGAATCGCAATACATCAGAGGGAACCAGCAATGAATTGATTTGAACCAACATTACATCAACTGTAAGCTGTGCCGGCCATGTTGAATTTATTTCTACACTGCAGCGCGTGTTTTGTTTCTACTCACAGACAGAAATATTGTATGTATTCAGTTTTATGTAAGCCTTGTATATTTGTTCTGTTAGGTACGCCTTTTGGTATGCAGTGGAGTGGAAAGTAAAAACCGACACAGGTACGCTTGCTAGTATTGTATTTCTTACGCTGATCTGGAAAAAGAAAAACAGAACGCTCTGTTTGTTTTACCATAGTCAGAGATGTCCAAGAGAAAGAATTGTTGCTGTGTTTTTAAATATTCTGAGGAATGGAACTACTGAACAAATATTATTATTCCTAAGGTTGCCTAATATAGTGGATAAAGGGATATTGTTGAGATTCTAAACATTATTGTACATTGTTAGACTTTTTAATTCAGTAAATCAGAGTATGTATGTGTAGTAAGTTTAATATCTTCTCTGTTTATAAAATAGCATATTTCATAGTTACAGGGGTTTATTTATAAACGTCTGAATGTATCTTAACTTTAAGCAACGTTTATAAATAAACCCCATAGTATCTACTAGTGGCTGCACTATTAGGTAAAACTCTGTCTTACCCTCCGGGGATTACAGGCTTGAGGTTATGATAAATAGCATGTATCTAGGTATAAAATGTATCTACCCCCCGAAAATCTTATTAAATATACCTTAAATATTTCAGCTGGAAAAACAAAATTGTACCTTACAACATAAACACATCCCAGAGATATTAAACATAATAATTTTCAATTCACACTCAAGCGCTCCATATGAACCAAAATTGCTAAAACTAATAACGACAATATTAATAAAGTTTGCTCTACACACAGGTCGGCTTCTTTGATCGCAGAGCATTTAATAATAATACCTGAGTTTTCCGAATAAAGACTAGTTTCGTCATTGTATTGACGTATTAAAAAAAAACTTTGTCCGTAAAACTAGGTCTTACATAGACAATGTTAATTTTTGAAGTGAAAACTTCTTTAGGCGCCTTGAGCGATTTTTTGTAGGGGTAAACTTATGGATTCGCATAGTGCTGGCCTATAGAATATAGATGGCGCTAATACCAGTTTTATTTTTATTAAAAGTGTTCGCCCCTGTTTCGCATGGTTTTTGCGACTTGATAAAATAGAGAGATTTCTTTATTTTATGTCGGTTAAGTACTCATAAACCTTCCAAAATATATTTTTATTTTTCACGTTTTATTTGTGATACCTACCCCACACAAATTCGAATACCTACCTCTACCTGCTATTTAAATAACAGTGACGAAGTCAAGGCTCTTACATACTAGCGCGATTCGTCGGCCGACGCCAATTTTAACAAAACAATTTCTGAGAAAACTTCACGGCGATGCGGCGGCATCGCGTCGCGCGACGAATCGCGCCAGTATGCACGAGCCTTCACATAGAACAGAACATCGTCTACATATACTAAGTGGGAAAAATACGTAATATTGAAGCTAACTCAAAAACTACGCAAGCAAAGTAAATAAAATGTATATGGGACCACCTCTGAAACATGACTTACCAAACGAAAAAGAATCATCAAAATTGATTCATATTTGGCGGAGTAATCCGTTAAAAACACAAAAAAAACATACAGACGAATTGAGAACCTCCTCCTTTTCGAAGAACTCGGTTAAAAACTAGTTTGAACCGATCAAATGGCTTCAAAATAGTTTTCAGTACCTAATACTCGAGTGTCGAGTGAGGTTCTATAATATGGACCATAGTCTTAGCTTTCTCTGGCGACAAAACATAAGCACACAGCTTTAATGAAACAGCGTCTCACAACTAATTCCGTCTTATACAAGTTTAATTAAAATAATGCGTTTTCGGAGCTCGCACTCGCTTACTATGTTACATCACGTACGATGTGGTGTAATTACTTTTACGTAATTTTGTATGGTTTTGGTTTTCGTTGTTTAGACTTGAGTGGGTTTGGTAAGCTACGTTATATTCATCTCTGGTTGTAAAAAAAGGTTATTCAATTGATATGGGGCTACTGCTAACCCAAGGTGATAACCCAAGGTAGGTTCGATTTACCTACTTGAAGAATCATTAGTAGTGTACGTAAGTTAATATAAGTGTACGTAAGTTAATATCAGATACTCGTATGTGTGCACGTAAGTTAATATCAGATATTTTAATTGGCGAGAAGCCTGAAAACATCTGGGTATAAAAAAGACTAAAGCTTTTTATATTCAAAATAACTATGCAGCTATAAACTAGTTATAGTAAAAGTAGTTGACTATGCAATCGGCATTTTGTTTTTATTATGTTTATTTGTTGTCATTTGCTAATGTCGAGTAATTACGCAATATTGTCTTTGGTCCTTGGCCTTGACATCGACCAATGAACAAACATCAATAATTATGAACAATATTGTCAAACCCTTTAAATAAATATATATTGAATACGAGACGTTTGGCTACTTTTGAACAAGTGTATTTTATTTCGTTTTTTGTTGAGTGTGCGTTTTGTTTGTGCAGAATAAACAATTTTTCTTTCTTTTTCTTCTAGTTATCGAATCACGATATAAATGCGATGCTAATTGCTTTAACAACGTGGAATTTCTTCGGTAGCTGAAGCTACCGAAGAAATTCCACGTTGTTAAAGCACTAAAACACCTACGTAGGCTTATAACAACAGCTCTAAGTACTAAACCGATATCAGACACACAAAGGCTAACTAATTAATGACCACCATCGCCTTGTTGTCAACAATATCCATGTCACACTACCACATAGCCCTTCTCCCACGTAAATAAACGCCACACGATAAGGTCAACCACTACTTTCCACTTATAACATCATCCCTCAGACACCAACATCAAAGTTCGCTATAATGAGTTCAGCTTTAGGTGTCATTAAAGGTAAACAAGCATATGACACCAATTTGGGGGGAAACGTCAAAAGATGTTTACATGTAAGGTAAAATCTGTTTATTTTGTAGCCACCCTGGTAAATGTAATTATCGGTCCGAAGACTTTAATAGTACTTGATTAACGAGGTTCGGTATTAATTGGGGTGTCTTCAGATATACTGGTTATTTTCTTGTAACGAAGCTTTAATTAGGTTGAGTTTTTGGTTTCGCTTTCAGATACTAATGTAGTTATAGAACCTTCTATGCCTGAGTTTTCTTCGCTTATGAATTGAGTTTTACTTCGAAATTATTATGCTTATTTATATATATTTATCTTTTACTCGTGATTGCTAATTGCTGAAAATTGATTTTGTTTAATTCCATTTTTCATAATATTGTTCTACATTTTATTGATACATGTTATTAGCTTCTTATTATTTAAACCTCCAACTGTCATTAACGAGACACAATAGAATTTTAATTGTTATCGGCCATTAGAAGGCCAATCGACAGTTGAGCGGATAACTTAATTTGATTCATTGATTGTATTTTATTTGATCTTATTCTTTATTTCATTTTTCATACATATAAATTATATTTTTAAATATTAGAATAAAAAAATATATAAAACATTTAAAAATATAAATAGTAGCCCACCGGTATCGGGAACAGGGTCCAAGCTACCCGGCGGTCAGGGCTCCAGAGAGAGGAACCTCCTAACAATGCGAGCCGTGTCCAGGAGTACAGCTTTCTGAATCAACCCCTTAATCCAGCTGCCCAACGAGAGCCTCCTTAGGTGTTGGTCAAGGCTCTTGGCAATTAAGCCATTGGCTGATACAACTATCGGCACAATGATCGCAGAGTCCACATCCCACATGTCGACAACCGAGCCAAGTGAGCCAAGTCAAGATATTTGATTTGTTTATCTTTCTCGGCCTTCACGAGGTTCCCGTCATGCGGGACCGTTATGTCAATGATCATTGCGCGCCGCTCTGTTCGATCCACCACCACTATATCAGGCTTATTGGCAACAATAGTCCTGTCAGTGATGATGGTTGATCTTATTATTATTAATTTATTTGATTTTATTATTTTTATCACTGTAATTATAATTAGGCAAACTCTGTAAGTGCTGTGCACACCTTTAAGTGAGAAGTTCGCTGTAGTTTATAAGTTATAATATGATATGCTCTCAGTAAATGTTTTTGTGATCTAGTCGTTGGAGTTCCGTAAGAAATAAATAATAAACTAGCGACGATCGCGACTGTATACAAGTAATTGGTTTATGTAAAGACTGTGTTCAGCATTGGATCATTTTGACTTAGAATAAAAATAAAGTTATGATGATAAATTGTGGTTGTTTAAATATGAAAATGTCTCCAAATAGCTACGAAACACAAAATCTAAATCTAAAGTTTCACATCAAAATATTCACCGTAATACGGCACCTCATTCCGTTTCCTACCGAAAATATTATCATAACAAAAACATGTTACAAACTGACTCGCGAACTGTACGCTCAAATTCTCACAAATTACGAAACTACACTTTTCGCACCCCGCGACAAAATGCAAACACGAAACACTGTTTAGGACAAACTTTCAGATCTGGTTTTCACCTAAATGCAAACAGAGGGAAATATTTTGCCAGCGTGACTTGGCCTCTTCGTTTTTTCCCGTTTCAAACTTTTTGCTTCCCTTTCTAGGGCGGCTGAGGGTCTATGGCAAATGGTCGTGGAGGTTCAAACTTTATAATTGGCTATAC
Source organism: Lithophane socia (assembly GCA_947522985.1). Taxonomy (NCBI): domain Eukaryota; kingdom Metazoa; phylum Arthropoda; class Insecta; order Lepidoptera; family Noctuidae; genus Lithophane; species Lithophane socia. The sequence goes on along the minus strand of OX383262.1, from coordinate 12,535,076 downwards.
CCTCCGATACGGAGCCCTTCCTACGGGAGCCGTAATTAACTACTCGATTGTACTCGCCACTCTGGCGACAATAACTGAGACCGACTTGAATACGAAGATCGGAAGTGTTGGATAGTGAATTGGTTATGAATTAATTTGCAGAATGGGCTTTGTTTATTGATAGATCCAGTGGGTTAACCGTATTAGGTCTTTTAAAACTCGAATTTTGTATTAATCCATGTTTAATAATAAAAGATCTGTTTTTTTGTTGTTTTGTTTACTTCATATAATATAGCTCGTGAAAAAGAAAATAAATCATAAATTCTGCTCATAAATTTTAATCAAATCTGTGTTGGAAGATACTAGGAATCTTAGATACAGTCTGTGAAAAAATAATGTTTCATCATTAGCTTTTAATATCAGTAAATATTAAAGCACCTCGTGCCTCTCGCCCTTTCGTTTATTTTTCCATTTAGCTTCACAACATTTTCATCTTATAATTAATAAAATTCCACTTACTAAATACAATTGCGAAAACTCAACAAGAAGGGTGTTCGCGCGTGTTATATGCTAATAACAAACCCACGTGTCAAGTCTGATTCGCATTTTGCCATTAAAACGGAAACCGCGTCCAAACAACGCTCGTCTTGCTGCAAATTCAGTAATTCAAACGCTGTAACTCCCTAACGTTACATTTCGCGTTACGTTACTATAGCGTGACCTAAACAGATTAAGGTTGGTTTCCTTCTTGTTTTCCGAGTAGTCTGCGCTAATTTAAAACCTGGATCTCAAAGTCGAGACAGTTTGACGTGAACGTAGCGTGTTTGTACCTACAGTATTAAAGATTTGCAGTTTTAATGGAAATGTCATAAGTAGATGTTGCTTGAGGCTATGTTGTGCATTGAAAATGAAATGTGTTTTGTTTGAATAGATTTTGAAATACAAAGAGCATGTTTGGAGGAAATTAATTACGGTGTTGAACGGGTAATAAATGTAGTAGAACGTAGAACTATGAATAAATTATGGGTTGCATTCTGTAGCTTTGTTACCGGTTAAAAACTAGAATTTTCGGGCATGCTGGGATCCTCTCCTCAGATTGAGTTTCAAATGGTTGTTTAGGGGTATGAGAAACAGGGTGTAAAGTTCACTCATCAACCATAGAAAAGGGAGGATCCAACCAGACGGGAGTTGTGCCTGGCGGGCAACTGCCCAATGATTGATATTGGGTTTTTGTATATATGTCCACTGCACGGTAAACTCTAATTGCGCGATGCAGGATTTGTGTGATGTCTGGTTTTTGATGCGTAGTTCACATGTGGCGATGTATAGATACCGCCACAGTTCTTCTTTTCCCTGGTCTCTTTTTGTGAATCTTTAAATGAATGCCCCTCTAGAGTTATGCATGATGCATGATCATCGTCTCTAGTAAGTGTCTTGCCACAAACAGAACGCCAACACAGAAGACGAAACTAACACTTTACTTCAACTTCTTACTTACAAACTTAAAGCAAGCAATTCCAGTGTCTAATATAGATCTGTTGCAAAACCCTAGACTGGCGTCGTCGGTCCGCGTGACCGACCTTAAATTTCCTTACACGAAAGCCTTTGCAGTTGACAGTTGGGCGGCGCAGAAGGGTTGGCGGGGAGAAGGGGTGTTCGCAAATATCGTGCCCCTAAATTAAAGTACTAGCCTCCACTGTTTTAACTTGTTAACAAGAATGCCTTGTTTTATAAGTCAGGTTTGTGTACTGAGGAGTAACTTTGAACTGTTGTGTAGGTCACTATTGACAGGAAGCTATTTAGGCTAGTTATTTTTAGCTGGTAACAGCAGCTGAGGAAGCTGATGTATGTTATTTTGAATTCAGCCAACAAGCAGCAACATTTATTTCATAACGGTATTCTGAATAATCCCATTGCTTAACGGCGACCCTGACCTACAGTAGTAGGTAAATGTCTCTATGCTTTGGTGCCACCATCAGCTATTCTCTTGCCAAAAGTGTGCAGGGGGCCTAGGCAAGTGACAATCGCTCCGAAAGCGTTTCGTATTTCTACAATGACATTCAACAGGATTGACATAAGCTTTTCGATAGCTTATGTTAGTCCTATACATTTTTGCCTTTTCCATCATCGTTACCGCTGATAGAATGTCACTTTGTCTAGGGCCTCAGGTTAATGACCCCCTCCACCGCTCATAGACGTGAAAGCCACGTCCAGCACAAGAAGTTAAAAACCTAAAATGATGAATCAGTGATACCCTAGTCCTAAAGCATTTACCAGACCCGTTTGACATAATACTGTAGGTAATTCGTCCTTCACGAAATCTAACTTTAAAGAGAGCGGGGAGTAAGGTTCTTCCTGTGAGCTAAACTTCAGCAAAAACTTGGCACTAAGACCACTTCTACATTAGGGACTGAAAACTTAGTACTTTCCTTTTACTACGCATGTTTTCAAAGTGAATACAAAGTAAGCATTCACGTGAGCAATATTGAAGATATTTTTCAGGAAAACCTTTTTGAGAGGTTGTATGTGGGTACTTACGCAACTTTCTACAACGATTATACATGTTGAAATTGAAAAAGGGGTCATTGTACTCATTATTATGAACAACTTTTGCTATTGGACAAATAAATCTGCTGCTCCATACACATGTTCGTATTACTAGAAAAATTGTAGGGAACAGCTGATTTATTTTTCGCGATGCCAGTATTGGTATGATGTCATTACAATAAACTAAGTTCTCATAGTTGTCTAATATACCATGAGCATCCCGTGTGCACTTAAACAATCTAACGGAATATTAAATTAAGAGGAGAAGAAACAGCCAAAGACAATGTTGTTCATCTTCTTGAAATAACGCAAGTATGCTAGAACTGGGTTTTTCAAAGTGCAACTCTTAGTCAATGGCCAACAGGCTGCCTTTTATTACATCCATAATATAGCTTTTAACTCAGTGAAGGCCAGATCTCGAACAGAAATTCTCTTTGCCAGTACAACAAAGTCTTAAGAACTTTTGAGCTAACTGAATTATTTTTTACACACAATTTATTTCCTTCACCAAAACTTCCAGCTAGAGCGCATCCGTATGAGCAGTGCCGGAGTTTGTTTTGTTATGTTCCTTGGAATATAACTGAAGCTTGGAATATTACAACATAGTGCAGTTAATTAAGGCTCACAGTAAAGCCGGCGGGCCCGAGGCGAAATGGGAAATAGGTAATTATGAAGTTGCGTAGTGGCTTGCAGCTTGCCACTCCTTGTATTGTGCATGCCAGGGGAAGTAGCGGGGGTTCCTACCTGTCAAATTCCCATAATATGAATGGTTTTTGAAGAACCTACCTCAGTATTAGTATTTTATTAAGGATTAAAAACCTATTTTTTACAATATTTAACACATCTAACTAATATTTACACTAGGTACTAAATTACAAGACTAAGTAACTAACTATAAAAATAACTACAAAAACCAAAAAGGACATGAAATACTAGTCCGCATCGCTGTCATCCGGAAACGTGCCCAGAAGACTGGTAAGTGGCATCATTGCCACGTTGAATGGCAATGTTAATTCTAGAACCTACATTATTTTGAATCATAAAGAATCACCACTATAAGCCTTATGTGCCAACGAATAACAGCCTGCAGTTCGATGTAGAAAAATTGTAGTAAGATTTTCTAAAGAGCCACAATGAGTACCTACTTGTTACAATACATTTCGCCATTCCAGATAGATGCAGGTTAACACATGCCATTCTCTTGCACTGTGAAGATATTCAATGACGAAAGTGAAATGGTCACTGACCATTGTGTTTGGGGCTTTGGGCCCGAATTATAGAACCTCACTCAAAACTCAAGCATTACTTAAATCTAGTTTCAACCAGTTCAATGCTTTAAGCTTTATGCTCTAGTTTCACTAATTAATTATTTATTTTATTTTTGGCGTCTGGTTTGAAGAAGATTAGTGAAAAGGCACCCACACCCCGCCTATGCGTATAACTTGAGCAGCACCATCAAATCTCTAGTAGGTACTGCGGTGTTACATGAAATTAAAATATGGGTCTAGTTCATTTCAGTTTGTATTTTTTTAAGATTTCGTAATGAGTTCTTACGTCAAGATAATATTTTCATAGTTCCCGACTTAACTTGGTTCTAGACGGATTATTTAAAAGCTCTGTCTTTCATTTCTAATCTTTTTAGAATAGTGATAAGTTTATTGAAAGTTCTAGGAATGCATTGAAAGATCGCACGTTTATACTTTTCTTCGCAGTTCTTTTGATCAAAACTGTAAATAACTGATTTCATAAATAAAAGTTCGAGTTTTAGTGCTTACTAGGAAAACTTCTGAAGGCTTTAAATATTTGATGTCAATAGAAGCAATTTTTATGTATCTCAGATTTATTATTGATGGTTCAATTTCAAGTAATGCTGAAGTTAAAAAAAAATACTTTATTGCTTTTTGAATTTAGATTATCGACGCGCGTAAGGCATGTTCCGAAATTGGAAATTATTTCTGTCATATTAATTGGTAATTTGAAGTTATATATTTACAATTTACTTTTACCTCTACACTAAAATCTACTTCAATCAAAATCTCAATCGAAACTGTAATGGCGCGTAACCTGTTACATTCAAAACTCCGTTATTTGCAACTAATTACTAAGTATTCAGTACAAACATATAAGACTTAGCAGCGTGTTCAGCTGACAGTACAGCCATGAACGAAGTTAATTGCAGCAGCCACTGTATAAAGCGATCGCTTCGGGCCCATTGCGGAAATAACTAATTATAAACTTACGTACAAATGCGTAGGTAACTGCTTAGAAATATAGCCAGGGTAAGTTGGCTTTTGCCTTTGGATTCTTTTCATTAATAATTCTTCTTACAATTCAGCTAACTAGTCGTAATAGCCCTTTTGATTTGAGCTCGCTCGCGGACGGTTTTTTCTTGTGAGTAATTTTATCGATATTTTTCTTTTAATGCTAGCTTTGAGTAATGTTCTGTTGCTTTGTAGCTTTGCTGTTGTAATGTTATGAACTTACTATGATAACAATAGCAATTTAATGTCATTATTTTGAGAATATGACCATCGTGTCCAAAAAATATTTTAGTTAACAATAAATCATCATCATCAGCAGTCCACTGCTGTACATACGCCTCTCCAATTGCACGCCATTCAGCTCGCTTCTCGGCAACTCTCATCTAGTTGCTACCAGCCACCCTGCGAAGATCGTCGCTCCACGTAAGGTAGGACGCCCTCAGGCTAGGGCCTGAGGGCGTGCTACCTTACGTTTTCCGATTCGCGGTCTCCACTCAAGAACACGTCTACCCCAACGGTCATCGGTTCTACGGCTAATATGGCCGGCCCATTGCCACTTCAGCTTGAGCTATGTCGACAACTTTGGTTCACTGCCGGATTACCTCATTCCGGATTCTCAGTAAATGTCTGATTAAAAATATTTTGGGAGTTCAAATTGCTCCAAAAACAAAGTTTTTTTTAAATAAGTTTACTAGCACATTAAGCTTAACTATACCGTAGCAATTTTTACTTTTGAATTAATCTGAAATGAAATTATCCGGACAAGACCCGCAGTTAGCTTGCAGATTAAGCAAACTGAAGTGGCAGTCGGCTGGCCATGTTTGTCGAAGAACCGATGGCGTCATCACTCTTCAAAAGACTCTAAACCACACATGCGCTACCCATTCAAGCCAAAGAATAAACTATTCATTGCCTCAATTTCGTATCAGAAGCTAGTAAACAAATGCGCATCTACAAACAATTAATTCGCTAACTAATCCGATTCTTCTCTAGAATAAAATCCATGTGTGCTTCAAAGCAGGCGGCCACAAAGCGACGTATCTTTGAGAGTCGACGCGGTGTAAATGTCACTCTATATGGTAATCGGTGTGGAAGGCTTTCTTGAGACACCGATGCGCTCCGGGAATATTTTTATAGTGATGTGTAAGTTAATGAAAGTTTGAAAGCGCCTCGGTGGATTTTGGTGTGGGTGACGTTGTATTTAGTGTTACAGATGATAAACTAGCAAATGATTTTGTCTATGTTTTGAGAGATGCTTTAGCTAGTCATGTATCAATGACTTTGGCGAGAACGATTTTGAAGGTGCAGTCACGCTGGTGCAAGGTGCTGCACGTTAGTGGTAAGGCCCCTTGTACAGACACTTTAAAACTACGGTTTTTTTCGCCGTGTCTGGCACGGTCGTCAATGTTGTATGGAAAACTATGGAGGCTTGTTGACAGACACGTTTTATCTACGGCGCAGTTTTTATGCCATGTGTAGGGACGGTCATCAGTGTTGTACCATTATGGAAGCTTGTTGACAGATACGGTTTTTCTAAGACGCTTCACACTGTGACCTTCAGCTGGCCTAGCGTAGTATGAATAGAATAAGAGATCGGCTTATACTGGTTTAGTAACCACTGACGCGCGGCCTAATGAACCTACATTATTATCAATCATCAATCAGCTTTAGGAGGCCAGTTGATATCCATACTGTAAAGTTTCAAGACTTTGAAGACCGATGGTTTATCATCGATCTTCAACGCCTTGAACTTTTAACATACTTTGTTGCACTGACTCAATATCTGGCGTGGACTAGACAAAATAAAATAAAAAAGATTTAGAAAACAAAAAGTTAACAAAAACACCAATAGAAATAAAAGAAAAAACAAACAGACGACAAAGGAATTGTCCAACAGAAAAAGGATAACTAGACATAGTTTCAATTAAAACGTTCCACTAGAAACATAACTTCAGGAGGAACGAGAATTCATTTCGCTAGAAGATTCTTTTCGGCGTACCCGGCAAAGCGTAAAATTGGGAGACAAACATGCTCATGTCTCCTTTGTTCCCAAAGGGATTATGTCTTAAAACCGTTCCTTTTGCTTCCCCTTTAAGATTCTTTCGCGTCTTTGATTTTGTTGGAACTAGTTGCGGGTGTAAGCTGTCATCAATATTTGAAACTATCTCTCGAGAATTGAGATTGTTTATCGATTGTCCTTGTTTGATTCAGAAGAGTCGGCTATGTAACGGTAATTTTTATTTCATTCTTAGAGTGTGGCCAGAAGTAATTGTGGTATCATTTTCATACATATCGGTAGTGGATGTTATGGACAAAGTAATCTAAATGATACCAATGGTATCATATACAGGGTGAAATTAAATTCATGGGCATCCTCTTAAGGGGTTATTGTACTCATAATTATGAACAACTTTCATTATGGGACCAAATCGCGAAAAAATATCAGCTGTTCCCTACATTTTGACGAGCTATGCGAACATAAATTTAAGGAACAGCTGATTTTTCTCCATGAATTCAATTTCACCCAGTATATACATATTTGCTTACGAGAGGTGGTATCCACTCTACTAAGCAAAATAATTATTTATATGACTTCTTGAATCATACGGTAACCGTATCAGGAGATACTAAGAACTCACAATCCGTTTTCCACGAAGCCTTTAACAAGTTCCTTATGCTGATTTAATAGCACACATCAAGATTCTCAAGAATAATAACTACGTTATATTAAAAATACCAAGATTTAATAAAAAAGAAAAGCAGTCATAACAATACTCATTCTCCTTTAATAATGACAACACAAAGTCTTGGAAGATGTTCAAGTTGGTCCCGGCTGTAGCAGAATGACCGCTGCACTGCACCCCGACTTACCGCAACAATACAATTTTATTTCAAACAAAGGAAAATAAACCTTAGTAGCTTCGTTATAGAAGTGTTTAAGAATGAAGATGTTTGTTGGTAATGTGTAATCCAAATGAAACGTTGACACTGAGCCCCAAGCGCCCGACGGGAAGAAAATTGTGAGATCAAATTAGGTCCCGGTTTAAAGTCCTCACAATAATAACGATAGCTCGAAAATGAAACATAAGTATGAGTGGTTTTTTTAACAGTGTATTTAGGGGAATGAGTAATGTAATTAAGGTCCAATCTCGCGGTTTCACGCGAATAAGTACCATTTTATAAGGAATAAAACATGAGATAATTATTTCCAGATAATAAATATTTAATACTAGCTGTTGCCCATGATTTCGTCTGCGATCCAGGATGAATAGTAGCCTATGTCCTTCTCCAGGTCATGGTCTACCCATGTGTCAAATTTCATCCATATCCGTTGAGCGGTTTTAGCGTGAAAGCGTAACAAACAAACTCACTTTCGCATTTATAATATTCGTTAGTATGAAATATTTTTGCTATAATGTCTGGGAATAATGTTATTTAAAAATTAAAAATACGCTGGTGGGAATAGGTGCTACTGTAAGTTTTCTTACGGAGTTATCTTATAACGAAAAGAAATCACGGAATTTCAGACAGCAAAAAATAATAAGATTATAAAAACGAATTAAAACAAAAAGAAAAGCTGGTAAAAAATGAAAACTAGTTAAAATGTGAAGTCTAACTGATAGATTGAGTTCCGAGGGAAGTATGAACAAAATCCATTAGCCGATTCCCGTAGGAGGCTACCGGCAACGTAGCGTTCCGTTTCGGAAATTACATTAAAAAGCAATACTTCCCGCCGATAACTAAAGATACGAATAAAAAGATGCAGGAACTTAATAGTGACTGACTTTCGTGCTTTTTGCGAGACCTATGAAATTAATATTTAATAATAAAATAATTTATTTATTATCATCACAAATGTTGATTTGGACACGCAAAAAAAATCAGCTGTTCCCTACATTTTTGAGAGGAGGCCTGTGTCCCAGCAGTGGGAACATTATAGGCTGATTATGCTTATGCTTATGCCCTACATTTATGTTCGCATAGCTCGTCAAAATGTAGGGAACTGCTGATTTTTTTTTCGTGAATTCAGGGTTGGTCCCATAGTGACAGTTGTTCATAATGATGAGTACAATGACCCCTTAAGAGATTGCCCATGAATTCAATTTCAGCCTGTATAGTTTAAATAAAAAATAATCTAGGCTGTACATACATATGTGGTTTAAGTGAGTGTGTGTGCCTGTGGGTATATTGAAAGTGGTAGGCAAAGTAATAAATCACTTTGTAATATCAGAACTTCATATTTATGTGGGACAAAAAATTGATTCTCATGATCATTGTGAAATAGTTAAAGCTGCAGAGAAAATGAATCCCAAGCGAATTGTAAAAGTTATTCAAGTCAAACGAAAATAAACTTGTTATAATAATATTGTGGTTGAAATCAATCAACATTTAAAGCTAAAGATAATGAAAACAAAACAGAATTGGAGGTCATTTTCCAGTCTATCGGACATAAGTCTTCTAAAGAAACTCAATAGGATTACAATACAAAGAATATTGGAAATTATTAATTTGAAATGAACAATAGATTCGAATGATGGATGAAAAAGGTATTCAAAGAGATTAATATCAATAGTCGTACCATTGTCTCTTGATTTTTTTGCTATTGTTTTTATATTTAATCGGTGAATTCAGTGATAAGAAGCAAATATTGCTTTAACCGCTCATGTTTTCAATATTTTCATTGACAATATTTTGCTCACAATCTCTCGTTTGATTACTTTAAAATCGTATTTTGGGACAGGTAGGTAGGTCCTATCTAAACCATCAGGCATTCAGTACATTCCATTTAAATAATTATTTATGCAACGTGTCTAAGAAAATTCAACGCTGTCAATTTTTTTTTAGTCAGAATTGATAATTTTAATTTTTTACTTTTTTCACGTAAGGGAGTGTTTTACATGAATAATCGTGACTTGATCGAATTATTTTTGAAAGAAAAATGAAAAAAAAAAAACATGCCAGTTGATTCTTTGGTCTCATTAATATTTTTTGTGCTTATTTTCTATTAGGCCTGTACTAGGAGGGTGCTTTCTGACATTTTGCAGTTTGACTTAGGTCTACATTTTGTTTCTGGTTAATAACCATTAGCAAATGCTTGTTTTTTTAAATAATTACCACAATACGTTTCGAATAAACATTCAAAGAGCTTTTACCAAAAAAAAACGTCTTATTTAACACGTTGACGTAACAAAACAAAGACAAAAGCGGATAAAGGTCACGGATAAACGTATTGTTACAAGAATTGTCCCTTTGTAATCGAATGTGACGCAATATGACACTCGGGAACATGTTGTCATGTTTGGAACTTATTTGTAGTATGTGTTGGCTTTTAAACAAGCGTGTGGAGGAGGGAAAGCGGAAAAAAGGTTATAAGTAGAAATATATCTTTCTGGGGTATGATTGGTGACTTGGAAGTCAGTTTCGGTAATTTTCATCCGAAATCATCACCATAGCCTTTTCATAGATCGTAACAATCATCAATTCCTCAATATCATGGTATTGAGCAGTACTCAAGTCAGCACTTTCCGACCCTATCTGTTCCCAACATACCTTTTGTACCAGTCGTGTGAAGTCCTTACTGTCCGGCAGCACTTTATCCTGCACGCAGTCTTGAGACATCATACACATACTAAATATGACAAGTCCTCTTATATATCTAAGCGTAGACGAAAGGTCATTACGCACACCGATCTACCGACCTTTAAACACCCATACGTTCGAAAGCACTATTGTTTCCTGGGCTCTTTTCTGTATGAAAGAGTAAATAAGCTTATAGATATACTCGTATATCCCTTAAATAGGAAAAATATATATCGATCGTAAAATAGCTTACAATAATACTCACCCTCCAACACACATACACTCATTTACACTCTACTCACCGGAGGCCATCACAAATACATCTAATTTTTAAGATTGTTTTTCTATATTTGTCACTTTCTTTTATTTTATTATTATAATGTTCTATCGAATCTATTATAGATGTGTATAGAGGTCAAACAATTTAATTAATTTTTAAGTGTCGCCTACAACAAGGGAAGAGCGCTGATCTCTGAAATACAGATATTTTATTATAGTTCAGACACAGATGTTTCAATATCTGAACATAGAATTAAGTACAGAATTCTTAAGTAGGTAGTGTATCACCATAATTATTATTATTTTATGTCTGTATACGAGTATTTTGGAACAAATAAAATTATTCTTCTTCTTCTTCTTCTCATTGAGGAATTGATGATTGTTACGATCTTTTTATCTAATTATTTAATTTCTCTTTTTAAATGTTCCTTGTCAAAATAAACTTTGTCCCAGTTGTGTCAGCGAATCGTAATTTTATTGTTTGATAAAAATATAGTCCACATTTTTCGTAAATTTTTTGGCCTTTTGTATTGAGGTAAAGGCGATGGTGATAATTTCGGATGATGATTTTCGTGCTTCCAAGAGAATTACCCTATTTATTAAACTTGCTACCTTCAAAGAGACTGTTAAGGCTCTTACATACTGGCGCGATTCGCCGCGCGACGCGAATTTTAACAAAACTTTAAAAAATAAATCTGGGAAATCTTCAAGGCGAACAATGCGGCGGCGTCGCGTCGCGCGGCGAAGCGCCCCAGTATGTAAGAGTCTTTACTCTTTAGTCATGACACTGAAAATAGTGCTTCTCGAAAAGGGTTCCTAGTTACTTCACTACTATAAAACCAGGTATTTTTTATAAAAACAAACCTGGAATACAACATTAAGCGACTTTTTATTTAGCCTCCGTCGCCTCGAAGCCGCTACTTGTGGGGCTACAATCTCGACGTTTAAGTAGGCACGAGCGTGTGCGCCCGCGCGGAAAATTAACAAACAAAACGGAAATCCTCTTTGTGGAACAAGGATTGGGACAAAGGAAGCATTAGTAGCTAAGCAATTGATATTAAAAATGCGTAAAGGAGAAAAATTAAGAAAAGTTTTCTTTTCATTTTAAACTGGTGTTATATTTCTTTTTTAAGATTTATTATTAGAAAGTACGAGGAGGAGCTCGTGGCTAAGTAATAACAGCCGCACGGGTCGATCCGGGTTGGTTCGTGGATGGGTGACCATCTTTACATACCAAATTCATCTTTACAGACCGTTGGATCCGGCTGTCATTCGTGAATCTTTGACAGTCGTTACGTGTCATCAGAAGCCCGAAAGTCTGACAACCAGTCTTACGTAGGGATATCGTATTACCCAGTTACTGGGTTGTGGAGATTAGATAGTCAGTCGCTCTATGTAAAAAACTAGTAATATTGAGCCCTGGATGCAGATTGAACACGTCGTGTTCTGGTTTGCGACTGGTCAATCGTTATCCTGAGGATGATTTCCGCAAAGTCACGCCTGAATCAATTAACTATCTTTATTAAAGCTTACATTTTGCTGGTGGATAAAGACAGTACAGTAAAAATAAACTGTATGTATTGAATCTGATCTATGTTGCACGATAAAGCACCTTCTATCTACCTTATCAAATACAAATACAGACTTAACAATGGAAACAAGCAAGTTAAATATTCGTCGGGGTGTTAAAGACTCATCCTAGAGATAATCGGTCGAGCCTCAAGCAGACGGTAAGCAATTTAGTCCGGATTAAACCCTGATTCCCTTGCAATACTCGCCCCAAAGCGAATAATGCAGTCGGATTTATTTGTACTGTGAAGTTAGACCGTCTAACTAATCGAATAATACCTATTGAGGGATGTAGAGAGAGACAAATGTAACTCAGCATAGAGTTACATATTTGAAGTGGGAAATTAAATTGCATTGTTGTACGTCTGACAATACTAGTGTAGTTGGTGTTTAATTTTCGTTGGAAGTTGTAATGCAAACTCTCTCGCAGATTACGGGAGGATGGGTTTAAAACAAATATTGTGTTACCTTATTCTGATTTCGTGAAGCCGTACCTGCCGAAGCGTTTGTGAGTTTAGTATAGATAATTTTATAAACTCGGCTGTTATATGCTGATACGAGTAAGTTTTGATATTTTATTTGAATCGTAAAATCAGGTTATAATCGTTAAAATACATAATATGTATATATATATGTGTAATAACTTTTATATGTAGTTAGAATTAGAGTTTTCTCAAACCTATCACTTTAAATTTATCATGTTTTGATTTTGTTCAAAAAGATTTAAAACTAAAATAAACGGTTTAAATATGAGTGCGATCAGCTTACGATAACCAGGAGCACAGAAATCCGCGGCGATGGCGTTTGAAATCCATGTTATTAAAGGTCTGACACGCAATTAGCAGAGTTGCCAGTGTGAAAATGTCACGTCATTATCCACGGCACGAATGACATGTCCATGCCGCTGTGCTGTCAGAACGGACCTTTAAAAAAAGTAACACGAATTTCAATATTCGACTAACGAATGAAATAATGAAAGATTTTGGCCCTCATTGAATGCTAAAATTTAAATAAAATCATCGTGACTTTAGTGACTATGGAAAGTGCTAAAGGGTTTTGGAACCGTTTAGTTTATCGAATTGTTAAAAAATATCGAGAAGTTGAGAAGTTGTTTTAAATACTGAAGTTTGAACGACCAGTATGGAAAATAATCTATGCGAAAAAGCTAAAAAACTTTTCCATAGAAACATAAAAGGAAAATTATTATTACAATTTATATTTCTGATTCCGATAAATATAGCTAATTGGTACACTTGATGTTATTTACTGAAAAACGAAGAGTATTAAATTAGATTCTAAATAAGGATCAATGAGAAAGGTTATTTCCTTATCCGTATCCAAATAATATTTACGAGAACAATGGTTAATTCTGTAAGAATTAAAATAGCAATTTACGAGCCATTATTAAATGACATTCCAATTAATCAAATTTTTAAGAGTTTTCATTTTTTTTTTTATAACAATTCAATTTTTTGATGAAAAGCTCTTGCTATCTTTTTATTAAATCATACTTCAAATCCATGAGCTCCATACTACAAAGAAATTTAAAGGGAATTATTTTTGTTCTTTTAATTGATTTATAGGACTTCGGTGGTTACAAAGCGGGCTGCTTCAAAGGAGGGAAGAAATACAAGTGCGCTGGACTTGACTCGCACTGCTTCGTACTGAACAATTGAATACTAATATTAAAGGCTAGTGTTTGTCTAAAAATTTTTATCGTCTATTGAAATGTTGTAAAAATAATGTAACATTAAAAGATATTTGATTGACAGTTCAGATTCACAGCAGTTAAGATGAGATGATTTGAACGGCGACTAACAAAACGTATTTATAAGGCAAATGTGAGTAGAAATGCGGTGGAGCCTTAGGAGGACATACACTGACTTTATTGGTGATTTTCTTTAGACAGGCCACCTGACGTTTATTGAACGTAAACGAGGCAAAGAGAGTAAATAGTATGTAACGATCGTAGTATTGTATTTATTTAATTCTTTTAGCACACAAATGTACAGAGGCGGACTTAATGCCATAGGCATTTTCTACCAGTCAACCTTTGGGTGATGCAGAGACAAACAGTGGTAGGTTAGTAGTAGGGGTCGTTCTGTAGTTTCTGTCTACTCCCATGGGAAGAAGGATTAAGTTTATGTATGTATGTTAAGATGGGATCTGACAGCCTATTTTTTGTTGATTAACCAGTCTCAAAAACCAGAAGGCTAATCTCGTAATTAAAAACAGTCAAAATGTACGAAATCTCAGCGATTAATGCCTTTATGAAGGGAAATTAGTGGTATTTTTGACAGATTGAGACTGAGCTGAGAATGCGAATGTTCGTAAAAATACGTGAATTGGTCTTCATGTGTAGTTTATTTAAAAATCATGATTGATCATTTTTGTCTACGCAGTCAATATGGAATAAGAAATTATGCAGTTTTTAATATAATCAGTCATCAACAATTCAACCGTTTTATGTTGATTATGTTACGAGTCATAAAACGGTTGAACCAAACTGAAATCTACAAAACTCCCTGCTGTATATCTTTTCACCACTGGATATATTTTTTCACTGTATATCACTCATTTCTCCACTGTATATCTTTTTCAAGTGCAGTAGCGTTCCCGTACATAAATCGTGGTATCCACATTTTTGCAGCGTACCTGGGTTGTTACCGGATAAATTTAACGAGGCCGACCCATGTCACGAGTCACGGGGTTGTGTCACTGACCAAGACCACCCCCCTAATTTCAGTAGAATATATTGCGGTAGAATTCCAACCAATCTTTTTGTGTTGTGTTACTCTGTCATATTAGTGTTTGTCTTGTAAGGATGTTGTTATGTTTTGTGAACCGTTCTGTGACGTTTTTGTCTTTCTTTTTGCGTTTGATACATTTGTTAGATTCTGAATTTCATTGAATTTTATACCGGGTAAAATACGCACTTTGGCGTGGAGTCTCGGACACCAGTCCGCCTTACCAATACCTATTTGATATGAATACGTTTGAAAGACTAGTGAGTAGGGACTGAGGGGAGAAAATATATCCAATATTGTTATTGTAACATTATGTTACAATAACAATATTGGATATATTTTCTTTCAGTTCAGAATTTTTAAAATGTCATCCATAGGTACCACGAAACGTTTCTAATTCTACATTGAACTGTAGGCGCAATTTGGTTGAATAATTCGTCGCGTACCAACATTAAAAGTTCCGTAAAGTTCACATGCGTGAAGGACTGCTTTCATTAATTTCATTAGAATAACCCAATGTGTTTTGATAATAGCCGCGTAAATGATGATGATGTCAAAGTATCTAACATCATTAATATAACTCCCAATTCCTAAAATCCCCAAAACGCCAAGGAACTATAAAACAATAGGGAATATGCATGTAATTCAAATATGGGTCAAATATTTTTTTCTATAAACTATGTTACTTCAGAATTACGCCTCCATCAATATTTTTAAATAAAATTTCTTTTTAAGCGAGAAATTAATTTTTAAAAAGTCCCAAAAAACTGTGGGTAATTCAAATACTTGAAAAGGCTAAGAGCGGATGTGACGTAACAATCCGGGATAACAATCAAAATGTCAATGTCAAGTCAATCAACAAGTGTCAAGTCAATGTCAAACGCTCATAGAAAAAGAAGTTTTTGACTTTTACTTGACAGTTGCTTGTCTGTTTTCACGAACTGTGACGTCACCACACCAAGCGCGCCAAATGGAGGGCGTTTATATAGCCCGGATCGGTTGGATATTTTTAAACATTTTTTTAACTACTTTAAATTGCTTTTTACCGTCGAATTTTTTTTAACTATTATTAATTGACGATGTAAACTATCGAATAAAAATAAAATACATGCATATTCCCTATTGAATCAATAAGAACCATCGAGAAACAATTAAAACAGCAAACGACGAAGCAAGTCACAACATGTCCCATTCCGCACACGTACGAATGCCCGAGACAACTATGCATTTAATGAAAATAATCCTATAGTACTAATGATATCCCTTTACGTGACGGATTCCTTTTCTTCTATATTAAAGGTGCATTCCCTACTAATGTTATTATTATTTCTAAGTATAAAATAATTTATATCTCTCTAATATGAAAGACACGTGTAAAAATTAATTTATTTATATCCGTATCTCTGTATCATATTTGCAATTAGTAATGCGTATTTGGATTTCTTGATGTTGTCATTAATATTAATTCTATTCATTAGTTTCTTCTCAATGTTGTCTTGTTTACGCGTTACTGTGTTTTTATCATGACAGTTCGGCTTGAGCTTTAGTAAGATTTTTACCTTATTTTGCAGTCCGAGTTATCTTCATTTCTCGTTGTTTGTTCGAGAATTCGTGTAGTTCTATTTTCAACATGAACTACAGTATTCATAGAAGTTGGTGGTGTCTACTAACTGTTTTGACAGCACCCTTTCAATGTAAAAAAGACTTCAAAGCTTAATTTCTTGTTAAAATGTCTTTAATAGAGTTCAAAATATTTTTATAATCCGATAGGCCACTTTGTCAACATTTGATTCCGCAAATTCCGCCTGAGCTGACAAGAGACATTTAATTCTCGAACAAAAAAAGACAAATGAAACAAACAAAACGTTACCACGAAATGATTTTCAACACAACTTTTCTGACGTTTTCCCGTTGATACATTTAACATAATGTGGAAACAGAAAAACCCATTTTAAAGTCGGCGTCGCGCGAGTAGATTTTTGAATTGCTGCAAAATTGTCTAGAGTGTTATCATATCGCGGGAGCTCTTCCATTAGTGTAAAAAGCCTTTTCCGTGCTGTCGTTCGCTTGATTAGACATCGCTTTCCCCGCTTTGGCGGAACGTAAGTATATTTTAAAATGAATACAATCAGGAGTATTAGGTTCCTTTTTTGATACATATTTTATTTCCTTAGAGACTTTTACGCAAAGTAAGTTTTGAAGGAACAGCATAATTATTTTATTTTTATTTTCGATTATTATTTAGGTACACTCAGCTACTAATATTTCACGGGATTAAATTGGAGATTTCGCTTAAATTGGCATTAGAAAAGCAAAATTAATCTGTGGGAATTTGTTATGTGTATTCATCGTTTTTTTTCATTAGTCTAAAAAAATGAACAGAAAGCCGAAATTTTAAAATCACTCAATAAATAAAACGCCCAATTCTGACCACAAAATGTTCATATACCACTATCACATTCATAAAGTAGGAACTACGTATTAATTCGGCCAATAAACATTTCAATTGTCCATTTACCCTAACAAAACCGCGCAAACCCTACCATAATTAAGTAATTAATCTAACATCCCGCGATTACGTCACACTTATCTTATTTATAAGGCAAATGTCTTCTAATTAAACCGGCTGTACGAACTAAAAAGTTGCAATTATGCAAGCCTGGCCCAGAACAGATAACTGGCAATTTAGTCGAGATTAAGTCGTAATGTTTACTGGACTACCGCCGTGGTAAAGGTGACCACGCTGAGCTAAGATTTTAGATATGAATTTTGTTTTATTTTGTAAGACAACGTTATTTATATATAGATCGGTATTTGGGTATTTTGACTCGTTTTTATTTTTATGACATGTTTTTGATTCTCATTCATAATTCACGATTTACCGATACCTACCTAAAAATACTAAGAAATCTTCAGCCAAATTTTTTCGATTGATATCGTCATAAAGTTGAGCGTCTGCAACAAAATTTTTTTGCTAACAAAAACGATTCCTTCTTTAGCGAAAATGTCAAATAGTTTAATACTCATAAACTGAGTAGGTACTAAAGCCCCTCTGTTATTTTTAGATTCAAACAAAAATAATTTATCGAAAATAAATAATGTCCTTGTAATATTTTTTTAGAACATTTTCATCCTCCCCTTAAATATACCAACAAAATCCGTGCCCCAATAAAGTTTAAAACTTTTTATCCTGCTTTACCGTAGCACCTGGCCACCCTGATGTACAATCTAACTTCCAATTTACTGTATAATCCACAGGACGAGTTTATCATTTACGACCACCGGTGTGCACTATTTGTGGTGCACTATTTATTATTCTTCGGATAACTTTGTACGGTACATATTGAATAAACTTCCTGAAGTTTGATGAGGTTGCAAGCTCGCTGGTTCGTATGTTAGTGTGTATTTTGATTTTGTAATTTTCTTACGAGTGAATGTGAGAATCATAGATAAAAAAATTGCATGATGCTTCCTTAAAAAAACGACTACTATTACGTCACATCTATAGGTACTAATAATAAAGCTGAAGAGTTTGTTTTTTGTTTCGTTTGAACGCGCTTATCTCTGGAACTCCACCAGTCGGATTTACACATATCTTTTTGCATTTGATAGCCCAATTCTTTAAAATCACGCGACGACCCTTAGGAGCCAAGAAAGAACGCTAAGCGAAAACGAAGTTATAGCGCGGGCAGGCGATGCGATTCGTCGGGTTGGGTCGCGGGAGCAAGAAATTACGTGGATAAAGTCGCAGGCAGAGCCTAGTAAAATATTATAAAATACAGGTGCAATCTGAATCTAATTACAAAAAAATACTTAAGTGAAATATTTTATTACGGATTAATTAACATTCGTCTGAAAGATCAAGTTTTAAATTGCAAAAGCGTATGTGCCGCTAAGTTTTAAATTGCAAAAGCGTATGTGCCGGCGGTTAGAGCCGCTAACCTGTTTTCAGTTTATTGTTATTGATATGAATTTAATGTCTCATTACTGAGCACACCAACAACATCAGCCTTTGGGTACAATACAGAGTATCGATAGAAATATCCTCGCAATAAACATCCGTCCATACCGCGACCCCCACCAATGTAGGATCAGGTATATTGTGAGATATATTCCCATTCGGATGCGAAATCCGTTGCATGTACAAAGGCAACCAATTTTCTACTGATCCCCCGAAAATGATCGCCTATAAAACCAAACGCAGTCAGTCCCCAGTGGAACCCTAAAAAATCGAATTCGGAGCCACATTTGTGCGCAGTGCATACGCTAAATATAAGTAAGGAACCGAACACACTGAAAAAAATCGCTGCGATTTCAGTCAACAATGAAATTTCAAATAAAATTTCAAATTGGAAAAGTTTTGTTGCAGTTCACTGGAGAGAATGTCGTAAAGTTTTTATGACCAATTTCAATTGAGTATTTGGGAAGTTTATTAAGTACCTACCCAATAGGTTTGCAATAACGAGACTGTGTTATGTCTCTATACGTGTATTGCTGCAATAATTTTATTTCTAGCAAATTGAAGTACCATTTGATAAAACAATAATTCCTTAAACATTGAGGTACCATTTCATAAAACTTTTGGCTTTCAATGTTCGTAATTTTAAAAAGGATTGTCAGAACATCGTAAAGAAAACTCCGAAGCATTCAGCGACCGGTCGCTGGCATGTGTAAACACTCTAACCACGGTCTACAACGGCCGTAAAAGGCGACAAACGGACGACAAGGCGGGTTCTCGCGACAAAGTGAGAAAAATATGGTTGTTCAATATTTATAGGATTTTTATTTCCGTCGTTTAGCCTCAGATACACGTCGACAGACGGAGGTAGGGGACAATGTGTTAAGAGTTACACACAACTAGATGTGGTAAGGGTGCGTGTTCGGAATGTTTTGGCGTGTGGACTCGAGCCTTATCTTGTGAGTCGCATGACAGAGTCAGGTAGGCGTTTGTTGACCTTTAGGTTGAACGAATGTTGTGAGGTTGTAGCCTATTTACTAACTAAGCTAAGCTTGTCTTGTAACTATCATGGCCATTTTTAGCAGCTAAGTAGTGTAGCAGTTAAGTGACAGGATCATTTCTTTTCAACCATAATTATTTTTCATAATCTAGAATCCTCTCAGTATACATCGTAGCAATAACAAAAGACACACACTTGACTCTAACAAAAATTTGCAGTTTAAAGCTTAATATTTCGCAAACGGATCCCTGAATCCAAAAATAGTTTTCACAAACTCACATTATTTTTAAACGACCTTTCCAATGATACCCCACACCATGGGATTGACAAGAAAAAAAAAACCATTCCCACTTTACGTGTAGGGGAAGGTAACAAAAAAAAAAATTTTTTAAGATTTTTTTACCACTTTGTCGGCGTGATTTATATGTATACCCGTACCAAATAACAGCTTTCTAGTACCAACAGTCTCTGAGCTAAGCCGCGGACAGACGGACAGAGGGACAGACAGACGGACATGGCGAAACTATAAGGGTTCCTTGTTGACTACGGAACCCTAAAAAGCAGGATCCTGGCTCATGGCTTTGATAACCACATGGAGCTACATCCTGCTACTTAAAACGCATGCACATGATCATCAGAGATTAAAAGCGATAAGCCTTCCATAAACAGCCTTTTTTTCCCAATCCACATTCTCTTCCAGTACTGTCGTTCGACTGTCTCATGTGCATTGTTTTTCTTGGCTGTTGCATTCATTTGGGCGGGCTTAGGCGGATACATAATGCATACGACCACGGGGGGTCATCAGTATTCTGCGACAGTAGTTGCTCTGGCGATGTCCAACCTCGACGACTTGTGTTACCGATGTTTGATTTAAGTTTAAATTACTTTAGCTTTTATTGAGTTTTGTATCGGATTTTTACAGTAATTTCGATATATTTGTGTTTTGTTTTTTGAGATTTGGAACTGCTGATTAGGCTATCACAGGAAAGGTCTGTAGGTATATTTGCCCAAAAAATGGACACCTTGGTTGACCGGGTTAGTGACCGCAGAGGCGTGAAACGAAATCACGTTTGGCGTACAATGTTTTAAATCTTGCTCTACAATTAAAGCTGTATTACGGTGTAGGCGTGTAAATGTAGGTGTACTATGGGTACACCTCTGCTTAATCCCCTGGGGAAACAAGGCGTGATGTTATGATAAGTAAGGCCGCATATACACGGGACCCGTCATTGACAATTGGTCAAAAAACACGATACGTCATGACGGATGGACGTTCACAAAATGCATACGGAAATGAGCTTTTTCGGGATTCATCAAAATATCCGAATAGATGTTCACACTTGATTCGTGATTTAGAGTTTAGTCTTGGGAGTCAAGCGGCGCAGCGGATCCGTCACAAAAAATAGCGATTCGTGTTTTTGGACGAATGTGATTTTTAAAAAACAATACGTGATTAAAGCCGTGTCCTTCATTTTTCATGATTCGTGATGCGTGTGAACACAGGTACTTAATTAAAAAGCATTGCCAAATAAAAAAAAAAAAAGAATCGTGAAAAAGACGATTCGTCAAAAAATATGAATCGTTATTTCTTGTGTCCTCGTGTGAATGAGCGCTTACGGTGTAGGTACGCCTATATGTCTGAAGTTAACGACATACAATGAATAAGCACAGCCTAGTGATTACTAGGCTAGACTAGCGTTCGTGCCTTTGCCCAGTGTTGGGACAAAAAAAGGCAATTTATTTACAAGCCTGGGTTTGCATCCGACGACTACCTATGACTTTATCTTTCGCTTACGAGGCCAACACTAATTAAAAACTATAACATTAATTGCAGGTCACAGCAAGGACACATTACCGCAACCACATTTATATTTTCAAACAGCACTCAACTAAATGACATAAAACAATTTGAGTACAATAAAGACATAAAGAAAATAAAAACCTTCCATTTTTCCATACTGCGGTACAAACGAGGTCTTAATTAATTAATGCAGATTATGTCCAATTCTGAGGGCAGTGCCGTATGTCAACGTGATAAGCTAATTCTTGCTGACGAATGGCAGTCATTTTGTTTGTAGAAACGGCTCTGAAGGTGGGTCCTAACAGTAGATATAGGAAGGTGCGTGTTACGATGCGAACATTATTACAGGTTATAAATTACCAGTCGGTGGCGTTATGTAGGGCGGTTAGTCACTTTTGCAGTTTTGCGATTTTTGTTCTATACGAACAGAATGTTACCATTGGTAAGTAAAACGATTGGTTTTTGTTTATAGGAACCAAGGCATTAAAAATTATTGGAATTAATTGGATGAAGAAGGTAGAGAACTGAGTGTTGCAGTCCAACGATCCAGCAATGTTTCAAAAGGGGTAGGCTTAGGGATATTAGCACTAGACAGCCACGACTCCGGCCAGTCGTGGCCGTCTAGTAGCATTATATGGTCTGCGTCTAGTTGGTCATTGCGACCAGGTGCGCGATTCGTATCAGTTTCTAGAAAGAAAGAAAGAAAATATTTTATTTGTTACACGCACAGGAAATACAAGTAATAAGAAGTACATAATTAAAATAAAAAGAACAATTTAAATTAACAAAATACTTAAATAACGATGACACCAAAAAGCTCCTATCTCAACATAATGCTGCGATATTTAAAAAATAAATAAATACCACAGCGCTTGTATTCTGACAGGGCCCGGTGTGATGCCACGGACACACCTCCGGACATAGATAAATCCCACTAGGCCCTAAAAAAATGAAACAATAATACTTAATAAAACAAAAATATAAATCAAAACATATTATATACATGAATTGACTCACGCCAGACGTTCCAATATCATGTGTCCATGGTATTATATGGTGACAGTTTCTCAAACTCAAACTCAAACTCAAAGCATTTATTTCAAATAAACCAATTACAGGCATTTTTGAATTGTCAAAGGGTCGGTCAGTCAGAAAATATGAAGCTGGTTGCCCATTCCAAAGCGTAGTAGGTTCCTATGGAGAAGAACGGGCAAGAAACTCCACGGACACTCTTTTAAATCAGAATATTGTTACAATATGTTGTTTACATCATTCATGTTGGAATCATACATGTGAGTACAATGTAGAAAAACGTGCAGGTTAAAAGAGTCCGTAAATAAAAGATAAAACGATACAAAACAATTCAAAAATTAAAATAAATCAAAATAAGCCGTGGCAGCTAAGAGATGACCAGTCCCTACTGATGGCGCCCGTTCACGAACATGACGCATGGATCAGCACCATTCAGCTCAACCATTTTGAAGGGAACTTAATGATCCAACACACACGCCACCACCAGCGAGACATTAAAGTGAGCATGACATGCTTTCAGCCGCCAGGGCACATTCAAGTCAATGAAAGACGTACCTAGTAAATGGTAGCTTTAAAGTACTTAGGTAAGTACATAGTGCTCACACACATGTGCTGTGCAGTTATGTTCGGGCGCCTCCGGCAATCTTCGGCTGCTGTCGTGAGACACCGGAAGGCGGCGAGCGGCGGCGAGAGGTGCGGCGTGCGGGACGCGGACCGTCGGGCACTTGGCTACCGAGCTCTGACGACGGCACGCGCGCGCACTCCATACGTTTACCAATAGTTTGATTTATGTACCTTTTTTGGATTAAATTCATTATTAATTACAGTCCACTGAATTTCTCTAAAAGTCATTAGTAAGTTCCACTACCTCCGTGCGTCGCTTGAAGGCGATGCTTTAGAAATAATAAAAAATATTGATTTTAAAGGTGATAATTATCAAATGGCGTGGAAGTTACTATGCGACCGCTTTGATAATAGTAGACTGTTAGTAGACACCCATGTTAAGGCCTTGTTCAATGTAGACTGTATCACGCAAGAAGCATCAACTTCTTTGCGTCGTTTAATTGATCTAATTAACAAAAACATTAGAGCCCTCAATACAATGAACGAGCCCACGGACAGTTGGGATACTTTGATTATCTATATGATGGCAATTAAACTAGATCCTATCACCAGCAGGGAATGGGAAGCTCATCGTAATACCATACCAACAAAACCAACAGTTTCTCAATTTTGTTCTTTTATTAGTAAAAAAGCTGATTTATTGGAGACATTAGAACATAACAAAATCACACGTAATATAGAAAATAATACTAACACTAATAACAATCAAGTAGAAAACAAACACAAATCATTAGTAATAGCAAGTAATCCAACCGATAATTACAATCAAAAATATAAAACAACATGTCCCTTATGCAATCAAAATCATCTATTATATACTTGTGAAGGGTTCCGAAAATTAAACGTAGAACAACGCATAGTAAAAGTCAAAGAATTTAAAGTTTGTTTTAATTGTTTACGTAGTGGTCATCTAACAAAACGATGTAGATTGGCTCGCTGTAAATATTGTAAAGGTAGACATAATACCCTTTTACACGTAGATCAGTCTAGTAATTTCCAAGATCCTATGCCTAATAGTGTAGCATTGCCCACTGATGTTTCTGGAGGTGCCGTTCCACATAACAGCACCTCAGAAAATATCTCCTTGTCGAGTGACGCTCAGTCGCAGCATACTACCTTTCATATTTTACTGTCCACAGCGTTGGTGAGGGTGGTGAACCACCGAGGCATCAAGAGCGACGCCAGGATCCTGCTCGATAATGGTAGCACAGCTAATTTTATTACGCAGAAATTATGTGATCAGCTAGGACTTCCTCGACGTAGCACGAGTTCCACGGTGACAGGTATAAATAGTCATACTACATTAAGTACACAGTCTTGCAACCTAACCATTGAATCGTGCAGCGGCAGCTATAAGACGGACATAAATTGTTTCATATTGCCTACAATTACCAAATTACTGCCGTCTACTTTAGTCGACATAAGTAGCATTCCCATACCATTAGATTTAAATCTGGCCGATCCGTCATTCAACGTTCCATCAGAGATTGACATATTAGTTGGTGCTGAAATATTTTGGAATATTCTAGGCAGTGCATCTATTAATTTAGGAAAAAATCAGCCCAAGTTACATGAAACAAAGCTTGGATGGATAGTATCAGGCCCTGTGGCTCTTCCAAAACATCCATCTAAAAAGATATATTCTCATTTTTGTAATATCTCCATGAACGACTTAAATAATAGCCTAAACAAGTTTTGGGAACTCGATTCCGTCTCTTCTGAGCATTCCTTGTCACAAGAAGAACGAGCTTGCGAAGAAAGTTTTCGTGTCAACACTGTGCGTGATCAAAATGGGCATTTCATAGTTACAATGCCTCTTAAAAATGATCCCAGTGAGTTAGGCGAGTCCTATGAAATGGCTAAACGTCGATTTTTATCTTTGGAACGTCGTTTCCAACGTGATCCTGCTTTTAAGGAAAGATATGTTGCATTCATCGAGGAGTACGTGAGCTTAGGGCATATGACTGTGAATAACTCAACAAAGAAACCTCATTCAGGTAACAAAACTGAGTATTTTTTGCCACATCACGGAGTCATTCGAGAATCCAGTACCACAACTAAGCTCAGGGTAGTCTTCGATGCATCAGCAGCGACTACTTCTGGAGTGTCGTTTAACGACATCCAAATGGTGGGGCCCACTGTCCAAGATGACCTCTTCTCTATACTGCTGCGTTTCCGTCAGCACAAGTTTGTTATTTCTGGTGACATAGAGAAGATGTATAGGGCCATTCAGGTAACACCATCACAACGTAATTTACAACAAATTATCTTTCGTGCTGACCCTAAGATACCACTTCAAACGTACAGTCTTAATACTGTCACTTACGGTACAGCTTCCGCCCCTTATTTGGCTACTAAGTGCTTAGTTAGCCTAGCAACAACTGCCACTAACGACGTTGTAAAATCGTCCATTGAACGAGATTTTTACGTCGACGATTATTTAAGTGGTGGCGACTCGGTTTCCATGGTGGTCCAAATGGGTAAAGAAGTTGCATCCATTTTAGCGTCAGCTAACTTTCATTTGAGGAAGTGGCAATCTAATAGCTTAGAGATTTTAACAGAAATAGCCGGTGTTACAGGGCATTCTGATAGGTTGAACTTGTCCGAGGATAGAAACGTGTCATCTAAAACGTTAGGCCTATATTGGCTATGTAAATCTGATTCTCTCGAGTTCTCAATATCAGTCGATACCAGCAAACCAATCACAAAGCGGCACATTTTATCTGTGATTAGTCAAATATTTGACCCATTAGGTCTGGTAGGTCCTTGCATTATCGAGGCTAAAATTATCATCCAAACTCTATGGACGGTTAAATGTGACTGGGACGAGAAAGTACCAGACAATATACATACCACCTGGTTAATGTTCGTGACTAGTCTACCATGTCTAAATACTCTTAAAATACCCCGGTGGGTTTCATGTGACAATTCAACAATTAATGAGATTCATGTGTTTACAGATGCATCCGAAAAGGCCTACGGTGCATGTATTTATATAAAGTCTAGTACTATGGATGGGTTAGTTAGAGTACAGCTGTTGGTCTCTAAAAATCGTGTTGCACCAATCAAGCCAACAACCATCCCTAGACTCGAGTTATGTGGGGCTTTATTAGGAGCAAGACTGTGTGTTAATGTACGGAATTCCTTCACCAAACCCGTTAGTAAATGTTACTTTTGGTGCGATTCAACAATAGTGTTAAGTTGGCTTTCCATGACACCTAATTCATTAAAACCTTTTGTTCGTAATCGCATTAATGAAATACAAGAATGCACTATAGGGCACACGTGGAGCTACGTGCCGTCGAAGGAAAATCCGGCGGATCTTGTTTCTCGCGGGCTGAAGGCTGACCTTATCAGCGAGTGTTCCTTATGGTGGTCAGGTCCTCAGTTTTTGTTAAATGATGAAAAATATTGGCCAAAAATGCCCAATGAGAACTTGAAACAAGATCTACCTGAAGTTGTATCATCACACTTCACAGATCACTCATCTCATCATCAATCATACAATCATTTAACTTCAAATCACTTGTCACATAATAATAATAATCATCCATTCATCAAATCACTTATTCACAAATATTCCAAATATAATTATTTACAGAGAGTCGTCGCTTATATACTAAGATTTATACACAATTTAAAACATAAACATAATAAATCCCTTGGTTCTATTTCCTGTGAAGAACTTACAACTTCTACAAATTTCATTTTACGTCACGCTCAAATGGATATGTTTCCTGATGAGTATATATTATTGCAATCAGGAAAGTCTTTACAAAATAAAAATAGGCTTATTTCTTTGAGTCCTTTTATAGATTCGAGTGGTCTCATACGTGTAGGAGGGAGACTTGACAACTCACCATATGATTACAATGTCAAGCATCCCGTATTATTATGTGGTAAGCACCATATAACTAAAATAATATTTCATAAATATCATCTCGACTGCTTACACGCTGGCCCTCAGCTGCTCTTGGCAAATATACGCCAAATGTATTGGCCTCTTGGTGGTAGAAACCTTTCAAAATGTACGGTTAAAAAATGCATCAAATGTTTTAAATACAAGTGTCAAACTGTGCAACCTACAATGGGTCAGTTGCCCTCTTCAAGGACACATTTAGAACACCCATTTTTAAATAGTAGTGTGGACTATGCTGGGCCAGTGCTAATAGCTGACCGCAAAGGGCGAGGGTGCAGGCTTATAAAGGCGTACCTGTGTATTTTTGTTTGCCTTGCCGTTAAGGCTGTTCACATCGAGCTTGTTACAGACCTTACGAAAGAAGCCTACATAGCTGCTTTGAACCGTTTCGTGGCTCGTCGTGGTAAACCCGAAAGCATCTTGTCCGATAATGGGACAAACTTCGTAGGTACTTGCAATGAGCTACGTAAGTTTTTACAAGATTCGAATCTCGTGTCTGAAGTTGCTCAACAAGGCATCAAATTTTCTTTTGCGCCTCCATACTCCCCCCACTTCAACGGCATTGCTGAAGCCGCCGTCAAATCAACCAAACATCACCTAAAGAGACTTTTAGGCTTAACGCACTTTACTTATGAGGAGATGGCCACGTGTTTGACTCAAATAGAGGCCGTCTTAAATTCCCGTCCTCTTACCCCTCTCTCCACTGATCCTCTAGATTTTTCCGTTCTCACTCCTGGACACTTCATAATTGGGCGACCACTAATATCTGTTCCGCATCCACAGGTTACTGATCTCAACATCGGGCGACTGGAGCGCTACCAAAGAGTGGAGCATATAAAACAACATTTTTGGACTCGTTTTCAATTAGAATATGTTTCTCTGCTCCAGCAAAAAACGAAATGGGCAGCGTCAACAGGCCAACTTTCAGTAGGAGCACTGGTTCTCATCAAAGAGAAAGGCCAACCGCTTTTGGTGTGGCCACTGGGGCGTGTCATCAAGGTCTTCCCTGGCTGCGACGGGAACGCACGGGTAGTGGAGCTGAAGACGAAGAAAGGAACGGTGGTGCGGGCTTACAACAACGTCTGCCCACTTCCTCTCACTTGAATACTTCAACCCGGGGAGGATGTTCGGGCGCCTCCGGCAATCTTCGGCTGCTGTCGTGAGACACCGGAAGGCGGCGAGCGGCGGCGAGAGGTGCGGCGTGCGGGACGCGGACCGTCGGGCACTTGGCTACCGAGCTCTGACGACGGCACGCGCGCGCACTCCATACGTTTACCAATAGTTTGATTTATGTACCTTTTTTGGATTAAATTCATTATTAATTACAGTCCACTGAATTTCTCTAAAAGTCCTTAGTAAGGTCCCTAACAGTTATACAGTTATATATCTCTATAGTTTACCTGGTCGCTGTGACCACTGGTCGTGGTCGTTGCCGTCGAGTACGCGAGATCCTTTAGGGTAAAGAATGTTTTTTTTTATTGCATGGTATTTTCAGAATAATAAATGAAGTCTGTACAAGTTTGTCTACGATCAAATGGGAAAATATTATCTGTTCAAAACTGCGGATCCCGCCCGATAAAACAGTTGAGAACTCACAATAAAACAGACACAACCAATACAAATCCACTGCATTACAAAAAAAAACAACCTCAACTTAAAGACAGCTTCATAAACTATCAAACGAAATGTTTCGTTCAAGAAACAATATCCGACAAATATCCGAAGGAGTGGCGTCAGCTGGTTATTTTCACTTAAACTTCTAAAACTCGTATCCTATCCTAGAACTAGGTTCTATTCTTAGTAGATCCGTAAAAAGAGCTCGCAAATCCTTGTAGCGAGCTAGTGTTGGCGACATAGTCGGGAGTGTGTGATAGCTTAGTCGAAACTTCCCCTTTTAGAGTGACGGATTTTGGTAGCAAGCGATAGCTTTTGGTAGTTTTTAGAAACTCTCTTTTGTGTGTTTTCGTGCACCACATTTTTTAGAGAATGGACAAAAGTGGCTTTGTGCGCAGAGTTCGTTAAATAAGTTAGTCCATAAAAAAATGTGCATTCATAAGTATTTGTTTCAGATGTTTTTTTTTTTTTTTATGAGCCTGCTCTTAACCCCGATCTCCCGAGCGAATGATGTCTATGATGGAACGAGCGTGCCCAGAAGATGCCTGACCACATAGGAAAAAATATTGATGGAAGTATTATTATAATAAATGGCCTATAGAGCAAAAGGCTCTGTTTTATTTATCATCGTGATCGGTAGATGGATAAGTAATCGCAGTGTGTTTTTAGCAGGACATGTGTTGCCACTGCTATACCTACCTACTAAGAAATAAGTTCGACCGTTAAAAACATGTAAATCCCATAATAATTATGTATATTAACCTGTCGTATGACGAAATTACAGAAACAATTAAAAAGCCTTTGTGTCTCGCGTAGATCTGCATTCGATTTTTCGGTCAATCGTGGGTTGACCAAAAAAGAACAAACCAACCTGAAAATACCCAAACGAAATATGTCGAATAGTGACATGAAAATAATGAAAGCTCTGAGAATAGACCCCCTGTCCCCAAAGGAGTCCACTTCCATACCGTTCGCTATTTACTGCCTTCGTCTCGCAAATCAATATTGCATGTCGCATATGCATCGATCCTTGAAAATGTTTATGCCAAACAAAATTGTCGTCGACTCGTAGAGTGTTTTGTGGGCTATTTATAAACTTTTGAGGAAGTTTCAGGGAAGAGAAGTGAGTAATAAAGAATGTAGATTTCTCAGTTACACTGTAGTAGTACCATAGCAATCAGTATATTTACTTGGTCATAGCAAATTACTGGGAAATGCAAAGAAGTATCCGGAAAAATATTTTTTAGACATAGTCGAGACAGCATCCATACTAATATTAGAAATTCGAAAGTAACTCTGTCTGTCTGTCTGTATGTTACCTTTTCACGCCTAAACCACTGAACGGATTTCGATAAAATTTGGCAAGGAGATAGATGGCATCTCGGGGAAGGACATAAGCTACTTCTTATCGACATACCACGCGGTCGGAAGCTGGCTGATTTATAAAAAAAAAAAAAATCGAATGCATAACCTCCTCCTTTTTTGCAGTCAGTAAAGATAGGACTTTCCTGCTACCAATGTTGTTATTAACATTTAACCACAACCTCAGAAAGGTGTTAGTACATTTCTTATAAAATGTAAAAATAACTCTTAATTTTTTTTTTGGTGGACTTCCGCATTCCGTTCTTGCAGATCTTTCCCCAAACCAGTTACTTCCTTAATCACCTTCGAAGATAAAAACCTACCCACAACAAAAAGATAAAGGTAAGCTTTCGTTTATTTCCCCCTTACATAACGTGTGCATATAAACAAAGCCACAACACGTAAATGATAGTGTAAACGTTGGTTATTTTGACGAGGAGCCGACGGAGGCATGTCGAAGGCGTGCCGCGAGCGCGGGGGCGGAATAAATAAGTTGTACACACTTTGAATATTGATCTGTGTATGCGCTCGATGACGTAGTACAATGTGTGCTAGTGTAGGTATTGTGAAGGAAGGCTTTTCATGTGTAATGCAACTGTGTACAGTGAACAGCAAGCAAAGACAGTGGTCATGATTTAAACTGATGGCACCGTTGGTGGTTGGCACGTAACTTTTTCTATTGCCTGAAATGATTTTATACCTACTGTTAAAAACTGTTAAAACCAATGATATTATATTAACAGATAAGTTATAAGCGCGCAATCGTGAGGACTCGAAAACATTCCAATTGTAACGTTTTTACTTGTAGTGAAATGTAAAATGAATGAAACGTGGGTATGTGTGCCGCTGCTGCGCGGAACACTTTTTTCGGTTGTTTTGTGAGTGTATAACATATCTGTTAATATAATATCATTGGTTAAAACTGTATGAATTGGTTTATGACAGCTTTAATGGGTGTAAAACCAGCCATCACCAGAGTCACATCTTTTTTACATTCGTTTAATAATCTTTGGAACCTGCTCTCATCAGATAATTGGTAATTGGACTGTAGTTCACTGCATTCAGTTGTGCATATAAACGCAGATGGAATAGGACTAAAATAATGTGATGCAGTAGGTACGCTATTTGTTATTATTTTTTTGTTTATAGATCATTAGAAAAATAACCAGTTATGTATTTTACTAAAAGGCAGAGTGACCTGCTTAGCTGACCTGTGTGTCATGTCTATAAAGTTATTTCAAATTATTTTCTGTAACCTTTTTTATATTTTCCCTACTACAAATAACAGGCTAACACTATAACTTGAATACACAAATATTATGACACGCAAACACCCAGACAGTCTAAACAATTTAGCAAGTCTGCTCGCAAATGGAAACTAAACACCAAGAGTTGTGTTATCGTGCGTCAAATGTCTAGACTTGTAAAACTTTGAAGAGTAAATTAGATTTCGTCTGAGTGTAACAGAAACCGATGCTGGGCTCAGCACTTATCGAGATGCGCTTAGCGTCTGTTCTCACTGTACGGATGCATTTCTTGTTCTTTTTTTGCTCTCGAGTTGCTGTGAAGTACACGTGAATGCGCAAACGACACTTTTTTGTAAATAAAATGAACAACATAGAACTGTTATGTAATGAAGCCCATAAATAGCCAACATCCACCGTGCTAAAAAACGCAAGCAGATTTTTGTGCGCACAAAAGGTCTTAGGCTGCCATCAGACGGACTGCATTTCAACCGACTATTTCAACAGTACTGCAGCTGCTTTGCAGTTTGAATGCATTTACCAGTACATTCGAGTATTGCAGTCGTACCAAACTGCATTAAAACTGCAAGAATGCAGTCCGTCTGATGGCAGCCTTAGGATCATTTAACACTTCAGTCTTCAATCTTAATTATTGAGCTGAATATTTAACTAAAATTAGAACAAAAGTAAAATGAAAAGAATATATTAGCTCTTCGCTATTATAAGGAATGATAAAATACAAAGTATCGAATCATTTTGTGTCACAGATGATCTGTAAAAATGTACCTATGTTAAACAACTTTTGTCGCTCACCATACCTACCTTTTCCGCTGTTTTATTTAAACGCCATTGTCGAGCTCATAAAAGCATTCATAATAGCCGCACGGAGCGATCGAAGGTTAAGCTACGATTCTGCGGTTGGTTCGTGGATGGGTGATCATCCATTACATGTCGAGACCCGTCCGTATCTCATTTAATGACAGGCTTTGGGACTAAGATCCATAGATGGGATATTTCCTCATTAACGGAGGCAGCTTATATTGCTGCTTTCTTTTGTCTTCGGTTACCGTTAAGTTTTATTGCGAGTAGATGAAAATTGTTGACATCCCTTAAATAGAGAAGAAAACTACGAATAAATCAAATTTGTGCTATCCTTTTCTCTGCAGGCTGCTTGGTAGTTGTAAAACAACGTTTAGCGCTGAACAGTAGAAACAAATTGTCAAAATTTTATCAATACCTACCTTCTCTTACTTTGTTTCAGTTTTTCATCTCAGAGTAGTCAGGAAACACTGAGCTCATCTAGTTTTAAAACACAAGTTATTTTTGACGTGTTATTGTGTTTTTTTTTTTAATTTTACAGACATAAACATCATGTACCACAATTATATTATATCGTTCTATTCTTAATAATTTGTTAATCGGCCATCAAAAATATCGTGCCTCAAAAACAAGGGACATACGCAAAATGGGAACGAAACGGATTCCGATACAAGAACGATAAGGGCTGCACCGTGGTATTCATATAAATGTGTCCATTACATACATAGGCACACGTTGCATTAGGTTGGTACACTCGAGTGCAGCTTATTCGGGATTATACCATTCAGTCTGGAGTATTATTTATAGGTACATGTACCTATAGGTTGATCAGACTTCCAATCATGTTTATTGGTTGAGATATGAAATTTAAGATCAGCTTATGTTGTCTAGGACCCAGGTAGATTCGAAAGGGACATGGAACACAAACATTTATCTTAATTGAGTGTCTACTGAGCAAAGTTTTTGAGGTTCTAGTTTTAAATAAACAAGGTTTCTTTATGGATTTCTTCAAATAACAATGACTTCTTATGTTTCTGGTTGTTGCTGCCTATATAAGTACCCAAGCATTTTTCGTTGTGGTTGTAGATAAACAAAGGCACTTCAAATTATAAGATATAACTGAGATAGATAACTTAATTGGAAACCAAAAGAGAAGCAGATACAAATGTATTTCGTGTATAAATCGTCATAAATCCTCGTAACAATCACAATATTCCAGCTAATTACATGTTTCCGAAGAAAGTTGAAAAACATTTTAATTAACTGTGATTAGTTTTTCATTATTTTAATTAATTTCGTCTGTATGTCGAGGTTAACAGAAATTCGTGATGTGCTGACGTTTGAGGGTTAATTTTATATTCTTTGAATATGTAGATTGACTGAAAGCTCGTTGAATTTTGAAACTAAACTAGTAACAAAATAAATTATGCCTTACTATACATGAAATACCGCGATAGCCCAGTGGTTAAGGCCTTGCCTCTCATTCACGAGTTTGTGGGTTTGAACCCACATGCTCGTGAAGTGCGGTGCACCCTTGGCCAAAGATTTAAATTCTAAGAAGAGAGCTAGCACATCCCAGCAGTATTATTACATACCATAAACGGCGTTTCTATGGCAGTCACTGTGACATTGTTTGTGTCAGACGCGTCAAAACGCTGCGATGTTTTGAAATGATTGGGTGAATCTAACGATTTTATTATATACTAGCTGATGTCCGCGGTTCGCCCGCGTGGACGTCGGTTATCATATATTAAAACCTTCCTCGAGAACCACTCTATCCATAATCCAAAACAGCATAAAAATCAGTGCAGTAGTTTTTGAGTTTATCGAGAACAGACAGGCAGACAGACGCGGCGAAGGACTTTGTTTTAAAATAATATTTAAAAATATCTGAGGATTTTATACATTTGATAATGAGGAAGTCCGCATTGTTCGTGTTAATTCGCGTCGCGCGGCGAAACGCCCCAGTATGTAAGAGCCTTTATGAAACGCGCTTTGAAAAGTTTTATCAAATTCTTTTAATTTTTCTTCATTCAATTCTTGAAATTGTTTACCTACTTCTTTATTTTTTATCATTATAACTGTTAGTACGGTGGTTGTGAAAATGAAAAACTTAGGAAAACCTTTAAAACAATATTAACATAATAAAATTAAACACTTTGTTTTTTTCTTTATCCTCAGTTTATAGCAGAAGTTTGGAGTCTTAGAACTTTAGTTTCGTTACTTATTAAAGGAATTAAGGACTATCCAAAATGTAGTAAACAGAAGCACTTAAGTAGAAAGGAGTTTAGAAATACACCTGCGTCTAGTCTTAGTTGTTTCTGAACTGTCTTCAAAATATTTGGACACTAATCCGTGATTATCTTCATCATTTGCAGGGTAACTCTATCCTAACTTTACAGAATATAATATTTCATTAGGTAAAGTAAGAATCATGAATAACTTCTAGTTCGAATTTTGAATTTGAATTGGAATTCGCTGTAGACGTTTACAATCTGTCAAACTTATCAAAAATTTTGGTAAATTGATGGTGTTTTTTGACAGATTGCGAATGAGATGCTAATGTGATCGTTCTTAAAAATAAGAGAATTGCCCCGCTGGTCTTAAACACTCGTCGGTTAGCCTACCTACTACCTACTAAGCACTTGACTTTCCTGAAAAACATCGTCGTCATTCACTTATTGCTTGGTTATTCATTTACAACAACAATCAAAACATACCATAGTACCTACAGTTACATTAACAGCTATCAAAATACCGTTTAAACAGTACTCTCCCCAAACAATAGCCCAACTGCAACAGAATCAATCAATACATTGTACCAGGCACCCAGAATACAACAGAACATTTCAAAGCGGCGGCGGCGAAGACGGTAGAAATGGTCCCCGAGACTAATTATCGAGCCTTTCAAGAATGGCACTGCTGTCCCTGCAAGTTGAAATTCCAATTTGTCATAGAACGTATTACGTTGGACGGACGTAACAAAAGCCGGGTTTGTCTTGCTTGTGCACGGCCGACGATGGCTGGAGGGACGTACCTACGGACTTGGGAATACATATTGGGGGGTGTCGAAATAAATGGTTTACAATTTTCATTAATTCAAAACAATTAACGAATTATTAATTAATTCTGAAAATGGAGAAGAGTTGACAGCTGTTTATATTTCACCCATCTACGGCAGTGGGGTAGGGTTATGAATGTCACTGGTCTATATGACCTTTACTGACTTGAACGACCGTTGCTCAATGTGAGTTGCCCACAATTACGCTACGACTGACGACCGCGTAGTTCTCACCTTTACTCTAAGATGCCTAGCACACGGCGTATTTTAAACGCGCGCGTTTCAGGAACTTTACTTGAAACTTGACTTCGGACGGCGAAGAAACACTTTGAAACGCGCGTCGTCTGCGCGTTTAAAATACGCCATGTACTACCGCTCTAAGGCCCCTAGCACACGGCATATTTTAAATGCGCAGACGACGCGCGTTTCAAGAACTTGACTTCGGACGGCGAAGAAAAACTTTGAAACGCGCTTTAAAATACGCCGTGTACTACCACTAAACCTTTGATTACCAATACAGTAAAGAAGTAAGTCAAAATACACTTTATAATCATTTGTACAAATACTACTAAAATTGACGCTGACAACCATAATTCTACATTTCACAGACTTCCATTTTAACCGCTGCTGCCTTTATGCGTTCTTAACAGTTGCTTTCATTGTTGAGGCTTCATCTGCAGTTAGAGATGCGGGCGCGATACAAATTGTACCCTTTTCTGCTCCTAATAGGATTTGGATTTTATATTGTGTTAGACTGTAATTGTAAGTTGTCTCGGCAGTGGCTTTGGGAATAGAATTGTGTAATTGTTGGTACAATTTCTGTTGGATTTTGTAGTAATCTTGGCTTGGAAATGGTGGCGGAAGTTAAATCAGAAAGATTTATAATTTTTAAAGCTGCTATCTCGATATATATGCAGCTATTTATTTGCATGGTGTCGTGCTTAGATAACGATACAATTTCCAGAATGTTTATTTTCTTTTCCCTTGCTTGTAGATGGAATCGGTATTCATACTATGTTCAGCTCTGTATATTTTGCAAATCTGCGGCCTTAATGAACTATTATTGAACCCACGTCAATATAATAACAGAACCTTTTATCTTGTGTATGCAAAATAATTACCGACACAATAATCGCGCTTTTGCTCTCAGCCCACTGAACGCGGAAACGATCAACTTATTATTTTTCGATTCAGCACAACACAGTGCGTGTAATCGTCCGTTTATTTGCCACTTTGACCTCTAATTACAGGCAATAAGGTCGCTAATTGCGCAGGAATTCGATTCACAATATCACAGGTTACAATACAACCATAAGCCCCAATAAAGCTTTTGTTTGTTAGGCTGTGCACCCTTTCTCATATTGTTCCACACGAGTGGTTTCATGTGTTTGCTCAATCTAATTGCTACTCAGTCATTGTGGGTATCCATCTGTATGAAATCATATTGCGAATGGAAAACCCGTGCGCATTTGTTAGCTCGGCGGCGGCTGATATGGTACTATTAAATTTTGTAATAGGAACAGCGTGCGTAACGTGAATGCTGACTCGGTTTTCCTTTTGCCGAATGAATGAATAGATAGAAAGGGAGCCCGCAAAGTTACAAAACTATTGGACACTTTGTCTTAAAGGTCGCCCCTATAAATCCAGTAAAACTTTCCCAACATTGTAGATGAAAAAGTAGGGGCAAAGGATTAACAAACAAAGTGTACCTAACTTTAAACAGTTTCACCGCATAGAGGTTGACTTGTGTAATACCTACTTTAAGTATAAAAACTCAACTCACAAAGAATTACCAGCAAGGGAACATTGAAAGAGTATCCAGGAAAAGCGCTGTAAAAAGTAAAAGGGAGAAAAGTATAAAATAAAGCACGAATAAACCCTATTCAGAGGAGCTCAGATTTCTAAATGAACAAGTATGTTGAATGAGGAATTTAATTAAAAATCAGATTCCATTCAACATAAGTTCCGCCTTGAAATATTGTTCGTGTTCTTTATATAATAGCCTTCAGTGGATTATACATCGTACTGAGATTATTATTTTTTGGTTCCATATCGATATTTTCTTGTAAGCTTGTAAGCGGACCGTTATTGGTTAATATTTAGACTCTCGTATCTTTACCAATAATGAAGCAAAGACTTCATAGCTTTGCATAGTAGACCTTCCCATAAGGAAGTAGCTATCACAGGTAAAATTAACTTACTAATCTATTTATATACCCAGTTTGGCAATAAAAATAAGCTACCATTGGTATATAAACGATTCGTTTTCGTTTATAGGAAGACCTTTAGTGGTGCGCTCAACTTTGGATAATATGTTTGGAATTGATAATACGCCTTTTTCATTACGGAAAAAGCGCCACAAAAAGCGCGCGCGAAAAAGTGTTTCTCGACGGCATGTGAAGCTAAATCAGACGCCCATGGGCGGCATAAAATCTCTGACACCGGGTTAGTCACTAACTAATCGACAAAGAAGAAAGAAGATTACGGAACTCCTACATCAGAGTTCTAAAGAGTCGTTCTATTTTGAAGAAAATAACCTTTGTTTATGAAATAATCAGACAATCCGGACTTGTATTATCTGATAAGCCAGTAATCTACCTAGCTATTTTATCAGAAACTGATACTTGATAACATTTAGTCTGTACCAATAATTTTGATAAGCAAATGTATTTATACGATAGTTTATTATTTTGATTTGTATTTAATAACTCATGAAAATGTTTTGCTAAATAAATACTGAAGTGGTCGTACCAAGTTCGTATATTTTGATATGTAGAAGAAATATCCAATATGTCCACCTGTAAATATTCAACCTTCATCAAGAAGATCTCTCTTGTGATGATAAGGCGTATCTATACATTTCTCTATCATAATACCCATTTACTCGTTCCATGCTATCTTTATTTAGTAAGATTTATGTGCCGTTACTGGGTTATGGT
The DNA here is from genome assembly GCA_947522985.1 of Lithophane socia. NCBI lineage: Eukaryota > Metazoa > Arthropoda > Insecta > Lepidoptera > Noctuidae > Lithophane > Lithophane socia. The sequence continues at coordinate 12,496,741 of OX383262.1, read as the reverse complement.
ATACTACGCATGGACGATGATCGGCTTATGTTAACTTTGTTGTAAAGTCCTTTCGAGTCTGAACCGACGATTGGCGACATTGTTGCTATTTTGAATGAGACCAGAGCGGGGTAATTGCGTTACACGGAACTATACTCCATTTGAAATAAGATTAGACAATTAAAGAAACCTTTTTACAGTTTGTGACTTCTATACCGTAGGCGTAAGGTTAAACAATACCAACTGTCTACTACAGCTGCCATTTGTCATGCCACCAACCGCAATGGAAGTCAAAATCCTTTGACGAACTGTAAAAAAGGTTTATTTAAATGTCTAATCTTATTTCAAATGGAGTATAGTAATACCATTCATTTTGTCAATTTAACAAAATTCATTGCGTTATTTACGTTGACGAGTAGTTTCAAACTCATGAAGCAATGGATTAGGAATTTCTTATAAAATCCTTCGGATTGTGTTTAAAAGTGTGTTACGCAATTGTAATGCAGAATGTGAAGTAGTGTGAGTAAATAGTATTAATTGTTTTTCTTGTTGAATGCATATAAAGGCTTCAAAAAGTTTTATTGGAAAGTTGTTTGTTTAACTACTGAATTCTACTGCTTATAGAAATTTACTCGGACCAAATATAAAACCAAGACAGAGCGCTGTCAACAGTGACGTGAGGCCGGTTTCGTAACCATGTGTGCACTTAGTGAGGTGTAGTTTGATTGTAATTCTATTGTAAATGTGTGCGTGTGAGCGTGTATGCACAGAGCTGTCTTGGTTTTGGTCTTAAGAAATTTATAATTGAGATACCTATTTTGTGACATTGATGATAAAAGTAAATTATATACGATAACATTTCTTTGCAACAGTGCGACGAATATCGATTAGTATAGTTTGTATTGAATATTTGGAATACTCAATACCTACCAACCAGCCTAATTAGGTTTCTATAACTGTCGTTGATAAGATAGAAGCCAAAATTATGAAATCCCAATAGATTTCGGATTTTTTAGCATTCGATGTAAATACCTACTTGATATTCAGCTACATCCGGTAACACAGGAAACTGACTCTTACGAAGAAAAGCGGAGATTGAGTTTAAAAAAAACCCTCACAACTTATATTTAAATCTTTTACACAGCCAAGACAATTAGATGTGACCGTATTACAAATTCATATGCCCTATATTTCCGGACTATTAAACAATGCATATTTATCGGGTATTAACATCCGTATGCCTGCACACACCATTACAGCACCCTTGCCAAGAGAAGCCATACCCGTCTACGTGCAAACATGGAACCCCTCATATTTGATCACTTTAATTGGTTCGCCTCTTCCCGTGCTCTGTCAATGAATAAGGAATGATATCAGGAGACCAGAGTAGTGAGGACATGGAGTGACAAGTTGACAATATGAAAACAGAAGGTACGGTAAGGCCAGGTACCTTCGTACTTAAAAGTTATCTTATATTTTTGTATAAGTGCTTATAAAATTCAATTAAGATTTGCACACCAGTTTTCTGGTAGAATATGGCGGAAAACTATGTATATTTTTTAACTTATAAATAATTAAAAGAAAAATACGAAGACACGATCAACGTCTGAACCAGAATTGAAATTAGAAGTCGGTTAAAAACAACATACTTTGTAGTTCTTTATTCAATAACAGATTTAAATAGTTTAATTATGTTTGATTGTATGGGGAAGTACCTGTAAGTATGTATGTAGATAAAGACAAATGAGCAAGATAAAGCAAGTGATTGCGATACCTAATGTGTAAATATGACAATTTATCTAGTTTAGCACTCCATTAACTACCTACTCTATTCAAATATACACAGAAGCAATGCGTGTTTAATGCACAAGTAATTATGTCGAGTTGTTAGCAATGTCAACATAATTCAATTAATTTGAGTATGTTGAGACGATCCTCGAAATTATTATTATGTTTGCTTTAAAGACTTTTAGACGACAAGAGGGGGAAGGAGGCTTTGTAGCCTTCCCATTGGTGGATTCACTGTCAGTGGCTTGTCACTTGGAAGTCGTAAAATATTTCAAATTGTACAAAGTTTTTGATGTTCTCTGTGAAGTTGACAAAAGACGTTACCGGAGTGATGAAGTGTTGGGTAACTCGTGTGGAAATCTGCGTAGAATGGTTTCTGTTATCACTTTTCAAAAGTATAAAAGTTAATTGTAAAGTATACCTATATAGTCACACAGAGTTTTAAAGATTAAAAAATACAATAGACGCTGATATATTTAGTAACCTATTCCGCTTGACTATTCTTCAAGAGTCATAAAACCCTGTAAGAAATCGACACGTGTTTCACCTCTCAACGAGGCATCTTCAGGATGACGATTGACCAATTGCAAACCAGAACGCGACGTGTTACCACACCGAGCGCTGTTTAGAAAACCATAAAAAATCAGGTGTTTACAAATTACATTGCGATGATTGTAATGGTATTTACATAGGTCAGACTGGTCGTAATTTTCAAACAAGATATAAGGAACATATTGCAGCTTATAGGAATAGTTATCCAGAAAGATCTCATTTTGCTCAACATTTAATAGATTCAGGTCATTCATTAAATAATAATAACACATTCAAAATTTTACACACTTGTGATAAAGGATTTAAAATGTCAGTATTAGAGAGTTTAGAAATTGTTAAAAATAATACAGCGACCGTTACACTGTTGAACGAATTAAATACCTGTATTCCAAGGTCGCCTTTGTTGCGATTGTTCGCCCCTTATCGCGCTTATCGCACTGATAACGGTCCTAGCCAATCAGCGCCGAGCAGCAATCCTATATAAGTGGGGGTGTCGGGCGATTTGATTCACTCTGCGTCCAGCGCTCGGTGTGGTAACACGTCGCGTTCTGGTTTGCAATTGGTCAATCGTCATCCTGAAGATGCCTCGTTGAGAGGCCGACACGTGTCGATTTCTTACAGGGTTTTATGACTCTTGAAGAATAGTCAAGCGCAATAGGTTACTAAATATATCAGCGTCTATTGTATTTTATAATGGATTTCCGCAAAGTCACGCCTGAATCAATTAACTATTTTAAAGATTAAACAAAAACGAATTGTTTGACACCTACAGACCGTTCTCTATGACTTCTCCCTTGCCGCCATGTTGGCACCGTTGTTTGTCAAGCTTTGTTTCAATACTAATAGAGTTCTAAATGGCGACTGATAGAACAGTGCTTCCAATCGCGTCACGGGTCAAGTTATAGTGAACGCAACTTTAGTCTTCTTTTCTCTCATTGGCACGAACTACATAAATGAGATTAGCTTATGCTTGGTAGAAATAATAAATTACCCGGACTGCCAAGGAAGGGTTATATTTTTCGCGCGTATCTTGTATGTAGGTATGTTTGTTTTATGTAAATGTCTTTATTACCTCGTATCTTCCAAACGGCTGGATGGATTTCGACAATTAAGGTATCGTTATATTCGTTAAAAATCCAAGTATCTTTAGATAGTTGTATGGAAAAATAAAACAAAATGCCGGATTTTTGGAGTCAAATAGTAACACGTTAATTTTAAAAAAATAACCAAACCTATAAGAGTAGGGTATCAAAATATTAAAAGGGGATTACAAAAATATATATATATTATATGTTAAAATTTAATTAGGAATAATAAATTGGTTTAAAAGTTTTTGATAGCGTAAAAATGGGTCATGTTTGTATCGAACCTCGTATATCGCTTGCGAAGTCTTGCACAAGCAAATTTACAATAAAATAAAGGGCTGAAATTAAAAAAAAATATTAAAAAATCAAAATACCCGACTGCGAAAACACGTACTTAACTGAAAAGAGATAAACAAGCATTATTATATATTATAGAATTTTGGTACAGGCGGGACAAGCAAAAGTTACACCATATTTCAGATTAAGTATTGGTTTTTTAAATTATTTTTAAATTACACCTGTAACAACTTTTTCTTGTATTATGCAAATAAATTATTTGATTTGAATTTTTCAAACCTATGAAGCAATTGCTTAGACATTTCCTTAAAAAATCCTTCATATTGTGATTGAAAGTGTGTTACGTAATTGGGGTGCAGGTAGTAGCTAGCCAAAGTCACTGTTTTCGCTATCATGAAAACTTCAAACCCTGGTTTACCTAAACTATTACCTTATTAACGCAAAACCGTGTTTATTAGTTTTTTAGCCTAAACACCTTTTAAACATGACATTTCTGTATGAAGTTTGACATAAAACTGACATTAGACACGCATTGAACAAGTGTCTAAGTTTTTGTGGTAAGTAAGGCTCTTACCGCCTTACTAATAAACGTTGTATAGCGCCTGTATAGTTTTACAACGCTTTGTATTCCTTTTTCAAAAGTCAAATTACTTTTGAAAGAAGAAGACAAAACGTTGTGTAACTATACAGGCGCTATACAACGTTTATTAGTAAGGCGGTTACTGTTTAAAATGACGTTAACTACCTACCCAACTCCAAAACTTAGCAGCCTAACTTCGTATGTCTCTTAACACCCAATTATCGGCACTAGATCAGTTATAATATTATCAATCCCAGGATTAGTGGGACCGTTCGTTGGTACAGCTTAAAGGCAATGGGGCAATACCGGGCAGGCATGGGCCAGCTAATCGGTCGTCTAATCTTAGATTTACGTACAACTACAGTCACCTATGAAGTGAATTTACTATGGTGTGTTAGTTCCATGTTCCAGTGTTAATTGAACTAAGATTTATGTTTAGTGTCTACGTAACTATCAATTGTATTAACATGGGACAAGGTAATCTAGAACATCGTTACGTTATTACGTGATCCAAGATGCAAAACTCCTTGACAAACGTAATAATGCGGTAGCCAACAATAAAAACGTTGGAAAAAAAAAATTCCCACAAAGGTGCGGAACCCTTGTGCCAGTCTGACTCTATCTTTGCCGGTTTTTTTACCAACGTTACAATAATAATGTCACCGTATTTTTGTAAACAGTATTATTTTTAACGTGCTGGTAGGTTCAGGAAAAATCTATAGAATTTGTAGTCGAGTGAACAATCGAACAATTCTGCCCTTTCCTATTTCATTGTTGTTCTTCGTGAAGTAGGTTCTCTTCTGAATGTAAATCACAGAGGGGGACGTGGTCCACCTTCTGTGCAAAAGACGACTGTAGAACAAACCGAAACGCCGTAATAGATTTTGCGAAATTAGGGCAAAGCATTGTTCAAGTAAAATTGGACACCATTTTGTATAATTGTAGTTTCTAAGACGGTATCTATCATTTTCATACTTACCAAACTCATATATATACAACATACATACTATACAACCCTAAAATTATCACGTTATTATCCTACCATATGTTACGACACTCAAGCATCCCGTGAATAAGTTCTCCAGTCTCCTTCAATCCCAGATTAAACTGGCTCAAGTGAGTCGGCCTTAAGTTGGGCTGGCCGTGTGCCTAATAGTCGGGTGGCCATTATGGCTTCCCTGCTAGGATCACGCGAGGTTTGAGATAGTTCGTGCGTTCTATCCCAAAGCTTAAACTTGTCCGCCACTAAATTCTTCGAGGGAAAGGTGCGGGATTATTGCTAGTGACGTTTTTAGGGTTAATTGCTAAAGGTACTATTGAGGAGACTTTTGTTTGTTTGTTTGTTGTAGCTAGTTGTCGAGGTGCGAGGTCTTTATTGTGGCTATTGGAAAACATAGTATCATAACATTACGTCACCTCTGTACTCCCCGAAGGGTTTTATAGAGGTGTACTACCTAATAGTACACCCACATAGTATAGTAAGAGGGGGCGAGCCTATTGCCATCAACCGGGCACAAATCCAGAATCTGCGCTGCTACAGAGAATTTCCAGATGAAAAAACCCAATAACACTTTGTCAGATCCGGGAATCGAACCCAGGACCTTATGCTCAGTGTGTTGCGTTTGCACCCAGTAGACCAGCCAGGAAGGCAGTCTAATATAGTATCACAATCTTAGACTTAACTAAAAAGATCATTGGAAAATTAAATCAACTGTCCCATCAAGAAAAAGAACGTTAAAAAGCTACCTTTTAAAGTCCAATTAAAACTGCCTGGGACTCTTAATTAGAGACAAATAGCCCACAGCAACAGCAACACATGAAAAATAAACAGTCCTAAAGAAATTAATAGAGCAATTTAAATAATTTTATTAGGGCTGTCCAAATACAAAGCGGGTACGTTGCAGCGACAACTGCAGGGCGACGCATGGGCCCTCTTTGTATGCTAATAGCTTGTGTTTTAGCACAATAGGGCTGCCTCGTAAATACTGCACGGTTACTAAACTTTATGCCCCTGATTGTCTTTTTTCAATGTCTTTTAATAATTGTTTCCTTTTTGTTTTATTTATGTTTTTTTTTATCATGATTACCGGTGAGGGATTCAAGTGTGTAGGTAAGGTTGATGCCTAATTAAATTGTTGAATAAATTTTCCTGGCTTTGGCAGCATTGCTACTCGATATTTTATGTAACACATTTACAGCAGACCTCCAGAGGGGCTCGTGGCTAAATAACAACAGCCGCAGGTCAATCGACGGTTAAGCTACGGTTGCCGCGGTCGGTTCGTGGATGGGGGACCATCCATTACATATATAGGGCCCTCCGTGCCTCGGAAAGCACGTTAACCCGATGGTCCCGACTGTAATTCGTAGATCTTTGACAGCCGTTATAGTTAGTCAGAAGTCCAAAATTCTGACAATCAGCCTTACCAAGGGGTATCGTGTTACCCAGTAATTGGGTTGTGATCAAACGCTAATGTATCCGACTTTTGTTTTCGATTTTATTCGATTATTTAAATTATTATTTTTATTCAAATAGTCCGCGTGGCAGCCCTGCTTATTGTAGGTACCTCCTTTTATGCTGACAGCTTATATTGGTTACCTATGAATACTCGTTATTTTTGAATTTATAAACAAAAATAATATCAATTCGTATTTTATTCATATGCGTAACCTTTTACTTTTGTTGTTTTGATAATAATATAACAGTAGGTACCATTTTTTATAATGATCCGTGTATTTCCCTGTATTTGCGAGATTTATGTAAGAAGGAACTTCATTACTTACATTAAGCTATGTTTTTTAATCAATAGCTTTCACAATGTTTTTGTATATAAAACAAAAATGAGAATATTTTGAAATACCACATAACCCGTCATCATTTTCCGTTCATTGCCATCACTTCTATTGCTATTAGAATTTAGAGGCTAGGATAGGCATATACCTATAGCCTCTAAATTCCTGATCAAATTATTCCAATAACTTAAATAAACCATAATATTACTACTAAATACCGGTAGTAGTTCGGTAGTAAAGCAAGATTATATAGCACAAGTAACTAATACCCAAGGAATATAGATCACGTACTGTGCTTTACGTATTCTGTACGCGAAATGCTGGGGTATTTATGGCTTCTAGCCATCTTAGGTACAGTCTTAGGTTAAAGTTAGCAATAAACATGAATTTAAGTAAAGAAGATTTAAAGTTTTACAGTCACTCCTGTTGAAAATATTAAGCTTGTGTTGTGTAGAAGGTAGAAAGAAAATAATAATATACTTAATAACTAACGGGTTACTATTTATATTTTGTAATGTATTTTTTATGTTTTTTTATGAAAAATATTTAAAAATGTATTTGTTCAATACATTTTTAAATATTTTATAATGTATTTAAAGTATAAGTATTTAAAATGAAATAAATGAAAAATATAATAATTGATATTATTGAAAGTTTCTGTGGGAGGGGAACATTTTGTTGTACTTAAGGACACATTATCTGGCCAGGTTTTCTTAACTTAGATTATATTTTCCAGAAAAACAGTTACTGGTTTTCAGTGTATTTCAATAGTGCAATGTTGCAATAAGAAAAAATCCACACGAAAATCGAATCGAAAGAGATGAATGATTTACAAGGAGGCTGACCCCAATAGATCATACTTAAACAATAAACTTTACCTGATAGAAGAATCCTAACTTTATTTATTATCCATACTAATATTATAAATTCGAAAGTAACTCTATCTGTCTGTCTATCTGTCTGTCTGTCTGTATGGTACCTTTTCAAGCCTGAACCACTGAATGGATTTCGACAAAATTTGGCAAGGAGATAGATGGCACCCTGAGGAAGAACACACATACTTTTTATCGACATACCACGCAGGGAAAGCCGCGGGCGGAAGCTAGTTTATTATAAATGCGAAAGTGAGTTTGTTTGTTACGCTTTCACGCTAAAACGGCTGAACGGATTTGGATGAAAGGCACAAGGGTAGACCATGACCTGGAATAGGACATAGGATTTTTTATTCCGATATTCCCACGGAATTGAGACTTACGCGGGTGAAATCGCGGGACGCAGCTAGTCAATAATAAATAAATACAATTAACGTCATCTATCAAAAGTAGCTCACGTTACTCCAATGAAAATCAATTCATCTAACCATAAACTAGTTTAACTGATTAATTTTGTACGTCTTGGTGAATAATGTAGCCACACTAGATATCATTAAGGCTAGACACGTAGCTAATCAAATTAATCATGCGGTTTGATAGCGTTATATGTGATTTAAGGGGTCATATCGAACGATACGTGAGCCGAGTTCTCGATCACAATTAGTACGCCTTTGAAAACATCCTTTACATACAAAAGTAGTTGGAACTATAGGAAACCAAAAATGTATTTCAAAGACTTCTCAACAACAATTTGAAAGGAAAGCGACAGGTACAGACGTAAACTGTATATCTCAAATAGAAAACGAACTTAAAATGTGAACTTCCCTTCAAATCTTCACCAATTTGACGCAAGATTGATTCAATTGAGTTCCACCATTTCCATTTTGTATGCAACCGGATAATACTTGAAGAGTTTCTCCTCGATGTTCCCACCACCATAACGTGAGCTCCTACGCCTTTTGCAGCACAAACAAACACAACATTCGAAAACTGGTATCTAGTAATTGACAGAGTTCTTGTGTAGTTGGGTGCTTTCATGTCTCTTGACATTTGAGAAGCCGAGAATCGCCCAAAGCGGACCCCTTTTTAGGGCGTGAAATTGAATCTTGTTGCGGGTGGAGGGTGCACAGAAAACTTAAATATTTAAGGGGGAATTACCATCTAGAGAGGCAACCCGACGATTCAGAGGTAAGGTATTAATTTTACGAGCCCCATTGTAACCGTAGACGGGGATGTATGAACTCGTTAAGTTCTAACAGTCGTTTGTAGACAGGATTCAGCTTTATAGTCGAGGAGGGTGTTTAAGAGTTGACTTTCACTGTGCAGTTTGAATTAATTAAAATTAGCGAAATTTCGCGGGTGTTACACATTTCCCTAGTGCGCGACACAGCTGATGAGATTGCGTGGTCGCTCGTAAAAAGTTTAAATCAGATTGTGTGAGAGTGCCCGGAAAGTTTTTCATAAGCCGTATATTAACTTATGGCTGTGAATGCGCCTCTGTGCCGACTGATGAGCACGCCATATAGTGATTTGTTAATTTTATTTGTTTTAGTATTTTGGTAATTAAAAAGAAAAGAAATATTATTTGCGAAAAAAAAAATCTCTCACAAAGAAAAAAAAAAAAAAGTTATTATTGATATGTGAACAATCATCTAGATTGTCTGCACTCACAGCTGTGAATACTCTCACAGTCGTTTTTAAAAATACATACCCTATCTGATTGGTACTTAAATGATTAAGACAAATCTGTTTCATTTGACAATTCAACAAAATTCATTGCATTATCTAGGTACGTTGTTGAGCAGAAAATGTTTTCGGTTTTGTTTTTTATAGCAATCTCTTTCAAAATGATTCCGATTGTGATTTATCGTATATTACGCAATTATGGTGCAGATTCAGTTGCATGTACATCGTTTTCATTAAACGATAATAATGAACTCCTGACTCCAATCATTGCGACAGTTTCTCTATCGTCATACACCCTACTTATTTAGGAAGCATCATCAATATCAAGTTTAGAAACTTGGAATTTGACAGCAACTCGTTAATTTGATACGGCATCGATACCTTTGTCTCTGTCCCAGAACATAGCGACCTCAACAATAAGGGGGACCACGTTTCAAGGGCCCCCAGTTCTATCCCAGGGGAAGTCAATTTCATTAATACTGTGGTTGGTACCCTTCTAGGAGGGCGTGCATTTTTAAACACATTAAGTGTAATTGAATACCTGCTCTCTGTGCAATGAATTAAGATTAAGGTGCCTTAGTTCCGGTTTTGTGGTGCTCTTAAGGATTTTGTTGGGGCTGTATTTTTTTTTATCAAAACAAATCCTAATGAAATAAATGCGGCCCCAACAAGACAACAGTTGTATCTTAGCCATTATTAACGAAAACACAAGATTGCACCTTAAGGCGCTGACGACAGGCAAACGGTAAAAGTAGGCTTGAGTTAAACAAAAAAATGCGAAATCTATTTAGTTTGTGGTAGTGGAAAAATATATGTGAATCTTGAACATAATTTCTCAGAACTTGGTTTTACCAAAACACGTTTTGAAAAAAAAAACATTTTTTTTATCTGTTGTCAGTGTCTTAAGTTCTATCCCTTATCAAAATATAATGTTGATCATAGTGAGTAAATTAGTTGTTTTCTTGCACAGTTCACAAGCAATAACTTAAAGTTCTGCGAGTGATCATAATATTAACTACATCTATGTACCTATCTCACAAACCTTCTGATTGCGTCTGATTTTTGTAAATGAGTAGTAACTTTACCGCAATAATAGCCAAGTTAAACGAGGGCTCAACATCCTATTAAGTCGACGAACACGCGTATTTTGAAAACCTTCCATAATGTACCCAGAAAGTAATTAAGTCAAAATTTATAAGCCGACATTCTTTTAAAAGGAATAAAAATATAACTGGAATATATTAGGGGAGGCGTTTTACTTCATACCTTCAGATCCCCAATAAGGCTGCATGTACATATTTCTTCTTAGGAAAGTTAATAAGTTTCTTCTGTTTATTATTCTAGGCGGGCCACTTGCCGCCACAAAAACATATTTTTCGCATAAAGAAAATATGGAGGCTTAAAGAGTTCGAGTTTTTTTGTGTTGTAATCTTAAGAGATTACCTTGAAATACTTTCGAAGGGGGGAGGGTGAAAAAGAAAATTGTTTTACAGCTGTTTTTATTTGGCAAAGTTTATAATCAAACAAATGTCTTAGGGGTTGCTTTCGTGGTTCATACAATTAGGTTACAAACTCTTTATCAAATCGAATTATTTTGATAATTGGACGTAAGTTTTCCTTATCGATCTTATACTTGGATTAGATAAAATAAAGTAGATTTAAATAATCTTATGATATGACTGCATTCTTTCAAATATTTCAGTTTTTTCACATGCACGGTGCACGATAGTCGTCATGGCTGCGAAATATTTGGCGTTCGTCGCCGCGTGCTTTATGCTAGGCTTTACACAAGTTAGTGGACAAGGATTGCAAGTAATCGATGGAAAGATTAAGATAATGATTGGCACAGCATCAGGATCAAGTGATACAGTGAATTTCTTTCGCGATCATTTAGTGGAAGCATACCGTTTGTATGGAGACTTTCTGGAGATTGAATTCGTGCCCTGGGGAAGAACTACGTTGAGTAGCGATGGAGTTTTTTCGTGTCAGTATGGTGAACCTGACTGCTGGGCAAACCGTCTGCACAGATGCGTTCTGAACAAGTTGAAGGACAATCAGGATGCTCAGGTCCACTACATGGCTTGTGAATTCACCAGCCCCTTCCCCTCTTTCTCGCAAGGATCGTATCTCTGCGCGCAAGCCATTGGTGTCAATCTGATTGACGTTGACTACTGTGTTACACATCCTGGAGACGATTTAGACAGGGAAGCTCAAGCAGCAGCCGCCGGGCCAATATCGTCAATTCGTTTCGTTCCATACATCGTCTTTAATGGCGTGGAAGATCACGCCCTTCATGTTGAAGCGTTAAGAAGGCTGACCAGCATGATCTGTTCTGCTTTAGCTGAGGACCCGAGTACCGGAGTAACTAATTGTTAGATGGATTAGTCAGTTATCAAGTGTTACCTTATTAGAAAGCAAAATCGTTAGTGAATGATCGAATTAAGAAGTTTTACTTCCGAATAGTTGTCTTCTGTTTCTCAAGTGTCATTTATATTTTTATGTTTTTGTTGGTTTAGTCCATGTTCAACCCCTACAATCTTTACCCCCGACCATGTTGAACCCATGGATTTCATTATCCTTTCAATAAATTATATTTTTGTACCTACAGTCACGTGTTTTGTTTTGATCTATCATGTATTAGGTATATTGGTTTAGTCCATGTATTTTTAACCGAATTCTAAAAGGAGGAGGTTATCAATTCAGATGTTTATATATAATTATATATTTTTATGAAGTCTTAGCTCAATTAGGTCAACACAGTGCCCCGAAATTAGTTTCATAACTGACCGTAGTTCCCGTAAAAAACTGCTTGCAAGAGCAAGCACGGATGGAAATTCGACGGGTTTTGTCGACGGAAGAATAGACAAAATGACAGTTTGTGATTGTTTATCAGTCATTCTGTCTATCTTCCGTCGAAAAAACCCCTTTCTATGGTGGTCATTCTACGGGTGCTGGGACGAGTTCAGGTGTAGAGAAAGGTCCGCTTATTATTGTTCCACTGCTGGGCAAAACCCTCTTCACATACAGAGAAGGCACGAGCATTAATCACCAGGCCAAGCAAGGTTGGCGATTTCATACTTATTAACTATTAGCTGCTGCCCGCGGCAGCGTGCACCCTAATTGTTTTTCTAAACCCATATAAATTAGCCCAAGTTACGTCTTATAACAGCTATCTGCCAATGAAAGTCCCGTCAAAATCGGTCCAGCCGTTACGTAGATTAGCCGGAACAAACAGACAGACGGCTAGTTTTTTTTTTTATGAGTACCGTTTATACTTTCATATTTTATGCATTTAGTAAAAAGCTGTTATTTTAAGATTACAAGCAGACTCTCAATTTTATTTATTTATGTGTATTGTATGTATAGATAAGTCGAGTTATACGTGTGATGTGTTAAACGACGGAACTCCGCTCCAATTACGCTTAGTGAGCTGAAAATAGCACTGATATGGAGAATGGAAGATATTCTCCAATGTCGCATAAAAAACTTGATGTACGGCACATTTACCTTATCGCAAGATATCTTGTATTGATAGCGCATGGAGGTTAATACAAAGAGCAAAAATGGGAGAAAACGATACAAGTTTAAAATTATTATTTTCAAAAGATGGTTATTAAAAATTTTTGTTTTGCTGTAATATAGACGCAATTTTAATGAATGTTATTTTAATAAGTAAAACAAATTATAACAAAGATTTTTTTTTTAATATATATATTCATTTATTCATCAAATATAAGCTAACAGTTTACACCAAATCGCTTATATCTATGCTAATTCTACAAAACATTAATTTTTTTAATTAAAACTTCTTAGGCTAAAAAACAAAACAATAAAAATGGAGTAACATAAAATTTGTAAACTAAAAACAAAAAACAAAAAAAAATATTTCTTCATATTTAAATAAATATACATATGCATTTAGCGATTGTCCATTGAGCGTCAAAAAATAAATCTGCTTCAGGAATATATTTTAGAAATTCATTTATTAACTTTATTGCTCTAGCAGTAGGAGTAGTGTTGGTTCGGGGAGCACGCCATGTAGGCGGGTAGTGGAAGAGTCTATGTTGACGTCTTACAACGCCACGCATATACTGGTCAGGAACATAAAAATTTATTGACTCTCGTAGAACGGGACTATCTATCTTGCCTACTAATATTAAATAATAATTAATTATAATTGTGGATTCTCGCCTGAATTTGAGTGTGTCTAAGCCCGCCATTCCTGACACGAACAAAGAAGGATATAGAAAGGGGTAGTATCCATATTGACGTTTGTATAGGTATCTACAGAATTTACGTTGGATTTTTTCTATCATATTTGTGTACAATGGCTCTTGAGGACTCCAAACGATTGCATTATATTCTAATTTACTACGGACATAGGCATTGTATATTTGTTTTACAACTTGAGTGTTCTTAAATTGAAATGATAACCTAATGATGAAACTCATTTTAGTCTCTCATTCGGCTTAGGACCGAATAAAATCGAGTTAATTTTTTTCACATTTCGCCTTTGATTACAATAATAAGATTTTTATGAAAATGTTGTTTATAAATAATTGATATTATTTAATTTTAAGAAAGATAAACCTTTTAAGAAAACGTGGGAGATGTAAAGACGAGTACAGACTGTGCGAGGCATGTGGTGCACGCAAGCCGTAGGAAAACCCGTGCGACAACAAAAAAAAAACTGTCATCCGAACTGCTCAAGTCACAGATGAAGAATTAGTTAGTAAAATGGCACTCAGCTCTAAAGCAATCATCTAGATGGACACAATATGGCTCGTGCGTTACTCGGTAGTAGTAAATATATAATGTATAATTTAAGTGATTCGGAACTATATTTCGTATCATGAAATGAAATGAAATTGTTTATTCTGTAAATAGGATATTGGAATCACTTTTACTTTTTTATTACATCAACGTGAGAATTAATATTATGGATCAAGAAAAAAACCGACTCCTACAACAAAAGGATTTTCTTTAAGTAAATTTTAATGTTTGTTCAATTAATGTACTTAATAAAGGTACATAAAGTCACAAGCTCAAGCACTCAACTAGCTAATATTTTTTTAACCGGTCAAAAGCACTTTTGAGCTTTATAAACTCAATACAGTATTGGGGACGGAGCCTATACAAAGTTGCCCATTCTCCTTTTCCCTATTGGTCATATCGCGTGCTTGGATTAGTTAAAAATGACCCATAAAAATAATCATATTAATACGATATGACTGGTTTACAGTATAGATGCAATAATATTCAGTTTTTTCATATGTACGGTGCACGATAGTCGTCATGACCGCGAAACATTTGGTTTTCACCGCCGCGTGCTTTATGCTAGCCTTTACACAAATTAGTGGACAAGAATTGCAAGTAGACGATGGAAAGATCAAGATAACGGTAGGCACGGCATCAGGATGTATTCATACAATTAATTTCATTCGCGAACAGTTGGCGGAAGCGTACCATTTGTACGGAGATTTTTTGGAGGTTGAATTCGTGCCCTGGGGAAGAACTACGCTGAGTAGCGATGGAGAGTTTTGGTGTCAGTTTGGCCAAGTTGACTGCTGGGCAAATCGTCTGCACAGATGCGTTCTGAATATGTTGAAGGACAATCAAGAAGCTCAGGTCCACTACATGGTTTGTGAATTCTCCACCCTCTTACCTTCTTTCTCGCAAGGATCTTATCTCTGCGCACAAGCCGTTGGTGTCAATCTGATTGACGTTGACTACTGTGTTGCAAATCCTGGAGACGATTTAGACAGGGAAACTCAAGCAGCAGCCGCCGGGCCGATATCGACAATTAATTCCGTTCCATACATCATCTTTAATGACGTCGAAGATCGCCCCCTTCAGAATGAAGCGAGGGTCAGGCTCTCAAGCATGATCTGTTTTGCGTTAGCTGGAGACCCAAGCACTGGAATAACTAGCTGTCAGATTTAATTGTGAGTTCTCAAGTTTAGTGTTAGCATACCTACTACAATAGCAAAGTCTTAGTCCCCAATTGTCGAATTGAGAAGTTTTACGATAGGCTTATTCCGAATAGTTGTCTTCCGTTACTCAATAGGTGTCAATTATATTTTAATGTTTTTGGAATCTAGTGTTTGTCTGGTTTGGCTAACAATAAATTATTTTTTTAATACTTACAGTTACGTGTTTTGTTATTGATCTATCTTTTAATATATGCTTTTTCTTATAAATATTTACCAAAATTGTATTTAAAGGCTTAAAGGTATTCTTCTTACAATAAAATCGTAGAGGTTGAAAAATCAGTAGGTAAAATAAAAAGACTTTTACGAAAACATGGAAGAAATAATTTATAGACACTACTGCACGACTCTTTATAGACGTTTACTCCCTCATAACGTGAGAATGGCTAAACTATTATCCTTCAGGTAGTTACTGTTGAACAGTTTCTAGCTTAACATAAAATATAAGGTACGTTTCATGTAAATCTATTCAATAAGCTCGTTACAACTTTGCTTGTAATATCTGACAGTTTTTTTTTAACTTTTTCTGACTTTTTTTTGACTAAAGCCAACACTCAAATTCATATTTCAGTCTTCACCTCTTTGTGCAGAAGACGGAAAACTAGAATTTTGTGCGTCTTGACGACATCCTACTATAAAACATGGTGCGTTTACAGTGGCCCAAACGATTTCTTAATTTATTAAATAAATGTAGGTTCAGTTAATGTACTTGTTATATATAAATACAGCCGCGAGCGTCAATAAATATTTTACAGTCAAATTGCTAAAAAATCTTAACCGGTCGAAAATACTTTTAACATAATAATTTTCTCCGGACTTTGGAATAATAATTGACTACAGACTTACACTCCGCTAATTAGTACTCAGTTTGTAATTTATATAAGTTACAATAGCCTAATGGCAACCGCTCATCACCTTATACAAAATATCGCTTTTCCCAATGCATTGACTTTAATCGTTGAGGAGTTCTCCTGGTACTTCACCATCAGCAATTATCGAATAGTTCCGGTGGCCATCTGTGGTCTTCATCATCAGTTCCACTTTACCAAATGAACCACCATTTGGTAAAGTGGAACTGATGATCCGAGAGCAACTGCTCGAGTTACTTAAAAAAATAATAAACAAAATAAAGATCTCGAAAGTACATGTATACCGTATCAAATAAAAAAAAGAATTTTGCAAATCCGTCTATATAATTATGACGGAGTTATGCCCGAACTAACATAAAATATAAATATATTTTATATATGTATTATACATCCAAATTGATAACCTCCTCAGTTTAGAAGTCGTTTAATAAAAAGTATTTTTGACCGGTAGGTATAAACTTGAAACAGTATTGGAGATGGAGCGTATACGAAGTTGCCCAATCTCCTTTTTCCTATTAGTCTTATCGCGTGCTTAAACTAGTTAAAAATGTCACATTAAAGTACCTTTTCATATCACGATAAATATGAGTGGGTAACGGGATTTCAGTTTTTTCACATGCACGGTGCACGATAGTCGTCATGGCCGCAAAATGTTTGGTTTTCGTAGCTGCGTTCTTTATGCTAGCCTTTACACAAGTTAGTGGACAAGCATTGAAAGCAGTCGGTGGAAAGATCAAGATGACGATAGGTACAACATCAGGATGTGGTGATACAGCGAATTTCATTCGCGATCATTTAGTGGAAGCCTACCGTTTGTATGGAAAATTTCTGGAGATTCAATTTGTACCCTGGGGAAGAACTAGTTTGAGTAGCGGTGGAGTTTTTAGGTGTCAGTTTGGCGATCGTGATTGCTGGGCAAACCGTCTGCATAGATGCGTTCTGAACAAGTTGAAGGACAATCAGGATGCTCAGGTTCACTACATGACTTGTGAATTCTCCAGCCCTTTTCCATCTTTCTTGCAAGGATCGTATCGCTGCGCACAAGCCGTTGGAGTAAAACTGACTGACATTTATAACTGTGTTGCACATCCTGGAGACTATTTAGACAAGGCAGCTCAAGCAACATCCGCCGGACCAATGTCGAAGAGGTCGATTAATTTCGTTCCATTCATCGTCTTTAACGGTGTCGCAGATCGGGCCATTAGTGATGATGCGAGGGTCAGGCTCTCCAGCATGATCTGTTTTGCGTTAGCTGCAGACCCAAGTACGGGAATAACTAGCTGTCAGTTTTAATGACGAGTTTTCAAGTTAGCATACTGCAATAGCCAAGTCGATGTCCCCAATCGTCGAATTGAGAAGTTTTATCTTATTTGGCCTCTGCTGGTGCCAGTTTTGTGCTAAATGTTCAACGTACCCCCGCGTTTTAATCGACAAACTTGCGCAATTGTACTATCGCCGAACGACATATAGTTAATAACTGTGGATTTTTTGACGATAAGCTAACTGTAATGGTTGTGTTCCGTTTCTCAATAGGTGTAATTTATATATTTTTGGTATCTTTACAGTAAATTATAAATGTATAATAGTCGTGTTTTGTATATTATTAAATATAATTCAAGTGATTTGTAGTTTATTTAGATTTTTATGGAGTAGATACGAATTTATATGGATCGAGTAAAACAGAGAGAGCAGTGGTGGCCCAGTGGTAACGGCCGCGACTTGCGAGTTGTAGGTCTTAGATTCGAACCTTGACAGGCGCTTAACTTTGTGTAAATTATTTCATCACCACTGCTCTCAAAACGGTGAAAGAAACCATCGTGATCGAAAGCGGCATGTCCCAGAACCAAACATTCAAAGATATGTGACATTTACCATAGCGGCAAAATGGCGCGTTTACAGTGGCCCAAACGATTTTTTAATTGATTAAATAAATGTTACTTCTAATGTTCACTTAATGTAATTATTAAAGGTAAATACAGCCGCGAGCATCAATCAATATAGCATCAGTCAAATTGCTAAGAAATTATTAACTGGTCAAACATACCTTTGACGTAATAAAAGTACTTTTGACCGGTAGGTATAAACTTGATACAGCATTGGAGATGGAGCTAATACGAAGTTGCCCATTCTCCTTTTCCCGATTAGTCTTATCGCGTGCTTAGATTATTTAAAATGTCACATTAAAGTACCTATTCATATTCGACACAGGATGCTGTTACGGCGTTGACAAATGAAATAGTAAGAGAAGTAGACAAAGGTTACAAATGCATAACAGTTTTTCTGGACCTTAAAAAAGCGTTCGACACCGTTTCTGTTCCCATCCTTGTGCAGAGGCTTGAAGCCATAGGACTAAGAGATAGGGCTCTCTCCCTTTTCGACAACTATCTGCGGGGAAGGAAGCAACAGGTTAAGATAGAAAACATCCTTAGTGAAGAAGAAAACGTTGTTTTTGGCGTTCCGCAAGGGAGTGTGCTCGGCCCGCCGCTGTTCCTGGTGTATATAAATGAATTATGTAACCTCAGGGATAGCGGTGGGAAGATCTTCTCCTACGCGGATGACACAGCCATTGTCTTCTCTGGGCAGTCATGGGAGATTGTGCGCCAAAAAGCGGAAAATGGCCTAACTATTATTGGAAACTGGTTAAAAGCTAATCTTCTAACCTTAAACGTTACAAAAACTAATTACATCTGCTTTTCCCCAAGTGCAAAATCGAAACCAGGCTCAGATTTTAAAATAGTAATCCGCAAGAGTATGACGTCTTCTCACATGAACATAAATTGTCAAGAATTACAACGAGTCACTACTACAAGATACCTAGGTATTATTATTGACGAGCGTTTATCGTGGCATGCACAGATTGATACTAATATCTCTCGAGTCAGGAAATTCATATGGATGTTTAAAACTCTTCGCTATGTTATGCCTCCAGACCTGCTAAGTAAAATCTATATTGCGCTAGCACAATCTGTTTTAACATACTGCATTCCGGTTTGGGGAGGAGCCTCCAAAACTAAATTGCTTGAGCTCGAAAGAGCCCAGAGATCACTCTTAAAAGTGATGTATTTTAAACCATACAGATATCCGACTAGCAGTCTATATAGTTTGTGTGGTATTCTAACAGTTAGGCAGCTATATTTATTAAACATGACTTTATACCTACATAAATCTACCCCATATACCCCAGCAGACAAGGATAAAAGACGCAATCATACTGTGGCTCACTCTTCGCGGGTTCGCACGGCTTTTGCAAAGCGTCAGTACAGCGCTCAATCTGCCTACGTCTACAATAAAATAAACGCTAAATTAAAATTTAATCCAGAGTCTAAACATAAATGCAAGAAGATTATTACTGATTGGCTAAAAACGTTATCATATGAGGAAATCGAACAAATTTTAATCAGACCTTACTAAAATGGAATCCATAACATACACACACGCTCACATACCATATACACAAACATGCACGCACGCACACTCACACATACACACATGTACACACACACACACACACACACACACACACACACACACACACACACACATACGTACACATACACAATTCGAGCTGCTCTTTTTGATAGAATTCTAGTTTTTATTTTGTATCCTTTTTATTATCTTTAGTTTATTAGTCTCCATTTTGTAAATGTACTACAGGGGAAGTAGCGAGTCAGCCCCAACACAAGTATTGTTAATAACTTAACGGGGCTGCCTCATGCTATACGTATTGTAACGTTTTTGGAACAATAAACAATTTTTGGAACAATAAACAATTTTTTTTTTTTTTTTTTTTTTAATTTTAATATCACGATAAATATGAGTGGGTAACGGGATTGCTCCGAATATTTCAGTTTTTTCACATGCACGGTGCACGATAGTCGTCATGGCCGCAAAATGTTTGGTTTTCGTAGCTGCGTGCTTTATGCTAGCCTTTACACAAGTTAGTGGACAAGAATTGCAAGTAGTCGATGGAAAGATCAAGATAACGATAGGCACAACATCAGGATGTGGTGATACAGTGACTTTCATTCGCGATCATTTAGTGGATGCATACCGGTTGTACGGAAATTTTCTGGAGATTGAATTCGTGCCCTGGGGAAGAACTACGTTGAGCAGCGATGGAGTTTTTTGGTGCCAGTTTGGTGAAGCTGACTGCTGGGCAAACCGTCTGCATAGATGCGTTCTGAACAAGTTGAAGGACAATCAGGATGCTCAGGTCCACTACATGGCTTGTGAATTCTCCAGCCCTTTTCCATCTTTCTTGCAAGGATCGTATCTCTGCGCTCAAGCCGTTGGTCTCAAACTGACTGATGTTGACTACTGTGTTGCACATCCTGGAGATGATTTAGACAAGGCAGCTCAAGCAGCATCCGCCGGACCAATGTCGGAGGGGTCGATTAATTTCGTTCCATTCATCGTTTTTAATGATGGTGTCGCATCTCGGGCCATTAGTGATGAAGCGAGGGTCAGGCTCTCCAGCATGATCTGTTTCGCGTTAGCTACAGACCCGAGCACGGGAATAACGAGCTGTCAGATTTAATGACGAGTTTTTAAGTTAGCCTACTGTAATAGCCAAGTCAAAGTCCCCAATCGTCGAATTGAGAAGTTTTATCTTAGTTGGCCTCTGCTGATGCCAGTTTTGTGCTAAATGTCCAACTTTCCCCCGCGTTTTAATCGACAAATTTACGCAATTGGACTATCGCCGAACGAGATAATATAGCTAATAACTGCGGAATTTTTGATGATAAGCTAACTGTAATGATTGTGTTCCGTTTCTCAATAGGTGTCATTTATATGTTTTTGGTATCATAACAATAAATTATAATTTTATAGCAATCGTGTTTTGTATATTACTGAATTATTAAATATAATTCGATGTATTAGAAGTTTTATTTAGATTTTAATGGAGTAGAGTATTTATAGAGTATTTATATGGATCGAGTAAAACAGAGAGCAGTGGTGGCCCACCACTACTACTACGATTTGTGAGCGACTTGTGAATTGTAGGTCATAGATTCGAAACCTGACATGCGCTTAACTTTGTGTAAATTATTTCAACACCACTGCTCTCAAAACGGTGAAGGAAACCATTGTGATCGAAACCGGTATGTCCTAGAACGAAAAATTCGAATCGGCAGCAATCGGCCCCGCACTGGGCCCGCGTGGTGGATTACGGCCCACTCCCTCTCACAGAGAGGAGGCCTGGGTCCCAGCAGTGGGAACAATATAGGCTGATTATGCATAAAAAAGAGATAAGACAAAAAGACCCGGAAAGAAGAAAATAAGAAAAATAGGCATAAAAGGCCCATAGGTACCAAGTATTATGTTTGTAGTATGTTAAAAGTATGGAAGCAAGTCATAGATATATAATCTTAGACAGGTATCTATTATTTTTAATAATACGATTGCAAAGCTGAGCTGCAATGTATGATTATTGATACGTTATTTCGAATTATTAACGTTATATTAACGTACATCATAAAATACTGTTTAATTATTGTAAGCATTGTTTGTCTAAATAATACAAACATAATTAAAAGCTTCCCTAAAATAATGTACTATTTAGCATACATACACCTCCACTGTTATACAGGATGGCCCATTTATAGGTGTACAATTTTTTTTTTTGAAGTCTCTCTTTGACCTCCCAATTATTAATCTAAACGCAACATTATGTTTTGCAAAATCAGTAGTATAGAAGTTGTGATTTTAAAAATGTATTGTCTTAATATCTCTACTTTAGTGATAGTCATGTAAACCTCTATAGATTGAAAGTGATTGCTCTACTGATTTTTGCGCAACACAAGTTGCGTTTACGTGAATCAAAGGGATCTAGAAAACCGGACCGTTTGGACCGTTATAAATGGGCCACCCTGTACAAACAAGTCAAAAATCATCATTAGTCGCGCCTAATAAACATTTATTTTCCAAATAATGAGCCAATTATCAAAGCTCGCATTTGTATTCAAATTATTTTCGCTAGCATTAATAATAGAAATGAAAATGGGCTAGTGTAACAATAAATTCGTAATTTAGTGTTAATTTTAGCTGTATATTGTATAATTCGCCATTTTGTTTTGTGCTACTGTTGTAAATGGTTTGCAAACGATCGAACTAACTGTTTGTCAGTGCATTGTGCAGTGGACATTATGTCGGCTACCATGCTTTAGGGAAAGTTAAATAGGATATTTTTCCATTCGAAGCAGCTGTAAAGCAGACTGTCTGTTTTGTAAAAATCTCAGCGTTAAAACTAAGATGAATTGAGCTTTATGTGAGCTATCATTCCACCTGATGACCATAATGAGTATTGACAATATCGACTGCTCACTTCACCTAAGTTTTCACGGTGAGGTTGTTACAGAATAGGTCCTCTGCGTCCAGCGCTCGGTGTGGCAACACTTCGTGTTCTGGTTTGCAACTGGTCAATCGTCATCCTGAGGATGTCTCGTTGAGAGGTGAAACACGTGTCGATTTCGTATAGGTTTTTTATGACTCTTGAAGAATAGTTAAGCGGAATAGGTTACTGAATATATCTACGTGTATTGTATTTTATAATGGATTTCCGCAGTCACGCCTGAATCAATTAATAAACAGAATAGGTCGGTAGGTATTGGAAATTTTGAGTACGTTATGGTGGACTACGGATGGCAGCAGTGCCGGGCAGTGAGTAAAGATACATCTTTAAGAACATCTGTAGTAACGCATCCCAGGCGCGTTGCTATTCTAGAGATAAGGACGAAATGTCTCAGCTGTCTGTAGTTACAACAATAACTTTCAAACCGATATACAGCATCGCTGCTTGGCGGCAGAAATAGATAATAATAATATGGTGGTAGGTAGAAGATATTTCTCGGACAGGTTCTTTCACGAAGAGAACAACCACAACATACAACAGTTATACATTGTTTGTTTAAAAAAAAACATGCGAGGCAGTCTTTGGGGACTGCCGATAAACGTGAAAACTAAGTAACATTCATTCATTTCTTCAAGCGTTCGGTGACGATGACGCGAGTTCCATGATTTTTGTTCACCCAAAAAGTGCTCCAGGTGCCCGAAGAAGTTTTCATTAAAAAAAAACAGCTGAAATGTGGGCATACTAAAGGTGTATCTCTACTTAACCCTTCGGGGAAAATAGGCTGCTATGTTTTGTACTCGTAGGTTATTTATACATCAGCAGGTACCATATTAATTCCTGATTATTCTGCTTCAATTACATCGGAAATGAGCTAGTTTACTTCAGGTATGGTACACATACCTACATTTAATCAGACAATGTCGTCGTAGGTATATGGTGTAATCTTAATTAATCTGGTTTGGCTTACGGATTACATACGCACGCATTGATAAACTGTAATAGCTGATTACTGAGCGCTGCCCAAGTCGATTAGAGGCGATTAAATAAATTAGTGTTATGATTAAACATTTTTATTTCAATTTCCATGATAATATTTAAATAATTTAAAAAGCTTACAGTCTTTAAATTGTAATAGTATATGTACAAATACAAAGTAGGGGAAAAAATCATAGGGTATCAAGTAATTCGTCCGCATCGCTGTCAGGAGGAAAAGTAGCAATGCTGCAAGCCTTTTTTCTCGGCAACTGTAGTGTTGCGCACTTTGGGGTTCTCAACTATACACTAATAAAAAAATATAGTAATAAAAACTAAAACCCAACTACGACTTAAAAGGTATAAACAAGACACCACAGACAGACAAATTAAAAATCCGGAGTCACACGTGTTAGGGCATAAATCGAACAGAGTACGTGTGACTCCGGATTGTTAATTTGTCTGTCTGTGGTGTCTTGTTTATACCTTTTAAGTCGTAGTTGGGTTTTAGTTTTTATTACTATATTTTTTTAAATTCTTTTGGGGTTATAATATATATATTTTTGAAATGTGCTCATTAAGGCCTTTCATTTGATACCCAACATGGTACGATTAAACCATTTTTTTTTTTAAGTTCCTCACTTTATGTCCTCTAGAAGGCGCTATTTTTAATTTAATGTGACTTCACATAGCCTATAACCAGCGGACAATCACGCCGCTTCTAACGATACCTCATTTGTCAAATTGTGATAAGTGGTTTGGAAGATAGAAGGGAACAGATGAACATACATACATACATACATACATACATACATACATACATACATACATACATACATACTGGTCAAAATCATAACCCTCCTTTTTCTTCGCCGTAGTCGGGTAAAAAGGGTCAGTAACTAACCTCAACACTCAACAGAAATAACAAGTGACAGTGACAATGCTATGCTTATGGCACATTAAACGGGTATAGGTATCGCCACTATTAATATTATCCGATAATGATAGAATGCCGCTAGCGGCACTCTTTAAACTTTCTAATTTATATTTATTTTACTTTCCCTACTACTTTTACTAAAAGTCATAGGTAGTATTTGCAATTTGTTTCACCTAAAATATCCATAGCCCATACGGCCATAACCCTATACGCATTGCGTGTAGTTGTTTAAAAAAATCAAGTAACAAAAACTAAAACCCAACTACGACTTAAAAGGTATAAACAAGACACCACAGACAGACAAATTAAAAATCCGGAGTCACACGTGTTAGGGATAAATCGAACCGATTACGTGTGACTCCGGATTTTTAATTTGTCTGTCTGTGGTGTCTTGTTTATACCTTTTAAGTCGCAGTTGGGTTTTAGTTTTTGTTACTTGATTTTTTTTTAAATTCTTCTGGGGTTATGATATATATATTTTTGAAATGTGCTCATTAAGCCCTTTCATTTGATACCCAACATGGTACGATCAAACCATTTTTTTTTTTAAGTTCCTCACTTTATGTCCTCTATAGGGCGCCATTTTTAATTTAATGTGACTTCACATAGCCTATAACCAGCGGACAATCACGACGCTTCTAACGATACCTCATTTGTCAAATTGTGATAAGTGGTTTGGAAGATAGGAGGGAACAGATGAACATACATACATTTAAAATGTCTTTTCAATTTGTGTTCCGTTGTTGATTTATCGTTTTTAAATGAACGACAAATCATAATAAAAATGTCTTATTAAAGAAGAAAAAAACTGTATCATGTAGGTATTTATTTATTTTATTATTTATTTACACACAGTAAAATACATAGAGAGACGACATAATTATAATAATATGTAATGCAAATGATGTAATTTCAGGACGAATCCTAACTTCCCGGAATCCTAACGCACCCTACAACATTATTCCGCTATGGACGACCTCATGAGCCAATAATGCTGCCCCATTAAGCGATTGAAAAATGTCATACACCACTTTGCAGCGCCGATGCGCTACATTAGTTTCGGTTTGGAAAGGGCGCATATTGTATGAAAACCGCTGTCTTGTGATGGAAATGCTTTAGAATTATGTCCTTTAAATTTTCTTAGGAAGCGCAGTACAATAAAGTGGTGCTATATTTTTGATGGGGAACATTTTGTTGTTGGAATAATGTGCTCATAAAATGGGCATGATTTTTTGCCCCAGATTGAAAGGGCAAACTTGAGGTGGTGGTGGTTATTTTGTATACGTACCTGTAGTACCTATTTAAAAATGACGGCTAACACTCAGTTGTAGTTAGAAGCCCGAAAGTCTGAATACCAGTCGTATCTAGGGGTATCGTAACTGGTTTGTCATAGATATTCAGTCGCATCCGGTTACTAGAAGTCAACATAATGTAGATGGGAAAAAGTTAGTCAGGTGATAGTATTTATAAATGATGCGGTACATAAAAATTCGTTGCAAGTTTATCTGATCAATAAATCTTTCAATATTCTTTTTTGGAATACTCGTTAAAGACGTATCAGACGCGCGGGAAAGTGGTAGCGGTATTAAACTATAAACATAAATATCTATTAACAACTATTATTATGTAATTCATTAGCCATGTACTTGTACATAGGTTCAAGGTTATCCGTAGGCCGTGGAACACACAATATCCGACGTAGTATAAGTACTAGGTTTGCAACGTAACTACTAGGCAAATCTACAACGCTAGGCCTTAGTATACCTTTATGAAATGCTTACAAAGCCATTTAAAGTTGTTGATGAAAATTTATTTAATTGATTTTACACCATTAATATTTATTATAGACAATGAATTTAAACGTTACAGAATTTTTTGGTTTTGTATCTTTTCTGTCTTCGGCAGAGTGTATGATTCGTCGTTATAAAAATGGTGTCGTCAGTTCGCAAACACTCGCTAGTTTGTAAAAAATGCGTCATCATTTTATAATGTATGAAACCCAAATGACGATTTGAACGCCAATTACAATCCATGACTAAGTGAAATCATAAAAGATTTCTAAGAACATTTTCTAGTTGAACATTAGTATTTTCTTGGGCTCTATGAAAAAGTGCGTCCACGACTGACACTACACAATAGAAGTTTACCGAAAATCTCTATGAATTCTCTTTACAAACAGAGTAAAGTTATTTTTATAACTAGTGACGCTGCTACCAATAATAGTCACATTTGTAGTACAAAAGTAGCTACAAGCCTATTTCCATACATAACACTGTATATTCCTCCATAAGCACAGCTATTAGCCGTATTATGCAGAGCGGGTCGGTAGTTGTAACGGTTATTGACTTGTCCATGCAGTTACCTATCGTTATTGGTGCTGTAACCGCTTACGTTAATGCTAAACGTTTACCGGGCCCTGAAAGTGCTAGGATGCTGACAAAAACCCTGTTTAAGGGCTTTTAGTGAAAGGATCTGTTGACTTTGGAGTGGGGAAATGTTGGACTTTCAGAAGGAATTAACGTTGCAGAAATGTGTTTCTGATTAAATGAATGAGTATATAGAGATACCATGCATGTACGCACGTCTGTCATGGTTTCTCTAAACGTAATATTGGACTCCAACAATAAATTCGGCTGAAAATTCCTTTACCAAAAAACCAAATTTACACTACCCTGATAATTTCAAATTCCTCCCCCATCCTAACTCATGTCGCTACAGCAATAAAACAGTCCGAATTTGGGAAGCAAATACATTTTTATTAACATTCCCGCGGAGACGCTTCGGACTCCTACGCTACACGACAAGGACAGATGATTTCCTCAAACCATAAAAGAGGAATAGCAATACACTCAAGATGTAACAAACGAGTTTTGCCGTGGAAGTAGGCAGCTGAATAATTGAAGAAGTATGGTCCCCGGGCGTGTCGGATCGTCTAGCCGTTCGATCAATACTGGCCGAAATGCTACCTGTATACAATAAGGTTTTTTGTAGGCGGACGACACGGTGCATACGTGATTAAGATAGGCACTTGGCTGCGCAATGCTACGATTGATTACTAAAGGTTCACGTTTCCTTATCCACCTTCTCATTTATTATATAACATTAACTAAAACAGCAACAACCTTCTGTTTTTTAATCTCGTAGACTTATTTGACATTTCAAGTGATTGTTGTTTGTTTTTGAATTTGGAGTTTGACATTTGCACCTGTCAAATTAATCTACGAGAATAAAAAACGAACTTCACCAAAACTAAAACAGGTTAATTATGTATACCTAAATGGGAACTGTGAAAATCATAACATAGGATTCATTTGATTAAATCAACACGTCACATCAGTGCTAGGGCATCAAGTTCACACCACGTCTGAGGTCGATCCATCCGGCTGTTCGCACATTTTGATTCATGTCTGTAACACATTCTTATGCATAACCTCTACCAGAGGAATGATCTGTTAGGGCTGTACCCTCCTGCCAGGGTTGCGGGCCTGCCAGGGTTGCGGGTTAGTCCGAAAGGGATACCGGGACCTTGGCAACAGGCAACTGAAGGAAAACGGGTGGGTTTTAGTCAGTAAAAGTCTGACACGCCCTTCCGCTCCACCCAGAGCGGGAGAAGTCATTGGATGATTTCCCACCCTCAAAAAAAAAAAAAAAAAGGGCTGTACCCTACATCAGGTTTCTCAAAAAGTTTAGGTAATTGCTTTTTACGGTGAAAATAATGGTAATTAAAAAAAAAAAAAAAAAACATAAGACCTTCTTTACAGATAGTTCAGTTATTATGCAAAGTTTCTTGATCTAATTTGAAGTATTTTTTATACCTTTGGATTTTTTTACTCGTGTAATCGTTTTTTCGCCAAACAAAGGACCTAGCATCAATCCTCAACTATAACATATAATATTATATTTTAAAATTAATGCTGCAATATTTTCGGCATAACGGAGGATCATGCAAAGCAATTTGAGGTAGGGTACGCCCTTAAATAATAAATTTAAAATAGGCCTTGTAGATTGTGTGTGTGTCTTTTTATCTGTGACTTACTGATAAGTCATAAATAAATTATGTTCTTTTGTTTTTCTCTGGTGGCATGCCGTTTTCAGCTACAGAAATTCAGTTTTACTAAGCAGTTTTAACTGTTCAGATTTATCTAATGATAATCTGATAAGTTATCAGTTCAACTGTACAGTTCTCAGTTTTTTCTGCACACGTTACGATCTATCTTACTAGTCCAGTCAGTTATAACTGCAGCTGTATAGCCCGCTTAAAATCGAAGTCAGGCATTGCACCAAGTAATACAAATAGAAACCTTAATCAGTTCTGTTTATTTAGAACATGAAGTCAATACTATCGAGATTTGCCTGAGCGATTCTCACTGCCAACACATCCTCCGCTATTAAACGCCACTTTTAATACAATCGTTACGAGCTAGCTATACTTAATTGAAAAATATTAGCCACTAAAATTTTCACCCTAGTCTTGAAGACAGCAACTGTCTAATTAAATTTCCGTTTCAAGCAATAAACCGCTCACCACGTGGCATTTTATTGCTACATTTTGGGAGTTGATCACAATTTATTGCTATCTGTGAATTATCTAATACGTTGGATTTTTTTATGAGCGTTATGAAAAATTTAAATGATGAAGGATCTTATTAAGCTTTACAGGTTTCTAAATTCAATTTTTTCTTACATTTCTAACGCTCTGCACTGGTCTTTTTAGTAGAGTTTTCATAATTTTTGATATTATGTCCACAGTGCAAACTTACAATATTATTTGAATACAAACATCTACATGCTCCTGGCGAAAGTTTTAGATACCTCATTTTTCAGGCAGTATTGGGAAATAAAATCCGCTAAGTCATCTCACATTTTACCTTAAAATTGGCACTTCACGACACCTTGTTACCACTGATTTTTCCTTTCAAATGACTACCTATAAAAATCAAAATTATATGCGGATCTCAATCTAACAAAATTCGTCTCAGCAAAATTGTCGAAGACATTTTCATTTACCGAGTCTTCGCAGACGCGATGAAAAAAATAGAATTTCATAATAAAAAGAGCGAAGTTCTGAAAGATAAAACTTTTTCGAATATCAATACTGACAGTACGCAAAACTAAATTTCAACTTGGTTCATAGATTCTTATCGGAGGAAGTTCCGGCCCCGTCATGTTTTGCAATTAAAAATGTCTGACATTGGTTCGAGGTTCTATTTTTGCAAGTTAGGTTATTTAAGTTTTATTTGTATCTACGATTTTGCTGGGCTATGTAGGTACACTTCGTCTGACAAAGATAGATTTTGATTGTGAATTATTTAAATCTATTTATTATAATCGATAAATTCACGCTTTTTTCTTATGGGCAGGAACAGGCAGAAACTATAGAACGCCACCTGCTTTAATCCTTACATATTCCTTTTGCTTCGTTTACAT
Source organism: Lithophane socia (assembly GCA_947522985.1). Lineage (NCBI taxonomy): Eukaryota > Metazoa > Arthropoda > Insecta > Lepidoptera > Noctuidae > Lithophane > Lithophane socia. The sequence goes on along the minus strand of OX383262.1, from coordinate 12,466,565 downwards.
TCACGCACGCCGGTTGCGAGTACTACGCAACTGAGTTTTCTGAAGAATATCACCAATAAGGTCACTATTATGTCCCCCGAGGGCGTCCCCACGTTTCCACTCACGTTTCCAATCTTAATTATTGTCATACTTTACCGTCAATACCTTGTATAGGTTAGTCGCCTTTCAATGTTCATTTATTCTCTCAACATCTCTAAACATTCAGCAGTCTTCTAGCATTAAATTAACTTATAGTTTATAAATAATAATCAATAAAAAAACACGTATAAATGATCTTTATAATTACAGCGAAATAATTAATTTTATTATCCTTTTTAACGACAAAAAGTCATATTATCAGCAGAAATAAATTCTTTACCGTAAATTCACATGACCATTAAAATTTCTTCTTCAATTAGAATTTTATTTATTCCATCAAAACATTATATCATTTCCGTGGTCCCAGATTGCATTTCATGTTTGTAGCCCAATTTGATTATGGATAAGAATAATATAATACAGGAAAATAATAAAGAAATAACCAAACTTATTCGCTCTATCAACAATATCCTGAAACGGCTGCCATAATTTCATGTTTATTACACGAACTGAAAGAACCATCAAAAATACTGTTGCAGTATAGAAATATTATTCGGTTGGATGCTCATATCCACAGTAACTGGGTAGTAATAGTTTCCAATAAGCAATATCTTCCGAACCAGCGAACTTTGGCCTAGCTAATTTATTTACAAGTATCGCGAGCATATTTGAAACAAAACGTAAAAATGTTTTAGTTTAATATTCTGAAGGCGAATTTGTTGAAAGAATATTAAATAACATGGTTTCTTAGTGTGAGGATTATGTATTTTATTTTATTTTATTTATTAGGGACAAAAAAACAGTTACATGTTAAAGTGATACAATAATGATCTTAAAATAAATAAGTGAACTTATAACCCACACTATTGTCCACGGATTGATAAATAAGTAAGAAACGGAAATGTATTTTAAAATATAGTGATTAAAGATTAAAATTGAAGAATGCAATTGTAAATTTAGATTTTAGTTTAAAATTTTGGTAGTAATATTTTTATAACGTGATTTTTAAATTTTTTATTAGAAAGAGAGAAAATGTCTGTGTCCATGAAGTGTGTGTTATAAGTTTCCACAAGACGACGAAGAGGAACTCGTATGTAGGTATTTATGTTTTAGGAGCTGAAAATAAATGTAAGCAATCCTGTTTTTTTTAAAGTCCTGCGAAAGTGAGCATTTCATTTTACGGCTTCGTAGAAAAGAACGCTCACTTTTATTATTTTAAGATAATTCTAAGAAAGCGGTGTGGTACCTCCACACTAATTTTCTTAGAATTTGAGAAGAATCTTTACACAAGGCATCTTGAAAGTTTTTTGTACTGAAAATTGTAGTTTTTTTTGTCGCTAGGTAGAACCACGGGCTCAGACCGCCTTGAATCCTTCTGGCATAAACCTTACCACAACCAGTGAGGAAAGGGCCTTGTTTACGATCACTGGTTCTTGTAAGTAGATCATCATTGATGTGTACATCGTTACTTTTCCTGAAAGTCAATGTCACAATTATTTTCATACAGCTTATTGAGCCGCGCGCAGACTTATCTTGCAAGCACCAGTGCCAATTGACAAAACAGACTACCAAAATTTGCCCTTGTTTAACTTGTTGGCGACAAGCAGTAGTAGTCATCGGAGCGACAAGACAGGCCTGCAGTTGTCAACCGTTGTGAGGACGGCCGTGACCTACTTCCAACGATGCCGGCGCGGCCAGTAGGACCGATGTAGGTAGGTATTAGGTATTCAGAAATCTATGACGTTTGCATTTTATGGCATTACATATTGGGAAATCGCAATGGGTTTGATCTATTCCATAAATAGTTTGGAATTAATTATTTCTTGATTATAATGGAAATATGGAGTTCAGTATCCGTCTTTAGATAGGCTCTACCACCAAAAAAATTGAAAATACGAACAGACTTTAAGGGCCTGATCACAACGAAAACACGAGGAAAATGAATAGCTTATTCACACGCACCATTTGATCGTCAAAATCACCCATGTCTGGTGTGGGCGAAAACATCAAGGCCACGTCGCAGCCACAACGCAACCACCAGCCACATCGCAAACACAACGATCTGTCTATCTGCACACACGAGCGACAACGTAACCACAACGCAAGTGCAAGAAGTTGCAGCAACACTATTCGTGCGTAACTACTGATTGCCCAAATTTTGTCCCTGCGATGTGTTGTGGCTGTACGAGTAGTACTAAAATTATCTGACGACGGATTTTTTTTAGTAGATTAGGTTTCAAATGTTCTGTGGAATGTTTTAGTCTACATAAGCGTTAGTGTAATGTACCTAGGTAATTATTAGATAGGTATTTATTAGATAGGTATTATGATACACATAATTTCAACTAAAACAACAACGAAAATAAGCCTATAATTTTGAAATTACACACCAATCAACACCACAACTAATTTAATTACGGTTACGTCATACGTGTAATTAATCGAAGGTCCTAATTAATCGGCAAACTTCTCGTTTTGAGCGCCCTATCAAAATAATTCAAGATTCATAGGGAACGGGGGCAGGCGTTTAGTGCGCGATTTTGCCTCAATTTTCCGTGCCAATAGGCCCCTGGGCGCTCCGGCACGGCGGATCTACTGGCAATAAACAATATCTTCCAGTCGAACGAATATTGAACGAGGTACTGCTAATTAGGGCCGTGGAAACCGATCAAAAGGGAGCCTTTGATGCGAAACTGAAAAGGTGACAACGACGCGAGTCAACCGAGCGTGCGGTCGCGATGAAGTTCAGAACTGTTGGCAAGGAAGTTTGGACGAGGTAGTAAGATGGTTGATATCTTTTAATCTTGGAAATAGAAGTTTTTACTAGAAATTGGTACTGATGCAGATAAGTTAAGGTATATTTTTTACCAGGTTATTTTCATTGCTGGTATGCACTTGCTGGAGTGTCCGTAGTGACCGTACGCTTTTGAGGACTTCAAGACCTCAACCAGATGCCGCGATTACCGTAGCCACAGACTCGAGCCGAGTACAGTCGTATGTAAGTACTCCTGTTACGTTCATGTGGATATCAGTTCGGTTCACAAAAATCTAGTAGTGGCTTTATACCTTCCTTCAACATGTGGTGTTAAAAGCTCATAAGTATTTTGTTCTCGACCAGTTTAAACCGAAATTCCGTCACACCTTCATGCTAAGCTAACCCAATTCAGGCAAACGTGACGTCACTTCATAATAGTGCTGTGAAAAATCTCGAAAATAGGTATTGGTACCGGTCGCGGGATCGATTTCAATAAGCGATAACTTCTGCATGACCGGCCAGCCATCCTTCAGTGGGAGCATTTGCGGATGCCACTGATCAAAGCGGTATTGCCAGATCCGTTCAGAACTGTACTTGTTGCGGATTTGAATCTATTACCCTGGATATATGACCTAATTCCGTTTAATGTGTGAGGCTTTGCATATTCCATTTCGTAACGTCAAGTAACGAAATGGAATTGATACTGGGACTACCGTTATTTGTGGACAAATAAACTGAGTTTATTGGTAGATTATTTTCCTATTGATTTCGAATGAGGGCTCAGCATGTGAAGGTGAACTTACAGTTACACAAAATTTAGGCAAATGTAGAATACATATTATAGCTCTGTTCCGATGGTTTTCTTGGAAATGTATTCCAAAATGGAAATAATAAAAATCCACTTAGATTTTACAACTGGTTTGCAGATCCGCACTAGAGATAGGCTACAAACTAAGGCCAGGGCTATAAACTTAGTGAAGGAATTCGAAGAAACCGTATAAAACTATTGTACTGTTGACGTCAGACGGAGAAACCTAGTAAAATAGAACAGAAATGTGAGTAGTGAATATTGTTTTAAGTTATGGTCTTCGTAGTTTTAAACAATTTGTTACTCGTCAGTTTCGTTTATCCTCCGGTACCTAATTAGACGTCTTAATGAACTTTTGCTTTTTTTGAAGCGTATTTATACCAATAAAGCTCGATAGGAGCTCGTGGCTAAGTAATAACAGCTGCACGGCTCGATCCACCAGGTTAAGCTACGCTTGCCGAGGTTGGTCCGTGGATAGGTGACCATCTTTACATATCGGGACTCCTCCGTGCCTCGGAAAGCACGTTAAGCCGTTGGTCCCGGCTGTCATTTGTGGATCTTTGACTGTCGTTACGGGTTGTCAGAAGCCCGAAAGTCTGACAACCAGTCTTACCAAGGGGTAACGTATTACCCAGTTACTGGGTTGTGGAGGTCAGATAGGCAGTCGCTCCATGTAAAATACTGGTATTCAGCTGCATCCGGTAAGACTGGAAAAACGAACTAACGGCGAACGAATTATTTCTAATATTATAATATTACACTTACCTCGAAGACAGCAATGTGGCTTACCAGGTGGTTGTGGATTAGGCCCCCGGAAAAATCTTCGTTAGAAAGGATTCCTAGAAAGATTATGTTTATCGTCAAAAATATATTTTAAAACTGGCTCCTACAATAGTAATGCATCTTATTCTTAAGTATAAAAGACAAGACAGGCGTTACAAGAAATACATATTTTACACTTTTGACATATGCGTCCCCCTTTTAGATTTATTATTCCCGGGATATGAAGTAACGTTCCTTGTAGAAAACGTGGATTTTTCGTTGTTTTCTACGTACGAAGATAATATTAAAATGCTTTTCTCATGTCCCGTCACACGGAAAGCGGTCTTGAAAGTATAAATCAAATCGTTTTCGTTCGTATAAAGGTTTTGGGTATGCTTGAGTGAACTTCAGGTTGAACATTGCTTATGGCTTTAGTGATATGCGGAAACTATGTAAAATAGAAATATTGTGGTAGAAAGAAGGTTAGGTATAAAAGTAACAGGGTTTTGTTCTTATCTTTTTTTTCTTTGGCTTTAGTTAAGATTTTTAATATTTTATGAATTATTTATTTATTTATTAAAACTTTAGACACAAGTAAAAAAAAAACCCACTGTACAAAGCGGATTTAGTGCCTGAGGCATTTTCTTCCAGTTGATCTTATACTCAATTAAGTTACCAATTTTAAACGTATAAAACCTATGTATTTTTTTTTTGTTATCTATTCAAAAACAAATTCAATTGGGCAACAACTTGGCTGAGCTAGAAAATCTAATGATCCGTTTTCCGTTTTTAGCCACTCACATAGTCAGATCTCTCCCACAAACGATAAAATAGATTCCATATTCACAAACATTTGCACATTATTAGCCGCCTGGTCGTCTGTCGTATATTTAAAACACGCCGTTAGTTCGCGAACCGACCAACTTTGCTCATCTCCCTACATAGTTTCCTCCTGAAAAGTATTTATTATCCATGACTAAAGTTCTTTTCCGGCGGCATCTTCCAAAACTCTATCGACCGTTAAAGATGTATCTTTGCAACTTCTTCTTGTGATTTCCTTTAGTTGTGAGTTGGAGGGGATTATTTTGTTGTTGTTAAGGTTGATGCGCTCGGGTGGCCCGTGAAATTCAAATTTTCTTAAGTTTTTTGCAATTTGCAGGTCAGTATCAGGTTGTATGTTGAACTAAATATTATTAGCGCTCGTAACAAATATGGATTTATAGAACTATAAACATTAAAATCAGCAATACAACTCTCTATGCTCATGTAAGTGTATTGAATGACTATTTCATGAAACCATGACATTTGGCACTTTCATGAACTTAGAGAGTTGTATTGCTGATTCTAATGTTTATAGTTCTATAAATCCATGTTTGTTATATTTGAATTTCGCGGGCCACCCTAGCGCATCCCCCTTAAGTTGGTTAGTTTTGGTATAAGAATGTTACATAACATTAAGCAAAACGCAACGAAGATTTTTCTTATAATCTTAACATGACATTCATGGATCATTTATTGGCAGTAGCATCGACTTTAAGACATTGTTCGTTTAGAATTTTTGTGTAAATAATAGTATCGTAAATATTACGACCATATCGAAATAGATGCTTTCTGAAGTCACCTCTATCATGCAAGCAGGGCTTGGAACTAGTACCAAGTACAGGTTGTGTATCGGTATTTAGCGTTTCTTCCCATTTCAGTACTTTGATACCGGTTCCAGACAGGTACCGGTCTATCAAGTACCAGTACCAAGTTCAGGTACCTGGCGCGTACCACAATACTCATATTTGTACGATGAATCTTGTACGGTAGGCAACCTTGAAGTTGTTTTTCTAGTGCCAATTTGCTATCCTTTTTTACTTACTATATCTGTTTTCTCACTGTATTTACGGAAATATTTGTTAGGTACCGGTTTTGGTACCGATACAGTGCCGATACTACGTCTGGTACGGGTAGTAATAGTACAGGTACTACGACTGGTACCGGTATCTCAATAAGGCCAATGGTACCGGTTCCCAAAAATATCGGTATTTCAAGCCCTGCATCCTGCATAGAAGCAAAACTCAAAACGGTGAAGGAAAACATCGTGAGGAAACCGGCCATGTTCTAGAACCAATTTAAATTCTAAGAAATCTACCAGGCCAGGCCTGTGCACCAGCCGCGGGAACATTATAGGCTGATTATGCTATGCAAGCAAACATTTTTCCATATTCAAAAATGACATCACTTATCACAAGTCGCGTCAACTTAGCGGCCTTCAAGAAAAAAGAAAATTTAGCCATCCGAAACTCCCAACCAAAAATGATATGTAAGAACTAAATAAAGTTGCGCTAGGTCTAGCTATCGTCGTCGCAGATATTAAGTTTTTTCCTATTATCAGGGCCAACCAACCAGTCATAAATCGTGGGAGCCTACAAGTTTATTGCCAACTGCGATAGGACCACTGCCCGAAGGTAATGAAAGAAAAAATATAGACTTTAATGCTATTTGGTAGTTTGAAGATTTCATTTTGAGTTTGACATAATAGTGTTGCTATTTAATTTCAATTTTTATATAGATTATTAGGGTACACTTTAGGATAGTATTGTTTTTTTTTAGCCTATAATGTGTTCCACTGCTGGGCAAAGGCCTCCCCTTTTTCCTACCAAACCTCTCTATTTTGTGCGATTTCTGGCCATGTGATTCATCTGATTAATCAGATGATTAATCTTGCAAAACTATAGAACAGCAGCAGGCGTAGCATGGCGCTTTCTATCTATACGAAGAATAGACATAGCTTTTTCTATACAAAGTGACAGTTCGTTTCTTCATTTTTGACATCGCACCGTAGAAATCCTTCTACAATCTGTCATTTTGTCTTTCATTTCTAACGATCTTTGTCTTTGTCATTTTATAGGTAGACTATTTCAGAAAAAAGTTTTCTATCCTTACTGTCACTGACAACCGATAAATCCTATGACAAAATAAAGAATTTTGAGTCTGTACCTCTATAATTGAGACCATAGCGCCTTACTTAGCCTTAATATTTAATTTGTGTGTGGATCAAGGAGTCTTCCCGGATTTAATGAAATACAGTACGGTACTTACCACCACTTTTCAAATCCGGAGACAGTAAAGACACCAATAATTATAGACCCGTATCCGTGCTGCCGGTTTTCAGCAAGGTGTTTGAAAAGGTGATGCTGAATCAAATGCTCAATCATTTTAACACAAATAAAATCCTTCACGACCAACAGTATGGATTCACCAAAGGACGTTGTACGACCGACGCCGGTGTGACCTTATTAAGACACATTTTTAACGCGTGGGAAGAGGCCCAAGACGCCATAGGAATCTTTTGTGACCTCTTCAAGGCATTTGATTGCGTCGATCACGAAACCTTACTCTTGAAACTTGAGCATTACGGACTTGGAAAACTTGCGCTCAGTTTAGTAAAATCTTATTTAAATGATAGACAACAGCAAGTTCAAATAAACGGTATCAACTCACTAGGTCTAAAAGTAAAAATGGGTGTTCCACAAGGCTCGATTTTTGGTCCTTTCCTCTTTTAAGTATACATTAATGATCTAATCCATTTATTAAAAAATCAGCCACACATGGTGTTATTTGCTTACGATACTTCCTGAATTTTTAAGGTGCTACAAATTTTGACGAAGTAAATAACGCCCTTTTGCAGGTCCAAAATTGGTTCACTGCTAATAATTTTATATTAAATGGAAAAAAAACTAAGTGCATCAAATATTCTTTGCCTAATGTCAAAAGTAGGGATTGTGAAATTGTATTGAATCAAGAGAAACTAGATTTCGTCGATAAAACTGTTTTCCTGGGGATCACGCTCGACTCAAGGCTACAATGGGGTCCTCATTTAATATCTCTTGCAGGACTAAGTTCAGCAGCATATGCTGTCAGAAAAATCCGTCAATTTACTGATGTAGATACCGCGAGGCTGGTCTATTTTAGTTACTTTCATAGCATCATGTCTTACGGTATTTTACTATGGGGCCGGGCTGCAGACATCGAGTCTATCTTTATTCTGCAGAAAAGAGCGATCAGAGCCATTTATAATCTTCGCAGGCGCGATTCTTTAAGGGAACTGTTTAAGGATATAAACATCATGACGGTACCTTGTCAATATATCTATGAAAATATCATGCACGTAAGAAAAAATCTACATCTTTTTAGTAAATGAGGTGATGGACATAATTATAGTACTAGAAATAGGGACCTATTAGTTCAACCAGGTTTCAGACTGGCTAAAGTAGACTCATCTTTCATGGGATACTGTTTAAAATGTTACAATAAAATTCCTCCCCACATACTTCAACTGAATGAGACGAAATTAAAAACTTGTATAAAACGCACACTATGCAGGCAGGCATATTATAAGTTGGAGGATTACATCTCTGATAAAAATGCTTGGCTTAATGCTGGTCCTGCTCCACAATCACAACTAACTAATTAACATTCGAACATACAGTTGGAGCTGCTGAAGATTTTAAGATCATCATCATCTTTGCATTGTATAAACTCAATCTCCTTTGTATTATATAGTTGCATAGCACAGGTGTGAGTACTATGTACTATTGAGCTACCATTTACCGGGTAATCTGTCTTTCATTGACTTGAAGGTGCCCTGGCGGCTGGGAATGTCATGCTCACTTAAATGTCTCGCTGATGGTGGCGCGTGTGTTGGATCATTTAGCTACCTTCAAAATGGTTGAGCTGAATGGTGCTGATCCATGCGTCATGTTCGTGAACGGGCGCCGTCAGTTGTGACTGGTCATCTCTTAGCTGCCATGGCTTATTTTAATTTTTGAATTGTTTGTATGTTATAATTGCGGACGCTTTTAACGTGCTTTTTACATTGTTCTCACATGTATCATTTCAACATGAATGATGTAACCCATATATTGTAACAATATTTTGATTTAAAAGAGTGTCCGTGGAGTTTCTTGCCCGTTCTTCTCCATAGGTACCTACTACGCTTTGGAATGGGCAACTAGCTTCATATTTCTGACTGACCGGCTCCTTGACAATTCAAAAGTGCCTGTAAATGGTTTAATTGAAATAAATGCTTTGAGTTTGAGTTGAGTTTGAGTTTGAATTATGTACACTCCTACCAACTTATCTGTGAAATGGCGAAAATTGGAACTACGGCCGTCATGTTGAAAGTCATTCGATTGTCAGTGTCTACTACATTCAGTGCACAATAAAATTATCATTATTAGAATGTAGATGAATTCAGTCATTCTGATGTTAGAATGTTAGAATTAATTTGTATAATCAACAACATAATAAACAAAAAACAACACTGAATCGACGGTGGCGTCCTCTTTCAGTTCACCGATAAGTTGGTAGGACTGTATAAGAGTGAATTTCGTAAAAAGTGCAGTTGACTCTTTCTACTTTGCTGCCGTCGTACTGTGTACAGGAAACGTCATTTTTGTTTACTCTTCCGTAGACAAAACGGTGCTCATGCTACGCTTACTGGTAGAAAAAACAAGGGATACAAAATCAAGGAAAAGTTAATTGTCTTCGAATTTAATTATGAAATTAAAATATTAATTTCCGATACCTAAAATGAGAAAGTTCATCATTAAATTAAAGTCATAAAATAGCTACCTATGGCCGGCGGGAGTTGTTCGAAAATGTCTGCGATCTCTAATAAGAAAAGTTCGCCGGTACCCACGTCAGTAATTTAAGAGAGCCCATAGAAAGTTTTGTAGCAAAATTAAATTTTTGTTGCGCACCTTACACTGCCGGTATGTTGGGCTTCGCTTTTTGCAACCATTTTATACTTTTTTGCTAACAGTATCATAGTTTCGGCGTTTTAATTAAGGAAATGGGTTAGTTAATGAGGTTTTCGTCCTTTTAAGTGTCTTATTTTTTAAACGCGGGTTGTCTTTGTTCTGAAACTGTGTCAACATCAACAGTAATGTTTTTCATTTACTCCTTCTAAAGAGAAATTTAACTACCTCAATTACGTCTTTTCAAATGTTGTTTTTTGAAGAAAATCATCACTTCCAGAAAATGAGATACAATTACCCAAAACATAACAATAATAACAGCCAATCGATACCATTTCATTACCAAACTATCCCTTCACGTACAAAGGGACAACATAATGCTTTCAAAATAATGAATACAAACAAAACTGGAAGGTTTTTCTCTACACTAACAATAGATATAAGAACATTTATATATGAATGTATGCACATAATTTAGGGCAGAATTGCGTACCCCTGTCACCTGGTAACCTCTATGAATTATACAGGGCAATTTGTTGCTAGATAAGTTATCAGTTACTAACGGAATATAGATAGTCGGGTTATGCGTTGTATAAAAAAAATCGTACCTACGGATGCCAATTTGTTCGTCATTATTTTTGAACCTGACTTCGCGAGGGTTTGTCAGAAAATAACACTTTCTTTTGTTTATGTCTAACCTAGAAACCTAGGGCTGCAATAACAGCCGCACGGGTCGGTCGATCAGGTTAAGCTACGCTTACCGCGGTACGTCCGCGGATGGGTGAACATCTTTACATCTCATCATCTGAACGTCTTTTAACAAAATATGCGAGCAAATCTGCTAACTACGTAAATACGAAAATTACAACTTTGTGCTATATTCATTTGCGTAAAACCTCTCACTGTAACAGTACTATGCAGCAGAAAATGAATTTTAATTTAGCACAAACTACAATTCATTCAACATTTTTTTACGAAACATGGTGTACGACCAACAGTTAAAACATTTATTTCACTATTTGATTAAATTTCAACTCTGAATTGAATTTCTCAAATAGTAGGTAATAAAGAGTGAATGCGCAGAGTATGTAAAAGAGTGGCCAATATCATTATGCGAAATGGCCGTACCGAATGTCCGAAAGATGAAAGCTTTATTTGATAGTAAAAGGGTAAAGCTATAATATCGATAGTTGGGAATCGAATGGGATCATTCGGGTATGCTGTAATTTTATTTAGGGTTTATAGTGAAGTTATAATGGATTTATATACGAACGAAATACTTTTGACTATTAGGGATCTCGCGCACTAGACGGCCACGGTCGCAGCGACCAAAGGCCCTAGACAAAATGACACTCTATCAGCGACAACGATGATGGGAAAGGCAAAAATGTATAGGACTGAAATAAGATATCGAAAATCTTATGTCAATCCTGTTGAAAGTCGTTGTAGAAATACGAAACGCTTTCGAAGCGATTGTCACTTGTCCAGGCCTTCAGGTAAACTATAAAAACCGATACGAATCGCGCACTTCGTCGCAACGGTCACCTAGCCGCAGACCATACTATACCTCTAGACGGCCACGAATCCGGCCAGCCGTGGCCGTCTAGTGTGCGAGATACCTTACGTTCTGTCTCTCTACTCGATTCACGGTGTAGACATAACAATCTTTAGTAAGGATATTGTGTGTGTTAGTACGGCATTTAGATCTCATGTGCGATCAATTTCCTTTCTGAGTTTATCAACGCTTTTCTATCTTAAAAGCATCATATTCCTAAGTGTATACCTTATATCGCCTTACGTATAGGTACTCCAACCCATGGAATCATAGCTAAATAAACACAAAATAAGTGTTAGATCACTGGTTTGAAAAAGAAATCCACAAACGATGATATTACGAATAAATAGTGTGCTAATAATGGACACAAGCGTTTGATTAATAGTAAATGTATATCATTTCATTTCATTTATATTTCAAGTGCCACTTAAAAATCTGGCAATATTAACATTTCATCATAAAGAGCGTTTATGCCACCATTGGACAACTGACAATGCTCAATTAACCTAAAAATATTTATCCTTTATTTAATTTTAAATACATAATCTTTACATTTTTAAATATTTTTATAACAAACAAAAAAAAAAAAAAACATTTAAAAATATAAAAACTAGTAGCCCATCGGCATCAGGTTCAGGATCCAGGCTGCCGGTGGTCAGGGTTCTAGGGAGAGGAACCTCCTCACAATGCGTGCCGTGTCCAGAAGTACTGCTTTCTGAATCAAGCCCTTGACCCAGCCGCGCAATGAGAGCCTCCTGAGATGTTGGTCGAGGCTCTTCGCTATTAGGCCATTGGCCGTAACGATTATCGGTACAATGATTGCAGAGTCCACGTCCCACATGTCGACATACTTGATTCGTATCATACTTAAGTCGAGATACTTGATTTTTTTATCTTTCTCAGCTTTCACGAGATTCTCGTCATGAGGGACAGAGATATCAACAATTATTGCACGGCGCTCTCGTCGATCTACCACCACAATATCAGGCTTATTGGCTACAATAGTCCTGTCAGTGATGATAGATCGATCCCAGTACAATGTGGCGTCACCATTTTCGAGAACTGGGTCGGGCACATACCTGTAGTATGGTACTTCATACTCTACAAAGTTTTACTGCAAGGCAAGTTGCTGGTGGATAATCCTAGCTACTAGATTGTGTCTGTGCAAGTACTCGCCATTAGCAAGACGAGAACAACCGGAAACAATATGTCGGATTGATTCACCGGGACAGTGGCATGCCCGACAGATGTCAACCGTACCGTCCTTGACAATGTATTTCCGGTAATTATTCGTCATGATGACTTCATCCATAATCGCACAGACAAAACCTTCGGTTTCCCCGAAGAGGTCACCGAAACGTATCCAGGATACAGATGCCAGAAAGTCTACTTCAGGCCCATGGAGGACCCGGAAAAAGCGTCCGTGTAGCTCTTTGCCTTGCCATACTTCCTTACGATCGTTAGTATCAAGTACTGTGTAGGTTTGCGCCAGTTCTCTTTCGCCAAGGAGAGCGGGGTAAGGCCCTTGTCCACTGCGACCACATCTCGGTGCATCCCCACGTCAGTTTGAAGGAAATATTCCCTGAGACAAATCTCGCGGTTGTGGAGGGTTTTGGCATATTTATTATTATTATTTCAGTGCTCGATAAAATTAGAAGAAACTTTCGAAAAGATTTCGAAACAATATAGCAATACAATTTAAAGAAAGTTTGGTAAAAAAATCCGGGAACATGTCGCAGGGGCGCCAGCTGTCTCTGAATGATGAAAAGCTTAGGGCGATTACAAGACTTCCTCCCAGTTCAAGTTTAATATAAAAATAAGAAGATAATGCCATTTTAAGTGTGTGTTCTTTTCGTACAGCGCCATTTTGGAACTTTGTTCGAACGTAGGGACGTGCTGCGTTATTGAAAATTTTATCCGCTTGGTATACGGACTGCGGATATGTTTTTCGGTTGATGTTTTCTTGATTCATTTGCATTTAGGATTGAAGAGAATTTTGTTGATGCAATGATTATTTAGCTTAGCACATTTTACAAATTGGAAATCATATATAGAAAAAACCGGCCAAGTGTGATTCGGACTCGCGCACCAAGGATGCGCGAGTCCGGTACGGAACCAAGGGCAAAAAAACGGCAAAAAGTTAAGTTGATATAAAAACGGCGAAAAGTCATGTCTGTTGTATGGGAGCCCCCTTAATTATTTAATTTGTTCTGGTTTTTAGTATTTGTTGTTATAGCGGCAACAGAAGTACATCTTCTGTGTAAATTTCAACTGTCTAACTATCACGGTTCATGAGGTACAGACTGGTGACAGACGGACAGACAGACAGCGTAGTCTTAATAATAGGGTCCCGTTTTACCCTTTGGGTACGGAACCCTAAAAAGTAACTTTTAGCAGTTAATGAAAACATAATGTAGCTAAGTATAGCGCAGTATAAGCAACAGATTTTGCAAATACTTTCGGATATTATAGAAACATCTTTACTGCATTTTAAGAGGGGTTACTTAAGCAGAGGGGAAAGGAAAATTCCAAAAGTAAATATTTGCTTAAACCTTACTGCACAAGATGGTGGCAAAAAACGCATGCGTTTGACACAAACTTAGCACTTAAGTTCATCAGTATTTGAAATAATATATTTTTTAAGTAATTTGTGATTCCCTAATACGGGACTGAATTGAATTTTAAAGTTTGTAATGGAAATTAGAGTGTGTCAAAAATTTTTGTTGTAGGTAGTCTAGATATTTTTAGGTTAGTAACTGGACACGAGGCATATGCGCCGCAGTGGGTTCTCCTGCTGCGGCGCAAATGCCTGTATTCTTACAGATTAATTGGATTAGATTAGAACTGGTCCCAAAAGTTTGAATTTGGAAAAACAAAAATGTAGGCTAGGAATGTTTCATTAACAAACTTAGATTGGTGACCCGACAACACAAACTCGATATATTCTAATAGATATGATAGAACCTTCATGACTTTAGCCACCGAGACATCCTGGGTTTCACCGCTGGATTGGGAAATAGCGATAGATACCTACTTAAGTCGGCTACCGAAATGTCAAATTTTTTTTTGAGGATAGATTTCGCTGATCTGATTTGAACTCTTATAGATTTGTTGTATCGTTGTTGTTACGAAAGGTTTTAAGTTTTTATTTATTTTATTTTATTTATTTATTTCTGGCCAACCAACAATTGTTTATACTATTACATTTTCAAATAAAGATTCTTATATAAAAGGGTTAGTATAACAATTTATTATAGGTTAGCACGTTAGTTAAGTTGATACGAACTAACTATTTTTTATATCTCGTACATTTTTCAACCAGAAAAAATCTAACTACAACATAAACATAACATCACGCGTGTATTCCCCGAAGGGTTAGGCAGGTGTACCTATAGTACACCTGCCTACATTTCGCCATTTCGCCAGTTTTTTTTTAAGTCCTATGTAATGGCAATCGGCTCGCCCCCTAGCCGATTGCCATCAAACGGGCACAAATCCGGGCTGCCACTGAGAAATTCTAGATGGAAAAAACCAAAAAACACTTTGCCCAACCCGGGAATCGAACCCTGGACCTCATGCTCAGCAGTAGCGTTTGCAATCACTAGACCAAGGAGGCAGTCAAAAATCTAACTAACCTCATCATCTGCCTAGCCTTTTTCCCAACTATGTTGGGGTCGGCTTCCAGTCTAACCGGATGCAGCTGAATACCAGAACTGAGCTGAAAAATCTAACTAACCTACGTAGAATAATTGTTACGACTAAAGCAAACAAGTTATAAAGTAGAGCCTAAGTACATTTTTACATTCCCTAGGTACTAGAATTCTTAAGAATATACCACAAACTTTAATAGGCTATTATTTCTTTGTTTTACGTCCGGACAGGCGGCCTAGATTGTTGAGTTATGTTAACAAGTCTCTTTACTTAGCCCCGCAGTGAGGACCTTGGTTTGTCACTTGATTACTTGAAGTTTGGTACTATATTTTCTTTTAATGTTGTTTTTATGTCTCATTCAAGAATTTTCAACATTTTTTTATTGTGATTGTGATAAGTTCTATGTTCCGTTAGCTAAATTCTAATTTTAGTCGTGCGTAAATTAAAAATCCTTTCTTAGTGCTCATTTACCTTTAATGTGGAACTCTAGACCTAGCGGGTTCGGCTGTGCATTATATGTCAGTGAATTGAAGATTTTTATTAAGTAGATTATGACCTGTTGAATAGTCAGAAATCCTACAAAACCACATACTTTTAAGTTAAAAAATATAGTTACCAACAAACAAAATAAAAACTAAATACTACTATATTATTTATTTTTTTATTCCTTTTTTTTACTAGCTTATCTATTAATAGGTACCTAATGGTTAAAATATTTATTGGGTATGTTGAAACTGTTTGTACTTCCCGTCACTTGTCACTAAAGGTTCATTAGACAACCAGCGTCAGACAGTACCTGTCTGGCATTAATGCTGAAATAAACCTTTTTGGCGCAGCCGTGAGGCGCACACTATTGTTTTCAAATTTTTTATTTTTTTTTATTTTGTTATTTGTATTTTGTGTTTCACGAACTGTGTCCAAATAAACGTTATTCTTTCTTTCTTTTACTTTTTGTACAAAAAAAATGTGAACATTGAACACGTCCAGTACACAAACCGAACGTACGAGTAGTTACATTCGTGAGGTAGCTAGGTGTTCACATTCCGCAGTTTTCCATATCGCGTCGGTTTATCGCGATCGCTCGCCCCCCGCCGTCTCGATGATCCATCTTCGAGGGAGCTGTGGACGTGCAGACGGGCGGTTCGAATGCTGGGAATGGTATTATTTTGTTGAGTGAGAGTGTGGTAAGTATGGTTTTCTAGAGATACGAGTGGTTACATAATGCGAGTTTATAATTTATGTCAACACTTGATTGGTTAATAATAATTGAGTCTTATTAGATAATGCTTTATCAGTTGAATGTTATGTTATGTATTATCAGATGAACATTAACCATGCTTAAATTTAATAGTATAAAAAATCAGCTGTTCCCTACATTTTGACGAGTTATACGAACATGAATAGGGCACAGCTAATTTTTTTTGCGCGATTTCATGTTTGGTCCCCTAATAAAAGTTGGTCATAATGATAAGTAAAGTCACGTGTTTAAGTTTGCGCATTGGTTAAAAAAATTCCCTGTACACAAGGGATAAAAATTTCAGGAAGAAAGGGAAGAAGGGATTCAGCAATTTCTGGTTAAACTGGAAGCCGACACCAACACCGGCCTATTAATTGCCAACACGTAACAGGTAAATAAACACTATGACACACTACTAACAGTAATATATTTATTAATATTCACTAGTACGTTGCTATGGCTGTGCTATGTGACTATACAAATCCCTCTCGCTGTAATATTGATCCGCAATGGGATTATTTATGGATTTATTGCATTGTTTACGCTGCGGTTGAAAAGTGGTTTTCTTTTATTTGTTTTATATAAAAAAGGGAATAAATAGTTTCATTGAATATGAAACTTGTATTGTACGCCTACTGAATGACTTATAAAGTTAATTTATCTACACCCATGCTATAAATCCTCTCTAAAAGTTTCGGAAACAGTTAGCTTATTGCCAACATTAAAACAACCAGTGTCATAGTAACCATAATATCATCCAAACGGGTGTTATAATGTTGTACTCAATTTCATAATGCAACTCATTTAAAAAAAAGAACATCAAAAATTCGAATTCACGTCGTACCGCGCCATTTTTGTTCGATATTGGTATTGCAAAGAAACTTTTATAGAAGATTAATATTATGGGTGTAGATAAAGTCATAAAAAACTGTAAATAATTAGCTATTAAAACACTCATAATGATACTATTATCAAAAAAGCTATAAGCTAAAGAATAAAGTGTTAATCACATTATTCTCTCACTAATTTCATTAACTTACTTATTGAATTAGGTATTTATCGAAAACGTTTAACCCCCTGAATTTTTTCTTCTACTTATTTTATTACTAACATTGTTCAAAACAGAACTGGCGTTCTAGACGCGGCGTGCCAACGGTTATCCGCCCGTCTCCACCTAAACTTGTCGCGCGTACCAATGATCCATCTTCGTGAAAACACGCGCAAGCGACGCGTGATTCCACCAACAAGGGTGCAGTAGGGCCGTGAAATATTTACTTTTTTCTCTCCTTTCCCTTCGACGAGCAAGTTTCTTGTCAAACTTAGGGCGACAACGGGCAGGGAATGCACGATGCTTTGTTAACGGATAAACATTTCAATGGGCGTGTAGTTGTTTGTAGTTTTACGTCTTTCGTATTTTTTTCGTACGTTTAATCCCGTTAGGGGTTTTGTAAATTGCGTTGGTAACTGAAAACAGATAGGGGCCGAGGTACTCCATTTTATCAGTGTTTCGATACCGTGACACATTTATTTGAAAACATTGTGAACAAAAACTAAGAGATTTACACAGTGTGATTGAATTTCCTTTGCCATATCAAACGTTGAAGAAACAATACAAGTGGCATCGTTGTGTTTCTCTTCTCTCGTTGTATCGTCTAACCAGTGTTTAGACACTGAAAGTTATTAGTTGCTTCAATTTTATGGTATGCACAAGCATGAAACTTGAATCGTGTAAATGGGACTTTAAATTGAAAAAACGGTTTTAAATAAATATGTCTTTCATGAATGTGATTATTTTAATCAAATCAAACGGTCATAAACAAATGAAGGCTCTTTTCCCCAGCAAATGAAGTCAACAAACGCATAGATTTACTTTGATCAGTATTAAAATATATACAGTTTTATAACGTCAGTGTTGCACGCGGGACTCACCCCGGATGCGATGGGGGGCGTCACGCGAAGTGCGAAGCTTCCCCTACGCTTCGTTTGGACAGGTCGGCACTACGTATCATTTGCACATAATCTACGACTGTGAGTGAAGTGATGCGTCAGAGGTTGTTACCGTTTGTTTTTGTTAAATAAAACAAATGTAAAACACTTAAAAATGTATCATCTATGCTTGTACGACGAACTTGGTCGTGGATGGTTGCTTACATAAGCAACCATCTACGACCCAAGTTAATACATATTATCTCAAAGTTAATGTGAATTAGGTATGTATGTACCTAATTCACATTGACTTTGAGATACTATGTATTTTCACTAACTTGTCCCGTGTCCCGATTGGTAGCACTATTCTGTCAGTAACCATTTTGAACCCTACCTGTATTGAAACAAAGCTTGACAAGCAATGGTGCTAACATGACGACAAGGGACAAGCTAAGGTAAGAAAGACGCTCTATCGCAACGTTATTCATAGCAAGCACAAAAGAGACATCTTTGGTTAATCGCGCATCGCCCTACGTTCACCCCTATTTACGAAAATAGAATATAATATCACCGTACATGCGAAGACAAAGCTCATTTCTTTCAACCCTCTAACACCTCATGTGTGTTTCCAGTTCATAAAAGTGACGTGCCAAGCGACACTATACGAAAGCGACGCGAAAACGAAGTTACACAACATTCTTCATCGCATTTATTTACATAAATCTATGAAACTTTACTTCGTTGACAACGTAACCCCACGAAATACCGATTACGATCGTATACTCGTGACAAAACAGCGATAAACGTTCCACAATTAAAAGTTTCAAGTAACCATATTGTTGGGTTATTAAGCAGCCTTTGACTAACCCTAAAGTGCTTATATTCAAGTGAATTCGTAGACTATTAAATCGTAAAAGAAAGTCACGCACTTTAATTTTGCGGCCCTGCCATGGCACGGTTAAACACATTAAGCGATTTGCTCTTAGATGCATCAATAGCTCAGGCTTTTACTTACTCTGTTGGGGTTGGGGTCTGTCAAGCTTTCGGGCATCTGACTGTCCGGGCGACTGTCATCCTCCCATAACAACCGCGACCAACTGAAGCGTTACTAGGTACACGGGGTTCGGGTAGCTCAATGCGTAACAAAGATGACCTGGGACGTCCTAGTCAGTAATGGTGGAGATTTTTGCCCATTCTTCTCGATACGAAAACTACCTATTGGAAATCAATCAATCAATAGAATCAGTTTTATTTCTTTGTTTTCGACGTTCAAAAGTGCCTTTTACGTGCCTAATTGAAATAAATTATTTGAATTTTAACGCCTTTGTACGTTTTTTCTGTTCTTTTCTTCGTGTCTGTTTATTTATTAGGTGTGTACATAAATAGATAAATAAATAAATAAAAAACGTATATTCAGTAGTACCTAAGCTCCTGCACAAATTTTGGTTTTGGACGCCTTTCATACAAGACTTGATCGAACGGCCATGATAAAACAATAAAAATACTTAGTTACTATCAATTGATCTTCTATGCCATTTAGCGGGGAACCCTCCAAAGAAAGTAACATCTATTACGCGACCCTTACCACGAATCATTAAAATTCACATTAGTCTATTTCCTTAGCGAGTCTATTCATCATTTTTTGTTTATTTTGACGTGTGTAACGAAGGTGAAAAACAGCTAGATCAGTGGTAGGGGAGGGTGCGTAGTAAGTGAGACGTCAGGCCGTCGGGGGTCGATGGAAATTGATTTTCCGCCATCAGTCATAAGTTGTATGTGCGTACAGTGTGGGGAACCTTTGTGACTTTTCATACCTTGTTGTTAACAATGGAAGTTAAAAGGAACTGTTAAATATATTATTTCTAGATATTTTTTAGGGGTGGTAGTAACTAGAATAGTTTAAATAAATTGAGGAAAAGCACTATAGCTGTGTTGAGGTATTTGGCTGGTAATTCATGTTAAAAAGTACTACCAAGTTATTAAGGTAGTAATGTGCGTTTAATCACTATAACGAAGCCTCTCCCTATTCCTAAATAGGCTTACATTTATTAAAGAACAATATTTATGTTACAAAAATGCACCCCAGATATGGCTAGAATATTCTAACAAAGTAACAACTCATCTCAATTACCTTAAGGCGAAAGCGTCAGGGTAGCCCGTGAAATTCAAATTTTCTTACGTTGTTTGCAATTTTCATGTCAGTAACATTCAGTTGTATATGGATCTAAATATGATTCGCGGCCATATTTAAATAGTACAATACAACTCCCTTTATATTACTCCCCAGTTTATATTACCCTATTGAATGAAAACATGATAAATATTTGAGTCCAATTCTAACTTAACGAGTTATATTGCTTATTCTAATGATTATAATTCTGTAAAGCCATATTTGTTACGGTCGCGACTCATATTTGGCTTAACACACAACCAGACACTGATCTGCAAATTGCAAAAAACTTAAGAAAATTTGATTTTCGCGGGCTACCTTAGCGCATCCCCCTTAATATAAAATAATGGCTGCCTACTTTACATATCATTAGCAGTCATGTTATGAAGTATAAGTAGTCAATAATGAAGGCATAATGTTTCTAGTTATAGCTCAAAGCTCATAAAAATGTCATAGGAAGAGTAGTGATGTGTAGGGAGATTTTTATTTTGTCGAATAAAATTAAGAAACTTTTTGTTACCACTCAAGAAGTACGTAGAAGTAATTTAAATCTTCTTCATACATAATTATGAATACTAATTTGAAAAATAATCCAAATAAATACGGGATAAAAAACACAATATTATTATTATTATTTTACCGAGTTTATCTCCGCTTCGAATAATAAACAAGCTGCTTCGAATAATATCTAATTGCGACGCTCAATTTCGCAGCACTATTCCCGGCTTAGTTTACAATATCGTCAGTTTCCAAGTTAGGGGTTGCACTTACATCGACATGGAAGCTAGCTAATGGCTGAACACACAAAGTAATAGGCTATCCAATTGATTTATGATTTCAATGCATGCACTGCAAACTCGCTGATTCAACCGATCAGTTTTGATTAGTGCGCGTGTTATGAACGGATTTGATGTACGAGTAAGTAAGAGTTGTCTGTTAATGACGTTGATTTTAGTACGTGAATTGGTGTTTTGGATTTTAATGAGGTTTCATTTGGATTTGGATACTATAATCATAAAGGTTTTGAGTCGTTTTTTGTATAATAATTATGACCACAGATTATATCTGGTAATTGCGTAACACATTTCGTAAATGATTAAGACTAATCTGTTTCATTTTGAAAGTTCATCAACATGTTATTTACGTTGTTGAGCAGCATTTTTTATTTTTAGAACTTATGGATCAATGGATTATCAATTTATTTCAAAACGATTCAGATTGTGATTGATCGTGTATTACGCAATTAGGGTGCAGTATGGGTCCAAACGCAACAGATTTGGAATTTTGCTAGAATTTGAATTTGCTATTTATTTTGCAGTCTAACGTTTTAAGATGGATTATAAACACTTGTTTCAACTTTATTTTCTCAGGAGTAACTAATCTGCAACCAGGTTCAATGAATAATTACGTAGAAATCTACAAGTAAATATGTATAAGATTTCAAACGTCTTGAGCCTATATTTCACGTCTTGTGCAGTAAGATCTAACTGATTCTAAATATTCTATTCGATTTAACATTCAAGCTGTAGGACATTGTTGAGAAATGGTCAGTATTAATTCACAGCTATCTGTGATCTTGGGAACGGCTCTAAATGAAGCCGTATTTTTTATCTGGTATGTCTAATGTTTTATCTTTTATGCGGAGTATCGTTAGGTTTCTTTAAAGGTGTGTCCAAACATTGAGCAACAATCGTGCACGGCTGCCGCGCTTTGTTTGGACGACTGCCGCGCGCGAACGCTTCTGTCTACCTATCTCGCACAAACATTCGTTAGTAATTGTGTTCGGAAGAATTATAAGCAGAGCTACAACACGCAATTGCTTTCATGCCAACTGAAGTGCGCGGCGTGTCTCGGATATGCCAAGCAGTACTGCCGCGCAAACATTCGTCGATTTAGTCGTTTATTTACAAGAGCACGTTAGAAATGTGTCCTGCAAATGCCGCGTTTTGCTGCCGCGCTCTTGCCGCGCAATGTTTGGACACACCTTAACAGGTTATGCAGGGTGTGATAAATCGTTTGAAAACTTAATCATGTTTTTCACAGTAACAGAAAAGTGGATTAGTATAAACCATTCTGAATATTCAGTGATGAATTACACTCTATATTTTGGAGGAAGTTTTGGAAGCATAATTATAATTCTGTGATTAAAAATCGATTACAATAATTATGAACATTTTCTGCCGAATTTTCAGCCAGTATTAGTCATGTCAAAAAGGTTACAAATGTTAACTAAACATAGCTAACATTGAACTAAGTCCCGCAAACAAAATACAAACGGTTGTTAAAAACTAGTTTGTATCAAAATAGTAGTCACGCGCGCATGACACCAATTTACAGAGTTCCACGATCGACATGGAAATCAAATGTCGAAACGTGTTGCTTCGTATTTTTGTTCGTAAAGGGTTCATACATCAATCCAATCAGGTGAAACTGGCCAGTTTGACGCAAGTTGATGGGACATTGGAGGCCGGTCAGGCTGTAACGCCTGTACCAATCACCATGAGATGAGATAAGACCTTAGGGCAAAAACCTTCTTCAGCCGTGGAATGGAAGGGATTTGGAGTTCACCAGATAAACCTAAGACAGGCGACTCGTACAAAGCCCACTTCTAATATTATAAACGAGAATTTTAATGATGATAATTCTAATGAATGTTGAATACCAAAACTTATTTGAAGCGTTCTTTATGCCATTAATCGAAGCTGTTGAAAATTAAATAGTACCTATCGAAGATTTTCAATTGCAGCTGTAGAATTGGAGACAATTTAAAAAAAAAGGTAATTTTATTTATTTCATACATTGGATGACAGAAAATCTAATTTCTTCGAAATAGGTATCTTCAGAGTGTTTTGAAGATCACTTTAAATGAAATTAATAATTACAATAATCACTTGAAATAAATAGGTACTAAATGAAACGTTTAACACAAAGACCTCATTACTGAGCAAGGTTTTTCAAAACTTACATGATTGTATTGCACAAAACAAAGGACGACAATTAAAATGAATTCTTTACAAAATTGGAAATTGACATATGAAATATCAGTATCGTCTTAACAATTGCCTCGTAAACTTTACACTTAACTTCCAAATAGGTTAGGTAGCAGTTATCATTTACAATATATTTCAAAGTAAACACATAGTTATTTATATTTTATTTACCGCAGTAATCCGCTTATAAAACAGCGGCCCGCGCGCAGTGGTTTGTGCTAATGGCTGAGTATGCAAAGCGGCTGCAGTCTCATTGATTTACGATTGAAACGCACGCTTGCCCATCGCTGCTTTTACTGAAATGTCGATAACTGGGTGGTTACCGGTATTTTGTTATGTCTCAAGGGTATTAAAAACTTTACCCAGTTTAGGGTTTTGGGTCAGCTTTGTCTACTCGAGCACACGTTATTATTACGTCGCTACCGTTCGGTCAAAAAGCACAAGTCAAAATCGTGACTTTGTAACATTTGGGAGTATATTAAGCCGAATTTAGGCACACTAAGAAACTAGTTTCGCAAACATAGTTATTCATTGTTTTTTTCACATTTTACCCGTAATATTTATACTTAAAACTATCAATGAAGAAATCCGGCTTTATGTACTTAATGTGATGTTTATGAAGGCTAAATGTATGTTAACCCTAAACTACACAACCACACAATGAAAACTAAAACTGAACTCAACGCGACTTCAACAGTATGAATCGAAACTATTTTTTTTACTTTAATCCAAATAGTCCATTTTTATTTATTTAAACATCTTTTTTCGACCGATCATAACATAAGGAAGGATATAACCGTCACAATGGACACAATGTTCTTTTCATCTATTCTCGATTTCTATTCAACTCTTTTATTTCTTCAACATTTAGTTCCACGTATCATTTTCCTCTAGTTTTTCCCCGGATTTTAATCTCGTAGCGAAATTTCAAGGCTCTTTTGAGGTCGCAACGTCACTCATGTTCTTCTTTGTATGTAATTTAATCAGCGTATTCATGTTGAAAGGGGTTGTGACATAAATGAGGTAACTTTTCTTTGTTATTTGACCTTGTGTTCACATTCAATGTTTAAGAGTTCTTCTGTGTTTGTTCACTGGGGATTATATCGTGTCTGTTGTACGAAAATGTTTTCATTAAAATGATGTAGGCTTGGAGTTGTGGACCAAAATGGTTATTCCTTGTTTATTAGGCTTATTTTCCTGTAATTTTTAAGAACATTCTCATTCGCATCTCATTCGCGATCTGTCAAAAATACAACCAATTTACCAACATTTTTGACAAGTTTGACAGATTGTGACTTGAATGTTAACGTTTTTTAAGTACGAGAATTGATTGGCCTTCTGATGTTCTTTAACGTTAGAAATATAAACAGTCGGTTTACTTTGTGTTCATTCTGAGATGCAAATCGAATAAATATTGGAAAGCTTTCGTCATTAATTTCCCCCTAATGAATTGAAACATTGCGTAGCGCAATCTTTCACTGGCAAATACCAGATGCTATCCGTACAATGGCCACACATTTTATCAATACGAAATGAAGTAGAAAATCCAATTAGTAGTTCTCACTCGGTTTTCAATAGCTTGCTTGCGATGCAATACTGTATCGAGACACCGACAGAAGCTTTACAACGCACGTTAAATCTCTGGCGATAAAACTGTTATAAATTGATTCCGCCAGGTTAAAGAATTAAATGGATCGTAAAAATTAATAGGTCTCTGTCGTGACTCGTGCGACGAATCGTCTCGGTGGAGGAGGAATGGCACTTTCCCACTTTATGAATTACTTGGGGACTTTATGACGGCTTTGTCAGACTCGGCGTTTTTTCGGCGTCACGTGTTGTCGACGGATACGAAATTGGATTTTTTAGATAGAGAATGGGAGAAATATTGCGAGGGTAGATGGAAAGTGTTAACTCGTTTTGTTTATTTAGAGTTCTTGTTGCAATTTATCCTTGACGATAGTTTGATGTGAATTCTCGTGAAGTTTCAGTAAGCAAGTTGTGTGTAGTTTTAGTTTTACAGTTTGATATCAATATAAAATCAGTAGGTTAGTTACCTACTTTCAGAAATTAATGTCACCTATTTATAGGTTACATTAACTCATAAACACAACACGCAATTTTCATCACACTTAGCTAATCACAACCCCACAATTATGTTTTTTCCCGCTACTGCAAAATAAACTCTGTTACTTCTCAAAAAAGCCTAACTTGCAACGTATGAACGTTATGTATTAGTGACGTGGCCCAGTGCACCAGGTTCACATAAATAAAAGGAAAACACATCACATTCGACCTTTGTAGTGCGCACTCAACCGAACTCCCGTAGAGTTGTGCACGCCCCGCGGAGCAACTACTGAAACGGCGAATGAAATGTTTTAATATGCACAACGCGGGAAATTTTCAAATAGCTATTTACGGCAGAGTTTATTTCTACGAGTGAACGCTCTGTCGTATACATTTTTTGAATGGCGTTTTCACTGCTTTTAAATTTTGGTGGAAATCTATTTTTTTCTTTCTAAATTGAATATTGATCAAAATCAAACAAGTGTTAGTCCAAAACATCGCCTTGTATGCAGAGAAATAAAAGGCTTTTTTTAATGCCAATGATTTCAAAGAATCTTAAAAAATATTTGAACCGTTCATCGTACCATTTCTGGTCCAACATCGATCGACGACCACACACACGTCACAGCTATCAGCGTAGAAATCTTCGCTCTATAACAAGAAAGTGACGCTTTATATCAGTCTGTATGTAACCTTAATACCGAAAATGGTGTCCACGAAGGAAGGCGTGTATCTACAGGGGCATGGTGAGATGCCGCCGGCAGTACTATAAACTACACGCGACATGGGCGCGATTTGTGCGCGGCGAATGGCCAAGCGGTCACGATGTGCACCTAGAGGCTCGTCCTATATCGGAAGCGAGGCGATTAATGGGTAGGTGTCTCGTAAACTTGTTTCTATCTGGCGAGGGATTATTAATTCATTGGGCGGTGTGGGAGTCCTATGTCAACTTGTACGTCTAAAACTAGTTTCGTCGCCCTGCTACGATTAAGTATGTGTTTGCTATCTTGGTTAACAATAATACTACTAAATGAAAGAAGTCAACATAAAACATGTGGCTGTCAACAAATTATGAAAATAATACAAATTTTCCCTAAAAAATTTACAGATTGCTGACAATTACCCGCAATTACCCATGTCCAGAAATGACAAATTACGCCAAACATCAAAGATTTTGACATTATTATATTTCCGTATTTAAAAAAATAAATAATAGATTTATATTTTGGTTTTTTTTTCCTTTGAATTGTGGACTCGAATTAGTAATGATAATGACACTTAATGGCGGTAGTTTTCCGCTTAGCTCGCGCCTCGCATTCACCTCGCTAAGCTTATGGTGGAATATCGTCACGTACGTTAGTCCCTACATGGTTCTTGATCCCCATACGGTGTGCTCCGTTTGATAATGTTGCAACCTGAGGTGGCTATGAAACGGTATATCGGTAGGTAATACAGTTTATCCACTATTTCACGAATATTAAAGGTATAATTTTAAGGTAAAAACAAAACTGAGGCTAAAGGAATAACATACTCGTATTTAGTTGTGAATTCATCAAATGTGTGAAAAACAGCATCTTTGTTTAGGTACTTAGTTAAGACAATGTTAGGTTCATGGTGTAGACAGATTTGGTTAAAAAATATATAATCGGAGATGATCCTGGCCAAAACCACAAATATTAATGGTAACCTAAAAAAAATCAGATAAAGATAAAAGATAAAGATATATTTATTGCACAACTGTGTACATCAGTTCTTATTATATAACGTAAAAGGCTCAACAGTCTACCCATGTCGGATGCAATCGTGTTACATTTCAAATAAATTTCAAATACATTATACAAATAGGTTAAAAACAGATTACAAATAAATTACATACCAGCATCATTTTTCCTCAAAAAACTCCTGCAGATTATAAAATACATTATCGATTAATATTTTTTTTAATTTTGTTTTAAACATATTTCCATTTAATTGCTTAATGGCTGGTGGTAACTGGTTGTATACACGAATAGCAGTTACATAGGTACACTTATAATAAATCATATTATTAATAACAGGTAAATTAATGTCATATTTATATTGCTTGCTCAGGTTGAGTGTATTCATTTGTTTATTGAATCCTCTTTTATTAGTTTAATATAAAATCTTGCCTACAGTTTTTAAGATAATATTAATTCATCTAGCTAACATTAGGTTTACGAAGCAGTTCAAAATCCATTTTCTGTCATTTCTTTACCACAAATCAACGTAAAACACAATACTGTTCTACTAGAACAAAGTGGAACTCACAATCGTCGACACAATCATGATACATAATTCCTCTAATCAATTTCGCTATTTCCAGACACTGCCGCTTTAATTATATACTATTATTGACGTTTTGTGTAATTACGGACGCCATTTTAACCCCGATATGAGTTTACGACAGTTACAAGAATAGTTTTCAGTTAATAAGCGGTGAGTGTTGTGATTAAGGAGTTTGATTGCTTTGGGAACTATTTTCTTTAATGGTTTTAGGGCAACCTCTACTAAAGTGACCAAAATGTGGTTTTACTTCTCACAAATCTAAATAAGCAATAATAATAATCTAATCAGGTAAGTTAGAAGATTTGTGACCATTAATATAATAGTCCGCCTTTGTACCTTTTTTTTTAATGCGTAGAGTTTAAATAAATAAATATAAATAAGTGGAAGCAACATAAAATATTTTTTGCAATAAAAACCTCTGATAATTAATTTAATCATTGTTTTCTTCTCTGATTTTAGTAATAGCCGGCTAAATCTACATTTAAATCACTTTGCTATAGAAAGCCAAAAGAAACTGAAAATTGGTGCAAGATGCTAAAACTTTAGAAGTAGTTCCGAAAGTATCACTAAGCTTAGTAGATAACTGTAAATAAACACAGACGTTCTCGCAGTAATAAAATACGAGTAGGTAACTAAATTAGAACAAGCGCGTGATAAAGCTCTAAAGCATTTGGCATGCTCATGAGTTTGCAACAATTCCAATCTCATTTTGAGCTTAAAACTATGTTTCTTGGCTCATGCGGGTTAGAATTTGCAGTCGACAAATAGTATCTTTCAAAGCGAGAATTCAACTGTAGAGTGTAGCTATAGAAACTGTTACTAAAATTACTATTGTGTTGGTCTTTACATTTTATTAGTTTTTTGTATTTCGAATTTGTTTCCGCAGAAATTAAAACTGTACAAACACAGTGTGTGAGAGTGCGTGTGTAGTAGGTCACAGGGAAATTGTTAAAAATTCGCCCAGTTTTCATTTTAAAATTCACAACAAAGAGCGAACTCTCCGATACTGTCACTTAAAAATTCTTCCAGAACCTTGATTTGGGTCGTAATCAGCATTCACCAGTGACACCTTGTGGTTTAATTCTTGATCCGGGCTCTCTAAATAATTCCTTCGTTTATGTTTAAAGACGGGCTTACGGCGGTAAAAAAGTAGAATCAGCCGAGCGTCGTTGGATGAGCCGCGTTTGAATAATTTACACCTAAAGACATCGAGATAAACATTCATCTACTGCTACCGAATCATCCACAAAATTCACCTTTATTGCAACAGCTCCAAGACCTACATTGCCTTTATCAGCGACTTTGGTAGCAGCAGATTTATCTTTGTATTTTTATATCTTGGAATCTCCGACTGTCACAGAGCGTCTTCTTTATTCGTATCCACATTTCGATGTCAGTTTTTGTTGCTTCTGTGTTATGCCGTTTCGATTTAAGAGCTTTTTAATACGTGTCTTATTAGCTCACCCTGGTTCTGTTAAAGAAATGGAGCCTGCATTTAAAGGGTTGACTGGCGTAAATTATAATTTGACATTCGTGATTGAAGATTGGATTACGGTTAAGGTATTATGATATTCCTTTAAGAATAGCGTGACTATACGACATGCCTGTATAATTTTTGAAGGTTACATTTTTGTTTATTTTTTGGCAGGTCCTGGTCATAAACGCAGTCTGACTGTAATGTTATTATCAAGATTGACTCATGAAGTTGGACAAGACCTTATTAAAATTTATGAATAAATATAGCTGTTAGTCTGAAGTGGTGAATAAACTTGAGAAAAGATAATTGAAGAAAACCATAAAAGTAAAGAATGTGCCATAATATTATATATCTAAATACTAGCTAATACTCGCGGCTTACCCCGCGTGGATGTCGGTTATTATATACTAAAACCTTCCTCGAGAACCACTCTATCCATTGGTGACAACAGCATGAAAATCAGTGCAGTAGTTTTTGGTTGTATTGCAAACAGACAGACAGACGCGGCGGAGGACTTTGTTTTATAATATGTAGTTTTTTTCTTTTTTTATGTAGTGATGTTACTCAGCCACCTCTCAACAAAAAAAAACAAAGGCGCCAACCAATTTTCTTAACGACATTCCACAGAGAGTATCAATAAAATAATCTGGCATATAACCCGTCCAGTTTAACACGTAATTACTGAAGCAAATGCAATGATGCGGGCGTAAAATTTCATTACTGTCATACTTGACACCGTCCGTCAATCCGCCTTATGATTGATGACATGTTGAAACTTGTTTAGCTCTAAATGCCTGTTTGTTAAACATTGGATTTTTTCCCTTGATTATATCTGAGTTGAGCTCATTATGTTTTGATTGGTTGTGCTTTTTGTTGTTAGGGCTTGTTTTGTTATTGACTTTAGTCACAAAATAGTGAGGTACAGAAGGTTAGATCCATACAACGAGCGAACTTGTACGCACACGTAGACACGGCTCACAGCGAGTGCATGTGCATTCGCGGTTGGTATTCATTTGAGACAGTTTAAGATGGCACACATACACGTCTAACTGTGTTCCGCCTGTTTTTGTATAGAGCCGGCCTTTTGTAACCGGCTATTCTGTGCTTAAATGTTCATCGGTTGCAGATGCCAGGTTTTTGTTATATAGAATATCAAGTCTAGTGTTATTAGTTTTTTTGTAGGTTGATCTATTTAATCAGCGTTCTCGATGAATTTGATTACGGTTTATTTTTTGCATATCATCATAGCGTTGAGCAGGAAATTACCTCGTTAAGAAATCTAAATAAGTTAATTGGTGTATATCTGCATATTTTTCTATCAATAGCTTTTTAGCGAAGTTTTTATAGTAAAACTATATGAACCTGTTTTGAACATGTTCTGAAATCGAACTGGGGACAGTACTACAGTCAGGAACAAGTTAGATTTCAAAGTATCGAATTAACAATGAGCCATCCAAAGTTACAACGATATCACATGTACAGGTAGCTATTCTACCTGTACAAACAAACTAAGCCGATATTGATCTTACTGCTTCTTCCTTCATAAATTATCTAAGTACCCAAAATAGCTGACATTTCAAACTTACAAAATGTATATCCTACCCTTCTTATCCTCACCTATGACCTTAAATCTTAGATCTTAAGAAGTAAAATCCCTTAAATTATCTTTGTACTGCTAAATTTACATATAAATGGGCCGTTACTTGAGTTGGTTAGTCTCTCCTAATGGCTGTTTGTATTATATACCGCAGTTCATAGCACTCGTAATCTGAATTTAACGAATGATAATAGGGAACATAATAATATAGAGCAGTTTGTTTATATTAAAGTTAATCCTTTTATCCCCGGATTCCATGAACTCGCTGTTGAGTTGCGGTAATGTAATGAGATGAACTATTATATTATAAAAGTTACTGATAGAATTACTTTTCTTTACAGGATCTGACTAGACCTGGAGATAGCCGACTGATTAAGGTTATGACCAATCAATCTGCCTAGCCTTTTCGCAACTATGCTGGGGTCGGCTTCCAGTCTAACCGGATGCAGCTGAATACCAGTATTAAAGTAGCATGTATTAGTGGCATTCCGCGACCGGAAGTCGTAGCGTTGGAAGGCCCACCCCACAAGGTGGACCGATGACCTGGTGAAGGTCGCAGGAATCCGCTGCCTGCGAGAAGCACAGAACCGTCAACGGTAACAGGTGGTCAACAGAAGTGGCGGTGTTTGGGAAGGCCTATGTCCAGCAGTGGACGTCTTTCGGCTGAAATGATGATTATGTATTAGTGGCATGAAAGTAGTATAGATCTAGAAAAATGATCGCTCCAACTCCCCTTTTGAAATAGTTGAGTACTTTAGAAGCTTTTGCTCAAAAATTTACGAACAATTTTGTTCTCGTCTCTAAACATGCGAGTCGTACGCTCAATCCTATTTGATGCATTTTAAGTGCAGCTACCTACGTTTACTCTAAAGAAAAAGAAAGCACAACTTAGTTCGTTTTTCATTTCGAAAATACTATTTCTGAAGTATGTCCTCGTAGGGATCCCTTCTTTTCGCATAATGTTCTTTGTCCTAATATACTTCGGCATAACGATTTTGGCACAATTTGTTTTGGCATAATAATACTTTGGCATAATTTTTTTAGACATACATTTTGTGTTGGCATAATCATCTTAAAGACTAATTTGTTTTGGCATAAAAATGATTAGCATAACGTTAGTAGGCCTAATGACTATTAGCATAATAGTGTTCAGGCATTAAAAAATATTCGAAACAAAGTTAAGTTGTTTTTACGTATTTATTACAAAAATAATGTTTGGTAGTTTAGGTTAGGTTAGGTTAGAACTGTGACCCCCTACGCACGAGCCGAGCGAGCGAAGCGAGCGGTGCCGCGGCAGCGGCCGGCGAAGTGCCAGAAACGACTAGAATCTATTAACGTGTATCTATTCTGTTGCAGTTAATTATTATGCGTATTTCTTATGCCTTTAAAAATTATGTTTTAATGTCATTATGCGTAAATATATTTATGCTTTTGAATGTTATGCTTATGCACTATTATGATTGGTGAAATTATGCTTAAAAAAATTATGCGTAAGCTGTTATGCGTATTTATATTATGCGGAAATATAATTATGCCAAACAAAATTATGCTAAGTTATATTAGGTCTTAAAATTTTATGCAAATGGATAGGGAACCGTCCTCGTAATTTGCATGCCTGAAAACTTGTGAAGTTTAAAAATTGTCGAAATTGTGTCGCAGCTTTTCTGTGAGTTCCGTATGTTGTACTTGAGTTTTTTTGCCTCGCTATGATGCCTAATTATTCTATAGCTCCACAAGCTATGGTACCGATTTGCCACTCGTAACAAAATCATGTACTAAAATATGTTCATAACTTAATTACTTAACAAACTGCCTCATTGGTCTAGTGGTCGCAAGCGCTACTGCTGACCATGAGGTCTTGGGTTCGATTCCCGGTTGGGCACGGTGTTATTGGGTTTTTACATCTGGAATTTCTCAGTAGCAGCCCGGAGTCTGGATTTGTGCCCGGTTGATGGCACTAGGCTCGCCCCTTATTACTATACGTACACCTCTGCCGTACCCTTTGGGGAATACAGGCTTGATGTTATGTTACAGTATCTTAAATTCTTCTACTAAAAAAACACAAGAATTTATCAAAAGAGTGAATAGTTAAGTTATTCATTTTGAATACATCAATATATTCTGAGAATAAGTATAAGGTTTTAACATGTATTTTTCTCTTGTTTTTATTTAGATTGATATGTTTTTAATACCCTATGAATCAACTTGTCAGCCTCATAATTTTATGACGCATCTTCCAAGAAGGTTTATACCTAACAAGCTGCTGTTTTGTATTTGTTATAGTTTACTTTATTTTGTTTTCTTTGACCTTTTTTCCTACCACTAGTACTATTTTTTTAAGAACTATTTGAAGTATTTATCTGATAATTTGTTATTTTAATTTGATTTGAACTTTTTCAAAACTAGAAGTACTTAAATCAAAGTAGGTATCTATATTTACTATCCTGGATCTTTTACAGCAGATTTCCTACCTACACTTCTACACAAGGAACCCTAAAAACAATCTGCAGTCGCCGTCTCACATTTTCAGGCATCAAATGTGCAGCACACATCCATCTTGCTTTTCTGCGAGATTTGAACCGTTACTTGAGTGTTTCAACAAGTCTCTTTCATATATCAACGTATTTAGCGTTTTTTACAAAAAAGTCTGTATATCGAGTCAAGTAGGTACTGCTTTTTAGTGTGTCTTGGTTAGATTATTGACATACATCCCTTATGATTATCAAGCAAACCATTTAAAATTTTCCATAATTGAATGTTATAAATAAATAATTATTTCAGTCGTCCATTGCATATACAGCATATTCTTTTTCTTCATCGTCGTTCCCTCAATGCTGAGGATTGCGACCACATACGAAGCGTCTCCAAGCTATGCGGTCTTCTGCAGTGTGAACCGCTTGGTAAATGCTGCCTCCAACAGCCCTCTTTATCGCGTTTTCCTTCAACCCGGCCCATTATCAAAAGCCTTTCCACACCATGCTTAGGTGAAAGCATAATATTATGTCCGAAAAAGCTGAGGGCAGCTCCTGGCTTATTGTAGATAGCCGCTTCGTCATTTTGAGTTCCTCATGGATTCATTTGTTCTCATGGCTATGATATACAGCTTCTTAAAGAAACCTACGATTGAATGAATGGTCTTTACGATGAATATTTACACTGGGTTAAATTAAATTAGAATATAGATACATAATGACGATAAAACAAAAAGAAAGATTTTCTACTCTCACGAAAAAGTTACTAACTGTCCCATATAAGACTTCAATTAGACCTGAATGTTTGGGACGGCTCATTATTATTTCGCAAAACCGATGTTATTCCGATGGAGAAATTCGTGTCAGCACCACATACATTGATGTGACCACGCCTTTCTGATACACGAAATAAAGAAACATATTTTATTTGGGACACGCACAGGAAAAACCTACATGCTGTATATATTTTTAAACAAAAGATATTAATAGCATATAACAAAGAAATGCATAATTAAATACAATCACTTCCCTATCAAATTAATGTAATCATATTAAAGTTCGCTCGCTCACCAGTGCAGTACTGACTCAAAATGCATGAGTGCGTAGTTTGGCACTGAACCCCTCGGGAGCAGAATATTTAAACAGTGAAGGTTCGTTTAGGGCCATGATTTATTTGTTCCGGATCAAATCAACGTGTGGTTAGTTCGTTATGTTCTGCTAGTTTGTTTGTATTAAATGATGTGCGAGTAATGTGCTGTTTATTGCTGTTGAAACGGTTGGCCATTTTAAAGCACTGTAGCTGAAAGGCTGCTAATATTAACGTAGTAAGAAAAAAGATTTTACTATCATGAAGAAAGTTTGTTGAAAGTATGTATAGTCGATCTAGGTTGAATTTCCCTTGCACATCATGATACGACAAGGTCTATTTTTGATTTTGTCACCAGTGTGACAGTTAGATTGTTCAATCTTAGTAAGTTTCAGTTTACTGGCAGTTTTTGTCAAAAGTGATTAGTAAATTATGAGGTCGACCATAATACTTACCTAAATTTTCTGAAGCGAAAAGATGGTGTTGGTTATCCTTATACTGACTTGACCTACTCAAGTTTTTCCTTGTCTTCACCAAGGAAAAAACTCTCAAGACGACCAGAGGCCCTAGACAAAGTGATATTCTATCAGCGATAACGATGATGGAAAACGCAAAAATGTATAGGACTGACATAAGCTAGCGAAACGCTGATGTCAATCCTGTTGAAAGTCGGCGTAGAAATACTAAACGCTTTCGAAGCGATTGTCACTCGTCTAGGCCCTCAGAGCGAGATAACTGCGTAAAACACTTACAGTAAGTATCAATTATGATTGGCTGTCATTTTGACAGTTCAACAATATTCACTGCGTTATGTTATTTATGTTGTTGAGAAGACAATTTTTTCGAATTAGCAATATCGTTCAAAATCATTCAGATTGTGATTGATATTGCGTTATGAAATTAGAGTGTTGAACTAATCAGACTATCTATTCCATACAAAAATCTTTAGCAGCTGATCAATCAATCTGTTCCCTGAAAGATACCTTATTGAAGCATTTTGTACCATGTACCATGTAGTATCCAATCTATCAAATAACCCATGGAACACCCAGTTATGCGATTTTCTCATATCTCCATCGCTGGTGATCGATATGCCTTCCTAAAAAGATACAAAGTTGTCCCAAATTTGATATGAAACATTGTTCCGTATTCCATCACCAATTGGGCCGCTAAAATGGTACCCACGTAATTATTTTGGAAGAGTGTAAAGTTCGTAGATTTGGGGGGAAAAAGAAAAGTTAAGTCAAAAGATTTACCATTATACCAAGGACAGGTTGCGCTTGAATTAAAAAATTGTTGCCTCAAGTAAAATAGCTACGTTAAGATGTTCTAGCATTATTATTTTAAGTAAAGGTAATTTCTGCTTTGCACTTTTAGTTTAAGTTGAAACAATAATGCGTAATATATGCACTAGTGAATTTTTATCACGCCTTCAACCTAAAACCAACAAAACTTTATTTTAAGCCAACTTGAGCAATATTTTTAGTATCCATCGTAAAAATCTTAAAGTGGTATCCAGTATTATACTTATTTCATATTTGAAGTAGCTTTTCGGCAAAAAGCGCTGTTTTAGCGCTGATGCCACGTCACGGCACGTCCATCAATAACGGCTTGGCTCTTATATTGGACGGAAAATTCAATAAAATTTCGTCAGTCGATTCCATAGTTTGTGCGACCAGAACTTGGCTTCATTTGTTGCAGCCTAGACTTTTGAATGGCTGTAACATGTGTTGGTAATGTTGTTTTAAGTCAGCATTTTGTAACGGTCAGAAAAAAACTTTGTTTGCGAATTTAAAGGGCCTTTTTATACACTTAGGTTTAATGTTACTAAAATTATTATATCTCATATTAGTCTGATCAGTTCGTTTCTTACTGATTGTTTTACCTGCTAAATAATACACCGACCAAGAAGAAATCAATAAAACACATCGCTATCATTTTTGTTATTCTGTTTGTGGTAAATAAAACAACTATTTTAAATGCTCTATAAATGTAGTTCATAATATCTATATTTACTTAATTTAATATATTTTTTTTGAAAAGGGACATTTTATTAACTTTCGTAACTAAATAAATCAACACGCATTCTTAAAGCCCCCATACATAAAAAATATGCGAGTTTAAAAGAAAATTTTCACGGCGTAGTAAAAATTCAATCGAGCGTACGGACCATAATTCAATACCGCGAACTTTAAAAGTCACTCCAACATCACAAAGAAATCTTCGGGCTAAAAATTCTGGAAACCCTTGAAAGGAATGCAGCCCAACTCAACCGGGGGTACATCTTACAAATAGGGAGGGGGACTCCGTATTGTGCAGAACCTTCAAAACCAGACATCCTAATCGACCCTTTTGAAATTTCCAACTAACGGGAAACTCGTATTTCCATAACAATAAAAATGTGATCCGAACATCTAGAAATGCCTGCGCGATATTCACGGATCATAAAATCGCACTCGCTCTTTGAATACAACACGACTGATTTAATTTGACCCCTGTAATCTCACTGCCGGTGCTTGCCTTCCACCAATTAGGGTGAGGGAAGACGTGTCATTATATTTTGGTTTTCATAGACGAAAGTGGTCGTTGTCGCTTATGTTTGGACGATGCTATTTTATGGCCCTGACGGCAGCTGTATT
This sequence comes from Lithophane socia, assembly GCA_947522985.1. Lineage (NCBI taxonomy): Eukaryota > Metazoa > Arthropoda > Insecta > Lepidoptera > Noctuidae > Lithophane > Lithophane socia. The sequence continues at coordinate 12,429,244 of OX383262.1, read as the reverse complement.
CAATTTAGTGGAATCGTGTGTGAGAGTAGTGGATGCTAAATCAATTTTTAATTCGTTCTTAAATCATTTTAATTTTAGAAAACGTGTGTAGATGAAATCTAGGAAGTGAAACTGGGTCGTTCATTTGTAACAGAGCCAAAACGCTTAATAGAAGTAGATTACTTAGGTAAGAACTTGGTATAATTATGTAGATTAAACAGTAAAGTTAGTCCGTCTGTCGGTGTGATTGTTTTAAGTACCTAAGTACCTACATAAACAAATCTTGAGAACGTAAATAATTTATACAGAGATTTTTACGTGTTCTCATAATTTGACGTCTGTAAACGAAGATCTTTCTATTATTTCAAAGAAAAAAATAAATAACAAATTAAACTAAGTTCTCCAGTAAACAGAACTATAAATAACAATACAAAGTCAGCCAAGTAATCCTCACGAAATGATGTGCCGAAATGTCAAAGATAAAATGCTCTTTACATAAAGGCCATTTTTCTGTAATAAACAAATGAAAGAGCACGAAAAACAAATGAAAAAGACAAAGAAGAAAGTAAATACAACAATCATAACACTATTGTTTACGTTAAACAAAATACGAGTGTTCCTACATATTCGCAGGTTTATTTCGTCCCATAGGAGTCATCCACTATGACTATCGGGCCATTTGGGACCAATTAGTTTCCTAGTTATGAACTTTTCATCTGTCAGATTTATACACCCCCGGAATTGGGAATTGCTTGCTCAAATATTTACGACTTTTAAAACTACCTGAGCCAGGTCGGTGTCCTTTGATAGTGTTTATTTTTGAACTTTATTCCTGCGTGAAAAATGCTATAGAATAACGGGTAATTTAGAATTCACGGTTTCATTAAAAGCGTGGTCGCTATTGTTGTAAAATGCGACCATGCGAGCGTGTGGTTGTAATGCATGTGGGATGATATTTTAGTTTAGCTGTATTTGGTGAAATGAAAGAGTCAGTGTTACCCAAGGGCGTTACAATAAATTTCATGTAATCTTCTATCTCAAAAGATAAACATGACAGAGGACAGTGACGGATCAAAAAACTATCTGAAAAAGAAAATCCTGAAATATTTATATCTCACAAACGACTTATAAGAAGACAACGTTCCAACACACTAGGGATGTTAAATGGGTAAAAAAAACTATTTAGTCAGTCAGTTAATAAAAAAAATATTAGACACGTATTTTTTGCTATAGCATAGTAATAACAAAATATTTCGATAAAACGCATTTAAGTTGGGCAGTGGGTGGGGCTCGCTACGTCACAAGATAACGTCACAGTATAAAATTTACCGACCAGTGACGTCATGCGACATTTTAATTCAAATTATTGCAGTAATTTTTTAATTACGTGAAAAAAGAAAAAAAATCCTGGCCAATATTTTTATAATCAATATGACGGACAAAAAAATGTTTAGTCAACATCCCTATTTACTTATAACGATTCGAAAAATTGTGACAGGCCAACACGTAGCATAAAGTAATCTAGTACGCAACTGGGTCAGTATGGCATGAGATCCCCTGTCAAATTAACGCTTCCCTCTGTCTCGGAGTGACAAACGACATGGGCATAATAAAAACTTGCTCATGAACGCTCCGAGTTGAAAATAAAGCTATATTCACTGACATTTACAGGGCTACAGGGAGAGAATGAAAATTATAAGAGGAAATTAAAAATTATTTACACGGAAGCGAAACACAATGGTTCTGAATTGCAGGAGTTGTCAAACGACTGTCACATTATTGTTTTTTGTTCGTTTTGCATGAGTTTTTTTTCAGTTGAGAGCTGGAATGCCTCGTGGAACCTTCAGTGGTTGGAATATTAATAGCAACAAAACTAAACATTTTTGTCTCTAGAAAGATGAAATAGGTATAGATAAGCATGATTTAAGTTTCTATGATATTTATGATACCTAAATGATTTTCGATAAATTGTACAATATTTTGGTACTTTTTTATGAATCCTTTTATGAATCCTGTGAATGCCTTATAAATAAGGCAATAAGTCAGGGCAAAAAAAAATTGACCAAACCACTAAAGTAGACGTAAAAGTAGGAACGTATCCCTCTAAACATCTTACATGAAAACTAAAAAATCATTTAACCCAGTTTTCCCAGAAAGCAATTTGAGCTAAACCTCTTAGCAAAATAAAAGATATTAATCTCAGTTTCCTTATAAGTTGGGCAGTACACTACATCAAACTTAAGAGTATTAAGACCAGTAGTTCGTTTCAATGTTGGCTGTTGGCCAGTAAATGTCTGATTCCTTAGACCAGAACACCATACGACCAATGAGGTAAATTCGATTTCTCCGTAATAAAGTTTGCGGCATAGGCAAAGTTTGTAGGCATCGGTTTTAGTAATGACACTTTTATAACTTTCTACCTACGACGAAGTTTGGTAAGATTTCTAATCATAGATGTTCTCATAGTTACGGTATTTTTGGATGATTTTGTAGTTGGTTATATTTTTATGGGAATATTTTGAAGGTGATTATAAATATGAAATATCCTATTTACAGAATAAACAATTTCATTTCATGGTTGTGAAATCGTTTAAAAAAAAAAAAAAGATCTTTCAATAAAATAATAGGTCGGTACATTTCTGCTCTTCCCTTCAGAGACAATAGCGTAATTAAAAAAATAAATAAAAATAAACAAACTAACCTTTAAGTAATATGTAGTGTCGCATTTATTTATAAATTATTTAAACCCCTTCGAACAGTAACACTTCTAAAACACTTGATTTTCGTAAGTGCTAGCAAATTTCGTATTCAGTTTCCATCGCCTCGCGTCGGAGAATTTAAAAATATCCTTTAAGTTTTATCCGGTCCGCCTTGAAGAAATAGAAATTCTTGCTATTTGCAATTTTTGTAAGGAACATTTTAAAGGTATTAGGTTGTTTTATGAAACTAGGTAGCTATCTGCTAATGAAAGAAAAACCGGCTAAGTGCGGGTCGAACTCGCACACGAAAGATTCCGTATCACCGTACAATATTAAGCAAAAAATTCAGAAAAAAAAAAGTTGCTTGTATGGGGACCCCTGAAAGAAAGAGTGAAAGAAAGAGAAGAAAATAAACAAAAAAAATAGGTTTATTTGTCACAGAAACACATGCATACAAAAAGATAACGGTACTTAATCATATAAATCATAGAAATATGAGGTCAGGAGTACTTATAAAAAATAACAGTTGGCAGCTGCACGGCATGATAGTGACAAAATTGAAGCAGGTGGTGTTTAAAGTCGCCGCTTTTGTATATTTATACAATCTGTAAAAATTTCAATTTTTCACCTATTACGGGTCATGAGATACAGCCTGCTGACAGACAGACGGACGGACAGCGCAGGCTTAATAATAGGGTTCTGTTTGGCACCCTATCGGTACGGAACCCTAAAAACTAATTTAATTAACTGCTTGGTATTCCTTGCTAGCTTGTCTAGGAGTAGACAATTGATAATTTCATTACCTTCGTAAAAAAAAAAGAGTTAGCAGTCAGTTACTGTCACAATTCTAATATTTATTAATAATTTTAATATAAGAATTGAGACAGTAACTGACTACGTACCTACACTACAATTCTGTTGTTTAATTAATGGCAGAAAAGGAGGAGCTTCTGGCTAAGTAATAACAGCCGCACGGGTTTATCCATCAGGTTAAGCTTCGCTTGCCGGGGTTAGTCCGCGGATGGGTGACCATCTTTACGTACCGAGACTCCGCCGTGTTTTGGAAAGCACGTTAAGCCGGCTGTCATTCTTGGATCTGTGACAGCCGTTACGGGTCGTCAGAAGCCCAAAAGTCTGACAACCAGTCTTACCAAGGGGTATCGTATTACCCAGTTACTAGGGTTGTGGAGGTCAGATAGGCAGTCGCTCCATGTATTCAGCTGCGTCTGGTTAGATTGGAAGCCAACCCCAACATAGTTGGGAAAAGGCTAGTAGGCAGATTGAGTTAATAGCAGAAAACTAGTTGCAGCATGAAGCTCAGGATCGATTTTATGACTTTAAAAAATCGACCCTTTTTTTTTTTTTTTTTTGAGGGTGGGAAATCATCCAATGACTTCTCCCGCTCTGGGTGGAGCGGAAGGGCGTGTCAGACTTCTACTGACTAAAACCCACCCGTGTTCCTTCAGTTGCCTGTTGCCAAGGTCCCGGTATCCCGGTAACCCTGGCAGGAAAATCGACCCTGACCCCAGAATTTTACAGAATCTTTATAAGATTTATCCTTCCTTACATATTATAAAACAAAGTCCTCCGCCGCGTCTGTCTGTCGTCCTGTATTGCTATTCTGTAAACATCACGCCGTGAAAACTTAGGTGAAGTGAGCTGTGAGTGTCATCCCACCTGATGCTAGGGATGTCCAAGCTAATACATTTACAATCATAATCGAGATTTAATAATATTTTAAAGCTAGTAGGTATTTAAGTGTCTAAACATTAGTACTATTCAGGGATGATAAAATAGAATAATAGATATTCAGTCAGAAACTCAATTTTGTTTTACCTACTCAATATTTTTCCTAGACTAGTCCCGCGAGCGCGTTACGTAAGTACCTACTTACAATAAATAATATAAAACATACCTACCCGTTTAATTAAGCAAGCTACTAAAGAAAATGCGCATCAATATAGTTTGTTAATATTTACCCATTGTTAGACTGTTTATTTATATCAACGCAATCCCATGACCCAATCGCGGCTCAGGCTATAGGACTTAGTCTAGGAAAAAAATTGAGTAAGTAAAACAAAATTGAGTTTCTGACTGAAAATCTGTTTTGCTATTTTATTTAAAGCCTCCTTAAATAGTACTAATGTTTAGGCATTCAAATAATAGCTTTAAAATGATATTTATTAAGTATCAATAGAATTAGAATAAAAATATTATTAAAATCTCGATTATGATTGTAAATGTAATGCTTGGGCATCCCTAGCTTCAGTGACACTGACAGCCCACTCCACGCTCACTTCACCTAAATTTTCACCTAGGTTTTTACAGAATCGACCGGCTGTTCGCCATAAACTCAAAAACTACTGCACCGATTTTCAAGCTGTTTTCACCAATGGATAGAGTGGTTCTCGAGGAAGGTTTTTAGTATAGAATTTTTAGGATAGATAGATAGATAGATAGATAGAATACACTTTATTATGTACACCATAAAAATTATAGACATAAATTAGAATAAGTATATAATAACCGACATCCACGTGGGTCAAGCCGCGGTTAGTTTAATTTATAAAAACAAAAGCCGTTGTTTAAATACAGAATTTAGTCCAATAAAATATGTCATTTACGAAGGCCTATTTAACCTTAGGCCAGATTTTTTCAGAATTTAATTCAAAACTTCTTCCAACTTTTATAAGAAAGAGCCGTTTAAAAATTCTTAATATACGGTACGCTAAGGTGAAAAAGGTCACACCGATAGGTTGTAAGGCATCTTATTAAAATACCTTAGAATAACATTGCTCTCGTTACAAAAAAGACGAATAAGTGATATCGTCCAAAGAAATCGCAAGTATCAAAAGGAGCTACAAAAAATAATGTCTCACCAAATTGAATCATTTGTAATATTCATTCTTTTTTACTCTTGCTTCTGTGGACACTTTGTAAAAGTTCCAAAAATGTACATGGAATGGAAGCGGTTCGAACAATGAATGTGACTGCGGCAAGTGGCGCCGTCTAGTTTTGTTACGAAGTTATTTGAATCACCGAAAAGGTCGGATAAGAGTGTCACTGACTGGTGACAGTCACTCTAGTAGAGCGTCGCATCGATGGTTGCGTGGCGGCTGTCTTCTGATGATGGATGATGTGAGGGGAGGCGCTGTCGTACCACGTGCACAAACTGCTATATTTCGGTACAATCCTGATGATATTTATTTATTTATTTATTTATTAAGGCACCAAGTCCCAATATACAAATTATTATCTTTATTTCATTTTGATTACATATAAATTATATTTTTAATAAAGAAATAAATTAAATATTAGAATAAAGAAATATATAAAAACATTTAAAAATATAAAAAGTAGTAGCCCACCGGTATCGGGAACAGGGTCCAAGCTACCGGCGGTCAGGGCTCCAGAGAGAGGAACCTCCGAACAATGCGAGCCGTGTCCAGGAGTTATAGTTAAATTATTATTATCTTTATTTCACTTTTCACACATATAAATTATATTTTTAAATATTTGAATAAAAAATATATAAAACATTTAAAAATATAAAAAATAGTAGCCCACCAGTATCGGGAACAGGGTCCAAGCTACCGGCGGTCAGGGCTCCAGAGAGAGGAACCTCCTAACAATGCGAGCCGTGTCCAGGAGTACAGCTTTCTGAATCAAGCCCTTAATCCAGCTGCCCAACGAGAGCCTCCTTAGGTGTTGGTCGAGGCTCTTGGCAATTAAGCCATTGGCTGATACGACTATCGGCACAATGATCGCAGAGTCCACATCCCACATGTCGACAACCTCATGAGCCAAGTCAAGATACTTGATTTGTTTATCTTTCTCGGCCTTCACGAGGTTCCCGTCATGCGGGACCGTTATGTCAAATTATTATTATTATTAAAACAAATTATTACAAACTAATTAAAATAAAAATAAAATATAATAATATTGAAGCTACTGAATGACTTATACGATAACCACTTGTGATAAAGACTACTGAATACTCGTTTCCACTTTAGTGTTACCGCAGTAAGTATACAAACGCAGTTTTTTGTGCTCTAGAACTGGTGTTGGACATGTCTCTCCTATGGCTCAGGTCACCTCTACCACCACCAGAAGAATAAATAGTTAGATAAGTCTTCAATTTTGATGTGATAGTCTTCACAACTTTGACATTGACCAAGAGAACTGGAGTACCTATACAAAACAATTCACAATAGATCTTCGAAACTATCTTATGGCCAATACAAGATTTTGGCTTCCATTATGTTAAGGTAAGTGAAACGTTTTTATTTACAGGCGGAGCCGTGTCACTTCTAGTAAAGATTTACATCAGCATAAAACCAAGCGTTGCTCCTTTATGGGACTCGTTTCGATAATCAACTGTCTTCAGAAATCCGCGACGTCACATTGCTGGAAGAGCTGAGGAGAAATAATCCGTTTCTAAGTATCTTTTATTAATGTTTCAGTCTAATGCGCCTTTTGATAAAATTAATTGGACTAGATGTGAATGAAACGTTTAATATTTGTGAAGGTTTATCGCGTAAAATAAGAAAACGTAGACATTTTTTTGAATAGACGAAGAAAACCATGACTGATACGGTGGACCGATGACCTTTCGAAGGCCGCAGAAATCAGCTAGATGCAAGAAGCACAGGACTGGTAGATGTGACGACGAGTGGGGGAGGCCTATGTCCAGCAGTGGACGTCTTTCGGCTGAGACTATGATGATAATGATGTTAACCATGTACAACTTTAAAGGTATAACCAACTAGTCCATCATTGTATCGTGACATTATTTTCTCTTGTGCATCAAATACAGGTTACCGGAAACACGATCCAGTTTTAATACTTCCAACTTTCATGTCCACTAAAATGGCACGAACAAATCTGATTTCTTGCTCTTGTCTCGACTTAGGGGGAAATAAAACTGTCGTTTCATAGTAAAACGGGGTCGGACATGTTACTGTACCCGCTGGTATGCGGGGTAACAGTTGACCTCCCCCTTTTGTGGAGGGAAGGTTCCCCGAGCGACGTCACGCGCGATTCCGAGGCGCACAAATCACGCTAGACGTGCACGCGAGGAGTTCCGTACTGCGAACATAAAAAAATCAATTAAAACCGTCGTATACTACACTGTATTTTATACATTGATTGTTTTGTTTAATATGAGCTTGAGTAGGAGTGAAGTAACCGCGCAATGGATACGGAAATTCCCGATTTCGGAACAACGATAAATTCACGCATAAAGGTCGGGCACAAAGCCCAGAGCGATATGTCAATAGCTCTGTTTATTTTCCAGTAAACGCCTCCTTTTTCTAATAAAAAAAATACCGTTGAAATAATAACTTTGCTGTCGCGGACACAATAGATGGCACGCCACATTCTTTGTCAGCCAGACAACACGAAACCCTATGCAAATGTAAAAATGTTACTTGTACGGTTTTAAACTTTTGATATTTTAACGACAACATTAGTTTTGGTGGTTGATTTTTAATGCTCTATATTACTGATTGCGTGACTAGTATAGATTAACGGATAAATGTTGTAGATTAAGGGCTGCTTTTGATTCCTGTTATTAATTGTGTCGTGTTATCTGAATGGAAGGCTAGATTAGGCTTTGAAGGAAGAATTATGGTTGACAATTGTCATCTGATTATCATAATGCTTTTGGGACTGAATTGGCATACTTTATCATCCTATGGTAGGTACCTAACTCTCATTTTTATCGTGCTTATTAATTATTTTCATGTGGTTGGTGACTTACCACACGAAAAGAAATACTGCTGTTCCAGTACAAACCATTTTGTACTCATTAAAAAATATACACTACATCATAAATTCATAACCAAGGTATAAAAACAGTAACAAGATCCTTTTAAACAATCGCTATTACCTACATGAGATTATTTAAATGCGTAAACAAAGTCGCTTAGAAAAACATTTAATTTTACAAAATGGTCAAGTACAAAAAGCCATGATGGTAAGTAGATTTTTTCCTCATAATAACAGTGGAGTAACGCATTCCGCCCACTGTCACACCGGGGGCGGGAGGCAATTTAAAACAATAAGCACGCTTTCATTTCTCAGCGATACTTTATGCTTGGCGAGCACGCAACCATGCTTATTACAGGACTAGGCTGAATGAACTGGCGATTAGGTTCTAAGACTTTAAAATAAGAACTCTACTTCTTTTTTTAATGTTTGTCTACGTTGCTGAATTCGACTCGCAGTGTTGCTGCGTAAAGTCAAGCGCACATTATAGCCGTATCGAGCCGCAACGCATCGCATTTCAATACAAAAAACCGGCCAATTGCGAATCGGACTCGCGCACGAAGGGTTCCGTACCATTATCTTTAAAAACGGCAAATAAATATATATTATTTTTTTGCCCTTAAATATTTTTGTTGTTATAGCGGCAACAGAAATACATCATCTTTGAAAATTTCAACTGTCACGGTTCATGAGATACAGCCTGGTGACAGACGGACAGACGGACAGACAGACAGCGGAGTCTTAGTAATGAGGACCCTAAAAAGCGCGGTGTTGTCCGCGTGTAATGTGCGTTGGTTCATACAAAATGTACGAAAGTGAAGTATGAGGATTTTTGAAATGCGGTGCGGCATGCCCAAGTCTGCGTCAGCCTTAAAGCTTCAAATACACATGCCTTTAACTTGCACAAAAGCATGCAAGGAGCTTGCATGCCATTAGGCCATTATTAGTTCTGATTGGTGACTGTCCTAATGGCATGTAAGCTACTTACGTAGGTATTCTTGTGCATGTGTTTACTTGTTTGATGTTCCATTCGAGTCTTCTGAAACACAAGTGAGAGTCTTTCAAGTATTTTCCTCGCGACCGCCTAGACCCGATAAGAAACTAAGTTTACTGGCTTCTGATCTGATTCTGATTTTTCATTAATTTCGTAATCAAACGAGGGGACCGCCCAAGAGCAATAAAATAGATAAAGTATCGGCAAGCTTGATCATAAATAAAAAACGTTTTATTGTTTTCGTTCCGGTACAATCCCCAACGAAAACATTTCCCCTGCATTTTATTATAATATCCCGAATTTGTTCACCACTTATCTCGGCAGCCATCTTGTCATTACAAACCTTAATATGGAACATAAACTTCTGCAACAAAGTAGTACATAGTAACCATCACGGAAGTTTACGCGTTCCTCGTAAAGTTAAGGCTATCATCGGCCAAAACTTGGAGGGCTTTAAAGATTAAAGACATTAAATTTTTATGAAGACCCCTGTCAGTGAGGCGGCAATACTTACGATAAGGAACCCTGACTCAGTACTTTAGTTATACTTTCTTAGATACACCGCCAGTATCTGCACGAACTTCCGAAACTGAAATTTGTTAAAGAAAAGTGTTATTTATTATCTTCATGATAAGGTTTACGAGTTCGTGTACCTTTGTGAGCGCTGTAATGTCACCGTAAACGGAATTGCTTTTACGAAAAGTGAATTCAAAAGCCGGGTTGTATTTTTTTTTAGGTTTATACGTATTGGATACTGTTTATATGGGGTTAAACGTGTTTTAGAGTGCGGTAAAGGTAAAACGCAATAAGTATTGGTTGTAACATTTTACAACATGTAAAACTTATGTCTGCCTGACTGATATGGAAGTAAGTGGAAAACGTGAGACGTTTTAGTACCTAATCATTGCGCTACGCACTCACATTGATGTAAGTACTTATTTAGCAATTTAATCAAGGTCTAAGTTAGCTTAACAAAGTATTTCCCAAATGATATAATTTTCACTTTTACTAAAAATCCAAGTACAAAAATTTCAGCATCTGAATTAATTTAGCTGTTGCATTCAAAGAAAATAGTTTCAAGCTACAAGGAAATTCCGACTCTTGCACCGTAAATAAGTACACAAAATCGTGGAAAATACAGTTGTTTGTGACTGTACTTTACTTTGAACACTTCCCAGATTTTCTTCGTGGCACTCAAATAAACTTTTCCGCATAATAGTACGAGCATTTCGAAAGTGCTAGACACAAAATAAAATTAATGCATTTGTATGGAACTGGCAAATGACTATCTTACTATCTTTTATACAATTGCTTTAAAATTCCCGCCGAGAGGACAGTCTATTCACAGTATTCACAAAGCTCTCGGATCGTCAGTAGAGACAAACTGAAATATACAAAGGGTTTTGGTGAAAGAATAATTCTTCTATTTTGGTGGGACCTCGTTACTGAGGCCTGATTATGCGGGCGACCGACACGGTATGGTATTAAACATCTTTTGTAAGTAGTTTCTCGACATAGGTCACTGGTTTCGGCTGTCTTGCAAGTCGGTTAAAGAAAAAGAGAGGCACCAGTAAGAGGGACGTAGGATTAGTAAATTAATGCTTAGTTTAGTTATAATTTTGGCTGTAAATGCACAAAATCAGATATAATTTACATGATCAATAAATATAATAAAGAGAAAAGATTTGTATTTTTGTTTGTAATGAATAAACTCAAAAACTATTGGACCGATTTAAAAAATCTTTCGCCAGTGGAATGCTATATTATCACATTTATCACTGAGTAACGTCACGCGGGCGAAGCTGCTGCCGGAACCTAGTGATCAATGTAGTTAATTATTGTCCTAAAATACAGGGGGGGTGAAATTTTATTCGTTTTAATCCTCTTAACGGGCCATTGTTCTCATCATTATGAAGAACTTTAAGTATTACGGGACCGAAAAAAAAAATAAGCTATACCTATATTTATAGCTATCCGAACATAAATGCAGGGAACAGCTGTTTTTTTGCCGATTTCAGTGTTGGTCCCATAGTGAACGTTTTTCATACTGATGCGTACAAGACCACATAAAACGTATAAAATGTCACTCTGTTATCTACAATTAACACTATTTCCGATAACAATTTGCAATTCCTTTATCAGTTGGTGCTATGACGCGGTAAATTTTTGGATTTTAAAGATTTTCTTACTAAATCTACACTGGACATTTTAATTAACTCAGGTATATTTTAACGCCTTAGGGCTAATTCGACCAAACTTTTATCCCTAGTCTAATCCAATAAATATTACATTTTTGACAGATTCTCTATAAAAAACAGTGTCAGACGTCAATTTTATTCCCCGAATAGAAGATATCTGAATTTGGTTAAATCGGCCCTTAAGAAGCATCCAATATGAACAATCTGCTCGCTTTATAATTTTCTAAGCTAAATTAAATGGGGCAGTCCAGTCTAGGTTGGGCAAACTTTTGGAGTTTCATCAGCTAATGTAAGTTCAAAGGTCCAAACCAGTGTTTTGTACCACGAGTCCACGACAAATATATACATAAGTGTTTGCATTGTCAAGTCATAACACGTAAAAGACCAGAAGGCCCACATACATAGAGATATAATTATAGTATAGAGTGCGGGCAACAAACTATGAACAGTAGACACGGGTTTGAGCAACACAACGCGCAACGTTCCTCACCACACTCACTCACTTGTCAGTTCGAGATTCATTCATTTGTATGTCACAGTGAAGCGGTACAAAATGTCATTTTGAGGTGTTGGGACATTCAATCATTTTGTATGGGATATTTGAAGTGCCTCTTGTATGTACCCAACACTAATCTAAAGTTCACTTGTCTACGATGCGCACTAAGCGATTTGTGCAATACGCGCACTCTATGTAATATTATATCTCTATGCCCATACATTAGCATGACCGCGCGAGGTTAACGTAACTGGTATTCAGCTGCATTCGGCTACACTGGAAGTCGACCCCAACATAGTTGGGAAAAAGCTAGGCAGATTGATTAACGAAGTATGGATATACATATATATAAATTGTTATTTATTTTTACAAGCTTTATATTAGCTTGCTCTGTTCGTATATGTTTCCGGTTACACCAATATGTCATCCATTTTTCAAGCACTTCCTGTTATCCGATTGAACTGAAACTTGTCATACTTACATAACAACCGAGACATTTTGAAAAAGTGATACCATGGAGCTGGTCTGATGATGGAGCCGGAAGTTGGCCATAGGAACTCCTCAATCAAGCAAGATAGCACCATCGTGTTTGGACTCATTGGCTATTGTATTAACCAGTGCTTTGACACTAGGTGATATTCAGGGTCTGATGATGGAGCCGGAAGGTGGCCATAGGAAAATCCTTTTTAGTTAATTAAAAGCTTGTTTTTAAAAAGATTTTTACTTATATTTTATTATTTTTAACAAATGCTTTGACTAACTCTAGCCTATCATTTTAAATCTAGTTTGCTTCTTTAACATATAAATTGGCTGGACGTGAATTCAAATGATTTTTTTAATGAGGAATACTCGTTCCGCGTCCTCGTTCTTATATTCATATCTATCATGTTTGAGCAAATAAATGACTATCGTATAACTTATCCTAAGGAGTATGGAAGTAGTGTTTTGTTTAGTATTTCATGACAGTTAAAATAAATTTTGTTTTTTCATTACAGCTAGATTGTGAATGTCTTTGATACGTGTGCGTGTGGTGCGAAGTAGGCCTTCTAAACGTTATTGTTAGTGGTGTAAGCTAACAATACACTTGTCCGGAACGTTGGCCGGCGCGAAACAGACTCCTTATTATGGAGCTCCTTTGAAGCAATCTCGTGTGTGTAGTTTGAAGAAAAACGTAATTTTGTTCGTGTTTTATTCGATTGTGGAAACGAATACTTTGTTACTCGTGTGCGAAGTATTATGTATGCTTTTCTATTCAAATCTATGTCTCAATTTGCATAATTATCATTGTTGCACGATTCCAAATGACGTTTTAGTACTATTAACTGTACCGACACTTTATTTTTGGCTGCCTGTTGGTCTAGTGGATGCAAGCGCTACTGCTGAACATGAGGTCCTTGGTTCAATTCCCGAGTCGGACAAAGTGTTATTCGATTTTACCATGGAATTACTGGGATTTCGCTCGGATCTGTGCTCTGGATTTGTGCTCGGTTGATGGCAATAAGCTCGCCCCCTATTACACTATAGGTACATCTCTGCCTAACCCTTCGGGAATCACAGGCGTGATGTTATGTTATGTGTTACTTTGTTTGACCTAAATATAAACGCCGTAAGTTTAGTACAATCACGGTATTACATACCGGTACATACGGTATTACAAAAATACCACACCTCTATAAATCGCGCCGTAAATATTGATAATATTAATTAACCTGTAAATAATATACCCAAAACCGGTAAATTTTCAACTACCCACATTATTATTGAAGCCACAAAAGTGCACTGCCACAATACATAACCTAATTCTAATTTTATCTATTGATGAAAATTCTGTTGCAATATTAGAGTCGGTGATGACTGAATAATAAATTGGCTTTACATTATTTAGCTTTGACCTGAAAGTTTAAATTATACAATCAATCTGCCCATCCTTTTCCCAACTATGTCGGGTCGGCTTCCAGTCTAACCGGATGCAGCTGAATACCAGTATTTTACATGAAGCGACTGCCTATCTGACCTTAACAACCCAGTAATTGGGTAATACGATACCCCTTGGTAAGACTGGTTGTCAGACTTTCGGGCTTCTGACGACCCGTAACGACAGTCAAAGATCCACGTAAGACAGTCGGGACCAACGGCTTAAAGTGATTTCCGAGGCACGGACGTGGTATGTAAAGATTGTCACACATCCACGGTCCAACCTTGGCAAGCGTAGCTTAACCTGATGCATTGACCCGTGCGGCTGTTATTATTTAGCCACGAGCCCCACAAAAAGAAAAAAAATGTATTATATATAAAACATAACGTGCCTTAAACAAATAATTTTACAAAGGTTTTGGAATTCTAATCACCTGTCACTTCAATAGTAACCAAATGCTATCAGCATCAGATTCGCAGAAAGTGCCATTTGCTAGGCGACTGGGTTCGTAGAATATATTTCATCCAAACAAAACATTGATACTGACGTCTTGTTACTTTACTCCACAGGGGAAAAATTGAATAAAACTTTGGTATCTACTTTTTCTTGTAAATATAACCATGGGTGAATTGGTTGACTGGCATCATATTGCCTAACTATATTAGTTTTACTAATATGTATAATTTAAACTTTCTACTTTTACTAATATGTATAACTAGCTGTGCCCCGCGGTTTCAACCGCGCAGGTCTCGATCCTGTGATTTTGAACATCGACCCGTGCAGTCGATTTTCAAAGTTAAGCAACGCTTGCCGAGGTCATTGCGTGGATGGATGACCATCCCTCCATGCATCGGAAAGCATGAAAGCCGTGTGTTCCGGCTGCCATTCGTAGATCTACGACGGGTAGTCAGAATCTCGAAAGTCTGACAACCAGTCTGTTGTCAGTTGGGTGAGGGCTATGATGATGATTATGTGTTTGTTTTTCCGTAATTTCTCGGCCGGAGTCTTGATTTGTACTCCAGCCGAGAAAATTAGGTTCGCCCCTCTTACATGGGACATAAAAGTAATTGGTGAAATGTGGACGAACCTCTGTCTACCACTTTGGCGACGGACGTCGTCGTTTGAAATGTTAGATTTGATTAAAATTTAGCAAGGAAGTGTCTTTTCGTCATTTTCTTTTACAAGAAATTGGTAATATTCCCGATTTTTGCTATAATTAACAAACACTTTTACAATTGATCGGTATTACATAAAATATCCGGTCAATATTTGTAAACGTACAGAAACTGGGTCGTTTTCAATCGGCTTGCTTTCAAACTCGTATTGGACATGTTTTCATTCTGTCTATCGGTCCGTACACCCTGTACAGCAGAACTATCAATTACTTTGATCATATATCGTATTGCACAATCGCTACACTGAATGTATAGGCGATTTTGTGAAATGCCTGAATCTATCGACGCGACGTTTAGAATATCGTTGTTCATCAAAGTTGAAAAATAAAAGCGAGTTTTTTTTGTTAAAAAAATGTTTGAACAAAAGCTTTGTAATGTTTTTGCTGGTATTTGTGAAAAATATTTGTTTATACTGCGAGTACTTTAAAAATTAGAGCTGAGGTTTTGTAGGTACAGCGAGTTAGTTTTTCAAAATTGGGACCTAATAATTTATCATAGTCCATTTTATATAAAGACGATTGTAATAAATTGCGGGTTAAAATTAGAGTCGAGCCTTAGCGGCTTTTTCAGTCTGGGGCAGAAAACTTCCTTCGACTGAACTTTCCCCTACATCTTTCTATAAAATCTTTGTAACTTTGCTATTAATTTAACAGATTCTTCCAAATATTTTTTCATCAATTCCGTCCATAATTATTATTTATATCTTCGGTAATTTTGACGATAACATGTCAACGGTGTTACGATCACATCTCTACCAAAGATTTACTCAGAGCAAATGATCGGCACCTACTATTAATATGCACGGCCACGGTTCTCATCAGTGTAAATCGGCCTTATCGATAAGTTTAATAAGCGTGCGGTAGGCGACGTCAAAGAGCCTGCACCGGGAATAGCCGCTGATGTATGCCTACCTTAATCAATGGACAGATAACGTCAGTTGGGAGATTGAAAAATTCTGGTTATTATAAGGCGGTAAACGGCAATACGGTTAAATACTGCAATTGGTCCTTCGTGGCGCATTAATTTCGTTTTTATACGGATAATTTTAGAGTATAACAAATTACGGTTTAATACGGTTACGGTTCTTAATGATGTTTAATACTCGTTTATAACATGTCTCCTTAAGAAGGTGAGTTAAACGGTTAGCAAATCAGATGAGTCAATCATTTTAATGAATATTCTGATTTCGTTCTTTTAAAAAATAATGAGACATCAACTTAATGAAGTTGTGTTTATTATTTCGACATTATGCTTAGTATCTTTCTTCATGTTTAAGCAGTCAAAACTAAGCATGTTAGAGCGTCTTTTATAAACAAATTTTCTGTTAAGAAAAATACAGGCGTAAAAAAAACAAACAAAAACCCTCTCTATCTACAATACATTAAGGGTTGGTATCGAAAAAATCCACCATAAAATTCAGGCTTAATTAAGACCAATTTATTCATTTACCGTATGTTAAAGCCAAAGATACGACACAACGTATGGTCTTTTATAAGCCCTCGATAGAGATCTTAAATGATAGCACTGATTTACAACTTAAGCAGGAACGCTATTGAATGAAATAATTAAGTTATGGCTTTGGATTTAAATTAAAATTGAAAAATATTGATAAATATTATTATATAAATTGATGTGATTATTATAGAAATTGATAAATATTATTTACGTTACTTCAATAGTCCTAGTTTATCATTTATAACTTCCAGTTACATCTAAAAATTGCTATATGTAGGCGGGCACGCCCTTTGTACCTGGAGGCTTTTATTTAGTTAATTTATGTTTACATTTACTTTTTATTTCTGCTTGAGTACATATAGTTCTCGTTTTTTTTTTTTTTTGATTGTTATATTAGCGTGTGCTAGCTGACATATGGCTAATAATTAGATTTATGTTTTGTGTTGCATAATGTAAATGAATTTGCATACTTTTGGTATAGAATCATTTTTTTTCTAACTGAACAGACAGCTGTGCTGCTGGGGAGTTTGTTGCGCCACTTCTTCTTCCCAGCTAAAGCACTAGGAAGTGGTGAAGGGTGGGCGTTTTTGGGGGACTATCTTATGTAATTTTGACGTTCGAAAAGTGCTGATTCTCAGCCTAGTATGAATAAATGACTTTTGATTTTGATTTTTTGATTTTGATTTTGATTTTAAAAATTAAGCAGACAATTATCTTTAAGCTGGTCCTTTGGCGTTTAAAATAACATTCATTTGGACACAGTTCGTGAAATACAAAAAAAAAAATAGTAATGTTTTACTTACAACAATGTGAGCTTCACGGCTGTGCTAAAAAGGATCATCAAATAATAATGACAGAAATTAAAAAAAAAAAAAAATTTGAATGTGATTTTTAACGTGGTTTTTCTCTGAGATCATAATAATACCCACTCGGCTCGGGGTTAAATGGCTAGCGAGTAGCTAGTTGTCGTTGTCGGATTTCGAATGGTTGACCATGATTTATTTATAAAAACCCCCTTATCCCTACTAAGGAAGAGAATCCCCTTCTTTTGAGCACGTTAAGGTGGTCGTCATTGTATTATTTTTAGGCATCATTGTCTGATATCAAATCTAAACATCCTTCCTTACATATTATGAAACAAACTCCTCCGCCGCGTCTGCCTGTCGCCCTGTTCGCGATAAACTCAAAAACTACTGCACCTATTTTCATGCTGTTTTTCACCAATGGATAGAGTGGTTCTCGAGGAAAGTTTTAGTATATAATAACAGACATCCACGCGGGTGAAGCCGCGGGCATCAGCTAGCTTGTTATATAAAAATTGTACACCTTTCAACCAAAACGCATGTTTGACAAAATTATCTTTTAACTCTTTATTTTTTATACAAATGCTCTGGGATTTTTTTTATATTGCTGACATTCGCATGAATTTCAGTAATGTCAAAAAACTGGTTAGGTGCGTTAGTTCAATTAGTAATTTTCTCAAAATAAAATATTTTACAAAACTACATAACATGCGAGTCATTAAAATATTCAACATTTTAAATGTCCATCTGAATGATTCAACAAAATTCAAAACACTTTAACTTAATTATAACGACCGAAAAAAAACTCCGTTACATGCATTCGTACACAGCGGCCATCTTAATTGCTATGAATAACTTCACTCCGTTTATCGATCTCAAACATTTCAATATTGATGCTTTAATTAAAACCTTGATGGTCGTTTCGTTTTTGGTAATTTTTTTCGCGAACGACTTGTTAAATAAATGTTCTTTTTATATAACAGATAATGGAGTAAAGTAAAATGATTTTTACCAAAAATAAGAGTACATAGAATAGACAGGTTTGGTATGCTGGTAATAAATAAACATCTTTGCATCAGACTGGCACAATTTATTGTTATTAAGCTTAGGCATAAAGCCGAAGTAGTTCGGTTACCACAGATACCTAGTCTCTTTCGAATGGTGATGAATGTGATGATCGATACATTATGTTATCACGATTTACCTTATAGTATCTTATTCTATTAAATAAAAATCAATTGCCGTGTGTTAGTCTCACAAAAACTCGAAAATGGCTCGACCGATTTGTTTTTATGTTTGTTTTGTTCGCCTCAATACTGGTGGTGGTTTAGGAAGAAAAAAAATGGGAAAAACCAAAGGAACCGCCGAAAAATCGTTTTTTTTTTAATTTTGTATCGATCCCACGAGGTAAGAAGTTCACTGGTCAACAAATGTTAAGATATTTTTTTGATTTTTTTATCCGACTTTCCTTACTAATTTAAAATGGAGTCACTGTAACTTCAACTTTACTTCTTGAAAAGAACAACATTACAGTTCTTGTAAATGTACGTTTTGTAATTAGTTGGAAAAAAAAAACCCTTACAAAATGATTAATTAATCGACCCAACCTCAGAATAAGTACTACATATTAAGAGGGCGTATAGCCAGAAATAAAACAAGTGTCACTCGCGCCTCTTTGCCTACTCCTCTCATCAAACATGACGAAAACAAAACACAATTCCTTCACGCCAGCAGAAACTTTTCGCCCGGCGTACTCGATATTTTAATTTGAATCTTCAGTAAAGTCTGTTTTTTAATCTCGTAGGCAAATTTGACAAGTACAAATGTCAAACTCCAAATGAAAAAAACAAACAACAATCACTTGAAATGTCAAATTAGTCTACGAGATAAAAAAATAGACTTTAGTAAGTTTAAACGTACTCTAGCAGTCTCATGCTCTTTTAGCTTTGTTTTAGCAGCACACGACGACACCCACATTTCCAGCCAGCTTTAATGAATTGTATGAGAAGATTAATAGCATCCACGTTTTTTGGTTTCTCCTTCCAAGCTGTTGCCTGCACAGAATCATACAGTATAAAACAAAATTTCCGAAATATTGCTTCCTCGAAAACAACAAATTTATTTTAACTCTATTTAAACAGCCAGGGTGCTTTGCTGAAACGAAAACTATTCTAGGAAATCTGGCATTTCGAAATGTTATCGAAAGTTCAGAAAGCTGTTGTCGAATTCTGTGTTTTAAAACGAATTACAGTTAATTTGTTATTCAAACAAACCATCTACCTATAACACGATATATTATTGTTTTCCTGGAACGTTCAAGGTTCATGGAAATCTGAGAGATGGGAATTTCATGAGACATACGAGATGCTTTAGGTATAATTATAAATTTTGTAACGGTGTTATTTGGAGATAGGTAATTAATTATGAAGAATATTAAATTAATATGAAGAGTATGTTATTGCTTTGTTTATTAATATTTCTGGTAATCGTACATTTCAGGGTACGAAGATGAGTAGATTCGCAAAAACACAGATTCCGACCAAATTGGGTGCAAATTCTCAGAAAAATCCGTTGTTAAACTATTCCAACATTAAACGTAAAAAGCGTTTAAAAAAAAATCACTGAAAGAAAGAAAACCTAACATTTACAGAACTGTTGTAAGTTATGACCCTCAGACATACTTATGAGCATACATAGTGCCCTGTATAGACGTACGGCTTGAGGAAAGTCGTTCAAGCGAGAGGTCTTAATTAAAGACATCATATCCAGACGGTCGCAGATGGTATTGGACAACCTAGAGAGCCATGTCTGTGATTCGCACTGGGCGTCTTACATGCTGCGTTTAAACGGTTAGTTAATTGAGATTTTCTTCTAATTCTTAGGGCTGATTTTATCAAAGTCAAATATCTTTTATCCGTGGAATAAAATTGTCATCTGACAGTTTTTGTATGGATAAACTGTCAAAAATTCAAAATTTATTCGCAGGATAAGACTTATACTCGGTATAAAAGTTAGGTGAAATTCGCCCTTAGCGTGTTGATGGCAAAAATAACACGAAAAATACATTTTGAATTTTTTTCCGGCCCAAAATTCAGCAGCGCGAATAACGTTTGCGTCCTCGCATGCGCAGGTGACAGGGCACGAGGTGTAGGATGGGAGGTGAACCATTGTGGAGAGAGTTCGGATACGCACCGGAGATCTGACTCAGATCTCCGTTGCATAATGCGGCCTCTCTCACGGCTCAGATCATCTGAGCCGTCCATGAAACCCCACTTGTGGAGGTTGTCCTTGCTGCGGATACGAAGGTTATTTAAGGTTTTTCAAGTTGGCAACGGTAACTTGTGCCCGGATCTCGGGGCTCTCTGATGCTTCAATAAAGAAATCAGGAGGTTTAAGCACCTCTTGCCAAAGTTCACATTTCCTGTCTGCCATCGGCTGGACTCACGCACCCAAGAAAACATTTGTGGTTTTTTTGCCTGTGGCACTGGGTTAAAGTTGTGCATTGCCAGGCGTGGGTCATCCCGTAGCTTCACCGTTTCGATGCGGCTGGCTATAGTCGCATTTGCAACGGGGTCAGTAACGCGAGATTAACACGCGGCTTCTAGAACGAAAACCAATCCACATTTGTAAAACAAAGTGCGTACAAAACGTGTCCGTTTCGTAACCTTTATCTCAAGTGCACAAGTTCGAGAATAGTTGAATAGTTGAACCTACGCGAGGGCCCTTAACTGTTTCACTTCGCTTTGGTACTTCATTGTTGACAAACTATTTTATACTATAATACTTTATTGGTGAGCTCGGTTTTCCATACTTGAATTTGAGGGAGAACCTAGAGGCTTGAATAACTAAAGTAATCATATGCCATGCAACAGTTTACATAAATTGTTGCCTAGGGTTATGAGGAAAAAAAAGAAGGTTAGATTTTGTCTAAAGGTACATAATAATGTCCTTTATAAGTCGAAACTTATCTTAGATCAACCCAACACAATGCTAATATTCATTCTTTTTAACAGTTTAGTAGATGCAGTCCATTAAAAACCAATATTTTTGTCTACATAATTTCCCTAGTTGATCATTCAAAGCGTCTGCCAAAACATTTCACATTCTTTAAGTCCCAGAAAAGTGCAATAAGTTTCCTTATTTCCAGGCGGTACTTGCATTTTTGTTCTAATTTCTTTACTCCCGTGCGATGTCTGAATTGCGCAGTAAATTTTTCACCTCCGAACACAATATCAAAGAGCGGGCAAAGCAATCTCAGTGAGTAGTCTTACGATGGGCATTCCCCGGTGAATGCAGTTGCAAAGTCAAAGCGGCGATTGCAATATTTCACGGCAATTTTTCAATATCATCAAATCGAGGAACAACGGAACGGAAAAGTGCATTACGAAGGAACCAATGATGTAAGACTTTAGTATGATTTTTCTTGCTTTGAAATATTGCTTGAGAAAGCAATTTAGATTTTTATATTTAAGTTTTATATAAGTAGTGAATTAAAGAAAACCGTTTCGATTTAATAAGTAAATAATTAAATATGGTCCTTTGAACATTCGACTCAACTTGACCATTTTTATAATTTCAAACAGCGAACCAATATCCAAACATTTTCTCTAACAATTTGTCGCTGTTAACCCGACACATAAATAAGAGGACGGGTTATTGGGAACGTACAGTGAACCCCAAGGGGTCCCATACGATATGGCGACAGAAAGACCGTTTCCCATTTAATATTCTAACATTTCAGTAGAACAACTCGCGGAGGGAACGCCTGAAAAATTTAATAAGAGTTCAAGAAATGCTTACTTTTTATTGCACAGTCAACTGTGACAAGTTTTATAGCTCTACGATACTCCTTCGTAATTTATAAAAGTGTCGGAGTGTTCAGAACTTGTTTTAATATAATAATGTTCTTTGAAAATATAGAATTTATAGTTTAATGCTTAGGTTCTAGGAGAAATAAAAACCGGTAGCTTTTGTATAACACATGAAAAAGATCAGACAGCTAATAGAAACTTACTTTCTGTATATACCTAGTGTCGGCCATTGATCTCGCTATTAAGGACCAATTTATTCTAAAATTATACTTTTATACCTATTTATTGCTGATGATAATCATTGTATACTTCAGAAAACCGTAACATTCTGTTATTCCGTCAACAAATGTTAAATGCAAAGTATTGAAATGTTTTATGCAACAATTTGTAACAAAAAAATCGTATCTCCTTAATATCGAGGCAAATGCAGCCATTATGCAGATCAATCACCTTCAAACGAAAAGACCGCCAACGTCATAGCTATCGATATACGAAACTGGATAAAATCCAGCTATTTATTATCACAAGCGTCAGATGTGACTGGATATGAGTCTTAATTAAAACCATGCCAGGCGGCGTTCTTATAAATTTTAATACAGAAGGCCACTACAAAGAAATTGCGTTTGTTTTAATATTTTAATAAACTAGTCGTGGCTACGGGTTTTATATTAGATTCTTAGACGAGGGCTTTGTTTATCATTTACTTGTTACATAAATTCTTTGAACAAATAAAAACTTCTTATTCTTATTCTTATTCTTATTCTTTGATGCATTTGTGACTACAAATAAATATAATAAAACTAGAGCTAAATTGCCAACAAGTGACGTCACTTATCAAGTATGTTCTGTGCAATCTAATCGGTCACCTGCAAAATGGGGCATGATTGATTCATCCAACATCCAGGGCGAGTGCGGTGCTGCTGAACAGACTATGCCTGCTAGAGTGTCCCAAATATCCGCTCACCTGTACCCTCGATCGATCGACGATCTGAACATCGCCTCAAACGCCACATGAAATGTAGCATCATCATCATCATTTCAGCCGAAAGACGTCCACTGCTGTACATAGGCTTCCCCTAAAAACCGCCAGTTCGACCAGTTCTGTGCTTCTCGCATCCAGCGGATTCCTGCGGCCTCCACCAGGTCATCGGTCCACCGAGTGGGGGGCTTTCCAACGCTACGTCTTTCCTTTCGTAGCGGTCTAACCTTTCGGCCCCATCGGCCATCTGTTCTGCGAGCAATGTGCCCTGCCCACGTACACTCACAATGTCGCCTCCTACTGGGCCCAAACAGTATTAAGTAACATAGATGTACCGTTGAAAGGAAAAGATGAAGAAGAAGCCACATGTGGTGCCCCATCCCAGGATATGCCGCATCCGCTGTCCTGTCCATCGTGCACAATTACCTGCACCCTCCAGGACTTAAATAAGGCAAACGGCGAAGCGATTCAGGTCGCTATGTACTGGTCGAAAAAATATGAATCATCGACACGACAAGATGAAGAACATTCCAACCTATAGGTATTAGCGATTGGAGATAAGACAAAGAAATTTATATAAGTACATTTTTACATTTTATTTTATTATATTATTTATATAAATTTTTATATTTTTTGTATTAATATTAATAGATTCAATATCAAAATAAAATTACCACATGAAAGGCGAAGGGTTCCGATGAATCAGGGTAAAGGAAATTAATGTATTAGCGAAAATCTTGCCTGTCCGTAATTTAATTATTTTGGAGATAATTCCCCAAGTTTCTTCAGTTCAAAGAAAATTATAGCAAACCAATTATGATATTGATTGGAAGAGATAACTTAATAGTGTTCCAAGTTAAGGGTACGCAGATTATATTTTGTCTTGTTTGCGTAAAGTAAATTGTAATTTCGGAAATATACAAGCTGTGTAGTTAAAATCCTTTGGCGTCTTTGTCATGGTAGTTGATAGGCTAAAATACCAGTAATACCTAGGTATTACGTTGTTATCCTAAAACATGATATTTATTCAATTTCATTATGTTCATACGCTATGATTGGAGTTTCCCTGCGTGATCGAATCAGAAATGAAGAGATCCGCAGGAGAACCAAGGTACATAGCCCGAAGAATTGCCAAACCAAAGTAGCAGTGTGCTTATTTTGTTCTGTTTTAAGTTGGTATTATACACGTGTTTCTATGACAGTTCATTTTTTTTCCTTTGAGCTCAGTATTATTTCGCTTCTATTTCTCCTGCAGTGTTATAATGTCACCATGTATACAAGTTTCTGGCTAAAGCAATATTATTAGGAAAACTTTGTAAGCCCTTCGATAGCAATTAAGTTAAAGACAACGTGTTCGATGTTCTGGTACAAAACTAAAGGGTACTGTGAAGCGTGTTAGTTGATATCATCTTGATACTCGTGTGCTTGTAATGAGGTTACTTGTGAGTCAAATAAGATTAGTTTGCAAATTAACAGGAGTTATTTTCCAGCCACTACTATAACTACACTATAGGATAGTAAAAGATACCATGATCGTTAGAAATCGAGGATCGTTTAGAAAAGCCTTTTAAAATCTCGTAATTACTTCACCCTAAACTTGAATGTCACTTGAGGAAAATGTTTGGTTTAGTCTAGGAATGACTGATTCGCGAAATGACTACAGAGTGTATAATTGACCAATTCTTAGAATGTACAATTATGACTGATGCTACAAATGACACATTCTACAAATGACCGATTCTATAAATGACCGATTCTACAAATGACACATTCTACAAATGACCGATTCTATAAATGACCGATTCTACAATTGACTGATTCAACAAAATATGACGGACGACTACGAGCAAGGGAAGCCCAAAGAAACGATGGATGGACTGTGTGAGAGATGATATGGCTAGAAAGGGAGTGACTGCCGAGACTAATAGAGAAGTATGGAAGAAAAAGACACTTTGCGCCGACCACAAATTGGGATAAGGGCAGGAGAATGATGTCTTACTTAAACGTCACTTGCACGCCAAGTTTTAATTTACTGGGAATTGGCGACAAAAGTTACTGTTACTGTTAGCTTACATCACACCACTGCTGGGCAAAGGCCTTCTCCTCATAACTTCCAGCTTTTTTGATCAATTTCGAATGAGGACCCCTGGTCGTTTATTTTGTCCCGCCATCTTCTACGGGGTTTGCCGTGGGGTCTAAAATGGTAAAACGACAAGGTCGACTATACCTAAGCCTTAATCGGTTTAGATAAACCTGATTCAGTGTGTCTAAGCATAAAAAAAAATTGAAAAAAAAACGGCTTTGTAAAGAAAACGGGGCAAATAATTAAATCGAATAACCAGCTGTTTCAAGTGGTATTAAAATAAAATGAATCGGGTACTAGTGAGGTACCAATAAAAGTCATTCAATAGTTTCATTCGAAGTAAACGACAAAGTTGAACTACCACACAAAGTACATAGTAGGTACTCACATACTATGCACGCCGATTAATCTCGATTCAGCCTTCCTTACCCAACAAAACGGGATCAACTACGAACACACTTCAACAGTAATTGATGCAGAAGCATGCGAAAGGCTGGAGTAATGCGAACCATATAAATTGCGATACCCAAAGGGCGGGGCCGCTCTTCATTCAATGTCTATGCTTTTTCCCTTTAATTAACTTTTTGCATACGCATTTAGAAGACGAGAATATAAATTAACACTAGCTTGACGTACGCATTTGTTGGGTTTCTCGATGTTGTTGGTGTTTTGCATACAATATGCGTTCGTGTTTTTTTATTAATGATTGTCATTTGTTTTGGCTTTCGTGTCATTTTGATATTTAAAAGCATTGTCAGCATGCTGTACTGCAAGAATTAAGAGCTGGACCGATTAGTAACACTTGCATAAAGATATATAATATTATACTGTTTATTTCATCAGCTTTCCAAACGGATAGGTACACGTCACTTTAACAACATCAACATAACTTGAAACTTCTAAAAAGTTTAATCATGCGTATCAAGATGAAAATCAATCTGCTTGTCGTAGCTTTGTTATTTGTGTAACTTTATTAAAACTTTATTTTTATCACAGGTACAGTCATCTGAGTCCGTCCAATTCCAAGACACAAATTTCAAAGATTATCTCAGTACGCTCGATGGAGAAAAACCTTCCAAAACTCCAACGCTTCATATATAGGAGGATATGTTATGTAACGACTTTAAAAACTCAGGCAACTCAGGCCTTCTAGAAACTAGGTGATGTATTAAAAAAGTTATATTAACGTTCGAAACTTAAATAAATTATTCACTAGTACTGAAATTGGCTAAAAACGACAGCAACGTAGCCTGTCTGCGAACTTACATTACTTCTTACGTACTCCGCGAGGGAATACAGAAAGTTTGTTCAGCCAATGGAACCAATTTCCTGAATTTGTGACATTGGTGTATACCGTCTAGTTCCGAATTAATATACCCGATACATTGTGTTTCTTGTGTATTGATATAGTGGGGTTTGTTTACGTTTGCCGAAGGCAATATTGCACTGCTGTAGATTGACTCTGGGTCAAGTTCGACTCCCACAACGAATATTTATTTATAACCTATTTTGAACTACATTGCTAAATTCGTATTGGGAGAATTTCACACTGGACGCTTCTCTAGCGTGCGGTGACGCATTGTAGACGCCTGTCATCAAAGCAACCAACCATCAACTCATTTTGGCTTTTGTTTTATAGTAAGTATTTTTGGAACCTAGTATGTAAGGTCCAGCGTTTCAAAATTCGCAACAACAATCAATGGCCGCTCGATATTGTCTATGGGTTAGTGATGCAGTATGACTTTTTAAAGTTTGGGTGCTATCGATAAAACGATTCTTAGTAGTGCTTCATCAGTATTGTTTATATTGAGTAACTTTCAAATCAAAAGGAATTTTTATTCCAATACTATTGAAATATGATCATAGGTTATAGCAATATAATATATTATAAAATTTTTGGAGTCCCCATATTACTTAAAGACCTATGACATTATTAAAATTTAATAAGGAAAAAGAGACCGCATCTTTATGAAGTAAAACGCGGGCTAACTCGAAAAGCATCAACAAAATCCTGGACGAAAAAAAAAATTGTCATCGTCCCTATTACACTATCCTACCTCTTTTCACATTAACCGTAGTCAGTAGCAGTTGCCATGAATTAAAGCTCGCACTAGGGTTACACTGAGTAAGCTCAGGGTGCGTTGCTAGTGTAGACATTCAACATACATACCTACACACGTAGTAAGGGATCTGTAGTAAGTCCATTGCTTATAAGTACCGTAATAACCCTCTCCCCTCCGTTGACTTTTGCCTCTGTAGCGGGTTTAAGCACCCCTCACATAAGGTGAGCTGTGATTTTCTGTGGAAAATAGTTACGAGGAAAATTTTGATCACCGTAGTATTTAGCAGAACTTTGCTTTTTGGCTATTCAATGCAAAAGATGCCTAAAATGTGTGGGGCATTGAATTAAGACAGCCTACTGGCTTTTCCAAAGTTTGGTAGTCTGTCCACGACTACCAAACTGAACTTCGACAAATGGTACTACGACAAGATTTTATTTCTATATTACGGAACTTCGACACGACTTTATTTCGACAATACTTTAGTTCGACATACCTTAAGTCCAACACTACTGTACTACACACCTGCACTTCTGGGGACCTAAAAATGCCACTGATGCCGCGATTGGCATGATCACCTACTGGGCCCGACTCGTTTAACTTTTCTGAATGTCTCCAGCATTCACTATTTTTGTTTCGTTCTTTTTCCTGCATAAAACAGTAACAACAGACGACTGCTGGTGCAACAGACGACTCCATAACTTCTAGTCTTTCAGAGATCATTACACACCCCAAGAATTAAAAAAAAATATTGGAAATAATACATCAAACTTTTTTTTTTTAATCATTTTCTCAGGCTGAAAACTTTGGGTTTAATTTTCATTTATTAAGGGTACTATAAAATATATAATACAACTAACTATTAATTAACTAATTAAATCCTTACTAATATTAATTAAAACTAACTATACAAATTAACTGAAAAAGGCTGAAACTTAACTAATACATCTTGATCATCAAGAGACGGATGCGTCATTGTTACGACATAAAAACCGTAAACATAGTATCAAATATCTCATTCTTATATAATTTCACAATATGTTCACTTTCCCTTCTAACAATCAGATCAAATATCATATTACAAATAAAAAATTATAATAAAATCCATATCAGATGCTTCATTCAAATCAGCCGTCATCAGTGAAATGTACACCGAAAATTAATTACTTAGACCGAATCTAGATAAGGTTAAAAAGGCGAATGGTCGTAAAAATGGTCACAAACGTAGATACTCAATCAAAGTCATAAATTATGGTCATTTAATGGTCCATTGAGTCATTCGTGTGATTCATTGGATGTTGAAGGTATTTACGCAAGTTTGAAATTTACCGGCGGCGTTGTTATGTGATAGTGTAAGATCCGTTTCAGATTAGGGGATTGCGAATCGGGGCGTTTGTTTTGTAACATTACGATAGTAACATTATGTTGTGTGGTCTATGAGAACGTAGGCTCTTGTCGGTAGGTATAAAACAAGTGCATTCTTATTTATTAATATTCAACTTAAACGTAGTGAGCCTGGCGACTTTCTTGACGTCAGGTGGGAAGCGGGTGACCTCTAGTGTCCAGGGCACGCAACTGCCTAGTGTCTGGTAGCAACATTATTTAGTCACCTATTTCAGCCAGTTTTGATTTACAATTTCTCTTTTTAATAAGTTATAGCGAATTCTTTGTAAACCTACAAAAAATATTGTTTACTTTGTTATTACAAAAACTCTCTTTGCAACTAAAGACCAACTCTACGGCTGCT
This sequence comes from Lithophane socia, assembly GCA_947522985.1. Classification (NCBI taxonomy): domain Eukaryota; kingdom Metazoa; phylum Arthropoda; class Insecta; order Lepidoptera; family Noctuidae; genus Lithophane; species Lithophane socia. The sequence goes on along the minus strand of OX383262.1, from coordinate 12,400,081 downwards.
TACGTGGTGGTAGTCTGATAACTGTCTTATTGTAGCATTGTTAAGTTTACACTTCACCGATTTTCAATATAGAGATAATATTTAAGAGTGCTGAAGTACTGCAACAGTAATATTTATAAAAGGTACTGTTTACTGCAGCAACAAGGTAGGTATTTGTGTGTCACTTTGTAAACTGCAACTCCTGCGGTTGACCATTGCGAATGCCAAATAAATTCGGAAACGAAATGCTCCCGAGTTCATAATAAATTTACCAATATATCAACGACCGCACAGGATTTAAAATTTACGACACCGTCGTATGAAAACCCATAAATTTTATTGACAACGATTTTTCTGAGATACACTTTACTTTGCGTGACTTATGTCCTCCAGTGACTAATTTCGTTAAAACTTTTAAGTACATAAATGTATTTTGCGGTTGTCATAAATCTTGGTTTTATAGTGAAACAAGTTAGCAAGGATGAAGCCACGAGTACGGTTTAATTGGTTTTCTAGGGAACTTTTTAAAACTGTGACAGTTTTATCCATAAACAAATTTATGGAGAAGGAAATTTGATTTCGAAGAAGTCGCAGTTACTCAGATGTTTCATCATTTGTAGGAGATTTAATTAAAACAAAAAGTGTTGCTCTGATTATCCTTGATTGTTTTACCCTTTGTTTATTCTTCATCTCCCTACGCAAGTCAGTAAAGTTTAATAAGGGAGTTGTGCGTCATGAACTTTTACTTTATCACCTATAGGAGTTGACTTTACATACCTAGTCAACTTTGGGGGGGGGTCGTGGCTAAGTAACAGCCGCATGGGTCGATCGATGAGGTAATGCTACGCTTGCCGCGGTCCGTGGATGGGTGACCATCTTTACAAACCGAGACCCCTCGAGAGTGCCTCGGAAAGCACGTTAAACCGTTGGTCCCAGCTGTCATTCATGGATCATTGACTTACATTCGTCCAAAAGTCTGACAAACAGTACGGTAGGCAGTCGTTCCATGTAAAATAGCATCCAGAATTTCAGCTGCATCCGGTTAGACTTGAAGCTGACCTCATTATAATTAGGAAAAGGCTAGGCCGATAATGTTGATACCTAGTCAACTATGCATCGACATTATTATGTAACTTTTCCACAAACATTTCAGTCAGGATTGGTGGCATGATTTTAATACCAAAAACATTAGTAATCGAATAATTTCCGACGTAACGATTAATTTATATAAACCACAAACACGGATTCACCGTAACGATTTATAACCGGAAATCGTATAATAATCGATTTCATTAACGCTTTCACTCGCAGGGGTCGAGCAAACAGCGGGGCGCGCGCACAATGGTCAGTTTTTCCAGCAAAACGTACGGAATTTGTTTCAAAACCAAGATTATATTGTAGCAGGAATAGAATTTTCTGTTACAGTAGTCATGGTAAGAAAAAAATTGATAGGCTAATAATTAAAAAATAGGTGAAGGGAATTTGAAGTGAGCTGTCAATAGTTGACACTATTGCTCACTTCAAATTCATGTCACCTAGCATCAGGTGGAATGAAAGCTCACTTCACCTAACTTTTCACGGTGAGATTTTTAGAGAATTGATCGACAGATATTGTAAGTAAGTAAATAAGTAAATTATAATTATTAATAATGCCTTGGTTTTTTTTCCTCTAAAAATCACAGGAATAGAACATGGCAACCCCTTAACAGGAAAAAAAATGGTATTTGTCTTAAAATTCTTCAGAAGTTAAATGCGAATAAAAATAGTGTACAATAGGCACCTGCGTCTATTGTTTGGAACTCTGGCGTTGTCTTTAGATTTATTAGTCGTATCGTGTATCGATCCAGTGAACTGCGTCGGATAAACATGCAATAAATTTCTTTATAGCCTTTCCAGCATCGGAATTTTTCATACCTGATGCTCGAATATCAAATCAAGTAGGTATATGTCAGTAGTTAGAACAGCATAGTTTACTCACTGTTTTTACTCAATTATATTATGTAGTACACAAAAATATAAAGGCTACTTCATTTTTCCATAATTTTTAAGACTTTTACTTTGGTAGATAGGCCGCGGTCCCTGAGACACAATCACCAACGTGGTAAGAAGATTTTCCTATTTCTATTGAGAAAAGAATATGACGCCTGATTCCTCCACAACATTATTTGACAGCGGATAGTGCTTCAGCGTCACGATTCTTGGTTTTGATTTCTAATTTTCAACCCAGAGCCTTATAAACTGCGTATACCTAGTACCGGGTTTGTCTAATTAATCTTCTGCCTAGCCTTTTCCCAACTATGTTGGGGTCGGCTTCCAGTCTAACCGGATGCAGCTGAATACCAGTATTTTACAATTTGTCTAATTAATAATTTTGTGTTTTATCAATGCATATAATGACACAGTTAAATCCTAAGAATATAAATTATTGAAAAAAAAATGGTAAAACTAGGTAAGGTAGCCTATTCCAAACTTATCCTCATTTCTATAATCCAGGTATAGAATAGTTGGGTTTTCGGCCAGGTTTCCGGTAATGAACGGGCGAGGGAAGTAATGGTGAGGGGTGATTTCGGTGCCGGCCGCAGTTAGTGGTCACCGGTCGAACGTTGCACTGAAAAACCTATTTATATCTACGTAGGAAGGTAGGTACAGATGTCGTTGTTAATGACATTTATTGCACGTGATTTAACGGTGTTTATGGATTTTGTGAAGGGATGAAAGGATGCGAGGTTGGACAGGAATCGTTTATTCTTTTGAAGATGTTTGTTATTTTTCATTGTTTTCGGTCAAGCGCAAAAAAAGGGGAAAGAAGAAAAAAGGAGGGAGAGGAAAAAAGAAAGAAAGGGAGAAAAATATATATACGCAGGCAGCTGGTAGCAGTGCGATTGTAGAGGCCTATGTCTAACAGTTGACTGCTAATAAGATGATGATGTTGATGATGATGAAGAGGGTGTTACATTATATTATTATATTTTCTCACAAATGCTTTGATATTTGAAGCATCATTCGAATCACTAGAAACTAAAACAGTTATCGTTTGTGTGAACACAAAACTAGATTCAATGTACCGCAAAAATTGTTTTCCCACAGCTTTCTCGTTCACATTTGCTCGTTTGCAGCTCTCCTAAAGGCGGACAACTCAATCATCCAGTTCCTATATCCCGAGCGTTCCGGAAAATTGGAATTTTGTCACCCTTTTTTCTGACTGATCTTTCTCAGCTTCGTACAATTTGGCAACCATCTTTGATTGGAGTGCGTAACCGGATATCCGGACGAGGTTATCGTTTTCTCCGTCTATTGAGTGAATGAATCCCTTTATCGTATTTCAGGTGGGCTTTGATGCTCTGCTTTATTTCAGTGCCCACGTTTTTTGACGAGATATTGGATGGAGATTTTTGATCACGAGTCTTTGAGCATGAGTTTTCGATGTGTAATTAAAGATTTTTTTAAAGCCTCTAACAAATCTCATTTTTTCTACTCTTTTATATCGTGAAATACCTTTTATCATCAATCAAGAAAAGGCCATCTTATATAGACAAATTACCTACAGGCTATCGATGATGATACAGAGTTAGCATAGGGTTTTATTATGAATTCCATATTTATGGGGGACTGACTGCGAGGCTGAAATGGGACTGGGCGAGTCACAGTTACAAGATGTGCCAGGACGATTTAGACTCGTTCCTGACCGATTGGTCCAAGAAGACAAAGCACAAAGATGATTGGAAAATTATGGGGTTTTACCTAGCAATCGGACAGGTTTATAAAAAAAAATGAAAAAAACACTATGAGCATTAATCATAATTTGATCCTTACGGCGACACAAATGGCCCACAACTAGCCAATGGCTATGATTTTATTGCACGAACTGTACAGAAATTGCTAGGAAGCTGTTTTAATAGTTTTAAAATACAGTGGTTCACGTTAGCATTCCCATAATGAATAGTTCAGCGACATTCAATTTGTATAATGGTAGTGAACGAAGTTGTGGTGCTTTTGATTTTATTGTTTAACCGCTTTCCTGGAGAATAGTTTTGTTCGCAGTATTGGATTGGATGTTCCATTTGTTCCGAGTTTAATTTGATTGTTTATTTAGGTAAAAATGCGAGAAATGTGGGGATGGGATTGTTTTTTAGACTAATGTACACAATTATTGTATTCATGTATTATTGTATGCTTAATTTGATCAGTACTTGGCAGAAGCAGGCTATACAACGTGTTCCTTTTGATATCCCATAACTCTAGGGTATAAATGAGTCCATATCAAAGAACCAACTGGCATATTGAATAATTTTTCAATATTTTTTTTTTCATTTTTCATACAAAATAATTCAAAAGTCACGATTATAATGTAAAACACCCTTAAGTTAAATATAAAAAAAACCATAAAAAAAAATATGAAAACGTCGCTATTTATTTTTGGAATACAAAAAGTCCTACAACAAGTAGGACTTTTTGTATTAATTTTACATAAAGCATTGAACCTTAGAGTTATGGGACGGTAAGGGAACACGTAGTATTATTTTTTTCACGATATTGTATTACTTACGCCAATTGTCTGAGAACTTGGTGTGTCCCTTTTATTAAAATATTCGAATTTTAAAACTAGCCCCTCCCTAGTTCCTATTTATTAGTGTGTGTGTGTTTTTTAGTATCTATTTTTTTTTTCTCTGCGTCCAGCACTCAGTGTGGCAACACGTCGTGTTCTGGTTTGCAACTGGTCAATCGTCATCCTGAGGATGCCTCGTTGAGAGGTGAAACACGTGTCGATTTCTTACAGGGAACTTCTTTATTATGGACTCTTGAAGAATAGTTAAGCGGTATCGGTTACTAAATATATCGATGTCTATTGTATTTTATATTGGATTTCCGCAAAGTCACGCCTGAATCAATTAACTACCTATTTACAAACTTTTATTAGCCTGCCAACTGTACACCTACTGCTTTACTTAGTTTGATCAATGCCCCGAAATAAAAAACACATTTTCAATATTAAACTTTCAAAGGGTAGGTAATTGTTTCCTCCCTCAAAAATTGTTCTGAAAAGTCACATTTTTTATATTGCAAACACAAGTGAAGGGTGGTGTTCCCGTTAATGTGTTCTTTTTTAATCTGTAAAAAGTTCTTGCTAACTAACTGGGTTGTAGAAATGTATACAGAGTGTTTACCTAGAATATTCGATTTATAGTTATGCACAGTGTGAATTTCAATTGTTCGATGGTATGGTTATAAAAAGTTTTTACAAGAGTACACAATTTTTTTTTCAATGTTAGATATAAGTATTGGAAAATAATGAAAACTTGAAAAATGAGTAACATTAAATATTAGGTCCTACAGCATTACTACTTGATCATCATAAAAATAAAACGAATCCATCAAAATGAATACTATAGACCAACCTCAAAAAAAAAAAAACTATGTTGAATGAGCTAACATTAACGCTAGCACCGTCACCCCGACACAGTATAACCGGGGTGCGTCAGGCAAGTGACATGTATGGCACTGATTGGTTATTGTGAAATAATAGCTAGCCCATAAAACCATGTACCATAAGGAGTATTTTCCGCGGACAATGCCATCGGTATTGTAATCACCAAGCTATTTTTATTTTTTTCCCCACAGATTGGGAAGATTTTTGCCACGTGTTAACAAACTCTCCTCGTTAAAAATAATGAGATCGGTTTTCGGCGATAAATAATAGGTTTTGTGGTTTCTTTTCTCGTTAGAATTTAGTTGGACTCTTTGTTCCTATTGTGGACTGTTTGCTGTATACTAAATTGAGCGTAAATATGGAATTTTTATGAAGTGGCGACTTTTTTCCGTGTAAATTGGGATCGGAATTGAGGTCGACAAAATAATATTGTCTGGAATGAATGTGATGATGCTATGTTATGCGATAAATATTCATCATCATCATCAGCCTATAGCCGTAGGTACACTGCTGGAGATAGGCCTCTCCAATTGCACGCCATTCAGCTATCAATTCTCGGCAGCTCTCATCCAGTTGCTACCGGCCACCCTGCGAAGATCGTCGCTCCACCGAGCCTGGGGACGTCCTACTTTACATTTGCTGATTCACGGTCTCCAGCATAAATATTAAAATTACATATTCCGTATTGATTCTAAGTTTTTGTTTTACTTTGGGCAAATCACTACACACTTACATAACTACTTATTAAATGCTAGATGAAATTAAAGTTAGAAGTACTAACAGACTCGCAACCCGCTAACTACTAGGTGAATAGAAAACTTGAAAATTGAAAAGTTAAGGTCATCACAGACGGATCGACTTCGGCAAGTACCTGGCGATTCACGCAATGTTCCTAAAGTACTGATCCTAACTTTTAGTTGCAGGAAAAAAGACAGGCGCGAAATAAAGCCTAATTCTTAATTTTCGATATCATTTGCAACTTTATCTTTTACATACACTCATATGTTTAATGTTTACGAACAAAACAACAAATCGTATACGTATTAATTTCTCCGAAGCATTATAAACAGTCATGTCTATTTTCACACTCATTGATATCGATTGAATTCTCTAGGAAACGCCAATAAATCACAGTAAAAGGCCGTAACAAATAAACGGTAGGGATTTTCAAATAATTTGCCGATGCCTTAGACCAATTTACGAGCACGCGATGCAATTTCGAAGCTGAAGCATTGCATGTCGCCCGCTGCCCTTTGCGAGGGTTGAGGAAGAACTACGAGACATTTAACGGTCAAATACCAAGTATTATTACTATTAGAGGAATTGGAGCCATTTTTCTTCTGTTGAGCTTTGTTTTGACTGAAAGGAAAATAAGGGTAATTCGTGATCTATGTTTTATATTATACTAGCTACCGCCTGCGGTTTCGCCCGCGTGGTTTGTCGATAAAAAGTAGCCTATGTCCTTCCTCGGGATGCCATCTATCTCCTTGCCAAATTTTATCGAAATCCGTTCAGCGGTTTAGGCGTGAAAAGGTAACATACACACAGACAGAGTTACTTTCGAATTTATAGTATAAAGTATGGATAATATGACTTATGCATTAATTTTTATATTAGCGTGGGGAGGAATTCAGGAAGTAGGTATCTAGGTATTTGGAGAAAGGAAGAGTTTGTTTCAATATGTCATCCATATTTTTACGTGATTTTCTTCAGTCACTTCGTTCATATCAATGAAGAAAAGAATTGACAGAATTTCTAGTTAGCTCTTAATACCAAAAGGTATTAAAAAAATAGTTATAAAAATAATAAACCATAATCTAAAATACGAAATAACCTTTTTGTAACCACAAAATAGTTCCAATTTGTGCAGACCAGTTAAATACAACTACGAGGGGCGTTTTCGGTACACAAGGTTGCAAAGTTCCGAATCGAATCGCCAAATTGTTTACTCGTCGAAACTCGATCGTTACTCGTGTAAACTGCGTTACAGACGGGCGAGAGCTTAATAATAAGCGACGATTATAAAGGGGCTCAATAGATACGGTACATTTTAGCTGTTACAAATATAGGGGTTCTGATTTTGAGATGGCACGCTGCGATTGTTTGTGACGTGTGTTGATTGTGACTATTATATTTATATTTCCTTTCAAATCTACCAAAGTTTTGAAAGGAAATTAAATGACATTTGGCGTGAATTTGTTATTGGTCCTTTTGGGATCAGTTTTTGGTCCTTCTGGATGATTTATTTTCAAAGTCACCTTTTTTGTTCAGTGGTTTTTCTCCAAGGTTTACTTGAGTTTGCGTTTTTTTTCTCTAAGTTTTTCACAATATTTCGCTAATACCTTCTTTCAGACTTCAGCTGTTCCCTTTCACAGACGGATTAGCGAGCTAGTTACAAACCCGTATGTTTCTCCCCTACACTTGATATTCAGTTTGCAATATCTTTGTTTAAACTTGAGACAGCCTCCGGATTAGGTTAGATTAATTTTGATGGACTGTACAGAATTGTTTAGTTGACAGGCGGCTTAAAGGGCGAAATTATTTCATAATTTTCCAGTTATAATTTTGAATTGTTTTAATTAAAGTTTTGAATTAATAACGGGGGTGAGGGAAAAGCGTTTCGTTGACAAGGGATTTGGAAGATGGATGGCCATTAGTGAGTTATCTTGAAACACTTAAATAATTAATTTTCAATGGATAGGATGGGATATTTGGTTTTCATTAGGTAAGCTGATGACTTGCGTGAAAGTGCCATCTTACGGTGAGTAGCGCAAACAGTTAGTTTGCTGTTTTGTTGGCAGATGGCGTTAGTTGTGTCATGCGCAGGCGCATAATATAGTATGAAGTTTTGATAAATTAAAGAATTTTACGAATTCTGTAGGTACACCTATTTTAGCTAAACAAACTGAAAATAAACTAGGTTCGACGAAAGCTATTTAGGTAGCTGTCTGGACTTAAAGTTACTAATAAATCTTTCACCACTTCCAAGGCTTAATAAGTACCGTAAAAGAAAATCTTTATTAATAGAAACAATCGTTATTTATTCAACGTAAACTTTTTCGTTCTTGACCTTTATAAACTTTTATTGTTTCTTTAGTGCTAACGTTTAAATTCTAGAATGGCGAGAGTTCTTTATTTAGGTAAAACTACGTCATTATCCTCGTGCCCTTATCCCAATTTAGTATTTTATTAGTAATCTCAGTAGTTACTTGTAACCTACCGAGGTTACAAGTAACTACTGCCAGGCACATGTCAAGAACCGTCTTGACATGTGCCTGGCATAGCCTAATCAGCATATAACGTTCCCACTGCTGGGACATAGGCCTACTCTCTGTAGGCCTCTGTCCCAGCAGTGGGAAAGTGGGAGGGAGCAGCCTATAATCCACCACGCGGGCCCAGTCTGGGTTGTTTGCGGGCCCAATGCGTGTTAAATGACCCAAAATATTACATACAATCAGGAAAAATACCAAAATATGACCTATTCATTTCATTTCATTTTTTCATAACAATTTTTACATTGTGTCGAATATTCAAGATTTACAATTAAAAAAAAATACAAAAATTACATGCCACTTAATGACTATGAGGGAGAGTAATAATAATAAATAAATGTCATTTAAATATCCAGATTATCAATGTCACAAATAATTAAATATAGCTATGTCGGATGTTCAACCTACTTATATGTCATGAATGTAATTAATCATAAAACAAATAAAAAAAAATACCAATAGTAGCAGCAATAATAATCCTGATAAATTTCTAGTATGATATGTTTACAATTTAAATGTCATTAATTGAATATGTTTATTGTGTAAGTTTATTTAGAAATGACAAGAATAAAAAAATTAACATCGAAATCAAACACCAAAATTACTAACGTAACTTTTTGGTTGCACGAACCATAATTAAATTCATTCAACTTCGCACTATCTCAAACAAAGTTGACATCCATAAACGGATTCCGCTCCGTTTTTAAAACCCAATTGTCATGTTTGTTTTTTTCCGTTAATTTTCGAGTTCCGCTGTATGTAATTGGATCCGCGCCGTGCGGCTCCGTGAAATCACTAATCCGACTAATTCTGACAGCCATATGTCACTGTTTAACGACTACGCTGCTGAGAATCTTGGATATGACTTGAACGCAGAGAACTGTCAAGGCCAAGATTATCATTTGGGTGAGATTTTTTTGAGTTTTGATTTTATACATTTTTGGAGTGGCATAGGTATATTACCTTTTTTATGAGGCCATAATTGAACAAAGACTTTTTATGATTCAGATATCCCAATTAAAATTTATGGATTCCTCATCCTACAGCAGCTCATTGCTATATAGAAAACAGCCTTAACTAATTTGTGGAAACAATAAGCAAAGTAACAGACTAATATTTACTTAAGTTTATTTAAAGTTGAAACATATTTTCAGAAATCGAATCTCGCTATGTATATGTGAATACGTAGCTATGTACCTATATAATATATTATATTTTACCGTGTCATACATAGGACTCGTCCGCATAGTGGTTATTTTTCGAATACGAAAAATAATACCAATACCAGCATCTACTATTGGCACATGCATGATTCAGTGCAAATGGGATGCCGGTGGTTGTGTGGCCAGCTTTATACATATTTCGAGATTCAAGAATTCTTCCACAGTCCACACGCTTCCTCGAAACAAAGGTAAAGATATTTTATTTTAGATTGATATCTCGCGTTGGGTTTGAATGACAGCCGTGAAAATGCTAATGTGATGCGGCTTAAACATCTTAAACGTGATGTTATTATGAGATAAAAAATATCCGTAATAAGGCACTTTGCGGATTCGAATATAAAAATGCTAAAAAGAAACTTGTTTTGCATAAAAAAGAAATCAAATCAGATTATTTATTTGATCAGCTAATAGATGATGTTACCTATGTCACATTTTGGATTAAAGTTTTAAATTACAAATTGAGTTTTATTTTTGGAATAAGTGGATTATAAAATAAAAGAAGAAGGGTGGTTAGAACTGGTTATTTTGTTCAGTTACATAATCGTGTTTTCATATACTTTTGTTTAACTGAAAAAAACAGAATTAGAGTTGCTGAAGCGTTCATATGAATCATTAAGTACCTACCTACTTCCTACGTGAAAAATGTCGCAATTTCATGGAATATTTCATTTAATTTCCTTTCCTTTTTAACCCTAAGATACTCATCCACGTCAAATAAAAACCACAGCCGCAAAAAAAAATGCACGGTTCGTCGCCAGATCGACTTACGAGCTTTAAACTTTTAACATATGTCTGAGTCGGTAGCATATTTCAAAACTGCACTAAAAGGGAGTGATATATCGAGAAGACAGATGCAGTATTACGCAGGATTATCCTAAATAGGACCACCTGTTTTCAGATACGACACCGTTCGTGCCCTTTTAGGAACGGAAACATTTATTTTAATATCACGGAGAGGATTGTTCGCGATTTATGACACGACGTGTTTCAGGGATTTTGGTGGCGACTGTCTTAAATTATAGTTTTTGTCTTCTTTTGTAGTTTATTCATTGGCAGTTCGGAGGTTATGTTTGTAAAGTGTCCTAGGTAAGCCTTTGGTGATGGAAATCGGTTGTATTAGAATCTTGGGGCTCTTAAGATAATAAATAACATTTAAATTCCTCATAAGATAATAAATAACATTTAAATTCCTCATTCCCAATATCATATCATGAACATATATTTTTAAGTTTTTTATTAGCCTAGGACTTTAAGATTTTTAAATAAAACATAATAATATTTTATGCTATTCAGTAGCTGTTTTTCAGGTGTACTTTATTTAGTTGTTGTTATTTTACTAAAATGTTGATGTACAAAAGGATATTTTTTTACAATGAAATTAAATAATAAGAAAAATCTTTTTAAAAACAAGCTTTTAATGAACTAAAAAGTACTAAATATAACTTTCGTAAACATAGAACTATAATATTTTCTTAAAAATGACATTTACGCCTCAAGTTTTTAAGAAAATATTGACTAACCGGACAATTGGAGTAACTGGAAACACATACAAACAGACCAAGCTAATAAAGCTTGTAAGAACAGTACCTACTTAGAAGTTAAATCTCAAATAAACATTATTTATTTAAAAGACTTGAGTTTAGGTATGTGACCTAAACTCAAGTCTTCCCATGGGGGTAGGCAGAAACAGAACACCTAGCAACACGAACATACATCTATTTCGTATATAATAATATTAAAAATTAATAATTATGATCTAAAATATCTAAGTGGAGATACAAATTACCTTCAATTCTAATTCAGCTAATTAAAAGCAAGCGAATTTGAACATAGTCTAGTAAACACTAGACTACGCGAAATATCAGGTTGAGAAAACAGAAACACAAGAATTATCTAATTAGTTATTTCGTTTAGGTATTCTAGATTACTCTAGCCTAAATTATCCGAAGATTCGTAGCATAATTTGAAAGTAATTTAAACTTTGTTTAGCATTATTATAATAGCTAGGTATACATAAGCATCTTATTAATTTAAGACCTCTGAGTTTGTTTCGGTGTTTCTTCTCAAAGTATATAGTTGGGTAGGAAATACTGGTCTCTTCCAGTTTTTTAAATTAATGTTATTTTCGTGTAACAGTGTTTGTATAAATCTACATAAACATAATTTATCAAATATCATCAACTAGCTCGCGACTTTTCAGAATAAAAAGTAGCCTATGTTCCTTTCCTGGGTTATGGTCTATCCATGTGCCAAAATTTCATCCAAATCCGTACAGGCGTTTTAGCGTGAAAGCGTTATAAACAAAAAAACTTAATTTCGCATTTATAATATTAGTTAGGATAAGGAAAAATAAACATAAAATTAGGCTTAAGTATCAGCCTATCTACCTACTGGTAACCATCGATTTACATCTCTGCTGGTAACGTGTTACGAAAACTTCATTTGATAATAACATAAATTACAACATTTCAGAGGGTTCCAAGGTACCAACAGTTAAGACTTCCTAAAACTTTAAATTTCCATAAGTACCTATAAAACCAATTTAAAAAGTACCCCTCAGATCCTCAACAAGACAAAAAGGTCATAACAACCATACACTTATAATCACCCAATCATTCAGAGGGTTCCAAGGTACTAACAGTAAAGACTTCATATAGGTAACCCTAAATTTCCCTAACACTAAAAAAAACTATTTAAAAAGTACCCCCAGATCCTCAACAAGACAAAAAGGTCATAACAACCATACTTATAATCACCCCTATGTAACTTAAAACACGTCATAAGCTACATCCTCCTCTCATTATCGTCTATCATAGTTAGGCTCGTCTTAATGAAGCTACTTCCATTACCAGTTCTGGGAGGAAACAAGGGGAGATTAGATAACTTGGTCCCGCTACCGTAATCTTGTTAGAAGGAGTTTTTATTGCGTATGGGGATTGGGGTACTGTTTAAGGATATTTTTGGATGTGTATCAGTGTATGCTGCTTTTGAATTTCGATAAGATGGGTTTTTTTAGTTTTAATGACAGCAAATGGTTTTCATATCGATAACATGGGCTTTTTATTACTTTTAATGACGGCTAAAAAGACGGCAGCATTGTTGATAGTTATGAGACAATATTAGCTGTTGCCTGCAACTTCGTCTGCGATCCAGGATGAAAAGTAGCCTGACTACTTCTCCAAGTCAAGGACTGCCCATGTGGCAAATTTTATGCAAATCCGTTCCGCCGTTTTAGCGTGAAAGCGTAACAAACAAACAAACTCACGTTCACATTTATAATATTAATTTAATATAGTTCGGGTTAAGGAAAGGATTCAATTTACTGTATCCTGCAAAAGTTGGTAATGCTAGTTATGTGAACAATGCCGCTGTATACCTACTCATTTTGAACAATCATTATTTTAGGTGGAGAAGGAAGACTTGGGGCATGGTTGCCCCAACGCTTAACTTGGCGCTTGAGTCCTTAGATTTTTTTAGCACTTAGCAAGTGGCGATATTGCTCATCAGTGTTGATGATTTTGCAATGTGTGTGTCGCTGTTCGTTTTGTTAAACAATTTTATGTTTTAAAAGTAAACAAGTAAAGCAGCAGTTTTAGATAGCAAAATAACCCCTGTTCTCTACATCGTAACATAATAAAGGGAAGCTTACACCTAGGACCGTTTAAGCTCGTTAACGCCCAAGCAATAAAGTATTTTAAAAAAATCCCTGACTTCACCTGTTGCCTCGTTATTGTACTTTTATAAAAACCTGATTTACAGGTGACTTTCCTATAAAACGTTAATGAAACAGTGACTTTTTTTATTTTTCGGGTTTTGTAACACAGTATGGATACATGCATTACAAAACGGATAGCGAAGCGTTGTCAAAGTATAAGTAAGACAATGAAGTTACACTCTCTTCAAATCAGCTTTGTATAGAAAAGGTACTTACTTTAAAGTAGGAATGAAACTGTTCCTGACAATATAGAGTCACCGACAAAATTAAAATATCTGTGTGTCTGATGACGTCATATAACTAATTATATTATCAATGCCCAGTTTGATTTCAAGCTCCAAGTCATCACACATCGTAACATCAGCCATCTTCATAAAATGGGAAATAAGACACAAAACCATTAGCAGTAATTACTAGAAATCTCATTAAGATTACATTCAAGTAATCGCTCTTTACATGCATGTAAATTGCTTTCGCATCGATCGATTGTTGGCTTTCGCTTTTGCATCGATTCAAAGGTATGAAACTGATGTAATTTCTAGGTGTAATGTCATTGCCACAGTGTTGTAAAGTAACTGTTCCAGTAACACCGATTTGAGATAGGTTTATGGTCAAGTGAATGAGGTTCTTCATGATTTACGCCATTCCACAAGAGGTCTTCCATTTCAACAATGAATATAAAATGTATGGTGACGTTCATCATTCGTTTCATTCATTTGTTCATCATTCAGTTACGACTACACTCGCGACAATCTAAGAAGTCCGTTTTGACGTATCGTTCTCGGTCTTGTAATAAAACGTTATGCCTTGAGAATCAGTGTTAAAGCAATGTCGATAAGTCGTCGATTACAAACTCTCTAGGTATGATCAATCGATATGTCTCGAGAATTTTCATCGCCACACAAAGCATTTTTATAGCTGTCAAAATGGACTTCTTAGATTGTCGGGAGTCCAAAGAAAAATTAAGCGCTTTGACACTTTTGACAGGTGCTCAGCCCAGACGTCTCAGTGCTGTCACCTAGTGAACGTCATTTCAGAAGACCGTCATTGAAGATCATCTCATCACACTCATCCATCTCTAGCTAACCAGTGATGGATGAGTCTGGATGAAGACTAATATGTTGTTAAATGCCTATTCAGTGTATATAACTATAAATAATAGGGTCGAATACAATCTGCATTTTTCGATTACCTATGTTCTACAAATAAAATAAAAATGAATTTAGAGTTGAGTCCGCTATCGCTCCTCCTGCACTTCCAATCCTGCTTCTAAAGTCTCCACTGACCTCATATTTTGAACAAGCAAGAAGGTGTTGTTAATTTTCACACGAGATTTTTTTTATTACTCCCTCGGGCGGTTGCTATGATTGAATACAACCCGTGAGCCGCGGATGTCGGCATTTCACCTATAACTGGATTTCTTTTTGTAAAAAACTGTGCTATCAGTGTTTTAGCAAAGTAAAAACACCTTTTTAAAATACTTAGCGATGATGACTCGAGGGTAGATAGTTTTTTTGTTTCAAGTGAACCCCATTTTAATGTGAAGACAGGGTGATATTACAGCTGCGGTTTGCGGCGGCATCCCGCTAAAGTGATTAATGCATTTTAATCTATGCACTTATTACTTAGCTGTGGAAACGGATACGCCACAATATTTATGTTTAGCATGAACGTTTGCTTCATATTTGAAAGGTTTTTTTAGGTTAGCCGCCTTGCTCTCGTTTAATTAAAAAACGGATGTTTAAGTATTGAACTTTGAACCAGCTGTAAATTCAGAATTACAACCAAAAACCTATTCCCTTTTCACAGACTCCCCGAGCTCTTCAAAAAACCTATCCAGTATTCATATCGAAGCTTTGATTTAGTACTAATTAACCCTCTTGCTGCAGCGTACTTTTTTGCTACACGAGTGTCCATTGTTTAAAGGCAAGAGGATGCTATAAAAACGTTGCTTCATGTCCCACTTAAAAGCGGCACTTGAAACCTATTATACTTTTAACTAAGCACTCGCCGACCGGCGCGGCGGGCCAAAATAAATTGTAAGCCTGGTACATATTAGGCGTATTTTTTACGCCCTTTCCTTGCCCAGCGACCTTTTATTGGAATTAATTAATTGTAAACAAATTAGCGAGCCTGTTTTGTTTGAACCTTATGAAGGGTAAATGTTGAAATCGGGTAACGAAATTTAGTGTAATGTGAAAAAGATAACATTACCACGGATTTCGTTTTATATTGGGTATTACTCTAGAATTGTTACTGTTAAAATGTTAATTTTATTTAAACAGCAATGTAGGACCTATTGTAGTGTGAACTTAATAAGGGTAACCAAAATTTAAGAGCTCGCCGAAAGTTGAATTTTACTTTGTAAGCGAATAAAATATTGTTATGTTTCGGCTTTCTTAAGTATTCGGTCCTGTTAATTTTGCCTTTTATATTATCAAGCTTTATACTTTGATATTTGTGTTATCTATACAAAAATATAAATATAATTATACAATTAATTTATTTACTTACTTAAAAAATATGAAATATATAAATAAGTAGAAACTGTGTGTTTTGGATATATTAAAATATGGCCTGCTTGATTCACCTAGCAATTATTTCCTCATCAATCATTCACAGGATTACTTCCCCAAAACACAATCCAACATCGGATCGTGCAAACTAAACATGTCGTCGGTATCAGTTTTAATTTAAAATCGCCATTCGCCGCCCACTGGACGAATAACTCAATCAACATCAATCCGAATCGGATTCGACATGGATTTAACAAGTAACGTCACTGTTCGTACTCGTTCGGTGTTTGCGTATACTCCCGTAACGTAACGTAATTCGGAAAGCGACTCGTGTGGTCCGGGCCTACCCGAACAAGCTTGTCACTGCAATGAATGTGCCCCACAAATCACCGGTTCGGTTGTTCGGGCATTTTTTGTCGTTTCGTTCATTTCGCAGTGAAATTGAGTTTGGTCTACGGTCGAAAAATTTTCGGCCTGGACACGGTAAAAAGTGTTTGTAAACAAAAATATTCGACGCTATTTATCAAGGGCGGGAAGATGAGATCCTGGTTTCCGGGACTCGTGTCCATCTTTGCCATGTGTTTTAGAGGGTTACGGAAAAAAAATGGTCGACTTTAAATGATTGACGTTGACATTCGAAATGTTTTTTTATGCATGTCGAAGTGTAGGTAGGTACTAAAGTTTACTAGGGATTTTTAAGTATTTGTTTAAGAAAATCCCAAACAAAATTATTAGTTCACCAAAATTGACATATTCAAAGGAAGCCTGAATAATACTTATTGGTATTAAGTCTTGAAGAATGCATAACTCAAATACTGGTTCAGCCACTCAACAATTACAGAGAAAAATATAAAATAATATTAAAGTTTCAGATACTCAAAAGTCCTTCCTTCAAAGGATGAACTTATAAAAATGAATTTATTACACGTGGTCAGTAATTTTAACTGACATGTTATTATATTTCAAAAGTTGTTGGTCGTAAATCTTTACGCATTTGATTTTTATGAGACGTCTGATACTTTCTGTGTCTAAAAAAATAGTTATAACATGAAACAGTCGTAACCTTTCAAGTGTCTGTTCTGTTCCAATTTTAAATGTTAAGTTTTGGGCAGCATAAATACTTTTTAAGTTGTAAAATATTATGCTTGAGAAAAACCAGCCAGGTCGTCGTTGAACTTCAAAAATATTATAGTGACGAATGTTTATTTTAATAAAAATTGAATATTCAGGTTTAAAACACAAGTTCGCATAGGTAAAAAAAAACTTAAGTCCATAATTAAATACTTATTCTATTTTTTTGTTTCAGACGCGACTTATTACGTCATCTCGTCTGAAGGTAAAGTTCATTAACGAAAAGAAATATACAAAAATCTGTGCATAATTTAAAAAGGAGTTCAAAACTCATATCTCAAAATCTAACAATAAATCATGTTCTGTAAAACTCGTCGGTAATTAAACAAAACTAATTTATATTAACGTCATTTGTATCCTAAAACGGTTAAGACTAAAAGGTGATTGATGGCACTTTCCAAGAAGAATAGGCAATTTTGTTATGTCTAAAGAATGAGCAGAAAATCTGCATTCTGTGTTCATAGGTTTTTTAATTGCATGTGCCAAGGGACCTAATTTGCTCAGTTGAGACCAGTACAAAAGGATGGAAGAGGTATTGCTTGTATGCAGTGGTTTCGCCTTGCAAAGACCCATTGAGCGGTCAACGTCTGTGCAAGGCGAAGGGACTGCGTTCAATTAGATATTTATCTGTTAATTTTATTTTTTGTCATTTATTTATATCATCATATCTTTATTAATTATGTATGAATCGGTAAATCAAAATCATAATTATGTAATTCAAAATTGTACCACACCAAATATGTGTATGGTTTTTGTATTTAATATGGGTAAAGGACCTGAAATAAATGAATTTAATTTAATTTTTATTTAAATAAATCCTAACGTGTCTCTCTATATTAATGAATCACATAATTATTGCATGTAACCACTACAAACACGTACAAATATGAATTAGTCCTTTATACTGGGTTTTAAAATGGTGTTTTTTTTACAATTAAACCCTTTTTCAATGTAGTCTTTGGTGCCAAGTAAAAGTCATTCAGGCTTTGTCTGTCAAATTATCCAAATCGAATTTCTTTAGCTTAAAAGCACCAAACCGACCATCCAAAAACTATAAAACTTCATATTTTACACTCTAAAATTATGATGTCGGAACCTTTTTCAACTCAATTAAATAGCCATTCATTCGCAGTACCCAGACACCGGCGGCGGCGGGCCGTCAAACAATATGTTTGCCAACAAATTAGCAGGCCCACAAACTCTGAACGCATCTGAGTCAATTTAGGTAGTCCTTATTGAATTACAGACCGACACGTTACCGCGGCTGGTTTTCGTGTAACCACCTTTAGATCTAACACATTTGAAAACCAACCCTAAGTTACATCTATAAAGCGCACTTTTGAATGTGACCTAACAAGCTATTAAGGAGAACGTGTCACTCTAAGTCAAACCTTACAACGTCTATGATAGGGTTGGAATTAAGAACGCTGGTCGAAGGTGTAATAGTGCAAAGGGCACGGTACACATAAGAGCAAAAGGGCGATGAGTGATGTGACGTACGTAGCCTCTGACTCTCGGCGTCGTGCGATCGACTGTACCAGTGCGCTCCGATGATAGTTATTCATAGTCCTGGTTAAATTTTTTTTTCTAATTATCATTAATCAGTTTGAAATGAGATTTATATTGAAGTAATAAGTTTTTGTCTTTTACGGCTGGTTTGTATGAGGAATGGTAGCTCAACTAAATTATGGAAATAATTAATCCTTTTATATTGGTTACTACTTTTTATTTTGGATTTTTAATTTAAAACAAGTTAAATGTATTCTTAACTGGCAACATTTCATTTTGTAGTGCATACAGGTTTTTACTTGCATTTTTTTTGCGATATAAACTTCCATTACTTCTACGATTCTGAGCATACAATACTGCACTGTTTGTGTTAACGAAAAATAAAAGACTATCTTCAAGACTATGGATAGTGTATCGGTGCATCAAACGTGAGAGGCGGGTGAGATGCGCCACTATTGTTTACTAGCTCGCGAATATTGTGCCACTCGCTGATGCGCCCATTGTTATATACGATACGTCAGAGTTCTCACGTCAAATTCGTGACGAGTAACTTAGTCAACTGTTGTAGAATTTGACGAGGTTTCTTGGTCATCAGAATTTGTATGTTTTCTTTTACAGTATATGTGTATTATTTTATTATTATTGTCATTAACATTGTCACCTATCTGCAGTAGCTGTGTCGATTTTTCGTTACGGCCTTGAATTCATTTTAATAGTCTGAATGAAATCACTGCATATTATAAATCAAAAGTCCTCCGCCGCGTCTGTCTGACTGACTGTCTGTTCGCAATAAATTCAAAAACTACTGCACCGATTTTCATGCTGTTTTCACCAATGAATAGAGTGGTTCTCGAGGTAGGTTTTAGTATATAATAAACGACATCCACGCAGGCGAAGCCACGGGCATCAGCTAGTTATAAATAATACTGAGTAATCTAATCCATTTACAATATGTCTGGTCTTATTATTCAGAATACTGCACAGGAGCAGAGCTGCCAGCAGAGGATTGAGGTTGTAGCTAAAAGATGCTAAAACTAAGATGGTGCATCAGAATCGGTTATTAATTTATTCCTTTTCCCGGATGCTACAAAACAATGGACGAACGCATCCATCTGCCAGGATATTATACGTTCGTGTAACAAGGTTGAGGCGCTGATTATAATGACGTGTTGGGTTTATTAAACACCTTTTATACTAGATTCTAGATGGATGGGGATATCCATGTCAGAGGACGATGTGGAAAATATTTGCTTTTCTCTAGGAAAATGGAAAATTAAAGCAAAAAGCATAGTATACTAGCTTTGCCAATGTCTGCCTAGCCTTTTCCCAACTATGTTGGGGCCGGCTTTCAGTCTAACCGGATGCAGCTAAATATCTGTATTTTATATGGAGTGACTGCCTGTCTGACTTCCACGACCCAATATCTGGGTAATACGATACCCTTGGTAAGACTTGCGGGCTTGTGTCGACCCGCAACGACTGTCAAACATATACGAATGACAGCCGGGACCAACGGCTTAACCTACTTTCCGAGACACGGAGGAGTCTCGGCATTTGAAGATGGTCACCCATCCACAGACCAACCCCGGCAAGCGTAGCTTAACCTGATGGATCGACCCGTGCGGCTGTTATAACTTAGCCACGAGCTCCTACTGTGCCAATGCTATTTTACAAACTTTGCCAATATTCTCGCCTAAAAATAACCTTCCCTATATCCGTCAGTTTCAATTATATTGCAGCATCTTTTAAAATCGAATGTGCTTCCAAGAACTTATTCGGGCCCATTTTCTAAGGTCGATCGTGTATTCACTTAACTGTTATGACAGGCGAATATCGCAGTAACCCTACATTGTTGTTGATGTAAATTATGAAAGGTTAAGTGATAGCAACGGCCATTACACCTTGCACAAAGCTTTACAGGCATCGTGACGTTGGAAAGGCGTTAAGGAATTTCAAAGGATCAATCGGGATTGTATGAAGATGAATAGGAAGACAATTTATAATATACAGAGAGAATACAAGATGATCTATTATTCTGTCTAACTGGATGCAGCTGAATACCAGTATTTTACATGGCTATGCGACTGCCTATCTCACCTCCACAACCCAGTAACTGGGTAATACGATACCCCTTGGTACAACAGCTGGTTGTCGGACTTTCGGGCTTCTGAGGAGACGTAACGACTGTCAAAAATTCACAAATTAGGTACAGCCGGGACCAACGGTGCAACAATCGCCAGTACTCTCAGAACGGTGAAGGAAAACATCGCGAGGAAACTGGCATGTCCTAGAACCAACAATTCGAAGACATTTGACATCTACCAACCCGCACTGGGCCCACGTTGTGGACTACGGCCCAATCCCTCTTACAGATCTCTCTGTGAGAAATGAAGTGGGAACATTATAGGCTGATTATGCTATGGTCAAAAGTTAAAAATACCTCAATACAGTTGCTGTAAAACTATCAGTCTTTAATGACAATCCTCCGAATCAGTCAGTAGATAATTATTTGATTTCAATTTATAGTGTTTCCATGTGCTGACATCTGGCACAACCTGTTCCAGCTTAATACTCGTTTAAAATTTATTATTTACGTATGTGTTCACAGTTTAAAGCGAATGATGAAACATTTAAACTGCATACATCTGTTTTAAAAATGCATATATATGCAAGGGTTAAATAACGATTATTGATTTTGTCAAGTACCCTTTTAAAGCTATTATTGCAAGCAATTCGAGACATACGAGTACATAACCAGAATTAATACATTTATGATCATTTAATTGCCATACGTTTTCCTGTATATGGAAGAACTCGTGGCGAAGTAATAACAGCCGCATGTGTCGATCTATCAGGATATGCTACGCTTGCCGGGGTTGGTCCGTGGATGGGTGACCATCTTTACATACCGAGACTCCTCCGTGGCACGTTAAGCCCGTTCCGGCTGTCATTTGTGGATCTTTGACAGTCGCTACGGGTCGTAAGAAGCCCGAAACTCTGACAACCAGTCTTGTCAAGGGGTATCATATTACCCAGTTACTGGGTTGTGGATGTCATATAGGCAGTCGCTTCATGTAAAATACTGGTATTCAGCTGCATCCGGTTAGACTGTATATAAACACATTGGCTTTCCAATTTTGTATTGTCACATTCTAAATCAAAGTTTTATTGTTGTAATTCATACTTCACAATGAATAATTGAGCCATTTGTTAGCTATCACACATTAATGGCCGACAAAGCTATTAAGTAAGTTTTTAATCTTGTTGGAATCAAATGTAAAAAGTTGACGTAAATTAAACTTAACAATCTATTCAAGAAAACAATTCAGGGGAATTGGTCGTAATTTTAAATTTATGCTAATAAGTCGCGGACCCACACGCCTACGACAAACTGTCTAATTTGTGGATCGGGTCGAGCAGACGGGCGGTTAACAATAAATGTAGGTTTTTTATAGTAAAAGGGGGCAGGCAACTTTCGTTATTATTCCAAAAATGTGCAAAAAATAAATGCCTTTAATAAGCCAAGGAAAGTGTCGCAAAGTCGCTAATCCGATTATGAAATATAGCGTGCGTGTTTTTGACACGGCATGTTATTTTTTTGGGACAAATAGCATGTGTTTCACCTCTCACCCCTGTCAAGCCCTATACATCATTATTAATAAAATATGACATGACAGACTCTCTTTTATACTTTTTACCCGACTGCCCCAGAAGGAGGGTAATGTTTTTTGTAATGGTAGATAATGGGTCCTACTTTATCAGCAATTTAGATTAACTGCAGATTTTGTCTGAAAACTATTGCATTAGATTTCGAAAAATAATTTGAGTCTTCAAAAGCAACATAGAATCTAAACTCAACATCAAATTGTCATTTTCATCTAGACGATTTATGATAAAAAACCAAAACATAAATACTATTAAAATCAAAAACTTTTTATTAATTATTAAAAACCTGTCTTACAATAGCCCGTCTGTATTGCTCACAATCACAACCAAAATAACCAAGACATTAGCCAATAGAGACGCTTATTAATTTCTAAACCAATCAAATGCGATAATAGGTACTAATATCACAAAAACAAATTAAGACGTTTCTTGTTATATTTAACGGCCTGTGTTCATCTTTAAATCATGATTTGATTGGTTTTTTAATTCATTTAAACATTTTTGATACATTTGGTGTGAGTCGTTATGATTTTTATATACCATAACAGAACTTTTTGAATGAGGGTATTGGATATTTTAAGTGAATATCAAGTTTAAACAACACAGCACTTTCAAATCAATCACAGTAATCCTCATCCGAGTAATTACATTCCTCGAAATGCTCTTACGTTGACATAATAAATCCTTAAAGTGCTGATACACAAAAATCTAAGCGCTGACAGAGGGAGCTCTCCCCTAGTTTTACAAATTTAATTTTGCCGCCGCCATCGTTGCATGTTTCTAACACAAAATACAAATAAAGCTCACTTCCTTTCTATCTTTAATAATATTTGCACGTTGATTTTCTCAATAGGGCTCAGTATAGCTCCTAGCGGTACTCCTGCAAAGTATTTGCAAAACGTGGTTGGGAATAGGACCGACACTATAAACTTGATCCAATACATTAAACTAGCAAACACGTACATCATGTTAGTCGGCTTTCTAAATGATAAGCTGTTAGTTTTTTACACAGACAGCACCATAATGTAAGCTTCAGGTGTTCAAAAGCCTCAGAGTAAACCATTTCTATGAAATACTTTTTTTGACTAACGAATGAGTTGGCGTATCTTCCATTTAATTCTACGTGAGCCTTATAGTTGCGTAGTTTTCAACAGTAAAACCTAAGTTTGTCGGTGTTGATCTCGGTAGTAATCCAATCAGAAACTCATCAGGAGCGCGTCGAGTCGTGAACGCGCATTTCAAGTCGAGATAAAGGCCCGGACACATCGCCGCACGTGGCAAGCGCGTGCTTCACCAATATGCTACCAAATGGGTGCAAAAACATCCCGTCCCCTTGAGTTGGGGTGACCGTCACACCGGCACCGCCTTGATTGGTTCCAGATTGGCGTGTTATTGATTTAGCTGGTTATAACGAAATTATGAAAATAGAGACATTAATGCCACGTTTGAAGAGAAGATGTCACTCTATGGAGACTGTCCGGGTACTATATAATACTCCCATCAATAAATTTCTTTTACAGAATAATATTTAAAGTTTAAATTGTTAATAATAGGTATTTTATGTTCAAAAATTTCGCTATTATTTCAATATTGCACATGACGCAAAATGCTCGTAACTGTAACTCCACATAACCAAGTTACACTTCGGTGTAACAGCAAAAAAAAATGACAACCCCAAACTCGTGCCCAAAAATAAAACTAAAAATAAACCCTCCATTAACTAGTTAATGCGCTAACAATGTTCGTTGAAAAAGGACAGAGCGGCTGTACATTTGTATGAGTGGAACCGTCCAATCAAGGCTCTTCAGTTGCCGAGCCCGATATTGTCCTGTAGGGTACTCGTACTGAGGTTTTACTTTTTTGAGTACAGGTGAAAATTGCTGGCCGTTGCCGCTGCGGCCGTATTCATTTGCGGATTTCAGTCATGTGGACACGCGGCTTTACGATTAATTGGATTACGGGACTTGAGTACATTATTTTTGTGGTGTATTTGATATTTAAAAGGGAAATTGACTCATTTACAGAGCATTCGTAATGGTAGTGGGCAGTTGCTGAAAAAGCTGATATCGTAATAGATTCCATTTAAGACTCATAATCTCACTCTCATTTACTAAACTCTTTGGGCTTTGACGTTGATCATTTTGAAATTATTCAACAACTAAATATGTTTAGTTCAAACGTGAACTGGTGTGAAGTTTGCATAGCCAGTCATGTAATTAACTCTTTATTTCTTTGTTTGTATAACGCAAAGCATTCTCAACATATCCGTTTAGTGGGAGTTCTACTGTAAAATTCACCCTGTTTCCTACGGAAGTACGCAAAAACAGGTTTAAAATTTAACAGAATTTCCACGCGAAAACGTGCGAATATGAGTTGCAAACTGCCACTAATGAAAGCCGCAATTACACTGGCATACGTCAAGAGGATGAGCTCGGGACTGGCAATAAACGTTTAATTAAAAATAAAAAAGTGGTCCGACTCCCGTTTCACAGATAGTTTCTCATTAAACTTGGTTTGGAGCAGGGTCTCGTGTTTCAAAGCGCCCAAGTCGCTCACCCCGGTGTGAATTAGGCCGAACTTATACCTTAGCGGTGTCATATCATACCGTTTGATCATTTTGAGAATGTCTACAAGGCGTTCCACTGTGACATTCTCCAGATTAAATTTAAGTGGAAGATAAAAGATTCACGGCTCCAAATATAAATTATAATGTTTTGGTCCTATCCATTTTATATGCTTAATGGTTTAGTTTGGTTTTGTTTTACAGTCTTAATTAGCTTCTAAATACTTAGGTGATATTAAAACTGAGGCTTAAATTCTTATTAATGCCTAAATTTTTCAAGTAATTGTGGTATTACTTCTAGCAAAATAGTGGTTTTACGAACCAGTCCCTTTATGTCACATAGAGTTTCTCTGTAATGTTTTGCTCTAGGGCCGGTTCACTAGTTTTGAAAACCGCAGCCTCTCGTGGGTGACGTTGTGTTTTCATCCACTCTTCAAAACTACTATTTCTAGGTATAAAAGTTTATCAATGTTATTATCAAAACAGCTGTAAATATGAGTTTCACATTCATTTATGACTAAAATAGGCTATTCTAATAATTATTATCTACTTTTAGGTACAAAATTAATCTTGGGTACATTTAACCAAACATTGGACAAAGAATTTCAACGTATCATTCGCCGTAACAAAACAGTTTTTAACAAAGATAGAACGGTCTGATTGTTCACAAAATTACTTCTAAAACGTCCCTCACAGACAACGGAATCAATCACACACAGATTACGATCTTCTACCATTTGTTCTCGTAACAGCTACCTATTTGGTGTCATTGAGACTACTCCATGTACATACATATTGTCTTCGGAAGGGTTAACTGATGGAAACTAGAACAGGAATCAGGCTGAATTGTATGTCATTGTCGTTTCGGTCATTAACAAGGTATGGGTTATTTGTATCAGTAATGTTGGATTTCATTCACAGCCTAATGAGGAGAACTAAAACTAAAACATTATCGATAACGATGCATTACTATTTAATGATGATTTAAGTCAGTTATAGAAACTATGTTCTTGACTTGTGTTTGTCTTCGTTTCCTCAGGAGAATTTTACTGAGGTAACAATGATGGACAATTTGCATCGATTGTTTATCGACTTATATGAAAACATAACACGAATACAATATAAGAACATGATTATTGGAATCGTGTGCGCGCACAACCAACCGCGAAATTTTTAACCCTCAAATCTCTATTTTTAAAGTTCCGCTTTTAGGGTTCGACACACACCGAAATAATACGGACTTTTATGTTCGGCCATAATCACATCCTTTCGTGTTAAAATGTCTCAATTAGGTACGGGAGGATGTGTGGACACGGTTGGATTTAACGACTTTTGAATATGACGCTTTTGATGGTCGCGCCCGATTGGTGGCTGTGATGAGAGTGTTATCGCTTTGTTCGCTTGTTCATTTGTTGCCAATGTGTGGCCAATGTTTGGGGTGTTGAGTTGTTGATGAGTTTGCCACCATGTTGCTCAAGATATCACGGTAGAGAAACGTTTTAGTTTTATGAAAGAGTAGTTATCAAAACAGCTCAGTTTGCCATTTTCAGAAGTTTTATTTTGTGAATAACCTGCTAGCTATTACATAAATCGGACACAAACAAAAACTCCAAATACTAGTACACTCGCACACAGTTCATTTACCCGTAATACACTGTAACAATGAAGTTATTTCGCCCCCGCATTGATCTGTATCAAATCTATCGACACCTACGTGCATTGTCGATCTAATGAATGTATAATGAAAGCTGATATGAATATAAATAACTTAAAATGAATATTGTCATGAAGATGCTGTGTTTGATTGTACATTGGTATTTGTAATTTCGGTCAAGTGTAGTTTATTGAACTTTTAGGGTATTCATGAATTCCGAACGGAATTAGATTATTCATAATGTTATTATATCGAAGTTTGGATGGACTGTGAGAGCGGTATAAGTTGTTTCTGGACTCCCAACTTGATAAGTTCGTTATTTATTTAGGAATATGGATTAGAACTGAATGTCGTAAATATGGGTATGATAAACACATTAAGAAAAGTTATTTTCTAATTCCATTATTGATGTGGGAAAAACTGTACTGAAATGGCTTAATACCGCACTACAGAAGACCTGTCTGTTACCTTTTAACACCTAAATCACTGAACCATTCATTATGAAATTTAAAAAATTTGAGATTACCCTACTTTTCATTCAAGATATTATATTTTTAATAAAATAAAATACGCGCGGACGAAGTCGTAGACAAAACCTAGTTTCTTAATAAGTAACGCGTAAAGAATGACGCGAAAATAATGATTAAAAAACATCTCTACAAACGCGAATGGTTGTAATAAATCTGTGAATAAATAAAAGCGAGGCCCCTCCGTCTCCGCCCCCCCACGTAGGGTCAAAATAAAGGGCCTAATGAGGCCGCTCATGGCCTCCGTAAGTTATTCGTGTTACTTATTTAGTACTCTTATTACAATTGGAGCCTTTGCGGATTGAGCCTCATTTGTTTCTGGTCTTAATTTTATTGTGAAGATGATTTTGTTTTATGAGGTCAAGGTATTAATAGACAGGCTTGATAAATACTCGCTGTATGTTTGTTGTAATATGCCCATATAGTGTACCCATATTTCGCTGGCTATGTTATGCCCACGTTATAAGGGGCGAGCCTATTGTCATCAACAGGGCACACATCCAGATTCCGGACTGCTACTGAGATTTTCCAGATAGAATACCTCAATAACACTTTGCCTGACTTGGGAATCAAACTCAAGACCTCATCCTTAGCACCAACGAGGCAGTCTCTTGTGCCTATCAATAAGGTGTGTTATCCTTGGCTGAAAAGCGAAATGTTTTTCCTCGATAACACAAAATTCTTAGCTTCACAACAAACAAAGCTCAGCTATCAAATATCTCAAAAACTCATTACAAGAAACAATATTTGCCGAAACACAGAATCCCTAATAAGTAAGCAGATATCATCGTTTCCATTTTAATAAATAATCCCACTCGGTGTAATGCTGGTTGGAAAACAAAAGGAAAGAAAAATCCGCCCGCGCTTTCCACACGAAGTAACCGTGTAGTGCACGGGGGACTAAGTTTTAACACGAGACGACCTACAACTCTAGTGCTCTGGCGACTCATTAGGGACCCCGCTTGCGAGGAAGGGGCCTGAGGGGACTCAGCCCAAGCAAAAGGGGTTCTTCAGCTTTTGAGAGCCATCCGTGTGCGCGTGTAACTACAACGTCACTATACGTCACAGACTAGCAATTGTTGCTCCCCGAAATTGATGTGCTGGATTATTCGTCCAATTTTTCTTGGAGCTTACATCATTCTGTAGCATAAAGAATGGAGATGTGAGTGTACTGTGCAATAATAGTACCTGTCCTCACGGCAGTTAGGTCGCGAGTTTCTCGCAATACTAGAACGTTGTGTGGCTACAATTCTCCGCTCACATATTTCAGACTTTGCAGTCTCTGTTAATTTGAAATTGTCTTAATTTGTTTTGTCTGAGAGGCACATTTGTTTCTTGGCCTCTAGGGTGTTTGTATTTACAACGGAACGTGGCCTATGCCGTCTTAATGTGAAGTTAAAATTATGCTTTAATTAAAATTAATTCAGTTCCTAACATTTTACATTAAAACCCGATTTCTTTGAATAAGCGTCTTTATTTATGGGAAGTTAAAGGTTAAGACCACAGATTTTCTTTTTAAGGAAATTTCTCACTGACTCGTCGACACTTCACGTGACCAAAGTGGTTTGTTCTTTGGCCAAAGAATTAGCATTGCCATTTTATTTTATTGCCATTAGCATTGCAATGCTACCAGTCTTATATTATTGGTATAGTTAGTTGGTCCTTTAATTTAGTTTTTTTTAGTTAATTTAGTTTATGAAGTTTGTCCAATGTATTTATTTTATCATATTAATAAATAAATAAACAGTTCACGGTGACAGTAATTATGTGTGAGTAGACAAACCCACCAAAGACACTTATCCAAAATGACTCAACCTGTATCAATTTTATATTTTCGTTACACTTTTGAGTTTATCATATTAGGTATCTTCATATATTTTTGTCCAGTTGTATTTATTTATTAACAGCACAACCTAAGAAAATGTCAATAAATTCAACAGATTACAAGTAGCACTACTGATTTACCCGATCAACCTCGTAAAGTTTTATTTAAGCCATTTCTATACGCTCTCGTTAGCTCGCTTCTTGTATTTTAACCGGAGCTTTGGCGCAGACTCTAATATATTGTAGGACATTGTCACATAAATTGTCACTTTAAATGCCCGTAAGATTCTAACACGGAATGCTCATAAAGAAATGTGTAAGAGGACCTTTGTGGTGTAATGTAGACAATCTGGTTCGAGTAGGAAGTGTTACCAATCGTAGCGCATTGTTTATGCATCGACTGTCTGTAAACGGCTTAAGTTTGCTCGCGAATCGAGACATTACGATTATGTAAAGTCTTTATGAAACTATTTTGTGGAGCTTATATGTAATGTGGAAGAATCTTCTCAATAGCTAAGTTTCAAGTGACTTTTTACCCGACTACGGCAAAGCCAAAGGAGGGTTAAAATTTTAACAGGCTATGTATGTATGGATGTTCAGCAGTCATAATTCCTAAAGTAGGTACCCGTAGTATTTTGACAAACGAGGTATCGTTGGAAGTGGCATGTTGTTCCGTGGTTATAGGCTTATATGACGTCACATTAAATTCAAGATGGCAGCAGGGGATGTAAATCGTATAATTTAGGATTATTAGATATATCGTGTTTGATATCGAACGAAAGTGTCTTTGAATCCCTTGCTGTGCTCAGGATTCTAACCTAGAATCACTCGCTAAGACTAGAAGAACTTTCTTATAATAAAATTGGTAACATATAATTATGTGTACGTATTGTTGAAAAGTGTTTGTAAAAACCTTCAAAAATAAAATCATTGATTTAATTTAAAATATGTATTTAAAGAAGTCCTTGAACCGAAAATCCGTGTTATAATCCTTGACTGACTGCCCTTGGCATTGATGTTAATGATAGGTGTAAATTATGGCCAAGTCCCTCCCTCAGAAACATGGCCCTCATTCCAACATTGGTATAATAATCTTTTGAATACAACCATTTAAATATGAAAGTAGTTTACAAAAATAATTTATCTTATTAAACTATAAAATAATTTTGCCATGCCAATAAATTCTCGTTACAAGGAAAATTACTCCATTTTCGATACGAACATTGTTCTAGACTCCACATATCCGAAAGCTAAACCCAGAGTAACGATATTAAGACGTTTCGAGATACCCCAAGCACTAACACATTAGATGCAGACAACATTGATCGAGTGCTATACAGAGTAAATATTCAGTTTCGACACCCTTCGGCTTCCCTACAGGCCATCTATCGTTAGAGGCTAAACCTCAGACAAATCTACACTCGGTCCGAGTCCCATCACTCTTAATAATGAAGGATCATGATGTAGATTGATAAGCGAACCCTTGGGCCGAAATGTAGAGGGCTTAATTCCGTAGATGTGCCCGGTGGAAATGGCTTGAAGCCTTTTTTATTCGTAAGTAGGAATAGGCATTTATTTATTTGTTTTCCAGAAAATTTGTGGACTAGTGGTGACTAGCCAAACTCAAGTAACGAAATTTTTTCCGATGCTAATAATAATGATACCGCTTACAAAATAGACCCAAGGCGAAGGAGACACAGTGGAATAATATTGAACATGAGAAGCTATCAAAAATAAAGCATATTATTATAATGTATCTTGCACAAGAAAAAACATGGAATGTTGTGAAAATCAAATGTTACCAGGAGGCCCAGAAAATGGAAAAGAGAATGAAAACAGAATACATAACATAAACATAATATCTTATACGTTTGTCACGAAAGTAGGACAAGAAAGAATTAATGGAATGCAAGGTTGTTATAGAAGCCATAGATGGGCGACGATGCCGAAAATATCGAGTTACTTGTGTTACTAATATCAATTGGGTTTCAAGTCTTAGCAGTTTATTTCGTTATTCGTTTGAAGTTTTATGAGAAGATTTGAGAGCATTATCATAATCTAATACAACATCATTCCACTCAATATTCGTGATTTCACTTATTTATTATCTCTTCTCCGTCTTGTAGGTACCTATGTAGTACGTCTACTTATAAATATTTCTGTCTGTAGGTTCTTTCGAAAATAGTGTCCAAACTTTCATCATGTTAATTAAAGCTTTGAAACATATTCTAAGAATATTCTTTCGCGCCCCATTTAATAAGGACCACGGTCAGCACAGTGAAATTTAAAAATGTCCCTGAATTTAAATTTCTCTTTTAAAGCGTCTAAAATTTCATCGCTCTACGTCTTGCACGTACTCATTACTTAAAAGGATTACAATTTTATCCCATGCGAGGTCCGGAGTATCGGCTGCGTTACTTGATCTCCTCTCCTTCAGGCCTAGCGTAATGATTGATGCGTTGCGGATTTACTTTAATGTAATTAACGAGCCCATGTGACTTTTTCCCTTATTTAAATATTTTTAATTTTATAGGATGGAAAAGTTGGACACCATTTATCTATAATACTTATATATATAAAAAATGAATCCCAATTTCCCTTCAATTTTCGATTTTCATCACGCATGAACGGCTGAACGGATTTGGATGAAATTTGGCACAGGGGTAGACCATGACCTGGAATAGGACATAGGATACTTTTAATCCCGATATTCCCACGGGATCGAGACTTACGCGGGTGAAACCATGGGGCGCAGCTAGTTATTTATAAATTTTTCAGATAGTTTATTTATAGGTTATCTTTCTTATACGGTTACTGAGTCAGACGACCAATTAATTACGGAAGCATTTAGACAGTTCTATGCATTTTATTTCAAATAGTTTGCTTTTTTAGTCACTCATCATTACCCATATCAATTTAATTCTTTGTCGAACAAAAATTCAAATTGCCGTTGCAAAAATATTTCAGTAAAATAACCGTTACCATAAAACACATAAAAATCATCGCTTCGCCAATCACGCAGCCGGAAATTGCTTTAAAAATATTCAATATTATATACAAACTTCGCTTCCACACCGTTTTATTATATCAGCGGCCAGTAATCATCTTTAAACATTCTGTTTCAAGATTACTGAGAATCCATGTACACGCAACTGGGGATTTTAAAGACATTTTAATTTGATAAATTGTATAGAAAACGCAAGTACTTACCTACATCGTTAGAGACACGTGTCACTACTCAGTACAAAAAAACAGGAAAAGGTGATCGTTAAAATTTCTGCATGGGTCAACGCGAAGGTTAGGCACACGAGGGGACAAATTCGTCGATCCATGTCCATCATTATTGTACAGTGTACCGTTTATAGATGATATTGTACTCAAAAATAACTACATAGAACAGAATAGAAAAAAAAGAAAAATCCACATAAGTACGAGTTTATCGCTGAGATTCAGAATTCAATATTTTTTGTTGTCTCCTGTGAATTGTGAACAAGTGACAGATTTATTTGATACTAAAATGAAGGCTCGATATATTTATTTGGTATTCTACTGATCCTTTTGAGAATTCAGTGGAAATCAAATAGGTTTTTTCGGTTATCAATATTCACAATAGGTACCTATAATGGAATGAGGTAAGGGTACTTGTTACAAATAAAAATTCTGATTATTTATGGAAAAAGTGTTATTTGTGGTGGAAAAGTGCTTACTCAGACATTTCTGAGACAAAAAAAAAGGACTAAGTTAGAGATAGTTTTTAAGAAAAAAAAAATACAAACAGAATCATGCTGCTTTAAAATCCAACTACTTTATAATGATTTAACTTTAAGTAGTTTGTTAGTGCCCGAAGTTTGTATTACTTGTGTGTCAACATAGCGTCGGTATTTAACTTTATACAACCACAACACAAACCGATCATTAGCCTTGAAACGTCCACAAAAGACGAAGGAAAATAGTAAACAGTGACGAAAATAAACCATATTAATAGAACCAAGGAAACCCTCACTTACGACGCGATTTACTAAACGATCAAACGTTAAAAACTGTGATCAAGTAAATGGTCCAAAACGTCCATCGATTTGGCCGGAAAGCGGTTATTTCGATGCCCATTTCTTCATGGCCGGGAAAAAATACTCATTTGGGACATCCACCAGGTATATGGAGCGAAAATACTATCATTATACCCAAAGGTCTTCGTGAACCGTCCAAAATATTTATGTTAATTCCGTTTAATTATTTTTATTACAGAATATTTTGGGTCTTGAGAAGATCCTTTATTATTTTATGGTCTAAGATTATGTAGGTTTAACTTTAATCTTGTTACCTTCTTTTGTTTTGGATTACAATTACAGGGTAATTTGCCTAAAATAATGTTGCGCTCTACGATGAATTAAGGGTTTGCTAAGTAAGCGTCGGTGTATACTTGTGGCGCTCCATTTTGCAAACTATGCTAGCATAAAGCATTTGTTTTTGTGTTTTAAACAGGTGTACAAAAGATAAAATAAGTATTAAATGTTCAACATTATCAAATCAAAAAATTAATAACACTTAATCATTTCTTGGATCATTTTAACATTTATTGACTCAGTATCCTTAACGTCTTTTAAAATGAAAAACTTCCCTGATTGATATTTAATAGGCGACCGTTTGGCGTCGTCGTGCGGACACCTTGGCCTCCACGATAATTTGATCTAATAAAAAATTAAAAGCATTTCGAAAACATCATAATGGTAACAACAGCATAATTGCTTAATGGCAACCTTAAATTGTGATTCCATTATTATTTATTCATGAGCCGAACATCGCCGATCCTCACATGCGATCGAGCGTTTGCACCGAGCCCCGAAATTACCTATCCCATTATGTCATCAACCGTTTTATGAATCTAAATTCTTTATGATACGAATTAAGTATCTTTTTATAATGGACCATGGTTGCTTACACCCTCGATTAACTGTAATAACCGTTTAACAGTCCGCACAACTGAGTATGTAGTTTTTTAATTCTTAGTCATACTTTATTAAGTTTAGGTCAAAAATTGCGGAGGTCGATTCCATGAATGGGCATCACCCATCACCTAAGCGCATTTTGATTATGGTCATCAAATGAAGGAATGTATTTTAGCAAAATAATTTCAACTTATTATTTTAATACGCGATTTCCAGAATTGATATGAATCACAACATGGCCATGATAATGCTAAAGAGGATCATTTACTCGGGCAAATTTTTATAATTAGGGTATGGAATTCGGGGAGTCACAAAAGACAAAAACGTAATTGTTGGTATTCAAGAGTATGAAATCAAATGATTTAATGACCGTTGAGGTGCGCTGTGTTAATCAGACGTGGGTACAATTGATTGTTTATTTTGGCAAATGTTGTTATCTAATAGGCTACACGTAATACTAATTATTTATTTAAAAAAAAAAGTTTGTAAAAAAATTAAAGTCCGAGACCACTTTAAAGAATTTTCAGCAAAAATGCGTTTTTATCCTTTCTGTCTTATCTTTCATACTAATAGCTTTTTAATGTCATTATTGTTACACGAAAAATAGGCTCATACAGTAATTTGTATACTTTGAATTACAAAAGTCTTCTTCTAATAAAATAATGTAAATGTAATTTAATGATTGTGAACCTTCAAACTAGAATTTAATAGCAAACATATTGAATCAAATTCTCACCATCGTCGTTAAGCAGTATCACTTTCAATTAAAAAGCGATTTTGGCAAAATGTTGGTATCTAATAGGCTAGATGTAGGTATCATTCCAAAGACAGATAAAAAAATAAAATTCTCTTTCAAGCATTTTCTGCAAAAATGCTTTTTTTTTTGCATACTAATAGCTTTTTAATGTTATTATCGTTACACGAAACATTGGCAGTAATTTGTATACTTTGAATTACAAGGGTCTTCTTCTAATAAAATAATGTAAATGTAATTTAATGATTGTGAACCTTCAAACTAAAATTTAATAGCAAATATAATATTGGATCAAATTCTTACCGTCGTCGTAACTATCACTTTCAATTAAAAAGCAATTTTATAAAAAATACAACGTCACACGGTATAAAGGGTTCGATTAAACACTCGAAATTGTTTCTAAACGTAACGGTGAAAACAAAAGATAGTAATTTTAGAGCCAAACGTTTGGGAACCCATCAGGTTCGACAGCACGATCGTTGGCCCGTAAAATTAAATGCTAATACAAATTATTATATTCAAACTAGAATGTGCCTAACAACATTATAATGAGAGACCTCGGGAAATGAGATCGCTCGTAGCGATGACTAATTTGAGTAATTCGTGAATAGATCTCGATACTTTTTTTGCTCATTGTACCCAATTTTGAACACGGAACTCGCATTGTATGTAATTTAGAAACGTACCGTCAGTAAATAAACCGCTTTTTTGATGTTTTGTTTTAATTACGAAGGTATTGAAAGCTTGATTATCACACCGTGAAAATATTAATAATTATCATGGCGGCCTTTTGTGTTGTTTATTTTGTATCGTGGGTGCTGATGACTTGTTATTTATACGGATAATTGTTTCAAGTTGAACAGAGCATAATTTGGGTGTCGGGTATTTTCTGTTGCTATGTTATTTTGGCCCGTTATTGTGATGGTTATCATGTACCTAAATAATATCATTTAGGTACTAGATAACCAAGAGACCCAAGACACCCTTGGAGACTCAGGGGGAAGAAAGAAAAGAAAGAAAGAAAGAAAATACATTTATTTAGCACAGACACAACGTAACTACATGTAAAAAAATAAAAAAAAAATAAAAGAAACAATTTCAAAGTGTAGGTACCTAGGAAAAAAAGTGTGCCTCGCGGCTGCGCTAAATAGGCCCAGTTCAGCAAAAATGCCAGACAACTAGTGCCTGACGCTGGTTTTCAACTGGACCTGAGGTGTGTGTGGTGGGGGAGGCCAATCCACACGCCCACCACCGTCCATCCGTCACCTCACACTTTCGGGTCTGGTTGAAAACCAGCGTCAAGCACTAGCTGTCTGGCATTTTTGCTGAACTGGGCCTTTTTGGCGCAGCCGTGAGGCACAATCCCCTGATGTCCTACACTTTTACACTTTTTATTTGTTTCTTTATTTTATATTTTTATCTGCTGTATATTATGTTTATTGTGTGCCTTTTAGTCTGTGCTGAATAAATTTATTTTCTTACTTTCAATTTGCAGACGTAAAAAATTGAATAAGAATCTAGTATGACATGAATCAATTAGGTCGATTCTTTTAAACAAAGCAAAAGCAAAGCGTATGACTTTCAATGTGACCATAATTATGATGTCAAGTTAAACAATTTAATACCTATCTTCATAAAATTACACCAACTTGTTGAATAAAAACAGAGTAATTAAGTAGGTACCTAATAAAACACGTCTAGAACACTTCATACGAATGTGAAGATTACTTCAAAACCTAATTAAGAACTAAGTAGGATCAAATAGATATTCTATACTTAAGAAAGTCTAAACGAAGAGTCAACGTGTTTATCGAAAGGGGAAAGTTTTAATGAATACTTAGCTCGTGGTAATTCATTGTGTGCGACAGACGTTTACTAATTAGGTATAGTTTTCAAGTAATAACCTTTAGTTGGAAGAGGAGTTTAGATTTTTTAAGGGAACATATTAACAATATTTATATTAAGTATAAACCTGAAAAGTCCCATCCATACCTAAGAATCAGCCTATAAAGTTCCCACTGCTGGGACACAGGTCTCCTCTCGGTGAGAGGGAGTGGGCTGTAATCCACCACGCGGGCCCAGTGCGGGTTGGTAGATGTCACAGGTTTCAAATTTTTGGTTCTAGGACATGCCAGTTTCCTCACGATGTTTTCCTTCACCGTTTTGAGGGCAGTGGTGATGAAATAATTTACACAAAGGAAAGCCTGAGTTCGAACCTACGACCTACAATTCGTAAGTCGCGGCCATTACCACTTGGCCACCACTACTCTCTCAGAATCAAGATAACTTTATTTATGGCCATTTTCAAAGGCAAAATACAAAAGTGTTCAATTTAAATTGATTAAGAGTAAACATACCTACCTAACTAGATTTAAATAGCAAAGAAAATGATATAATTTTCCCGTACTCATTTTTCCCTCACAGGCGGTTTATTCTCTGCTATTATACCATACGAAGAACCGATACGCCTCTTGAAGCCACATGCCCGCTAAGTACCCATGCTTGTACTCCATAAAGGGTATATCAGACTCCAAGTAGAACAACTTGTTAGCCCATCGCTTGTAAGTGCTATAGAACTCCATTTTCCCCAGTTAGCTTGCGAGCAGCATCAATTTAATATACTTGGTCCAGCTATGTGCTTGTACAAGCCATCTTGAAACAATATTATGCGTCATGTGGTTTGTCAAGCTGTGTTGTTATATAGCAAATAATGGAAGATCTCTTGTGTAGTTAGAATATTATTTAGGCAGTATTCAGTCAACTGGAATTGAAGGTGGATGATTTTTTGATAGATAAGTTAAATATAAATCATTTGTGCCGAAATAGTCCGAACCTTGTTTTAAACTTACCATTGAGCACCATAACAAAAATCATTTCGTTTCCTACTTAGTTACAAAACATGGAAAATAATCTTGACTTAACTAAATCAAGAATTTAGTACATCCTAACATTTCACATTCAAGGTTCTGATGTTGCGTCATCCGCAGAATATCTGGCATACTTTGCGTTGAAAGGGTTGGGCCCTTTCAACGCAAAGTATGCCAGATATTCTGCGGATGACGCAACATCAGAACCTTAAAAAGCTCTTCAATATTTTACTAGCTTTCGCCCGCGGCTTCGCTCGCGTGGAGGTCGAGGTCGTCGCGCGGGAACGTACTACCAGGATAAAAGTATCCTTAATGTTAATCCAGGTCATAAACTATCTGTGTGCTAAATTTCATCCAAATCCGTTCAGCTGTTTTTGCGCGATTGAGTAACAAACATCCAAACACTCAAAAATACAAACTTTCGTACGATAGTACGAAGTACAATACGATATGAAGTATGATACGATAGTACGAAGTTCGAAGATAGATTCCGGGGACTACGTGTAAGGTTATGTACCTATAAGGTTATATGCTTACCAATATGCGGCTGGAGTCTGTCATAACATACAGCAATCCAATATCAAAGATACACAAGACGGAGCAAAGTGGAGGAGGCTTAAGTCGTGGAGCGATCTCTGACACGATGCAGGACGGTTAGAGACTTACCATTGTGCCTATATTGATTCAGACGGAGTGTTGACTAGGCTGAATTGTCGTAGGACGAGGGATAAGTGTTAAAGGTACAGCTTTAGTTTGGTTTGATCGATAATCCTGTATGACGTATCTTTAGGTGCAATGGAACTGCTCGAAACAAGACCGATTGTTTGGTACAAAATGGTGGAGACTTACTAAACCTAGTGCGAATAACGTTAGATAAAGCTATGGAGATTGACACTCCACAAATTCCACTCAAAGATTGGCGTACCAAAGAAAACAACTCAAAAGCAAGAAAGGAACAAAACATAAATAAATGATTTACAACACCACACGAACAAGTTTGAGCATATAACTTAACGACTACTAATCAGGAGATGACACAATAAAAGTGAAAAAAGAAATCCGTAGCATAAATATCTGAACAGGACTCCTTTCAGATGACGTCGTACAAGCATAAATATTCTCTGACTTCAATGAAAGCGGGGATGCTG
The DNA here is from genome assembly GCA_947522985.1 of Lithophane socia. Taxonomy (NCBI): domain Eukaryota; kingdom Metazoa; phylum Arthropoda; class Insecta; order Lepidoptera; family Noctuidae; genus Lithophane; species Lithophane socia. The sequence goes on along the minus strand of OX383262.1, from coordinate 12,361,359 downwards.
GACTGTAAGTAGTGGTTGGACTGTTCTTAAAGCCTGTTTTCTTTTTTGCCTTTATGGATGGCTTAGGAAAGTAGTGTTAGCATTGGTGGTTAGCAACAAAAGGCCACTTAGTCATCCCGTGCAAGATGGTAAGAGACTTGCCTTGTGGGCGACGAGGCGGGCAAGGGATTTTCTTGTCTCCTTATGATAACCAAAATGTATATTATACCAATGAAACAAGAAACACTAAATTAAAGAAAGCAAGTTTTAAATACTATAAATTAATTTTAAATACCCCCACGAACTTTTCATGCACCCATAAACACATGTTTTACGTACGTTACGTTGTGCACTACCGTAAACAGTGATTTTTCACACCAAAAATAAAAGTCGTTTCCCAGAAATTATTTTTGGGCAACGTTACTTAATTTGATGTAAAGAATGCATAGTTTACGACTATGCCATGGGTCTTTTTACACTCTGTATATCATCAAAAGCTGATTTAATTACATCATTTTATTTTGCTTATTTCTTATGAAATGTTAGAAGCAGTCCTAGAAAGAATTTAAAATTACAAACAAAATTCTTTTATTCAAAGTCAGTGGGTATAACCTACCACACAGCACCTCGCAGCATTTAAAAGCAAAGCCTTAAGTGCTAACCGCCGATTATCCAGATTATATGACCATTGTAAATCATCTAATACTTAGCCCTTTCCTCTGCACTTCGATAGGGGCCCGTATGAACTATGAACTATAAAATTGAAGTATTACCTTTATCACATAAAAGGGCTCCAGATCTCGTTATGTAGGTCCAACAATGGCGGTTCTGCCGTAAAAATTGCAAATAAGCCGCTTTTTATTATGGATGGGCCGCAGTAATGAGATGGACCGACGGAATTTATTGTACTAAAAATGAGTAATATCAAAATTCTGTATTAAGCTTTTAGTATTGGGTTCGACGGCAAAACGCGATGTGAATGATAGAGATGGGACTTCAAAACCAGAATAAAATTGCTAGGTATATGATGCAAAGTAGTCAAACAAGCCATGAGCTCGATTTTTAAGAGACGAAAAACACTAGCATGTAGGACCTACTAGGACCTAGGACCTACTAGGAACTGATACAGAAAACTGAAGCAGTAAAACTGATACAAGCAACTGAATAAGCAGATTTTTTTATTTTATTTCTAAAATTCACCCTGTATAATTTTATACCTACCTATGCTCACAGGATCGCAAGTCATGGACGAATGTTGTGATACTGATAGCAGTTTAATTAGTGACTAGACAAAGGATGGAAAGAGCAAACACCTTAGTATTGGCCTTTGTCAATCTAAAATAATACTATGAGGTCTGGATCGAAATAGCGAGACAAATAAATATAAGAGAGATAAGAGAATCATGATTAGTTCGCTAAATTGGAAAAAACATTTACACACTTATCTTGCTTATTTGGTGCACACAAAGCAAGTATGTTTAGGAATAAATTCAAAATTAACTTTTATGTTTAACTTGCGTGTTTTAGAATAACACAAACACATAAAAATTTAAGTTATTTTTTTAAGTCATATTGTTTAACTTTTTGCACATTTACATTTTTAAATTTGGTTTTAAGTTAAGGCTCCCGAAGACAGGCGCGAATTAATTCTGGTAGAACAATTTCTATGAAGTTTTCATGGAAATTGTTATACTAGAGTCGAGTCGCGTTGTCGTGTCGCGCCTGTCTGAGGGACCCTTTATACATTTCGTATAATATCACGTTTGTATCATCCAAAGAATAAAAGGTCTAATAGCACCTACACAGATATCACCATCACATTTCGAGTGTAAAGTTTAAAGTGTTCTATGATAATTTATGAAACCTATGGCATGAACCCCTACACGCCATCAACCGTTCACGAATTCCGACTTCAGTCTACTGCAGCTAAAACCACTTTTTTGCGTCATTAAAAATACCTACCTTTATAATATCAGTCATAACGTTAACAATATCATATTTGAAGCAACTTTATCGGCTTTTGAACATTTTCAAGTGTCTACTGTCCCTGGACAGTCAGACGGTTGTCCCGTAGTCTAGACAATGGAGCGTTAGATGCCAATAAGAACACTTGTACGGCACGTTGAGTACGACAAGTACAACGCTTTACCGAAGAATGTTTGCAAAGAAAATTGACTCGAGTCCATTGAAAACTGTTGAAGTTGCAAAGTTATCGAAATTATGTTTCAAATTATAGAGTGCTAAGCTTTGAAGTTGGGTTTCTAAGTATTATTTTTAATCTTAAAATACTCACGTACAGTTCTATTCAAACTTAATGACGGGTCGGAACATGAGGCGGGTCACTGCGCAGTAACAATTGCATGTGTCAGCGGGGGCGAGGGGTGGGGTACTGCGCAGCGCGAAACTAACTTCCGAGCCGCCATTAAGTTTGAATCGAACTGGACTTATTTAATATGTTATGTCGGGTTTAAAGTGTGTTTCTTTGATGTTTATAGATACGATGGCGTAAAAATTTTATCTATATCTATAAACTTGTCCACATCTACTCCAGTTTTCTAATTTCGTCATTCCAATTTCGCTAGATTTTTTACATGATTAGGTACCTCTCTTCTTGAAAACTTTTCTTCGATTCTCACTAGCGCAAATACTAGGCATACCTAAATATGATATGCCAGTACCTTAAAGTAATTTAAATACTCAAACACGCCTTTTCATTCCAGAAAGCCACCACTCACACTTTTTAAATTTAAACTTAAAACCGCATCTTCAAATCGAGGCGCGCTGCCAATAACGCGATGTTTCCAATTACCAGCAATGCGCAGTCAATCACAGCAGTGGCAGGCAGTTCATTTGACGTCACATCTCACACAACTTCTCATACAGTTTACTATGTGCCTTTAAGACCTCATACAGGGTGAAGAGATATCGCGGGCGCGAAGTATCGAACTTTATCGGTCTCATTACACAACGAGCTTTTACTTTGTTCCAAGATTAAGGCCCACTTGCATCACTAAATTTATGTAACGCTAAACGTATTTAAACCATCACTCGGTACTTGTCATATTCAAATGATTGACAGTAACAGTGATTTTTGGTGCAAGTAGGTCTAAATCTTGGAATGGCTGGAAGATTTATAGAAAGACTTAGGGTTAAATTTCATTTTTGTATTGAAAAATTTCGAAAATAAAGATCGAAATTAAAAAATGGCTTAATGGCCTAGGTCTAAAGAAAAACCTTGTTTTGAAGCCTTGGCCTTTTTGACCTTGTAATAAGCCATATGGCACAGCCTTTCACGTCCAAAGTGTAGTGACTATGGCGGGCGTCTACTGCGACAAGGCACAGGACACATCGACCTAACTAGCGAGTTATCGTCTATTGTTTTACCCTATGAAAACCCGTTTACCCTCTACCTACCTGCTACAACAACTTGCGACGTGTAGCCAATCGCGCCCGCTACTGCGCCCGCTGCAGCTCACCACTCATTCACTCTGGGTGAGGTGAAGCCCAAGGCTTACAAATTATACCCTTTTTTTTCCACCCTTTTTGAACCTTAAAATATTAGACGTTTTCTTAAAGAGTTTTGTGAAGTTTTAGGAAGTACAAACAAAATAAATTTTGTTCTTACAAGACTTTATTTTAATTAAGTGTCCATTACGTTAAATAAGAATTTACTTCGTAAGTTCCATTAAGTTACATATAATGTATTGTCAAACAAAAATTACAATTATTATCTTGTTAACATTAACATTATTGCATGCTCAAAGTTATTTTAAAGATATCAAAAACTTTCAATTGTTTTCAACTTAAACAAGCAATGTCATTTTAAGCAACTCTTCAGCTTAAAATGACAGACAGGCCATAGAACTTCAAGATTTGCAAAGGATAATATCATCTGTTATTACAGGTGCTAAAAACAGTAAACATACCTACCTACTATAATAGTGTTTCGAATAGAAGAGACCTATGATTAAATGTGCAATTGCTACAGTATTTTGGTCAAGATTTACTAGTTGTTAAGGTCTAATCTCGCTTAAAGCCGTGCACAAACCATTTTTCTTTCTCTGTGGAAATGTCAACAAGATTGTCGATAAACAGTCAATTCAAAAGGGGTTTACGCCTACGATAATTATAATTTTTTAAAGCGAAGTTTATCATACCAAGATCACAGAGCATTAGCATTATAAAGACTTATCTCAAAGAACTGTCGATACTTATGTCATATTTCGACAAAGGAATGATAATAAGTTTTTAAATTCTATATTATTGGACATTTATTGCTAAAATAGACAGGATTAAAGCTGTTTCACATAATACTGTTTTGTAATATTCCCAAATGTACGATGTTTTTCGACATAGTTGCACAAAAAACACAATGTTTTATTCAAACATTTTGGAAAATGTTTTTAACCGTATTTCATATTTATTTTAAAGACAGAATGACGCCTGTATAAAGAATTAGCTTCTACACGCGGCTTCGCCTGTGGGGAGGTCGAAAATTATCCCACGGGACCGTACTACCGTGATAAAAAGGGCCCTATGATCTCAGGTTATGGTCTACCAGTGTGCCAAAGTCCTTTCAGTCATAAAGGCGTGAAAAGGTAACAGACAGAGAGTTACTATAACATTAGTATGAAAGTATGAGGCTAAGTAATAACAGTTGCACGCTTCGATCACTGGCCTCGGTTGGTCCGTGGATGGGTGATCATCTTTACGTACCAAGACCCCTCTGAACCTCAGAAACCACGGTAAGCCGTTGGGCCCGACTGTCATTGGTTAATAGTCGTTACGGTTCGAAAGAATCCTGAAAGTCTGACAACCAGTCTTACCAAGGTGTATCGAATAACCCAGTAACTGGGTTGTGGAGGTCAGGTATGCAGTCGCTCCATGCAAAATATTAGTGTTCAGCTGCAACCGGTTAGACTGGAAGCCGACCTCTACATAGTTGGGAAAAGGCCTAGGCAGATGACGAGTATGAATTTGGTTATGTATGTAATTATGTAGTTAATAAATAGTTTATAGAATATAGATTATTCCAGACTATACCAATTTCAACTAGCTATAAATACGGTTGTAGTGGTAGGTAAGTACCGGTTGCTTTAGTTGACATTTCCTTAAATGTCAAATCAATTTGCTCAATTGACACTAATGTTGATGTTATTATTAAGGTGTTGATCGTAGTTTGTGATCTAATGATATCTGATGTGCTAGTCGTGAACTATTTAGCCAATAGAATCTAACAGAAACAGGATCATTGACAATGAAAAAGAAGATTTTAACATAAAATTGCTCCATTTATGTCTGATAAACATAATTAAAATTTAAAACACTAATGTCACGATAATAGCAATTTACAAGCCATCCAACAAAAGTAATCTCTACCCTTCACTTACGCATAGCCTCAACATAAAACACTTAATGCATTCATTACAGACATAAAAAGCCTGTCACGTGACTAAATCATTGTCAAGTCCCATGAAAAAAACACGAATCCTCCACGACTAAACGTGTATACATAAAAAAATACGGAGCAAATTCCAACTTACACAAATGTCAACTTTAATGACATTTGAATTAAGTTGATATCTGAAAAACACAAAGTGTCAAAACGGTCGTAACTCAATTTCAATTGCAGTGGAAAATGAACTTTGTCTACTAAGATTAAGGTTTAATATTCCAAAGCATGTCAAATCTAAATTTAAAGTAGCAAAATGCATTCTTATGTCTTACAGGTATCAATTTAAATATCTAGTTTCGCAGTACGCCGCGTACAATTATAATAACGAGGTCTAGACAATAATTGAATCGGATTACATACTGTTTTGACATTTGTCGAGGGGAATGAAAGAGTTCCATCGTGTAATCAAATCGGTTTGTATAGTAATTTTTTTATCAGCCATGACATGTCTTGAAACGATGTCGTCTTTGATATTGTTCTATAATGCTTGCTTACGGCTGTTAAAATGTCAAAGGATGAAATTGGACTTGTAGAGAATAAGTTATTGTGTTTTTTATTTGAACTTCCTTACAAAGTAGGCAAAGCTACCCCCACTGTGGAATTTGATAATACGTCTCTTTTCTTTATCATAAGTAGCTAAAAAGCTCAATTATTGCTGTTTCATGTGTTTCAGTTTTATTTCAAGCAGTGCAGAAAGAAAGAAAAAAGAAGATAAGGTAACTTTAGTAATAAAAACCGGCCAAGTGCGATCCGGACTCGCGCACGAAGTGTTCCGTACCATTATCTATAAACACGGCAAAAAAAACACGTTTGTTGTATGGGAGCCTAAATATTTATTTTATTCTGTTTTTTAGTATTTGTTGTTATAGCGGCAATAGAAATAATACATCAACTGTGAACATTTCAACTGTCTAACTATCACGGTTCATCAGATATAGCCTGGTGACACACGGACAGACAGCGGAGTCTTAGTAATATGGTCCCGTTTTACCCTTTGGTTTCGGAACAGAAGACATCTATAATCAGGAGCGTAGAACATGCAGCTGCACGTAGTGCCTGTGACAAGAAGGCTTCCACTCAGCATGATGCTGTTCTATGGGGGACCCATAGCACAACGCTGTTTTACAGTGGTCACCCGAAAATGGCATACGGAAACCAAGTCAGGTTTGAAGAATAACGCATTTTAATTTACAGTAGAGATTAGAACTAAATGAATATTGCTTCACCCGTTGAATACTAAGTAGGTATCTTATAAAACTTTAGCAAGTTACAACTAGAAAAAAAATACATTTTTCCTTTTAAATATTCCGTAGACACTCGAAGCGCGACCCGACTCTGGTGGAACAATTTCTATGAAAACTTCACGGAAATTGTTCTACCAGAGTCGCGTCGCGCCGTCGCATCGCGCCGGTCTGTGGGAGCCTTTACTTCAATTAAGCGGGCAGTGCAACAGAGCTAACCTATATTTCTCAATTGTTGCGTGTTGAATCGTCAATTAAATACTACTTTAGAACATTTATTCAAACGACTATCTGCTTCATTAATGCACAATTAATTGCTCTAGTAAAACCTCTCGCAAGATATGTTGTTACATTTGAAAATATTATTTCGTTGAAATTATTCGGTTGGAACGAGAGAGTTCTTTGAGTGTGTTTAATTAAATAAGTCTGCAAAGTAATGATCAGTTTAGTTAACCATAAGCTGGGCTTAAAGATTATGTAAATACCAATAAGATTAAGCAATAAAATCTAGAGATGAGATGAATGTAAAGATGGTCACCCATACACGGACCAACCTTGGCAAGCGTAGCTTAACCTGATCGATCGACCTGTGCGGCTGTCTAGTACTTAGCCGCGAGCCCTTTCCTATCGAGTCCATATTTTTTTATTTTACAAAAACATACATATTTTAGAAAAATAAAATACAATGCCGTAAAAACAAACTCGACCCATAAAGCAGCGCTCCAACCAGACTATAGATAAACTGGATTGCAACTAAAAGTTTTCTATTGAAAACTGCAAACCGTTGGCGCTGCGTAGGACAACCTCTAATTAGGAACTACGGCGGAACTGTGACCGGGTCGCCTCCTATGCTACTGGCCATTATGTAAGTACTAACGTAGGGCTAGAACTTTTTTCTATCTGATAAAGAACATGTGACTGAAAGTAGGTAGGTACGTCTCTATGCAAAATAAAGAGGAACGTTGTTTTGATGACGTGAATGTGACTGTCTTACTTGTTTAAATACAAAGGAGACTGAAACGATTACATACAATCTTGGGCCTAGGTGTAAGAAGATGAAAGTGGTGTCAATTAATAGCTTACATATTATCAACCGTTCACTGAAAATTCTGCGGATTTTGTCAATCTGAGAACAGAGATATTATAAGAGATAAAGAGATGGTTAGATGAGGTTATATTTACTTACAGACTGAGGTGCAAGCCATTGCCGAATAACTGACAGAATTGTTTCATCGTGTAAAGGTCGTCGGCCCAGTGTATTGCAGTGACCAGTAAATATCCCACAATTCACACAGCGATCCATAGGTATAATATCCAATCCACAAGCCGGCGGTAAAATCCAAAATAACAATTCCAAGTCAAACGTGTGAGCGATCTTCGGTAAAAGCAAGGGTCGTACAAGGTAGGCAGGGTCAGAATCCGTAAAATACAAAGCAGTGGTCGTGAAAAATGGTGAATTAACGGGAAAGCACTCAAAACGCATCGGAAAACACTAAACGAGTGAGCAAACAAGAACAGTCGGCAACTGTCTAGTGTCAATGTCAGTCAGCTGTCATGTCAGTGACATAGACTAAAAATATAAGAGAGATTTGAATCGATATGAAATCGATAATCATTAATATTGGTTTTTCAGAAATTAATTGATATTTGATTTATTAATATGACTGTAATTATATTGCATATAAGTATATATAGTGCATTTAATTACTTTGAGTTAATTGTTTAGTGTAAAAGTTTTATTTTCGTAACTGTGTAATCGGTTATTGAATCGATAATCTCACGAAAACTATCTTTCTCATATTTCTCCGCTTCCAGATTGAGAATTGAAGTGATTTTTCATATTCTTAGATAAAAAAATATGTCTAATTTTTTAGATCATATCTCAACTTATTACATTTGGGCCCCCCGTTTTCCATCTCCTTAACTTTATGTGATTACATTGTAAAGGAATTGTTACTATGGTACTGGTCATTGTGTACTAACGTAGAGCTTGAACTTTTTGTTTTTGCTACAGAACATGTGACTGAAAGTAGGTAGTTACGTCTCTATGGAAAATAAATAGGAACGCAGTTTTGATGACGTGACGTGACTGTAACTATCTTTTATATTTGTTTGAAACGTTTGTACGCCTTGCAAGGCAAAACATGTAAAAGTGATACAACACAAATTTTATACCATGTACAATGCTGTAATTTTATACAATGTTTTTTGTTCCAATATCTACTTACACCTATATTATTTTTGAGGTTTTGTTTATATCAGAATTTATATTGTGCTTCTCAAGTTTGGTCTTCTGCGCATTTTATGGACTTTATTTCAGATTTCTTAAGTAAATTCTGCTGAGGCATCAGCGATTATAAACGCTCACTAATTTCAAACACCATCATGGAAAAATAAAATATTAAAATTCGTATGTGCAATTCAGGTATTTCTTTACCTAGCAAGGCCGTTGGCAATATCTCTAATTTCTCCAAAAAGAGGTTCTATACTTTGCTTTCGTCCTTAATTTTCCACAAAAAAATAATAACCAGCCATCGAAAAACGCAGCCGAAAAAATATAGAAACTCTTTGCTATAAGGGCCGTAATTAGACGGTTTTATTACACACTTGCGGGAACGACGACGTGGGATATTTGGCTGCAGACTTCGTTAAGAGAACGGTCTAACCAGAGCCTGGAGTTTATTTCTCATTAAAAATAACGGGCACTCAACCCAGGGTGTGTTTAGGTTTCGCTTAGGTACCTTTAGTAACTGAAGTCTTGTTCAGACTTCTTGTGGTTTTAAAGACTACAGAGTACGTAATAAAAAATTGTCTAGACTATTTGAGTAGTCGTTAAACAGCAGAAAGTGCTGTGTACATTATTTTTAGTAGGTCTTAAAGTGTTTTGGAAGGTAACGCGTACTTAGGGTCGTAAACAGTCAGTTATCATTGAGAAAATCTTAACATTTTGTGTAAGTACTGGCAAAACCTGAAAATATCTAAGCGAAGTTGGTACAGTTTCGGAGCCTATTCTCGGAGCTAATTGTTTTTTTCAAGTATTACACAGTTTTGTCATCTTGCCTTATTAAATGAAGAAATGTGGAATACCTAAAAACAAAAACCGGCCAAGTACGAGCTGGACTCGCGCCCGAAGGGTTCTATTAAAGCGGCAAAAAAAACACGTGTGTTGTATGGAGCCCCCTTAAATATTCATTTTATTCTGTTTTTTACTGTTACTGTTGTTATAGCGGCAACACAAATACATCATCTGTGAAAATTTCAACTGCCTAACTATCACGGTTCATGAGATACAGCCTGGTGAAAGACGAACAGACAGACACACAGACAGACAGACGGACGGACAGTGGAATCTTAGTAATAGGGTCCCGTTTTACCCTTTGGGTACGGAACCTTAAAAATTGGTGATTGCAATAATCAGGTAGTCCATGTTTTTGGTGACGCAATCAAAAAATGAAATTAAAAATCGCTTTAAAAATCAAATTTCGCAATCATCTTGAAAGGGGGTGATATGGTCGTTTAATTACTTTCTATAAAATTCTCCACACATGATTCCATCAATATTTTCTCAAATCCATTATAGAATGCTGCGTCATAGAACTCATTTTTCACATTACATCGTGGGAAAAGCGTAATGTATGCAAAGTGCTGACAATTTCACGCTGCATCGATCTTCATACTATAATCTATCGGCGACTATCAACGGTAAGGAATAATAGGTCGCTGCAGCTTGTAAAGAAACTTTGCAAGGAAGCGCTGGATTTATTTTTAAGTGATATTGATCGATACTTGGACATACGATTAGCCTGTCTTTATTCATTTATCGAACAAGGGTTTATGTCAACTGTGATGTTATGATTGAAAGCTTTCTTTATCTTCATGCGAGAATCGTTACAGGCGTCTGAGAATTTTCCCGCATGCTGAGAACTAGTAACTAGCTGTCTATTTTCACCAATTCGTCTAAGATGCCCTCTACCTACTAGGTCTCTTTTAAATCATAATCTTGATTATGAACATAATCTTTAACGGGTCAAGTAGTCTTGTTAATTAAGCCAATAATAAGGACTACCTAATAATTGAGGCCAATTTGGAAATGGATCCGGTCATTAACAACTTTTAACTCGCTCGACATTTAAATAATCTAATGACAAGGTTTGAGTAAGTACATCACCCGCCTTTGTACTGGAATTGGAAGTGCCGCTTTATCCAACTTTTACGATCGATGTTCAAGTAAACACCGGTAATAATTACGTAAACAGTCTCAGATGCCAGTTACACCCAGCAAACGACTACATTTCCCACATAATGCTATCTTCGCTGAACTTTCTAAAGAAGATCTACGAGTATGTTGTCAAGCACAAGTAGGTAACTAAACATGCCATAGGAAGCAAAACAAAGGAAAACCACCGTCCGAACTCCAGACAGTGGCAAGGTGAACGATTCAACACGCCGTCTGCCACCGCAGGTCAACCGGGCCCGTTCGAGAACTTTCTATTGCACTCAGCAAATAAGTCGGGGACTAATTAGTACATTCGGTGGAACCGAACAGTCCCCGACAAAAGGGCCAAGTTTGCGATTGCGACACTATAACGAGCGATGCTTTGTGTTCTGTTCTATTCTATTTTGCGCTGGGAAACTGTGTGGCCTTTTGTTGATAATGTTTTAACTTTTTATTAATTTGTATGCTACACAAGTTTCTCTAATTAGAACTGATAAAAGTTAGCCGCATTTTTTCTCTTTTATTTCCTTTGTATTTTTTTATTGGAATTCATTCAAGTTTCCGAGTTGACGAGAAACTTTCTGAAATCTTTTTAACTAAAATAATGTTCGTTATCTTTCATAATATTATAGCACTAGTTACCAAAAAACTCGTAATCTCACATTTTAGTTTTCCGCCATGCATAAACATGAAAGAATTCTTAAAAAATAAAAGAGAGAGTGACTCAATTTCACACCTGGTTTGCTCCCTCGGCGTCCAAAGTTTCCTATGGGAGCTAGAAACGTGTTTCGTGCGACGGTGTCTGGTGTCACCTAATTAGTGCATGCGTTGACGCGGAATGAGTGGTGATGGAACGAATGCAAAGGTGCGGAGTGAAACGCTACGATGACAGTGCGGATGGCTCGCTTTTTGGAAAAAAATGTGTTGAAATAACGTTGGGTCTCGGTTCTCAGTACACGTGTACCTACATAAATGTAGATTGTGAAGGTGCATTAATTGTTCTTTTTATGGAGCTACTTAATAACGGTTCCTTTCGGATTTTAGCATATATGAACCTACACCTACTAACAAATTTCAGACATTTATTGGCGAATGAATAACATGGCTTTCAAAATACGGCCTGGATATCTTTACTAAACTCTCATAAACGGGCTCCAATAATATTTACTTCTACGAGGGATTAGTCTTTTACTAGCCAATTTAAATGTAAATGTAATTTAATAACATTAAGTCCATTAATACACGTGCGCACTGAAACTAACGACGTATCATTAGCAATGAAGGGGCACCCCACAGAATAAAGATACGCGAATCACTCTCAAAATGTCGCTAAAGCGTGATAATACGCAAACTCAGACCACATGTTTTGTTCACATCGAAAAATAATAATAAATTTTTGCCGGCTGCCGTTGTCGCTTCCTCGACCCTAGCGCCACAGACTAAAAATGGACCACACAAAATTTTGCACGAAACGGCGGTATGTTAAGGCCTGTGTGTGGAATTAATTTTACTAGGGCAGCATAAAGGGGGTTGAACACTCTATGAATTAGGGTAAAGGGTCAATAGTGGGCCAGATAAAGATGGGCTGCAACAAATTGTGAGCTCTCCAGCCTTTTGTTATCGGTCCCTGCTGTACTTAATTGTGCTTTTGTCCGTTGTTAGGGACCGTCCCGTGATTGGCCAACTTCCACTGAATTTGACCCGGGACTAAAATAATATACATGTGAAATGGTACGTAATTGATTTCGTCTCCGTTCCAATTCCATTCATATTTGGCTTCAGTAATTTTCTTATATTTGAAAATATCTTCATATTAAAGGTTTCACATATTGGTTTCGATTTTTATAAAACGTTACATACATAGGATATTTATCATTTACTTTGATCTAGGGTCACTAGCAAATAGTAATGAGACAAATGAATAGGGCACTTCGTAGGTGGTCGTGTTCTACGAGGTATTGCAATATTATAAAATGAATAGGCAATTCATACGAATGAAACAATTGAACGTAGAATTTTGAAATTGACCATCAGCTGTGCCCATATTATATTAACTATGATGAGGCCTGCTGTCAAAATAATTGCTTTGTAAACAGACTTGACTAGGGCCTTAGGCATAAAATAAAGCCAACAACAAAAAGTTTCATTTCATTGAACTAATTCATTTCTAAGAAAACACTAAACGAAACATAATATCGAAAATAGATAATAAAATTATAGTATTTTATTATCGTGTTCGTATTACAACAGAAATGTGGCACTGTGCCCTGTCTCCACCTTATAGTTTAACCACATGTTGGAGAAGTTTTCAACACATGTTTAATATTATAATAATTGGTGTCCATCATTTTTTGTTCCCTCAAACGATTGCCGCCGATCTACTTTCGGAATCGACCAACAAAATTATGTCCGTTGTTCTTTTTATTTGCGCAAGGTTTAATTGAACGTTTTTATTTAAAAGAAGTGTATGTCTTAGGTTTGTTTTGATCTTGTTTTGTTTCAAAATAAGTATTTTGATTTTCTTCATCTGACATACTTTACCAACATTGAGTTCGTAGAACAATTTAATGCAACGAAATATGTGCAAACATTTTAACAAGTAATTAACTGTCAGCCTATTTGGAACCAGTTTTTGCATAAGCCACGGTTCCATATTAGCATAAGCGTCCATACGAATTAGAGCTTAGCCTACACTCTAATAGCTTCGAGATGTTAACGCCCACAAAAGGTCGAATGAAATTAGTTCTTGCACACTGTCATTTGAAAATTACGTGTAATCAATCGTTTCTCATATTTACGTTGTGTAAGACGCCTTTAAATATTAAACGCATAGAACATAGCTAGTAGTATTTAATTGCAGGTAGGACTTCTAATTCCTTCTACGCCCATATAATGTATGCCTTTTTATTTTTCACATAGCGGAATACACAGTTCAATTAACTCCTTCTGGCCTGAGGTCATTAATTTGAGAATTTGATATACTTGCCAGTTAAATCTTCTTCACCACAGTATAATAAAGTTCACTTTGTAAAGTTACCGGATTTTATCCGAGTCCACCCACCGGTGACCATTCCTTGCGTTGAATTTTTGATTCATCTATTCATCCATACTAATATTAAAAATTCGAAAGTAACTCTGTCTGTCTGTCTGTATGTTACCTTTTCACGCCTGAATCACGAACGGATTTCGATAAAATTTGGCAAGGAGATAGATCCCGGGGATGGACATAGTTTCTACTACTTTTTATACTTTTTATCGAAATACCATGCGGGTGAAGCCGCGGGAAAAAGCTAATAAATAATAAAAACATATTTAAGGTTCACAAAAACAATTTTTCCAAGTAAAAAATCAGCATTACAGAAAAAAGTGTATCGTTGGTGTCCATATTAGAGAAAAATCATTGTATCCACAGACACCAAACGTAGTGATTTAACTTAACTACTCATTAGTTTCCGTAATATCCTTCACAGCATCCAGCCAGCTTACTTCTACTTAAAATTATTTCATATGAGCCAATTAAAATACAAAGGGGCAAAATCTGATAAGAAGCTTAATAATTTACTCATTGTTAACTCTCCGGTAACTTCAAACAGTGTTTAAAGTCTGCACCCGAAACAAAATCACGTGTAGTCAACGTTCCCATTTAATTTTATACCTTAATTTTAAACCCTTTTGTCGTTTTATCGAATTAATATCTCAATCGCCCTAATCATCTCCGCAATGACCACTTCTGAGTGCTATCAGCATATCATACCGCTCTTCATGCCACTTCGTGGCTAACGCACAATCGCATTAGAGTACGCCTCAAAAACGGGCTTTCACCGCGAATCGCCATCCTAAATAAACAATAGCTGGAAGGGGGCACAGCTTTTAAACGATCTCCAGCGGCTCAGCTGACAGATTAGCTCACCCTATTAGCAAATTTATATCTGCTGCTTATAATGACACTTCAAACTCTTTAGGGCTATGCATTAAGAATCACTTTCGTCTGAATTATGCAGTGCTTGTAAGAAGTTGATGTTGCATGCAGATGGGTTTGTCTGATAGGTGGTTATAGAATTTTTGAGGCGACAGAGGGGTGTGATCCAGACACGTGCTAATGTAGCTCATAAGTTTGATGCTTTTATTTTTATCCCAAACTGATGTTACTTTGATTGGAAGTTGTATGTAGGAGGAGAGTTTATTCATAAAATGTCAGAGGATTTGCTAAAAGGATGGAAGTTTGTCTACTCAGAAACTTAGTGGATAGACAAGATCAAACAAACCCATTTATTTGGAAGGTTTTTAAAGACTTACAAAGTAGATAGAATGAATAAAATGCTCTTTGAGTGTTGTACTACTTACGAGAAACAAATTGAAAAACAACTTCTTACCAGTAAAGAGTAAACACAGTATTATTTTAAGTATTTATTACAAATGTTAATACATCTATTTGCATAAAGAATAATTCAGCTTAGTATATTATTAAGGCACATAATGTTGATTTAAATTTTGAAAATGCAGAAACTGACAAAAATTAACCAATAAAACAAAGAACAAAAAATAATTTAAAATCAAATTGAATATTTCACACACGGACAACAGCGCTACTCGTTAAGTTGGTAAGATCCTCGTGGGACGCGAAGCACATGCGTCTCGTTATAATTAGCGAACAATGTTTGGCTTTAGCAAATCCCTTTGGGGCGTAAATTAAGAGATTCTGCTCTCCGGACGGCTTATGGATACATTTGCGTTAAAGCTCCTGGAGGACACAAACATTCACGTTATTTGTTCCTGTTTGTCCTGTATTTGCATGCCCCTGTTTCTGGTAAGTCCGAAAATTATTTATTTCCATATTTTTGACGTGTTCTGCATAAACTCGTGTTTTGATTTGGTTCAAAGTCAATGGTCTCATCTTTGTTTTTGGTCTGGTCTGTTGTGTTAATCCTCTAAGAAGTATCAGCATGTTGATGACGCACAGCTTCGTTAACGATTTGATGAGTTCAAGAACCTATCTTGTAAAGTTCTTGTTGTTACGTAGGTTGTTTAATTATACCTGCGTAGTTACTAATTGGCCTCAATTGCAAATCATTTGAAATTGATTTCAATGATTTAGCGTCGTTTGAACTCGGAACTTAACGTGACGTTAACTTTGGAACTTTTTGATTTCATTCTATTGAGGACGTGAAAAAAACGCTGCAAAAGTCATAGTACAGTACAACTTTTTTCTTAATGTCCCTCGGCAAACTTCGTGTTTCGTCAGTCTTTCTATCAGTTGCCGTTTGCACTTGGTGCGAACCGGACGCTCTCATTCGACTTGGAAGTTTAGAGAGTTGTTAATACTCTTTTATCTTAATGTTATTTATTTAAAAAATGGGAGGAAACAGTATAAAGAAAATAGTTTTAAAGTTCATATAGTTCACACGGAAATAAAAAAAACAAGCATAAAGTACTTAGTTCTGAATTAAAATAATTGTACACCATAAATCTAATAATTGATGGACATGGAAATTAGCATCCGTTTGTATTCGGAAATGCGATGGTTATTAATATGTTTTTGTTAAAGAATTTACCCAATGTTTTAATATGAGCGTGCAATAAATTTTAATGTAGGTTAAAGTATTACCGGGCCTATAATAAATTAACCGTTCCTTGCATTTTGCGTGCATCAACGTAATGTCCTGGATTTTACGTTTGACCAGCTATGAAATTTTTGTTTTTAATTTCATACGACACATGAACTTTTTAAATTGGGGCGTAAACAACCGAGTCCTTAACTTAAAACGATAACCGAAAAGGTTATCTGACGTTGAATTAAAGCTCCTTACTTATTTTTCAAAATGACTTCGTTTAATGAAGATTATAATCAATAAACTAATAATATATACGAGGGTAACAGTAAGGAGTATAAAGACGTAGTATACGAAATTGGATTATTTAAGTGTGATATTATATTTATCTAAAAGTAAATAACTTAATGACATGCATCATACCTAAAACCAAGCTCAATTAAATAGGAAACGTCCTAATGAACAAATTAATTTCCGTAATAAATATTTAGGTAGTCTAATCTTATAACACATCCTCCATAAATCAAATCTTAAACAACCTAAATCATTATAAATCCTGAGTGCTTAAACTTCATAAAACCTCGCAGCCCTTTCCTAATGTTTATTTTACCCAGGGTTCCTCAGATTTATGAACATTCACATTTCGTCTGTCAACGTTTACATACGTAATCTTGTTTGAATATCATCTCTGCTGGCCGCTGTTATTTGCATATTTCTATTATTGTCATTGAGGTCTATACGACCCTCGTTTGCTCCAAAATCAACACGTGGCGAACCGCCAGATAGGTTATTGTGGGAGCGTATTGTATAATGATATTGTTGCAATGCTATGTGGCGTGAATTTGCCAAGTATTAAGGGCATTTTTTGCGTCAGCGTTTTAGGGCTGTTTCGTGTTTTTCATGATTTATTGTTCGTATTTTTTTTGTTATGAGGTTTGGGGAACTGATCCTTACTTTATTAATGGCAGTTATAGTCTGGATAGTGAAAGACTGACCAACATTGTCATGCTTATTGTACTGAAACTGACTAATAAAGAATTTTATTCTACCTCAGTTAGTCTAATTGGCTGCTTCTTAAAAATAATTAATGTCATGCACTTAGTTCGTTCAAAAATCATTTTATCCATGAAATGTACGTGAAAGTCTTGACGAACGGGTAATTGACGTAAAAAAAGTAACAAGGATGTCCCGCCATCGCCCGACTGACGCCTGTCGAACTTTTTAATTAATGAGACCTTTTTTCAAAATCTTTCGCGGTGTGAACTAATAGAGGACAAGAAGACATGTTCATTAACATATTCAGGATTCCTTTGACTCCATTAGTCGGATATTTTAATTGTTTGTTGGTCTCGTTGGAGACTTCGCAGCTGTTATCCGCCTACCGCGTCGAGCTATTTCCAGACAAATTGCTTTTAAGTTGCTCCACTGTTTCCCTAATATCCTAAATTTAAAATTTATTAGAAAAGTTTAGTTTTTGCTACTGCTTTATTGTCGTATGCTTTCAGAGATATATTTGTTTGGAGAATGTAAATTGTTGATATGGCGCCCATCAACGAGGCGTGGGTATTCGTCTATTCATAGTTCTGGTTGTATTAATAGAAGTAATTTCATGGTTATTAAGGATTGAAAGAAACTTAGTTTTTTAATGACTGTCGTAGGTACCGCACGTGTAGAGATTTTTTTAAGCAAATGCTTTCAAATGTCACGTACTGTACCATGACACTTTTTTGTTTAACTTGCACTTTTATACACAAATTTCAAGAAAAAAATTCGCCAACATACAGATCATACCATTATTTAACGTTATAAATAGGTCAAATTAAAGAAAAACATGCTCTCTCGTTGCAATGTTGCGAGTTGCGACCAACAAAATTCAGGTCCAATGAAGTTATATTTTGCATCAATTTGAATAAAAATGAATTATCGTGTCGCATACAAACTCCGAATTAGTTTTATTATTCATGAGAATTCAAACAAACAATCACGCTAGCGAACATTCGTTTTCTTCAACATCAAAGCTATAATTCACTTTATCTAATCAAACGTTCCCCAAAACAATTTCACAGCGATTGTCTGCTCTGCACCCCGGATTTGAGTACCACCCCATATATCATATTCAAATGATAATTCAATACCGTTGTGATTTCTGACCCCGAGTTTGGGGCGGCCGATAAAAATACATAACATAATCCCAATAAGCATAAAATTATTATAAGGGACGGCTTATTTATCGCTAAATAATTTATGCCTTCATAGATTATAGTGTATAAGCCACCCAGATCAACGATTAGAAAATCTAATAGAATATTAAATTAATGTGTGGTTCCTTATCTAATGTGAGAAGTCGCGTGGCTGATGGAACACATTAACTATTTAAACTTGATTAGGGAACATTAGAGTTTGCAATAGAATTAAGGACTCTAAATTGTCACAACCCTATTTCTATAATAAAATTTAGTGGTTTTAGTAATGAAAAATAAATTGGATTTAGAATACGCAAAGGGTTTCAATAATCCTAAATGTAGTTATTGTCAAACAATTCAAGTATTTTAATCTCATAAAAGTTGTTTCGCGGAGTTTTTGTCCATTGAGAATTGGATAAGCAAATTCGATAGTTTTTATTAGACTGGGCTATAAAATAAATTACTTTCTTTTAAAATTTTACTTTTGTATTTCGGTTTATAACAGCAAAATGCCAGTACAATATCGCCAGCATTTTAATCTTATTCAGTTTTATAAATTAAATTCCAGGGAACATTTAATTTCTAAAGTATTAATAATGGTCTCGAAGTCTCGTTCATTTGTTTTAGATAATTCACGGATTTTTTTTTTAAGTTTAATTTAAGCTACACCTTTTACTAGGTAGTTATTGACCTTTTTTACGAAATAGTCAAATTAGTTCACTAACTAGTTATGGTTTATAACAAAATATTTCCTGCTCTGTGGTATGTCTATATCCTAACCCAATAAAAATCTTCCCCAGAAATATAAATTATGACTAAGTATTCGTAATTTACCTATTGGTAAAACCAAAACTTCGCTTTCAAGAACCCATTCTCAGCTACACAAAAAATAATAATATTAAGGAACCTATTTGCGGACGCTGAGCAAATAATAAAATGGAACGCAGGAGCTTCTGTCGGGAATATTCAGTTACACCAAACACAACATAACCCATCAGTTTAACTCGGTAACTCTCGGGTTACGGTTAAGTGACCGACCACCGACTACCATTAAATTGTTTTCTTTGCACACTATACGTCTTACACAACAAATAATAGCCCTTAATGGCGGCTGAGATAAGAAGGACACGATATATGTACCTATAGGTATATGGCAATGTTGTTAAGTAAAAGGTAATTAAGTGTGTGTTAACATCGATATTAGATAAGCTGTAAATTGTTGAGACCTCGTTGGAGTAAGTGTGGAGTCTAACAACAGTAAAGGTCGTTAATGACAATGTCATTATCATTATAAATAGGAAGGTACGAACTGGAATGAGTGCGAGAGAGAAGGATATTCGCATTTAATTAAGAAAGGTAACTTTTCTGTATACAACAAAACCTTTTGTTAAATTGTTACACTCTGTCCGATTTACTCACATTTGCTTTCTTTTATATCGATTAGAGTTCTTCTAACTGCATCATATTCTGTAGTTTCATGGTGTGCGACGCCTCCAGGGTTGCGAGAAAGTCCGAAAGGGATACTGGGACCTTGGCAACAGGCAACTGAAGGAACACGGGTGGGTTTTGGTCAGTAAGTCTGACATGCCCTTCCGCTCTACCCAGAGCGGGAGAAGTCATTGGATGATTTCCAAAGTCAAAAAAAAAAAAAAAAATGTTGTGCGACGCCTCCCAGCTACACCCGACCTTATAAAGGTACAAAAGGACCGACCGTATAAGGTAGGTAGATAGGCTGAGTTCATTCATAACTGCATCATTATTAACATACTATGTTCGTTATGTGTTTCTGCAATAAGATAAGTAATTGTTACTATATAGCAGTCACAAATTACATTTTTTGCCATTGTCGTTGTAATTCCTACACTAATTCAAAAAGCAAAAACATATAACTAAGTAACAAACGACTTTAGTCAACAAAACTCTAAACGAAGTCAAGACAAAATTCTAAAAGGAGTTAAGAAAATGTTCGAAATTCGAATTGAGTTGACTGAAGAGAATAATGATTGGTTCTTCTCCCTTCCGTCTTAGCGAAAATGGGTTAACGATCAGAATGGTACTAATTAATGTCATCATACAATTGTTGTTTCTAATATAGCTATAAATAGAGATCAAAATGCTGTAAACTAATCTGATGTAGAAGACTTATTATAGTTATACTTATACATTATGTTCTTGAATTGGATTTATGTTATGTTTACTTGGCTTTAGAATAAATATAGTTTGGACTTGAGGAACTTCTTCGTAGTGGGGTTTTGTCAACTTATTGCGAAAGATTAACATAATATCCTATACTGAATGACCAATATTATATTTGTCTAAATCCATAATTCATACTTTTATAAATTAATTCGAAAGTAACTCTGTCTATCTGTATTTTACCTTTTCACGCCTAAATCACTAAACGGATTTCGACAAAATTTCGCAAAGAGATAGATGGCACCCTGGGGAAGCTACTAAGGCTACTTTTTATCGACATACGAGCCGAAGCCGTTGGTGGAAGATAGTAGTTTGTAATCACGTTCTCGAAAACGGCTCTAGCGTTTTCGAAGAAAGTTGCAATATACGGGTTTACGGGGGCGAAAAATCGATCTAGGTAGGTCTCATATCTGGGAAAATTAGTTTTCTCTATTTTGTCATGAACTAATCATGAACAGAATATTAATAAATAAGTTCTTGAAAAAGAATAAATGAATTTAAAATAAAACAAAACTAATATTAATGGGGTCTGAGAAATAGGTGGCTAATCTAAAAGCAATTACCTCTAGAATTCAAATGAATAAAACTTTAAGTTTGTTATTCAAATACAAAATAATGAAGTTATAATATTATTCTTCGTAAGCTTAAGACTTTTAAATACAATTGAAGAGTGAGACAAGTTACACAGCTCGATTATAGAAAAACAATTTATTTTTAATCTAATTGGATTTTTTTTAATGTAAGTAATTTATTTAAAAACATAATGTTTTTAATTTATTGTATTTATTATTCAAGCTTTAAATAAACTCTAGTTAAATAGTTAAGCTCTAAATACATAGATAAGCTTACAATAGTTAATTTTCAGGCCTTAAATAATGGGCAGCAACGTCGTACTTCTGTTAAATACAACTAACACACCTTCTCCTCCACATTTTTATGCCCATCTGTGCCCAAGTGTGGAACTCTCTGCCAGCGTCTGTGTTCCCTTCAACGTATAACCCGTCTGCCTTCAAGAGTGAACAGGCATCTTCTGGGCGACGCTTGTTCCATCATAGACCTCATTCATCGCTTTCCACCAGGCGAGATCGAGGTCAAGAGCGGGACCATTCTTCACCAAAAATAACACGAACACCAAACGAAGCAATTAATGGTAATCCTTTACTATGACGTTTAAGTATGATCAAATAAATCATCATCATTATCAGCGTATAAAGAACTCCACAAAAAAAGATAAAAGCATAATTGGCCACAATTCTAAGCTTTGAATCGATCTCAATACCGATCACAAACCGCGAGCTTCACTCGATTAATCATAATTAAGTAAATCATTTATCTATTTATCATTCACTTCCACAATATTTATCAAAACTGACAGATGAAAGTGACAAAATTAATACTCCGTTTGGCACCAACTTTGTCGTAATATATAACTCTTTCTAATTAACTCTAATGAAAACTAATTTTATCGTCACGGCGATCGAGAAACGAGATTTGTGAGATAAACTTTTCGATGGATATCTGTTCCGCTGGTGTCAATGAGAAAACTTAAATGTTAAGGTACTACTCTGAAGCGGTATCTGTGGCACATACCTACCAACATAATTTGTAGGTATGTATATAAAATCAGCAACCGGTTGACATCAGTATCACGAATAATAAATGTTCAATATGCGTGATCAAATATTCTCCGACCGTCAGTTGGTTATTGGTTTATAAGGAAACCAGTCACTCCTTTAAAAATCGGTTCGACACCACACTTGGTTACCATCAAATGAAGTTATTATTAAATTAACCCACTATCGTATGTTGCAAAACATGGATCTTATAATTATTAGGCATAAATATCACTGAGTGTCACGGCCTTTATATGGCTTTTATGGTGACCAATAGAGTAGAGCTTCTGCTCATGCTTATGCATGAAGAGATGAGATTCAGAGAAATGGTTTAACTTCTGGTCTGACATTATCAAATAAGGACCATATTGTAGAAGTCTAACATTTTATTACAATTGCCATACAAAATAAAGCCCTTGAAATTAAGCATAATGTCCCCGTAATAGAAAAAGACAATAAAACATATATACATAAAAAAAACCTAGACAAAGCCCAAACACATCGAGACACAAACAATAATGAAAACTAATTTTATCTGCCCAACCATCTAGAGCCATTAGATCTAACAGATAAACATTTAGATGATCAACAATATTCATTATTAGTACTCGTTCCATACAATTGGCTCGTTAACTTCGCTTGAGTATCGCTAATTGTTGCAAATGGCCGCCAGTTAGAATGACAATAGAAGACGGTTACTATCGACGGTACGAATGCACTTGTTGTATCTGGGGCATCGTTATTTGCAATTGCTGCTGGTCTGTTGGCTTAATTGTACAATACCTATTGGTGTTGAGTTTCGAGTGGTATTTTTATTTACTTTTGTTATAGTGAAAGTATTTCATTTATATTTTGATCACTCTTCTTGCCAGAGATATTGAGTTCGACTTACGACTCTTTTTCACCAAAGTAATAATGAATATCAGATTCTATGACGTCTAAAAATATATTTGCGAGTAAATCAATCAGGACCAATCCCCTCTAATATTGTGTAATTTAATGTTTTTCATTGTTTGTACAGAGTCTTTTGCTTTTTATTAACGAGTAGCGACCCGCTCCTGCTTGGCACGGTTTTTACGACTTAACAAAACATCAAGATTTCTTAGTTATGATATGTAACTTTAATATTAACATATTAAACACAATAAACCTTCCGGAATACATTCTTTAAACGATGGTGAAAACCTCATCAAAATCTGTTGCGTGGTTTAGAAGAACAACGCGGACATACAAACGCGAAAAGCGACTTTAATTTATGATTATGTATAGATTCCATCATTTATACCGATTACTTTCACATTTTGTAACGTTATCTGCCAGTAGCAAATTGTTTTATTATCTCGATTCAACTCTTAATGGAAATATGAATGTTTGAGGAAACATTATTTGTACCAAATGTCTAAACTCCGAAATTATAATTAATAATAACTTTTCCTATCTATTAAGTTAAGCCGAAAACGCTTGAAACATTTTACTCCAAAATATTGTAGAGCCTTTAAGATTAAAGGAAAGTACCATTGAAGTTCCAAACAGCAATTAACTTGACAACATCAATATTAAACAAGAATTGTAAATACATAGTTTTAGAAGATTGGTTACAAAATTATTATTTATTCAAGAGCAGATTTTAGCAAAATTTTAAGTGTTTTCAGTATAAAACACTGTCATTATTTATATATTTTTAACCTGTGCTATCCTACTGCAGGGCAAAGACCTCCCTTTCTCCTTTCCATTCCTCTTAATAATTATAAGACTAGAGATGAAGAGATTAGAAAATCTTATTATTAACACACACACACACATGCACAATAATAACACATTTTTTTTTCTAAATAAGTTATCCTAATTATAATGCTTTCACGATAAAACGGCTGAACTGATTTGGATAAAATTTGGCACATGGGTAGGCCATGACCTGGGTTAAGACATAGGATATTTTTATCCCGATATTCTCATGGGATCGAGACAAAATGTGCGTAAAACTGCGGAGCATAGCTAGTAACGATATAAATACGGACAAGACAATGATCACTAGAGCAGTTTCCATAAAAATGCGAGTAGGTGTCTGAAATCTCAAACAGCTCATCAATCAAAACAAATGTGGCGATATCTACATCGCCATATGTGGACTACGCATCAAAGACCTGACGTCACACAAAAATCCTGACGTCACATAAATCCGGCATCGCGCAATTGAAGTTTACCGTGTAGTGGACATAATAATATACAAAAACCCAACATCAATCGTTGAGCAGTTGCCCGCCAGACACAACATCCGTCTGGTAGGAGGATCCTCCCTTTTCTATGGTGGATGAGGTAACTGTACACCCTGTTTCTCATACTCCTAAACAAAAATATTGGCCAAAAGGGTAATCCGTCAACTCGTCCTACATACCCACGGCCCACCTAAGACGACTTGCAGAAAATCAAAAAAGAACGTCCTAAATGGGCCGTACATGTAAGACGAGTTGACAAATTACTCGGCCAAAAATAACTAGATCTCGGCTATGAAGGACATTGATAAAAACAAAGAAAACGAAAATATGGTAATATCACTTGCCAATCTGCAACTATGCATTACAAGTCATTACCATCATTCTACAGTTCCCATAAAAATATAGTCTTAACATCTAAAAAAGTAATCTTCGAAATTATCTTGGAGGCAACTCACTCCGAAGAAATAAGAGAAATAAGAGGGAATATAATCCCATCTTATTATAGAGGTTCAGACCCGTTGCAAACAATTCAAGGGACAT
Source organism: Lithophane socia (assembly GCA_947522985.1). NCBI lineage: Eukaryota > Metazoa > Arthropoda > Insecta > Lepidoptera > Noctuidae > Lithophane > Lithophane socia. The sequence goes on along the minus strand of OX383262.1, from coordinate 12,336,171 downwards.
TTTTTCAATTACACTCAGCCACCGCGAATGCAATCAGATTTTCATTTATTTACCCGTAACTTGTAATTTTGATGTTTCCTTTTCTTTTTTGCTTAATACAGCCTCCGTTTAACGTATAGCGGTCCTACGTGGTTTAATTTCTTTAGTTTTTAGTCCCTTTGTGTCATTATGCGTAATATCGTGCAGGGAAAAAGGGCTAGAAATGTCTATATTAATGTTCTGGGTAACATTACGTATAAGATTTGTAATATAAAAAGGAAATTATCAATTTATATATCTTGATAAGGTACTTTATTATAACGATTGGACATTTGAAAAATATGACATTTAATTTCTAATTTTAATTTTATTTAATATTTTATGTAATTCCAATACAAAAGAAGTTGACTGTAGAATAATTATTGTGTAATTGTAATTATAGTTAATCAATCTTGATAGTATTGACATTGTAAATCTTTATTATTATTATCTACGAGTACGTAGCATCTCTAGTATATTTTTTCTTTTGCATGCCTTTTGGTTAAATATGGCTGTTGCTATAGTATATTTTTTATTTTATGTCACCATTATGTACCCATATTTGCAAAATAAATATCTTATCTTATCTTATCTTATCATTTCAATATTAGCAACTACTCGTACATTTTGTAAACATATGAGTTGAAATCACAAGGTTTCGATGTTATAAATTATTATAAGGTCTGATGGTTGGTAAACAAGGCTTTCATACCGCTGTGTAGGTTAATTTATTTTACGCTCGTGTAGCATCGAGATTCAATTTATATTATAGGTTAATGTCACAGCTTATAATTATAATTTTAACGTCTCTTGCATGATTTTTTTCGCTTTAAGTAAAAATATATGACTACATCAGCATATATTTATAGTATCATACAAATATTATTATATCATACAAATATTTTATGCAATCTAAAATAAAAGGCATAGTTTGACCGAGACCGCTGTACGTGTACCGCTCTTCGGTACCTATATGCGCGGTGAGACGAGGGGGCACTGCAGGCCGCTCATTCGTCAACGCTGCCGCTGGTGGCCTCACCGCGCATTCCTAAGGCGTGGTCCGCGCGGAACTGCAGTCTCGGTCAAACACACCTATGTTCGTTTGTCTAATATTCCTTATAATATTACATAGTGACCTGCCCATACCAATTAACAATTCAAATAATACAAACCGCGTAAAATGCTGTTATAAACACCAACCTGTATAATTGAAATCAAATATTTGGTGGATTTGATTCGATAACATAATTGATTGCTAGTCATAATTAATCACGTGGTTACTCATGAATGCAAAATTGAATTTCAGAATCAGATGATGCCTAAACATCGATTTGTGTGGGCGTAATCAGTCCTCATTACGCCCACACAAATCTACTCTAAACTATAGTAGTAAGGGAAATACAAAGGAAAAATAAGAATATCATGAAATGTAAAATACTGCAAAAGGAGAGCAACATATAAGCAGGTAAAAAAAATCCTTGGGATAGTAAGTAATACAGGAGTAATTCCTGTATTACCTGCTATTGCTATTATGGCTAAAACGATACATGGAATGGAGATTTAAAAAAAAATATAAATCGGTCTGGTGATTACGCAACTGAGTGAGTAAACAAGAGTATTTACTGATACATACATCATAGAAAAGAAGCTGCAGATACATCACAATACATTAAAAGGCAAATTGATGACGAAAAGCATACAGAATGAGTTAGTCACACATTTTCACACAACCGTGCTGATATACATCCGAAGATAACCCACGTAAATCAACCATTAAAACCGAAACAACACGGCACATAATCCGGGATTAATAGTCTATTAATCAAAGGAGACGACACCTAGCTGCAGGCGTTTGAAATTAGTGCTATTTACGTTTTATCGTACAGTAGTAGAATGTAGGGATGTTCTTGTGTAGTTTTTGATTGGAATATTCTGCTTCTATGATCATTTTGGCAATGTTTAAGCATATGCAGCAGTGGACGTATTTTAGCCATAATTCTTTTATCGTTTAGGCAATCTTTTAGCAAAGCTGTTACAAGGAGCAAGTATGGTAACTTCTGTTATTATTACAAGAACTAGTTCTGTGGGGTCTACATACGTATATATTTTAAGGCTACGATATATCCTTCTTTGCCTAGGTATTTGGGATTGTGTATAGCCATCAGGAAAAATAGGCTCACGCTTTGTAAATTGGTAAAAAAATCTTGAAAAACTGCAAGCTCAAGCTTAGTTATAAAGCCAAAATACAAACATATGATGAATTCAAGACCTTACCTTCTGAAAAGCTGATCTAGAACTTCAAAAAATGCAGTCTCGTAAATCTAAACATTCACACCAAACGAACCCAGTGTACCATCCAAGTATAAAAAAGAAGAGCATCAAAGATTTACCGTGCAACCCATAAGGCACTATAACTCAGTCTGTATCGTGTCTTGTAACTATTCATAATTACCGATATCGACTTCTTTGCGCTCCCAACCCTGCGAATGTATTGAGGATTTATTTATTGTGTTGCTCTATGGGAAGGTTATAATGTTTTCTATTGGGTATTGAGAACTGTGTGGCTTAGTTATTGTACGTTGATACTAAAAGCACTCTTTTAGTAACCTAATGTTATCGTGGATCGTGTGTCCAGGAATATGTCAAATAAGATTCTACAGTAGAATAATGAACCCATGACATTATAACCAATACCTACATTACTCTTGTGTGTATGTATATTTTTTGTCAAATCCACATTCAATCCTTCACAACCACAAACCTTTTTTCGGCTAGTTATTGCCATTTCCAATGAGAAATTTCTGGTTTTCAAGATCTTTGAGTTTTATTGATGAATAACTATCTAAATCCATAATGGATTATTAGTAATTTGCACAATAGGAAATTACTAAAGTTAAAAGAGACCACTTGATAACTAACTATGACAAAATATACTAGTATTGCAGTTTGCTATCTTTCTGATTGTATTTTGAATGAATAAATAGCCTGTAATTGCCGTTTAACACGTGTGGTGTTTATATTTCAATACGGTTAACAGCACGATTTATTAATACCAGGCTTCAAAACTGATAACATAACGAACAACATAATGGCATGTTTGCCCTATAAAATGACTACATGCTTCACATTTTGGCAGGAGCTATTGTCGTGTGCACCAGCTTGCGTCATGATGAGAATTAGGAAGAAGTGCCCAATCATAACAAGAACCACACACAGTAAATCATCCCAAACAACACAAAAAACCTGTGTCCATCATAATGAATGACACAGTGTGTCTAATTTGATACATTTGGCACCGGCTCCTAAACACAGTGTCGCGCCGTGTTTGTTACGGGAAACATGCAGTGTGCCAGCGCACTCCATGTTTTACGATAACTTGTAATTAATGTCGCTGCATAGTGCTTTATTGTCCCGAAGTTTGTCGGCTGGCGAACATCGGTATAAATTATGAGCCGACTTCGTCGCGTGTGAGCTTATTCACATAAATTATTGAGAAAAATGTGTCAGCATTTATGTTATTAAATCCCTTCGGTGTTCAGTTCAAAGATGTGAGGGCTAGAAGAATAAATCTTGGGGACAAGTTGTACTGTTTGCAAGCATGATTTATTGATAATTGTTGTGTAAAATGACGAAGTGGAATAAACTATGAATCCTCTAATGATTTGGCGGTGAATATAGCTTTCGAGTTAATTTGTATTTAAGTTGTAGGTAGCAGTAATATAATTTTAAATATTTTAACTCTTAATCACGAATGGGTTTAAAGTTATTCATTTATTCTGCTTCGTAGATTTAGTTACATCAATCACTGAATTCTTGAGAAGGTACAATTAATGGATTGTTTATGGATAAGGATGACGAAGGAGACTGAAGGACCTTTAATTGGTTCGCATTTATGTAATTTAGTTATCTCTGTTACACAGGTATTCAAGAGAGATTTTCAAGAGAGAAGTATTCAGTTGCCCTTTGTACTTGGTGCAGACTGGACGCTCTCAATCGACTTGGAAGTATATAGAGTTGTTAATACTCTTTTAACTTAACATAATTTATTTAAAAAATGGGAGGAAATAGTTTAAGGGAAATAGTTTTACAGCTCTTTAAAGTTCAGACGGAAATCAAAAAAAACAACAATAAAGTACTTAGTTCTGGATTCAAATTATTATACACGATAAATCTAATACTTGATGAACATGGAAATTAGCATTCGTTTGTATTCGGAAATGCGATGATTCCCGAGAGACATTAAGAAAATAGTTATTGGTGGGTACTGTACTTAGCTACGGCTCCATGCCATGACAGTTCCCATCAAAACAAACAACGATAAGCTTTTGTTTCTCAGCTATCATCAAATTAGAAACATTACCCTGCCCTCATTACCACATTCAACTGATATGACCATTAACTATTAAAACCATATTTTTACGAACTGTTCTCATATAAACACGTGTTTTGTCAAAGTGGGCCACTGTGTACAGCTGCCAAGCATATGGTTATTATAGCAAAATATTAACCGCTAATGCCAAACATTGGTGCTGTATGAATGTCCTGGATAGCGCCCAAATGTACTGTTTTGCAACGTTTTTGGAACAAAACTGCAGCTATTCTATTGTTTGTGTGGAATATTATGTGCCTCATAAGTGCTAACAGTTTTTAATAAGGCTTGTTATTGCGAAAACAGTGTCATTTTTTTATTTTATTTGGAGCTTTCTGGGCTCTTTTAAAGTCCAAGCAGGTTATAATATAATCTTTGAAATATTCTTCTTCATTCCATATTAAAGCTACCTTTTGGAAGGGGCGACTAGAATCAATTCTAATTTTTTATACAGTTTTTTACTAAATCTATACTAATATTATATAGCTGAAGAGTTTGTTTGTTTGAACGCGCTAATCTCAGGAACTACTGGTTGGAATTGAAAAAATATTGTTGTGTTGGATAGTCCATTTATCGAGGAAGGCTATAGGCTATATAACATCACGCTACGACTAATAGGAGCGGAGCATAAATGAAAAATGTTGCAAAATCGGGAAAAATTATTCCTTTTTGAGAGCTTCTGTTACGTGAGCTGCGTAACCGGTTTATGTTACGTAAATATCATGTATGATGGAATTGTTCCTCTCTAAAAGTTCTAAAAAAAAGGCCGGGACAGCATAATGTCTATCTTTTAAGATTGACTCACTATAACCATTTTTTATGGTAATCAAATTTATTCGAAACTAATGCATTTTTTGCGAAGGAGTTTTATCAACATAATAATAATTCTTATTCAAATAAATAGTTTTAACATCAAGGGTATTTATGTAGCAGCAAAATACTTTTTAATTCATTCGAATCGGACATTTAATTTCGAAGTTATCACGAGTGTGAAAATGCAAAACGCGAACCGTTCGACGCCGGCGCCGCCCCGCCGCGACGTTCCCTACTCTAGAGAAGAGAGGAGAGGATGGGCACACGGGTAAATCATAACCTGGAATATATTCCCACGGGATCGAGACCTACGCGGGTGAAACCGCGGGGCACAGCTAGTGCATTTATAAAAGTAGTTCAATACAGTACTTTTAAAAAAACTGTACAAATAAATAAAATTGAAGTGTCTGTTTGTAATTTCAAAATAACAGCATTTTATTAAAAGCATAAAAAAGATCTATTAAAAAAAAATGTCTGTATGTCTGTCTGTCTGTTTGCTCCAGCTAATCTCCGAAACGACTGGAACTATTTTGACGGGACTTTCACTGCGGCTAGCTGATGTTATAAGAAGTAACTTAGGCTACTTTTATGTACATGCGAGCGAAGCCGCGGGCAGCAGCTAGTTTGAAATAATAATAATAAATTTATTTCTTTTTAAAATAAATATTTACGCATTCTAATATGGCTGCTGTGAAGAAATATTATACCTCAAACAAAAACGCGGCTTTATTAGTTTTGGAGCAATATTTTGTCATTAGAGATTCTCACAAAGAACGATTATGTTGGGCGTTCCCCGGCCTTTGACATTTTAAGCATTCTTTATAGATAAAATAAATTAATACAAATATAAATCCTATTAAGAATGTTTTAAGTATCTAGATCTAAAATGTCTAAACCAGTTTTATAGATTTTTATTGACTCAATCTCTCAAACAGAAAAATTGTTAAGCATATCAATTATTTGTGAATTATTGGTCTTAAAACAATTAATTTATATTTTCGAAATTTTATTTACGCATATTCCAAGCTTTATTCCATGAAATTCGGTCCAGTTGTTTCTGAGATGGACGACATTATTTGCACAAACGCCCAGTGTGGATTCGCTAGAAAGATAACTAAGACCAGTCGTACATAATTGGCAATTTATATACATTGAATGAACAATAAATTAGAAGAATTCAACGCATTTGTTCGCCTCACCTACGCGCGAGCCTTTCGCGGTTCACTAATGATAGTTAATAACTAAAGCTTTGTATGGACGCTACATTCTGTCGATAGTTTTGTGTTGAGACGAACAAGGACATTACACATATTGATGATTTGTAAATCGGCCGTTTTATATTTACTTAGCTACTTTATTTCGTTTATTATGTAAATTTTTATTTTATGTATATTTTAGCAACATGTTTTATGTATTTTTCGTATTTTGTAAAGTGTCATTTAATTATAATGATTTATTTTACTGGATTGCGCATTCCAAAACAGCTGTAGGCTGTAGTTGCCCACATAATATTATGTATTTTAGAATGACTTTTATTGTGTATTAAAAAGCAGTAGGTATATAATAATTATGAAAAAGAATAAATAAGCTACTTATATGAACACATTTTAAAGATTGAGTAGGTACTTACGTAGTCATTACTTCGTTAACCAGGAATTCTCCTCCGTTACGTCTAAGATATGTTTTTTTTTTTTTTTTTTTGTTAGAGGATTTATGGTATTATTTATTGCATGTGACATAGTTTTAAATAAAATATACAATCTAACACTAAACAATTTTCTAACTAATATTAAATAAAACTAACTGTACAAATAAATAGATTTGGTTGGAACAAGAATAGGTATCCCGATCAAAGATTGCCACAATAATAAAAACGTTTCCCAACAAAAAAAACAACGAAATTAACGTTATTTTTCACTTTTTTTTGTTTTTTTTTGGAAGTCAGCTGTTTCTTTTTTTGTAAAAAGTTTTTATTTTTCGCTTTTTAGTTGTGGTACCTACTCCACACAAATTCAAATACCACTCCTATTTAAATAACAGTGACGGAGTCAGCTAAGATGTCGTCTAAAAACATACAGGCGAATTGACAACCTCCTCCTTTTTGAAGAAGTCGGTTAAAAACGTGCAATACCGGGTTGCTTATCACCCCATATAAGTTATGACTCACGGTGGGAAACGGGTTAGTAAAACTGTCGTAGGCGGAACGTCTATAGTACCGTACGAAATTCTGCTCCATCCCAACATGAAAAGACGAGTGCACACGGTTCGAAGACTGAAATTAATGCTAAGAATTTAGAATTAAACTAAAATTCTTTTCCACACGGTAATTCTAATATTTAAATGTGGAATGTCTCGGAAGAGCGGATACGATTGCGTGTACTTCATTTTACCGGTAAGCACTCGACCGGTTGAAAAAGTCGTCGGCTAGACTTGTTTGGTAGAATCGTTTACTTTGCTAATAGCACACAATTTATTACCATTTAGTCTTATTACCTACGTATGGTCACATACGCCTAAATCCTTAGCGTTAATATTATGCTAAGAGGATTAATTATAATTTATGGGGAGTAATGTTGCTTTTTTGTTACGTTATAATGTCATAATTTTGTACGGAGTGGAAAAAATATTTCGTTTTATTTAATAACCGGCTCGCAAATAAGGATTTGTCACACTAGTTTTTACTAAGTGATTATGGATATAACGTCGTTTTTTACTTTAATAGAGTTACTAAGTTGACAATCTAATTTCGGCCCGACTAAAGTTTGGATGGATTTGAATATAAAGTTTACTAATCCAGTCTGGAGCAATCTGTTACGAACATTATTTCGTTGTAAAAGGCAGTATTATATTTCCAGTTTTATTTTTTAATTCTGTTTTATTCTTGATACACGAGCTAGCAAAAACTATTAAAAAGTCTCGCTGCACAATGTGCCTACAAGATACTTGTTGGAAAAAAACTTTGAATACAACACAGCCCATCCATCATCCTTCCTAAGATTAATTTTCTTACAATCATAAAGGCTAATGAAGCTAATAAAAAAACAAAATGAGTAAGCAAATATTTATAGTAATTAACGTCAGAAAAAGTGTTAAAACTTGTCCAGTTGATTAATGCGGAGTCATTGTGAATTCTATAGGACTGGTAACTTTATCATTCCATAACAAATAAATCTGCAAGGGTGGCGGGCACGGAGGAAATTTTAATGATTCCACACCGTCCATTTCTACGTTGAGAATTAAAAAGAATGGCTAGGAAGCAGTCCCCGCTTTGCTTTTTAATTTTCCGTTCGCCGCCGGCTGCCGGGACTTTAACAGGTTGCGGTTGATTCAATCATGCGGCGACATGAACTCTTATTAGAATTATTAAACTAACATCGATTTTTATTTTCAAACTACAACCATCTGTCCCGTAAGTCTTACTAGTTCTTTTTTATTGACTGGGCGCACGGTTGCTAGTATTTCCATACGTACACCGCGCGATCAGCGAATTACTTAAATATTTTTTGCTATACCTTCATGCAATTTATTTATTTGTTATTATGTATACACACACGCTATATTTTTCGTTTGTCACCTCACACCTCAGGTCCAGTTGAAAACCAGCGTCAGGCACTAGCTGTCTGGCATTTTTGCTGAACTGGACCTATTTAGCGCAGCCGCGAGGCACACTTTTTTTTTTTTTTCTCTAGGTACCTACACTTTGAAATTGTTTCTTTTATTTTTATTTTTTTTTATTCTTTTACATGTAGTCACAGTGTGTTGTGTGCCCTGACTGTGCTAAATAAATGCATTTTCTTTCTTTCTTTCTTTTCTTTCAATCAATAAAATTGAAACTTATTAAATAATTTTCGTTATTGTCCTCATGTATTTACCCATAATTATTGTGTTGACTTTGTTGTTATCAGTAAAAAACTACTTATGTCTCATAGGCTTTGAAATGCGAATCGCTATCGCCTCATAAAGTTCCTCAATTTATGGGTTAATTTAGCTTAGGATAAGTGCATTTTGTTTATTGTTCTTATTTTTAACCACAATAGGGAGGCTCTTGGCCTCCATCTCACCTGATGGTAAGTGATGATTAGGCTGGTCGGTGAAAGCGAGCTTCACCCGGAATCCTCAACCACAGAGGAACTGGCTATCTTACCTCTAACTGCCGAAATTATTGTTATGACAACAGACTTAAAACAAGCCCTATCACCAACCAAAACAAGCAAAAAATTGTCAATTTAGATACAATTTGGAAATGAAAGACAAGTTCTATTTTCAAGTCAAAGAGCCATGCAGTCAGTCCGTAAATTGGAGGTCTAATGACAAAATACCACGTCCGCACTTATGTGGACTTGGGCAATGCTTACCACTAGAAGCTTGAAACAATCTAGAATCTCTGAAGATTCCTTAACCAAAGTTGGACGCAACATGTAAAGGCAGCACGGAACTGGGACGAATGTTCAACTGTAATGAGATTCCTCCGATGTCATCTCGCTTGACAACGAATCCCCAATTTGTGGTCAGTCAATCTTCTCGAGGAGATTTTGTGGAATTCAATTTGCTTAGACAAAAGTAATGTCTTCCTCTAAAGCACCATTGAATTATTGCCTCGGAAGATTTCGGGGCTGCTAAGTTTTCGGTGAATTTAAGGAGTTTAATTCTTAGTTAAGTACCGGGAAGTACAGGTTTATTTCAATTGTTATCTAGAGTTTTACTAAAGTTTTTCTTTACGTAAAGCAGTTTGTTAGGTGGAAATTCAGAGATTGGCTTACGTTTTTTGTAAAACAACAAATACAAGTAATAAGTACCCAGTGTATACAGTTCACACTGACAATAACCGCCCTAATCTAAACAAAGGCCCTCATCTTTCCATAGTGCCGACCCCTCCAACATTACTTCCTTACTCAAAACCAACGGAACTGCTTCGAAAGCTTTTAAAAAACAAATTTAAATTCACATCGCATTTACAGAAATAGCCCCCGGCCAACGTTAAAAATTTACACCCACCTAATTTTATAGTCCCCGAGTAACTTCTTAGATACTTTCACGTACTTTAATCGTTCCTATCGGCCACACTTTGCATCGGAGGTGTTGACGTATACTAATGTCCAATTAATATGCCGTTTTATTCGAAACCTCTCTAATTTATTGTGTACCAGGTCGGAATATATTCTCATTAACTTGACACTCACAGCCTATTATAAACTGACCGATCATTAGATGCCGCTGATAAATAGGTATACCGATATCGATAGTACCGAAACGAAATAGAGATATTCTGCCTATAAATTCTAAAAGCTACCGTTGTGATATGGCAACATTTTTTCCTTTTATTTTTCGGTTGCCAAGTCTCTTATCAGATGTTTGAATGCAGTAAAGTTGTAACGTTTTAAGTGAGAGTGCTTTGGAATTAGTGGCGGCGGCGTTTCCTTTTAATTGCAGGTCTTTTAGTATTAATGGATGGTGTGAAACAAAATGTTAATGGGTCATTAACGACTGTCGTCCTGTGTGACCGTGAACCGACGAAGACAATGGGCTTTTAAATTAGCCCTTAACAAAATGTTACGTTTTTAACTCGCATTCGACAACGTACTTAAAAAATTTTAACGCTGGTAACAATAAAATATTTTTATGTTTGTAATCGAAAATTTCTAATATCACCATGAAGCTGTATGTGGTGCAATAAAACCTTGAACATTTTATTTAATTCTTTAAAGATGAGCTTGTAAGAAAATAAAGTAATCGATTTTTACGACCGAAGGACCAACGGGCCATTGCGTGCGTGTCCATTTCGAATGAGCATCCGCGGGGAGCGACTAGAAAAGTCTCGGAACAAGCAGAAAAGGACCAATAAACAGAGCAAGAACAGTTTAATTCTTAAATTATTGACGTAATAAAAAACAACTCGGCCGTAATGTATTCAAACTGTGACCGGAGAGATGTTCGGAACGCTATCGAATCGATGTTTATGTTAATACGTTGCTTCAACTCCTTATATTGAGATGTTGTGTTTGTTTATGTCGTATTCTCTCGACGTATGCTCATTTAGAGTCTTAATTATTATGGACTCTTAATTATATTATTATTTCCTTCATTTCAAATAATCAATATTTTGTTTGTTAAATAAAATAATTTATTGACAGCTTAGTGTTGCTCTTACTAATTAGTTTTAATACAGCGATGACGAATGTTTCACGTTTACTTCACTCAAAGTTTTGAATGAGCCATTTCATTTGAAAAGCATGAAGAATGACTTCTTAATCAGAACACAATGGGCCAATTCTACATAGTCCACCCATTTATCAGAAATAACATAATTGCTGAATGACAATACTGCCATCAATCTTCAGTAACTTCGAACTGGACAATATGGACAAATGAATCGGTCGTCACGCATCAATTTATGGGTCATTAGGGCAATAGACCCTTCAGAGTGAAGTCACCCAGGTAACAGGAGCGTGCCAAAAACGTCTCAATGCCGTTACAATAAAAGTTGCTACTGTTTTCGACAATAGGATGACAAAATGTGGCACGCTTCCAAATCTCAAAGGCGGTGTATTAAATGCAGCTAGCAATTGTTTCACCCAGTGGGATCCCATTCTACTTCTCGGAAGGTTGTAAAAAGACAAAAGTAACGTCTGTATTTTGTAGTGTGTTACAAACTTACAATAAGTTTTTGACAGTGCACAGTGACGCAAATAGAGACAATTTTCACGCCAATTTTTGGTTGATTTTGGTGTGAATGTCGCTTTACACGGTGATATTGTTCCATTTTCACGTCATTGTCGTTTATTTGTCGTATAAACATTTTTATTGAGAATTTCCTACGGGTTATACACAATTGTTTATTCCTTTTTAACACTAAATTGCTTCCTGTAGAGACGTGAAATGGCCACATACATCCTGCATGGTAAAAGTACCCTGCTTAGAAAAAAACATTGTCAGTAAAAATCTTTTGAAGGTTTTATTTAAATAACTTTATAAAATAATTTGACCTTTCCGTTGAAATGGCAAAGTAATCTGATGAATAACGTAATATTTTATAAATAATAAATCAGAAGAGCTTTTACTGCCTTCAATTGGAATAAAATGTATTATGTAATTACCTAGTATTAAATTTTTGTAACCACTGTTAACGACCGCCCTTAGAGAGTCCTTTTTTTATATATTTTTAACTTCATATGTAAATTATAAGCCAATGTCAAACAAATAAAGGCGATTAGTATAAGTCGCATCATTTTAGACGTCTGTCTTAACCTACGTCATATGTCATTGTAATAGGATTAATGTGACGAGACCGCGTAGAATTCGAATTTCAGGTGCCAGTATTTTTTTGCCCACAGGAATTTGAAGTTACCCCACTAAGTAACAATGGTGAGGTAGATACGATCAATAAAAAATTAAAGACCACACAGTGTTACGGATTCCAATAAATTATTAAAAAAATCAATTTGAAAAATGGAAGTGAGAAGAGAGTGTTAAGTAGTATGTTTCGTGTTTAGTGATTGCCGCTATGAAGTTGTTCTGGAGAGTTATTGAGGACTTGGGTTTACACACATGGAGCATTTATTACGTCACATCGAACTGCAATATAGCGAGCGACGTTTATACACACACAGAATTAAGCTGTAGGAAGAGACCAATGGTTTTCGTAATTACTATTATGTTGCTGTTTTTTATTTCCATAAGCTACACTGCACTACTTTACAAAGTCATTTCTAGCGTAAGGTATATTTTTCTTATCAATAATAATTTAACGTCCAAACTAATTTAACTATGCATAAAAATCCATCCGTTTGACAAAATATTTAAATCTTGTAAACTATTATTGTGATTTGTTCCCAAAGTTAATTCAAATAATTTCTTAATCAACAAAAATTACAACTTGACTTTTCCAGTCTAGATTAAACATCTTGAACGTTTGGTGCTTGCCACAATTTACCGACGCAATAGTACGGCGGGTGAGTGCTTGTGATTAAACAATAAATCGTAGAAGGGAGCAGCGTGGCGAGCCGGGCCTTAAGAATATTCCGGCATATTAGCTTTGGGCAATGTTGTTGTAATATATTATATCGATGTATATAACAGTGCACTACAGTGTCTTTAGGTGGTGATTGAAGTAACTAATATTTTTGTAGTTTTTTTTTAATGAGGCTTATACTTCTTTGGGTTACGGTGACAAAATAATCAGCAAGAAACAAATAGGTAGGTACTGCTATTCATCGCATATCTTATTGTACTGTAAACCTGAAGTTTAGCGTTAAATTCAAAATGACTGGATCACTAAATGGGGAAAATGAAATGCAAAGAAAGAATTTTACACCAATCTTTTATTAGACGATTTAAAATAATCTATTAAGAATAGGGGCATTTTGTATTTATTAACATGAAATAATGATTAAGGAAACAATGAATTTTATAAACGAAGCTTAAGCACAAAATTGTGATGGACAACCGTGTAAAAATACAACAACATAACAAAAAGGGCATGAAATGTATCTCTTTGAAACAAACAATAGTGAAATCGGGCCACAGTGCTAGAATACCGCCCGCTGATCAAATTCTCTGAACAAAAATCATCTGTATTTTGAAAAACTCAAAAGCGATTCATAATTAATTAATGTTCGCGATGCGTATCGGACGTTCGGGCCAAATGGGACGGATGCCCACATTCCATTGTCGTGTAACTTACGCACATCGTTCATCAAGTTGACAACCGTTAATCCAGTTTCCGGGATATTACTAGCGGTTGCGATGTCGAATTCGAACGGCTGCGAATTTTCGGCATTGTTGATCGGAGATCTGTGGTTGGAAATGTGCAATAGGACTAGGATATTTCGGGGGGTCTAAGATCGTCAGTTTCTTTTATTTTTACGGGTGATTTGTGATCAAGAAAATCTTCTTTGAATTGACGTTTAGATCATGACCTAAACGTATTGACGTTTAGGTGTAAATGGAATCAACTAGCAACACGATTTCAAACCCATGCATTATGATTTTCACAATGTAACTTGTAAGAGAGCTTTGTTATCATAGTAGTTTAATCATTGTGGCTTAGTTTACAACTGGGATTTACAACAAAAAAGATGAGAACCAGTCGTAGTGATCTGCTAAAATGTCCCGCCCCTCTACCCCCGAATCTCGATGACAAATCGTTGCGTAAATGATAGTGTTCGTTCGCTCGTGAGGCCGTCGAGAGCAGTGTTTTTGTTGTTTGATATATGTCTGCGCTTTGTTGCATCCATGTTCTATAGTTCGGGATTAGGTTGCACAGTTTTTGTGACGCTCCATTGCACCGTCAGGTTACCGTTGTCACTGAGGCAACCATTTTAAAAGTTAGTCCCCTCTTTGCGGTGAGTAGGGCTTCGAACGGTAACTTTATGTTACTATTACATTTGCCGGCTTCATTCAAAGCTTGCAAAGTGTCGTCATTAAGATTGCAATGTGTTAGTTGCTTCTTATTGTCTAGAATGAGAACAGGCGGTTGCCCTCAATGTTTCTTCATTGCTAGATTAGCATATTGTATAGTTTTATTCATTCAAAATATTGCATTTCGTAATGTGTGGTCTATTTCATATGCTAGCATGTATTATGCGTTATTAAGGAAGTCTGAGGTTCAATTATTATCAAAATATATAGTGAACGTCATTACCTTATTATGTCAGCGTAATGGATCAAATACCTTAATCAGACTCATATTTATTTGTCCAATTACCTCGCATGAAACTCAATCACCGTTTTCATCACGTCATTTATTAACACAATTATGTTTTCACTTACTACCAAAGTACCTACGAACGGCTACTAACTACGAATTTAAACCCTTCCACGCTACAATCAGATAAACAGCACCTGGACTAAGATTAAACTGTCGGGTGGGGCTGCCATGTGGATGTCCGATGACATGGACTAAATTATAATAATTAATCATTATTTTATACTGGACCCTTCGAACAACAGGCGTAATGACGATTGCCTGCGGGTGGGTTTTTCTATTACCTTACGTTTCCTGTCTTGCGTTGAAAGTTTCATCTATTAATCAATAAACCACAATGAGAGGGTAACATGTTTTATGATGCATTGAAGAAAGGATTGTTTTTTGTTTTTTGTGCGCATCCTTTATAGTAATAAAAGAGAAACTCGTATTGTATTCGAAATTAACAACGTTGGGGTGTAATTTAGATTTTGGTCATGTTTGTGATCAAAATAATTTAAATTTAATCCTTCTTTCAATTCAAAAGAAGATTGAAGAGCCAATTCAGGTTTACTGAAATATACAAAACGAAAAACACGAAGTAATAACCAAACCTTCAATCAACAACGCACAGAGGAGGTTCTACAATTCTAAGGAAAATAATCTACCACAATTTTTAAGCCAAAAATATTTTCTATGAAATCGGTTTCTCGAGACAACAGCGACACTCGAACCTATCGAGTCCACAGACGTTAAAAAAGAATTAAAAAACCACCCTTGAGGGCGTTGTTCGTATTTCAATTACCGACCAACATATTCACAGGATCATGTTTTGCTTTCATTCATTTCAACCGAAATAATCTCTACCACAAACAACGTTTGTACAGTCGACTTGTCAAATATAATGCTCCTTTTGTAGACCCAAAAATCGATTATGGCCTTTTTGTTGTCAAAATTGAGGTTTGAAATTCTCGAGTTTCAATAGTTGCGATGTTTATCTCGCCAGGTGCTGTTCTAAACGTATTTTAATTGAGTATAGCGGAAGATTATCTTGCCCAACTGTAAGGAGTAGGTACCTCCAAAGAGGTGTTATTTTTTGGGATTATTTTTGTTATAGAGCACCCTTTTTGTAAAAAAGGTCTTAGGACTAAGAAAATAAACTCTGATTTCACGTGTCATGTATCTATAAAGTGTATTATTAATCTTGTTGGGCTGTGATTTTGTCCTATTCTTTAGAGATTTTAAGGTTTCAACACTGTCAAGCAACAAACGTCTTAAGGTACAAAATTAATATCTTTTTTTTGGACTTTTATAACATGGCTAGGGACTTGGGATTGATGATAGCAAAATTTACAAAAAGACATTCTAGAAAACAGAGTGTAAACTCTGTTTCCACTCTGTTTTCTGTTTGTGTGTGTGTGTGAGTGTGAACTCTATTTTATAGAATTTCTAACGTTGTGATTGTGTGTGTGTAATGTGTAACGCTCTATTTTCATTAAAAATTGTTGCAAATAATTTTAATACTTGAACACAAAACCTAAATTATAACTATCTGTCTGGTTAGTTCTCATGACCATAAACCGCTGGATTGTGGTCACGAATGCCTAAAAATCTTTCAACCAACTCATTATTAGACCAAAATACATTAAATTTTGCCCAGACCATCACTACGGATTAGTTGACGAAATGAGAAAAGATTTTCAAAGCCATTTTAGTTGACAACTTTGATGCGCTAAGCCGTCCATACTTGTATAATCTGACCAAAAATGTTTTAATGAAGTTAATTATTTTAGAACAATCCTTTTACTTTTTATTTTTGTACTTGCTATTTCAGGAAATAAAATTTGTATTATGAAATTTTCAGGTGTTATATTTAAAATTTGTTGTTTAAACCCAAACATCTTGGGTTGATTTAAAAGATCCTTTCCTCAGAAAATAATTTCCTTATTTTGTGACGATCACTTTGGTAATAACTAAAATTGTTCCGCGTGCTTTTCAAGCCATATTCATGCAAGAAAAATATTTTTTTCAGTTCAGTTCTTACTCATAAAAAACAGCATTTTAATCTACAATATTGTATATAAAAATTTAAGATTTCTCAAGAAACTGTTAATAAATTAGCTCATAAATAAATTAAATAAATTATAATAAAACAATAAATAAATCTATAAGATAAAAGCAGTTTGGACCTACCTTTTGTAGAATATAAAGCAAAATATTGCGAAACATATCGATGGTGGAAAGGTAAAATGGCTAAAGCGCCATTTTGGCCGATATTGAGTTATATATATCACTGAACTGGATTTTTTTTTCTGCGTCGATTGGTCTACCTTTCGAGTCGATTTGAGCACTTTTTTGGCGCTTTAGCAGTACAAATTTTGTTGCTTGTTTCATGTAGTCATGGTTTAAAGCGACGTTTTTTTGATGATTCTGAAGTTTATGTCGCTTTAGTGATTGTGCTCACTGTACATTCATGTTTGACAATGTTTTAGCATTTTTGCGTTTCTCTATTTCATGTATAAATACCTTATTAGTAGTTTTACCTGAACTACATTATTACTTGTGTGGCAGTTTAGCAAAAGTCGTTTCTGTTTTATTTAGCGCTTTGGCGCTTTAGCAATCGTGCTCGTAAATATTTTCGTATAGAACGATAGTTCAGAGTTGTTTTAGATTCCAAATATTATTTAAAATTGTATATTAGTCAGTAGTACATGCTTTAATGTAAGAAGGTATTGATTTTAAAACTAAAAACTTGCTTAATTTAAAGTAAATAAATTTTGTTAGCATTGCAAATCTAATCATAAGTATTTGTTCGTGTAACTTAGAATATTAGTGATTTCTAGCAACGTCAACGGGGCAGACGGCTGCAATTGCCTCTGTCGTTGGCAAAGTGCTGCTCGCGTATATGAATAGGAAGAGTATAAAGCAGTTAAAATTCTGTTATTTAAAAGATAATGCCCATTTTGGTACCCCTCCAATAGCCATGAAAGCTCTTTTTACTATTATTTTTACTTTGTTTCTTACTGTTATGCAACTGTTTAGCTATTCGCATTCTGGACTCCGCCTTCGGTCAGGTTAGGTTAGGATAGTTCAGTCTTTCTTGTTGACTCCGGCTATCTCCTAAGGGGTTTGTTATTGTTACCTGTTTCGTTTGAATAGTAGAAAAGCTTTTAGGTTTGAGGTTTGAGTTGAATTTCCCGAGCTATCACACTGATAAACAAGTTATCTAAGTTATATGTATTTGAGCACATACTAACATTTAACACAGTAGATCTTT
Organism: Lithophane socia; assembly: GCA_947522985.1. Classification (NCBI taxonomy): domain Eukaryota; kingdom Metazoa; phylum Arthropoda; class Insecta; order Lepidoptera; family Noctuidae; genus Lithophane; species Lithophane socia. Next base: position 12,318,012 of record OX383262.1, on the reverse strand, counting down.
GACAGTCGTATCGGGTAGTCAGAAGCCCGAAAGTCGAACATCCAGCTTATCAAGGAGTATCCCAGTGCCTGTATTGTAGAGGTCACATAGTAAATCGCTCGATGTAAAATACTGGTATTCAACTGTATCCAGTTAGATTCAAAGATAATCCTTACGTAGTTGGAAAAAAACTAGATAGATGATGAACGCCTTATTTAAAATAATTAATAGCAAACGTCGTAAAAGATCGGGGGTAAGATGATTGATCACTATGAAATGTAGGTACTTACTTATGGGAAAAGTGATTTGTGACATTTCTAAGTACTCTTACCTCAGTTGAAAAGAGTCTTTGAATCCTTATTCGAAACTGCATCGATTGCCATCATAAAAATAAGGTGTAAGAATTAACAATTTTTTAGCTGAATGTGCCATTTTTCCAATATCTATTAATACAGCTAGCAAGTACTCTAGATGTTAAGGACAGTCTCCTAAGACCGTATTTCTATAGCTACAACACGGCGTCACAACTTCTACCCTGTATTACTACGATCGGACAAAGGCCATTGAAATTCTTGAACTGAATTATTCAATATTAATATCTTTCTAATGATGTATCCTTTATTCTTATTGTAGCGGGTACCAGCTTCCATACATTTCCTGGCATCATCCTTCAAATGTGTACCTATGTGTTCTAAGGACTATTTTTTTAAATTGTAACACGATGTTGTTGTGTGTGAGAAGATGGCAAGAAGATGGCACAATAAGCACAGAATTATTTTGAGTTTCAGAATCTTAGTGCCAATAACACCCCTCTTATTCCGTCGGGGGTTAAAAATGATCATTTATTATCTATTAAATGTTGATTTATTTGTTTAAACTTATAACTAATTACTTACATTGAATATTTAGTGGTACTAACCATGATAAACAATGGTTTTTTGATTTTAGTAGATAATTAGTAACTCTACTTAACCTATCTAATTACCTACGTTATTTGACTTGATTCCAGTTGGCTAATAAAATAATTTCCTTTATTTTTTGCTAAATATTAATTAATTAGTCTTCCCGCTAATATTCCGGACCTAATAGTAGGTAGTACACATTGATTGAGGTTACAGATTGATGCTAACGCCTCATAATCTAAATAATCTATTGACAAAAACGGTACACTAGCAATAATCAATATTTTAAATGAAAATAAAAGAAAACGACGAGTTTTAGAAGTTACGCCTCATTCCCATTATACATCCATCAATTTATTCGCTCTTCAGCTAGTTTTAGTTCAACGTCAGCAACTTTATTTCAAAGGAACAGCTCGTTAGAATTATTTTTTTACACTCTATGATATTATTAATTGCATTAGCAAATTTCAGATAGCTAAATAATTGTAATTCTGACAGTAAGCGTAATTAATTATATGTTATACGCAAGTTTTTTGGATATTAGCAATTTTTGCTTACTGGAACTTTTTTAATTTCGATTTTTTTTTGCTAAAGCGACACCTATCTCCTAAAATAAAGGTTTTATAGAAACCATTTATAATACATATTACAGGAAAAAAAATATGATTCATGAAAATATAAGTAACTCAGAAATATTTCCATTAGAAAATTTTCTACGAATTTTTTTCGCAAAAAAAAAACTTTAAAATTCATTCCTGAGATTTCACGTTTTGGCGCTTTAGCCATTTTACCTTTCCACCATCGATATTTTCCAGTTCTCCTTAATAAGATAATTTGGGTCTATTTGCGTACAAGAACTAGTATAAACAGACGCACAGACATGGCGTTAAATTAATTATCAGTGGAAGTGGACCAAACGAAACCGCCGCGGCCCGTGGCCGGTTCAATGAAGGTGGTACGACGGGAATGAGAGGAGCGAGTCATGTGGTGCCAAGTTCGATGAAGCCGAGAAGTTAAACTGGAATTATGCAATGATCATCGACCAGACCTTCAGACGGTAGGGGCACAGAGCAAGAAAAGGTTTACATTATGTGGTAGGGGTTGTAAGTTGTAATTGTACCTGTAGCGTAATAAAATTGTTTTATCCTACCGTAATCTGTTTCAGCACCACAATCTGTGATAGCACCATAGATATCCGTGGATAGCACTGATAATAAGCAATCAATCAATCTGCCTAGCCTTTTCTCAACTATGTGGGGGTCGGCTATACAGAAATACGGAATACCAGTATTTTACATGAAGCGACTGCCTATCTGACCGCCACAACCCAGTAACTGGGTAATATGATACCTTAGGTAAGACTGGTTGTGAGGCTTTCGGGCTTCTGACGACCCGCAACGACTGTTAAAGATCCACGAATGTCAGCTGGGACCAGCGGCTTAACGTGCTTTCCGAGGCACGGAGGAGTTTCAGTATGTAAACCCATCCACTGACCAACCCCGGCAATGGATCTACCCGTGCGGCTGTTATTAGGTACTTAGCCACGAGCACAGATATAAAATAAATCATAATGAACAGTAAACATAGGTTTACACGCTTTTTCCATCATAAACCTCTTCCATCTTTCCACCAGGCAAGATCAAAGCTATGAAATTACTTTCTTATGGACATTATAAATCCTTATTGATAGTTACCTGCGAAAATGCCTTCCCCATGGCCAATCATGTTGTAGTTTTTCAAAGATTTTTACTACCTATGCGTTACTTATTTATTTATTCTAAAGCAAACAAAACAAAAGAAAAAAGACCTCTGTTTTTTTTTCAGATAATAAACCATCACACGCGTAAGAAGAATCATTGAAAGCGTCACAGCACGTGCTCATTTGCTCAAAGGATTGTTTGAAAAGTAACAGTAATTTTAGTATTGACAGGTACTGGTCATTTTTAGAATACCACCAAAGAGAGAATTGTAAGAGTACACACGGCTACACATCAAGCTATACATTTCCAGTTTATGCTGATCTCGCATTGTATAGGATTTCCGTACAATGCGAGGTCAGCTTATACTGGAAATGTATAGCTTGATGTGTAGCCGTGTGTACCTACCAGGATTCCGCATGTTCTCGAGAACCTTGCAATAACATATGTGCATCAATGATATTATATGAATATCATTGATGTGCATGCATATTGTGCATGTATTCTATAATGTTTTTGCGGATATCTTAAGTGCATAGTGCATGCTTAAGTGCATATGAGATATATAAAGGAGAAGAGACTCATCTATAACAAAAGCAGCCCCGCCAGAATTGAAGAAATTGCAAAGAAGCCCAAATGTAGATAAGTAGATAAAGGGTCGTAAACTGTTTTGTTTAAATAAATGCGATCGCTGTTACCTAAGTGGTTACTCCTACCATCATAATATGAAATCTCTTGACACGTTACCATTTACTAATAAAGAACGCCATCTATCTAGTAACATCCTTAACGTAATCCACTTACGACCATAATAGCAGCGATTGAAGTCCGCTGCGTCCATCAATAAATCATCGGCCATATAAAGCCGGTTGCAGACAGACCGGGCCGACGACACGGCCGGCCTCCGGCCGACAAAGCAGCACCAATTTGCAGATTAGCTGATGCGTAAATTGTTGCATTAGCCATACGTTCAACAGTGAAGGTTCGACCAATTATGGTGGTAATTCGATACCGCGCGCCAACGTAATCCGATGTTATGTACGCACCTTTATGTTGTTTGTAATGTTAATGTACCGTGAATTTGTATATTGTGTGCAGGGATTGTTTTTAGTTGTTAAGGAGTACAACATGGAGTTTATTATAGTAAGCAAATAAAATAAATGTTTCGTGAAAATAACGACACGTTTGTAACATTAGATGCAGCATACATAAGGCAATAATGCAAGCTTAAAGAACTACTAGCTTTATTTAGTTTATCTCCTCATAGACTTTATTTTACGCAGCATTACGTCAAGCAAACTCGACGCATGAGGTTACGAGGCTGTCATCCTAACTATCCTAACTACTAGGCATCAGCCAGTAATATTATAAATGTGAAAAAGAGTTTGTTTGTTTGTTACGCTTTTACGATAAAACGGCTGAATGGATTTAGATGAATAGAGCATTAAGGTAGACTATGATCTGGATTAGGATATAGAATTATTTTGATCCCGATATTCCCACGGGAACGAGACTTATGCGGGTGAAACCGCGTGTCATAAGAGGAAACAGCGGAAGATAACATTCACATAGACTTGAATATTGAAATCACGGATATTTTTATTCTCTATGAACAAACGAAATAGAATATGTAAGCATGAATACGAGAAGCTCTACAAAACAGACAACATTGATACTGTCAAAAACACAGATCAACCCAAGCCAACTTTATCGTTAAAGTAACAGGGATAAAATTCATGTTTCCATGTACATTTTTGTATCAGGCTGTATTAAAATGGTGATTCGTTTCACTTTATGTAAATATAAACGAGCTAATATTATGTTCTATTGCAAACAAGAGGACGTTTCGTTATTTGTGGAACAAATCTTAATATGGATATTGAAGAAAAATGAAAGCTTAATGTGAAAGAAGACTGCAGCAAATATGCAATAGAAAATGGAGAAGTAGATTTAGCTGTGTAATTCATACTAGCGGTTGGTCGACTCTTCACGTGACCGGAGGATTGACCTGAGGCCTTAGACAAAGTGACATTCTATCAGCGTTATCGATGATGGTAAAGGCAAAAATGTATAGGACTGACATAAGCTATCGAAAAGCTTATGTCAATCCTGTTGAAAGTCGTTGCAGAAAAACGAAACGCTTTCGAAGCGATTGTCACTTGTCAATCGTCAGTGCTATAAAACGTGGCAATGCTGCGAGCCTTTTACTTTCTATCCGAACCCGATGACCCCACCACCCTCCTCCAGGAGAGCCGTAGGGAGACCAGCACTTTACAGATATACAAAAACAGACGCCTACCGTCATTCCGACCTCGCCGTCGAGGTCCAGTACGACCAACGCGATCCCGATTAAATTCGTCCCCCCGTCCCTTGTCCGATGATGTGCCAGCCCGCGCCGAAGCTGAGCACGTAGCTTTAAATTCCCCGTCTAATAATAATGATCCGATATTGATCCAGCCTGTCCCATCTTGCTGTCCTCCCGTCAGTGACGCCCTAAGCCGAGGTTCGTACCCCACAGGGGGTGCCCTTAGCGAGCGTTCACTTAGCTTTAATTTAGAATAGTTTGTTATAAGCCCCTGGCTGGAGGCCCTGAGAGTAGTTCTTAAGGCAGCCACAGGAAAGTCCGGTTAAGCAGTACGATCTTCTCTAAGATCAACTGCGAGATGCCATAGTTAAAAAAAAAAAAAAAAAGAGCCTTTTACTTACCTTTCCTGTTGACAGCGATGCGGACGAATTTTTTGATGCCTTGTGTATATTATCTTAAGATTCTTAGCTTAAAATGATTGTGAAAGTAATATTATCTTTATTCCATTTAAACACTTATAAATTACATTTTTAAATATTTTTATAAACACATTAAAACAAAATATAAAAATAGTGGGCTACTATTTTTTATATTTTTAAATGTTTTTGCCGGTAGGGTCAAAGCTATTATATTCAATAGCTTGTATATGTATAGTCAAATTTTCATATAATTTTTATCTTACTCGGTCGGTAGGCACTTCATACTTTATTCATAGGAATGTGTGGTTATGACCTAATTTTGGGTCTCAAATAGAACAGGTAATGGATGGCAATCTAGGCTGTAGCTAATTCCACGTTCAGCGCGCCTACGTCAGTCAATCTGAAGTCCAATTAAAATGAGTTTCGTGTTTATTAACGGTGAAAATGACAATCTGGAAATTGTTTGTGCAATCTGTGTTATTTACAGCATACAGAATGTATTTAGTTTCTCGATACATGGAGTTATTGCATTCATTTTACGATTGTGTTCAAATGAAAAATAGTAGACTGTATTCAAAATACTGTTTCAAGCGGATTTTGATTAAAAAAATAATAAAATGAATGTGGGATAGGCTCAATATTGTTTCAATGAAACTCCTGATTGCTTCTAAATAGTTGTATTTTTATTTTCCGTCTTTTTTCTAACGTGTTTGGGTCTTACACGCTTCCTTATCTCATCGCCTTTTCTACATTTTAAACATTTACTCACTATCTCTTTCACAGCTTGACAAAAAAAAAAACAATTCTTGCCACACTTTTTTTCTGAAATATCTTTTCTCCATATATTTTTTTATTAATTTAGTGTTCAACTACACAACAAAATATTATATTCTTGAAGATATTGTCAATACGCGATGTTAACAAAAGTTTACAAAAGAGAAGTATTGACTGATGGACTGCAACTCAATCAAACAGAAATTTAGTCCATAAAAACTCATTGCTATACAAACGATATTAAAAAGATTGGACACCAATCGAATTATTAGAACCGTTGCTATTCCCACGTCCACCATGGCAATCACAGAAGAGGTTTATTACATCACTAAAATAAAATTTACTGGCCACAAATAAGTTAAATGTTTATGATTGAAGGGATACATGGCTTGATTGAGCGTTTTGTTGGCTCTTAAATCGCTTTTATATATAATTTCGTTATGTTAATAGACTTAGGAATAACAAATATTGTGAAACATTATGAGGAACTATGCATTTTCTTCTTATGTTATAGTTAATTGGTCTTTATGTTTCATGGCAATTTTTTTTTTCAATAAGTGATGTACAAAATTTTAAACGCTAAAGTCTGTACCTACCGTATTGCAATGAAACAAATGACAGCCATTACTTTCTTAACTTATTATAAAACAAAGTCCTCCGCCACGTCAGTCTTTCGTCCTGTTCGCGATAAACTCAAAAACGACTGCACCGATTTTCATGCAGTTTTCACCAATAGATAGAGTGGTTCTCGAGGAAAGTTTTAGTATAATAACCGACACCCACGCGGGCAAAGCCGCGAGCATCAGCTAGTTTGAGAATAAAAGCTTAAATCTATTCTATCATTATCCATAAATACCAGACTATTATTGTTCCACTGCAAGGCAAAGACCTCTTCTCATACCCAGAAGGCATAAGCATTGATCACCACGCTTGCTCGAGACGGGTTGGCGATTTCAGACTTATATTAATTAGCTGTAGAGTCCAGAGGCCCTAGACAAAGTAACATTCTATCAGCGATAACGATGATGGAAAAGGCAAAAATGTACGCAGTGCATGTATGTAGTGGACTGACATAAGCTATCGAAAAGCTTATGTCAATCCTGTTGAAAGTCGACGTAAAAATACGAAACGCTTTGGAAGCGATTGTCATTTGTCTAGGCCCTCAGATTTCACCACGATGTTTTTCCTACACAGATGTCAGTAATGTCCAAGATAAGCTAAGAAAGTACCTACATATGAATTGAAGGAAAAGTTGAATGAGTTGAATTAAAAATCATATTAGTACATGCCCAGATTTGAACCCCCAACCTCGCAGGGTGGCACCTTTCAGGGCCCTAACACAAAAACTTAGACTAATGTCAGTTTTATGTCAACCTCCATACAGTAATGTCATGTTTAAAAGGAGTTTAAGCTAAACAACTGATAAACAGAGTTTTGTGGTAATATGGCTAATCTCTAGGAAAATACGAATTTCCTCAAGCAATGGTTTGTCAAATCATTTTATATTCATGAATAAAAGATGCCTTCATTAAATATAAATCCATTTCAAAGGTCTAAACGCTTGCATATTATTTTAATATCAAGTAATGGTGCACCGGCATTTCACGATTCATCAATATTGCTTGCCAGTGATATTTTATAGATCAAAGGATTTCTATTTCTATTTGAATCCCGACTTCTCTTTGACTAACCCCGGCTAAGGCCAGCCACCGTAATTCCTCAGTAATTTCCTCTGGACTCTAATCTCGCCTATGGGTTTGCTCAGAAAATTCACGCCCTAATAAATAAGTACTCTTTTAGTTCCTGACTTCAATTTAATGAGGTTAAATTGTTTAAAAAAGAGTTCAATAGAAATTCACTAATCGGTCTTAAGAACGGAACGGATTTAAGAGCAAAAAAAAACAGCAACAGAAATCTGGTTTATTCGAATGAGAAGAAATCGTGCCAGAAAAGACAGATTACACGTACTACTAGTATATAGCAAAAACTAAACATTTCAATACGAAAGCTGAACCACTAGCGATAGAAAAGAAGCTGTTAAGGAAAATTGTTGATTATTATTGGAGAGACAAAGTGAAATATCGAAGAACGTTTGTTTGGACAGCAGTAAATAAGTTTTGGGTATAAATCACAAGCTTGAAGGATAAAAACGAAAGTGTGCGTTCGGGTAGAAAATTTATTTCTTTCTTCCACATTTCACTGGCTCTTGTAAAAGTTTTAATTATTTGCCGGATGCGGTCCGACGCCGCTCCGTTTGGGATCAATGTACTGTTGACGTTGACTCTTTAATTTTAATGCTTCATAGCAGATACAAATTAAGTGTAGTTTTTTACTTTTGTTCGGACGTGATTGTTTAGATAAAAACTTTTGTTTTGTATTAGAGATCAAAACAAAACGTTGATCCGGATTCTACGCCTCCACAAGTTCGTTATTTCGGGAAGTAAGAAAGCTTCAGGAGTGGACTTTTGCTGGTAAGCAACTGTTTAAGGGATTTGTATTATCCTAATCAAAGGAAACGAAACCTTTTGGCTCTTGGACCTACCAAAAACAATAAGTAAGTTTTGGAACTTACTACAACTTGGGGACTGACGACTCGCCCCTACTTAGCACGATTATGACGACTTGACAAAACATCAAGGCTTTATACACATTTATAAACCATCCAGAATAAATTATCTTTGTTTAAAACCGAATCAACATCCGTTGCGCAATTTAGCAGAACAATGCGGTCGACTACCAAACGGAACTTCGACAAACGCTACTACGACATGATTTTACTTCGACATTACGGAACACCGACACATCTTTACTTCGACATGCCTTTAGTCCGACACTACTCTACTCCGACAAGACGTTGCTTCGACATGACTTAACTACGAAATGATGTGGTCACACAGACAGACACGAGAAGAAACTTTAATTTATAATAATTATGTGTATACATAGATATAGATGTGTGGCTTTTTATCCTATTATCACTAAACCATGTTTATCAGTTGTTTAGCCTAAACATCTTTTAAACATGATATTTTTGTATGGAGTTTGACACAAAACTGACGTTACTCATGCATTGAACAAGTATCTAGTGTCTATGTTTTTGTGGTAAGGCCCAAGAGCTTTCAGACAAAACGCAAATAAAGAGTAGCGAAAGGAAATTCATACAAAAACCACGATCGAATCCACTGTCTTGGATAAACTGCTAAATTATATTTAACAGAAAAACTTTTCTTTCAAATACTACTAGCAGACATAATTACGAGATATAGAAATGAGTACAAGCTCTTATTACTACAACAAATAGTGGCCAAGTTTCCTAAGCACGCACCTAGTTCGTACGTCTGTTCAAGCAATAGACATCATTTTATGACCTGAATCTGAACAACTAATGCTATTTGTATTTGTCATATTCTAAGAACCTAATATTGCGTCTCCTAAACTTCTACGGTAGGCTGTCAGTGGTAACGTAGCAAAACATCACGCCTGTAATCCCGTAGGGTTAGGCAGAGGTGTACTATATAGTACACCCACGTTAAATTTCACCAGTTGTTTTAGTCCCTTGTAATAGGGGGCGAGTCTATTGCCATCTATCGGGCACAAACCCAGATTCCGGGCTGCTACTGTAAAATTTCAGATGGAAAAACCCAATAACACTTTGCACGAACTGGGAATCGAAACCAGGACCTCATGCTCAGCAGTAGCTTTTGCGACCATTAGACCAACGAGGAAGTCGAATCGTAACGAAACCAGAATAAAACGGCCTCATATTGAATTGAAACTCCTTACTACGCTATTCTAGCTCAAGGTCAGTGTAGCCACTGACATGCAGCCTGTACCAGACTGCCCTTAGCTTTGCGTGATCTAAAAAAACCAGCCAAGAGCGAGTCGGACTCGTGCACGAAGTGTTCCGTAACTATAAAAACGGCAAAAAATCACGTTTGTTGTATGCGAGCCCCCTTAAATATTAATTTTATTCTGCTTTTTAGTAGTGAACAGAAATATATCATCTGGGAAAATTTCAACTGTCTAACTATCACGGTTCATGAGATACAGCCTGGTGACAGACGGGCAGACGGACGGACAGCGGAGTCTTAGTATTAGGCTCCCGTTTTACTCTTTGGGTTCGGAACCCTAAAAATGAGGCTTTGCCTGTCTGTAAACAAATCTCATTAAGAAAGTTTATAATACTGTTAAGGTATTACTAAAGTCTTATTGCAATTTATTTTGGCTTAATCTCAGCGTGTGGCCAAGTAAATTATTGTTTTGGAGTAAGTCGTGTAATTATCTGAATTATATTTGCGAGCAAAGTTGTTCTAGGGCAATTTATGTTTTCGAATTATGTTGTTTGTGTTTTTTTTGTTGTTTTAGTTTAACATAAAACAATCATCAGCCAATTACTAATATGTAGGTAAATACAATGTATCATATTTTTTTTAAGTTGGGTTATGGTGACTTGTCCTTAAAAATAATAATACTAGTGACCCGTTCCTGCTTCGCATTGTTTTACGACTTGACAAAACATCGAGATTTCTTAGTTATATGTAACTTTAATATTAACGTAAACACATAAACCATCCAGAATAAATTATCAAAATCTATTGCGTGGTTTTGAAGAACAACGCAGACATACATACACAGGCAAATACGAAAAGCGACTTTAATTTATTATTATGTATAGATGTATCAATCACGCGTTTAATTGAAACGTAGTCAATTCTAATTCATTGTATAGGTAAAGGGCCCTTTACCGAAACCTTTCTACTAAAATCTATAATACACTGCATCTTGGAAATTCGCACGTTAAGCCGTTGGTTGTCATTTGTGGATCTTTGACAGTCGTTAGGGGTCGTCAGAAGCTCGAAAGTCTGAGAACCAGTCTTACCAAGGGGTATCGTGTAGCTACAGTGCCAGTCGCTCCATGTAAAATACTGGTATTCAGCTGCATCCGGTTAGACTGGAAGCCGACCCCAACATAGTTAGGAAAAGGCTAGGCAGATGATGATCTTGGAAATTCTCTATAATCCAAGAACTCAAGCTGAAATTAAGTTCAGACAAGAGGAATTTCTAAGAGACAGAACACTAAAACATTTTCGTTAAGATTAACGCCTTGATAATGTAACAAAACCTGCTAGAATGCGCATGTTCTGGCCGAACCAGATTTAAATGTAAATGTTTGAAACAATTTGTACCACCATTAACAATCTTATCTTCGGACATTGCGACACTATTTTATACAAAATGCAGTTTCGGATAAGATGTTGAAAGCTGATTTCAGGTTTGAATCGGATTCAATAAATTCTTGAAAGTTATGTAAGTACATGTTTCTGTGCCGATTACTATTATGGTTTGTGTATGTACTTGTCTTAGCACAAAAAGTTTGAGCGTAGGTACTAATAACTTGTCATCTCGACCAAGATCACAAAAATCACACCAGTGCTCCATCGAGTATTTATAGATTAATAACTAAATTTCTGTGTCTCTGGTTTTGAATTTTAATTTTATGCCACCGATTTCCGAAATTATAGTTATAATGCACTTTTTAGTTGTGGTAAATTGTGTGGGGTAGGTACCTAACCCACACAATTTCGAATAACAGTGAGAGGAACTTAAAACATCATTCCTAATAGGAAGTGGGAAAATACATCGAAGCAAACTCAAAAGTACCTACGCAAGCAAAGTTAATTGCAAAGTGACCACCTCTGAAGCATGATCTACCAAACAAAAAAAGAATCATCAAATTCAATTCATAATTGGCAGAGGAATCGCGTAACAAACATACAAAAAAAAAAACAACAGACTATATGAGAACCTCCTCCTTTTAGAAGTCGGTTAAAAATTGAAATACCTGATGGTATAGGTACTACTGACCCGATGGAAAAGTTATATTTGCATTTGGAAATCGGTTTTCTTTCCAAAGCGCAACTTTTATTTAGAACCTCGTGCAAATTTTTTTCTCCAAAATTGATATTTGGAATGTAGGTTTTGAAGTTGCAAAAAGCACTGTACTTACCTACCTAGAACTTCACGCACATTCACTTAGCTTCTAACCGCCTTACTAATAAACGTTGTATAGTTACACAACGCTTTGTCTTCTTCTTTCAAAAGTCAAATTACTTTTGACTTTTAAAAGAAGAAGACAAAATGGTAAATGAAAATTCGCCACGACGTTTATTACGTCATCCAATCTCTTCACCTGTACTTCAGAGACTCCTAAATTAAAACTATAAAACTGAAATTTGGACGTACTCTCGTTTATATCTGTTGCCGTCACTTTGAATTATGTCGTTGAGAGGAAGTAAAATAAAATTTTGTTTTGTTTCCTGAAAACTTTGTTGTTTCTGGCTGCTTGATAAAGTCCCCTATTTCTATGCTTGTCAAGATATAACTAAACTTTATGGGACTTAAATAAAACAATATTTATTACGATGATATTACTAATATTTTGTAACAATAATAATTTAAAAGAGTGTCCATGGAGTTTCATACCCGTTCTTCTCCAAAGGTACCTACTATACGCTTTAGAATCGGCAACTATACTCCATTTGAAATAAGATTAGACATTTAAATATATCTGTTTTACAGTCCGTTCAAACGATTCTGACTTCTATTGCATTGGTAGCATGAAAAATGGCAGCTGTAGTAAACAGTTGGTATAGTTACCACTTTTTGGTTTTAATGCCATCTTTATGACTACGGTATACAAGGTGGAGACGACAATACGACAAAAAATTAAACTCCGTATATCTAATGACGTTCTAGGTCTACATATAAAAAATTAATCAAATATATCCAATAGTTAAATTACGAAAGCTAGTCAAAGATCGGCGAACCCCATAGTCGGCTCATCACTATTATTTAATTTGTTTGAAAAAATGGGGTGCCCCAAAGTTCACCTAAATTTTCAGCTCCGATAATTGGAAATCCGAAAATGTTCTTCCTAACATTTTTCATCCTAACAATCACAATTCCTAACTACTCTGTCTCTAATGTTCATAATTCCGAAGCATTCAATTTCATAATGTCAGTAGCAATAAACATCTATTATACTTTTATTTGTTTTCCTATATTTTCTCAACATAACCATCTTTTACACTATTATTCAAAGTCATATCTTTTTGTGTAGATTTCCTTTTATTCATAATAATCAGTATTATATAAATTAATTTTGCGTAAATATAAGGCTAAAAGAGTCTTGGTGTTTTTTGTCTCCAACTAACCGTTTGTCGTAAAAACGTTGTGGAAGGGAACCATAGGTTAGGTTAGGTTAGAACTGTGACCAACTACGCACGAGCCGAGCGAGCGAAGCGAGCGTGCCGCGGCAGCGGCCGGCGAAGTGCCAGAACCGAATCGGTCCTAGACGACACTCTGACCTTCTGAATATGAGTGAAAATATTATGGTAATTGTGTTTAGGGATAAAAGCGTTATGATAAAAAACAGTAGGATTTTAAATATATTTACATTAATGATATTATTCATTACAATTTTCGGAAACATGAGTGTTATGATTTGAATCCCTTTAATCCCTACACTACAAATAGTATGAATGAAAACTTTAGGATGAAAAATTTTAGGAAGAGTGATCATTCGGATTACAAATCATTAGGAAGAACAATTTCGGGTAAAGAACTTTAGGTAAGCCAATATGGACCCGAAAAAATGACTTTTTTTATTTCGATGTTAGGATTTATTTGATAGTTCCATAATACTCATAAGCATTAGTATTGCCAGTGTTTTCATTTATTGTTGTATTGTCGTCTCCACATTGTAGAATTCAAAATCGGTTGAACGGACTGTAAAAAAAGGTTTATTTAAATGTCTATAATCTTATTTCAAAAGGAGTAGGTTCTACTAACAATATTATTGGCCAAGATGTCTGAAATAAAAGATTTATATATTTCTTTACTTCATATTTCTGACTGACCGACTGCTTGATAATTGCCTGTAAATTGAAATAAAGCAGGTTTAGATTTTTGAACGAACTTTTTTTTAGGCTTGCATTCCGCACAACTAATGGAAATGGTTACCACCACCTTTAAAAAGCTTAAATATGTACCAAGAATTTTGGTTTAATGCATTACCAATCTTAGCAAAAAAAAAAAAACTTACAGACTACCTACAGTAAGGAAAATGCAGTCCTATAAAAAATTTAACGAAAAGATCACATGAAAAATACCTAAATGTCCATGTTACTCTAAAAAGGTTAGTCCCTGATCAATATTGGCGCATATCTCTGAACCCAGTATCGTATACGAAACTATCTGAGATAATAGATAAAAGTGTAGCCGTCATTGCGGCTATCCAGACGTCTCCATTGCCGTCTTATGCGTAGGCATTGGCTATCATTCGATAACGGCTATGTAAGGCGGCATACATATTGGCTATAATAATGTTGGCTGTGATTTTATATAACCCGACTGTATTTAGGCCAGACCAAATACAAAATAATATACAAAATAATTATTAACGTTTATCTACGATGATGACACGTTTATTTTTGTCTTCATTATTTTATTTTCCATGTTTATCTGTGAGTATGAAGCGTCTAAAGTCTGATGAGACATTTATTGAAATGAAAATTATATACTTTAGTAGGAAAAAATAATAAAGCTTTTGGGCGAGTGCTGAGCACCACATGGCAAGCGTTATTCTATCTAATCAAATTCGTATAAGCTAACCGCAATAACATAACATCAGAACTGGTTTCCCCGAAGAATTGGACAAAGGTGTATACTATAGTGCACGCATATTTCACCAGTTATGTTAAAGTCCCATGTAACAGGGGGGCGAGCCTTTTGCCATCAACCGGGCACAAATCGAGACTCCGGGCTTCTACTGAGAAATACCAGATGGAAATCCCAAGAACACTTCCGCGACCCGGGAATCGATTCCAAGACCTCAATTTCAGCAGTAGCCCTTGCAAATACTAGACCAGACTCTAAAGCAATGAGGCAGTAAATGACTTCAGCAATAAAAATTGTCAAAAAAATGCCTAAAAGCATAGGTATAACAAACTCTATTCTCGGTTCCACATAGACGCGACTTTACATTGCACTTTATAATACAACAGCTTGGTGCAAAGAAAATATAAAACAATATTATCAGTCTGGCCAATGTCGCACCACATTTTTTATTTATTTGTGTCCAATCCCAATACTCTTACTAAAATAACTTTCAAGATATTGCGAACATTACAGATTTTCGCTTATATAAAACCTTATTTTTTTATTATATGGGATATTTATATTATAGACTTTATAATACAACAGCTTGGTGTCAAGAAAATATAAAACAATATTATCAGCGGGGCCAATGTCACACTACATTTTTATTTGTGTCCAAGCCAAGCCCGATACTTTTACTTAAATAACTTTTAAGATATTGCTAACATTACAGATTTTCGCAAATATGAAGGCTTCAATTTTTAATACAAGGGATATTACGATGATAAATCTTAAAGTTGGCGTTGTTAAGTGTTTTATTAATATACCAAAGAATAATGTGGTTCCATTAGCTTTGAATAGCTTTTGGGAATTATTTATTGAGGTTTTCTGCAATATTACTACCTACATAACCTAGCTATTTTAAGACCTTACCCAAAAACGGCTTTCTGATACCTAAGTGACCTTTTGAAATATATTTCATTGAGCCTTTAATAAAAATATACATAAATTATTAAAAATATTCCGTAAAAAGCCCTTTCGCAAAGCCGTCATCTACAGATTCTGGACTATTTACACCTTTTATTTTTGCTTGTGTAGTTTTTTTTATTTTATTTGTTGGTGACAAATATTATAAACAATTATAAAAATCTAACATTAAATTAAATTACTAACTAAATATACAAATCAATACAAAAACGAAAGGGGATTAAAGGGATTCAAATCATAATGCGAAGTCCCATGTACTAATGTCAATCATTTCACCATTCGGCGCTTCCGGAGGAAATCTTTTGTTTATGATAAATTAAACAAAGATTTCTTGATTAAAAATAGGTTTACTTAAATCTTTACAAATCTTTTACAATTTTGATATCTACGTAATGAACGGAGAATTTTGCAAGCTTATGATTGAACGAACTGTAGGAATGGAATGTGTGAATGAAGTTAAACAACTTGAATGCTTGAGCGAATGTGTCGTAGACATCCTCGGGGGCCTTGAAAGTTATAGACGAAGCTTTCAAGATCAGTTGTCCGTGTTGTTAACTGGAGAAGGCAGCAGACACAATCTGTTGATGGCTCTTCGTATGGTGCCTTGCGAGGTGGATACGTCGGCGACTCGTGGTACACCATCAGTGCCGGGAAACAGCTTCAAGACTCTTCCAAGGCGCCAGCATAGCGGAGGAGTCCTATCATCTTTGATTAGGACTAGGTCGTCTATCTTTAATTCTTGGCACCGCACCTTCCACTTTGTGCGCTGCTGGAGCTCTGTGACGTACTCTGTCGACCACCGCTTCCAAAAGTGTTGACGGACTTGCTCTAATCGCTGAAAACGATCAAGACGGTTTGTGCTATAGTCCAGCAGGTACGGCGATGGTAAAGACGTCAGCGGCCTACCAATTATAAAGTGACCCGGGGTGAGTGGAGATAGGTCTTGAGGTGAAGGACTTAAAGGACATAAAGGTCGGCTATTAAGTATCGCCTCGATCTGAGCAAACAACGAACTCAGCTCCTCGAAAGTCAAGTGAATATTTTTAAGTACTCTGTATAAGTGAAATTTCGCGGACTTGACCCCAGCTTCCCAAAGACCTCCAAAGTGAGGAGCGTATGCTGGTGAAAAACGGAACTCAATGCCTTCGCGAGATGCAGAGTCAATAATAGAGTCGCTATTGGACTTTAGGAACGAATTTATTTCTTTTGCCGCTGCAACAAAATTTCTACCATTGTCGCAGTAGATGACCTTTGGTTTACCTCGGCGGGCTATAAATCTTTTTAGTGTCAGCACAAATGCATCCATCGTCAGGTCACTGACTAACTCTAAATGAACGCATTTGTACCGAAAGCAAATAAAAATACACAGATAGCTTTTGGTTATTTTACAACCTCGGCCCTTGCGGTCCGTAATAAGAAATGGACCGGCAAAGTCGGTACCTATCGTGGAGAAAGGAAAGTCAGCTTCAACGCGATCTGCAGGTAAATTTCCCATGATATTATCCATAGTACGAGCATTGAAACGACGACAGGTAACGCACTCGCGCGCTGCACGTCTAGCTAGAGCCCTGCCTCCTACAGGCCAATAGTGTTCCCTTATAGATGCTAGGAGATGCTGAGGACCGGCGTGCAACAGGCGTAGATGCTCCTGTTTGAATATTAATTTTGTTAAATAATGACTGGAATGCAACAAGATAGGATGACGTTTGTCATAATGGTAAGTTGATGAATCGATGCGCCCTCCGACTCTAAGAATTCCATTTTCATCCAAAAATGGATTAAGAGACGAAAGAGCAGCTTTAGAATTTAAAGATTTACCCTTTTGTAGTAGTCCTAATTCTATAGGAAAGGAATCTTTCTGGGCTAACTTTATAGAAACGTTTTGAGCGTTTTCTAACTCGGAAACTTTAAGTGGACCTAGTGATCTGTCTGATCTTTTTTGTGACCTACAATTGTTGGCGAACCTTAACACTCTAGCCAGAACCCGAATAAGAGTAGTTAAATTAGAATATTTAGCTAAATTCACAGACAAATCGGGCATGGAAGGTGCCTCCTCCCCCCCTAAAGTGTGGTGGGTCTTAAGCTCTGGCAATTCTATAGAGTCCGTAGTATAAGCGGGCCAGGAATCCTCGGATTCTAAAAGAAACGATGGACCATTCCACCATATAGAGAGATCTACCTGGTCTGGATCGACACCACGCGAGACTAAATCAGCCGGGTTGATAGAAGTGGGAACATAACGCCAGTCTGTGGGATTTGACAGCTCATTTATAGCAGCTACTCTGTGGGTAACGAACGTTTTAGTTTTATTAGAGTTGAGCCAACCTAATACTACTTTAGAGTCTGTCCAATACACCTGACGTTCAATAGGGCAACGTAATGCGGCTAAAACTGTAGCAGTTAGTTGAGCTCCTAATAGGGCAGCGCAGAGTTCGAGCCGTGGTATTGTCGTGGGTTTAATAGGTGCAACCCGTGATTTTGCACATACCAGGCTAACTTGAGTAGCGCCGCTAGTAGAAACAGACCTCAAATATATACAGCTGCCATAGGCACGCTGTGAAGCGTCACAAAAACAATGTATTTGTACAGAGCAATTATTTTCGATTAAAATGTATCTTGGTATCCTTAAAGAAGACAAACATGAAGATTTACTAGAAAACTTTAACCAGGAAGACCTTATTTCTGGAGGAACAGGTTCATCCCAATCAATTTTGTGGCTCCATAATTCTTGTAGTATAATTTTAGGTTTAATTGTAAAAATAGACAGAAGACCAAGAGGATCAAATATTTTAAATGTTGAGGAGAGTATAGTTCTCTTCGTGACAGTTTCAGAAGTCAAAACATCATGCTGAAAGTGAAGTTCATCCGAAGATGGCGTCCAACCTATACCCAGAGTACTAGTCGCATTACTAATCATGAGATTACCACTTTCTAGGTTAACGGAGTCTGCGAGTAACTCAGGTAAGTTTGAACGATATTTACGCAGATGAAAGCTTCCCTTTGCTAATTCAGAAGAGACTGAAAGACGGATATGACGTAACTCCTCATCACTGCTTGCACCGGTAAGTAGATCATCACAATATAGATCATTTTGTATTATAGTCTTGATTTTCTGATCTGAACACTCTTCACCTATCTGCCAAAGAGACCGAGTAGTGAGAAAAGAGGCACTAGCGAACCCGTAAGTAACCGTATTTAAACGAAGCGTCCTTAAAGGCTTATCTTCACTATCACGCCACAGTATCAGTTGAAGATTGCGATCAGATTCTTTGAGAAGCACTGAGCGAAACATTTTTTCTATGTCTCCTGTTAAGACATACTTATGCTGTCTAAAACGAACTAATATACTAAACAATGGTTCTTGCACTACTGGTCCCACCATTTGTAGGTCGTTGACAGAAACACTAGAAGAAGTACGAGCCGAGGCGTCAAACACAACGCGTAACTTAGTCGACTCGCTTTGTTCCCGTATCACTGGGTGGTGGGGTAAGAAGTAGGCATTTAACGGCCTAGGCTCCGGAGATTCAGATAAGTGACCTAATACTTCGTATTCGTTTATGAATTGACAGTACTGTTGTTTTAATTCTGGTTGTTTTCGGAAACGAGCCTCTAAATTAAAAAACCTCTTTTTGGCTAGATTATAGGAATTGCCTAAACAATCTATGCTGTCACGAAGTGGCAACCCTACACAAAATTGACCGTTACTAGTGCGAGTAGTGTTGGTGAGATAATGTTGCTCACACAATTTTTCTTCACTACTCGGGGGCTTTTTTTGAGGAAAATTTTCAAGTTCCCAGAATCTGGACAATTCGTCATGAATGTTACTAGATGTGTCATCATTTGACACAAAATTGCACATGACTGAGTTAACTTTATTTTTATTAAAACAAGGCAATGATCCCGTAACGAGCCATCCTAACTTTGACGCTTGAAGCTTAGGATAACCAGGTCCTAAAGAATGCTGCTGGGCCCTTATGATGTCCCAGAATAAGTCAGCACCAATCAAAATATTTACTGGGGATGGTTCATTTAAAGTGGGATCTGCTAACTGAAATCCATGAATATTTAGTTTTTGTAAATCAAAATAAGATTTGGGTAAGTTGCCGGTAATTTGAGGCAAAACTAAACATGAAACTGTTACATTAAAAGAACTAGTTTCCGAATGAATGCGTAGAATACAGCGTTCTGTGTTAATATTTAACTTAGTGTTACCAATGCCTACTATGGTAGTGTCTGATGGCTGAGGAATCAGGTTTAGATGGCACTTTACGGCCTGTGTGATAATTGTCGACTGACTCCCGCTGTCGAGCAAAGCTCGCACTATCATAGTCTCGTTGGTGGCTGGGTTGGTAACCTTTACTCGAGCCGTACACAAAAGTACCTCAGAGGAGCACATTGAGGACATAGTGACGGAATTAACTGAATTGGAATTTTCAGTTTCTTCTGATTTATGAAGAAGAGAATTATGTCGTAATTTGCAATGACGACATGTAGCTGCAAGACGACAACGTCTAGCTATGTGACCAGATCGCAAACAATTCTCACATAATTTGTTAGAAGCAACAAAGGCTAACCTATCCTCTATTGAGCTCGACTTAAAAGACGGACACTCATACATGCGATGACTATTCTTACAGAACAAACATTCCGGTGTTTTAGAAGTAGAACTGTCGCCTTCGTTTGGTACAGCCACTAAAGACTTGGTACTGTTATGTTTACTTTGATTACTAGAGAATTGTTTTTGTTTGTTGTCTTGATTATCGTTTTTATGGCGATAAACGGTCTCCAATACGTCAGCGCGACATTTAAGGAAGCTGAAGAAATCATTAAGCGAAGGTATGTCACTCAAACTATTTCTATGTTCTTCCCACTTGAAATATGTACTATTATTTAATTTACCTGCAATTATATATATAAGTAAAACATCCCATTTGTCAGTAGGTAGCCCAAGTGAATTGAGTGCGCGTAAGTTTATAGTGACGTGGTCAATAACATATCTTAGAGACTTGTCGTTTTCTTGAACGGAATTAATGTTGAACAAAGACTTAAGATGGTTATTTATCAATTGACGCTTATTGTCGTAACGTTCGCATAAAAGTTTCCATGCTTCGGCATAATTACTATGAGAAACCTCCAAATTAGCGATCACCCGAGTGGCTTCTCCGTTAAGATATGATTGTAAATAGTGATATTTATGAATACTTTCGATCTTATCATTATTGTGAACTAGCGAAACAAATGTTTCCTTAAACTCCAACCACTTAAAATACGTACCATCGAAGTTTGGAATTTTAATCACCGGTAATTTAAAACTTAACGCATTACAGCTGTGATCGTTATGATGACACGTAGCCATAGAAGATTTATTTTGAGAATTATTCTCACTCTCATGAATCCCTGTATTTTTCTTTATTAAATTTTGAGCTAAGGCGATACAATGGTAGAAATCGTTTTCTATTAAATCTCTAGTAGCCAACTCGCTACTTTGACTTTCTGCGTTGTTAATTTCTATCTGATTCTGCACCTCATCAAATTCAATGAACAATGCCTCAATCTTTGACAGCTTCAATACGAGTTTACTTATTTCTATTTCTGAAATGGATTCTAATAAAGCTAAAGTATCAAGACTTAACTTAAATTTCGTTACGCGTCCTTTAATAGAACCGCGTTTGCTTATTAGTTCCTTTAACTTTAAAGTTTCGGGCATTGTAATAAACTCGTAATGAGCTAACACAAACAGACGTTAATAGAAATAACGAAATAGGCACATATAGCATACGATACGCTCCTCGCTTTGTTGATCAGCTGATGCCCGCGGCTCACGTAGACTGCATACGATGGTGAGCTATGCAGGTGGGGACGCGCCGGCAGTCAGGTAACAGCGATGCGCAGGCGATGCCGTGTCACAATTCACAACGCTCGATCACTGGAATAGATCAATTCCGTGCGTCTTAGTAAACTGATAAAAACAACTAATTACTCGTATGATGAAACTACGACGGTTCGTAAGAAACATTTAGTATGTAAGTGATATAAAGGTTGAATTGAGTGATAAAAGGGATAAAGAATCGATAATAGTGAAATAAATTGCTTGGTTTGAGTAACGATAACGGTAAGAGAATTATTAAGTTGTAATTAGTTAAATGTGCATTAATTTAAGATGGCGGTAGGTCTACAAATAAGTGAAATTAATTAGGCTGATTTGTGCTTTGCCTATCCTTTTTAGATCTCTTTCGAAATAATTATGATTAGGCACAATAGACACAAATAGAAAGGTAGGAACTTCACTTGACTTCGAGAAACCGAAACCGCTAAATACACAGACGAAAGGATAACACAATAGGTATGTTAGTAAGATGGAACGAGCTCACTTTAAATAGGCAGGCAGCTAATCCCAGCAGTCCTTTTGTAGGCAGGAGCACGTAGATAGGTAGATAGTGATTCCTCTGACTCGTTCTAAGGGTGGACCTTGCTCGATCGGAGTTCCGTAGTCCCAGCAGAGTTCCCAGAATGGCTTGACGAAGGTAAGGTTGCTCGACCCAGGTAAAAGTAGGATGCCAGTCCACAGGCACGGTGATCTTAGATTCTCAACCCGGCCTTCCGTTGGTACTGGTAGATGTCGTCCGGTGTCGACGATGTCCTTCGAATGCCCTTGATACGGTACGGGAACAATGTGCGTGGATATTTGCTTCGATCCGACGATTGTAGGTCCTGTCACGGTCGCCACTTTTGTTTATGATAAATTAAACAAAGATTTCTTGATTAAAAATAGGTTTACTTAAATCTTTACAAATCTTTTACAATTTTGATATCTACGTAATGAACGGAGAATTTTGCAAGCTTATGATTGAACGAACTGTAGGAATGGAATGTGTGAATGAAGTTAAACAACTTGAATGCTTGAGCGAATGTGTCGTAGACACTAATCAAAAACGATTTTTCTTGTTACCAACTGTATTATTATATTGATTAACTACTGCGCACATCTACTACCATAGTTATTAACTACATTTAAACATTAATCACGTCCAAATCGACTCATAACTCAAAACAAATCCAATCAAAAAGCCCAACTAAGCAACTTCCAACTTCCAAACATTGGTCAGTGCTATCTAAACAAAGCCTCAGTATTTCAAATGACTTTATAAGAAACAAACATAAGCCCAGAAGTCGTAGGGTGGCGGTGTTTGTCCAATATAATGGTCCAAATGTTTGCCGTGGGTGATTGATGCCGACCCGGGTTAATGGATCGATATCCCTCTAACTTATCCTTCGTAGGACCTTGGTTGTAGTTTCTATGTGTTCTGCTTCACCCCGATCGGTGGCGTATGTGCTAACGAGGGCTAGTTATTGGTGATTGATTGTTGGTACAAAATCTGGGACCTTGATGGGTTTATTTTCTTTAGAAATGTCTTTATCTTCGCTGAAGTGGTTTTATTTCTGGTTAGTTTGTTGGCTGTAGATATGAAAATGAGGTTGGTGTTGCATGAAATTGAACAGAAATCAACCACATGCATTGCACATATTCGGATCTGATTGAGAACAGGTCAAAAGAAAGTTGGACTCAGCTAATTTCAAAGTACACCTAAGTGAGTAAATAAATCAAAACTAATTATTGTAGAATAATATTCTTTTTATATAATAATTCATGGAAATAACAAGCAGTAAATAAACACTATTATAACACTTATTCACCTCATACTTTTGTATACAGAAAAAAAAATCCGAAGTAAAATTATATGTTTCCAGAGAAATTCCTCTCACAGTTACGTGGAAAATTTCGATCAAAGCAAAATGAACATCAACATTTTAAACTTCGTTGACTCAGCATTGATTTGTTTCTTTACTAAATTGCTTTTACTCTTACTCGAGTTACAGAGAAGTCGATACAACATCAAATCAATGCTGAACTCGATTCATTAAAATTCGCTAACTCATTTAATTGGACAAAATGATTTTCATGTAGAGAAGCAATTTAAATGATGGCCGTTAAAGTGCTGAGATAAATGACAGATGTAAGTATTGATTTATCATTACGCCTGTTTTCATTAAGGATGTAAGTACTATCCATGAAAGTGAACAAATTAATTGCATTGATAATTATGATAATTATCATTAAAATTGCACTGGTACGTTTTTCGATACCCATAAAGGTCGTATTATAATTTATGAATACAGCATTATGCTGCAGTAGGTAACAAAAACTGTTAATGTGCGATTATTTAATTATTATTATTTTCCGATTGGTGAACCATGCACCGGCTATCCGCTGCCCGAAATTGAATTATTCTCTCAGAGTTGACATAGACAATTTGCAAAAGATTTAGAACAGGTAAGTTCACTACCTATTGTATCCTTTAGCTGGCAGTTTCAATAACAACGCCACAAAATTCTCACTAAATGAACGTAAAAACACCTTCACAATAGCAGAACCAAAACATATGCTAAATCCATTTAAGGGACTGTTTATCCTACAAAAGAAAAATAAAGTGACACTGTTTTTATTCACAAAATAAAAATAATATTTTAATAATAATTCACTTGTCAAAATAAAAGTGCATTTTGCAGAGAATTAGAGAAATAACAAGCTCTTCTGTCAATCAAAGACCTCGTTACTTTTATTTTGAGGCTTATGCTGTATTTTGAATTCAAGTTTTTATTCAAAACGATGCGAATATATATCATGAGCTGTATTTTTTATATGGACTTTGCATATAAAATAAAATATGACTACATTTTTGTGTTGCATATGTTTGACTAGGTACTTTAGAATTCTTTTCTTTGAGAATTTTCGATTTTGTTCATAAAAGTGTGACTTAAGAGTGGTCGTGTAGTGTGTGAAATGTGTGAATCATATCTTTATTTTTATCTATCGTCAGCAGAGTGATAATGGATGATGATGGAGGGGAATGTACGAATCAGCAGCGGTAATACCTAATGGATGTGTGTAATCTTATAAATCTTGCTTTTTCACTTCCCGTCGCGTCGACCGGAAACTACAGTCTTTTTTTCAAGTAAAATGCTTTATTCACTTCTGTATTCAACATCTTAATTTGCATTCGGACCTACCTAACATGGTCATCATAATTTTATTACTGACGAAATCTCCAAGTATATTTTACCTGTACTTCATAAATAAACGAATTATTTTTACGGTTTTCGTACTTACGTCGCTTAACAGAACATCGTGTTATTTTGTAAAAACTTATAACTTGCACTCGACCACAATCATCTATTCCCTACGTCTTCTCAACATGGAGATCAAGCAACTTATTTCGCAACTTAAAATAGAATAATAAAGGGTTGTGCAATAAATAACAATATTATGTTAATACAAGTTTATATTCCGCTTTAACGAGATTCGAACGAGCGATCCAACTCCAACTACTCGTTAAGGTGGAATCAAAATATTTATTATGAATCAATTTACATAAGTAGAAGGAAATATGCATGTTTGAGGTATAATAGCAACTGTTCGTAGTTTGTTCTTGCCGACTGTTTTAATGGCGTCATTATTATAGCTTACGGTTGTTCACGCTTACTATGCCTTAAGTAAAAATGTTTATGTATTAATTAGTAAAAAAAAAATACAAAGTATCTTTAGGCATGTTGACAAGTTTTGGTTTGATATTCCACAACTTTTAATGCCATAGTCGGCTATGGATTTTGTAGTTTTGCGGTCAATGCTCAAAGTACCTGTTGCTGAGAAATAATTTGTTTCCCTAATAATTAAGAAAGCAAAAGCACATCGAGAGTAAAAGTACATAAAGGACATACTTACATAAGGCAATGTATAGCTTTAACAACAAGATATTTCGTATACATTGCCACAACGACTAGCCCTTCAAAACTTGCATGACGAATAAAAACATTATGTAGATTCCTGACACAGATTCCAACTCATATCAGACATTAACAGTCACAAATAAACGTTTGTTTCCTTCTCATCGGTAGCTTTTGTTTCTGTCCGTATTACATTGTAATGTTTTGCCAAACCCACATTGAGCTGTCAAACTCTCGTCAGATAAGCAGCAGGCGTGTAATTATTTCTCCGAATGTACCATTTAAGTTAGTAGAAAGTATGGGCACTACGAAGATAGAAGCTTTGGAGCGATTTTTCACACGATAAGTACTTTTTTTAATGACTAACGTCTTTATTGTTATGGATAGAAAAGTTTTGGTGAAGACATTATTTTATTTGGAAACGAACTGTTTTTGTGTGACTCATAGGACGGCTCTTTTGGATGTTTGTTTTAATAACTGTATGCTAATGTGAGGCTAAATTTCTAGTAATAATTAAATCCGACATTTCTGCAGCGATGTTCACTAATTTCAAAAATCTCTATGTTGTTAAAATACATGCATCAATGCTGATGAATCAATTTGCTGTTTTATGTAAAGCTTTTAAAAATAGAATATTATCGTAAAAATATAAAGTATAAAGTCCTCCGCCGCGTCTGTCTGTCTGTTCGCGATAAACTCAAAAAGACTGCACCGATTTTCATGCTGTTTTCACCAATGGATAGAGTGGTTCTCGAGGAAGGTTTTAGTATATAATAACCGACATCCATGCGGGCGAAGCCGTGGGCATCAGCTAGTGTTGAATAAAAACAAAAGCGCCAATATTGTTCCAGTTAATTTATTCATTAAAATACTAACATTGTCGTCAATTGTTTTGAAAGCTAACATCGTGTGGAGTCGGTTTATTTTTTCAGTGACAGTGAATATTGAAGTAATGTAGGTACAATGTTATTCGAGACAGACAAAAGTAAAAACATTTATGTTTCTCTTGGCCTTAGTTCTATTATTTTTATTATTGCCTTTATAGAAATAATATGACAGAATTTGCGTAAGATGTGGGTTTGATATTTGTTTTTGTACGTGGCCTTAGTTACATGATAACTTGAGAAAGAGTTTTAACTTCTGTCAAGCCTAAACCAGCAAGGCTTAGGCAACCCAAGATAAAGAAGTAGGAAAGGTTTGATGTTTCAGTAAAGGAGAAAAAAAAATATTTTAGTCTATTCACCAGCTGACAAAAATAGCATTTTATAGATACATCCATATATTTAAATGTCAACCAACGTAGACCAACATTTTTCTAACATAAAACAACTTTAAACTTAAGCCATCAAAGTCCAACCTGTTATAAAAACAAATATTAGTCCACGATAAGAACAAACCTGGGAACAAAATGGGGCATATCACAGAATGAGATGAAGCTTTATTTGCCCATTGTCAACCATTCTGTTTGAGACTTTCACTACCTGGAAATGAGGAAGATGGTACTAAATTATGAGGTGTGGACAAGTCGACGGTGTTCATACGATTATTTTAAGATGTCGCCACACAGCAAGACATTGACGATGCTATGAATTAGATGACAGGTTGAGGGCGGAGTGGGGCGGTTTGAAAAGCGGTGGCGGAGCGCGATATATATTAAGGTTTGTAAAATCTGTAGAGAAACAAAGTCACAGTGACACATCTTCTTTGACAAGTGGCTGACACTTTATAGGCTATGTTTGTGCTGCTATTAAAATTGGACCAATGTTACTCCAGGAAGTGATCAAAGTATTAGGAAGTGTCCTATTTAATTTTGGCGTTCGAAAAGTACTGATTCTCAGCCAAATGACATTTGATTTTGAATGTAAAGTAAAATAACACACGTTCTTCACTGGTAATTTCTTTGTTTAATTCTTAATATCCTCACGTGGCGCTGGTACAATATTTTGTTTCATGTTCATGTTAGTGGTATCTAGGTACTGTTGTAAATGCTTCTACGATTATTGTCTTCAGAACCGTTTAATCTATCTTTGAGATTATATTGTGTTCTAAGAGAACCATCGCCTTTTGTGTGCCTTTGCCTTTGCTATATCATTTAACACACCTGTTAATGTAATGTTTGTTCTGCCATAATGAATGGAATGCTTTGACGATGGCCATGTTAATGAGATGAGATGGAAAGTCAAATATATTGAGGCACGTCGAGACTCTTATCATATTTGTATTAAATGTTTATTTATTGTCTTCATTGAGCGACACAATCATGTCTGTGAAGGTGGTAATTTTTGAAAGTGCTCTAAGACGCAGATTGGATTTGATTGGCCGGTGGCAAGCAATTAGAGAGGCCTATGACCAGTAGAAACATGCTTTGGGCTCATTATGATTAGATATTATGATTGTTTTAATTTTAGCAATTTGAGAATTTATATAATTAAGTAAACACACATTTCAATATCGCGGACGATACGAAAAAGAAATTCTGCTCAATAAGAGATTTTTAGTTTTAACCTAGTAGTAAAGTTCTTTGTTATTACAGAAGTACCTAGGTAATTTAAACTGTATCATGGTTATAAAAGTCATCTGTTCGACCTTTAAAGTTCAAGGGAACAGTACAAATTATATTAATGCTCATTGAATGTCAAACGTTTAATTTGGATCACCACGCTTCATTTGTTTGAAAGTACTGTTACCACGGAAAATTATACTTTGAAGGCATTTTAAAAGTCATACTTTTGTGGTCCTATTGCATGACAATAATTATGATTCCTTGAGTATTCCCAGTATACGGCAGCTTTAGTGTACAGGCAGCAAGCATGTGTGTCGTTGTATCCGTGATAGTGAATTACGCACGACTATATCTGAAAATGTCCTGAAATACCGCTACACCTATGTTGTATTTTTTATATTCTAGTATTTTTACCCAAAATAATCACACAAAAGGGGACTAACATAAAATTTCAATTTGTATTTTTAAGTCAAACGCGTTCGGGGGATGATCTGAAATGAAATCGACGTATTTTCCCAGTAAATCTCCCGGACTCAGCTGTAAAATCTCGAACGAGGGCGAATTTATAACGCAATGAATAAAAGCCGCGAAAGCATAAATCACGAATTTAATGAAGAGTTTTATTTGGTTAATAGTACGACGTCTTTCGGTTGCAAACTCCGGTATTTATTTAATGGCATTGTTGTACCAAAAACATTGTTCGGCGACAAAATTTTCTGGTAGTTTACTCTTAATTACTATAATATCATTCTCGGTGCTTTTGCTTGGGAGCTACTATTATTTTCGTTCACGGTTTGTTGAACACCTTAAATGGGTACATTATTTCACCATCTAATTTTCATTTGTGCGAAATTTCATTTCGCTGGTTGTGATACGGCGTGCGTGGCTCCCTTTCTTACCACATATTAGCCGTTTTCGAGTATTCAGTGCCTGTTGCGAACAAAATGACACGCTTTACCTACTAATGAATGCTTGTATCGTACCAATGGAAAACTTGAACATTTCCTTTAATTAGAATCTAATTTTCGCAGCGTTTGTGTTTGTTTTGTTTAATTAGTCGCTGCTGGGAGAAATATTATTTTATTTTGGAGCGAGTTATACCTTACTTTGTAGCGTTCTAATTATGACGAATATAAATACATACACGTTTTTTTAAATTGTTATGATGAGGGACTTCATAATTTATTAATTGTGGCAGCTATTTTTAGAAGTGTAAGACAGATCTTTTTAGTTTCTTTTTTTATGAACGCTGTTTCTGAATAAAATAATTTTTAGGTACAATTTTTTATGCAGTCTTTGTCTTCTCCAATAACTAGTAAGTACTATCTCACAAATATGATTAAGAACTAACTGCATCATAAAACCTATCAAACATTATTCGCATCACATTGCAAATTATCGCCCACCCTCACCGCACACCTTTACATCTGACATTATAAATCTATATTTAGACATCCAACGGAAGACATTTAATTTAATATAACAGATGTTCCCATCTCGAGTGGACACGCTTCGCAGCGAATCCTTTGAGTTTGTCACGGGCAGGCTCAAAAGAACCGTCAACAAAGGATTGTTATTCCAAGTGTGTTCAAAGTTATATAAACAAGTTTGACAATTGAGCGTACGCTCTGCTTCGAGAGACTGCTTTGAAAATCTTATCAGAAAAAAAAAGAGCTTCAAGAATAATAGTGACAATGAATTGGCGTTCTGGATTAAGGATGTGAGGCTTGCTAATTGTTGTGTCAAATAATCAACCCAGCCTATCGCAGTCCGCTACTGGACATAGGCCTCTCCTAGGCTGCGTCACAATATTCTGTCCTCCGCCGTTCGCATCTAGTCTGTCCCAGCCACTTTCTTAATGTCGGTTGTCCATCTAGATTGGGGCTTGCCATACTACGCTTGCCGATACGCGGTCTCCACTCCAGGACTCGTCTGCTCCACCAGCCATCAAACCTTCGACAAACATGGACAACCCACTGCCACTTCAGTTTGCTTACTCTGCAAGCTATGTCGGTTATTCCGGTTCTTCGCCGGATAACTTCATTCCTGATTTTATCCTTAAAAAAACTTATTTAATTTGTGTGTGCTTAGTAATAATCCCATAATTTGATACATTGACTATCTACGATATGCGTTTAAGACGATGTAAATAAAATAGTAAAACATGTTTTAAAGGGGCACACGGAAGCCATATAACATAAAGGATCATAAAGGAGTGATGAAATCAAACTCAATAACCGATAAAAGGCTCGTACATACTGGCGCGATTTGTCGCGCGACGCGACGCCGCCGCATTGTTCGCCGTAAAGTTTTCTCAGAAATTGTTTTGTTAAAATTCGCGTCGTGCGGCCAATCGCGCCAGTATGTACGAGCCTTTTATCGGTTATTGAGTTTGATTTCATCACTAAAATTATCTACCCCACAAAATTTTTGCTTTTGTAAATAACCAATATACTCTCGAGCTAGAATATTGAAATTCATTTGATACGTACGGAAAAAGTTTCAATCGAAATTGAATTCGTGGTATGTACCTACTTATTGGTAAATGTAGGGACGCAGACGGCTCAAAACAGGAACAAATACTAGAGATACCAAAAATTTGAGTATTTAAGGAAATAATGAAGTTAAAGCTCTATGGGAACTCGACTTACCTAATACCTACTTAACTAAAAATAGTTGCTAAATAAATACATTAGGGTTAAAATCATGTTGATCACATCTTCAGAAAAAGTTAGTTCAGTAAAAGTTTCTGTAAAACTGTGCTAAAGCTACTTTAACTATGGTCTACAATACTAAAACACAAAACAATTGCTCTTTTATGGATTACAAACCGAAAGAAAAAAACAGTAAGAATTTATCTCCAGTCGAATAAAATCCTCTGAAAATATGCGCTCCTGGTAACACATTCAGAGCTTCGATGTTTGTTTCGTTTTGTGTTCAGAAAACAAATGGTTGAGGTGGATAATTGAAATCCGAACTAGGGCAGGCTTCCCGGTTGTCGTCCGTAGTGAATACCGATGGAGTCCTCTTTAAAACTATTTTCTATCTCTCCACATACCCCCTTTTGCGGCTAGTGACCGGCAAGCCTGTGGTACTGCCAACAACTATGTAGAAGTCCCATGACCCACTTGCCGAGCAAACGAGGCGAAATTATTAAAGGAATATTAATAAAAACACGACGCGTTGTTTATGACTAGGTAGGTACTGGTATGTACTGGTGGGTATATTTTAGGTTAGAATGGGCTTCGTGAGTCGATTATGGAAATTGTGGAGCGTAGAGTGACGTCATGGGGAAGAAAAATACGGTGCTGTTGTGTTTACGTGCGCTTCCATATGATGTACCCTCTGCAGCTGTAAATGTTACGTATGTTTATTACTTTACTAGATAAGTATATTTTAGTGGCAGTTTTGATGACGATGGAAGAGATTATTTAGCTTAAATGACCCATAGAAGTCTTGCTTTATTCAGAGTTAAATAAATCATAAATTGCCAATCATAGTTGAACATTTTCAGATGTCTTAGTGCAAGATGTTCTTTTATAATATATAAAAAGTAGCCTATGTCCTTCCCCGGGATGCCATCTATCTCCTTGCCCAATTTTATCGTAATCAGCTCAGTGGTTTAGGCGTGAAAAGGTAACATACAGTCATACAGACAGAGTTATTTTCGAATATAAAACATAGCTTCTGCCCGCGGCTTCGCCCGTGTGTTATGTCTATAAAAAGTAGCCCATGTTCTTCTCCAGGATGCCATCTATCTCCTTGCCAATTTTTATCGAAATCCGTTCAGTGGATTAGGTGTGAAAGGGTAACATACAGACAGACAGATTGACAGACAGAGTTACTTTCGAATTTATAATATTAAGTATGGATTAGTACGGATATCGCCAAAATGAAGATGTAATGTCTATTCCAAAATAAAACCAAAACAAACGTTTTACATAACTACTCTTACCAAATCCTAAAATAGAACTCTCGAAATACAAAGAAACCATAGAAGCCTCAAACAGTCTATCCGATTCAAATGAACGCGTCTTCAAAAGTCGATAACTCACATTGATGTCAAAAGTCAGTATTACGTCACACCTTAGAGATTATTACGAAAAGAACCATCGTGAGAGACAATTTAATGAAGTGTTGGCCCATTGTGTAATTAAAATCAACGTCATTAAACCTTAACTTACAACTAATGAATGCATCCGTGATAATGTTAAATCAGATGGGAATGTCGTAAGCAAAAATGAAGATAATGAAGTGGTCGAAATTGAGTTTGAGCGGTTTGCAGCAACGCTTTGTGATGGAGAGATTGATATTGACATCTTTGGAATAATGGATATTTGGTAAGTATATTGCAGATGACAATATGTTACACAATAATTTAATCACAAAACAATTTGATTCTCATTTTATATCATAATCTGGTGTCACTACCCGCCCACTACAGATTACTAACGTTTCTCTAAACACCAACATTACAAAAAAAGGCCAATAGATTTAAATATGAATAGTAACATTATGTGATCATCATCATCATCATCATTTCAGCCGAAAGACATCCACTGCTGGACATAAGCCTCCCCCAAGCACCGCCACTTCGACCGGTTTTGTGTTTCTCACATCCAGCGCATTCCCGCGGCCTTCACCAGGTCATCGGTCCACCTTGTGGGGGGCCTCCCAACGCTACGTCTTCCGTCTTCCGGTCCATTATGTGATAGACCCAAACAATTACACGAAGCTACAGTAAACCAGAGGATAACATAACACATATAAACCTAGTCAACAATTCAACCTAAAGATACAAATTATCATCAATAAACAAGGATGCCTAGTCAAATTCCTATCCGAATGCATTACCAAAACACGAATCCATGTTATGATTACAACGTATCTCTAACGTGAAATTAATGCCGCGAACACAGCGATCTTTGTTTGTACGACAATTACAAACAGATAGTCGTAACATTTAGTCGGATTGTTCATTCTGAAATTCCCATTAACTAAGTGTAATCAATCAGGTTCAACAGAATGTTCTATTGTAATGTAATCGTCGTATTACATTCGTCCTTCAATGTCTTTGCCACAATTATTTGATTAATTAGAGATATTATTCAATTTGAAGTTTGTGTGCTTAGAAGTTCAGCTGTTTGAGGCTATGTTTTAGTTGGTCTAAATCGTTTGTGATAGTTTAGTGTCTAGAATGGATGTTTAGCGGTGGACTGGTGGTACTAATATTAAAAAATTGTTCTATTGTTATAGTTGCACGAAGATTATCATTTCTTCTTAATTTGTAGCAGTATCTATGTAAAGCCATGTGGCTAACAAACCGACTGCCCCATTAATTTTCAAGAATAAGTCATTACGGTTTATTAGATTTAGAAATGATTAGAATTTATTTAAATTGGCAACATACAATTTAAAAAAATTCTGATCATTTCTTAATCTATTACATTTTTGTCAAAGGGTGCAATGTTTTCTCCCATTTGAACAATTATTGTTATTTTCTAAGAAATGGTTTATTTAGACCTCCAGATGTTTGTTTCGTATAAATGTTATAACCAGATACAAATATAACTCTTGCCTTTATATTTTTTATAAGTACTCCATTATGTACAAATATTATGAGATATTAACATTTACATAGTCACTGCTTTATCTACCAAAGCCACAATTTTTACTTAGGTACCACATCTACTTGACTTATCTACATTTATTTTCGCAGCCTCTGTAATCTCGCGCGTAGGAATGATATAATTGAAGCAGGCACGTTATTCGCATATAATCAAACACCCATAAAGGTAATTATTTCGACATAGTGCGATGATATCATAGAGACATCGTTAGCGGTTACATTGTACGTTTAAATTCGGATTAAGTTCGTCTTGATTGATTACTTATATAGTATACAGCGTAATGCGAAATTGTATCTTTACTTAATGTTACATTAAAGGTCAGGATGTTTTGCGGATTGATTACAAATAATGTGGTCATTAAGTACATTGTTTATAGCACCTGAAATGGATGAGCTATAAAATGTGATGTCAAGCTAGTTGATGCTTTATGAGGCTGATGTTAAATCGATTGATGTTGTAGTGCGTGGGATGGTACGATTTAATGGGCATCATACAAGTCTGGTTGAGTCCGTAACTAACGACGACAGGCACTTAGTTAACATTTATTACACAACGTCATAAGCTGGAATATGGAAACGGAAAATTAAAATTACACATAACATACATAATAACATCACGCCTGTTTTCCCCGAAAGGGTCAGGCAGAGTTATATCAGTAGTGTATATCCACATTTTGCCAGATATGTTTCTGTACCATATCATAATTGATGTGTACTTTTGTCAATTTCCTCTATTTATTGATCATGACATTACTTTTAAAGAGACAAAGGCGTAAGTCAAGTAACGAAACTACCCATCAATAAAAACCTGCTGACAGCAATTCAAGCAGTCAAAAAAAACTTTTCAAGAATGTCAATCAACATGAGCCCATTGTTAAAAACAAAGAGGATAATAAAAACTAAGAATAAGACAAACTAAACATTTTGCGTGATATTTATGGGACAAAAAATATAACAAAAGGTACAGAGAGATACTTAGGAGAATTTATGTCATGGTTCTAAGACCGTTTTATTACGACTACCGTATTTATGTCAATAGGGAGTCAACAATGAGTCATAACCTTTCCATGTGTTTTATGGGCATTTGGAAACTTTTTTCTCTTTTATGCCTTTTGAGAATGTTGCTACTGTGAATATTGAAGACAATGGAATTAGATATCCGTTCTGTTGACTTTTTGTACTAGCTGATTTTGAGACTGACGATGTAATCAGTAACCCAATAGAAAAAATAAACGAAAGAAAAAATACTTGTTGAAATCATAAAACTTGTAAAGAAAATTGTATTTACATTAAAAGTTAGAATGCTCTTGAAATTTGGAATCATTCTAGAATATATCAAACAATAAAAGGCATCAAAGGAATAAAAAGCTGTAAAAAAAGTTGAGATTTCATGATAGAATAAAATTGTCATTATGTAAAATCCATGTTCTTTTGATTCAAAACATGCCACTAAAATAAAATTAGCTTCTTAATCTAAAACAAAGGTATGTAATTGTGTAAAAAAACGTAGGTATTATTAAACGTAAATGTTAGTTTAATGATGAAATAACTCTTGTTATGCTACATGAGCACAGTCATAACACTAACACAACAAAACAAAACATGAAACCAAAAGAAAAATAAAGATGAAATAAATTGTATTAAGCAATTATTCGCTTAAGGGGTCGAGAAATAAACAATACGTTAATAACTAACAGTCTCCGTGGGTGTGATACTCTAATTGATGAAATAAGTGAAGGAGTGGGTGTTAATGGGCAGTATCATTGTATGACAAATGTCACATAAAATTGTTCAGCTTTCGTAGACTCTCCCACAGTAATTCTTAATGATGACGTCCGCAATGATGAGTTTGGGAGTGGAAATAGGACACAATAGCACTTGTGTAAGGTGTGTGAGTCAGCATTTTAATATGAATTTTGCGTTGAGATAATAATTGTGTTTTTAATATTAAGTTCCGTCGGGTCAAACAAGATGTTTCTATTTATTTTTATCATAATTTAAGTATTTAGAAGTCGTCGTGCAATTTATACCTAAATACTACACTACGTTTTTAAGAGTTAGAAATGTAAGCTCCATCTAATCCGTCAAACTTGTTACTGTTATTTTTAATAGAATTCCAATTTTCGTCAACATGATCCATACTAGAGCCTTTACTTCGTATCAATGCGTCAATGGTTTGCATACATAAGTATATCTAGAATTGATATAAATTCTAGATATACGTATGTAGGTCATATGACCTGATATATAAAAGACTTATTCCTAGTATCGATTTCGAATCTACAACTTATGACGAATCTAAGTGAGTAACAATACTTGAAGCCCTGAATCAGATGCAAACAACTGTAGCAGTTGCATCATGTATGTTATCAATAAGTGATATTTCCTTACTGTGTTAGAAACTTGAATCACCTTATAATTTCATATTAAAAGCAAATGTCACAAGACTTGAGAGAACTGGATCTTGGGGTTTTTTTTGGGTCACCTATGTATTTGTTATGAGTCACTTTCACTGTTGACAGAATGAGATAGTTTTTTTATGGGACGTGTTATCTCTGAATCATGGTTCTGTTTTTCCTATTAATCTCATGGTAACCGTAGTTCGTTTTGTTTAACTTTCAGAATTTCAGTCTTACTCACCACGCGGCCATGTGGTTGTGATAAAAAAGTTGATAGGTAGTCTACTTTAAGTGATAAAATGGTGATCACTCACCGTACAATTCCAAATTTAAATACTGTTGTAGACCAATGTTCAACAAATATGCTGTTGGTGTTCTTTCATAAATAAATTTCAAAATTGCACATTGCTGATCTACTTTTAGTTATAATAAAATGAAAATTGACAAATGTGAAATAGGATAATTAAAATGAACTAACCATATATGAAATAACCATAACCAAATAGGATAATTTTTAATGAACTATTTTGACCTATACGTCAGTATACGTGCATTATTGATCGTATCATACCCATAGCCAACATTAGATACCAGTTACTCACAGTGATTGTTTCATACACGAAGATGAAGACGAGATTAGAGTGTCTAGACCTCACAGGATAATTCCCTAGATTCAATTGTCTGCTCCCCATAACCTGATCTCATGCCAGGACCGAGTTCAATTAGATCCATTTGGGTTAATCCTATGGTGACCGGATGAATGACAGCGTGTGATTAATACAACTGTCTATGTATGAATCATCGTCCGATAAAATTTTGATAAACACTTAGCGTGTATTCCCACTGTGTGACATATTTAATTTAATTATTGGTCGACTGTCTTTTCTAGATTAACACAGAAATAAAAACCGCTCTTAAATGAGTCGAACTCGCCCTATAGGGGCTTGGTAACATACAGAAATTCTTTAAATTATTTGGCATAAAAACAATATAAAGATTATCTTTGGCTCCCTTTAGATGACCGTTAGACCAAAACTTGCATTGTTATCATATTTTGAGCAACATCGTCCGTCAGAAACGTCAGTAAGCGAATATAATATGTAAATAAGACGACCATATTCCCCATTGGAAACATTACTTCCCAGTTATTTTTCAAAACAAAGGAATGATTAATATGTTAGCATGCGTAAATACAGTGAAAGCAATATTGTTTCATTTAATTGTAATTGAATATAATATGCTCGATAGACAGAAAATTATAATAAATTATTGTCTGCATATCGTCATTTAATTGAAATTGTTATTGTAATAGAATTGTTATTGCATTAATGTCTGTTGTACAGTTGTACTGTTTTAACTGGATTTATATTCTATTCTCTGTTATTCACTTGATTATGAATTGTAAATTCATTCGAAATGTATTGAATCTAATAGTGAATATATTGTAAATTCATTATTCATTAATGTGGTTAAGATTCCAATCAGTGATTTAATGTACCTATTGTTATATATTTTGGACATTTTTCATTGTGCTATCATGTATTTAGGTAATTTATTGTTTAAAATGTATTGTGTTATGGTTTATATAAAATAGAAAATACATTTACGAGTGATAGGGCGTATGATTTGTGTTTCATTGTTAATCTGAACCTTTGATAAATAAAGAAGAAAGATTTTTTTTTTAAATAAATTAAAGTTTTATTTTATACCTAATCCTAACTCGGATCTTTATTTTCACACGACTATGAATACCTTTTCTTTTAAGACAACAACAATCTACTATCTACAATCACGAAACCTAAAAACCAATCATTAGATTGCTTGATAAAATAACAATTACCAAACAAAATAGAGTACTCGCTTCCATGAGTAAATCAATTTGTCATGCTAATTTACTCACCAAGACCACACACCATTATCACCATGACAATCTTCCCAGCCAATAAAATTTAATGGAACTAAATAGGCTAATGTACTAGTGGCAGATGACCAGCTAGCCAGCACTACTTAAAGCATTGCATATTTAAATTGGCCTTGACCCACTAGCCCCCAACGCCCCCAACAACGTCTTGGCAAACGGAAATTATGTACCAGGAGTACAGAAATTCACGAGAGCATGTGAATTAGGATTTAAGGAACTACGGAAAACGTGGACGGGAAAAGAGTTATATGAAGTTAATTCGGCCGAGGATGTCGGTCAGGTCAAAGGAGGTTTTGTTTGCTTGGTTCAGCTATGAACTCTTTAACAGGTTGTGAT
Source organism: Lithophane socia (assembly GCA_947522985.1). NCBI lineage: Eukaryota > Metazoa > Arthropoda > Insecta > Lepidoptera > Noctuidae > Lithophane > Lithophane socia. Next base: position 12,279,720 of record OX383262.1, on the reverse strand, counting down.
GTGTGTTGGTCAAATGTCTATTGTTTCAATTTTTTGTGGTGTGATGAGAAAGATAAATATTTCAAGGGTGGTGCGATCTGCCTGGTCATAATTTGAGGAAATGTGTTAAAAGTTTATATTTAAATAATTCAGTAGCGACGTTGATGTGAATTTAAAGATCATCTGATCAGAAACTAAAAAAATAAATACAGGCCTTCTGCTTGATCTAAAAGAAGTAAAACTTGCTCACAGCCTACTACTCATTCATCTATTGATTTCCTTTCAACTAGATCAAAAAGAAAACTTAAAAAAAAACTTTATAAAACCAAAAACGTATAATTAATCGGATTATGAGCAGGCTCCCTTTGAGAATATACAAGGAAGATTCGGATTTTAAAATTCAGTGGGTGAGTTCCTGCGATTATGATATGGAAGAGATGACCGCCCTATTCTGGTCACGTCTACTAAGCTTTGTCAGATTTGGCTGCAGGTAGCTTTCCCGTGCCTCTTAGGCCATTGTTTTTTTTTTAATTTTGTGAGATTTAATGCAAACATTTTGGGAGAATTTTTTCTTCTACTGAGATTGTGTTAGATAAGGTTGGGTGTATTGGCTACTTCTTGAAAGTTACGAAATTAAAAACGTGTCGAGGTTTTTAATGACTCTTTCATTACTTTTCGTTGAGATTCCATCTTAAAGGCTCAATTTTCATGATTTTTTCATAGAAATTGTTCCACTAGAGTCGCGTCATGCTGTCGCGTCGCACCTGTCTTCGGGAGCCTTAATACTTTACTTTTGTAGACTCTTCTGCCTGAGCACTTGAAAATAATAGCACCACATCATGCAGATTAGCTATGCTACCTGTTTAGAGCAAGATGTATAAATGTAAAGCTAGAGAAATTAATGTTTAAGAAAATTTACTACAAACTAAAATTGTCCGTACATTCAAATCACAACTTTTTTGACAGTTGTATGAAACGGAAAATGAACCTAGGGTTTCAATTTGCTTAACAATTTATTTCAACTACACACATAAACACACACACACACTGCGCTGCTATCAACACCCTGGTTATACATCCTAAAAATGTTGCATTCCTTTATTAAAAACCTTCAAACCTCCATGCACGAAACCTTTCCGTGTCTAATAAGGTTATTTTAGTGCGTGGCGTGAGTCAAATAAGTTTGTATACAAAATAGTGCGAAGCCTAATCCAAATTAACACGCACTTTTGTTTGTACTTCTGTACGAAATGTAAGTTGAATACCTCTAATTGTAAGCTTTTATTTTTAACCTACTTCCAAAATGGAGGAGGTTCTATCTTAGTAGCGAATGTAAGTAAGTATTTTTTTATGTTTATCCTTAGTCGACGTTTTTTTTTGGCTTGTTAGCTAAACTCAAGACTGTCTTATTGGTTTTTCAATAATTAACCTACATGACACTACAATTCATTATTTTAGTTAATCAATCAATCAATCAAAATCAGCTCTAGAAGCCAGCACTAGTCAGCACTAGTCTTACTTACCATAGCATACATACCATCTGCTTACACAATCCCCCTTGGTGCGATTATAAACTGTTTACGTTTCTTTGTTATTATGCACGCGATTGTGTGAAAGTCGTATAGGTACTTGTAGTATACCTAAGTAAAGAAGTTTGTATGTGTGATGTTTGCTTAATAGTTATAGTTAAGGAGAGACCCTTAGTATAAATTATGAACTTATGAAATGAAATGCTTTCAAGTCTTGCATAATTTGAATTTGATTATTGTGTTGTGTGTCGTCATTTTGGTTGATAAATCTTTGAATAACTGTTGTGAGTTTTTTAAAATATCATCATTATTATCAAACTAACTGCACCCCGCGGTTTCACCCGCGTAAGTCTCAATCCCGTGGGAATATCAGGATATTATCCTATGTCCTATTCCAGGCTATGGTCCTATGTACCAAATTTCATCTAAATCTGCTCAGCCGTTTCAGCATGAAAGCGTAACAAACAAAAAAACTCTCTTTGACATTCATATTATTAGTAAGGATTAGGATTGCATACTCTACAAAAATGTTTATTGCTAGTAAAAGCTTTGTTTTTGTTTCAGTGTTTATGTAAAGGATTCAAAATAAAAATAAATATTTTATAGCAAAAATTATCACAATGGCTTTATTAAAATACATAAATAGTATACTCGTGACTTATATGGACATTTATTTACAATCTATATACAAATTCACATAATATTTCTACAGCAGTCTTATAGAATGTATTTACACCAACATTATGAAACGCCCTTTGTAACGGCGAGAAATTACAAAAATAGATTAGAATCTTAATTATTTGGTAAAGCGCGCGTTGCGATTAATACAAATATTCACAATGAAGCTTTGACTAAATGATTTTACATGAGTTTATTAGAAGCGGAGACTAGACAAGGTAGGCCTGACCTGAAGACTGAGTGTCAATTAATGGCGGCGGTGGTGGCCAATGCCTAAATTCTCGTCTCCTATTCGGATTGTTTGCACCTAGCTCTAACGATGAATAATCGGAATCTATAGAAGAATATATATGATCTGAGGGCGGTCTACCGTCAGGTCCATATGACCCCGTCTGAACTTGCTGCGGACGATTTTCCACAAATTCCGGCGTTGTACTCACACCGTCCGCCGATCCTCTCATTTTCTCCGTGAAGGAAAATGACCTCATCGTACCGTTCTGCATACCACTTCTCATCGTATAAGAATTGATATTGTTTCTGTAAGTAGACGATTTAGATTTATATTTCTGATCCGGCATCGCATAACGCAACTTTTCCCAGAATTTGTTTTGGCCCCATCTTATCCTTGAACTCGTTTTTAAATATGGCCTCAAATCGGGGTCGCATTCAGCTTCGGGCAATATGGAGCTTTCCTCTATTATTACTAAGGTATAAATTCGAGGCTTTAGGATTTCGTACAATGCTTGGCGAAATTCGAAACGCGACCATTCCGTTTCGATGAAGTTCCTTGTAAGGACGATTATGATGCGTTTAGATGCTTCCGCTGCCTCTGGGAGTGGTAACGTGCATTGCATGTAAGCCACATTGTGCTGAGGTATATCTCTGTAGTGTAAACAAAGATGATACGAGGGGCTTCCATTTTCCAATTCAGCAGCCAACGTTTGAATAACGAAATCATCATCTTTAGGGCTGTAGCAAACATAAGCATCGTATAATTTATCAGTGTCGTCATACGCTCCAGTGAATGGGAACAATCTTACACCGCAGCTTGTGTAAAGCCATATGCGAATCGTGTCTCTGAATAAGAAAATTACAAGGATGACTAGCATAATCAACATGAATCCAGAGAGCGTAGTCACCATCATGGGCATGTAATTTGAGACCAACATGTTATCTATAACAGAATCTCCGGCGTAATAGTCACTACAAATTGTGCCATTCAAATTCAGTTCCTTCTTTTGTGTGGATTTTGGGTCAGTGTTCCAACACCACACATCTGTTATATCAACGATTTTAGCGACATTATCAGATATGTATGATGTGAACTTTTGTAAATATCTACATTTGCAGGACCACATGTTGTTGCCAAGTGTGAGAGCGTTCAAGTTTCTATTAATGTTTAAACTCCACACGTTAAAATCGACTAGTCTGTTACCATCTATTCTTAAGATTTTCAACGAATTCAAAGTTAGGAACGTTGAGTTCGCTATATGGCTGATAAAATTGTCTTGTAAGTAAAGCTCGTTAAGCTGCGTCAGATGTTCGAACTCGTAGCCGTTTAAATGCTTTAGTTTATTGTTACCAAGATGCAGTGTAATGAGGGAGGATAAACCAGCGAACGTTCTATTTTGTATGTTCTCAACTTCGCTGGAATTAACATACAGAGATCTCATATTTTTGCGACCAATGAATGCATAATTTTGTAGTTCTTTAAAGTCGTTGCCATCTAAGTATACCTCTGTTGCGTCCATTGGAATTTTCTCCGGTATTTCAATTGCACGTTGGCTAGAACAATCGACTACGTTTTTATTCCAAGTCGGATCGTGATAACAGGAGCAATTATTCGGGCACGTCATTTGGCAATCGCAAGCTACGTAATCACAACAGCGGCATAGAGTGAAACAATGAGTTTCGTATGTACACAAGAAATCGGTTGACTCTAAGTTGCTTAATGGTACGTGTGTTACGCCTCTTGTGTGTGTCATTTTGCACAATACATTCTCAAGATCCATTATTCTTGGGTGCTGTCTCATCGCAGTCATATTGTTTATCAAAGGCAGCCATTCCATGGAGCAATCACAGTTAAACGGATTTCCTCCGATGTAGAACTCAGGCAACGACTTGTTCAAGGGGACCGGAGACAACCGGAGGCTGTTGATATCTAAATGAGATATCTCATTTGCGTAAATATCAACTCGGGTGAGATTACGCTTCTCCATAAACGTGTTCACTTGAATACTGTTTATGTGGTTATTGTTTATGAACAGTAACTCCACGCTGTTGGGAATTGCCATCGGCGATATATCCGCGATACGGTTATGGCTCACATCTAATGTTTTTATGTGAATTTCGTCTTGAAGTTTATAATAATTTCCTAAATGTTCAATAAAGTTACCGTGCACGTCGAGCCATTTCAGATTAATCGGTATAAAAGCGTAGTCAAACCAAACTAAATGATTCTCCGATAGATTGAGCCAAAGTAAACTCAGTAAGGTCGAAAAAACGCCGTTGATATCTGATATGAAATTGCCGTCTAATCTGATCGCCTCTAACTGTTTGTTGTTAACAAAGGTGCCTCTTTCTACGGCTTGGACTTTATTCTTAGCCAAATTAAGCACTTGTAGGCTTGGCAAATCAAAAAACATACCGACTGTAAGGTTTCCAATTTGATTGTCGATTAATCTTAAACCGGTTAATTGGTCTAAGTTTTTGAAGGAGCCGTTTTTGATATCCAGTATTTGATTCTCGCCGAGATCCAAAGTTTTTAATAGAGATAACTCCCAAATGGCTGACGGGACGTCTGTTAACTGATTTGAACTTAAATCTAATTCTTTAAGGTCCGAACAGTTCTTAAATGCCTTCAGATCAACGTTGATTAGTAAGTTATTGTTCAAGTTTAATTTGCTAAGTACAAACAATCCATTAAATAGGAACTCGTCTATCGTATGTAAGCGGTTTTCGGCTAAATTCAATGTATGCAAATTATACAAAGGAAGGAAAGTATTCTCTTCAATATAACCTATAGAATTATTTCTTAAATCTAATATTTGCAAGAAAAACAAGTCCTTGAATGTCTTGCCGTCAATCCTTGTCAATGCGTTGTTAGATAAATTCAGAATGACTAAGCGTATAAGGCCAATAAATGTACCACCGTCTATGTGAGCGCTCGAGAGCTGATTATTCGATAAATCTAAGACAAGCAACTGTTCTAATCGGTGGAACACGCCTCTGGCTAGTTCAAATAACAAGTTATTATTCAAATAAACCTCTCGCAACTCCTTCGTGCTCGCGAACGTACCCTCTGGTATATACTGAAGGTTATTATAAGAAATATTAAGTATTCTTAGCGAAATAAGCCCATTAAATGTTTCACCTGAAATATCTGTGATATTATTGTGTTGGAGTCTTAACTCTTGAAGCCGTCTTAATCCTGTAATTTCCGATTCCTCGGAGAGCGTCTTGAGTTCATTGTGGCTTAAATCTAGGCTTCGCAGACCGGAACCGCAGCTTTTCCCAAAGCCGAGACGGTCCACACTTTTGATCCTATTGTGAGTTACATTTAGCACTTGTAAATTATCCAACGGGCAGAAGACATCCTGTGGTATTGCCTTCAAGTTATTTTCACCCAGATCGAGTGTTTGCAATTCCCGCAAACCGTTGAAAGTTCCGAGTGAGAGTTCCAAGTTTTTATTCGGGCTCCATTCGTAGTTTTTAGATCGAACAGACAACTTTTTCAGTTCTCGTAAGCCTTCGAACGCGTTGCCGGGTATTCTCAAAAGTTTGCAGTTCTCAAGTGATAGTTCAGCAAGCGTTGAAAATCTTTGAAAATAGTTTGCTTCCAGATAACTTTCGAAGAGAAGCAGCTGGTTGCATTCTACCGAGAGTCGCTTCGTGTTCTCGGAAGATGCAGATGTTAAACTGGATCCATCGGCGTCTAAGGTTCGCACCCGGCACAGCGTGCCCTCGTCACCTTTAGACAGGCGACTGCAGTTATCCACACCTCTCGGAGCATAAGCCGCATTAACACCCAAAGTCACTAACAAAAGAGTCAGCAATTGAAACATTTTCTAAACACATTTGTCTATACCGATTTGATAAAAACGGTAACTGGAAACGGTCACTGAGTTTGAGTCAATATTGTATTATAGAGACATTATTAATGTGTCACTTCACAGGTTAATGTTTACGTCGCGGCGCACGTACGTTCGTTGTCGGGGGCGACGCGGACGCGTGCCGTCCTCATCGTGGTTCGTGTGCGACTGGCGAAGCGATCGGTCCGTCAGTTCGGCGAGAGTGGTGGCGTTCATAGCCGCCCCTCTGCGAACCCCCCGCACCCTCACCACCCCCACAGAGTTACACGTTCCCTCGCATGGCGCCACTTGCGCGCCCGACAGCTCTCGCACAATTATGTAATGTTTTCTTAATCGAACCACCGCATCGGGTTAAAAAAGGAAACCTGCGCACCGTCTGAGAAATTATGGTAATAGATGCATGGTCGTGTCTTTCTTTGAATGACCGATGAGTTATTGAATAGTTTATGAAAGAAATCTACCGACTTCGTTCCAATGCGTAATGTGTTCTTTATTATTTCATTTATTATGACGATGAATCTATTTGAGTAATGACCTAATTTATTGGAGTTTTAAATGAAATAAATTTGTATGCTATAGTTTTGAAACAGCGACGAAAAATTCATCAAAGTGACAATCGGAGCCAAAGTGCAGGTTACGGTATCGCGGGTAACCCTTAATTCGTTTCACTGTCACTTATTGAATTCCCAACTCGCATACTTTGGCGAAGATACCCAATAAAGCTTGTTTGGCGTCGCGTGCCCCTACACATATTTTTGTCTAAAGAAACGTACAGAATTTTCAAATAGTGAAGGGCGACCGTTTTCGGGCAACAAATTCCGGTATCTCGTACGGACTGGAAGAGGTGCGAAGTTGGTAGGAGTTGATAATTTGATTTCCTTGTTTGACACGTAAAGTCGTTTACGGGTCTAACTGGAAGTTAGTTACGGACAGAATACGGCCCGAGTTTGGAGGCAGGCGCCGGGAATAAAGATACCGAAGTTGTTTGTTCTCGATATATTAGCTTTGATACTATTATGAAGTTACAAGTTACAACCTCCGCGTGAGAATGCTAAATCTTGGGGTAGTTTAATGGAGAAAGTTTTACATAGCAGTTTGGAATATTAAAAAGGAGAGACATAATACAATAATAAAAGCATTTTAGAGAACAAGAATTCTAGATGCATAAAACAAAAACTACAAGCTCCTTTAACTAGGTCGCGGTTGACACGACAGCCGCGAGCAAAAACTCCCTGACGTTAAGAGGAAAGTTTTCGAGCTTAAGTGATAAAACACGTTGAAGACATCCTAAAAACACTCCGAGTCCTATGATATCCTTATTATTAATGTCTAGCGCCAGCGTATCCTGTATCAAAAGTTCTCCCTGTCGAGAGTTCTTAGCGCTAGCTTGATAAATGACTTCGCCCACTTTTGTGAAAGTTGTTCGTGTATTATTTTTTCTGTATATCTGGAGGCTGTGTCACAGGCTGGTGTAGGACGTGCCATGACTGCTGATGACGTTTCACTAACGCGACCCGCGTATTATCTCGTCCTGTTATTTGGATCGGTGTCGTTTTTAAAACTTTTCTTTTGTTTTCTTTCTCGCGAAATATTTTGAGTTCTTGCTGAAGATTTGTTTTGATGTTCGCGCGATTCGGATTGTTGTCTCGACTGCTTATTTTATCAAGAACTTTTGTGTATTCTTCTGAATTTAAAAGTCGATCATTGTAATGGAGTTGGGGGTGCATCACTTGAATAATGTTGAAAAAGTTTATCAAATCTTTTACAAAATAACTACAGGCTCACGCACTACGTTTAGGTACCTTATAAATTAACACGATCAATTAAATAAAGCTGAACAACTTTACTGCTATCTCCATCTCAAAACTCACAATAGCACAATGATCGTTTAGGATTTTATCCGAACCATTAAGAATAACGACTGCTCCTTGCATAATTCAGAAGCAAGAAAATGTAATTAAAATGCACATTATTCGAGGCTTAAGAAAGTTGGTTCTTTTGTTCTGGGATCGTGTTGCGAAAACATGTTCGAAAATCTTGTTATGGGTTGACGTTATCAAGGAGGATTTTAGGTTTTACGCCTTTCTAAAGCGTGTGTTAGGAGTTCACGCTTCGCGGTCTACCAGGAAAGGGGTAATTAGGTATTTAAAAAGTTTTTTTTTTAATCCAGGTTCTATGTCGTGTAAAATCCATCATCATTCCAGTTCGAGTAAGAGACGGAAAAATATATTTGACCAATAGCACCATCCCTTTTTCGACTTGGAATCATGATGCATAATTCCAATTTGAAAATGGGATATTACCTACTTGCTTGTTTGATTAGTTATATTGCTTTTTCTGTTTTCCTTTTAAGAATGTTCAATAATTATCTAAATCATACCAGATAAATAGTACCTACTACATAATAAGTGTGTAGTGCGTGTATAAGTGTGTGTGTGTGTAGTGTTGTTATAGTGTAACATGTTGAACTAAATCAATACTGACTGTTGAAAACATTCAACAGTTTCTGTTACACCAGAAAACGTATTGAATTCCTCTCAATATTCTTGTCGGCATTTTAGATCAATCGCACCGCTCCATAACTAAGATATTCCGAAATACGAAATAATATCGAAACAGCTATAAAGTCTCTACTCTAAACCCGATATTACATTATGACATTACATAATAATCTAGAGCATGTTGTTTACAAAGTTACAAGTACCTATCTAAGTAGAGATCGACTCTACGGAGCACCTGAGTCGGCACCGATTAAAATCCGTTTGAAATATAGCGACAATCTAATTTTCTCTCAAACATGTCGCAATATGTAGGGCAATATCGAAATGTAAATAATAATTATGGAAATTCTTATTTAAGTGTGAAAGAAAAGTGTCAAATGCGTCAAAAGATTATGGTTTCATACAAGTTTTCATACATAATATAACACTAATAATCTCGGACATGTTCATTAAGATTGGAATTAGTGTCATAGAACTATTTAATAATGTGAATGGTATTCTATGGTTGGATAACACGAAGAAAATCTACACAGAGTTTCATAGATATCTGAACGTCCAAAATCAGTGGAATAAAAAAAAATTGTTTTGTCGTTTGAAAGCTAAAACAAGCTAGGCAAAATGCAATACACATTTCCAATTTTCCGGAATTCAAAATGGTTGATTCCATCATTATTATTATACTACTAGTTCAAAAGAATAAGTGCCTCATTTGCGTGCTGGACCGAAGTTGTCGTACACGACAATGGTCCAAGGAATGAAAGTTAAAATAAAAATATATTACTTAATATTAATGTATAATAGATGTACCAATTTATTTTAATTTGATATTATGTATTCTATGTATTATAATTATCTGAAATAAATAAATAAATAATAATAACCATGAATCTGGTACTAAATGCTGCAGTAGAATCAATAGCTTCCGTATTTCCTTTATTATTATATCCTCCCAAACGAGTCAACGACCGAGTCAGAGATATACCTGCCTACAGCAATCTAACTAGCATCCAACACAATCCGAAGTTAAATAGTATTGTAGACTTGTGTATGGAGTTGCGTGTCCCTATCTATTCCGAGATCTGCTCTAATCGCCACCTGAGGCCTATTGCCGATACAATCCCATTCGGTGCCGCGACAACGGCCGATAGCGTGTTCTATTCAAATCGCCGAACCGGCTTTATACGAGGACTGGAGTCAGTTTATTCAATAAACTGTTTTGGTAGTTAAATGGTCACGATGAAGACTAGATATTCAGGAAAAAATATTGAACTGTTTTATATTCTAGGCAGGTTGATGAGTATTGAAATATTATTTTGGCAGAATGTCTTATTGGAGGAATGTTGTAGACTTGAAAAAAATATAAGAAAAGATACTATTTCATTGTTTCGGATGAATATTTGTGAAAATATGGAAATAGTTTCATATTGTACGAATTATTTAATATTTAATTATTAAGTAACTAAAAATATTCCATGATAGAAAATGGTCTTGTTGGAGTTTAATCCAATAAAAAGGTCTGAACAGAGCGGTTTGTCATCATCTGTATAAAAGAGATATTATCTAAGTAAAATATTTTTCTTCTTTGTAAAAAAATGTAGGGACCAATCTAGATTATTTTCTTATTTATGATTAAGATTTATATATTCTTCTAAAGAATTGTACCCAAAGTGGTCGCCCAGGAAGGAGGTCTTTAGGAATTTATTATTCAAGAATCTTTGAAAATCTTTCCGTTCGTCTTTATTTTTTTTTGTTTTGTGGATTACGTTCGGTATTTTTCTGGGAAAATTCTTACAAAGTTTAGTTTTATTTTCTAGGTTATTTAACCGAGGTTGGAATTATATCTACTTACTACCTGAATACTTTGTATTATATTTACTTCTAATGTTTTATTAAATGAATTTCTTTGATTGTGGAATGCCTGAAATATCTGCACGCTGCCTATTTTATTGTTTGTTTGTTATTAATTTCGAATACTGTTCCAGTTTTCACAATAATCAAACAGATGATTGGAAGTTGGAACTCATTTCTTGCATTTGTTCATTCCTACATGTAATAAAGGCTTCGTAGAAGTATGAGAAGTAGTTGAATGAAATGAAAATCAATATCATGGTACGCAACGCCAATTTTTATTATAGAAATTAAAATATTCTACTATTTCTCAACTATTCAACTATTAGGGACCCGAACTACGTTAAATTATCGACAAAAGGTAGACTATCACTTGCTTTAGCCTCAGGTGCCACACAACAGAGACAGCAACCAAAAATTATCTATAAATACTAAAAATAAATTTACAAAACATTTACTGTAAAAATAAAATCCAGCCATATAAACCTGAATTCGCCCAAGGCAACACAATAGATACGGAGCTCGACACTAAAATAGACAAAGCAGTGAAATTTAGAACCAAATCTATTCGAATGGAGATCTCAGAGATAACTATAAATGTTCTATTGTTAATAGGTTTCAGACTAGACCCTAGATGCTACGGCTTTGTGTGGACTAGATTATATTTTTTGTGGCACTAATAATGTTTACACGACCTGGGTATCCTAACAATAGGCATTTGTAGAATGCGTCTGAAAATATAGTGCTTTCGATTATTATTTTTTGTTCGTTTGTGAGAAGCAGGTGGAATCTTCATTCTTCAGCCAGATCTAATATCACTGAAATACGATTTATTCATGTATTGTTAAGTCTTGATCCTAATTTTACGAACGGCGATCTGAAATATAATTAGTTAAACAGAGTAGTATTTTTTTTCTTACACACACGTGTAACATCATTATAGTATAATGTTTACTTAGATTTTTTTTAGGACACCATTTGTAATTTTGTCACCAGCCAAGAATTCTAAATGAATGAATTAATTAATCATCCTAAATACTATTTTGTAAAAAAATAATAAGAAATCTTAACTGTTACTTTGGAAATTGATTAAGAAGCGAACTCCCATCTCCTTCATACAACATTGTTTTTCCCAACTCACTCTATTCTCACCACGTCCGCACCCACTCGAGATAGCATCGACAACAAATAGTAACATGCATTGTTAAACCAGTAAGCTTCGAACAGACTTACATGAGGAAATTAAAGGCACTGCCGTATTGTAATTGAGTTCTCGCGAAGGATATTAGTTGAAGATTGCTCGTCAACCGGGGTTCTCGCTTCAATCACTTCGAATAGTTCCAATAGTTCCAATCTAGGCGTTGATTAAACAGAATCGGTTCAGTGGGACAGCTTGGTGTGTCAATCGATATACCATTACGTACCTGTGCAGATTTGTACGGATAAGTTGGGGAGTTTTAATTAGGGATGGTAAAATTTTAGTTTTTTATCTATTGCTAGCTGCGCCCCGCGGTTTCACCCGCGTAAGTTTCGATCCTGTGGGAATATCGGGATAAAAAGTATCCTATGTGTTAACCCAGGTGATAAACTATCTGTTTGCCAAATTTCATCCAAATCCATTCAGTAGTTTTTTACGTGTAAGAGTAACAAACATCCATCCATCCATCCATACTGACAAACTTTCGCGTTTATAATATTAAGTTGACTGACTGCTTAATATTTGTATGGTAGTTTCAGTTTGCATATAAGGTAGTATATTGGTCAGATCTTTCAAAAGACGTAGAGGGTAACGTTTAGAAAAACCAACATTTTTGAATTTTAACGCTTTGACTACACGTATGTATTGGAATCTGTTTTGATCTTATTAGAAGGAGCTGAAAAGTATTTTCATTCGTTATCATATATTTTGATTAATTTCATGCTTTCTAGCTAAGCGATATAGGTATTCCGTGAAACGAAGATTCGTCGCCGTCTACACTAATAGGTATTTGCCTAAATAAACAAACAAATATGTCATTAAATACTTCCCTTTCAGCGAAGTTTTGACATGAATCTCACAAATCGACATTCAATATTTACACTAAGGTTATTTAACTCATTCGAGATGAAACATCATTAAAACTTTGTAGGTAAGTTAACAGCATCACATTTGATACCGTCGTTTTATTTATAGAAGATCATTAATATCATATTATTATCCGGATAAGATGCTGCTGAATGATTTACTTATTTATTTTATTTCTACGATTTTAAAATGTATTTTTGAAAAAAGAACACTGCTATTTGCACTTTTAGATAAATCTCTCTGGTTTGGAAAACGAGATATTGCCAATATAAAAGACTGGCTTCCGTCAGCGGATTCGCCTGCGTGATATATCTTTATAAATTATAGCATAACTTACTCATTGACAATAAATCATTCTACTGGTGAAAGAATTTTTGAAATCAAGTCCATAGTTTTTGAGTTTATTCATTACGAGCAAAAATACAAATCTTTTCTCTTTATTATAATTATTTGTGTAGAAAACACACTTAATAAAGAAGTTGGTTAAAGCGTAATGGAAATAAATGCCATTGCACGCATAGTCCCCTTTATATAAACCTGCAGTTGTCGTATTTTTATCTAAGAACTGGAAAATGTAATTAAGACTAGTGACTACATGAAAATGGGATTAGGGAGTGAGATGAAAAATAACTGAATTCGTTACTGCTAGCTTTATTATCCGGAGGAAAATGTCTACCTTATAATTATCTTAACACACAAACTAAATATTGTTTTTTGTTATGCTTATGAAAAATTTATTATTAAAATTAATAATGCTGAAGCGATTTTTTATTATGCTGATGTCTGTTTTTTTTTCACATCGTTTAATATTGTAAAACCGAGTGATTTTAACTTCTGCAAATTTTTAGAATTTCAAATAAATAAACTCCATTAAAAAATATTAATTGCTATCAAAAACGCTTCAAGTGCCATTTTATCGGCCTGCACATTGATTCAAGTTCGCTGTAAGCAAACGCTGTATCTGATAGATATTATTTGCTTACAATTTTCAGCGATACCCCGAATGTTTGAGTTGTCACCGCTACAGAGCGTAGTGTTTGGAGTTAATTATGGTAATGGACTGCAACGCAAACAGGTCTAGGAACAGGCTACCCTACGTAGTCTCGGTATTTGAGTTTCGGCGTTTGTCGAATGCAGCGTTTTAGTGTCCTGAATAGAATCTGACTGTTGAATGTCGACTGAGATTTACGGTAACTAAGTTAGGTATTTGCATGAGTTTAAAGTGAATTTTGCTGGCGTTTTAACTTGATGAAATGTTCAGAAATGTCAGAGCGAGGTCGTAAAAATGTGTAACAGGGTAACTTAATTTTTGCACAACTGCATTCATTAGGTACAATCAATAATTTTGTAGCTTTGTGTGATTCAATGAACACAGAGTTACTGCAAGTTCAGAATAATAACATTACACTTTTTGGGCCAAACCCAAAACAAAACACAATAAAACAATAAAACTCTACGTTCATCACACAATTGTCTTCTCCAATGTCCCACTCACCGCACTGATTTCATTCATTCTTCCTTCTTCGTTCAGTCTATCTCTCTGTGGAATGTGCTGCCCCAGGAAATCAGGATGGCAACCAACCGATTATCCTTTAAAGTTAAAGTTCGCGAGCACATTCGCAAGAAGCTGGCAGTATCATCACAACGGTAATGTTTTCCCATTTTTTGTCTTATTTGTTTTAGTATTTTCGTGTAGTTATGTGTATTTATTTGTCCTTATATTTATACATATATAATATTTAGGATTATTATATTATATTATATATAATACAGTATTATATAGTTTCAACAGGTTCAAGTATTTAAATAAATATTTATTCCACACTTTAGTTATTACACCTACCACTGTTTGTCTCTGCATCACCCAAAGGTTGACTGGTAGAAAATGCCTATGGCATTAAGTCCGCCTCTGTACATTTGTGTGCTTAAAGTATTAAATAAATAAATAAATAAAGATGGCGCAGTACAAACATTAAAAAATAATAAAAATTCTTTATCGTCTCAAGTTAATACATTCATCTCAACTTAGAATAATCTGACTTATGCATCGCATTAATGTATTGCACAAAGGTACTGCTACTGATTCACAAACTAAGCTTGAGCTTGTATTTTGGGAAAACATTGTAACAAATAGCTATAGGTTCACATAACAAAAGTAACTTCCTAATTCTAGACCCTTCATTAACAACTTAGTCCAGACCCATCATTAGTAGGACCAAAAAGTTCAATTATGCGAAGAACTGGATACCCAGATAATAGGCAATCGGGCGTAGATTATTCCAGTAATTCACATACATGGGCTCACAGTACCAGAGTTATCAGGAATTAGGGTTAACTTGTAAATTCGTGGGTATGTAGAGGGTTAAGCTCAATTTTGGGGGCTTTAAGTTTATTTGTCGGTAACAGACGTAGTTGGGTAACACCGTTAGTCGTGCAAATGAGTTTGGTGTTATGTGTCTGTTATGAGGATTGTCTAGATAATATGGGTTGGTTAAGGTTTAGCAACGAGGTTCTCTCTATCGTAGTCACCTATTTTTACCCGACTACGTCGAAGCAAAAAGGAGGGTTATGATTTTGACCGGTATATATGTATATATCTTCTAAACTACTCATCACAATTGACAAATGAGGTATCGTTGGAAGCGTCTTGATCGTCCGCTGGATAAAGGCTATGACGTCACACTAAATAACGTAAAAAATATAGGTATGAATACAAAAAAAAAAAATGAGGCCCTTTTAGTTATAAAATGAAAGGGCTTAAGGGCTATTTATATTATTTTTGAAATGTGCTTACACATTTCAAAAATAATATAAATGCAAAAAAAAAAAACCTTTTTTCCCTACGAATACGAGACGGACAGACAACAAAATGCTTTCAATTCAGTAAATACTATCTTCCTATATATTTTGTATCCATTTTAATAATAATTAATGAAAACAATTAACAAATGTAAACCCAAATAGATACTCTGCTTTCGAACTAAGTTTAAAATAAAATGATTATAACAATGTTTTGTGAACATAATGTTTTGACAGTTTCGCTGTAAATAATTAGTTTAGGATACTGATATTTTAGCAACGAATATTCTAAAATGTTCCTACTAAATGAACGTACGCAAACTTCTGTATTTATGGTAAAAACAAATTTATATTTGCATTTAGGAAATCGATATCCAATATTCCCACTGCGTACCTAATATTTAAGGAACTTAATATACTGGATGGTACCTAATTATTATGGAAACACAAAGTTAATTTGGTTATGATAAATGGATTAGCCAATAATATTATCTATTTGATTATACGGTACCTGAATATGTTAACCATTGTTTTTGGGAGGTAATTTGGTTAACATACGTTTATTAATTGTTTAGTTCAATAAAAAACGTACTAACTATTTGGGGTGCAATTATATGAAAAATATTTCAGTGGTGTCAAACATGCTGACTGCCGCAATTTTAAGCTCCATTTACACGATGCTAGTGTCTTGCCAGTGGTATACAATACAATTGAAGTAACGTAAGGCTTGCAGCGTCTAAACATTATTTAGACGTTGCATTTTTTTTTGCTTAGGTAATTAAACCCACCGTGTAATGAGGCTTTACACTATTTCATAATGTTTAATTCTGTAGGCTATCGTTACGTACTTAAACATTTTAGGTTATGTACCTACTTATAATTTCCAAATCGAAACTTATGATATTTTGGATGAATTAACAAACATAGCATGTTTGTTAATTGGAACCTAAAAACTGGATTTAATTTGCTACTCGCAAAATAAGGGCTAAAATAAGCCCAACCGCTCGTATTTTTGAAATTAAATATCTCCAACAATATGTAATGAAAATAATCCACCTTCCTTCATACATTTAAGTAAAAATTTTAACACGAAACACATACAAAACTGTACAAAATGTAAACGTTCTTTCATATCGGCGAGACCGAACCACGTTTTGATTTATATATTAACGCTTTATAAACGCTATTGCGCTCTGGCAGTTTTGCGCCATACATATCCACTATTCATACGCTAACACGTACGTAATAGAAAAACTTTGGAGACTTGTTGATGTTTTTGATACACGTAACCTTTGGTAATGTCAAATGTCTGACGTTTGCTAAGATTTTTGTATTTCGGTTGCTCTATGATTTTTGTTGTTTATTGTTCTCTCAAAATTGTGAAGGAAAACATGGTGAGGAAACCCACATATCCTAGAATCAAAAATGCGAAGACATTGTGATCTACCAACCCACACTGGGCCCGCGTGGTGGATTTCGGCCCACTTCCTTTCACAGAGAGGAGGCCAGTTTCCCAGTACTGTCAACATTATAGGCTGATTATGCTTATGTTTATTTTTTTTGCCTGTTAATTATGGTGGACAATTGTTATGCAACATTGTTGCTGCGGATTTTTGGGTTCTGCTGGCAACACTAAGCGTATTATTGCAGCAACGTGTGTCTGTGTTACTGAGAGCATACTGCTGGCAACAGAAAGTAGTGCAGGGTTGCCAGTACAAAAGTCACAAGTTGCTGGTCTTATAAAACTATATTATTTTCATAAAGTTGCGATTTAGCATAAAACTATTTGGTGCCAAGAAGAAAGTACCTACGTCATGAAAATGAGATGTTTATTAAGATAACTTGATTCTGTCTGAACAACTTAAACTTAAAAGACTGAAATATAGGTTTCTCTTACTGCAATTATTATGTAAATGCAATGATGATGACGCACGAACATTCCCATATCTAGTTACTTCAGGACGCCAAGTAGGTACCTAAGAAATTAGTATAAAAAAAAACTAATTAAGTACCTACATACCCAACTGCGCAGCAGCAAAGACAGAGTTATGTTTTTACCGATGCTATTGTAGAGTGACTTGTTGAGTTGTCTGTTTTGCTTTACTGAACCTGAAATAAAATTAAAATAAATATAAAAAAAAACTATACGTAACATTCAGTGAAAAAATGTGAAATTCTCAATTAAATAAGTCATTATAACGCACCTTCTAACTCACGTAAATTCTTAAAAGTTTATGAACTCAGATTCGCGGTATTCGAAGTTCACTATGACAGTCGTGGATGACATGAAAAAATCTAATCAAAAGTCCTCATTCCTTTCTGTGTCCATGTTTGGCAGAGCACTGACGTTACGTGGCGACCGGCTGCCTGTGACGATGAAATATTGATCGAAAACTAAACAAATCTACACGAACATACCTCTAACTACGCCGTTACTTTTTATTTCATTTCACCCTGAGGTTTTTAGTGGTAAAATTCAACAACAGCTTTCTGAACACCAATAAAATTATTGGATTTAAAATTTAGTTTTCGGCGAACTAAAAAATCAAACAATCGTATTCAGCCTTTATAAAAAGCGATAGAAAATGACGAGATTTTTGCGTCTCTGGCGCTTTTTGCGACTACTACCAAACTTGGACGAATAAAGTATACAGACCTACATTGTAAAAAAATAACAATAAAAATTCATTCGCATTGTTCCGTTTCGTTTACAAACAAAGATTCGTGAAAACAGCAACCACCCAAAAAACCAACATCGATATAACCATGTCATAATATATCTCAGTTACCGTGGCTCTCGGTAAAGTGTGAAATATACTGTTGTTCAATATTTATAGGATTTTTATTTGTGTTATTTATTCAAAAGGCACGTTTGTCGTTGAGACAAAAGGCGACTGTGCCTCCGTATCTTATTTTTCGTTAGTATCTGCATTCGTTTTGGTCGTCTTAGGGCGTATAAATAATGCATTATCACGCGTTGGGTCTCGCCATGGGACCGGTCAGCGGGAATAAAATTATTTGTTGTGGCTTAGCACTTATACAACAAAACAATTCACTGTCCCACGTTGTATAAAATTATTTTATTGAGCTTTGAAAAATAAATTGTTAAGCTTTACCGAAGATGTAAGTCTTGGCTTAATCTCTTCCGCAAAGGAAAACTTGAAACAGCAACTTTGGTGTAGATATTGTGAAGAAGAATTAGGTCAGCTGCACTCACCCATAGATAAATATTATTTTTCTCTTTGATACGAAATCGAGCAAATTGTCAATTTTTACTGTCAGTTAATTTGAAAAGGTTAGACAGATGGCTGCTAGCTTGTTCGACTGTACGTAGAAAGAAAAGAGCCAAACTTCAGAAGAATTGTTCGCTGTAAGTACCTCCAGCGCACACCGCGCAGCACACCGTACACGTCCTTATACAATCCTAAAGTCGCTTCTCACGACACCTTCCTAAGTCGGGAACCACAAAGCTTCACAGCATATTGTGAAAACATTGCTTTCAATTCAGAGTCGTCTAATGGCGACGCTTCGTGAAGAGCGTCGTTAGCTTCTTATTGGTTGTTATTTTTGTCAAGTTCATGTGCTCTTGTGGCTTTGTGTTTATGTTCGAATTTCAAATGTCGGAGGATGTTTTGTGAGGTAGGTTGATCTTTTGATGACATGAGGCCGCGCATCAGTGGTACCAAAACCAGTACAAGCTGGCCTCTTCTTCTATTGAAACTCTGAACTACGGTAGGCCAGCTCAAGGTTAAAGTGTTATTACAGACGTGCAGTCAGCACTGCACATCAACAAAAGATGACCATGATAATGAATCTTGAAAATGAAACAATTAAATATTTCATTTTAACATAACAATAAAAACCTCAGATTTTAATTATTTATTAACATAATAATGCAAAGTGAATACCTAGATGATCTTTTGAACAACCGTAAAACAGTTCTTTAAAAATCTTAACAAAAAGGATTTTATATTATTTAATTTTAGGCAACTTTAACGTAGTCTCCATAAAAGCTTAAGTACGCCAGCCTTCAGACTATACAGAAACTGTAGGTAAACAAACTGAAGTACTTACAAGAAGCAGCCAGTATTTACAAAATAAGCCAATACCGGGTGTCTTGTTTTAATTAGAATGCAAATTTAATAGCCTAGAGGAATTTACATGTCAATGGTTGCCTAAATAACGTAATCTAGAGTACAAAGGATTCGACTGCCGTGGCACCGGCAGCTTACCGGCTTCGGAATATTGATCTACAGTTTATGAGACTCCAAGCGCTTATGAATGCCAATAAGTGTTATAAGGACTGGCAACCTTGAATATATTAAGGGGATGTGCTAATGCTCGGTTCCTATAAACTGCTCACCAATGGTAGCATTTTTTATTGCCAAACTGGGCATATAAATAGATTCGTAAGCTAATTTTACCTGTGATAGCTAATTCCTTATGTACGAATTATAAATACATCTCCTGAAATTCGTTCAGGAGATGCGTAACTTAACCTGATGGATCGACCCGTGCGGCTGTTATTATTTAGCCACGAGCTCCTCGAAATTTTGCAAAACTATGAGGTCTTTTCTTCATTATTTATAACTACATAGCTATATATAATAATATATAGCTAGTTACAAATAATGAATAATAGCTTCCGCCCGCGGCTTCGCCCGCGTGGTGTATCGATAAAAAGTAGCCTATGTCCTTCCCCAGGATGCCATCTATCTCCTTGCCAAATTTTATCGAAATCCGTTCAGTGGTTTACGAGTGAAAAGGTAACATACAGACAGAGTTACTTTCGAATTTATAATATTAGTATGGATGATACAAGAGTCTTAATTTTAACCAATAACGGTCGGAATTTGCCATAAGGTGGCCCGCACAATTAAAAATTACTTACTTACACTCGACAATCTAAGAAGTCCGTTTTGACGTTTCGTTCTCGTACATGTAATAAAACGTAATGCCTTGAGAATCAGTTGTAGATAAGTCGTCGATTACAAACTCTCTAAGTATGATCAATCCATATGTCTCGAGAATGAGTTTATAAGAAAACAATTTTTTTTTTCATCCCTACACAAAGCATTTTTATAGGTGTCAAAACGGAACACATAGATTGTTGCGAGTCTAGGTACTTTTTTTGGAATATGCGGATCAGTCTTAAGTTGTATGTTAATCAAAATAAGATCCGCGACCGTAACAAATATGTATTTATAGAATTAGAATCATGAATAAGAATTGGTCTAAAATGTAGGTAATGATTTCATTAATAAATAGTAAATCAAATTATGTTTATGTTGTGTGTTGTGTTATGTTTTGCAATTATGTAATTAGGGAGCAGTGGTGGCCCAGTGGTAACGTCCGCGACTTACGAGTTGTAGGTCGCAGGTTCGAACCCCGACAGGTGCTTTACTTTGTGTAAATAATTTCATCACCACTGCTCTCAAAACGGTGAAGGAAAACATCGTGAGGAAACCGGCATGTCTTAGAACCAAAAATTCGAAGACATGTGACATCTACCAACCCGCACTGGGCCCGCGTGGTGGATTACGGCCCACTCCCTCTCATAGAGAGGAGGCTTGTGTCCCAGCAGTGGGAACATTATAGGCTGATTATGTAAAAATCAAATTATAGGGTAATTTGAACTTGAGATTGTTGTTGATGACTGACCTGCAAATTGCAGAAAACGTAAGAAAATCTAAATTTGGCGAGCTATTCTGGCGCTTTCGCCTTAAGCCAAGTTTCTTCAGCAACCGCCATCGATGCTTGCTAATATGTCTGATTGATTGCGTGCCACTGAATACGAGGCACTGAACAGATTCAACGTTTTATGGTTACACTTTACGATGTAGATGAAATGGGCTTTATGCGTAATTCAGGCTGAGATTGAATTTTGATGTTTCGCGGGATCGTTTACATAGGAAGGAATATAAATATTTATTAGAATTATAGTTTTTGTATTATGTATTTACACGTCCGCGTCACTTCAAAAGAGTCCATTAACGAGGAAATATAAAGTTTACGATTATGGTTCCCTGTACTTACTAATGGTCTAAACGTTTCTTAGAGCAAGTCTGAAGACTGTATACTCCGGAATACAGCACGTGGAAGTGGTATTTCTAATAGAATTTCTATAATCTGTTGGAAGCAATTTGAATATGACAAAGAATAGTGACAGAAGCGCTATGTTTATGGCTGTCTTGATAAAATGTCGGGCTAGCCGTGTTTTAGAAGTAACTCTCAACAATATAAAAGATTTGTTCATATTATAGTTTCTAACGTAACTGTGTTGGCACGAATAATGTGTTGGAATTTAATACAGATCTTTTATATTATTTTCTCAAATAGATCCTCGCTTTGGCTGGCGATGTTAAATAAGTAATAAAAAATATATTACAGAAAAGTTCTACAGATTTTCAAATTAGGAAAAAATATCACAATTCCTAAAATACAGTGTATGAAACTGCACCTTTAACTAAAAATAAACGCATCAGGTGTTTTATAACTGGCGTGACAGTTAAGCTGAACTTTTCTGAACCAAAAATAGACCATGCGGACGTCATGCCACGTCAAAGATGACACATATTCAAGTAGGTACATAAACTATGCTGATACGAAACGATCGTCCAAATAGGTACATAAAAGCCACTTCGAGTTATTACTTCTACAAATAGTGAAGCAAAACTTTTTTACTATACATTAAAATTAAAACAATGCAGCACTCCTTAATAAATAACGAGTTTACGAGAAGCTATATAATAAAGACATGCGAATGCCATTAGTGTTATTACAGTTTTATAGCGGCTTATGGCAGGTGTATCAAATGCAGGGATAACAGTGGCGACGGAAAATCTCATTACAGTTTAGACGCAAGTTATGAGAGGCGATATGCGATGGTTGCAGTGTTAATAGCCTCGCACCAATTTGGAATGAGGAGACCCTGTAATTTTCACTAAAAGCTTTGAGACTTTCTGACCAACTGACCGACACCTTGACTGTTCAAAAGTGCCTGTAAATGGTTCAATTTCAATAAAAACTTTTGAATAAAACTGACTTTATTGTGACGTAACCACGGAAATAATCGAAATACTTATTTTCTGGTATGTGAAATCATTGAATTGACCAATACCGTGTAAAACATGATGATAAGCATGAATGTTAATTTTCCAAAAAAAAAACATATAATTGCTTAATTTTACGTTTAAGCGAGGTTTTGGCGACGGCGTGGAATATCTTTGACTCTTTGATTTGCACTTATATAAACGGGAAACAAGATGATCTCAGCACCTATATTTAATTCATTTTGTTTATCGCTCAGTTCTTATAACTTAAACCGTCCGCTAAGCTCATGGTGTCTGCGAGTGTCAGGAATTAGTTTTGTGAGTGATACTTGATTATATGGGAGGAAATGATTCAGTGAAAATTAAGTACAATTAGGCTTCGTGGCGCAGGCGCAGACATCAGCAACTTATGTCCGATAAATTATATAGCGCGATGTTACTTCTTGATAACTTTTTATCACTTTTGATGAAGAGCAGATTTTAATTATGTTTACCGTGTTATTTCGTTGCGATGTTTTTAGTTTTTCATAATTGGCTTATTGGGGTTTCAATATCTAATTATAAAAAGCGCTACTGCTGAGCATGAGGTTCTGAGGCCGATTCCCAGGTCAGGCAAAGTGTCGTTGGATTTTTTCTTCAGGAATTTCTCAGTAATAGCCCGGAGTCTGGATTTGTGCCTGTCGATGGCAATAGGCTCGCCTCCATTACATGGGAATTAAGGTAACTGTCAAAATATGGGTGTACTATATATGTACACCTCTGCCTAATACTTCCGGGAATACAGGCATGATCTTATGATCATATAAATATAATCAAAGACAAGAACTGTCCGCTCTATTTGACCCTCGTGTGTCTATGATTAGATATGTACACAAAAACAGGTTAAAAAATCAATCTGCCTAGCCTTTTCCCAACTTTGTTGGGGTCGGCTTCCAGTCTAACCGGATGCAGCTAAATACCAGTATTTTACATGGAGCGACTATCTGACTTCCACAACCCAGTAACTGGGTAATACGATACCCCTTGGTAAGACTGGTTGTCAGACTTTCGGGCTTCTGACGACCCGTCACGACTGTAAAAGATACACGAATGACAGCCGGGACCAACTGCTTAACGTGCTTTCCGAGGCACGGAGGAGTCTCGGTCACCCATCCACGGACCAGCCCCGCCAGGTGTAGCTTAACCTGATGGATCGAACCGTGTTATTACTTAGCCACGACCAGGTTCTTCCAGGTTCACCGGACCACAAAAAATATTTATATACAGTATAAGAGGTGCACGCAAATTCGTTTATAAAAATTTGCTGAATTTTTTTCAGACTTTGCACTGAAATCAGATTAACGCTTGGAAGCAATTGAATTTTTCAGTCACTTTTTAATAAATGGATATTTATTGTTTTGTTGATCAACAAATATCCATTTGATTGATTTGTTGTTGATCTTTTAATATTTTTTATTTATTTATCATTATTAAATACCGATGGAGTAACAGATGCGTTTTTTAACAGCGAATTAAAGAAAAGAAAGAAATATCCGTTTATTCGCATTATAGCAAAAAAAAAAAACCTTAAAAATATAAATTATTGTTTTGTTTTACCGGTTATAAAAAAAATCTTGATTATTTTTCAGATTACTATCATTAGAGGTATTCAATTGTTTGTTTTGGCTAGTGGACAGCGGCATAATTTCGTAACACACTAAAAATAAAATTGTAATTCCTTTAACTTTGACAATTCAATAATTTGAAAACATTCAGTGCATTATTTACGTTGCCAAACCGACGAATTTTTCAAAAAGATGAAGCAATTGATTATATGTTTTTTCAAAATCCTTTGGATTGCGAAAGAAAAAGTGTTAGGTAGGCAATGAGGGTTTTCATGAAAATTCACGCCATTCTCTTCTCATATACAATGTCGCCATCGTTAAACATACAGTCACGACTAAAGAAAAATAGGCATATTTTGACATTTTTAACAGCTGCCCGGACCTGACGTCTCAGTGCTGCTAAAAAAACCGTCATTAGGTTGCTGACCACCAAGTAACCGATGAAATTTTTACTTGTCTCTGCATCAACCAAAGTTTGACTGGTAGAAAACGCCTATGGCATTATGTCCGCCTCTGTACATGACTGTGCTTGAAGTATTAAATAAATAAATATAACAGCATATAAGCCGGGAAATGTCTGAGATGCGAAAGGTTCTAGACGTAAAAACCACACGCTTAGGTACCAAATAAGGATATTATTTCCTCTTGTCACCACACTCACCATGCAGGTTAGTGACTGTAGACTTAGCTATCTCGCACACGTACAAAACTGGCATTTCCGTTCTTAGCTCTTCAATCCGTTACTTACTAAGTAAAATTATGGATTTTTGGTTCAATGTTTTAAATTTTTCTATTAAATGGTCAGCGACAAAAGTCGATTAACACTGCTTTTACTGATCATCTACATTGACATAAAATTATTCGATAAATTGTGCTTTAGCATTTCGTGTATTCTTTTATTTTTTCTAATGTTCCGATATTAATTTAAATATCTAGCTCAACAACTAAGATTTAAGAAACTGAAATGTTAATCGAATTTGGACGCAGAAAGTAACCAAAACAAAAAAAAAAATAACAAAATCCTATAATTATTATGTCTTTCTCTCATTTGATTTTATATTTTATGAAATTGAAAACATACATACATACCTATTATTCACCTAAAAAAATATGAGGTCTAAAAGCTGACTAATACCTCCTTAATTAAACTTGTTTTCTGTTGTCTTTGTTAACAATATTTATTTATTTATTTAAACTTTTCGCACTCAAAAAAGGTACAAAGGTAGACTTAATGCCTTAGGCATTCTCTACCGACTGGTACCAATATTATATTTTCGTCGTCATAATTTGATTATCATGTAGTCTGTCAACACGGTCTAGTCTCATCCATCAATCACAGTGGTCCCCCTCTGCTTTTCTGAATTACTTTTTATGTATTTGGACGCAGCATGAGATTTTACACAGACAAAATAATGGACAAAATACATTATCATAGTAAAGAGCTGAGTACAATAGCTAAAGAAGTACCAGAGGGCCTAGACAAGTGACAATCGCTTCGAAAGCGTTTCGTATTTCTGCAACGACTTTCAACAGGATTGACAATAAGCTTTTCGATAGCTTATGTCAGTCCTATACATTTTTTCCTTTTCCATCATCGTTATCGCTGATAGAATGTCACTTTATCTAGGTCCTCAGGTCTCTTTTCTTAGTATTTCGGCTTTTACAATCGAACCACTTCGGGACAGGTCAAGGGGAGGACAAGTGGTAATCGCTTTCGAAGCGTTTTGTATTTTTACAACGCTTTTTAACAGGTTAAACTTTTTGGTAGCTTATGTCGATTTTAGGCTTTCCATCATCGTTATCGCTGATAGAATCAGTTTGTCTAGGCCCTAAGGACAGGTTTTTCAAATCCAATCATGGTTGACGTTTACATTACATTTTGGCTTTGTTACTAAGGGCCGGTTGTTTCAAACGGTCGGTTAAATTAACATACGTACGTCAAATAATGACGATTACGTGAGATGTTTAACGTTCGTTAAATACAAAGCGTTGTGTCAAAGTTATTTCATTATTTCGTGAAACAACACTTTTTTTTTTATCTGACGGTAGTTAGCGCCATGTTTGACGTTTACCCGTGCGTAAAGTGGACGTGAAACAACCCGCCCTTAGGTGTCAAAACTGAATCCACGTCTAAAGTTTCGTCAGACTCGCTACATAGGGAATTCCACCGTGTAAGTATAACAAAGAGGCACGCACGTCTGAAAAAAAAATGTATTCAAGTAAAATGCAAAAAAAAATCTTAATGCGACGATGATCCACTTACCAAAACCCCTCCCGAATTTTCATTAAAAAAGAAAAAGAAAATCCCTCTGAATTGCTCAAACTCTTAATTTCCTGAATCCAGTATTGCTCCAGTTCTAAGCTTTCTCAACTCGACAACCTCCGTACACCGATTCGATTAAAGACAACGATCGCGTTTCCTATTAGGTTCTGTTGCAACGGCTCGTGACGTCACGCTCTTCCCTCGGCGCTACAGAGCTTCTTAGGGTTCCCTATAAAAAACGTAACAACGTAACGGGCCCCTTTTTACTAAGGCTACGCCGTCTATTTGTTTTGCAGACTGTCTACCACGGAGCTGTATCTATAGAACCGTAATTGGTAGATAGATAAAACTTTCACACAATACGTGTTACTATGCCGTCTATCGTGAATATGGTGTGAAATTATTGAATTCCATGCCAGTTAAAATAATCACAGAATACTTTGTGATTGTGACAAATAAAATAAAAAGTTAAAACCACAATCAAGAAAGCTCGGAAGAACGAATATATTTTTCTTCACTTTTTTTCACTGACACCTACGGAACCTTTAGTGCCCGAGTCCAACTCATTCACAGATTGGCCAGCTTTTTTAGGGTTCCGTACCCGAAGGGTGCCAAACCAAAACCCTATTACTAATAAGCCTCCACTGTCCGTCCGTCCAACCGTGTGTCTGTCAGAGATTACAGTTCATGAGATACAGCCGTATCAGTCTCATGAACCGTAATAGGTAGGTAGTTAAAATCATAGATTGTATATTTCTCTTGCCGCTATAACAACAAATAATAAAAATTAAATACAGTTAATAATTCTCCTTTAACTAAAAACTTTTTTTTTTAATAAGTACATGTAATGTGTTGTTGCTCGGCGTTTTTTTGCTCGATCTTATTACGGTATGGAACCCTTCGTATGCGAGTCCGATTCGCACTTGGCCGGTTTTTTGCAATATTCTTTCCAGACCACTCGAATGCTATACCCGTAATTGGAGCACTGAATATAGTTCCGTTGAAGTTTTATGAGTTTGAATAGCGGAATTGCCCACTCTTTCGGCTACTGAATGCACTTTTTCTGAATTGGTTGCAATAATTTTTGGATAGGATTTTGGGGTTTTATTTTTTGTTATTTGAGAATTCGGTCAATTAGGCGCTGGTATATTTTTAATTTATTTTTAACTGGCTCCACCGCGCGACCCCGTGGGAATATCGTAATAAAAAGTATACTATACCCTAATCCAGGTCATGGTCTACATAATGTCCAAATTTCATCCAAATCTGTTCAGCCGTTTTGGCGTGAAAGCGTAACAAACATACAAACTCATCGCATTTATCATTTAGCAGCCCGATGTCTGGATTTGTGCCCGGTTGATGGCAATAGGCTCGCGAAATCTGGCAATATGTGGGTGTACTATAGGTAAACCTCTGCCTAACCCTTCGGGGATTACAGGCGTGATTTTATGATAAGTAGTATAGTTATGTTCCCAAAAATATACACACTATCTTAAAAATACCGAAAAACAATCAGCACGTCGTATAAGCTATCCACAGACATAATAAAGGAGAAAATTAAAATAAAACATCTAGGGAACCACGGGCATCCGCAGATAAGCCTGAGCAAAAAGAGATCTCATATTATACGTCCCCATATCGTGTTATTTCAAGTGCTGAGTGCTCGAGGCTAGTGGATGAGAACGCCGTATGTGACTTTAAAATAATGGAAGTAAAAATTGTTACTGGTAAAACGTTGGCGTGAAAACTGTTCTATTTGTGTCCAGTTAAGAAGTCAAAAAAATGTGTTTCGTTGAAAATCCATACTAATATATATATATTTTTTTTTTATATTATCCATAATAATATTATAAATTCGAAAGTAACTCTGTCTGTATGTTACCTTTTCACGCCTAAACCATTAAACGGATTTTGATAAAATTTGGCAAGGAGAGAGATGGCATTCCGGGGAAGGACATAGGCTACTTTTTATCGACATACCACGCGGGCAAAGCCGCGGGCGGAAGCTAGTTTGTTATAATTTAAATAGTGGTCTTATCAAATACTATTAAAAAAACATTAATTGACTTTGAATAAGCGTGTGATAAAACTGACGTTGGATATGGAAAACAAAAGTTATCCAAACGGAAGAGCAAGCAATGTAGGTACCTAAGCTCAATATTATTTTAGTTAGACAAATCTTTGCTGAAAACGGAACCGTGCACAAATAGAGAAGACTCGAAAAAATATTTGCCTTTTCCGTAGTGAAAAACTATACGACTTTATTCAAACCAATCAAAAGGTTTTTACGATTCAATCGGACGTTTTCATAAAATTATTATTTTATGAACAAAGTTGTTTTTTTAATGAAGTTTTTACTTTCGAGCTTTGAACACGTCGATTTTTGTCTATCATTATTTTTTGCCATTCCCATTAAAATTCACGTCGTTAAATTAACGCCATTATAAAGTTTTCACTTTGCGAGACAGTAACTGTTAAAAGCGTTTTCGTTAACGAAAAGAAAAACTGGTATAGGGATGTCTATCAGTGAAGATATTTAACATAGCATCACGCTTGTAGTCCCGAAGGGATAGCAGAGGTGTGTGAGATGTCGGTGGTGTGTGTATGAGAGGTGTGTGTGTGTGTGTGGTGGGTTGAAGATATTTAGGGAATAAGATTAACTATTTATTATTATTTCTCATTTTCATGCGCGCAAATATTTTTTTATTTTATAAATACTATGTGGGCCATAATTATAAAAGTCAGATTTTATCTTCAAGTAAAATAACGAACTAGTAATGGATACAATTCGTAATTTTTCATCAAAAAATCTGACTTATTACAGGAGGTCAAACGAGTATCCAATAATATCGTAAAGTCCTCATATTATCCTGACTTTACAAGTAGGTACATAGATACAGAGACTCTTCAATGTCAATTGGGTTCGAGAGTACCCTGACACAAAAATCTTTGACAAAACGCCAAGGGCCCTCATAGTGACGTCATGCATGACCTGGTATATTATGTAACAAAAGAATTGGATCGAAAACTACCAGCGAAACATTTTGCGTAAAAACAAAGTGAAACTGAATTTTTGAAATTCATTCAATTATATTAACTAGGTAATGTTATTCTTCGTTAAAGGAATAAGAGGTCGGTTTTTTTTGCGTTTTTTATTAATCACAATCTTTATCATGACAGTTTCTCTGAAGAGGTTCATTAAATATTAAAAAAGAAAAACGAATAGGAAGTTGTTTATGCTAGTGAGAAATTATATATAAATATTTTTTAACACAGAAATTCAAAGTTAGTACCTACACAAGATTTACAAACTTCTTTTAATATTTTACGCCTTTTTTCCTTTTTGTAATTATAACTTTTTTTTTTAATCAATAACAGCAATCAAAGCTTTGTAAACAAGAAAAAAATCTTCATACAAACTGATATCTAAACAAATACTATATCAGAAATAGTGAACCCAAAATAAGAAATCAATTAGCAATGTCAATTAAAACATTACTACCGGGTTCTTACTGACACCAGTCACGAGACGCGGAGCTTACCTCGCGCAAACGCGAAGGTTTATCCAAGACTGTAATGAATATTAATTCAGAACTACAAACCTAACACTGTGTGCTATTCAATTATCTATTGGATACCCCGGAGGTCTGTTTTATAGCCGAGAAATCAGAATGGAAAATATAGCCTTTTTTGGATGGAAGTGAAATTGACTACACGTGTACAAAGGAACATTTCATTTTTAGAAAATTGTGTGAAATATTGTTCCAGTTATGTACGCCATCACTGGACAGGGTCACACTGGATGACAGGACACCACTCGCTGTCAGTGTATTGCTACCTTAACGATTTTTTTATATTTTTCATCAATAAAATACATGGCTGGATTGGCTTTTTTGTAGGTATACCTTTTTTGATAAATTGATCGAGCCATGTATGACAAACACATGTTTGGAGAGGCAACAAAAATTATCATAACTAACACCAAGATTTCTTTTAAAAAACATAAAGGGCCTTACCACAAAAACTTAGACACTTGTTCAACGCGTGTTTAATGTCAGTAAACTTCATACAGAAATGTCATTATTTAAAAGGTATTTAGGTTAAACAACTGTTAAACACGTTTTGTGGTAATAAGGTAAGAATCTGCTTTAATTCACTAAACATAATACAGATGTTACAAATCGCATTAGATTCTTCCCTCATATAATTTCTAGTTCCAGTACCTACCTACATTTATAACCATGGATCACTGCAAATCCTTCTGGGGTTACTGATGAGAAACTGTAGTTAGGGAACTACTCGTCTGAGATGAATGTCGTCAATACAACGCGCTCAAAGCGACCTGCAAGTATTAGTGGAGAAATGTAGGTATCCTCTTTGATAGACGGAGGTAACGTATACGTAGTTTTGTGATGTAGTATGATTTGGTTATGGTTAGGTATGTAGTAAAACGTGATCCGATATTAAATTTGATTTTGATTGTTACAGGAGACAAATCAATATCAATCTGCCTAGCCTTTTCGGCTTTCAGTCTAACCGGATGCAGCTGAATACCAGTATTTTCATGGAACGTCTATCTGACCTCCACAACCCAGTTACTAGGTAATACGATACGACCCCTTGGTAAGACTAGTTGTCAGACTTTCGGCCTCTGACGACCCGTAACGACTGTCAAAGATCCACGAATGTCCGCCGGAAGCAACGGCTTAACCTGCTTTCCGAGTTACGGAGGAGTCTAGGTATGTAAAGGTGGTTACCCATCCACGGATCAACCCCGGCAAACGTAGCGTATACCCATTGTTCAATGTGAGTTAGCTCGTGTACAAACAAACGTAACTTTTTCAGTTTCACACGGTAAAATGCGGCTATGCGGTAGTGAGACGCGTCATTTTAGAGTGGACCAGATAAACAAGTGACCTATACATAACTAGCAAAATATGGGTCATCAACCTGTCGGGGAAACCGCCCCGCTTTGCCCGCGAGGATGCTGGTTATTATGTACTAAAACCTTCCTCGAGAACCACTCTATCCATTGGTGAAAACAGCATGAAAATCGGTGCAGTAGTTTTTGAGTTTATCGCGAACAGGACGACAGATAGACGCGGCGGAGAACTTTGTTTTATAATATGTAAGGAGGATGTGTGAATAAAACATCTATTCAATACAACAAGAATTCAATTAAGTAATAACATCTGTAATGGAAAATTACTTGCATGGTGTATATTTTCATACGAATCCAGTTTGGTTTCACAATACAATATTTTTGATGAAATTTCCATGAATCAGCGAATCTTATTATTATTGAACATGTTTCATAAAATATACACCTGAGTTCATGTATTTTTCAGATAATTTCCTCATAACGGAAGTTGTGGTGTATTATTGGATCTTGATAGAATAATATTGTACTAGTATTACTATTAATAACTACTACGTACGGTACGGAGGTATGAGGAATATTTTATAATTAAGTAGTTGTGTGAGGTCATAAAAAAATCATTTTAATGTTGATTTTGGAGGCGAGATGATACTTAGCATTCCTGTAATAGAAAAAAATGCAAGTCAATCCAAGCTGTGTTCAACAAATTCTGGTCTCCACTCTCTTCTTTACCTTCACAACTGGCTTATCATCAAAATTCAAAACAGAAACCAATAATTTGACTAAGGACTATAGCAAGACAGGTACATAATCAAGACAGGTACTCTAAACCCATCTCGCATCATCGTCTTCAGACGAGTTTGCGACAACGCAGTCTATTTGTCTGAATCCACCTCCCAAGGGATGTAGCGTAATGAATATTAACATCCAAACGTATCTACCAGAAGGTTGCGTGCCACTGGATTCTATTTCGCTCTATTTGAAGTTATGTCTATTGATACCTCGACAACTGGGAAAAGACTCTATATACCCTGAGTTCGCGATTTATTTTCCAAAAATGTAAACAAATAATTATGTATTTTGAGAAAAACAACTTTGAGTTCCCCACATAAAGTACAGTTTACGCTGCCACTTCTGGCATTTTTATGACGATTACAGATACATCAAGTTGAAATTCGTAAACGCGGAAATAACATCAATTGGAAACATGGATATGGAATAGACTTTACGCTATTCGCTTTGTCTCCGATAGAATCAGAATCGACCGACTTATCGGCCATCTAGTCGGATGCTAGGAACAGTCAAAGGCAAGAAAGCTTTCGTTCTGAAAACTGTCAAAGAGATTTTATTGAAAAGAGTTTTGATAAAAGTGAAAAGGTGTTCGTGTAATGGTATAAAGTTAGAGAGGGTTTTTAATGTATTGATTCTTAGAATGAAAGTTATTTTTTTAATTTAAACACGAACTGCATTAAATTTTCTTACTTGAGTTTAAAACATTTTTAATATTCTTTTAATAGAACGTTCACTCTATCAAATAAATTGATACAGCTGTAACTTTTGAACATTTTTTCAGTAACTTTAAATTGAAAAGAATTGTAGAAAAATACTAAAACGACATAAATGAATAAAAACAATTTAAATCCCAAATTCACATTTCCAAAACTCACGTTAAAAACGTAACACGATTGCCGAGCAATTCTTGTTTGCATAGCCTGCAGCTGCCGTCGCATTAAAAGAAAATTAACGGAATTTGATGCACGGATTATGCAAATCGAAGCATATCCGCCAACGTTCTTTGTTATCACGTACACAAAATGAGTTTTGATGGTAATGTCCTAGACAATTTGTGTTTCTTGCAGTAGTTTTATCTGTGCGTTAATTAATTTGAGAGCGGATTTTCAGGATTTGCGAAGTTACTAAGTATCTACTCTTCACGTTGGTTAGAGTGATTTTATTACGCTGTTAGCACACGACACTTACCGCTGCAATTATAAGCACGAAACTTTTTTATACATTCAGAAAGCCCATACCACGATTTAGAAACGTTCAAAATCTAGTCACAATCTCGTCTCATTGGCAATCAATGTCAGAAACTTGTCAAAAATTTAGATAAATTACAGATAGGTATTTTTGAAAGATTGAGACTGAGATTAGAAATGAAATTAAAATGAAATTGTTTATTGGGTATCGGAATCACTTTAACACGTCATATATAAAAAAAAAAAAAGTTCATCATCATGACTTTAAATCCACTAGAGGGCGCCATATTCAATTTAATATGACATCACATCTTATAACCAGCGGACGATCAAGATGCTTCCAACGATACCTCATTTGTCAAATTATGATGAGTAGTTTAGAAGTTATGAGGGAACAGATGAACATACATACATAGGTTAAATATACGTACATACCTAAATACTTATGACATCATCGTTATTTCAGCCGAAAGACGTCCACTGCTGGACATAAGCCTCCATACTTACATACATACTGGTCAAAATCATACCGCTTTTTGCTTCGCCTTAGTTGGGTAAAATAAAAAGCTAGATGGAGTCGACACTCCTGAGAAGAAATGGCGTAACAATCTCGACTCGTTCAGATCGCTGCCTTGTTATGTAAACGTTTTTCAGATAGATTTGCTTATCTTCAGTATTGCAGTCCACGCTTTGATGTCCAGAAATTGCAATGTCCAAACTAGCCTTAGATCACAAATTACCACCGACAGTACTGTATTGATAGCTGTTCAGGCTTTGAATTCGCTAGACTCACTTGAATTGAGATTTGATTTGCTTCTGCATCAAGTAAACATTTGAATAACAAACAGAGGACTACTAAACCGATATCTCCTGCCAAATAAATGAAAATAAATTTTTGAACAGGCTTTCCTGAAAAACCAATTCAGTCCCCTCAAAATTACGGTATCGTAAAACAATGATTGAAAATCTCGATATCGGTCTTATATTTCCATTAACTTGGGGGAGTGAGTAGTCATGCAACTGTTATCAAGCCAGGTATCTATAGCTTGATTTGATAATAATAACTTGCAACCGGGAAATGTGGAAATCGGGGGGCGAGCGAGGGGCGTGAAAATGTTTATACACTTTCATAATTTTGAGGGGATGATATCGGATACAGTACAAAGAGGGGTCGGACAAGGAAAGGGCTTTCAACAAAATACTTAATACGGAAAATACGAGGTAGAAAACCTGGTTATTTCTAGCCGATGCTATTATTTGGGCGTTGATGTTATGCGAGGATTTGTCTGGAGTATTGCATTACCATATTTTAGTGGCGTTCGGTCCCTTGATGGATTTTTTTTTTTGGTTATTGTGAGGGGTTTTGCTTAGTGAGCGTGTTTGTGAGTTTTATGAGATAATAATATTTATGTTGGTATTGCATCTGAATTCAGTATGAATCTGACAGTACCTAGGTAGTACAGCTTCAGTTGTGTGTTACGTACCTACTTACTGATTTCTAGGAAGGAACGATTTTGTGAAATTAAAACTATGTCGTAATCTTTGAGTACCTAACTAAGATCTACAAAATATGATATGGCGATTTGATTTGAATAATATGGGCCTTTTTCACCAATTAAACTAAATGGGATCAGAACAGCGAGAGCAGCTGATCCTAGTGTCATTATTTTTCTAGAAAATTGACACTACCAGCTTTTAATGCGTTTAAGATGTGCTGATCGCGTTTAGTTTTGTGATTCGCCTACGAAATTCACCCCAATAATGATACTCTTTTTTGTATAGCCACGCAAGAGTCATAATAAGTCATCATACTTTTCACGCATAGCATAAGCATAATCAGCCTATATAATGTTCCCACTGCTGGAACACAGGCCTCCTCTCTGTGAGAGGGAGTGGGCCGTAATCCACCACACGGGCCCAGTGAGGGTTGGAAGATGTCACATGTCTTAGAATTTTTGGTTCTAAGACATGCCGGTTTCCTCACGATGTTTTCCTTCACCGTTTTGAGAGCAGTGGTGATGAAATTATTTACATAAAGTAAAGCGCCTGACAGGGTTCGAACCTACGACCTACAGTACTCGTAAGTCGCGGCCTACCACTGCTCCAACTCTCTCTTTTCGCGCAAATCAGTGCAAGCACTGATAATCGTATAATTGTCAATGTCCTCTGATATCGTTATCACTAAATATCCAGAGCACGTTAATGTAAACAGAGCCTTATCTCGAATGATTACCAAATTCTTTTTTTAATTAAAAGGCCGTTGAATGAAATTGGATCGGCACTCTTTGTTCTACGGCTTTAAGGGTATTTATTCTTGTATTTTTTGCACAAATTATTCAAGCTTATTGAACATTGGACGTCAGAGAGGGCGATCTATCACAGGGATAGAAGGAATACGAAACCCTGTAAAGAAAACTCGACCCGAATAAGTGGGTCACAAATCCTTTAGAAGTTGGACCTTTAAAAATTGGTTTTATTCGTTCGTATGTTTTTGGATTAGGTAAGGTTGATATAACTTATGAGGTAGAAGGAAATATTGAAGGGGCTTGTGAGTAACGAATGGAAGTAGAAAGTGAAAATCTCAAAGAGATTGAGAAAAACATTTATTTATGATGGGAAACACAAAGGTGCAGTAGTACTTGTATGTCCACGCAAAGTAGGGATGCAGGAAGGGCCACAAATTATCAATAAATATCGTATCGATATTTAAAAAAAATATCAATATTGATTTCGATATATCGAAAAAAAAATCGATATGTAGGTGATTTTTTTTATGTTTATGTTTGTGTTTTGTTCAATTGTGTATGTTTTTCATTAATATAAACTAGGAAAAAAGTCAACTTTTTATGACTCAGAATTCCAGCGGTTTTAGTCACTGGCGACTACGGTGTTGCTATTGGAAATATATCGTATTGGATACATTTTCGAAACTTGATATTTTATATCGATATATCAAAATAATAAATATTGATATAACGAACAAAAAACATTGAGACTTATATCGATATTTTTTCTAGTAAGTTATAACAATTTATAACAATTTCATGTTCACTCTCTGTAAAATTCTGAACTAACATTTTTAATTAACATTTTATAATCTTCCTACACATAAAAGTAATGCAATAAAAAAACTGCAACTGTGCAACCTAAAACTAGAAATTCTTAGTGTCCCACTATGGCGCAACTGAATTACAAAAAGTACATAAAGTGTCAGTTTTTATGGAGATGCATTGCATTTTTAATCCGACTCAGCTACAGCAAAGAAAAAGTCTTGTGCGACTCATGCTTTCCACTTTTTGAGATTCATAAAATCATTAAATAAACTTTATTTTTCTTTGCTGCTTGTTAATTAGTTACAAAGCAACCAGAAGCGTAATGTTAGTATTCCTCACTGCTTCGTCTGAAGTCGTTGGACTAATTAATGCCAAGGTAGATAATTATTTACGTATTCTCAGGTCGGGCAATTTGTCAATAGAAGCCCGGAGTCTGGATTTTTAGGTCATCTGTACTTGCCCTTAGTATTTAAAAGCCTTGATCTATTACCTAGCCTAGCCAACTTAACTATCAGCACTATTCAGGCCTAAATCCATAAAAAATCCCGATCTCCGTCCACAATTTTGAGGCTAAGAATCAATCTCCATTATATGGTAGTGGTGTCATTCGGGAAAGCAATCCGCGGACATAGGAGATTACCTTATACGGTGTAGTGGTTACATATCAGGGATCCGCAGGCTTCCATCGACCCTCATTCCCTTCGGATATCCTGGGCACTTTTATTGCCACTGTAAAACATGGAACGACCGGCAAGTAAGGATTTTGTAGCAGGTAAACGTTTTCGCAACGTTAGGAGTTGAGTGGAGAAGTTTTAATTTTTTTAAGTGTTTTTATTTTTGGAACGTTTCACCAGTTCTGGGACAATGTTTGGATAACAGTAAATTGTTTTAAAATCACACTTTTATAAGCGTTGGGGAGCATAAGGTCAAAAGCGCGAAATGACAAGTGGGTTGCAAATTGTCAAAAGAGCAGAATGTCAAAAGCGTAGAATGTCAAAAGCTCAGAATGTCAAAAGAGCACAATGTCAAGCATTTTTGTGAGTTTAAATTGAATTGTTTATCACCATTGATGCTTTTAAAAGTTGTAGTAACTTATGATAGTTCTCTAAGCAAACATAAAATATCGACCTATGAATTAAACTGAAAAACAAATTATTAATATTAAGCATTATTTAGTTTAGATATCTCTCTACATTAGATACTAAGTAGTTTTTATTTAGATTATTTTTTAATATGTAATATGTCATATCTAAATGCTGCTTGCTTCTCTCTATTTAACCATTCGAAGCGGTGACCAAATAGCTCTGAATACTCTTCCCTGGTCAGAATTCTGACAGCCAATTTAAATACTGCTGTTGTTTTGCACTGTACTGTAGTCACATCCTTACATTCAATACACCCGTATCCCATCTAGCTGAAGGTCAAAGGCGGATGGCGTTGGGCCTGGGTCGCCGGACATCTAATAAGGGAATTGCTGGAAACAATTTTTCCAATCTCTTTGTGCGGGCTTCGGAGGCTTGACGATAAATTTTATGACAAATTGAAACCCTTCGACTGTGTCAGATTACGACTTTTGTTAAGTTAGAAGCATTTGGAGCAGAGGTAAATGTAAAAAAAATAAAAATCTCTTCTAAAAAAAATCTAACTCTTCTAAAGGCATTTTTTTTTTATGTATTTTAAATACAGGTATTTTTTGTTTAAAAGGAGACTCCAATCATCAACTTGCTGTATTTTTGGCTAACGAAATAAACATTTTTTTTAATATTTAATTTATAAAGTATAGAAAAGATACTACTTGCTATAAAAGCTAAAAAAAAATGGAACTGGCCATAACCGCTCTCAAGTTATGTAGCGAATTGGAAGACTTTTGAATTTGGAGCAGAAGATTTCTGACATACGAAATATTTATTAAATACTAGCTGCGCCCCACGGTTTCACCCGCGTAAGTCTCGATACCGGGGGAATATCGGGATAAAAAGTATCCTATGTGCTATTCCAGGTCGTGGACTCCCATGTGCCAAATTTCATCCAAATCCGTTCAGCCGTTTTAGCGTGAAAGCGTTACAAACAAACAAACTCACTTTCGCATTTATAATATTAGTAAGGATGCTTCGTAGGTTAGAAGATCGCTACATCACTCTAGGGTGTATACTATGCCCAGTTCCTTTTGATTTATCTCTATACATACCTACCTACCCTACCTACCTACCCTACCCTACCTACCTACCCTACCCTACCCTACCTACCTACCTACCTACCTACCCTACCCTACCTACCTACCTATCTACCTACCCTACCTACCTACCTACCTACCTACCCTACCCTACCTACCTACCCTACCGACCTACCTACCTACCCTACCCTACCTACCCTACCTACACCTACCTACCTATCTACCGAGATATTATCAAAAAACCCATTCTATACAGAATGTATGAGAAAACGATTTTTCTTCATATTTTTTTTCGTGAATTTTTCCGTTTTAGCGTGAAAGCGTTACAAACAAACAAACTCACTTTCGCATTTATAATATTAGTAAGGATGCTTCGTAGGTTAGAAGATCGCTACATCACTCTAGGGTGTATACTATGCCCAGTTCCTTTTGATTTATCTCTATACTGAGAATATTTGTAATAACAAAACATGCAGTTATTTTCTTTAGCATTTGTTTTGTGACCTAGGAATCATTACCTAGGTTGTAGATGAGTAAAAGGTAAAAGCCATTCTTTTAGAAACAGCCATTTTATTCTACTCTAATCAAGGTCAAGACCGAAAATCTAGAACTTCTCTAGGAATGTCTTACCGCTTATAAATTGGGCTCAACTTACATTGGCAGCCGTGCGTATTTCTAAAACGTGTTTTTCATCCGTTAAACGAAAATAACATATTTTATTTATTCATTGCTTGAACGATTCCATTGGAAAGGCTTTCTTTCACTGTCCGTTGATAATATTTCCAGAAATATTATATTAAACACGTTTCATTTTGCACTGTGTTAAAAGCTTCTTCCGCGTAGGAATTGCAAAAACAAATTACTGAAGTTGTTGACTTTAATGTTCTGAAGAGATATCTAAGTCTTTTCAAAATGTGTAACTTCCAATCATTAATTTAATGTAGGTACCCATCGATTGTGAAGCGACGGCGTCTTTGAAATGCAAATTATTTTGTTGTTAATAATTATGTATGAGTAGTTTTCCATTTCCGAATTTAAAAAATAGATAGATAAGTACTCTTATTTAGTTTACGCTCTGAGAACAGTGGTCGCCTAGTGGTACCGGTCCCAACTTATGCGCCAACCAGACGCTTTACTTTGTGTAAATTATAATATCATCACTCTCAACGGTGTAGGTAAACATCGTGAGGAAAAACCAAAAATACCTAGTCCTAGAACCAAAAATTCGAACACATGTCATGTGGCAATTCGTGCCAGGCCCGCATGGTGGAGTACGGTCCACTCCCTCTCACAGTGAGAAGGCATGTGTCGCAGCTGTGGGAATGTTAAACGCTGATTATGAGCACTTTATTCTATTAAATAATATATATATATGGTATATAGATTTATGATACATATTTGAGATTTAATCATTGATAGGTAGGTAGGTACTCCACACATTCCCGCAATTTAAATTATTCAGAATGTTCTATGAATCCAAAACAGAATAAGTTTATAGAAAGCTATTATTATTGAGACATTAAATTACAAACGGCTAGAATTTTGATACCTTGCCTACAGACACAGACTTAACGCCTCAGGTCTT
Source organism: Lithophane socia (assembly GCA_947522985.1). Lineage (NCBI taxonomy): Eukaryota > Metazoa > Arthropoda > Insecta > Lepidoptera > Noctuidae > Lithophane > Lithophane socia. Next base: position 12,239,642 of record OX383262.1, on the reverse strand, counting down.
AGTCTATCTTTAATTAACTTTATGAAGGTTAAGACATTCAATGTTCTCAGAACTGAATACAGCAGACATGACAGTATATCGTCGCAGAATACGTTTCTAGTTTAGTGAACCAATTTATTAAGTAGGTATCGTAAAATAATGTAAGTAGGTACTCTATGAATAATTTTGGTACTATTAATTTTTGTATATTATTAATTTTGTGTATTTATTTTTGGTTTTTGGTCATCATCTGCCTAGCCTTTTCCCAACTATGTTGGTTATTATTAATTAATTTATTAATTTATTTGGTATTATTAATTGGTGGTTGGTTTGGTTCAATTTGTATTACGAAATGAGATAGTATTGTGCATTTGGTGTGGCCACGTCCAAAATAATTATTGAAGTAGGCTATGTTATGTTTGAAACTTTGAAATGTGGAGTGGAGAACTGATAATTCTGCCGCAGAGTAAAAAAACTTCATAAGAATGTAAAAAGACGTCTTCTTTTTTGTCAACCTTTACTGTCCCACTGCTGAGCAAAAGTTTGTCCCATAAGTTTCCATTGCTGCTTGTGTGTTGACTTTATAACAATTACTAGCTGCTCGCCCCGGCTTCGCACGGGTAGCAAGTACATATCTACGGCGCACCTACCCTACCTACTTACCTACCCTACCTACCTACCCTACCTACTTACCCTACCTACCATACCTACCTACCCTACCTACCTACCCTACCCTACCTACCTACCCTACCCTACCTACCTACCTACCTACCCTACCTACCTACCCTACCTACTTACCCTACCTACCATACCTACCTACCCTACCTACCTACCCTACCCTACCTACCTACCCTACCCTACCTACCTACCCTACCCTACCCTACCTACCTACCTACCTACCTACCCTACCCTACCTACCTACCTATCTACCTACCCTACCTACCTACCTACCTACCTACCCTACCCTACCTACCTACCCTACCGACCTACCTACCTACCCTACCCTACCTACCTACCTACCTACCCGACCTACACCTACCTACCTATCTACCGAGATATTATCAAAAAACCCATTCTATACAGAATGTATGAGAAAACGATTTTTCTTCATATTTTTTTTCGTGAATTTTTTCCAATTTTTTAATAGTTATTCTGCTATTCTGGGCGAAGACAAATCCAACAAATCAAAGATCATCAAAATCGGTCCAGCAGTTCTCGAGTCATAAGTGTTGTAACAAACACGACTTTCTTTTATATATATAAGAAGATTAACATAAATGTAATAAAAGAACTTCGTATGTTACCGAGGTCGTGAAGAGTATTACAAGTAGGTATGAATAATTACTATGTTTAAATAAAAAAGTAGTATTGTCGAATCATCTAAAAAGTTAAAATTAACTTTTATCAAGTTAATTTTAACTTTTTAGATGATTTATTAATTAAGTTCCCAGCTTGTGAGAGTAAAAGATTACAATTTACCTTTAACTTCGTGAACAGATAAACAATCTTGTAATATTTTATCCAAAAGATAAAACAAGCATCAGCTACGACGATAGCGCTGAATTTTAATTGAAATATAATACATTAAGAAAGTGTATTAATACCTATTACCAAATTTCAAAACAAAAACACGAAACTCCATTAAAAAGATACCAAGGCGTTGAAGAAAAATATAAAAATGGAATTAGCATAAATGAAATACATTAGAGTGGGACCCACAGGGAATAAGGAAACAAGATTTCAATTTTAGAACACGGTACTGCACCAAATAATTTCGTTAGGGTTGCAATTTTTAGAAAAGTATGCTTTTATTATTGAAACACTTGAATTGAGAAAATTAGCCGTAATAGAAAAGAAAAATGAGAGGGTCTCGTGGCTAAGTAAAAACAGCCGCATGGATCGATCGATCAGGTTAAGCTACACTTACCGCGGTTCGTCTGTGGATGGGTGACCATCTTTAAGGCGCTAGTCCCGGCTGTCATTCGTGGATCTTTGACAGTCGTCACGGATCGTCAGAAGCCCGAAAGTCTGACAACCAGTCTTACCAAGATGTATCGTTTTACCAATAACTGGGTTATGGAGGTCAGATAGGCATTCGCTTCATGAAAAATACTGGTATTCAGCTGCATCTGGTTAGACTGGAAGTTGACCCCACTTAGTTGGAAAAAAGCTAGGCAGATACCTAATGATGAGAAAAAATTGTGAGGAAATTTTTTGTTTCACAGTTTTATTATTGGCTGTATTTTATTGGCGTTCCTTATTACCCGACTACGACGAAGCTAAAAGGAGGGTTATGATTATTCAATTCATAGAAAATTATCCGAAAAATTTTGCAAATTATTTTGGTCGGCACAAAAATATAATATCTCGCTTTTACATAATATTTGACTGACGCGAACATACCAATAATCTTTTCTGCAACACCATTTTCGTACGCATCTAAGCAAACACGCTAGAGTAAACAGTAACCCACACAGAATGTTTACGCATGCCATAAGAATTTGATGCGAGAAAAAGCTCGCTGCACTCAAGTACCAAGTACAAAGGTACAGAAGGTCTGCGCCATAGAACTTTTTTTAACTCGTTCTACCTCTCTTCCTTTCTTTTCGTTTTACCTCTCTTCCTTTTTTTCGTCTCTAACCTTTTAACTAGAGATGCCGCGAATAGTTGTTATAGCGAATAGTCGAATACCGATTAATCGCCATTCCCTAAGGCGAATAGTCGAATACTTCTACTTATAAACCTCTTCAGTACAATTATTACAAAGGGATGATTATAATCATTGGATATCAGTTGTTTCAATTTCACCAATACCTGAAGTAGGTAGACACGTGCGTTTTCGCTCATCATTGAGATAGAAAAAACAAAATCAGCTGCGCCATACATTTATGTTCGCATAACTCAACAAAATCAAGTGTAGTACTGCTGATTATTTTTTTATTATTTCAGGGTTGGTCCCTTATTGGATATTTATAATTATTATTTACCATTAATATATATAACTTCTTACTCTTCATCATGAACATAATTTATGACGTAAGAAGTTTCACAGGAGGGATTTCCCCTTAAGAGGTTTCAGTTATTTGTATCACACATTATGCAAAGACACGTTTCACGTGCGACTTTGCATTTACGTGTGGCAATCGATTGATATATTTTGAGTTAGATCTCCGTACGTACGTACGCCTGTATGTGTGCGTGCACGTATTTTCCCCCGTTGTATCGAGCTGACCTTCTGTATCCATCCATTTTGTAACTCAAGTAACAGTTTTCTTTGCGTCTGCCCCCGTCTTGGACGCTCTTAATGCAAATTTTATTTATTCATGTAAATTAATATCTATTCTCTGGGACACCCAGTGAGGCGAGAAATTGAGTACGTGCAAAAATAATGCTGGCTAGCACCCTCCCGGCTTATGCAAAAGCCGTCGCGTCGATGGTTACCAATTAGATTGTGTTGTGTCGTAGTGTGTTTGTTTGTAGTGCATTGGCAGACACTGTGTCGACACGGTGCAGCATTTGTAAGCAGTTAAGTGCATTAACAAGCAGTGAAGCGTGTTACTGAGTTGTGTTAAAAATTTCTAGGCTTGTCCCTATAACTATTGAGGATGAACAGGTTCAACTATTTCGAAAATCTAGTGGTTTACATCTAGATTAAATCCCACAGTTGCAGACCATATAAAATACAGGTCATCCCGAGATATTTTCTGTAGTCCGCTACGCCAACTAACAGAGTAATACATCACATTCAAAGATAAGACTAAAAACAAAAAAATATATATAAAAATCCAAAGCATACCCAGAACAACTTAACATCTAATACAACAATATCATACCGAACATAGCGAGTGAATAACACAGCGATATGATAAACTCATAGCCCGATGACTTGAGAAGTTTTTCCACGCACCATTTAACGTGAAAAGGAATATGAAAAGGGTTGGGAATTAATTGTGATGTCGTGTCGTCAGACGGCTCGGTAAGCATCTCGCGACGCGAATTTGGGTCGCTTTCTAGTTCCATTATAGTTAGGACATTTTTCTGAAAGTGAGTAAGGGGATACACGAGCACAAATGTATCTACAATTTTATACATAGAATTTATTCCTTCTCTAGACTTTTGCGGGGATCTTGTGTGAAAGAAGTTTGAGTCAGTAATTTTTCTCAGAAATTCATATTGGGAATGTTTATCCCGTTAATAAAATAATAGTTTCTCAAGAAAAAGTAAACCGTATCGATCTAGAATCATGTTTTAACACCAACATTTTGTCAATAATTTCAAAGATGATAAGGTATAAGATTATTATATATTTAAAAACAAAACAAGTTTCATTACTACTTTCTGAAAAAAATCTCAAGCGATAGAACGTTTCAGTGTAAGTTTTAATTTACTCAATGGTATTGAAACTGCCATTAATATCCCTAACCAAATAACACTGTCATTTCCTATAACAATTTCATAACCACCAATATTATGACAAATCTAATTTGCTTCCTCTATCGAACATCAACCTCCCTAATCAACCTCAAACCGCGGATCAACTGCATTTCAGAGCAAATACTGCAGACAGCCTAATAGCTCTCCAACACCTAACTGATAATTTGATACACGCTATAACGACAAACCAAAAAGCACCTTAGTCGCTTACAATAAGGACGCAAGCAAAGCAAATAAATAAGCAGATGAAATGGGGGGTACTAATGGAAGTGTGAAATACGATAGCATTGAGCGAATACATTATTCAAATTTTAGTAACAATGTTTTTATTATGTTTTTCATTTTTGGTGCGGTGAGAATGTAATGGTGAAAGTATTTTGCGCAGGTTTTCGTCTGGAAGTTAAAAAACAGTTTTGTTGTTTCCCTGTTTCTAAAAACACAGATGTGAGGAGGTGTAATTTAGTATATTGTTATATCAGACCAAATAAAAACCAAGACAGCGCTGTCAACAGTGACGTGAAGCCAGTTTCGCAAACATGTGTGCACTTAGTGAGGTGTAATTTGATTGTGAATTTTTTTTTTTTTTTTTTTTTTTTTTTTTTTTTTTGCCCCACACTAAGAATGTGTGCGTATCGGCGTGTATGCACAGAGCGGAGTTGTAGTTTTGGCATGCTTCACTGTATTATTCTGTCTTAGTTTTTTATTTCGTCTGAGACTGAATTATCTTAGTTTTTTTTCTCTCGCCTTCTTTTCATAGTGAATATCTAGGTAGCCATCCATTTTTGGACATGTCAATGGCTTCTTTACACGTGAAACAACGTCGTGGAATGTCTGGGCTTCTTGAATGAATGGACTACAACTGGGCAGGCTTGAGAGGTTAGATCTTTGCGAAGGATTGGGACAACATGAGGGCTATCATACCTAGTAAGAAATACCTAGTACCTAGGTCATCTAACTCGATCTCAAACAATCTCAAAATCTCAACTTTCATTACAGCATGTTTGGTGCCTCCAATTTCAAGTTCAGGCATTCCAAACCATCACGAAACTATTATGTCTAAGGCCTGAGAAAATGTTCGTTCCATTACAATGTGACTGCATGTTTTTTCCGTCATCCCATTTTTTCTCACGTCTACCTACAACGTCGGTGTGTTTGCCCCAAACAAAGGTATCAGTTATCCCTTTTGTTTGATAACAAACACAGTTCCCGCGGATATTCTTCCAACATGCTTTTACGTCATCTTCGCAATTTCTTGGTCATTTGATTTTGTTTTTGCTAGTTTTCCAAATTAATATTTCTAAGGCTTGTTAGATAATTATATTTTTGTAAGTATACCTTTCCTTGTTTTCTTTAATTAGGGAAAAGTTTTTCCTATTTATAAGGAAAACTGTTAATGTTATTATAACTTCGTCTTTTTTTCTCGTGGGAACTGGAAATCTAATTACAATCTCTTTTTACAAATTTTATTATAATAGATAAAAAATTATTTTGAAATAAAATTATTAATAATATTGCTGTTTATTTCTTTATTTCGCAAGCAAAGTAACAAATTAATTTCTTTTTTATTTAAAAAAAACAAAAAAGTTAACACTGGCAGTGATATAAATATTAATAATATCTAAGTAGGTACTGAATCTAAAACCAACAATAATTATTAAAGTTTATCTTTAGTCCCTAGAATTGCAAACTGAATATGGAAGGGTTACTTATAACCCCAAACATGCCATGGAAATAGTCACCGCTTAGCTTTGTAACACAAATAACTAGGTACATTTGCAATTCGGTCGCCATATTTATTCCATTTTCTAGCGTTTCCCCAGAGGAATTATCTCATTAATGGGAACAACACGTGTGTGCATTGCCAAATATATCCTTAACTCGGTAAAATAAAAGCCATTGGAATTTAGACTTTATTTCTTTGGAATAAAGATTGCATATTTTTTAATTATAGAAATTTGGAGGTTAGCGCGATGTTTGCTGTGGTGGACTAATAACTTAATACATACAGTCACGCAATATAGCGTACATTTATATAAGTAGTGCAAAGTATACATGATTGAATAAATTGATGTATTTAACAACGTGTTAAGATCATTATGTAGCATCTCCGTTAGGCCTATTTCTATGATGAGACTAGCGGTATACGGCGCACGTCAATGGTTTAATTTCTACAATCACCATGAATATAATGTTATATGGTGCGGCTGTTTAGTACCTTCATGATTTGTCTAATCATTAGATCTGTGAAGTTTCTTTAATCGTTTTGGCACAAGAAATGATAAATCAAAGATATTCCCGTCAGTCATAATGACATCATCACCAGCTGATGACTACCCATACAAGGTACACAAGGCTCACTAAAAATATCTTAGTTCTGCTCTCCTAAGCTATCATTCGATAGACTGATATCACTTGCCTTGAGACATATTTTTATATTGAACTAGCTGCACCCCGCGATTTCACCCGCGTAAGTCTCGAACCCGTGGGAATATCGGGATAAAAATTATCTTATGTCCTATTCCAGGTCATGGTCTACCTCTGTGCCAAATTTCATCCAAATCCGTTCAGCCGTTTTAGCGTGAAAGCACAACAAACAAACAAACTCACTTTCGCATTTATATTAGTAGTAGGTATACTAGCTTCTGCCCGCGGATTCGCCGGCGCGGTATGTTGATAAAAAGTAGCCGATGTCCTTCCTCAGGGTGCCATCTATCGCCTTGCCAAATTTTGTCGAAATCCGTTCAGTGGTTTAGGCGTGAAAAGGTAACATACAGACAGACAGAGTTACTTTCGAATTTATAATATTAGCATAGATAGTTAGGATTTGATCATAAGATATTATTTTTATAGTTACTGCACCAAAACTTTGTTTCTAACACGTTCCCCATTTCAAAGAACACTGTGTTCCATAATATAATTTAGTTTGTCATACAGGAACTTATTCCCCCCAGTAAACATGCATCGGTAAGTGTTAATGGTCTGTCATTATAAGTGTTTATTCTGGCCAACGCCGAATGTGGATATTGTGGTGTTTTGTTTGGTTCTACATTGATCCACAATTTTAATGCTTCTTACAAAAAATATACTAAACTAGCTTCTGCCCGCAGCTTCGCCTGGGTGGTATGTCAATAAAAAGTAGTCTATGTTCTTTCTCAGGCTCTAGAGTATCTGTGTACCAAATTTCATTTAAATCGGTTTAGTAGTTTTGGCGTGAAAGCGCGACAGACAGACAGACAGACAGAGTTACTTTCGCATTTATAATATTAGTAAGGATTGTTACGGGTATATATCTGTGGCCCTAGTGAAAAAGGATCTAAGTCCAAAAATGCAACTTCACACTCCTGTGAAGTTGCATTTTTGGACTTAGATCCTTTCCCTTACGCAAAAAACACTCCGCGCACTTCAAATTGCGTGTTTGCCTCGTGTGACATTTAAACCACTATCAATTGAAATACATGATGTGATGTTTTTTATAGGTAAACAATTTATGCTCTTTATTATTATGGAGTTATTTTTTATGTAAAGTAATTCGTTTTTAAGATAGTGACTTATACTAACCAGAAAATGAATTCCTTGAGGGTGTAAAATAAATTATACCCCTTCTCCCATATGTTAAATGTTAATTCACACAAGTGAAAATGGATACGCATTTGGAATGATTATGTTCATACTAATCCCAATAGAGTTTCTTTGATTTTTTTCCTTTATGGTGGTGAAAACGGATTTATGTCTAATAATATCACATTACTCACTAAATCATTTTTAAGAACCAGGTGTTGTTGTATTGATAAACACCAACCAAATTAAAACGTGGGTAATTTATGTTAATTTAGATTAAAAAACACAAAATGCATTTTTTTTTTTTCGTTTAAAAGAATACAAAAGTACTTGAAACCGACTTTTGAATTTTTTTTGGTGTCAGTTGGACCCTTTTACACAAGGTAACTTCTTTATTTTTAGAGATAGCTTAGATCCGTTTACACCGAACGATAGAGCATTTTTTTCTGATCACTTCTGTATACTTAACTCATTTTCCACAAAATCGGACTTATACCCCTTTTCACTAGGGCCACAGATATACGGGTTTGTTTTACCGTAAAGTCTAAGATAGTAAACCAGTTTACATCCAATAATGATAAATGTACCAAAAGAAAATAGAACAGATGCTTACATTGTTTCGCTACAAATAAAAGTCTTAGTGCGGATAAATCTTAAATACATTACAGGCATTATACGAATGTCGTAGATAAAAATGATATTTGCATGTGAGCTATATTTAACGATGATGAAGAAGAGAACGATGGTACTAAATCACAATGATTGATTACATAGATTACTTATAAAAAATGAAGAATCGGAGTGTGAAAATCCAAATGAAAAGCATTATACAATTGAGAATTGTAATGTGGTACCCAGTACCATCGCACCCGAGATGACTATCAAAAAATTAAAACGATCTCGTGATACCAGAACCCCGCAAATTGTATGCAAAATACTTGGGCAAACAAAAAAAGGAACATTCAATATTATCACGCAACAAAATCGTATGGAAACAATAGTAAATTTCGTAATAGTTTTCTTACAAGTAACATCGTGCAATATCAATGCGGTGCACGCCATGAATCCGATTAGATGCTTCGATAAACCAACATTTTGCACTAAGTTTCACACGGCACGATCCAGTGTGTGCTTAGTTCATTGTTTTCCATGCTTACTTCCACCCTTTTGTAATGTTTTGTTACATAATTCAAGGGTCTTTTATTGGCGCTACCTGTTTCGTTATATGGTGGTAAGTGGTAATAGTGAAATTGGATGTGATGTGTATCTTTTTCGAATTAGTATCGTTTGTTCCGTGTAATGTGATTTTTTGTTGCACGCGCTTTTTGTGTGGAAGCTATTACTCGTGTGGTAACAAGTTGAGAACACGTACAATGAGCAGATTGTGCAACGTGCTGGACTGATTTCTAGCATATATGTATGTAATTGTAGGTTTAGTTCGTATTTGCTATGCTCTTCATAAATCTTTAAACTTTATTCATGTAGTTAACCCAGGTCCTTCTATTTTTTGGTATGTTCATGTATCGTAGGTTTTTCATATTTCCTTTCAGGTTCGTAAAAGGACAATTTTTATAGATAGATAGATAAAACATTTATTCAGTGCATACAAAAGACACACAAAAATACAATTAAATGATAACAAATTACATGAATTTAAAAAGAAGAAAAAAAACATGATGCCAATATACAAAAAAAGAGGACAAACATACTTAAAGAAATGTAGTGACATAATGGCATACTTCAAATCAAATGACGAACCAAGGTGCGGTGTGCGTCTCAATGTTGCACCAAATGGGAGTCCAGCTCAGCATGTGTCAGGTAAACAGTCTTTTCGGTATAATTGTGTGAAAAGATCAGGTTTAATTTTCATTTATTTTCCCATTTTAACTACACACGTGACGTTAGAGTGCTATTAGATACGGGAAACATTAGAAAAACAACACTGACATTATTAAGGAATTTTTTAAAGAAATGAGAGCAAAACATCTTCCTTCCACCATCACAATTAAAACATAATATCAAAACGAATAAAAATTTTATGGTCCAAGCACCTAATTTATCAAGACGGTAAGCGTCCATAAACCCGATTTAAACTCGCAAACTCATTTCAACATTTTCGCGCCACTGAGCACTAATCTCTGAAAGGAACCATTCTCTTGCTCGCGACAGTAACATCAAATATAATGTCAATAACAGTTACGTACTTGGTTGTCATTCTCCCTTTCTACTCATCACAATAAACGCGACATTAGGGCTCGCATTAAGTGCCATTAGTTAGCGTTTCTGTTCTGTTAAAAATTTCACTTCACTCGGTTACGAAATCACGTAAAGTATACCAACGTAATTTATTGCATCGTTTGTCGTTTCACATTCAACCTCCATAAATTCAAAGTTTTGTTTTGTTTTTTTCTCTTCTAATTTGTTTCCTTTTGCATAATGTTTTGTGTTAGCTGGCTGTTTTAAGTCTTGAGCATATGAAATGAGGGAGGTGTAATCAGTTACTGCGGAGAACATTTTCTTGAACGTAGGCTGAAACACTATTGTGTATTTATTAGGTATGCTTTTGTTAACGAATGTAACTGACACAGGTTTCTTAAACAAATTTTTAACATTATAGAGGCAATTTGAGGCATAGGTACAAAGTTATTCATTACGCATTTTAAAATACAATCTTCAACAAAAAATCAGTTGGAATAAAGAGACTAAAAACCCAGGCATTTTGGAACTCCTTACTCCAATTTACTTTTTCGAAAAATATAATAGGATGAATCTCAACTCAACACTCAATTTTGAGCATAAACCTAATTCCAAAAAGGTGCATCTGCTGCGTGCAAAAATAAAACCTTATCCTACGCCAAGATATTAATTCGAGACCCATTCTAGTGACTCATTATGCAAAGAGTAGAATTCCGACTCATAATTTAATTTCTCTGACGCCAGGGCGCGGTCTTTCTTTTCTTCTACTTACAACATTTCGTCCATAGTCCGACGATATATTTACGACTATTGTAATGGATGATTTAGCTCGTTAATACAACCGTGATTCTCTTTAATCGCACTAATTGTATGGGATAAATCATTGGTTGGTTCTTTTTTATCGCTGAATGTATTTATTGTGACACGTTTTGAAACGCTTGATTTGTGGGGACGTTGACAGCGTTAGATGTAAAGCTAAGATTTGGTAAGAGAGTATTGGGACAGATATTTGGTTTGTTCACTTTTCGGTCGGTTGTCGGGTCTGAGGGCCTAGACAAGTGACAATCGCTTCGAAAGCGATTCGTATTTCTACTTCGACTTTCAACAAGATTGAAATAAGCTTTTCGATATCTTAATAAGATATCGAAAAGCTAAGCTAGGACTGACATAATATGTCAGTCCTATACATTTTTGCTTTTCTATCATCGTTGTCGGTGATAGAATGTCACTTTGTCTAGGGCCTCTGGACAATGAATAGTTTCTTCTCAATACCGTTTGATGGAACGTGTATCACATGAAAGGTACTAAAACAAGTAGTTTTTGAAGTGAAAACTTCTTTAGGCTATTGAGCACTTTTTGGGTGAACAAAAATCATAGAACTCGCGTCATCGTCACGCTTGAAGTGATTTGTTTTTTTAGCGCCATCTACCGTCTACCGTTTGAATTACGTTGAGGTTACGCATTGTTGCTTAGTTTTCACTTCTATCGGCAGTCCCCAAAAGACTGTTTTTTTTTACGCCAGCCTCTTCTTATGAGAAGGAACGAGAATTGATCACTGCACTTGCTCAAGAGGGTTGACGATTTCAGATTTACTTCAACTGTAAGTCCATGTTTATTCACGATGACGAAAGAAAAAAGAAAAAAAAATAGAAATAAATAATTGTTACCAATCAATATAATAGATATAAATAGAAGAGCGGTTGATTAAAACTAACGGTTATTCGAACTTAAGCTATCAAAGCTTATCTAAATAGAATCTTTCAAATGTCGATGCTACCGGCTTCCAACTAATTTACTTACTCCTACAATATTTCTTCCGACACCCACAGCCTCAAAATAAAGGTTTATTAAGACATTAACTCCCAAACAATTCGAGAAATATTCAAATCCAGGCTGGTTCCGCTTAATACCTACCCCAAAAATATAGAGCTCAAATCTTTTTTCATTGAAATCGGTTTTAAAACTCGTACCGCACCAATCTCCATACGACATAAAAATGAAATCGTAACTTAAAATAAAACACAACAGAATTCACTTTGTCGGTCATTTCCGAGTCATTAGAGCTGTGCGTAAGAATTGGCTTCTTAAAGTCTCGCTTGATAAAGCACGCCACATGGGACGTTTTACGACGTGGCTGTAAAAGTATATGTCGTCTTAAATGAGACATAAACACAGGGACGTGTAAACGAATGTCGCACATTTATTTTATTAGAGTCATTAATTTCTACGCTTTCGTCGCGTCCGAACTGTTGGTGGACGCAACATTGATACTGCGTGGCTCATGTTTTGATAGCAGATCTGGCTATTTTTTTTTAGAAAAAAAATTGATTCTTAATTTTATTAGACTATTATACTTAGAGGATAAGGTGCCTTATTTTATATACGGCTCGATTGGCGCAGTCGCTGTTCGATTTTCGCTCGGTGCAAATGTTGACCACGGTCTTCCAATTGTTGATGCGCATGTGAAAATAATCATGTCCGTAAATGCAACTAATAATTATGTATTACAGAAAAGATCGAGTGAAATCATAGTCAAGTTTTTTAGTACCTATATAAACTTTTTTCTATCTTTTAAGACCACTGTCAGTCAAATTCTTATTGACACGTTAACCTCTTTTGGGCAACAGTCATTTATTTCTCGTCATGACGTATGTTTTACGTTCATGACCTATTTCATGTTTTCACTTATCTACGGTACGGTATTAAAATAAAGTACGAACATACACGTTGCTCGTAAAAAGCTAATAATGTTGAACAACCTCACACAGAAGTAACTTAGGCTGTATGTAACAGGAACCGTTCTTGTTACAATCCAACCTTTAGCGTCTAACTGTATATTTTATCTGTTTCTTTTAGTTCAGACTAAACTTGGCAGTTTTCAAGTGTCCTTTAAGACAGCAAGTAGCGAAATCCGCAAAATCGCGTTACATCTGTGTCGGTATTCTGTTTTCTAGATATTATTGTTTACTACCGCCAGTTTCAGTGCTCAACTCCTGTTTCGTGTAGCAACAACATATTTATTTAGTCCCTTGGTTTTTTGACCCAATCCATTTTGACTACCAGTATTTATTTTATTTAATTAAGGCTTACCAACTAAATACATACATAATGCTGTTTTACAAAACAGCTAGCGGTTATGCAAAACAGCAGATTCGACAATCCATATGTGACATACACTGCGTTCACTCGCTAATCTTTGTCATAATTATAGGTTTCACAATATTATGTATCTAAATTATAGGAAAGCACAAACTGCAACTTACTTGAAATTTCGTTTAAGTAGGTAGGTTGACGATGTTGAGGTAATATCAAAACTGATGTAACGCGTTTTCTTCCAGTAGAGCAGTATACGAAAAACACAATTACGTTAGGTATTATTTGTCGTTTAAAAATCAAATAGTTATAACACAATTTCACATTTGCTTAAAATGATGCTAAACTTGTTAAGAAATCAATGTAATTTTTACTCCTAAAATATTGCAACGCTATAGTATAGGAACGTCCTACCAGAATAAGTACAGCCACTGGATCACTTATCTATCCTGAGTGAAGATCGAAACTACGAGAACAAATGCTGATAATGCATCCAACTCGTGAGTGCACTCCTTTACAAAGCTTTTTTATTTAGTTGTGATTTTGTTTACTTATGGAAAATTTCAGTATTCTGTATTATTGTTGGAGTGTATCAAGTAATTTCATTTGTAGGTATTGCGTTGAGAATAACAATACAAAAAGGTTTTTGTAAGTGTTAGCTGAGAAAAAATTGTGTTTGAATTCAGTGAGCAGACAATGATAAGACATTGCACTGGTTTTATCTACACTAGTAAGTTTTTTTCAGTTAGCTCAATGTTATTTTGTGCTTTTAAAATATTTCTTTTGGGAATCTTTCATATCCAAAAGTGTAACTAATATAATAATGTAGACAAAGTCGACTCATATCTTTGTTTTTTTTAGGTTTGAATTGTTTTTCATGTTATATTTTATTTATTCTAAAAATACTACTATAATAACGCTAAAATAACCCTTAAAACGGATATAATTGATGATAATTTAAGTAATCATAATCATAATCAGTTCGTTTTCTTTGTTTTTGAGTGCCTTTAATGTGCCTACTTGAAATAAATTATTTGACTTTGACTTGGACTAACTTTCAGTTTCTAATTTTAAGCTATCTTCATTTTAACTTCAGAATTTTCAAAAACAAGCAACAAAACCCACACTAGCAGATACGCCTACTCGGCTTCATAATTCGTGATAAATATCTCACATGGACATAATCTCTTACAGATTTATATTGACAGATGAATCCTCTAACGAAGTACAATTGCGTGCAACAGCTTTTCGTACATATACAGCACAAAATAGATAAGTAGGGAAGCTCTAGGGCAGTACTATGACTTGTTAAATTCATAATTGTTCCAGTGTCAGAGAAAGATGGAGCTATATGGGACAAATAGCACTATCCCTTTTTCAGAATGGAACAATGGTAGCTCTAACACGTCATGGTATAAGGCCGGGTCCATATAGCGAGCGCAAACGCACGAACACATGGACACGCTTCACGTACAGCGAGTGTAAGCGCTCGCGACTTTGAGATAGTTTGAAATTGCCTAACATAAATTCAAACTCAAAGCATTTATTTCAATTAAACCATTTACATGCACTTTTGAATCGTCAAGGAGTCGGTCAGTCAACAATATGAAGCAAGTTGCCCATTCCAAAGCGTGGTAGGTACCTATGGAGAAGAACGGGCAAGAAACTCCACGGACACTCTTTTACATACGCATCTATGTGTAGGGTTGCCAATTTTCGGTCATCATTATGAAATCAACCTTCGTATACCTATCCATTTTGTATATACAAGGTGTGCGCTGACGCTCGTGAGTTCCATAACGGAATTGGGCTTAAAACACAAAATATTTACTGCTGTATATAAACATTGATACGTGCCCGAACGATGTTTAAAGCGTTCATAATTTTTTATACGTAGTTCAGTGAAGTAAAATTTTATAGTTGGTGATTGAAAGTGTCACTTTCGTGATGGAAATTGCCGGTGACTGAAGTGACAGTAAATAATTTAATTAATTGGGATTTTTCGTATAGTGTCAATATTGTCTGATATTCGTTTTTGTAGGGAACAGCGAATAAAGTAACAGATTTAAAGTTTCGGTATTTAAGAGCCGTATTTATTTATTCCTTTTGATTATTTTAACCTTTGCAAGTGTTTTTGGTGATTTAATTTCCTTGTTATGTTAGGCAGAGGTGCACCTTATAGTATACCCACATTTCGCCAGTTATGTTTGACTCCCATTTAATAGGGGACGAGCCTATTGTCATCAACCAGGCACAAATCCAGACTCCGGGCTGCTATCAAAATCGTTCTTAGATTCGAGGCGAAGCCAAACATACAAAAAAATATCGGTTTGGGTTTTCGAAAAGTGCTATCACATTTGTTTATCTACGTGTGTATGAGGTAACCGAGTGCCTACATAATTTTTCACGGTTTTCCCCGCATTTCATAATATGCACAAAAACGATGTATTAATAAATCAGCTTCCTATGCAACTTCAGCACATTTCCCCAAATCGAAAAACAACTTATTTAAAATAAAAAGTCACCGTTACTTTTACGTTCCATACAATAATAACGTCAAAAATATGACGTACGATATATCAGCACAGCACCCCACTATATTAACCCGTGTAACGCTTGCATCGGCTAAGCCTGGCTTATTTTTCAACGTCATTAGCCCCGTCAGAATGTGAAAGGATAGCGCATTATTTGCCGTAACGTGATTATATGCGTTACAAGGTATGATGGAAAACTGCCGTCGCGTTTAGAGGGTTGATTCTAAAAGGAAAACTCAGCTGTTTTGTGTTGAAGTTTTTTGCTTGTCATGCTGATGAGAAAGTGAGAAGTGTGAACGTGGTTACTGAATTTTTTTTATTGACTACATACAGGGTTATTGGTTATTTATGTCGGTAATCCATTAAGGGGATGTAGGAGAGGTCATTTGCAACCAAATTACCCCTTTTGACTCATATGCAAATGTTAAAAAAAATCCTTCATTTTAAATTATAAAATGTAAAATTCCACGAAAAGAGTTGATATTGATATAGGGGCCTTCAGAGGTCATTTGGTTGCAAATGACCTCTCCTACATCCCCTTAACGGATTGCCGACATATAACCAATAACTCTATATAATAATGTTTTGCACAATATGACATCAGTAGAAAAATCTTGATGTGTTTCCTAAAAGCATTTCTTCTTTCAAATCAAAAGTCATATAATCAAATTAGGCTGAGAATCATCACTTTTTAATCAACAAAATTAGGTACACACGGCTACACATCAAGCTATACATTTCCAGTATAAGCTGACCTCGCATTGTACGAAAATCCTATACAATGTGAGATCAGCATATACTGGAAATGACTAGCTTGATGTGTAGCCGTGTGTACATATGACAGTCCCTCAAAACATCCTCCATTCACCACTTCCTAGTGCTTTAATTAGGACGAAAAAGTGGCATAACAAACTCCCCAGCAGAAGTCTGTGCTACAAATCAATCTTGTCAGACAATACTTTTAAAAAGCATTAATAAATAGCCAACATAAAACTAAAAATCGACACTTCTTTACATTATTAGTAGCGAAACTCGAAATACTTAATCAAAGGGTAAGTTGGCATCGCGTGTTACCATCTACAATAACATAATGTGAATATAACATTCATAAACCACCACGATTTCTGTGCAGGCCCAATAATGTCGTCTGATCATGCGAGTGCATAGTTATTTGTAACGAGGTGACAAAATTTATAGGATCGGGTTCAACGAACGATATTTTTTTTTGAAGCGTCACGATTGTTTCCAAAAAATATTATATGGCGAATGCACGGTGAGGGTTGTTATCACGCGATTTTTGACAGTGATCGGTTTGTTTGTTGGATCGGATGCATGTAAAAATCAAATGTATTTCGTTAGTATCAAAGTGTCTATATAGAATAAATGTATCATGAGCTGGGCTTTCAGCCTGGAACCGTATTATTGTTTTTCGTGGCTCTGTTCCATAGCATTCCTTATTTGATTTAGATTTTTTTTTTCTAAACGAACTAAGGAGTACAATAAATTAATAAGACAGTACCTGGGCGACGGAGGTCTGCTTTTGTAAATTTAAAGAATGCCCATTTAATAGTAAAAGATAGTTTATCACACTAATTCCATGCTGCCATTATTCTAACCCTCATTCTCGCTCTGCTCGGTTGACAATAGAGAAAATGAGTTTTCCCAGTTATGAGACCTAGCTAGATCGATTTGCCCGATATTGCAACATTCATCGAAATCGTTAGAGCCGATTACAAATACATTATATACGTAGGTACGAGTATATAAAAATATTGCTAATTTAATAGTTTATGATTCGTTCCTGAAACCGAGCTGAAACGCACGGCATAGTGAAACCTTCATGTAGTAACGCTATAATTATATTCGTAAATATTTCATCGCAAAATAACATGACCCAAACCTAAACACGATTTATTCATAAACGATGATTAAAGATAAGAGAGATATATAAACATCAAAAATGTATTGTTACACAGTTGCTAATCATTACTTAACTTTAAGCAACGTTTTTGAATAAAGGGGTAATTAAGATACAGCAAAATTAACAAAAATCTGTAAACAACCAAAAATACAGTCGGCAACAGCATTAATAAAGGCTATTTTAAATGGCCTGTAAAAAGCTAAAATATATCATCTGTAAACACCGCATTTACCAGTTAAGTCCTGTTTACGTTTCCTTTTGACCGGGCTCTGCCGTTATTCTTCTTCAACCTAATCTGGATTACAAAAAACATGTCTTGACGCTTTAGTACTGTGTAGACGGGCGTTTAGGACGCTTTGAAATTGAGAAGAGTTATGTTTGTGTTATACGGTGACATTTATGTGTGATTAAATGTTTACTATCGTACACCGAGGATCATTGAGTGAGCTACACTCGCGAGCATTGTCGTGAACCGAGGATCATTGGGTAAGCTACACTCGCGAGCAACCAAATCATGCATATAGAGTTGTTTTTTTTTTTCAAGAATTACTCAACCCATTTCTGCAAAAGTTTTATTTTTAAACTCTTTTTTTTTTGGTTGGTAAATTATCAAGTAGCTTCTCCCGCTCTGGGCGGATCGAGAGAGCGTGTCATACTGTTACTGACTAAAACCCACCCATGTTCCTTCAGTTGCGTGTTGCCAGGGGCCAGGCAACCCTTTCGGACTTTCCCGCGACCCTGCCAGGATATTTTTAAAGCATGACGTTTTAGTTTTAAGATGGTACCATAAGCATATCTCTCTTATTCTCAATGTTTTTAGAAGTTCCACTTACCTCACGTCTACGGTACTGCAGGCGCAATTTTCTTTTCTTGTGTTTTTTAATTTCACTTTTATGTTACTTCACTTCACTTCATCAGTAATTATCTTTTCTTTCTCCAGGTTTTATGAACAGAAAATGGAACCCACGGTTATGAGGAAACCCGTAACATGATCATCAAACAACGCATTCACAATGCTGGGAAAATGCTAGACCGAGGATATAAACAGGTAATGACAATTTTAAAATATACCCACACACTGGATAATAATTGTTGGATAATCACATCCTAGAGTGCACTGTTCTCACGTACCGAGGTAAATAAACGAAGGTAGGTAGGTACCTACCTATCTGGGGGCTTAAAACGGCGACTTTAGCAGAATCATAATAGGAAAGTAATATGGATCATCGTAAAATGTCACAAACTGACAATCCTACTAATATTATAAATGTGAAAGTTTGTGTGTTTGTGTGTTTGGATGTTTGTTACTCAATCAGGCAAAAACGGCTGAATGGATTTGGATGAAATTTGGCAAACAGATAGCTTATAACCTGGATTAACACATAGGATACTTTTTATCCCGATATTCTCACGGGATCGAGACTTACGCGGGTGAAACCGCGGGGCGCAGCTAGTTCATAATATAATCTGCGTGCAATCCTACTAATATTATAAATGTGAAAGTTTGTGTGTTTGGATGTTTGTTACTCAATCACGCAAAAACGGCTAAATGGATTTGGATGAAATTTAGCAAACAGTTAATTTATAACCTGGATTAACACATAGGATACTTTTTAATCCCGATATTCCCACGGGATCGACACTTACGCGGGTGAAACCGCGGGGCGCAGCTAGTTCATAATAAATCTGTTGACAGTTTTCTATGGAGATTCGTAAAATGGTCGACAAATTATGATTTGCTTTTGTGTCAAATTACAGGAATTGTTAATAACAGCTGGGAATTCAGGAAATGAATTGCTTTTAGAGGAATTGCTAAAGTGGCCGTTTTAGGACCCCTGATCTGCCGTCATTCTCAGGATAACACACAGTTATGACTAATTATTTAGCTTTATGAATCTTTTATGGCGCTTAACTTAACTTAACTGGCGCTGAATTGCGTTCGTACTTATATTTAAAATAATAGGACACTTAATATCAAATTATCGCGATTGCCTTTCTGCAGAATTGCCGTCGTATAGTTAGTAAGGCAAATATTCTGATTGCTTCGGTGTTTTTAATACATGGTTATGTTTATCGACGGCAAAGAAATTATGTTATTGATAGCTTTATTAATACAACATGATTATTATTTTCCTAGTAAACTTCACTTCCTAACTAATACCTATTATAAAATAATACTAAAGTCAGTTTGTTTGTTTTTTACGCTTTCACGCATAAACGGCTTAACGGATTTGGATGAAACTTGGCACATGGGTAGACCAAAGCTAGGATATAGGATTTTACACTTTTTATTCCGATATTCCCACGGGATCCTGACTTATGCGCGTGAAACCTCGGGGCACAGCTAGTATATATATATTATTATTATAAATTGTGAAAGTTGTTTAGATGTTTGTTACTCAATCACGCAAAAAACACTGAACGGATTTGGACGAAATTTGGCACACAGATAATTTATAACCTAGATTAACACATAGGACTTTTTAATTTCTGAATGACTGTTTCACGAAATCATGACATTTGGGTATTAACTAACTTAAGGAGATGTATTGCTGATTCTGATTCAGTAAAGCCATATTTGTTACGGTCGCGAATCATTATTTTAATCAACATAAAACCTGACAATGACCTGCAAATTGCAAAAAACGTAATTCGCGGAATTTCGCGGGCGACCTTAGCGCATCCCCCATAAAACTAATTTCACCAATGAAACTGAACGCGATCAGCCCTTGCGCAACTGTAAGTGTAATTTAAAAAATAATAAATGCCCAACGATTGATGTCGGAATCTTGTGTTGTGTATCCATCGCGCGGTAAACTCTAATTGCGCGATGCAGGATTTATGTGCCGTCAGGATTTTTATGTGACATCAGGTCTTTGATGCGTATTTCGCATGTGGCGATGTAGATGCCGCCAAACATGAAACAATATTATGGAACACAATTGACTGTTCATTTGTTAAAAATGAAGTCTTAAAAAACTATAATAGGAAAACGCTCGTTTACAAAAACAGTAGTTATTCTAGTGGCAGAATTCTTGCTACACTCGCCTTCCACATTTTAGGTCGCCGCCATTCTGAAAGTACTGAAGAAAATGCGAGTAAATAAATAACTGCGTTAAATACATTCATTAACATGCGAAGCTCGTTAAAACATACGGTAAAAAAATAAAATATGATTGCAGTACAACACGACTGCTTATGGAATTCCTTCGTATTTGAAATTTTTCTTTTGTTTTTAACTTAGATTATTTAAGTAAAATAGAACATGATTAAATTTCTCAATTGTTTTTGACGTCGTATGTTTGATATTTCAATACAGTTTTCTGTGGATTTTATTTTAGACTAATAATTATGAAGATTTTTCGGAATCGCCAACCCGTCTTGTGCAAGCGTGGTGATCAATGCTCGTGCTTTATCTGTATGAAAAGAGGCCATTGGACTACTTCATTGTTGTCTAAGCTTAGGTACTTTAATATATCCTGGCAGGGTTGCGGGTTAGTCCGAAAGGGATACCGGGACCTTGGCAATAGGCAACTGAAGGAACACGGGTGGGTTTTAGTCAGTAAAAGTCTAACTCGCCCTTCCGCTCCGCCCAGAGCGGGAGAAGTCATTGGATGATTTCCCACCCTAAAAAAAAAAAGAAGGTACTTTAATATCGGTTTACATGATGTACATACCTACTAAGTACCTATATTTTAATTTCACGGTATTAAGCATAAATCTTCACATCCTAGGTAAGACTGAGATAATTTATCTCTTTTGAGATAATTAGCCTAACAGTACATGGACAAACTAATTGAAAAACTCCATAAATCAGCGATGCATAGGTACTTAAAAAAAATACCCCTCTTTTGACTTAATCATACCACGCTAATATAAGCTCTGTGCAACTTTACTTTCTCTAAAAGGTTAATATTATAAATGAAGCAAAAATTCATAGTCGTTTATAATACAAGAGATAGGTATTATATAAACGAATTATCGTTATTCCAAAGAGGGCGATGGAAAGAAGGCTCTATAATGGTATTGCAGGGGTGCGTCAAGTGACTGTCTCGATGCCATCCATTATAACACTGTCCTTATTCTGAGACAGACTGCCTACTGAGAGTACTTACGTATTTCAACGTAAAATTTTTGTGATATTATTTTATAGAGTTATTTTGACAACAACGTATTTCGAGTACTAAGAAAAGCTTTTATGAAAACAATTTAGTTCAGTTTTTCAAGGTAAATTATGATATTATTATATCAAACATGTAACTGGTTTTGCCTGAAAAACAATTCTTGATAAAATAGCTCTTGTGGCTTATGAAAATGAATATTTTCTGGGAATTTGAATTTGAAAATAGAAGTAATAAAGATTAGATAACATTGAAATCACTTCTTCTGAAAATATTTTAGTAGTGGAATTCAACGAAAGCTTCGTGAAATTAAAAAAAAAAATCTTAGAAAAATAAACAAAAAATATCAAATCAACACGTGATGAGGTTCAACATGGGAATAATGGGATGCGGTGAAAGACAAAAAAAAAATTTAATAAAACAATAACAAAATTTTAATAACAAAAACTAAGATTGCAGAGAGCAGAATAGGGTCACAGAAGACGTTGCGTACACATTGCCAAGAGCTGCATTCATTAACTAATGTATAGACTTTCAAAATATTTGCTCATAAATTTTGCTTAAGGGAAGGGAAAATTTGGCGGAGAATGTCGAGTGTATAAAGGATGGTTATTTTGGGTCCATTTTTTTAAAATATTTTTAACATCCGTTTTGGCATAGAGCCTCTTTGTAATGCAAGGGATTATTTTAATGGTAACCGTGGTAATTCCAAAGTAAATCTTTTAATATTTATTGGGTTATTTGTTTGACCACTTTTCAACCTAATTGAAAGAAAGAAAGAAAATAAATTTATTTGACCCAGGTAAGGCACACAATAATTAAACAATTATGTAAATCCCCCTACAAACAATGCTCTTGCACAAACTCATAACGTGTGAGGACTATGTGGATTTTTATATTTTTTCATTCTCAGTTAGTTTTAACGATGGTCTGGCAATTTTAGTACTTTATGCGGCCTACCCAAAGGTCCTTTCTATGGTATTGTTCGTCGAGTCATTGAGCTCCTTAAGTTCTGAGTTGAGCTCCACTATTACTGACAAAATACTTGCACTGTCTGGACAGGTCCACTCAAATCTGTGTGGTTCTTTCCTCAAAAGACAATTTCAGACGCTAATCTACATGGTCCTCATTATGGCCTGACCAAGATTATATCTGGACTTTAAAAGAGACTGCGACCTCAGAGTTTGTTTCGGCCTTTCTTCTCATAGTAGTCAGATAGGAAAGGCAAATCTCATAAAGGCTTTAAAAAAAAATGACTTTTCAGAATAAACAATTTTATTTCATAACACATTCAAGTACAATTTTTTATCATAATCTTTTAATTCTTCATGAATTCAGTTGAATGGGTCCGTCAGAGGCACAAAGACAAGCTTTAACCACGGTTTTAACTCAGATAAAGTCATTTGGAGTGCACATTTTAAAACTACATTAATAACCTGCTAGAAGGCGACGGGAAACAATCTCGAACTCGAAAGTTTTGACGAGGATTATTTAAGTGACTAGATGTGCTACTTAATTGGATTAATTCTACTCTAACACCCTTATTAAGTAATGATTAAGCACGAAGAACCGAGCTCCGGCAGATGCTAGTGGCTGAATGGAGGGAGTGACTTGCGCAACCCAGGTGGGGAATAGCCCAAATAGTAGCGGTAAGACCTGTTATGGAGGAATGGCTGGAGAGGCAGTATGGCGCCCCCAGTTTCCGACTGACTCAGTTGTTTACTGGACACGGATGTTTTGTTTAGGATTGATGAATGTAAACGTCCTTCTAAAATCGAACACTTGAAGATACGCCTAAATTAAACTAGACCTATCTTCTAGAAATTAGGTCTAATTTAATATGTTTTTTATTTATTTATAATACAGGGTGTTAGGGTGAACACCGTTATCCTTGCAACCAGTGGTTTGATTTCATTTATAGAACGTAAAATCAATGGAAAATTACAACTTTTTTTTTCTTTTTTTTACACCTACATTTTACCACAAGAGACGCAAGTTCGTTTCAAAAACGTTTTTTTTTTGTTGTGTTCGGTCATTTATTTTTATATTTAAGTCAACTACCCATGGTTTGAATGACAAGAGTGTTTACCCTTACAGCCTTTATACTTGCTCATAAAATACTCCTGGAATCACTAGTGTTTCAAGGAGTACATATTTTACGAGCAAGTTCAGAGAAACAGCGCAAGTCAACATAGGGTAGTAGAAGCATCAAGGCGCAACAACGAAATTGACCTTTGTCACATTGCCAAGTTGCTTTGACTGACTGCTAAATTAGTCGTCATTTCCAGTGTTCTAACTTAATGTTTACAAGCAACTGCACAGAGACAGTGCAAGTCTAATATCTCAGGGCGTCGAGACAGCGCGGCGCAATCACGCCGCGCCCCTGACATGTCAGCCCGAGTTGCTTTGTTGCCTGACATTTTCTTGTTAACAGCACTTCGCTTACTGCGCCTTCCAGTTATGCTTTACAACTATTTTCGTCAGATTTGTGTCGTAATTTGTGTTAAAGAAATATAAATTGTCAAAATGCCTAATAAGTTTGTAATATTTAACTTCGAGAAAAGGTAGGTAGTGCCCTTGCGCTTCGCTTGCCTCATCTTGGCGGGGGTATCCCGTGCCCCCAGATACGCTAAACGTCGTCCGCTTCGTTAAATAATAATGTGCATGATGATAAAGTTTATAAACTTAGAAAGTGTTCACTCTTCTACAGAATTTAAGCAACAGTTTAGGTACACTTATGTAGGTACCTACTTAATTTTTTGAGATTTGTGGAACACAGTCTATTAGTTTTTATCAAATCTTTTATAATTTATATAAAAATATACATTAAAAACTATAGTAAATTGAGTATAATACTCCATTAATATAGCATTGGAATAACGACAGTTATTGTGTAATATTGTTGAAATT
This sequence comes from Lithophane socia, assembly GCA_947522985.1. NCBI lineage: Eukaryota > Metazoa > Arthropoda > Insecta > Lepidoptera > Noctuidae > Lithophane > Lithophane socia. The sequence goes on along the minus strand of OX383262.1, from coordinate 12,214,896 downwards.
ACTGGACTTTAGAATAAGTTTTTTAATGTAAATGGTATTTTTATTGTAAATGGTAAATAGATTACATTGCTTTGTATTTATCGTGAAATAACGGTGTTATTTTTATGTTTATGTCGAATTAACCAAATAGTGATAACAGTTATTTTACTCATGTTAATTATAAATGGAGTACCGATACCTATTATTAAATTTTCGAAACATTCAACAACGTACATTATACCAAGCTACAATGATTTTCGTCGGGAAAAAAAAACATTATCAACAACAGAAACCCAACAAGTCCTTAGGGCATCAAACACAATATAAAAATACGACGCTCAGCTTGTTATTGAACCGAGTCTTACTACCTCATTTTCAATCATAAACCCGCGACCCGTTTAATAACATGTTGTGATATCGTAATACGGCATTTCCCGTGTCAGTCATGTCAATTAAAGTGACGTTAAAACGTGTACAAAGACGTCACAACATAACAAATCCTTCGTTACTTACCGAGCTACGTGCTTCATATAAATAGGCTTAATGATTGAATATCATACCCTATCCTCGAAATTTTAGGTCACGTCATAAGGTTTGTTATAAAAGCTCACTCGTGTAAGGTCTAAACATCATCATGCAAAAAGTTTTTTCATTACGTATCATGTCAGATTTTCAGAAATTGTCTGTCATATTCGTTTGTTGCTCATCTCTCCATTATACGATGTATGAAGCTGATTGAAATCATCGTACTAAATAAATCCCGAATACGCTCTAACAAACACGTTGGAAATCCAACTCAGCGAAATATTCTAATAGAGAAACATTTCAATTCACCATAAAAAGCTTTATCTTTTCTCACTCGAATAACCCGTAAATGCGGATGCGGTGGCTTCTACCCGCCGCATGCCGCTTGAATGAATGCCTGTGGCAGGGCAGTCAGGGCGGTGGCATTGTCCGTCACTCCGCGCGAATACGAACGGCGCGGTCTCGGACGTCGTCTGAGGCGCCGCACCGACGTCCACAGACGTTATTTAGGGCTTCATTGTGCCATTGGCCATTCAGACCGACAGTCGCGATTTGACTGTTGATAAGCGCGGATTGTTTCGACTGATGGACTGTCACATTATCTCTTTAAAAAGCTTATTCAAATAACTAATGAAAAAAAATCAATTTACGATCCGTTTAAGCGTTTACGAGACATCGTTTAGCTGTCCTCATCGAATATATTTAGTGTCAAATTAAGCGGCAAAACACATCATCACCAGTGAATTGATTTTACAGGCTCATTCATCAATCTTTTCGACTTATTGATTGATGATTGCGCGTCCCATTGACGGAAAGTAATTAAAAAAACTACGTGCACAGCATATCTTCGTATGATGTTCGTACATATTTGTTGGCTGGTTTAAAATGGCCCATGGCAGCGCTTTAAGGTTTAGTTCATTGTACATCTAATGTTAATTTTGGGTGAATGAGAGATCTCTTATCACTGGTGGTGCATACGTCGTTGGAGTCAAATTATTTTTATTATCAAGTGTACAATCGAATAACTTGAACGTAGTCTGTGCCATTTTGCGATGACAGGTTATTTATTTTGAACGGAATACACAATGTGATTTTGGTGAAGGTCGTGTGAGATTGCGAAGAGATCTTCCTCTTCACTAATGATGTGTGTTATGACACATCTTGTTTTATAGAAATCAATAATGTTATTGTAGTGTTACGGTATATTACGCCATCACTATATTGCACAGCTTTCAGAGATATTGGTGTTAAGAAATAAAGTGCACCTTGTTTTATTCGCTACCGGGTAGGTACAACTAAGTCTGTAACCGGTACAAACTTACGGTGCGTACAGACTGGTGACGTAACATTAAATGTATCATGCATGTGCATTTCACGCGCACGCTACGAGCATTACAAGCCGCGCGCGGAGCGATCCGTGATTTGTCGGTTTTTCAAACGAACACAAAGGGGCGCGCAGTGTGGAAACAGACGTACGAGATCCCACGATCCGCGATTTTGCGGACGGACACCGACGAGCCCGGACGACGGCGACGGACCGTGGGAAGGTGTACGTGCGTGCGTACGGGTATCGCAGACATCGGAAGTTCCTCGGTGCGCGGTGCGTGGCGGTGTGTGGTCGTCTGCCGTGCGTGTCCATCTGCAATATTACCGATCGTCGTATTCCACCATCAGAGCCCGCTATGCGTCCACGCTGGCAGCGAACATGCAATGAAAGGTAGAATGATATATTGCTACGTTTCACCAGTCTGTACGCACCTTTAGGGGTAGCCGTGAGACAGCTTGTAACCGCATTATGGAATATTAAACTAATATTGCAAATAGCGTTATATCAGAGTAATTTGTAAATGGAAATTGTTAGCCACGCCTTTCTAAGATTTATATCAATTTATATTGCTGGTTATGGTTGAAGCACGAAAGTCTGACAACCAGTTTAACCAAGGGGTATCGTATTATCCAGTTACTGGGTTGTGGAGGTCAGATAGGCAGTCGCTCCATGTAAAATACTGGTATTCAGCTGCATCCGATTAGACTGGAAGCCGACCCCAACATAGTTGGGAAAAGGCTAGGCAGATTGATTGATTGCTGGTTATAATGTCGAGCTCTAACTTTGAAAACTACGGAACTATCCACTATGATCCTTACATACTTGTACTGCTTACAAACTTATGCTACGTCCATGTTTATGCATTTGTATCTTCTGCCTATAACCATGGGAAGAGCCGAAGTTTCTCACATTTTTAACTCTAATAGGGAAACCCATCAGCTAGACGACCGTTGGGATAGACGTGTTCTTGAGTTGAGACCGCGAATCGGCAAACCTAAGATAGAACGCACTCAGGCTAGATGGAGCGACGATCATCGTAGGGTGGCTGGTAGCAGCTGGATGAGAGTTGCCGAGAATCGAGCTGAATGGTCTGCTATGTCCAGCAGTGGACTGCTGCAGGCCGAGGATGATGATGACGATCAGCTACATTGAAGATAGGTAGACAGACTTTTTACGAAAATCACAGATACTTTCGATAATAAATAACATTGTGAAAGAATCCACCCACTCATAATATTACTGAAATAAATTAGGTGATCCTTTTCAATCAAATTTTTTTAGTCGACAAAGCTAATCTAAATCATGACAGTACGATTATTAAAAAATTGCAATTTGATTGAACTGGAAGAATTAAGACAAGTGTCTGTCCATTCTATAGGTTAGATATAAGAGTATCATCTAAAGATTAGTTGAATCGTCGAACTTTTTTGTCTGCCTCGTTGGTCTAGTGGTCGCGAACGCTACTGCTGAGCATGAGGACCTGGGTTTCATTCCCAGGTTGAGCAAAGTGTTATTGGGTTTTTCTATAAGGCATTTCTCAGTAGCAGCCCGTAGTCTAGATTTGTGCCCGGTTGATGACAATAGGCTGGCCCCTATTACATGGGACTTAAAAATAACTGGTGAAATGAGGTTTTACTATGGGTACAACTCTGACAACCCTTCAGGGAAAGAAGGTGTGATGTTATGTCGAACTTTTCAGACTTTGAAAAACTAACTTTTTAAGATTTTTAATGGAGTCTAAGTTAAATTATATTTATGTCAGGTGTTAAATCTTTTGAAAGACGTAATTTACTGATGTAGGTGTGGATATGATGGGTTCAAATTTATTTTCGACTGCTTGTCAATAAGGTAAAGATTAAAAAGTTCTCGTGACTTGACTTATAATTGATAGTTCTAACTTTAAATAAGTTTACACTTCAGCTGTTCCAGTAATTCAGCCTACAAAATACCATATCGTTAAGAAATCCGTCTTACCTACTTCAGATCGGTTTATAAATCTGAGTTAGTTTGTTTTACAGCTGTTGAGTATTTTTTTTAAGACACTATGGACGGATAGGCCTTCAAACAGATAATATTTAAATACAAAACAATTGCACTTCAAACCCAGAAGTGCACACAATATAAATCAATGATTTTTGATTGTTGGTGAATTCTATGGAAATTTCCCAAACGTTGGCATGCCAAACCGTATGTATGTACAGCATTATATTATATTTTTACGAGCATTCTTCACCACTTCTATGGTGAAGACTCACGCCAGCCGGCAGTTCTGAGGACTGGAAGGGTTTCATGCGCCTACCGCCACTTGCCACTTACGGTTACCATGGCCACAATAGAAACGGGTTTTGTCAACGGAAGAATAGACAAAATGACATTGTGATTGTTAATTTGTCATTTTTTCTGTAGAGAACCCTATGGTTGTCATGCTACGCGTGCTGGCTTCCTTCGTTGTTTAGTGTTTGAGTTAGTTGTAATTAGGTTGGTTCGAACCCGCACTGGGTCCACGTGGTGGATTACGGCCCACCCTCTTGAAGAGAGGAGGCCTGTGTCCCAGCAGTCGGTATTTTATAGACTGATTGTGTGTTTATGTTATGTAATTAGGTTAAGTTTAAGTGCCATACTGATATTTCCTTTTAGCCTTCATTCAGGTTCGTAACATGGCATTCATAATTCTAAATCCCTCCAATACCATCAGTATTCTACAAACATACAAGGCTCTATTAACCTAATGCATGTTACTATTTATTACGTAACGAAACGGCTTACTCCTTGTAAAAGGTTGTTTTGATAACAACCAGTAGAAATATAGACTCGTATTCGACTGCTCGGTTTACTGTGGAGCCTTGAAATAAGCGATTTTGAGTTTAATTTATGCTACTTTGAAACGAGCGATTTTGAATTTAATTTCTTCTAAAGATTGTGGCGTAATAAATTTTATTGTAAATATTAATATAAGAAACCTAAAAAGCTGTTAAAGAAAAATTATTTTAAGTAGGGTTAGTAGGTTTGAATCATAATAAGATTTATAAAAAAAGAATGCTTTTCAAGATGAACCTGTAAAAAAATCTACGTAGTTGGATTCTAATTGACTATCAACTTAAATTGTCCGTATTATTCGAATCACAATAGCTATTCTTTGATAGTGATATGAAATAACTATAATACGGAAAAATTTAATAGTGTGTCAACTTGAAATTAATTTCTCGGATTGTACGATACTCATCTCGATTTGTTACTAAACCCTTAAAAAAAACACCCCAAAAACAACCTCACATGATGATCTTTACTTTTCTTGCCCTTGTTTTTCCTATATACCTAACAGAGAAAATCTCTTACAAAATCTATTATGTTCTTGCTACCACACAGATGCATAATGTGTGGCCAAAATAGAATAAACACAGATTTTTTTACGTCACAAAGAACTTGAAATCTTTATGATACCTGTTCCACAACGAACATTATAATATACAGAGCAATTAACCACACCTTTACATAATTTCCTTCCTAAGTCATTCTTTCACTCCCGCTGTCTACATAGCCCCATACAACACCGGTCAACCGCCCCGGCCGTGTTCAATTAAACCAGTGGCGAGATACCCACCGTCACGTACCGAGTACCGACGATTGTATCTCGTCACATCTGTAGTCCGTACTGTATGACCTCCAGTTTTAATTAGTGCACATTTCCGTCCCCTCATGTAGTCGTAAGAGTAAGGACTATTGGCCAATCTGTTAAGGTAATGAATTAATGATGTTTCGTGTCGTGAATTTTTAGGTGATCGATTTTTTAATTGTACTGCTTGCTGCTTTTTAATGGAATTCGAAATCTGTGGTAGAAGAAAATAGTTATAATAAGGGCTGATTATATCAAAGTCTTTTAATAACCGAAAAATAGACGTCTGAGAGTTTTTGTATGGAAAAACTGTCAAAAATTTAAAATTTATTCACAGGATAAGACTTACGAAAAGTTTAGTTTTTTTCTATAATTTTCTAAAATTCGCACTATGGTTATCAATCAAACTATATGTAAGTTATGGTGCAAATGTAGAAGCAGTCAATTTCTTGTCAGCGTCTAAAGAAAACATTGAAGTCTTGTGGATTTAAATTACTTGCTTAGACACCACATTATCTTTTCTACTTCTTTCAACTACAAATAGCTATTATGAAACTATAAGATGAATGAACTACCAACATTATACTATAACATCTGTAGTGCTGTAATGTCGTCAAGGTTTAATTATTGTACGTGGCCTTATTAGGAGTTTCCGTTCTCCGATGTGCGACAAGTTTTTGCGATGTTATTTGTGTTTATGTTGAATGAATGATATAACTGTTTATGTTTTAATTAGGACCGTAGCTATTAAATTTAAATGGTACAGGTTGCAGTAGACAGTAGTTTTATGAAGATCGCATTCGACACCGAAATGTGCAGGCGTGTCGTACGCACTAAATGTACAGTGGCTAGACAAAGTGACATTCTAGCAGCGATAACGATGACGGAAAAGGCAAAAATGTTTAGTTGAAAGTCGCTGTAGAAATACGAAACGCTTTCGAAGCGATTGTCACTTGTCTACGCCCTCTGGAGCGAATATAAATAAGTAGATTAAAATGATCCTGTATGGGTGAAGGATCATTAATTAGGCCTCCTAGCATTGTCCATAACATGGTTATAGGTGTCAGCTCTCTTTGGCATTCTTCGCTATCTCCTAACTGAAAAAAGCACTCGTAACATCACGCCTGTATTCAAAAATTTATAACTACCGTAATTTTCAATTTCAAAATTTATAGGACCACGAGCACGCCATTACAATGTGATCGAAACTTCGCTACTAAAACCGAACTCTTCAAATAAAATTCTTAGCAATTCCAAAATAGCTTTTCTAAAATGGACAAGAAGTGAACCAATTATTATCGAATCCAATAGATTGCTTATTAACCCTAACAATGCTGATTGGTCGTTATCGGCTAGTTTGCAAGCAAATTGCGTATTTAATTTTATATTAGGTTACGACTCGGATCGATTTAAAAAGCCGTGTGATTACACTGTTGAATCTTGTTTTCGAATTATAAATGGCCAGTGGTAATAAAAAGCTTGTGTTAGTTTGTATTACTGATGGAGAAGAAATAATATACTTGGAAGTTGTTTTTTCAGCTTATTTTAAATACATAACTACCTACAACATGTGAAGATTCAAAGAAATCTTAAAAAAAATAACTAATGGAAGTAATAATTAGAAAACTGAGTTGTTTGAGATTTTTTAATGATCCTAAAGACTATGTTCAAAAATAAAATGAACCTAATTACAAAAAGAGTAAATTAAATAGTAAAACATGGTTATTATTGGTTGCTCCAGTAACTAGTCCCTTTATAATTGGACGCCACTTATGGGGAGGTTATGGCAGGGAAACCACTTTTTCAGTAATAGAGTAGGTATATTTGAGTGTAAAAAACATTGCGCACGAAAACCCTAAATAATAAGTTCGCGTTAAAATAGCGGCACGAGAAACTTTACGTTACGAAAAAGAAAGAACAATAAACTGTAAATAATTTTGTCTTCATTTCACCACACGTCATCGTAAAATCTTGAAGCCAATCAAATGATAGCATGACAGAAGCAGTTCTACACTACTTACCATAAAAATAGAGTTGCAAAACATTTTTCTTTTCAAGTAAAACAATAGAAATAACAGCTTTCGAAGGACAAACTTCATGTTAGACATTTTTATAGGCTCTTTCACCTTAAGTCAGCAGCTAGATTTTATAGCACTTTTGCTAGCGGTTTCGTCTGCGTATATTTCAATTTCAGTTTTACTACTTCTGTTTTCTTTGGCTATAAAACACTTTTCATTCTGTTTATTCCCTGGAGCAAATGTGTTGTGAGCACAGCACTCATACTTTGAATTTGAACCAACTTTGCTGAGTAAAACGTAATGCTTTTAACTACTTAGAACCTCTGTGAGAATTGTCTACCTACCGTTTCATTGATGGCTTCGTCTTTCATTTCAATTAAATCCTCTTCACTGTTGTTTATTAAAACCCTCATACATTATTAAATGAGGTTATGTTATGTCATGGATCATAACGTGGTTTCAAAATTTTTATGCCAATTTCCAATGAGGATCAACGGGTTTTCTTTTTATTACGTCAGTCATGCTCGTACAAAAATATTACTTTGGTACGAAACCGTTCACACGAGAATGTGGCCTACCGTAAAAATCATATTTGAAATAGCAGGCTATGAAATGGTTATTCAGCAAAAAAGAAGCCTAGAGCTTTGAGGCATTTTTATTTTGTTTTATATAGCATATATTTTATTTTATTTTAGTCTGACTGGGTTCAAATACCTATGATATGAAATGTAAGGGACCTTGGCCTGACTGTAGAATGTGCCGATATGAGGGTCCGTACGAGTATGAAGTACGTAACTAAAATAATGAAATTATTTAGTATCTACTAGTTGAAATGGCCCCAACCAACACTGTTAGTAAGTCTTATAAGAAGACAATTCGACTACAGACTGCCGCAATTCTACGCCTTTCATTTCGATATATTTTATAGCCAAGATCACTCTTAGATTAGGCTATCAAACAAAAGTACATAAGGGAAACTGATATGGGGAAACTAAATAAAACATACGTAGGTATGTGCCATTAAAGGGCTCATAAAATTCAAGCGAGTTTTTGTAAGCGGCACACGTTAGACTATATCTTGGAGATGGCGCTTTTATAGTTCACCGCGTGGTTATGGTGGAAATATACTTTCAGTATTTATTTCAGTTATGGAGAAAAGTGTTTTTTTTTTTTTTAGGAAAATATTCGTTGATTTCACAATGCAGCATTACCTATATTTGTTGTCATTCTTGATTAAAAATGACGAAATGAATTCTCTCTAAGGTTTTAATTACAGGCATGGCCTGAGGGGATGATAAGGCTGCATAAAAGGAAATGGCTGCAGAAAGACATCTGCCATGCCAGTACGTATCCTGAAAAATGATGCAATCCGTTTGAAGCATTGAGATTACATACAGTCTTGAATTAAGGCTGTTCATTGACAGAGACCAATGTTTGAGATCTTCAAGACGTTGCGATTTTCTGTACCTAAAAACGTTAATCCATTCGTAAGCCGTAGACATACCGGAAGATTTAGCGTTGGAAGGCCCCCAACAAGGTGGACCGATGACCTGGTGAAGGCCGCAGGAATCCGCTGGATGCGAGAAGCACAGAACCGGTCGTAGTAGCGGTGCTAGGGGAAGGCCTATGTCCAGCAGTGGACGTCTTTCGGCTGAAATGATGATGCGGCTAATTACGTAATCCTCGTTTTAAAAACATATTATCTATCTATATTATGCTCAAGCACACAAACATGTTTTCCTTTAATCCCTATAATATTTCTTCAACCAAAAATAAGTGATGCTTGTTAGTTCAGTGTTCTTTTATAAATATGCATGTGCTTGTATCATATTAGAAGCATACCACGAAAAGGGGTGGTTCTAGGGTGAGTTATGGGAAGGGGCACTAACCCCTTGGAACTTATGGGAAAACTTTCATGAAACATGTTGTGACAGTTACATGTATATCTACGTGTGTTTATGCTTTGTATAGAGTTTATTTGAAATTGTATTTATGGCATGATGTCTGGAGTTGATGGGAAAATAATGAAAGTTGTGTAATTTTTTTGTTGAAGTTATTTTTTGTGTTATCAAAATTTACGGAATGGTGGTATATGGTTTAATCAGTTTCATTCTTGATTTTATAGATTGTACAGTCTTATTTAAGGGCACAAAATTATCATGTACTATTAAATGATCAATATTTGTATTATATATATGGCTACATATATATTTTGTGAACACGTTCTCGAAAACGGCTCTAACGATTTGATGAAAGTTGCAGTACCTATAGGGCTTTACGACTAGGGGGTTTACGGGGGCTAAATTGATCTAGCTGGGTCTCAAAACTCGGAAAATGTGTTTACTCTATTTTCACAGCCTTGGGAATATGATACATATTTGGTATACCTGAACAATATGTTTATCATTTTTTTCACCCGAACGTTATACAAGCACAAGACGCAGCATAGTAGATACATTTAATGCATTTATGGGTTTGTGATCATAATTATATAGCCCTCAGAGATAATTATGTATATTTTACAGTAATGTCTCACATACAAAAGTTATATTAATTTCGCAGCCAGTGAACTCTCATATTTACTGCTATTGTGTATAAAAATCATCATCTGCCTAGCCTTTTCCCAACTATGTTGGGGTCGGCTTCCAGTCTAACCGGATGAAGCTGAATACCATTATTGTACATGGAGCGACTGCCTATCTGACCTCCACAACCCAGTAACTGGGTAATACGATACCCCTTTGTAAGACTGGTTGTCAGACTTTCGGGCTTCTGACGACCCCTAACGACTGTCAAAGATCCACAAATGACAGCCGGGACCAACGGCTTAACGTGCTTTCCGAGGCACGGCGGAGTCTCGATATGTAAAGATGGTCACCCATCCACGGACCAACCCCGGCAAGCATAGCTTAACCTGACGGATCGATCCGTGCGGCTGTTATTACTTAGCCACGAGCTCCTCTTATTGTGTACAAAAATACTGTATGTAAATTAAAGTAAGAAAGAAAAGAAAGAAAGAAAAATAGGTTTATTTGTCACAAACACGTGCATACTAAAAGATCAGCAATTTTAACCAAAATAGATCTAAATACAATAAAAAATAAAAAATAACATATGAGGTCAGGAGTATACAGTAAAGTATTGAAGGAAAGCTGGGAATCTTTACTTCAAATAATAACAGGTTCATGATACTGTAAGTGAAACTATGCAGCTTGTATCAGAAAGGTATGGTCTTTAAGGATGTAGTACCTACTGCCCATCAAACTGTCCAACTTTTTCCATGGGACCAACATCGTAATCGCGCACAAATTATCAACCTTCCCATACACTTGGGTCGAGTAGGTATTGAAGTTTTGTATGGGACAGTTGATAAATTTTTCGCGGTTACGATGTTGGTCCCATGGAGATGGCCTGTACCTTAACCTTAAATATAACCACACCTTTCTAATACATGCTGTGGAATGGTACTAAAGTACCAAATAAAATCCGATAATGATCAGAAAACCGAAAACACGCCCACAATTTCTCCGTCACGAACATCCAACTAAAACAAACGGAGTTATTAAAGCAAAGTACAGCATTTTGCAGGCCATATCAATTTCAGTAGCATGCTTCCAGCCAGACAACATCCATCATCCAACGTACGCTATGACGTCAGAATTACAAATTCAAATATTATTTCAAGCGAAAACTTTCACAAATCCACTTTGCATGAAAGCGTTCTTTATGACACGCCACGCCACCACCCCAAGGGTGAAACTCCCTTAGTTTTCAATATAAACATAGATGTAGGCATCTTATTATTTGCCGCGGTTAGCACAGAAATTGCTTTTCGTTGTATTTTCTGAACATGTGGAAGATTGCTCTCGATGATAATAATTTTAGTAGATGGAGTTTTAGTACTTAGAATTAAGATGATTTAAGTCTATGTAAGATGGTAATGTTATTATTTGAATTTGAGAAACATCGACATACGTCAAGCTAGGAGTTCTGAACGAAGTTCATGTCTTAAATTCGTAGTATTGTCGCCTTGAATTTGTTATTCTCAATTTTAATAAATTGCTATGTCTTGCTTTATCTCATCTTTGTTACTCTTGATTAGCTTTAGCAATATTCAAACAAGACTTCAATGATTAAATACGGTACTATCTAATGCGTTTTTGTTACGATGATAATAAATACATAATATAATTGTGCCTTACACATCAAGTCTTCTTCTAGTACTTTCATCCGTTCTTCCCTCAATTTTTCGTTTATTCCTGTAACCAAATTAAAAAGCACACATGTCCCAATTCTTGTTGACATTACTCTAAAAGTTTATATTCCTTTCAACCTACCCTTTTCTATTGTATATTGTCAAAGACCTCTGCCAGTATGTTTCTATTAGACCAGACTTCAAAAGATTTACTGAATGACAAAATCTTTTTACTTGAGTTGTCACTAAACATATGCCTGTACGTTCTGTAAAATATTGCAGCTAGACACCATATTGTAATGAAAAACACATGCGATGAATTAGAAAATGTTGTTTTTCGATAACATATACACATACGAATAACATTCAAACACTCTCTAACAACAACATTACAATTAACACAAAGCACAGCACCATGCATACACTCTTTTTATATCTATTTTAAACTTTAAAATGTACCACCATAAATAAAATTGTTAACGGAACGAAGGAGCCTAGATCTCACAACACAGGGTATCCTAGTGTGAGGTCTAGGAGTTCAATCCAATAATGTATAAACTTTTGAAAATAAATTTATTCTTTATTCTTTATTCTTCTTTATATAAAAGATTTACAAGTAGCCCAGTACATGTAGCAAATTTAGATATTGTTTTGTTTGTGATATCATAATATATTATGTGTCAGAAAAGTATTGTAATATTTAAGGGTGTACCATCAAACTGAACGATGTTGGTCCCATGACTAAAGTTGTTCTTCATCGCACCAACATCGTTCACCGTAATCGCAAAAAAAAATTTAGCCGTTCCATACATTTATTGGGTCGAGTAGTTATTGATTATATGGGACAGTTGATATTTTTTTAGTGTAGATGTACGTAATTACTAGAGACTTTTATTTTACTGTCTTAGGTACCTCTAATATGACAAAACAAATGCCTGTTTAGTTCGAAGGAATGGTTAAGTTTTTCACGAAACGTACCCATTCTTTACTAGACCAGAAGTGTAAGGTTGGAAGTGAAATGTAGTAAAGAAATAAAGAGTTTGAAATATTTAAACCTTTGACTGCAGTACTCTTTGGCACGGTGAATATCACAGGTTTCCTTTTGAAGTTTCATGGCTTTGGGAGTTGATTGTTCGAGTAAAGTATCGTTTTATACGTGCTTAGAATATATCAAATGTATTTACCGGGTTGTTATATTTTTCCTATTTTCGCATTTCTACTGTAAAAGTGGTACTCTCAGAGTAATTAAATATTAAATAATGATTAATTAACTTCAAAAATTTATGGTGAGTGAATTTACTAACTTAATTTTTTTTTTTCTGTTAATTTAAATCAACCTGAAAATATACTGATACTTACCTTAATTTAAGCCGTTCAGACGTGCGTCATGTGTGCCTATTTGAAATAAACGATTTGACTTTGACTTTATCACCTTTAATCAACCCTTGCATGTCAACTAAAACACACTGTTCAAAAATTTCTGATAATTTTCGTAAACCCAAATCACCCAAGATACGATCTGCACGGAATCGCGAAAAAAAACAATAAATAAAATAAATAGGTGCACACGTGAGAACCAATCGAAAGTTCGAGGTGCAAACCGTAGGAGGCGTCGGGTGTCAACTTTAATTGGTACTGTATTTCAAGCCAAGCAACAGTTCGTGCCAGTGCATCCCGGGTAGGGTGTGGCCCAGTTGCAGCGTGAAGAGCAAAATTTTCAACGATATTTTATTGGCCAATCGAACCCGGAAATAATTCCCATTAAGATTTCCTAAAAAAAACATAATTACAGTGTGCTTTTTTGTGTGCCTCAAATATGTAATTCCCGTAAGAATACTAAATAGCCAATTAACTGCGACCAATTTGTATGAGGCGTTTGGTCACAGTTCTAATCTATTAAATAGGTTAGCTTAGAAATAGCCCTAGCTTAGTTACTGCGACCAACTTGAAAAAGTCAGAAAGTTAAAAAGAGACTCGTTTTATAAAAAAAGCGTACGTACATCACTACAAGAACAAAAAGGTTTTTAGAGGGTCATTTATTAAAAAAAGAGTAGGTACATCATTCGACGGTCAATGGGTATATAGAGGATCAAGTAAATATTTTTGAAGTCTTGTGTTTATAAGAAATAAAATACGTTTATTTGCGGTAAACATGACGCAAAAAAAAAACCATCGAAAATAATTGATATCAAAATTGGTAAAACAAATTACGAGGTTGAATATGCAAACTTTGGATCTTTGAACGCTGTTTCTTCGGTATGATAACCCGTACAACATTTTTTTACATGAACACCAGAGGTAATTTCAGGAGATCGTACAGGTTAACTTATATTTTTTATGCGATCAAGAGTTGTTCGTTTATCCTCTTGCACCGAGACCACACCTCATGAATTTTTAACGTGCGATATCGAGGGTTCTATTGTACGTTTTTTGAGTTTCACTCGAAAGTGCGTCTAATTGGATGGCCGAGGGCTGAAGAGGAAGGATTTCCATTCCTCTTTTAATTCCTTTTTTATCAAAACAATGCCTCAAAATCGACAGAAGCGTGAAACTTTATTGTGGTAATTTTCCTGAAGTTGTTCCAACATTAAGTTGGGTTAAATAGATTTCTAATTATTAATTAAGTAAGTCTTGGTTGCAAGTATATTTTGGATAAAAAAATGTTGAGCTTGCTAGGAAAAAAATACATAAAAAAATGGGACTGGCTTAGCAAACGTTTAGCTTTATTTGGGTGGTTGTGTGCATCTTGACAATTTTTTTTTTCGTTTTAACTTTAGTTACATCTATATTACATAAAATGTTTGGGTCCAGTAGGAGGCCACGTTTATTGCGGTATCAGCAGGCATAGCATGAGCACCGTTTTGTTGACGGAAGAGTAGACAAAAATGACGTTTCCTGTAGACAGTAGACAGTACGAGACGGCAGCAAAATAGAAAGAGTCAACTGCACTTTTTACGAAATTCACTCTTTTACATAATTCTACTCAGAATTCTTTGTTTTATCATAGGATTAATCGGTTGTCAGTTTGATTTTGACAGTAAGGATAGAAAACTTTCTTCCGAAATAGTCTACATATAAAAAGACCTAGACAAAGATCGTTAGAAATTAAAGACAAAATGACAGATTATAGAAAGATTTCTACGGTGGATGTCAAAAATGAAGAAACGAACTGTCACTTTGTATAGAAAAAGCTATGTCTATTCTTCGTAGAGATAGAAAGCGCCATGCTACGCCTGCAGGGGCTTCAACGAGATCATTCTGAAAAAAAACAGTGATTTGATATATAATAGGTATTGATGCCAAAGGCTGGTGACCGCAGAATAATGATGTAATGACTGTAAATGAATTGCCAGCAAATAAATTCATAAGATTGTAAATAATCAACAAACATTGGTTTTTTTATAGATGACTCAAGGTTTAATGACATTGGAAAGTCAACGAACAACTTGTTATTTATTCATTTTATTATCTGAATAAATCTCCAATGATGAAGCAAAGTGAAATAAAATCTTACAGTTAAACTGGTAAACACTTTCGATAAAAGTAATTTTAAACACTATTGAAAAATGCTTTACTTTTTAATGTGATAATGTAAAAAATATGCATTGGTATCTTTCCAAAGATATTGAAGTTTTATGTTCTTTTAATACCTACAACTTAACTTAAAATAAATAAATGGATAGATGGCCGATAAATTCTCATTTCAATATAAAAATTCTCGGTAAAAGTAAAGTAAGGCAGTGTTCAAAGAACGAGCTCTCACTATAAAAATCGTTGGCTTTATTACATAAAAAAGCATCAAAAGTTTGATTAAACTGGCAGGTCAGTGAGTGTCGTAATGCTCCCTTAATTTTCGTTCGAAACGCGTCCAAAAAATCGTGGATCCGATAACTCTCTGTTCGCGGGCTTATTTTATGTTAGCTTAAGAATATTCGACTTTTCTATCGAGAAATCATTTTCCAAAACTCAACCCTGTAGATTTTAACATAGAGTTGGGAATATCTTGTGTTGTCTAAAAGGATAAAACACAAAGAGATCAGTAAGCATGTTTGCAGGCTTAAGCTTTAGCTGTGAAAAAGGTTACCGAGCCCGCGATGGTGGGAATATTGATTCGTCTTATCAATATTGGCATTATGTTGCGTGTACAATGTTTACTGACGAAAAATTTAAAAGGGAGAGGACGGATTTAATATGACAATGTGTCTGAAGTCTCGTACATGTTATATGTCAAGTTGTTTTTGTTCGAAGCTGATTGATTAGCTTACAGAAAGGTCGGGTTCTGTTTGGCAAACATTGTGTAGCCACGTGAAAAACTGATCTCATTTATTAGCATTTCATTACGTACGGTGAAGAAAAACATCGTGAGGAAACCGGCATGCCTGAGAGATATTTCTCGACAGCATGTGAAGCCAAGTTAGAGGCCCATGGGCGGCTTTAAAACTCTGACACCAGGTTAGTCACTAACCAGTAACCACACAAAAAGAAGAAGAAGAAGCATTTCATTTGTAAATACATACTGTATGGTCGAACTAATTTGAAAATGCAAAGTGCTGAAAATGCATCTTTAGGTATTTGACCTTAGGATGTAGTGTTAGCCTACCAGGGTTGCGGGTTAGTCCTAAAGGGATACCGGGACCTTGGCAACAGGCAACTGAAGGAACATGGGTGGGTTTTAGTCAGTAAAGTCTGACACGCCCTTCCGCTCCACTCAGAGCGGAAGAAGTCATTGGATGATTTCACACCCTCAAAAAAAAAAGGATGTAGTGTTACGTAGTGTAGTGTAATAAAGGGTTTTATTTATAAACGTTGCTTATATGGTTAAACAGTTCATAATCATTACTTTTCTCTAAGCAACTTTTATAAATAAATCCCTATAGTCAACCTCCGGAACTGACATAGGTATCCGTTTTTGATCATCCAGCGCATACACGCATTTGCTGTAAATACTAAAATTAAGGAGTGGGTACCCTGAATGACCTATAAATTAAGTAGTTTTTATTTTTTATTGTTTACTAATCTATACTACATCATGTCGCTAGAAGTATGGATCAAATCGAATAGGGGCGTGGGCAAGGTCATTTCCAAGCTTTTTAACCCTGAGAATGCCGGTGCAATTTTTTACGGTTCAAAAGTTATGACCAACTTTCTATCAGCTATCTTTTTTTTTCAGGACGTTGTACAGTCACGAGCACCAATATGTATACACTTAGCAACTTTTGTGAAAAAAAGTGATTTTCTGTATTGATTGTAATTTTATGTTATAACTTATAACGAACATAGTATAATGGAACCCATATTATTATGAAATAGGTATCATCTCAAAGTTGCCATCGTTATTCCACGAAAAAATGGTTATTGAATTTTGCTAAGTGTATACATATTTTTGCTCGTGACTGTACAGGGGTTGCCCTTTCCTGTGGTAATAGTTTTACGCAGCTAGAAAACATGGTGTTCAATAAGAAAAAACATTTACTGCAAAAGCTTTGATCTGGCAAAAATTTTACTCAATTTTCGAGTGATTTTCAGGGGAAAAAGTTTCACTAGCGAAAAAAAATTCTCACGGTTACAAAGTTTTGAAATGACCTGACCTGACCCTATTTGGTTTGATCCATACTTCCAGGGACATCCTGTATAATACATTGATAAAACTACTTTGTTCCCAAAGTAAGTAGGTAATGTCAATTATTGGTAAATATAATTTTCGCATTGACTGAAAAAAGAACTATAAAACGCAAAAAAACACGTAACAGTGAGTCGTGTTCTTATTAGCAAATACACCGCCCAGTCCCTTCAGCCATGATATTGCGTGTTTGTGGTCACTTCCGGAAATTATTGACGTTTAACAGATCGGCTGACCGCCAAATGCCAAACGGAAACCTGGTCGGATATATATGCCACCTGGAGATTAACTGGCATAACGAGCGGTGTGTTTAGTAGGTTTGAAAGGCGAGCTACTGGCGCGAGTTCATTAAGAATTAAAATAGGTATATTTTCAGGTGTAATCCTGACTAGAATGTTGCAAGATGCCTTTTGTTTTTTAAAGATCATAAATAAATTGTTAGCCAATAATGTGTTTTTCTCATTTTATGTACATACATTGCTGTTAATTGTTGACTGACTAAGCGATTGACATTGTATTACTTTGCTTTAAATATGTAGATTCAAGAATTTAAGACTTTTAATCGTCAGTTTACTCTTTTACCATTAGGCTCTTTTCGGGTTTAATATTCTTACTCTTATTTCATAGTGTTTTTTGCGTCACTTCTTCTTTATCCTTTCCCAAGTGGTCAAAACAATACTAATAAATAATATTCCTTACCACTACAACATAAACTAAAACCCATCATACCTCAATAAATTTCAATTTAAATCTAAAGGTGCATAAAAGCTTTGTAACGGTGCTATAAGGTGTTACCGAATAAGGCGCAAAGTATACGGCGTAGTCGTAAATACAACGTTTCTCTGACATTAGTGTGGAAGCGTGAGACTGACGTTAGCCGCAAAAGCGAAGCGTGCGCAGATTTTTATTACGTTTTGTTGTGTAATGGCGTAATGTATTGAATGGTGATAAATATTGTGTTTAAGCATGGTGTTAGTGATAACAGTGTTGTTCAATCATTAGGTGTTCAAAATTAAAGGGATACAAAAGTAATTTGTTTGTGCCAAGCTTTATGTCATTATGTTCCTTTAATTGAAATTGGAGAGGCCTGTGTCCAGCAGTGGACTGGCCACTGCTGGACACAGGGCTCTCCAATTACACATCCATTAACACGATCCTCGACCGCTCTCATTCAGCTGATATCAGTCTCCATACATATCTTCACTTCACCTACCCTGAGGGCGTCGTATGTACTCTTTGATGAATCGTTATTCTGATGTCGTTTAAATTAGTTAGGAAAAAAATGGCGAGCATTTTGTATGATTCGTTGCTTGCTTCCCTATAAATTTCGGAAAGTAACGCTAAAAATCTCTCCTACAACACTTACATATTTCAAACTTTCCTTAGCCACGCCTGACGCTGACGCCTGACGCCACGCTGACTTCCACCAATAAATCGAAGGCTGGATTTAAAATGGCCAACGTGCAGAGATACGACCGACTCGTGAGCAAAATTCACGTGTTAAAAACAATGAGAATTCTTTTGATTATTATGAATAAGTTAATCTCTGCCGCACGCTTTCCCCGAGGGTTGATACTGAGACACTAAATTTACGAGTAGTCAGGCGCAGTTTGCGAACCTAATTTATTGTGTACCGTCTTTGTGTTAACACTGAAGTGATTTTGTTGTTTATGCATGACCTTTTGTGGTTCTGCCGTTTTGTTGCTGGTACTTAATTGTTTTTAGTTTAGGCTAAATGAAATGAAATGAAATGAAATTGTTTATTCTGTAAATAGGATATTGGAATCACTTTTACACGTCATATTAAAAAGTTGTAAAAATAAGCTAGATGAGGTCGGCGTTTCCTATCTGACTACTCTGAGAAGAAAGGCCGAAACAAACTCAGAGGTCACCGTCTCCTTTAAAGTCCAGACATAATCTTGGTCAGGCCATATGAGGACCATGTAGATTAGAGTCTGAAATGGTCTTTTGAGGAAAGAACCACACAGATTTGAGTGGACCTGTCCAGTCAGTGCAAGCATTTGTCAGTAATAGTGGAGCTCAACTCAGAACTTAAGGAGCTCAACGACTCGACGAACAATACCAAAGAAAGGACATTTGGGTAGGTCGCATAAAGTTCTCAAATTGCCAGACCTTCGCTAAAACTAACAGAACGAAAAATAAATATCCACATAGTCCTCACATTCACAATAAAACAATACTTTACAAGTAATCATCATGTCATTTTTTATATAATATTCAATAATGTCAATTTGTATATAAAACTGGTAGGTATATTTTTATGGTTTTCCATAATATTCAAAATGTCACAATGCTTAGCAGAGCGAGCAGCTCAATCCCATGCATTTTTGTCTTCTAAATAATCTGAGATTTTATAGTACCCTTTTTTACAAAGTTTGGTTTTAATACAGCTTTTAAATCGTTTAATGGGTAAGTTTCGAATGTCAATGGGAAGTTTGTTGTAAAAGCGTATACATTGACCCATGAACGAGTTACCTACTCTGTGGAGACGAGTGCGATGTACAGCAAGATTGTGTTTATTCCTGGTATTTAAACTATGAATATCGGACATTTTCTATATGCTATATGGTTGTTCGAATTATTGAGTGTTTTTTACGGAATTCATAGAGAATTTAATGTTCAAGGTCATGTGTAATGCAATACATTATAAGATGATATCAATATAGTCAAAATAATGAAGATTTAGTTGGGACATCTACTGATTATCGTTTTTCCAGTTGATAGAAAATTGTGAATTTAAATGGTAAGTCAATGGTAAGCATAAACTTGACTAACCTTACTAACTGGTAACTATTTCAATCTTGTTTTCTAAAAATAGAAGTGGGTATGTTATGTAATAGCGAAATTGAAAGTAATTCACAATTTAATGAACTTCAGCCAGACAGGCATAAGGTGCACGTGCCAGAATCTATCACCACTTTCAATCTTCTGCGGACAATTCAATTTGCAATAACTGCACGTATTCTCCTCCTAAATTGTATAAAGCCTTCGTTCGTTCTTTCTTACATAACTAGCAAATTACTTCTATCATTGATAATAAACGGTTTGCCATCAACGCCATACAATGGGTGAATGAAATGGAATTTTGAATCAAAAATGTATTACCTGCCCCTATCACATTGTCAGATTGTACAACGTGATGATATCCATAATCGAGTCGATTGAAAGGCTTCGATTAATTGAAAATGTTTGGAGAAAAATACAGTAATTTACCGAATTCATGAGCGAGTAATCACGGGTTTTCTCGCAACTTTCTTACGATATAATTAGGTTTTTTAAAGTGAGCTGCGACGACATTTGAATTGAAGTAGAAATTGTTCAATGAATGACTGGCTAAGATGACTTCTTACATAGGAAGTGAATGTAATAAAAAATATTTTACAGATACTAGGTATATTTATGTGGAGGTCGAGATAGTTGAATTTAAGAAATAACTGATGAATTTATTGACAGTGCCTATGGAGAGTGATGGATCAAGAACGAGTAACACTAATTGCTTTCGGACTCGCGCACGAAGGGTTCCGTACCATTATCTATAAAAACGGCAAAAAAAACAAGTTTGTTTTATGGGAGCCCCCTTAAATATTTATTTTATTCTGTGTTTTATTATTTGTTGTAATAGCGGCAACAGAAATACATCATCTGTGAAAATTTCAACTGTCTAACTATCAAGGTTCATGAGATACAGTCTGGTGACAGATGGACAGACAGAAAGCGGAGGCTTAGTAATAGGGTCCCGTTTTACCCTTTGGGTACGGAACCCTAAAAAATGGAAACGAAACATGTTGGTCAATCTGCCTAGCCTTTTCCCAACTATGTTGGGGTCGGCTTCCAGTCTAACCGGATGCAGCTGAATACCAGTATTTTACATAAATGAAACATGTTGGTAAAAAGTCTCATTACTTCAATACTGACACAATCTAAAATATTCACTTTCTCAAACTTAACGTCTAATCGAATTCACAAACAGTATACATCTCTATGTACGAATTTGATACACAATTTCGTTACGATTACCAAATCATAACATAGCTGTTATTACGACAGCTGTTCTATTGTTTCTGTTACAATTTCGTAACATTTTCTATCTGTTGATGTAAGTTAAGATTACAAGTTGTCGCTTATTATCATTGTGGTTACAAACAGTATTTTCAAGGACTGTTCTTGGTGGTTATTAAGCTTCTGGGTCAATGGGAAAATGATAATGATGGTAGTTTTATTTTAATGAAGGGTTTTAGGCACCTGAGTCGTGTTTTAGCTTTCTATAACGTGTTTTAGTGATAAAAATTGGTCGTTGAACTCGACTTTGTGGTTCGCTGTATCCACAAATGGCTGCCTAGTTATTGCGTGACATGGGTAGTATTTTTAATAACAAACTAGGTAATTTTGGGTATTAGGTTGGTCTCTCAATCTGAAATATAATATATAATAATTATGTAATTGTAAAACATTTTTAAAAGAGTAACGTTGGAGTTTCTTTCCCTAACTTCTCCATACGAAAACTACCTTTGGAAGAAGCAACTAGAATCAGTTCTATTTCTTTGTTTTTGACGTTTAAAAGTGCCAATTTGAAATAAATTATTTGACTTTGACTTTAAATCCGTCAGTACTTCAAGAGGACACTGAGGAATTTAAACGTTATTTTGGTCATAGGCATCGTATTCCTTGCAACTAATACTGCGATCACCATTCTGTCTTCCAAGCGAAACAATGTACCTACTATCTTCATTTTGATATCCCAGCGTCACATTTATTAGGTACCTGAAGAATTGCCGTCCAGGACTGAGCATTTAATACTCACAGGAGGATGTGAGACTGCGTTGCACCTTGCATTACTCATGATTGAGGAAATTATTTGGAGCAGCCATCAATTACATTAAAACCTACCTTTAATGTCATAAATAATGCGCTTGCTTGTAAATGCACATCCAATTCCATAATAAAAGGTAATAAGCCAGTTAAAACGCTAGAAGCAATAAAAAGAGCAAAGAATTACCTTTTTTTCGTTCACCCAAGGTATAGAGACGACATCGTAACTCCGGGCACAATAAAAATTACATACATTGACATCGGTCGAAGCCATCTGTACTCTGGTAGGTACCAACTGGTTAATAAGGAATTTAATAACTAGTTGTTAGCTCGTAGCATAAGAGCATAACCCAGTTAATGCTCTTTGTTGCAAATTAAGCAGAATAAGCAGCTGGTGTGACATTTTTATAATTTCAAGGAAACCGAAAACAAGCTCTGTAAAAAAATATTTAATTTTTGTAACAAATTACATTGGTATTTTGGGAGAGCTTGTTGCATAACATTCCGAGCTTTTGCAGAATGAATAAAATTTACTGCCAGCTTGTGTTATGCGATGCATGTTCTCAGTCAGTTCATGTATTAATTATATAGTGATAGAGTATAAAAAAAAATTGAACAGGACGATCTAAAATAATGTTCTAAAGACAATATTTATTTGCTTTCTTTTAATTAAAGAAATAAAAGCATTATGTCTTGCCATAAGTGGTAAAAAGAATAATGGAGTCAAACATTCCGTTACTAAAACAGACTGTAACACATTCAATTTCAACGAATGATAGACGTTCGTTAAAGAGGGGCCGAAAAACAATTACCAGAACGAATTAGCCGACAAAATATTAAAACTTTTGAACCCGTTTTAAAAGTGACAAACAAATAGACTTCAGTTTGGGACAGCACGACACGGAATTGAAGTTACATCGACGAGTTTTTAAATATCGTCAGGTGTTTCCGGTCATCTGTGCGCTTAAATGACGTGTACGTTTAAATACGAATATGTGTTGCTTCAATATTACGAGTGGATAACTTTATTTCTGTAGGTAATGCAGTTTTTTTGTGAACTTTTACTTTTAGTATTGTTTAATGCATTAAGATTTCACTTGAGGTACGTATGTGTCACACTTCAGCTCTCCTCAATAATAATGGTAAAGGATCATGAAGATGTTTGTACAAAAAAAGGTAATAATACAAAAAAATAGTTTTTCTACGAAACGATTGTGCTTCTTGTTCATTAGACACATTAACACGCAAACTGGAAAGAAATACGAGACATAAATAATTTGTTTAACAAATAAGTTACAGTTGACTATCGTGACCTTAGTTTCTGAGTTAATTAAGTCCAGAGCCCAGTTTCTAAACCACTGACGTCTATGGTTTACTGTTTGGTTTACATTACGTTGACTCCGCTCAGCTTCAGCCTGGTGATTATTGTTTTAACATAAGAAATGTTTTTAAGTATGCTTCATGTACCAATACTTTTTATACAATTTTAAGTCTCAAGACTGAACAATTTCTAAAATCACTAACCTCTTTTCAATATTTTCACTGAGTTACTTTGTCCACGCCCGAATGTTAGTCTAATAATTTCAATATTTTCAAGGACTATAGAAGAGGAAACAAGATAGTTACTCGCTGCAAGTTGTTATCCAAGTATATTTCGTTCATCAAGTCCCAAAAACAAAATAGAATCTAAAATCACTGACTTCTATCTTCCTGCAATATCTACATTGCGTCCGTCCATGGTTGACTGTTGATTTAACAATAGCAATTACGTCGGCTGCACTCGCCCTCAGGCCGGCGACTATTCTTTAACATGACAGATGCCAGAGAGAATAATTACCGCCATTTATAACATGAGGGGAGGTATTCGTGAATTAGTCTTGTAAGTAAATTCTGGAAGTTATCGCATTATCTGTGTGACGATCTTCTTGGTGTGTCTTTGATTAATTGTTTTATAGATTGTAAAGTTTTAGTGTTGGGTGTAATTAAATGGTTTCAGATTGGATATTTTTTTTAAGATTGCTAGCAGTTTTTTTTTATATTGGTGGTAATGTTACTGACTTTATTTCTATTGGTTTCAGGTCAATAGCAGCATGTGGGGTTGAATAATAGAAGTCTCACATGACAGTCGGAGCGTCAATCTTCTGACTATTGCTGCTTCGAAGTTGGTACTGACACAGATTAGTAAATATGTTTGTCTCTGCAAAATCGTTTAAATAAAAAGCGACTCTTTCTACAACACAATAAAGTGAAATTCAGGTCGCACAACGCTAATTGCTTACAATTATATTCATTTATAAGTTGTCTCTCTATCTATCGCGTAATTCTTATATCTGGAAACAAACAAGACTTGTAGCTGCTTACTGTACTTGTAGCTTCATACCTAAAATGCGGACTTCGCCTTCTGTATAATTCTATGGTACAGATTAAAACTTGTTCTAATTCGTTTTTCGATTCTTCTATTTCGATAAAATTTGGTGTTGGAGTTGAGTTGCATGTATGCAAAACGATCCATTGATCTTTACAATCTATTTGCATTTCGAAAGTAAATATCAGTTTATTAAAAGAACTTTGTTAATAAACACTAAAGTAGATACACTCCGATTTCAATCACCCTTTTTGCATCCAATTTAGTTCCAAATTCAAACAAAAAATACTAACTTGATGCAACAAAGAATCGAACAAACATTTGGACAGCCTGAATCAACTTAATCTGATCCAGAATCCTTAATCTGAGCATACACATCAACTATAAAGGCTAAAAATATCGTTTTAAATTACAATATAGAGTGACCCCGCCCATCGTCGCGCAAATACGCAATAGTCGCGTGCATGAAATTTTTTTTTTGATGAACCTGAACGCATGGTCGCGCCGACTGAGGGCGCTTTCCGGTTTTCCGTACAAAAAGCGATATATGACCGTGACGATTGCGTATTTGCGCGACGATCGCTTTCGAATAAGACGAGGCCTGACTGTTTTTTAGTCTAAAATACATAGAGTCATAGACCAATGGCAAACCAGAGTACCAGTACCAGTACCAGGTACCAGTACCAGGTACTAGTACCAGTATCAAGTACCAGTACCAGGTAGTAAAGTTAAAAGTACTCGTGGAATAGTTCCAATATGTTATTGTTTACCTATTATTGTAACATTCCGACCGAACTTCACTGTAAATCTATCTATATGTCCAGTAGTGACCTGGTATTACGCTGATGATGAAAATGAGATGCTTGGACGGAAATCATTTTCTATAAACATAAAGTCAATGATTCATTTCCTCTTGGTAAGATTAGTCGTTGACCGACTGTAATAAAACTTGTAATTATCCACCACCACTCCACCCTAATGCCGAGATCCGACGATCCGCGATTTTGCGGACGGACACGCACGGCAGACAACCACAGACCGCTACGCACCGCGCACCGAGTAACTTCCGATGTCTGTACCCCGCACGTACACCTTCACGGTGCGTCGTGCGGGATCGTCTGTGTCCGTCCGCAATATGGCGCACCGTCTCGTCGGATCACGGCATAAGGCTGTACACAGACCTGAGTCAAAACTATGTTTAGACAAGTATGCTCTATGAAAACAATTTTAGTGAGCACAACTGCAACAAAATAGTCTCATAGTCAGAGTTGAGAAGAACCTACTGATAAAACTATTTTAACAAGACAAAACTATTCTGTCTCACCATCTGTCTATATAGTCTCTCCAAATAATAATTATCCCAACTACGTTAAGGTACAAAATAGTGACAAGCACACTAGCAATTTAATAGTCTTATAGTTAGTTAATTGATTCAGGCGTGACTTTGCGGAAATCCATTATAAAATACAATAGACGCTGATATATTTAGTAACCTATTCCGCTTGACTATTCTTCAAGAGTCATAAAAACCCTGTAAGAAATCGACACGTGTTTCACCTCTCCACGAGGCATCTTCAGGATGACGATTGACCAATTGCAAACCAGAACGCGACGTGTTACCACACCTCGCGCGTCCAGCGCTCGGTAACACGTTTTTATGACTCTTGAAGAATAGTCAAGCGGAATAGGTTACTAAATATAACAGCGTCTATTGTATTTTAGTCTTATAGTTGACTTAAGTCTTAGTATAGTGAGGAGCTCGTGGCTAAATAATAACAGCCGCATGGGTCGATCCATCAGGTTAAGCTACGCTTGCCGAGGTGGATCCATCTTTACATATTAAGACTCCTCCGTGCCTCGGAAAGCACGTTAAGCCGTTGGTCCTTGTTGTCATTCGAGAATATTTAACAGTCGTTACGGGTCGTCAGAAGCCCGAAAGTCTGACAAGCAGTCTTACCAAGGGGTATCGTATTACCCAGTTACTGGGTTGTGGAGGTCAGATAGGCAGTCGCTCCATGTAAAATACTGGTATTCAGCTGCATCCGGTTAGACTGGAAGCCGACCCCAACATAGAAAAGGCTAGGCAGATTGATTGAGTTGACTTAAGTCTACTGAAGACTTTTTTGACACAAGAAAAAACTATTCTGTCGCATCATCTGCCTAGTCTTTTTCCAAATATCCAGTCTAGCCAGCTCTATCTGACCTTCCCAATCCAAAAGAATTCCGTATAGGGCAGACAAAACAGTTATGACTCTAGTATGCGCACGATTTAAAACATTACATTCCTACTATAATACATCACTAGAGTTGCTATAACCGCAGCAATATTTTAAAATATTATAACAATTTACTACGGATATGAAAAATTCCTCGAATGGGTGCGGAATATAAATTTCCCCGTGACCCATAACTGGGGGGTGTGTTCACTCATAATTCCTTTTTCATTGAGACAAATATTCATATAAACGTGATATTAGATGTGCGTGCGTTCCTCGCATGTGACTCGCACAGACTTAGTGATAATATTGAATTAAATTATGGAGATTTTTCGTGAGATGAATGTCTTTATTTATTCCAATTTAGTGCTATGAATATGAAGTAGGTTTCCCGCTGATGATGAACTATTTTATTAGGTTCGGGATTTTTTGCATGAAAATAGTTTGGAGGGGTCGATATTTTGTGCACGATTTCATGCCTTGAGAGTATGAGTACCTGTTTGTAATGGTTGATCATTCTGTTGTTATATTTGATATCTATATTCTAAGCATTAAAGGTTCCTGAGAATCTGATTTTATCCGTAATAAAAAGTAGCAGAATCTTTGTATTCAATATTTGTGTCATGGTAGAAGAGAGCAGTCTTGGGGTCAGATTTTTTAGAAAAAAAAAAAGACAAATGGTGTTTATTTTTCTGAAATTTCTGAACCCTAAACTGCTTCTGCATACACTCCATATCTTAATCTTTTCTCCAAAAAACAATGTATAATAATTAACACGCATATAACATAACCATATAATAAACCTAATTGCTCAATCTTACGAGATTCAATGTTTTAATATGAAGAGATGAAAATGATACTTTAATGCTATGTTCATTTCGCGTTACTCGATTCGAGAGAACGACTCGACGCCTCCCATGAAAACGTGACGTGTATGAATTAAGGAGCTGCTGTGAATAAAAGTACAAAGATGTTGATGCTATGGAAGTGGCAGGAACGGGAACCCCTTGAGAATTTTTGTTTTTCAGGATTTCTTCAGTTTAAATACAACAACGAGCACTTGTGGTTTTTGTTATTGTTGTTGTAGTGGTCTTGACCAAACAACAACAACACAACCCAACAATACCGAAATAAATGGCGTCGCTTGAATGGGAAAGCCGACCCCGACGGGAAAAGGCGAGGCCAAAGAAGAAGAGGAGGAGGATTTTTTCAGTTTGTTGATGCCTGCTTCTAAGAAATGCGTTTTTCTTGTTCTCGAAATCGTGTAAAAAGGCCCTTAAGAAGTTTCTTTCAAAGAAGTATCAAGGTTTATAAAAATAACGCCTAAAGGGACAACACCAACTTTACACAAAAATACGAATACATTTTTGAACTTAGACTAGTGTTACCTACCTTCGGTTCTAGATTAAAAGTGAGGTGTGTTTTTCATACATTAATTTCGAAACTTAATGTCACATCATAAAGATAAAGCTTTCATTCTCACCTAGCCGCTTCCAGATATAAAGCCTCCAAACATACGCCCCGTATATTGCGGGGAGGTGTATCCTCATTTTGGAGTCATTACACGAAATAGTATCACCGTATAAACTCCCAAGGGAGGAGGGACTGACTTTGTGGCTCATGTTTGTTTATACACTCCCATATATATTTTGGTTAATTAAGTTTTTGTGCGGTCGCGGATTAGTGGGTAGGTAGGGGAGAATTGGCAAGACTAATCGTGATGTAGTAGTGTGGTGGAATGGTCGCTGTACCGCAAATTTGGTGGTGGAAATTGAGGTGGATTTTCCTGACAAATATTATGTGTCATTAGTGAGTCCTTATTACGGAAGGTAGGTACTACCGTAGCTATGTGTACGTTCATGTGTGAGCAAAATATTGTAGAAAGTTCATGATAAAAAAACAAATAGTTTAAAGTAGGTACCTAACTAATTCAAGTAAACTACAGAAGTACGTAATTTGTTACTGTCAACACGAATAAATAATTCCCGTTTTTAAATCTTCGAGAAGTATTTCAGCTTTTACACCAAAGAAACTGGTAACTGCAGCTTTTCATGTAATACCGTGCAAAAAACTTGCAATTAGGTAGCAGATAGGCGGTGTCAGTGTCAATATTCCACAATAATGATGACACTGACAACTGTTGAACGCGGTTTAGACGTCCATAATTCGCCAATTCTTGTACGTAAAAAACGTTCACATTTAAGTCGCTATCTGTCAAACTTGTAAAAATGTTGGTAAATTCATTGTATTTTTGACAGATTGCGAATGAGATTAGAATGTGAACGTTCTTAAAAATAACGAGAATTGCCCCTTTTTTTTTTTTTTTGGTGTGAAATCATCCAATGACTTCTCCCGCTCTGGGTGCTTTGGGTGGGAAATCATCCAATGACTTCTCCCGCTCTGGGTGCTTTGGGTGGGAAATCATCCAATGACTTCTCCCGCTCTGGGTGCTTTGGGTGGGAAATCATCCAATGACTTCTCCCGCTCTGGGTGCTTTGGGTGGGAAATCATCCAATGACTTCTCCCGCTCTGGGTGCTTTGGGTGGGAAATCATCCAATGACTTCTCCCGCTCTGGGTGCTTTGGGTGGGAAATCATCCAATGACTTCTCCCGCTCTGGGTGGAGCGGAAGGGCGTGTCAGACTTTTACTGACTAAAACCCACCCGTGATCCTTCAGTTGCCTGTTGCCAAGGTCCCGGTATCCCTTTCGGACTAACCCGCAAACCTGGCAGTAACGAGAATTGCCCCTCAGATCGCGTTCAGTTTCATGAATGAAATTCGCCCTTTTATTAAGCTTTCGACAGCTCACATGTAACTTCGAAACTCCAACTCTTCTAAAAGCCTAATATTAAGAACTAATCACTCTCTCATTCCAAAGATGCATACATAAATAAGCAAAAATTTCCCATTTACTTACCGTAGTACGCAATTACCGAGTTTCCCGTAAGAGATTGAACATCAAAGAGTCTTTAATTAAGCCTTAGAAGGGCCATAAATAGCGTCCAAAGTAACACTGAAATATTTACTTAGTCCTGTTAACGTTTTAATTGAGAATAACAAATTTTCTTATGGGTGCTTTGAACTCAACATTTTGACGATAAGCGTTACTGTAAACCTGGGGGCCTTATACCTACGGGCAAATATTGCCGGCAATTGGGCAAATATTGTAGGAACACGGAGCAACATTGCTCCATATTGATTTGAAACATTATAAAAGCCATTTAATTTTAAAAGAGTACATATCCTTGGGGTTTCTTACCGGTTATTTCCATAGGAAACGACAAAATGGAACCAAAAAGAAATGGACCAAATGGAATAAAATTATTGATTTTAATTTTTTTGCAATTTTGTGCCAGCTGTTTATTAAGTTGCTCCATATCGCTTCACTGCTTCCGAAAATGTTGCACGTGTAAACACGGCTTTACCTGTAGGTAAATCGGTAAATAAAGAATATTAATTATAAGCATATTGCGCATTATACGATACTACAAATTAATACGCGCTTGACGAATTATTGTTTGTAGAAATTCGGTTTGAATTTTGATAATTAATATAGTCTTGGTTTCTAGGAATTGGTAATTTCGATAAGAGTTAATGGAAAATTAGAGCTGGGTAATATAACTTATTAACGATGTTGAAATGTAGGTTATTGGAGTCGGTTTATATCAAAATTATTAACATGTAGATACCTACTTATTTACAACATAGAAATAACTAGCTGTGTTCGCGGTTAAACATACAAACTCACTTTCGCATTTATACTTAATTATAATTATAATTATAATATATACCATTAGGTTTTGTTTATGCTAAACTCGAAAAGGGGTCATTGTTGATTTTTTCTATCAAAATCTTTTTCTTCCAACCTTGAAATCGCGAAAAAAAATCTACTGTTCCATACATTTGTGTTCACTTAAATCGACAAAATGTATGGAACAGATGATTTTTTTTTCGGGATTTCGAAGTTGGTCCCATAGAAAAAGTTGTTCAAAATGATGAGTACAGTGACCCCTTTTCGGGTTTAGCATAAACAAAAACTAATGTTGTTATATTAGTTAGGATTAGGATGGCACCAACTTTCATAATGTATATGTACAGGCGACACGGTTGGCGTAGTGGCTGAGCGATGGACTGCTGCGCAACGTGTCGCGGGTTCGATCCCCGCACGGAACAAATATTTGTATGATCTGCAAGTAGTTGTTCCGGGTCTGGGTGTTAGTGTATGTGAGTTTCTATGTTTGTAAACGCACCCACGATACAGGAAGAAATTCTTAGTGTGGGGCAACGTTTTAAAAAAAAAAAAAAAAAAAAACTTATTGGGTTATTTTGTAAATATACGCCAATAAAAAAGCTTCATAAAAATACCACACAATGGTTTATACAGGGTGTTAGGGTGAACACCGTTATCCTTGCAACCAGTGGTTTGGTTTCATTTATAGAATGTAAAATCAATGGAAAATTACAACTTTTTTTTATTTTTATATCTACATTTAACCACAAGAGACGCAATTTCGTTGCCCTATGCGCTAGGGCAACGAACTTGCGTCTCAACACGGGAGGGGGTGCGGGATGTGAACTGACCGGCCGCGAGCGCGACCTCTCCCTCAGTCAGACAGCTGTTTCGCTAGAGAGCACGGCGTCGGATAGAAACTTTTTAAAATCTTTTAATGAAAATGACGTTTTTTTTTTGTTGTGTTCGGTCATTTATTTTAATATTTAAGTCAACTACCCATGGTTTGAATGACAAGAGTGTTTACCCTTACAGTCTGTATAGAATATATACAGGGTAGAATTAAATTAGCTAGTGAACTCTGCAGACGTGATGGGTATCGATATCTAAACACGATAAAATAAAAAAAAAAAAGATTTGATGTTTTTTTTTGTGGGGTTAATGACCACTGGTTGTGTTTTTACTTGAAGTATGAGTTGAGAAAATCTCTTTTTTTTGGTTTTACCTTGTATATGTAGGTAGATTAGGTGTATATGTAGGTGACTTAGATATTGTAGGTACAAAAATATTATTTTGAAAGAAAACAATTACAAAAACTTTTCTCGGATATCTTTCTACATCGTTACTAACATGGTGGAGAAACATAATCCAGAAATAGAAAGGCGTTTAATTTTTTACCTCACGATTCCTCGAAGAACAGACAAATACATTATTAATGAGAGGAACCACCTTTATCACAATTGAAACTCGCTGTTTTTTATTTAACAAAGTTGTCTTCGTTTCATTATTGGTCGTTGACCCCTTGAACACGATTTAAATTAGATGATACATCGGTATTCGTTGTCCGAAGCAGCACATACTAGCACAAAAGGTCTGAACGTAATATTTTTTTAAGTAGCCCATTTGATTTGTAGTTAAACTCTATTACATACCTAACAAATACAATATTTAGAACTTCATTTTTAGGGTTCCGTATCCGAAGGGTGTCTCCTCTGTCCGTCCGTCAGTCTGTCAACGGGCTGGAACTCATGATACAGCGTCGTATGTATCCATAATAGGTAGACAGTTGAAATTATCATTGATTGTGTATTTCGATTGCTGCTATATCCGTTCAGCCGTTCTGGCGTGATTGACTAAGTATGAAACATCCAAAAATAGAATTTTAAATAACTGGCACCTGCGAAAAATATCGATAGATGCCATAGGTGGAATAACTTCAGGTGCCATTTAAGCGGGTGCCCAACGTGGAATACGTCGAATTTACGATATTTCAGTACCTTCAGATTTGTCATAAGTCTGAAGTAAAAACCTTTGTTGTCTATCTTCATATTTCAAAGATTCATTCAAGTAACTTACTGAACCGCAAGTGCCACAAAATGACGGTATCAGTTTTATTTGATCGAATGTTGAACAATCGCGGATATCGCTGAACTCGAATATTGAAGTCCCTCAAAGTCATCCGTTCAAGCGAAATATTCTTTCAGCTAAGTTGCCACTTTTATAACTAGAAGATATGATGTATAAGAATCTCACTGTATCTAACTGCCCGAGGCATTCGGAATTTTATTAAAACTTCTCCCCTTGAGATAACTTCTGTTTGATAGAAGCCAGAAGGAAGGGGGTTGGGGACAAACGCTCCACCTCCTCTACCCGACAATTAATGCCACCATTTACGAAAATTTTATTTCATTTGCGAATGCGAACTCCCGTTATTTGATTATTAATAAAATGAGTTTTATTTTGTTGCCCATTTGCATAATTGTTTCATTTTCGCTTCTCGTCTGTCGTATTCGATGAAGTTAGCTCGCCAAATCTTTTAAAAAGAAATTAAAGTCGAGTTTGTTGAGGCCTCCAAGATTTTTAGTGTTTCCAGGGCTGGAATTTAATTTTTCGACGCTGGCCGGAAATTGTGGTGGCACTCATTTCAGAAAATTACCCTCCCTCAATCTTTTATCTAAGTATCGTGACTGAAAGTTGAGCTAATTAAAGCCTCAATTGAGTAGCTATCTTATAAGGTGAATTCAGGGGTCAGTATTACCCTAGTAGGAATGGACATCTAATTTGCTGACAATGAGTAAATACTGTTCTGTAACAAACCTCTTGGTGAGTTTTTGGATCAACTTACTACTCAATTAGAAAACTTAATCAGTAAACCAATTACATTATTAAGTTTGAACCAAACGTTTATCATTATGAAATCATAATGAAGAAATGTCTCCCCAAGATAAAACACTAACTCAATGTGACATTAAACTAATAGCCTCTTATATGCATAATTGTAGCCTTTAAATATCAGAAAATGAAGTCATTTGTTTCGACCCAGTTTATAAAGGCGACAATACTCGAGCAGATTGTAGATCTAAAATAAACTAGCAGCAACTAACTTGTTTTATACTGCTCACTTAAGAGTATGAATAAGGAAAGGCATAGTTAGCTCAACAGGTGTCATCAAATCATTATCATCAACCTATAGCAGTCCACTACTGAACATAGGCCTCGCCAATTGCATACCATTCTCGGCAACATCATCCAGCTGTTACCAGGCATTTTTTTTGATTGTGTGAAATCATCAAATGACTTCTCCCGCTCTGGGCGGGACAGGAGGGCGTGTCAGTCTTTTACTGACTAAAACCTACCCGTGTTCCTTCAGTTGCCTGTTGCCAAGAGTCCCGGTATTCCTTTCGGACTTTCCCGCAATCCTGGCAGGTATCGGTCCTAGCGGACTCCGTCAATTGTGCTTACATCTCTTTGAGGCGCGTGTGGAACGCGCGCCGTCAACCCGGGCCTGGTCCTTATGGGACGGTGAGCTGTTACGCCATCCTGCGAAGATCGTAGCTCCACCTAGCCTGACCCACCTACTTATTTTAAATCATAAATATGCAATGGAGACGAGGCAATTTAGCTAAAACCGGTGTGTTCCTAAATTTTCTCTTTGGCTAGTTTATTAAAAGTTACTAAGTTATTTAAGTCGAGGGAAAGACATCTGAATTTTCCTTTGGGTTAGTGTAGTACTTCATAAAAGATCTTAAATTCATTCGTTCACTGACAGACGCGTCACAGCCTGAAACGCAGGAATTTTTATGCACTTAGACCATCTAAGACCATATTTAGACCATCTAAATGCACAAAAGTTCCTTATGTAATGAAAGTGAGCGCTAAGGAAGCAATTTTCTATTATTCTATTTTTCGCCGATGAGGTTTCCCACCGGGCACATGAGTTGTAATAAAATAAAATTCTGCGACCATTAATTTGTTTATTAAGAGGTTGTATTAAACAATAATACTCCGTTCGTCAATGGAAAAGCCGGAGCAGTGGTGGCCCAGTGGTAACGGCTGCGACTTACGAGTTGTAGGTTCGAACCGAGACAGGCGCTTTACCTTGTGTCAATTATTTCATCACCACCGCTCTCAAAACGGTGAAGGAAAACATCGTAAGGAAACCGGGAAGTCCAAATATTCGGAGACATGTGACATACACCAACCCGTACTGCGCTCGCGTGGTAGATTACAGCCCACTCCCTCTCACCAAGAGGAGGCTTGTGTCCCAGCAGTAGGAACATTATAGGCTGTGTAATGATAAACTGTTACAGACAGAAGTTTTAGAAATATTTGATCTACATTTCCGACCTAATCCTTATCAAATTCAGACCCCAGAGTTACGCACAATCACTTTAAAATGTATATCAAACAATGTTGTTTCGATATCTTTGCTCAATAAGTATCGGAATGTTGCACTATAGTCATTTAAATTGTACAAATGCAACCCACATTGGAATGCGGCGCGAAACTTTCATGTTACACAATAAGGTAATTTTCGGTTTGAAGTACGAATATTGTTACTCGGATTTTGTACCTGTACTGAATTCACTTTTTAGTTTCCAAACCTGTAAACAAATAGAGGGGGTTTTTGGCAAAAAAAAAACACTTGTTGAACGCGTGTCTACCGTCAGTTTTATATCCAACTCCATACAGTTATGTTTAAAAGGTGTTTAGGCTAAACCACTGATAAACACTGTTTTGTGGTAATAAGGCATATGTTTGTAAAGTTGTAGCGCTAACTGAACAACTTTACAAACATTTTCGATAGCACTAGCACACAGCACTAGTCTGAAATCACCTTGATTTACACAGAAAGTTGATAATAACATCAATTGGAAACGAGGATTTGAATAGACTTTACGTAGGTACATTCACTATCCTTTTTTTCTTCATAAATAAGTTGCTGCTAGACTAAGTGAACCTCTAAGGGAGGGGGCGAGATCGTTATAAGAGATGTCAATTGACAAAGCAGCTGAATTTGATCATTTAAGTAAAATACAAACCAGCGTTCGTTATAGGTCACATCTGCCTAGCGTTTTCCCAATTATTTTGGGGTTGGCTTCCAGTCTTACCGGAGGCTGCTGAATACCAGTGTTTAACATGGAGCGACTACGTGTCTGACCCCCCCAACCATTTACTGGTGGCAGACTTTTGGGCTTCGACCCGTAAAGAAGAAAAGATCTACGAAGAACAGCCGGTACCTACGACTTAACATACTTTTTGAGGCACGGAGGGGTTTCGATATGTGCTGCTGTTATTATTTAGCCACGAGCCCCTCAGCGTTCATTATACATAAGTAATAGAGATAAGACTTTAATTATAGATACGTTAATTACGAACTACCAAAATTCGAATAATTTATAATATTATTAATTAACTACTTCACCCACACAGAGCTTGTAAAAGGATTCCTCAAACTAAAAATGAATGTTATTATGAATAATTTTTACATTGAATGTAAAAATTATTCAATGT
Source organism: Lithophane socia (assembly GCA_947522985.1). Taxonomy (NCBI): domain Eukaryota; kingdom Metazoa; phylum Arthropoda; class Insecta; order Lepidoptera; family Noctuidae; genus Lithophane; species Lithophane socia. The sequence goes on along the minus strand of OX383262.1, from coordinate 12,178,964 downwards.
TTCATTTCAAAAATAGAACTTTATTTAATCAAATGATGTTTATTTGAAGGTTAGATTTTCAGTTCTAAAAATATACCCTAACCCTGGTATAGAAAACGTGTTAGTACAGTCAGCCTAAAAAAGATGTATACATTGATACATTACAATAACATTGGGTACTTAATTGTAGCTATACATCATCTGCCTGCCTAGCCTTTTCCCAACTATGTTGGGGTCGGCTTCCAGTCTAACCGGATGCAGCTGAATACCAGTATTTTACAAGGAGCGACTGCCTATCTGACCTCCACAACCCAGTAACTGGGTAATACTGACAACTAGTCTAACCAAGGGGTATCCCCTTGGTTAGACTAGTTGTCAGACTTTCGTGCTTCTGACGACTCTTAACGACTGTCAAAGATCCACAAATGACAGCCGGGACCAACGAGTCTCGATATGTGAAAATGGTCACCCATCCACGGACCAACCCCGGCAAGCGTAGCTATACATTGATACGATATTATGGAACACAAATTGTAGACATTTAAATTAATTCTTGCCGGTGGATACATCTTTTTGAACCTGAGTGTACATAACACTAAAGTACGGATAAGTTTACTAAAACAATTACTACATAACTGATAATAACTCAGTTTGGACCGGTTTTATAACAGCTGCTTTAGCTAAGAATTAGAAGGGGACAGGACATTTTGCAACTGTTCCACCTGAGACGATGGTGAATAATGCAGGTACAGCCACTGAACAGATGAGTACAGAAGATCCAGCCAAAATACTGAAATTCAGCTAAATTGAAGTCAACCAAGGAACTTTCCAAATATTTCTTTCGCCAATGTACCAGATACGTAGAGTAAGAAAAGGAAAGGAAATATTAAATAAAGGATGGTAAATTCAGGGAAATTAATTGTTTAGCAAAGTGACTACCAACTTAAATTGTCCGTGCAACTGTCAGTATTTGACAGTTGTCTGACACGGCAATCTGACATAGGGTGTCAATTTACTTCCCTGACGGTACATTAATAACGACGTGTAACAAAACAGTGCCTACATTCAAAAAGTGAAAGACGAGTCAGGGAATCATCAGTAACTACCTTAGAAAAGAATTGGCAATCTTTCTCTGTCGGTTACCTTGGTTCCCCTTTGAACCTCTTAATTTCTAATTCGATGACGCAAGGAAACATAGCCCAAGCATAGCCCTATTCATTGCCAGGGTGACTTTGAGCCTTCTAATGACGCCTATTTGTGAGCGACCACTTTTCAGAGGGCCTAGACAAGTGACAATCGCTTCGAAAGCGTTTCGTATTTCTACAACGACTTTCAACAGGATTGACATAAGCTTTTTGATAGCTTATGTCAGTCCTATACATTTTTGCCTTTTCCATCATCGTTATCGCTGATAGAATGTCACTTTGTCTAGGGCCTCAGTTCTGATAATGTCACTTTCTTTCGCTACGTCATTTCAAGTTTATACGGACTGAAACTTTTGTTCCTCTTCATTTTTAACCAACAGACGTCTTAGTGCACCGAGCAAAATGTTATGCAAAACTTGTGATCATAATTTTGGAGCATAGCTGAAGTTGTCCTGTAAACAGCATTATGTCTGCGTCAAGTCATTTTAAGTGCTAAGTGATTTCATAATGCAAGCTTTGTTTCTTTTGGGGATAATGTTGGGGTTTAGCTCCCAGTCTAACGAGCGACTGCCTATCTGACCTCCATAAACCAGTTAGTGGGTAACACGATACATCTTTGTAAGACTGGTTGTGAGACTTTCAGGCTTCTAAGTACCTGTAACCATTGTCAAAGATCTACAAATGACATTCGGGACCAACGGCTTTTCTTTCAGGACTTCGGACGGGCTACATCTTTGTAACTAAACTGTCATGATGGTCCCTTTATACAATTCGTGTATTCATTTGCTTTGAACTTTTCATGAATGCGGACATGAATTTTCATGAAAATGATGTGACATCTTCCTGCAAGCCAACAGCCTCTTTTTAATCATAGAAGCAGCAGTATAGATCCATTGTGTGTTGGTGATATCAGATAACGGTTTAAAAAAAATCCAATTATTAATGTCTATGTGAGAGGAGGCCTGTGTCCCATCAGTGGGATCATTATATGCTAATTATGCTTATGCCTAATCTAACTGGTCTGCTGTCTGTCTGATGCTAACTGGGATGACTACACATTACACGCCAGGCATACCTACTTTTTAGACAAAGTATCACCAATATTTGAGTCTGGTAAAGTTGAGTCCATGTTCACCAGATTAAGTTATAATGAATCCTCTAAACACCATGACCCGACCTCAAAAACCCGAAAAACCAGTACTAAATATCGATTTTTATAACCGTATACATCATGTTGTGACAATCAATTACTCACCGGGACCGACGTTACGAACTACATTAGTATCAATCAACGTCGCATTAATTAGATCAGATACGGCTACACCCACTATATAGACGATATTGTTATCAGTTTGGATGTCACTACGAGACAGATTTACTTAATGTGTAGTGAGGTTGTACTTGGTTCTGGGGTTAGCAGAGATCGTGGTTGTGACTTCGATGTGACGTCGGCTTTCTTTTACTTTGTGCGTGCGTTGATGGATATAAATCAAGTCCAATTGAACATGGTCTTTAAAATTCTGTTTCATACCCAAAGGGTGTCAACGGAACCATAATACCAAGTCTATGCCGTCTGTCTGTCCGTTTGTATGTTATAGGGCTGTGTCTTATAAACAGTCATAGGTAGGCAGTTTAGGTTATTGCCTTTATCATAGTGTCCGTTCGGACACTAAAAGAACCAGCAACCACTCTTGGTAACTTTATAGACAAACTAGCTACGCCCGGCGGTTTCACCCGCATAAGTCTCGATCCCGTAGGAATATTGGGATAAAAAGTTTCCAGATCATGGTCTACCCATGTTCCAAATTCCTCCAAACCCGTTCAGCCATTTTAGCGTGAAAGCGTAACAGACAAGCAAACAAACTCACCTTCGCATTTATAATATAGTTAGGATGAAGCTAGTTACTGGCTCGTTGGTCTGGTGGTCGCAAGCATATAATACAAGAAGTGTAAGAGAGAAAATACTGGTTCAACCAAAAGTAACAAATTATTACGGGGAAAGGACTACAAAATATTTGGTACCAAAAGTATTCAATAGTATAGACCTGTTAAGACAAAACCCTAAAGTCAGTAAAGGTACCTATGTTAAAGTCAAAATTAAAGAGTTTATTCCTTGATAACGACGATTCTGCCTGTACCACGAAATAAATTAACACCATAAAGTATAATTACATTAGTGCATACCTGGTAGTTTTAAGGTTATTTTTAGTAGATTATTTGTGTAAATGTAAATACTAACAAGCGCTTCTCGCCATCAAACTTTAACGTTTGGCGAGTGAAAATGTAAAAAACAACAAACAATGAACATGTTTGAGAATAAAAAAAAAATAAAAAAAAGCGCTACTACTGAGTATGAGGTTTCGATTCCTGGGTCAGGAAAAGTATTTTTGGGTTTTTCCATAAGGAATATTTTAATATCGGTCCAGGATTTGGATTTTGTGCCTGATTGATAGAAATAGGCTCGCAATATATACATAACTGGCGATATGTAGGGAAAAAGTATACCTCTGCCAAAATGTATGGGGAATACAGTGTCAATTGTCATCACTGTGTCTAGTTTTATTTTATTGTTTCTATTTTTTTTTTGTATATTGGCACCTTGTAGCTATTTATTAATGTAATTAGTTATTATTTAACCGTGTTTTTGTATGTTGTACTGTCTTTTGTGTGCACCAAATAAACGTATTATCTATCTATCTATCTAAGTTTTGTTTTTACCCGACTACGGCGAAGAAAAAAGGAGGGTTATGATTTTGACCGGTATGTATGTATGTATGTATGTTCATCTGTCGGTAGGTACGGTAGGTACGGTAGGTACGGTAGGTACGGTAGGTAAGGTAGGTACGGTAGGTACGGTAGGTACGGTAGGTACGGTAGGTACGGTAGGTAAGGTAGGTACGGTAGGTAGGCTAGGTAAGGTAGGTAAGGTAGGTAAGGTAGGTAAGGTAGGTAAGGTAGGTACGGTAGGTACGGTAGGTACGGTAGGTACGGTAGGTAAGGTAGGTACGGTAGGTACGGTAGGTACGGTAGGTACGGTAGGTACGGTAGGTAGGCTAGGTAAGGTAGGTAAGGTAGGTAAGGTAGGTAAGGTAGGTAAGGTAGGTAAGGTAGGTACGGTAGGTACGGTAGGTACGGTAGGTACGGTAGGTACGGTAGGTACGGTAGGTACGGTAGGTAAGGTAGGTACGGTAGGTACGGTAGGTACGGTAGGTACGGTAGGTAGGCTAGGTAAGGTAGGTAGGGTAGGGTAGGTACTTAGTGCTACCCGTGCGAAGCCGGAGCGGGGCAGCTAGTATAATTATAAAATGACCTTGTAGGGACAAAACGGTCGTGAATTATACAAGGGAATGAATAGTCTAGGTTTTAGGGCAGACACATTAGGGCCTAAGTTCTCTCTTGTGGGGACTGTCAAATGAGTATTTAATGTTTCCACATTGGGGTACTAGAAATGGTCCTCTATTTTATTTATTCATAAACTGTATTACGTATATAGCCAAAGTATTTTGGACGCGTCGATGGCATCTAAATTACACGTACACGTGCCTAGTCTTGGCCTTGAAATTAGATATTTAAAGTCTTTTAAGCCAGCACCGCCCAACAGCCAGACATCTTATTCTTATTTGAAATAACCTAGTTTGAATGTCGACTGAGAATTAAATGTAAGAGCTTTCGTCATTTTTTTTCTTTTATTGTGTATTTTGCTTGTAACGGCTTACTACGCTTGCCAGGGTTGGTCCGTGGATGGGTGACCATCTTTACATATTGAGACTCCTCCGTGCCTCGGACAGCACGTTAAGCCGTTGGTCCTCCTGGCTGTCGTTCGTGGATCTTTGACAGTCGTTACGGTTCGTCAGAAACCCGAAAGTCTGACAACCAGTCTTACCAAGGTATCGTATTACCCAGTTACTGGGTTGTGAAGGTCAGATAGGCAGTCGCTCCATGTAAAATACTGGTACTCAGCTGCGTCCGGTTAGACTGGAAGCCAAGCCCAACATACTTGGGAAAAGGCTAGGCAGATTGATTTGATTTGCTTGTAACGCAATACAATTGATTTCTTGAAAATTTCCTTTTAATTGTTTGTTCAAAGCATCCTCTGGAAACCTAGCATGAATTTCTGTATTGATCTTGTACAATTTTTTCTCAGTTCTATAACACCTTAATTGGTGTCATGATTGCGAAAGATCTATCACATATCCACCGCGCATGCGCTTATATCAACCTACCTCTACAAATATTCCACGCTCTTTCCTGAGCAAAGTAATGAGTCATCCAAAACTCAAAGCTTATTAAAACCCTGATTAATTTCCAACCTAACCCGTAAATGACCAAAGAATAAATGAGGCCAAAAAAATACTCAATCAACGTTCATAAAATACATTTGCAAATGCATTGTTCCCTTCTCCTCAATGCATTATATGAGAGTTCTTAATTACCAAGCTCGGTGAGTAATCAATCGAGTTCATAAAGCTCCCTTAATATTTCACTTCGAACGACCAAAAATAACAAACAACAATGTGAAATTCAATAACAGGCTTCCAACCGTATCTTGTATGTGCTTTATGTAGTTACGAAAGCAATTGTGGATATGCCGTTTACTTAGTATAGAATGTTCTGGAACCTGATCAACATAATCTGCTGTTAGAATTAAGCCGAAAATGTATTGATTTTCTGATTAGCGGAGAACCAGTTCTATCTAGAATTCTTAACACTTCTAAGCCTATCGACACATTTTAAGTTACAGAAAAAAAAAATCTCTAAACTTATTAAGTACCTATTTAAAAAATATATATATTAATTGGGATTGTCAATCTATTGCGAATTATCATTATTAAGCTGATATATCTTAAAAGAAGCCACATAATAGTAAATAGACAAGTTAAAAAGCTTATAGGGACCATAATTTTTAATCAATTTAATTATTTTCAGGGTGATTTAGATGTAAGTTCAGATCATTGCTAGAGTGAAGAAGAAAATAAAATATAAGATTGCCAGATGGGTATACTCGATCCATCCTAAAAACAGTGTGGAGCCCCGACCGGACGTAGGATATGACGCACCTTCCCTCCTGCCCATCATGTACAACTATCAGCAGCCTCCAGGACTTCAATAAGGCAAACGAGGAAGCGATTCAGCGGGCCTAGACAAGTGACAATCGCTACGAAAGCGATTCGTATTTCTACAACGACTTTCAACAGGATTGACATAAGTTTTTCGATAGCATATTATTATGTCAGTACATTTTTGCCTTTTCCATCATCGTTATCGCTGATAGCATGTCACTTTGTCTAGGGCCTCAGGTCACTACATCCATCCCATCACTACTATCTAATTGCGTAACACATTTTCGTAAACGATTAAGACTAATCTGTTTCATTTTGACAGTTCAACAACATTCATTGCGTTATTTACGTTGTTGAGCAGTTTTTTCGAACTTATTTATTTATATTTTATTTTATTCTTTTCGGAAGGCTTACAGACAAATATCTTTATAATAATATCAATAATATAAAACTAAGTTGCTAATTACAAGCCTCCACAAATGGAAAGCAATGAAGCAATGGATTCGCTATTTGTTTCAAAACGATGCAGATTGTGATTGATCGTGTATTACGCAGTTAAGGTGCTGGTCGGATCAAATATGAGTCATTGACAAGAGAAGAAGAAGATCTGAGGGGCAATGCCCGTAATTTTTAAGAAAGTTCGCATTCGCATCTCATTCGCAATCTGTCAAAAAATACAAACGATTTACCAGCATTTTTGACAAGTTTGACAGATTGCGAATTGAATGTGAATGTTTTTTTAGTACGAAAATTGGCCTTTTGGACAAATTACTAAACTCATTCGCTATTATTTCTTACAATACTAATATTTCATACAAATCAATACTATTACCACACCTTGTACTTCAAAATTCAGCATTCATCCAATCACGAGCCGTCTGTTTCTCCAAAGGTACGCAATTTTTATGACTCCGGGAACAATGGCACTGTTTTGAAGAATTAACCCGTGGATTAATTAACATATCCACAGACCGTATCTAATTACCGGGGCTTTTTAATTAAAACTTTAAACTTCTACGCTTTATTAGCTTGCCGTCCAGTGAAGGGTTGCGATGCCAGTTTTAGACCTTGGCCTTTTTGCTAAAATTGGCTCGAGCTTGTTTGAAATGCTGCCTGAAAAATATGCTGTGGTTTTATTTAGGGTATAATTTTGGACTTAAGTTTCTTGAAAATATTTTTTTAACATAGCTAGTCCGTGTTTAGCAAAATACAAGAACAAGTACAATGTGTATGGGTATTAGTACGTAAATTAAGTGTGCTTTATGAGCTTTAGTTTCCTTCTAAAACAAGCAAAATGTTGGTTAATTGGTTATTTATAAAATTATTGAATTGAATAAATGAAATATGTTAACTGGCATCAAAGCATTTTTTTACGATCTTGGATAGTGTGTCAAGAACAAAATAGAATCATGAAACATATTTAAAACATAATCATAGTCCAAAGTCTGTCCTTCATAATCACCGGACAAGATACAGCCTATACAATGCATTCCTTTTAAACTAAACTATACCAACACAATGCATACAAAGTTGCAACCAGTCAAGTAACCCAGCCTTACTAACCAACTTTTCTGAACACAACTACTGGGGCACAAACCAGCTGATTTATATCGCTTTCTCAAATGAATAGGTAAACAAATGAACCGTTTACGAAGTCAGTTTCCAGTCATAATAACATGTCAGTTGGTATACATTTTCTATTGAATATATGGCAAGAAAATAGCTGTAATTACCTTGTGTATGTTTTCTCTTAAACGGACATGGTTATGTGAAATGCCGTTAAATAACGTGATATTGACGTTGGCATAAGTATGCCATGCTACAATGTGAAATCCAATTCAAGATCTGGGTAAATCTGTCAAAAGTTGGATTCTGATTCAGCTTTACGAGTTGGTTTACCGCCAAAAGACAAAAATCTATGAATGGGAAGTCTATTGATCTTATCATTCTTCTTCTTATCGTATCGATCGCAATCTAAATAGACTCGGCCCAGATTCGGGCACGTATTTGGCGCCATCCCTAGCGTCCATCAGTAATTTTATGCCAATGTTTATGCCAATTCTATCTAATTTTATCGAATCTTAACTAAGGTTGTTTAATTTTGTCTAATTTCACCTAATTTTGATTAATTTCAATTGTATTTCATCGAATTTTGTCTAGTTTTTACGTTATTTTAATCTAATTTTATATGTAATTCCTAACAGTTATTGACCGTTAACTTATATGTGTGGTGCAACTGTAAATATAAGTTGGTTGTTTAATAAATAAAATAAATAAAAAGTTCCTGTAACGTGCAGGTTGACAGGACACGCAGGACACGACATTAACTGTCCCATCTTTTGTGGAACAGCACCACATTTACTTACACTCCTATGATGGACCATATCATTGATAATGCTTTATTTCTAAAGAAAAACATTATCATGATTACTATTTACACCTAAACGTTATCTATTCCACATACATATCACATAATAGACTTGTTCAAAGATTGCTTTAAGAAACCTATATTGATTTATTTACGCTTTCTGTATTTTGAGGATGGATCGCATTTTGTTAAGAATTTATGACATTCATATCTATTTCAAAAAGAGTCACTTTAATATGTCAAAATTGGCCAAGTGCAAGTTGGACTCGTATACGAAAACTACCGTACCATCGTACAATATTTAACACACGTTTCTTACTTTACTAAAAAAAAACACGTCGCTTGTATGGGGGGACTCCCTTCAATTTATTTTTATTTGTTGTTACAGCGGCAATAGAAATACACAATTTGTGAAAATTTCAACTGTGTATCTATTACGGTTCATGAGATACAGCCCGCTGATAGACAGACGGATGGGCAGCGGAGCCTTATAGGGTTCGCTTTGGGACCTCTGGGTTACGGAATCATAAAAATCAACTTTGATTTACAGCTCCTGTCATTCACTAGTCCTAAAATAAACAAGAACGAGTCGAAACACACACTAATTCACAAGCCTCGCAGTAACAACAGAGGCGCAGATGCAACCTATCATTGACCCACTGCTGGGCAAAAGGCCACTCTCATTGATGTTATTATCACAACGGGAGGTAATTGACGTAATCGCAAGCCTTGCTATCCGTCTAACTATCTACCTAAGTATAGGAGGGATCTGAATAACTAGAGGCTTCGCGGGTAAAGTTACAGTTGTAAAGGAAAGATAGGCACTTTTGTGTATTTTATGCAGTTACTTGTGCATACAGAAATTACGTTTTTAATGCAAGACTATTTTGTTTTTAAATATTGCAGTTTATTTTTTTTTGACTGGCTCGTTCGTCTTGTCTGTGCAAGCGCTAAGTGGGCATGAGGACTTGGATTCGATTCCCGGTCGAGCAAAATGTAATGGGTATTTCCATCTGGAATTTTTCAGTAGCAGCCCGGAGTCTGGATTTGTGCGCAGTTGATGGCAATAGGCTGGCCCTCTATTACATGGGACTTAAACATAACGGGCGAAATGTTGTGAACATATAGGAACACCTCTGCCTAACGCTTGGGGGATTACCTACAGGCGTGATGTTATGTATTTTTTTCATTTTATTTACCCATGCTTTATCTAAGATAAATACTATGTTATAGGTGCACATAAACTTTCCTGAATAAATTCTCGAAATGATAGGTAATACCGCATCAAAATCCATGATGTAGTTTATAAGAACAAAGCGATCACACATACAGACACAAAAAGTGACTTTATATTATAAAGAATAGTTTTTTTTTAAAGTAGTAGCTTTTATTATCTGCGTAAGTATGCCTGTCGGGCGTATTTAACTATTGAGTTGCCGCGTATTTTATTTACTATGTTTCTTATTTTGTTTAAAAAAAGGTATATTGAGGCCAACGTGAGTTCCAACAGACGGACATTATTACTCATAGTAAAAAACAAATTAAGTGTCACTGAGATTAAACGACAGATAACTTGATTGCGGATTTAAACAGGATTAAAGCAACATAGTAAATATTATTGTGGTCTAAAAGACCTGTCATAAAACATAAAGATATTCCAACGAATTACAAATTAGTCATTCTTAAAAAGCGAACGTTTTATAATAACCGCAACATTTTAGTGTCTTACTTCTATAAAATATTATAAATTAAAGTCGCATTTTGTGTCTGTCTGTATGACCGCGTTATTCTTCGAAACTAAGCAACGGATTGTGATGCGGTTTTCATCATCGTCTAAAGAGTTTATTCCGGAAGGTATGTGTACAATAAATTAAATAAAGAAATCTCAATGTTTTATCAATTTACGCAATATTGTCATTGGTCCCTGGCCTTGACATCGACAAATGAACAAACATCAAAGAGTAAAATAAGTATGAATAATATTGTCAAACTTTTTTATTTTTTTATTGCTTGATTTTGAGGCTTTTGGCTACTTTTGTATAAGTGTATTTTTTGTCTTTTTTTTGTTGAGTTTGCGTTTTGTTTCTGCAGAATAAACAATTTCTTCTTTCTATCTTTTTCTTGCCTTTTTTCTAATTTGTAATAAACGAGCAAAGCAGGAGCGGATCGCTAGTCGATACATATAAGTCATTAATGTTAGTCAACCTTATTTAATTAGTCACAAAATTTATGGGCACAGACCTTTCTACGAAACCTGTCTTAATGTGTAGGCGTGAGGCGTGATTTATGACGTCACACGATATTTCTCCAATGGCGTACCTTCTCATTATAATATTAACACTTCTGTTCATAATTCAAATAATAAAGGTCCCAAACGTGTGTATTAATTTAGGATTAATCTCGAGAACTGCTACACAATTTTTCAAATTAGAAATTAATCATGACTGTGTTTTTTTATCTGAAGCCCTCTGATAGCCAGTCTAACCAAGGAGTACCATGTTACACAATATGATTGATTTTGCAGGTTAGTAAGGAGGTCCCATGTAAAATTTTGGTATTCAACTGTATCCGGTTAGACTGAAATCAGAGAAAAGGCTAGGTAGATGACATAAAAAAAGCCGTGTCACCTTTATTTTAATTCAAAATATATCAATCGGTTCTATATTTATAATTTCCTTCTCTGAGAAAAATTGAATTAATTTTCCAACAAACAAAACAAAAAGCTTTTTAACAGTATCAAATAGATTAAGTCAGATTTTCAAACGACTAGACATTGAAGTTGTTCAACATTTTACGGTGGTCTGTAATTAAGAAATCTCCATTTGACCTTTCAATCTGTTAAGATGAATAAACTTTCTTATCTTTAAAAGTTATCATCATAGTATTATCTTTTTTTGCATTCTTTTGTAGATCTTGGTGCAAAGAAACAGAAGACTGCGTACTGGTAAAATAACATATTACTAAGAAAGAAAAATCGACTACTGTACCTATACTATGATGCGGGAAGCAGAACCGGTCGAAGTGGCCGTGCTTGGGGGATGCCTATCCAGCAGTCGACGTCTTTCGGCTGAAATTATGATATATACCATAGTATGTATATCGTTGTGAGGTTTTTGTAAAAAATAACACTTTTGAGCCACGATATCCTACATCAAGACATCCCACTAAAAAGAAAAATAAAAAACAACAAAAAATGGTGTTCGTTTCTACACCATCGAAATCGACCGAACAGTTTCTAAAGACATTAAGAACAAACAAACAAACAATTAAAGACAAACAACTGTGCAATGTAGAAGACATTAGGTAGCAGATAGAAAGATAGCGTGGTATCGAATATCAGATGCTAAGCGTGGCGGGACAGGCAAGCAGCATTCCAACCTGCCGGCTTAATGATGGAGATTTGTATAGAGCTGATAAATGGGTGTGTTGTGTTCGTTAAATTGTTATATTTTTTTGCGTTTGCTTAAATGGTTCCGGCTTGTAAGTTAGGAAATAAAGTGTAGTTTGAAATTGGATTGAGAATATAAACTATAATAAAATGTTTGAATAAAACTAATCACTTTTTCTGCTTCTAGGAGTGCCTTTGGAAAAATTTCCGGTACATAAAACTGAGTTATACTGTATACCTAGTACCTAGTAGTTACATAGTCAAGTACAAGAGACATTACATAATTAAGAAAAACGAGTCGCCAAAATCGGACTACTCTTAAAAGAGATATTCGTGGCCATACAAGAAAAACATAGGTACGTAACTGTATCTAACTGACGCAGATAATAATTTCATCAAAATTTCAAAGGTACCTATCACTCTTTTGTAGGAATACTTAAACCTACCTTATTATCACAAAACCGTATTTATCAGTTGTTTATCCTAAACACCTTATATAAATGACATTTCTGTATAGAGTTTGACATAAAACTGACATTAAACATGCGTTGAACAAGTGTCTAAGTTTTTGTGGTAAGGCCCTTAGGGTTTCCATCTTAGATATAAACAACTCTATACAAATTAAAGGTATCTCTAAACTACTACAGATTATTATATATAGAATTGGAGCGCAAAAGCAGTTTGCTGGCTATTAAACGTGAATGCGATTCAATACAGGCGTGTTACCGGTAACGGCGAGTGTGAGAAGGCCTTATTAGTATTTAATGAAAAAAAAAAATTCTCGGCGACACCTCACCGGTAGCAATTTTATACAAACCAGCTTCAAAGTTTTATCTGAAACAGAACGCAATTACAGTTTGGGACTTATAGTTGATGACTAACAAAATGACTAACCGAAGTTAAAAAATATATATTATGATAAAAATATATAATAACTATTACTATTATCTTTAACTAGGTATTTTGTATCAATGTAACTAAAGATGTTTTTTTTAAAAAACGGCGTTTTTGCATTATTTAACTTGATAGACCTGATGAAATGATAACAAGGGCAATTTACTTTATATATCTAATTTATTTAGAAGATTATAGTATCGGATAATGCTAGCACACTTGACAGATCGAACACAAGCGAATGTTTGATATACAACTATATGTACGATTGAATTAGTGCAGGGTCCATATTTTCATCACTTGATATATATTTGTAATGAAAGAAATGTCAGTTGCTAGATTTTGAAATTGCACCGAAATATGGAATTCACTTTTAAAGGTCTAAAATATCCATGTTAGAAATAATTGCAGTTTCCAACGAAAAGTTCCATACTTGATCCTAAATCAGCAAATTCAGAATATTCTGTAAATAAAAAACCAAGCTAAACTAACGCAGCACATCATTATAAAAATTACAACTACACAACATTTTCCATTCAGAATATTACTACAAAAGCAGTTTCTCGTTTATTAAACAAGAGTAAATTCAATACTTCGAGGTACCGGTAACAGGGTACGTTAGAACTTGTACTCTGACGGTAATGAAGTGGAGTTGACTAGCTGATAATGTAACAAGACATGTGCCTTGATGGGTAATTAGCTCCGAGAGGGAATATAATACATGGAACATGGTACAAGTTTTCAACCGTACTATGCTGTATAGATCATAATTATGTAGTACGAGTACCTATACAAAAGGCGTAGCGGCTTGAATAAAAATAACAACCCTATTTAAATCAGAGTTTTATTTTTGTTTTTTTTCGATAATGCAGTTAGGTAATAGGTAATACGGGCTGGTATCCACAACTCCACGTCAAAGCGCGTATTTTGCGTAGATAATAAAAAAAAGCCTTTAATTCGGACCATTGATCCATATGATGTCAGTAATACACACTACTTAAAAACTAAGTTAGTAACAATTATAATAAAAACAAAAACAGAAATTAGTTCATATACCTACCTGCTTCACTCACCTGACGCACCGGGTACATACACATGTACAATGCAGTTACTAAAATATGAATCCTTCAGTTTTAGATGAACTAAAATATTTTTAAGTACCTAGTTACTAAATTAATGTCTAACTACGAGTATACAAATAAATACAAAAACAAAGGGGCACTCAGTCCGCATCGCTTTCATGCAGAAACGTTCTCAGAAGACTGGCAGCATTGCCACGTTGAATGCCAAAGCTAATTCTTTGTCCAAAGAATGAGCCAACTCTCTGGTCACGTGAAGTGTCGATCAGTCGGAGAGAAATTTACTTAAAAAAGAGACGCGTACTCGGGGCCCATGACCCAAGCGTTTTGACCCCAAACGGCTCAAAACTGTAGTTACCCATAAGGTTTATAAGGTAGGTTTTTTAAGGTATTTGCGCCGCTAGAGCAGCAGGTTTGGTCTCAGCAGACGCAGCAGCGGCGCCAGCACAGCCCGCCGTGCTAGGAACAAGGTATATATAGGTACCTAGAAGTCACCTAAAAGCTTTCCTGAAAGAGAATTGACTATCTATGTAGGATGCTTGCATTTACTGTCGCGTTGAAAATCATTATTAGTCTAGTAGAATATGATTCTTAGCCGTTAAAAATCCTATTAGTACAAACTGCAGTTAAACGATTTTGTTGTAACCTTGCTTTTAAGGTCTTGTTTTCCTTTTACGGTGTTATTACAATTTTAATGTTCTGCACTAAAAACGATTTTTACATCCAAGTCCTAGTAGCTAGTGTCCAGTTCAGCCTTTTATTGCTCAATAATCAAGCTAACAACATGCACCATCTGATACTAAAATAAAACGTAAAATATTATTATCTCTTTAACGTACATTGTCTATTGTATTTCAGTGCTGCAAGGCGCAATGAATTCTAATATATTATGATATTGCCTCCAAGTTACAGCCACTTGGAATCTTACTATTGTCTAAGACGTTCAGTAAGACAACGAACTTATCGGTTTTGTACAAAAGGAATATTAGGCTTCTGTGGTGTAATAGTAAGGATTTGTAGCTTCCTATCATATTATTACTATAAAAATTCGTTCAGTAACATCAATATAACACGTCTGAATCCCCGGTAGGCAGTGTTGTAAAGTACACCCACGTTTCACTAGTTGTTTCACTAGTTGTTTCACTAGTTGGTTATACTGTCAAGTAGCTAAATAACAGCTGCACGGGTCGATCGATCAGGTTAAGCTACGCTTGCCGCGGTCCAGTCCGTGGATGGCTGCTCATCGCTACGAGAAGGGGATTGTACGCGTAACTGAAGGAAATCTACACTGAGCATTGGTTGTATACGAGTTAATGAACATGAGAGAGAAGAGATGTTACTTACTTTCATGAAGTTTAACATCATACAAGAGTGAATGGTTGGTACAGATCTGAAAAGTATCTATTATAGAATCTGTTATTATGTTTACAACCTATTTCAACATTAAAACCTTCTGCAATCCTGCTTCTCATGTAAGTAAGTCCAGGAACCAACTCTAGCGTTTAATAAATGTAAATACAGCTTAGCACGCAACTGGTAAACCAATAAATTCCTATTCAATTAACTTGTTAGTAGTGGCATTATATTATTAGTATATTTGATTTCAGTAGCGTAGGCTGCTGTAGTTATTAGAACATTAAACGTTATATAAATTTTAAGAGACGCTTATTGCTAACGCTGAAACTGCTTTATGGCGCAGCCGACTCATATTTCACGATTTCTCGGCAAATTAAAGTTGTGCTAAATGGTATGGAGTTACTGAAGTGATTTCTTGTAAAATAGTAGAATATTACGTGTTTGAAATAGAAAATAATGTAGAAATTCTACAACAAGGCCACAAAATAAATGATTAAAGTTAATATAATTGTATTAAATTGTCGGATTTTAAGATAATGATAGTCTTCACAACAGATGTGTGCTATCCTAAATAGTTCAGACACGCTAAGGAGTGGACCACCCGTTATAAAGATTTGATTTGAATATCCAGAAAAGAAACTAGCCTAAAGACAATTATTACCGCAAAATGAGAAAAAATTACATGATTGGAGAATCCACATCTGACTTCAAGCTAAAAATAACATTCTAAAAAGACAACAATAACGTACTTGACGTGACGACTGCAGAAAATGATAATATCCGACTAACAACCGATATAAAAACTTTTTATTAGCAGATAAAGAAGTAAACAAGGCTAATACCAAACATAAAAAGCCCAAACAAGATATCACACTAAAATTACCCATGGTTACACAAGTATAAGTAGTCACTTGCACTCTAACATACAGAGAAAGTCAATATAATATTTGTGTTTTGTCGGGAAGAAATATTCAAAAATGATAAGGCTCCTGACAATTTGACTGAACAATATCATTCTATATTATACCTTTTACTTTCAGAAAAGAAAGCAATCTCTCCTGGTTTCAAGATAGAAGTAAAAAAGCTAACAATAAATTCACCTGACGAAGTAACTGCAGAAAATGATGATAATATCATCCAAACAATCGATACATCAAACCTTTTACTAGCAGATTAAAAAACAAACAAGCCTAAAACCGAACATAAAAAGCCCAAACACAGATATCACACTAAGATTACCCCATGTTTACACAAGTATTAGTAGTCACTTGCAGTTCGGCAAACAGAAAGGTGTCAATATAATATTTGTGTTCAATTGGTGGACGATCATCGTGTAAACAAGCTTTGTTATCTTTAGTAATGGTTTTTTTTGCTGGGCGTGACGGAACGTGAAAGTTTTGTGTTGGGACCTCATGTTTGATCATTATAAGGTGTGACATAGAGAATGATGTTTGGATTATGCTGTGTAGTTTAGTATGCGAGATTATCGGATATAGTATTTTTCATACCAGTAAATAGCATAAAGGCGAATCACCTAGCTCAGTATAGTTCTATGCGTGTTTTAGTTACCTAGATGTGATGGTTTCAAAACATTGATGGAAGACATGTTCTCCTCACTTTTACGAAGATCAGTTTTCTGAGGATAATAATAATCACCTATGTTACAAATACGGTCATATACCACATAAAATAAATCATACACTACAAAATATAAAATGGGCGGCCTTATTGCTTTCTGCGATCTTTTCCAGGCAACCTTGGAATGGACAGTGATTTGCCTGGACTTATTATTTGCACTAATAACAGGCCCATTTTATTATGAGCCTGTTATTGGTGCAATATACAATAATACTAAAATAGATCATAGATCATTGTTAGATCATCAGCAATGGAATAACAAGTATCTTCACTGCCGGGATTATGAAGGTACCTACAAATCGCTTGAAATCAATCTTATAAAAGCCACGACGATATCAACATATCCATGCGACATAAATAAATCCTCCAAATCCTTTAGTTCTCCCCAACTTCAATAAAGACAAAATTGTCTTTTCCATTTAGTAAAACATCTCGGAATAAAGCATTGCAAGATAAAATGTGACGTTATTACATTATGAAAACAGTTTAACACTTGGAAATAACTTTAGCATACACTTAAAAGTATTTTAAGAGCCAAACTATAGTGCTTTGTGTTAAAGTTGCGAGAAACTTGCTTTATTAAGTTAGTCTTGAATACTTAGACACAAAGCAGACATCCACGATATAAAGCGGTGGTAGCTAGCTTTACTTGCTTATTTTAAACATTGTTATTTAAAGGAAGTTTAACGTTAACGATTTCATGTTGAATATGTTTAGTTTGATGTGGGTAAGTGAATCAGTAAATTTAATAATCAAACGTCTTGGTACGTCACGATGGTAAGAGACCAGACGGCATGACTTTGTTGCCTTGGAAAGGGCAGGTCTCTGGTGTGGGACCAACAACCTGTGTGGACACCATTGCGCCAACTTATGTAAAGTTCCAAGCAGAGTGGGCTGTGCTGGCGCCGCTGCTGTAATCTGTAAATACTGTAATCATACAGTTTTGAGCCGGGACCTACAAGTTTGGGGTGGAAACGCTCGAGTCATGGGGCCCGAGTGCACTTCTTCTAGCCGACTGGTCGATACTTCACGTGACCAGAGGGCTGGCTCGTTCTTTGGTCAAAGAATTAGCATTGCTATTCAAAGTGGTAATACTGCCAGTCTTCTGGGCACGTCTCCGGATGACAGCGATGCGGATGAGTACTTTGACGCCTAAGTGTCCTTTTGTTTTTGTATATATTAATTGTATATTTATTTAATCATTTAATTAAGTACCTAGTATATAGTTGTGTTAAATATTGTAAACGTACCAAAAATAAATACTATAAATAAATCATCAAAACCTGTAAAGATTGGTTGTCATGTCCGAAAAAGCATCTACGTAAGTGAAAATTAATTGGCATGTACTCAACAAAACTATAAAATGTATCATAAAAGGTTGGAGTACATGCCAACATAGGTACTTTGTCGTCGTTATTATTGGTTTCCCGTAATTATAACTTAACTGTTCCCTTGAACTGAATAACACCATAATTGTGACAAATCATATACCTACGAGCATGTACAAATACGCCATACTAGCCCCAACTGACCTATACCATAAAATTAAAACGCCGAAAAAAATTGAACAAAACAAAATTGTATATCATTATGAGGTCCCATCATATTTACTCGTACCAAGTTTAAGAGACCGCGAGTGACACAGTCGATTCATTGCGTAAACTGGAGCTTTGCCTTAGGCGGCATTCATTAGCCGACCAATTACGTTCTTCAAAATGTCGGATGATTACAGAGAGTCTCCGCCGGAGGCTGGACGTTCAACAGATGCCGTTCGCTCTACGTTTCAACGGTCCTCTCTTGAAACTGAAATTTTGACAGGCTTTTGAAATACGAGCTTGGAACGGGGACACTGAGGACGGATGGGGTGCCGCTAAATAGAGCCTCACCAATTTTGGGCTCTTAGGATATAAATTGTAGTTGTTTTATTCGTAACTCTGGGAAAGGCTTTTCTTCGTAACGTCGCGTCGACAAAATTTAAGAAACTATTGAGTGAATTTTTGCAATCATATCCGTAACAATGTTTTATTGGAAAAAATAAAAGGAAGCTTGTAAGTATTTATTTTTCAGATAATACCGCATTAATTTTGTTTCACTTTGAAATATTTTTTTAAATGAGTTAATTGCTTTGTATTTAAATTAATAACAAAATATTGTGGAATAAATAATTACCTAATTAATTGTGTAATTAATTAATGTGTCCATAATAATTGCGGAAACAATTTGCTTTTAGTTTTAATAACGTTCATTAATTAAAGTTACCAAAACTTTCAAGCACCAAAATTTTGATGATATAACACAAAACGAACTTTCAAACACATTTCAACACAATAGTACATCAAACATAATTAAAACACCAACCAATTAATAATGTAAGACATTACTGTTGAAACGACAAGAGCAAATTAAGAAGCTCGAATGTTTACGAACATCATTGACCCAAAAAGAATTCCCGTCGAAAGGTTGCTCAAACAATTAATAAGAAACGATAATTAATTTTAAATATCCAAATCAGATATACCTTTGTAGTAGCATCGTAATCTTTAATTGAGTGCCTTTGACAGCTCCGCAATTATTTTGACAATCGTCGTTCGTACAGTCACGTGCAAAAATGAATAATATGTGCCTTATAATATTTTTATCTATTATTTTATCCAAAAAAAACTACAGTTACTTTGTAAAATTTTAATGTGATTAAAAATCGATGTTAATGTTGCAGTGTACTTACCTGATTTTCGTGAAAATACTTGAAATACCTACATATGATACAGTCATTATTTAGCCGTAAGACTTCTGGACATGGGCTTCCATTATGCATCGCCACGGTCCTGTACTTTCCGCAAACAGCAGTATTTCGCGACCTTCACCATTTCATCAGTTTAATTATAAGATTTACATACACCCATGGGGGTAGGCAGAAACAACAAAACGCTCTGCCTGCTAGGATCCTTACATAGGAAAAGGAGTACCTTTTGCTTCGTTTGCGTGCATTTGCATGCCAAGCGGTTACGAGTACTACCCAACTGACCTTTCTGAGGAACATCACCAATAACGTCACTATTATGTTCCTCTAGGGCGTCCCGGCGTTTTAACTCACAACTGTTTTGTTAATACTTTTTGTTATTCGCCTTTCATTCATCCTCTCAACATGATCAAACCATTTAAGCATACTCTTGTTGAAAATCAATAAGCGGCGTAGATACATAGCCATGCCTACATCTTTTTGCACGTCACTGTACAAAAGAACCGACCCAATAATTTTGTCATCATCAAGTTGCAATAGTCGGAACGAAATTATGCGTAATAGTTGTAGTTAAATTTAACCTATTACGTAATGAAAGTAAAAGTTTAATGCGCTATTGTGCACGTACAGTCAGTGTTATAAACTACTGAGCCATTAAATAACTCTACATGTAATTACACTTCGTATGGAACGACACGCTTATGAGAGCTTTATGTACCTGCTCATAATGGAAAATGATTATTGTTACTCTGCACCTTGTCGGAATGCTTGAACTCGTCATCAGATTCATTTGGATTTGTGACTTTCATTAGTATCTAGCTGATCCGATAGACATTGTCCTGACCGAATTTCAATCGTTCATATAAAAATCCTATTGCAAAAAAAGAACGTTCACGTATTCCTGAATTTAAAAAAATTCCGTGATTTTTTTCGGAATTTTTCTTTCCCTAAGACTCAGACAATTAGGAACACACTAAAACAAAAGTAGGAAAAACGATCCAGCCTTTCCCAAGTGATGCGCTTACCAAAGAACAGCATTTATTTTTTTATGTTTATAGTTTTTGTCAAAACTATCAGATTGGGAGTTATTTTTTTAAATTGTACGTGTAAAACCTGTTTTCTTTTCAACCATACTGTGTTTGAAAACTCAAACAGAGCTCTCAGCTCAGTCATCATCTGCCTAGCCTTTTCCCAACTATGTTGGGGTCGGCTTCCAGTCTAACCGGATGGAGCTGAATACCAGTATTTTACATGGAGCGACTGCACAACCCAGTAACTGGGTAATACGATACCCCTTGGTAAGACTGGTTGTCAGACTTTCGGGCTTCTGACGACCCGTAACGACTGTCAAAGATCCACAAATGACAGCCGGGACCAACGGCTTAACGTGCTTTCCGAGGCACGGAGGAGTCTCGGTATGTAAAGATGGTCACCCATCCACGGACCAACCCCGGCAAGCGTAGCTTAACCTGATGGATTGACCCGTGCGGCTGTTATTACGTAGCCACGAGCTCCTCAGTTTTCAGCTCAGTCAACATTGAAAAAAACGTGAAGAAATAAAGAAGTCTGTTACACAATCTAAATATTCAGGTGTACAATAATTCAACGTTTACAGTACTACTATAATATACAAACACTAACAAGAAACTCACTCCGATATTCAGTCCAATATTTTCCAACAAGAGTTTGCCAACAAACAACAACTCAAATCAAAATTGAATTAATTAAACTACCATTAAATACATAAATATACTTTCGATTACAGTTTCAAACATAAATAAAGATAGCACCATATTAAACTGTAGTCAAACTGAGAACAAACGAACCATTTTAATCCTAGATTATTTAAGAGGAATCACGAAGCTTAGGTATTTGGATAATCCAAGATTGAAACTGTTATCTGTATAGCAAGCAAGCCACAAAACTAAAATATCTTAGGATTCCAGAAAGTGCAATTTCCTTAAGGCTTGTACGCACGAACGAATAAGAACATGGTGAACACGAACATCGAACAGTTTGTTCGCATGTGTGTACCACTTAACGAACATCAAACACTGTGTTCGTCAAAAATGTTCGTGGCTAAAAGAGAGCGGGGTGGTTGAGCAAAAAACAAGTCGAACTGTGTTCGTATGGTGTTCATGTTCACTTTGCTAATTTACGTCCACACGTACGTACCAAATGTGCCGTGTTCAATGTTCGTGTTCACCATGTTTTATTCGTTCGTGCATACACGCCTTTAGCACTCTAATAGGATATTTGATCCGAAACGAGACATGAAACCGTGGGTGTTCCCATGTTCTATATCTAATATAGTATTTATGAAGTCAATATAAGACTTTTACTACAACATACAGCTATTGTACATTACCATATTTAGGAAAATCTAATTTAATATAATTGTATGAACATAATGAGTTTGTTTTCCGTAATTTTGTTTGAACTAGGAAATGAAAAGACGGGCTCTGTATAATGCTAATAATAGGCTATTTCGTCCAAAGTAGTAATTGAAAATCTATTAAAATGAGCAGTGATTTTATATTATAGTTAGATAATGGTAAAA
The DNA here is from genome assembly GCA_947522985.1 of Lithophane socia. Classification (NCBI taxonomy): domain Eukaryota; kingdom Metazoa; phylum Arthropoda; class Insecta; order Lepidoptera; family Noctuidae; genus Lithophane; species Lithophane socia. The sequence goes on along the minus strand of OX383262.1, from coordinate 12,156,757 downwards.
TTTAGTCATTTTATGACCATGGAAATTGTTTAGAGTAGCATGATTGCTTTTGAACGGTTATGTTAAATCTATGACTTTATGAACCTCTGAGAACTTTGAATGTTTGTAGGAAAATATTTGAACTACTTTAATGGGAAACTGCTACTGCTGCGTATTAAATACTAGAGAAATTCAAGACCAGTTAAATGATCGTCGTCCATTAAGTTACGAATTTAATCTCAATTAAAAGTTAACTTAACTAGAAAATTGCTAGCTTTAGAGCTAGTAAATAAACTTGAAACTAATTGCTAAAGGATGATTATAAAGGGTCATAAAGTAGGTTTTCAAATATGAATTAATATACCTTTTTCAAAACTAATTTTGACAGCTGTCAGTTGAAGGGTAAAGCTGACGAGTTTGAATGCATTATTAAAACTTTTTGCTTTTGATAGCCCAATTCTTGAGGAAGGCTATTAGACTATTTAACATCACCCTAGGAGCCCAGCAATAAGAAAAAAAGTAAGAAAGAACGCTAAGCGAAAACAAAGTAATATCGCGGGCAGGCAAGCCGATGCGACGCGCCTGGTCGAAGGAACAATAAATTTCAGAATCTAGTAATAAAATAATAGGTTTAATAATCATGGCAGTGACTGCAACTTATGGTTGCAGAAATATTATCTACCCAAATGTTGTTTGTATGAGACCATATCGTGTGTGAGACTATGTTTAAACTGTGAGCAAAAGACAACAATGAAACGCCAAAAAGGCGTCTTTGTGTAATCAATACTTTAACCGCAAGCTTCTTTAAATCACTCAATCTGTATTAGTCATCTCAAAAGGTTATAACATCATTATAATAAATATCAAAAGTTTCCCCGAAGTCATAATTCCCTATGACAATATACAAACCGCAAGCCGCTTATAAATCGTTCAATTTAAATTAATCATAGTGAAAGTAGGTAGTATCACAAACTTAAACAGTTTCTCGTTTGTCATCTACACTAAGTGAATCAGCATTAAGTGAGTCAGGGGACTTAATTTTTGCAATAAAATTCATCAAAATGTCCCGTTGAAGTGTCATTTTCCCACAATTTTGTGAAACCTCAATTTTGTGAAACTGGACGTGGCCTCATGGATATTTTCGGTCGTTATTACATGCCGCAACGTTACAAAGCTTAAGACATTTGTGAGGACATAAAGGCACTACCAAATGGTTGTGGACGGCTTTTAAGTTTGGTGTAAGTTAGGCAATAATAGCGTTTTTAGATCGTATTTCATTTTATGTGCTTTGTGTAAGATAGAGATTGTTTATAATAAAGTTATAAATTATGTCGAATACTTACGCATATTATTGCAGTGGCAGAGTATCATAGCATAGTTTGTTATCCTTGTACAAAGAGAAAAAAGCACGTCTTCATGCAAATCAATTATTTTTCTTCATCAACCGCAAAAAGAAAAGCAATGTATCACTTGCATTATCAAATACGCTGTTATTTAACCTCTCCAAGCCATCAAATCCAAAGTTTACTTCAGCCACTGTTTCGAATCGCTCGCTCCGCTCACTTGGCACGGCCGCTTAGCTTGCTTGGCTCACTCGCTCAGCTCTTATTACTTACTCCTAGATACAAGTGGCAATAAAGAGGTGGACAGCCTGCAGCTATTGTTAATCTCGGCCACGGAACAGGTTCGAAGAGAGAAATATAAAGACTGGAGATAAGAACATCATGTGAATGTTTTTTGATTGCAGTCGTTAACTTTGTTTATATGGTTGCGTTAAAACTTTTGTTTTAAAGTGACGTTCCATTTTAATGTTGACATTGCAGTTGTCTTGGTCACGCGTTTTGACTATTTTTGGAATGGGTCATTCATTTTATGACATTTTTAATTTTCATGTTGACCAAGTCCCAGTGTTAAGTATATAAAATAATCAGAATACAATATAGAAAGCTTTAAAATGAGTTGACAAAGTTGAGTTGATATATAAAGCCTTGAAATCCAATTCAGAAGGAGAGACAGTAACAAAAGACAAAGTAGGAAGTCTGTCACAAATAGTTCCAATTAATGTACACCCATTATAAGTCCAAAAAAGTGTCCTTCCAGGCTACAATGTTAACAAAACGTCGGCGAAGTACAAATCAGACTTATTTGCTTACAATTCATAACTCAGGCTGCCTGACAAATTCATATAACGTCGTTTAAACTTAAAGCAAGCCCAACTTGGCTTAAGTAATCAATGAAAAGTTCCGCGTAATGGGCATCCAAGTTATGAACGATTTGCATAACATTTGCTTTTATTCGTTTTCTTAGTTCTTGTTTTGATTTTGTCTTTAATTTAAAGTATTGAATGCGATTATTGCTGAGACTGTAAACTTAACTTTGTATTTCAAATAGCTTTTGTAATATTTTATTAAGCATTTTGCATTTATTAACTGAACTTACTATAAAGCCTGTATTATGTATTTTTTTTTAATTACCTTTATTTTCACCGTAAAAAGCAATCACTTAAACTATTCGAGCCTTGGAGTCGCCAGCACCCCACTTCATCTCGCTCTCACTCAGTCCGTGAGTGGGAACTAGGTTTCCAATTTTTTATTCCATAACCGAACGTCCAATTTAGCAATAAAAAAAACGTACTTAATCTGACATCTATTGAAGCATTAAAACCTTTTAAGCATGTTATTACAATAGACAGATCCAGTTGACACGATTACCTTCGGAACAACATTTCAATACGTACGACTATTTATGCAAATATGTGATACTCGTAGTGTAACAAAATGTCAACCGTAACGTAACATCTACTTGTATCTAATACCTTTGAAAGTATTCCATGTTGCAATAATGCTCTAATAAAAAAATATATGTCCCGAAGCCAATTATTATTTGCGCAACGATCAGGATCTGATAGCGAATTTCGATCACAGTAGATAAGTTGGACTAATTATTGATAGAATTCTGTCTCTGATTGACAAGAATATCAATTATCGTCGGTTTGTTAATACAGAGCACCTTATCGATGTAGCAAGTTATGAAACGATTATGGACATAAATTCATGTATCGATATGATCAAAGAAGTAATAATTCATCTGTAAAGGTTTTTAATGAAAGCGATTATTTTAGCTCAAATATTTGCTTTCATGAGAATGACAAAAAAATTGTATTTAACAACATAGAAGTATTTTTAGGACAACACGGTAAGTAGCTTAATAAATCCTCAAAATAAACATAAGCTAAATATTATTAAATAAAATCTAAAAACAGCTTCCTAAATTGGAATTCAAAAGCTTTGATCTCCTAGTTACGTAAAGCCATCTTCAATGAATAAATAATTTCGGGGCAAAGTAACAAAATTTAGCGCGAGTCAAAATTCTCCATAACAAAAGGGCAACATTTATAGTATAACTTGTTGCTTCCTTTCATATTACGATGTTTTGCGTTGCCGGGGTCTTCTAATCAGCTTCCGAATCTTTAAGGAGTTAGATTGAGTTATAAGTTTGTCGAAGAATCGTCCGCTCTGGATTTGAGAGGAGTAACGGTGTTTGTTTTCGTGTTAAAAGGAACGTTTTAAAGTTTTCTTGTGTTTGCTACGTTTGAAATGTAATGATAAGGAGTTTGATGTTTGTCAATATTTTCTTCTCTGTCCTTTTTCCATCAGGAGTAAAGAGTAAGTTGAGAGGCACTGAGGCCGAAGCTGTAGAATTATGGATAAGTATTGCATTTTTTTTTTGTATTCCCTGGTAAGGATCAATCAATCGATCAATCAACTCAGCCTATCACAGTCCACTGCTGGATATAGGCCTCTCCCAGGCTGCGCCACAACACACTGTCCTCCGCCTTTCGCATCCAGTCTGTCCCAGCCAACTTTTTAAGGTCGTCGCCGTCGGTCCGTCTAGCTGGGGGGCGTCCCACACTACGCATTTCTACTGGTAAGGATAACATCATTTAATTACCAGCTGTTTTTTTTTACATACTTACGTAGTTGTACCAGAAAATAACGTCTTCTTCCGATAACTTATTTTTATAGCAGTAAATACATTCTAAACATTTCGCACCAAGATTGTTCGTTGATGGCATGTTCATCTGAGATGTTCAATCAGTGAATGTGAACCGACTGTTACGTGTTCTTAATGTAATCATTACCTCTCTATCTTCAGAATCAATATAGAAGCAAAAAGACTAATTGACAATACACAATGGAATCCCGCTATTGCGATGGAATGCATGTGAAGTATTACGGAAGAACTCCACACTTTCATACATATACCATTTACCATGGTTGTTTCCACGCACTATTGTAACGGCACGCCTTGCACACGATATTGCTCTTTCATTAATTATAACTTTTAATTAATCACATCAAATAATACCTCAGTTGGGACCGGCCGGTAATAAATGAGCTTTTTATTTGATCATTGCTTCATTTCATATCGCGTACATATTTTACGCATTATTTATTACATTTTTTTATGAAAGCTAATTGAATTATCTTATTAGTGAATTTAATTTGATCAACGTTCCTAATTTTAAGCCTGCAGCTTGAATTTTGGTAATTTTTTAATGATCCACGTTTCGATAAACGGTTTGCAATGTTGCAGTCTGTTATTACCGCATTTACACCTGCAAATATGTTAAACATTTCGTGGAGAAAATCAGGTCAGTCATTGTAAAGTTTGCAATGACTGACTTATTGTTAAAATTGGAGCCAATTTCTCTACACTTGTTCTTTCTTTTACTCAATTTAAGTAAAAGTTTGTTCCTTTACATTTTAGTATTGTACTTAACCATATTGACCGAGTGTAACACGAACGACCTAGTTACCATAAGTACCTAATAAAAGTATTAACTATGTAGGTTTTATAGTGGAAATACTATAGCTAAGGATTTTGATATTCTAATAAAACTTCTTGTAAGATATAATCTTAATATAATTCTGCTTGAGCGTAGTACGTAATGAATGTGTATATCTTATTTGTCCACCTCTATAAAGTAAGTAACAAAGTCGCAATCTGCGTCTGTCGTCCGTCCGCTTGTTCAAGACTGAAAAATGACTTGATAGATTTGATGTTTTTCTCAATAAAATAGTCATCAATTCTTAAAGAAGATTGCTTGCCTGCCACGCCGAGCGCTGGCCGCAGGGTGCGCTCGGCGTGGCAACACGTCGTGTTCGGGTTCGCGACTGGTCAATCGTCATCCTGAGGATGCCTCGTCGAGAGGTGAAACACGTGTCCATTTCTTACAGGGTTTTTTTATGACTCTTGAGGAATAGTTTAGCGGAATAGGTTACTGAATATATCTACGTCTATTGTATTACTATATAGAAATTAAGAGCACACATTTCCAACCACAATCTTCAGCTATATCTACTAAGTACGTCCTTTGTCTGACAGTCGTGTTGTCCTGCAATTTATGGATTAGCCCCTTTGTTCGCTGTCCGTAATGTATTGACATTCGATTGAAGATAGAGCGTGGTTGTAATGAATGGTCATCTAGTACAGGTACAATGTCAATAACAATTAATGCTTGAGCATTTGCATGGTGGCCCAGTGGTAACGGCCGCAACTTACGAGTTGTAGATCGTAGGTTCGAAATCTGACAGGCGCTTTACTTTGTGTAAATTGTTTCATCACCAGTGCTCTCAGATCGGTGAAGGAAAACATCGTGAGGAAACCGGCATGTCCTAGAACCAATAATTCGAAGACATGTGACATCTACCAACCCGCACTGGGCCCGCGTGGTGGATTACGGCCCACCCTCTCTCACAGAGAGGAGGCTCGTGTTCCAGCAGGATATTATAGGCTGATTATGCATTTACGTTTTTGATGTTTGTTTGTTATATGGTTTTGGTAATTATATAATTTCACGAATCACCAAGGCCATTTGCTTTGGTGATTCGTGTAATAAGAACTTTGCTAATTACTGGTATGTACTAGATTAGCATATTGGATATTTTAATTTTATATATGAATTATTGAATTTTAATTAATTCGTTTTCACCAATTTGTCGATACACAATAGTTATACTACTTTTAATTCTTACTACAATAATTTCTATTAGGTACTACTACTACTGATTATTTGTGGGCATAAATAATCCTAAGAAAGTACGGTTTCACTGATGTAGGTACTTAATCAGATGAAAATATCAGGTTTTACGTGATCGTTTACGTTTGCATATTTTTATACAACTCATATAGGATAATTTGTATAACCTACTTAAGTAAAAGCACTCAATTTATACCACCCATCGAATAATGCTGATTGAAAATCGTTCTGTACATTATCTCTTCTGTCTGCTCGTAACATAAACATTCTAACACGACAAATCTTTCACACCTAACAAATGAGAATGACCAAAAATCAATTTCCGTCCTATTTCGGTATCAAAATTATGCGCTTAGCCGTTACCGTGTGACCATTACAAGAAAGCTCATAGCATACAACGTACGTCCCACACAGCCGGGATTTACAAAGCATCTGATATTTTCAAAACTAAAATGTCTTCCGCTTGCGAGCCCTCGATTTATAGCATTGTTGGCCACGACTCGAATAAGAGCTTGTACGACAGTTATCGCGAAGCAATGCCTCGAACTGTGCTTAGCATTGTTAGCTTAACCTACTCAAATTTATGTGGTGTAGCCTTTAAATACTTGTATTACAATTTACAATACAGAAACGGCTTTGAATAGATTGGATTTAGGATTATTATATTGAAAGGGTTCGGTACTGGATTTACTTACATTGTAGGGGATAAGTTTGAATTTTCTGAAATGGTTTATGCTCACAATTAGTTTTAGTATTGTTGTTAGATGTAACTAGATTAAAGAAACATTGCTTTAAATGCAACAATAATGATATAATTTAAAACGTATGAGTCCAATTGACCCGCCAACGGTCCACGCCAAGAACGTTACAGATGCTTTTGCTGTTTGGAACCTTTGACGAATAGAAATCAAGTCAATACTTACGTAGTGTAAACTACTTGATTTCTATTCGTCGTATTCGTTGACGGAATCACTTCCTTCAAACCAGAACACGGGAAAGACGATGGCAAGAATAGAATTGACACATACCCAATTCAGTCATACATCCATATATAGGGTGTCCCTGGAAGTATGGATCAAGTCGAATAGGGGCGTGGACAAGGTCATTTCCAAACTTTGTAACCATGAGATTTTTTTTTCGCTAGTGAAACTTTTCCCCATGAAAATCGCTCGAAAATTTGAGTATTTTTGCCAGATCAAAGCTTTTGCAGTAAATGATTTTTCTTATTGAATACAAATGTTTCTAGCTGTGTAAAAGTATTACCACAGGAAGGGGGATACCTCTACAAAATCCTAAAAAATAAATAAATTGATAGCCCTGATAAGAAAATTGGTCATAACTTTTGAACCGTCAAAAATTAGGTACACCAACTTTCTCAGGGTTAAAAAAATTGGAAATGACCTTGCCCATGCAAGATATTCCATTTGATCCATACTTCCAGGGACCCCCTGTAGAAAATGACTTCGGCCCGATCAAAGACTCAAGAATGCGATTAAAACTGTTTCAACACGGTTTTTAACATTTAATACGAAATATGAATCACCTACATCCTTCATAACTAGACCATCAACTTTTTGCTGCTATAGAAATAAGCCTGATCTTATAAGAGTTCTAGGAAATATTATACATATTGTAACCAACAAATTGCTCTGACTAATATTCAGATGTGTTCCTCTGATATAATTTGGAAATGCCTCGCAACAAACGTAGGATAGAAACACTTATATTAATTACCCATAATGCAAGCAAATTACATCCGTTTGCTGCTTAGAGCATGTTGTGGACAGGATAAGGAGTGTTAACTTGGTAAACAGTATATTACCTATCTGGAAATGAAACATTACCTGTAATAATGATTACTTTAACATCAAGGTGTAAAGAAAATAATAATTATTAATTCTGGGCAAGTTACAAGATGAGTTATTGTAATGTGTGAGTTAAGAGAGTATAATGTATACCTATTTAATTAATAAACGAGGTTACAGAATTGCAAAATCTAAAGTTGATAAAATACAAATACAAGTAATGACTTTTCATTGGTCGATAGGGCTCGTATGCGGGGTGTGGGAATAAGGCCCGCATGCAGGGAACCGTTTTCATTTGTGGATACGGCCCGCATGCGGGGTGGTGGAGATTTCTATGAAGCATGCCATAGGGCCCGTATTCGGGGAACCGTTTTCATTAGTAGACAGAGAACGATTGCAGTATACGGAGAACCTGCACCGCACGTTTGGCAGTCACTTTGAAGGCTCATTTTCATTGAGTGTGAGTCTTCGCACACTTTTTACCGACCGTGTAACTGACTTATGACTTTCATTAGTCATAACCCCACCTGCGGGGAGTCCCCGCATGCTATATATCGACTAATAAACTACTTAATTATTTATTAATGCTAACTTACTTAATTATTAATGCTAATCAAAAGTGAACGATACTCCAAATGGCTATCCACGCTTAAAATTCCGAGATTCACCCATAAAAAACTCGAAGACCAACAACTATTTTGATGTTTAATTGTTTTCATTTTCTTTTCACACAGTTGGTGGGCAAAGTAAAGATCCATAATTACACAGAGCCTCCACCAAATATGTAATTATTTCATCAGCCTACGACTCGAGGACGGTAAGCAAGACTATTATGTCAGTCCGTTTTATTTTTAAGGTCGGATTCGATTGCGACTGTCTTGAAATGTACGAGTAATTATAATATCTGTGACAGGTTTGCTTCGCCTAGAGGTGAAATGTAATAGTGTATGATTAAAATTCAAATTTAAGGCTCGCTGTCACTGTTGTGTGACAAATTGCTGTGGAATTTTATACTTGGAACAAGTTGTGGAGTAAGTGCAGGCCGACATAAACGCGTTGCTAAAGTGTCTGTTCCAAAGTAATTGTTTTGGTGTCAGATACTGGTATTTTTATAAGGAATGTGTGACGGGTTGTTGCTTGTTATGTGCCGGTCGTAAACGGTGCAATATTGTCTTTCACTGTCGTGGTCTCGGTATGCGAAATATTGCTGGGCCTGTCGCGTGTAAGATTTCTTTTCTGTCTTCAGAAATGAAAAATGTTTAACGACAGGAAATATGGAGTTTGATCAAGCGGAACGTTTGTGATATCCATATCTTTATACTAGCTTAGCGAAATATTCTCTTGCTTCTAAGGCAAAAAACCTCAGTATATTTCTACATCAAAATTGACTAGCATACACTAGATACGTAAGTTAGTAGTCAGATAGGTAGTTTCAGACCTTATGAATTGTTAAAATAGAACAGAAATATGGAATTATGTCAACCCTATTCCCAATTTGCAATTGCAAAATTATCCTAGATTAAAGTTTTCATAGAAATATGTTTTCTAGCTAAATTATTTTCATTACTAACATAAACGTTGTAACCACGCGACGTATCAGCGTCTTATCTTTCCACGAAAGTAGTTGAGTTGATGAAGAAAAACCAGTTACTGGAGTACTTGTAGTAGGTACTAGTTACCTTCCGTTACTTAGACATTGGTTGGTACAACAATATTCAAAGAACACAGAACATAGCCTTGTATGAACCTCATACATTATTTTGGTTCAATTGCATACATTGTTATTTGTTTGTTCGAAAACAATAGAATTTGTGGATTGATCAAGGCTTTTGTCCTAGCTCGAAATGAGACTGGTAAAGTTGATTAAAGTGATAGATTTAAGTGTCCTCATAAAATCAATTCAGCAGCAGGATTATAAACTGTGTATTTCGTGTAAGTTATTAGATCGCTAAGCTACTATTATACTGAACCGACAGTATGACAGTAATAATATCGCGATTGTCAAGTGCGTTGACCTAGATGGGATCCGGATGCAGGTACTGTAATCGACATCTATACTCTGTATCTACGTAATCATACTTACAGTATAAATGGTCATTTCAATAAACTTTAAGTTTGTCATTTCATAAAATCATTTTAAAATTACGAAGTTTCCACAAGAAAAATGTGTACCAGAAGCACATTCTATTGCCCCTAACAACCAAAAACAAATGCTAATCGGAAACTTAATTGGACCCAAACTTACATAACAACAATGGAATCCGTTGTGCAATGCAATCTTGATAACGACAAACAAATAGACCGAGTGAGATACGACAAAAGCCGAACCGAAGATTTTATCAACCACCCCAAGTAGCGACCAGTAATTAGGAACAAAATTCAACATCTTTATCTTGACGATCGAATGCAAACCTTGGATATTATAGGCTCATTAAAATTATATCAGTTCTTATTAGAAAGCAAGGTCGTTGTTTTGTTGCTGGCAGTTCGACGATGGTTGGTAGAGCTTTTGATATGGAGCAACGACGATAAAATGAACGTTTCGTATTTGTTGTAGATTTCATCACTGTCCTCACTGAATAATGATATTATCCTGATTTAACTTTGCAGTATTAGATATTATTATAGATTTACTACCCTTTATTAAATTCAGATGTAAATTTAATAATGATATTATCCTGATTTAACTTAGCAGTATTAGATATCATTATAGATTTACTACCCTTTATTAAATTCAGATGTTCATTTGAGCAGGGACTTAATAATACTACTGTTTTTACGTAAATCTTTTTTTTACTTTAATTGCCAGTGCTGTTTAATTAGCATTAATGATGAATCGTCACAGCAATTGCGAAATTTTTTTGGACTACAAATCTCTGCCTATTTCTACGACGTATACAGGTGTGTTGATATGTTATCATTCTGTATACTTACTCCATTTTCTTTTTGAACGATCCGTGTTATCCCTTAACCGACAATAGGTACCACCTCGCAAAACACAGCCAAAATCCAATAGACAGCTGTAACACAAACTCACACATTTTAAGTTAGCGTTACACCAAAAGCATTCTAGTAACATCCTCGCTGAACTGGCGAATTGCAGCAAGACAAATGTGAGATACCGGCTTCTAGGCTTGTACCGGTAACCGCCCCAGTTCTCAGGCTTTGTCGTCGAGCTCCTTTGTGACTTGACTCTATCTGGATCACGGAGCTACCGCCACTTATGCGTAACTTACGGGATGCAGCGGTTTTGGTTTGGACTTGTTTTCTTGCGAATTTTGAGGAAAAATGTTTAGAATTTAAGTTCGTTTGAATGAATTCGCGGATTTATTTTCTTGTTTTTATTTACTGGTTTATAAGAAGAATCTTACAAAAATTTCACAACGGAGCATTCCTTTAGAACTTGGTCTGCTTTTGTTCTTGTGACGTCATCATGTGATTTTAGTTCCAGCCCATGGTGATTTTGTTCAAACAAAAAAGGGCACTAGATTTCCTAATCTTCTATTCAATTGGCCTATCGTTATTCATCCATAAGAATAAATTGTCAGTATCAACAACAATAATCGAGTCGTCAGGAGTTACCATCATAAATCCATAATGGTTCTTACAATCTTCCATACAATAGTGTGACAAGCAACATTATACTCTAAAAAAAATCTCGAATAATATACCAATTACGCTTTATCATCCTTACTAATGTTATAAATGGAAAATTGAGTTTTTTTGTTTATTTGTTATGCTTTATCATGCTAAAACGGCTGAACGGATTTGGATGAATTTTGGCACATGGGTAGACCATGATCTGGAGAAGGACAAAGGCTACGTTTCATCCCGGATCACAGATGAAGTCGTGGGCAACAGTTAGTCATTAATAATTTAATGAAAGCTCAAATGTATGTCACGAGTCTCGCAAATATAAATGCATATTTCAAAACGTCATAGAAACAATGACACTACCTAATTAAGTTTGTCTAAAACGTATTAATAAACTGTTTAGTGTAGGAAGCGGTTTTGTTTCAACCTATGAATAATTAGCCTGATATTTCATAATAGCCTGGCTAAATGGATCAGAATGCATTAACTTGAAACTAGGAACGATATAATTATTTGTTTTACAGATTAAAGTATTGGGATTGGGAACCATGAATGTGTCTTAAGTAAGATTCTATACGGACTTAAATAATTCTCTGACCTCAATTTTAACTTCAGAAGATGTCTCTCTTAACTTACTTATATTATTATACAGTCAACATCATCATCATTTCAGCTGAAAGACGGCCACTGCTGGACATCGGCTTTTCCCAAGTATACCACTTCCATCGGTTCTGTGCTTCTCGCGTCCAGCGGACATCTTCAGTTAATCTTGTCAACTTCAGATATTAAAGCGAAAACGAATCTGCATTTAATAGTGCTGTCAAAAGCTGCTTTTCTACGAATCCGATAATGAAAAGTTGATCAGTGTGACAGATAGAACTTCCTTTAAATACTCATCATCATCACCCTATAGCAGACACAGCTGAACATAGGCTTCTCCAATCGCACGCCATTTAACTCAATCCACGGCTACTTCTCCAGCTGCTGGCAGACGCCTGCAAATATCGTTGGTCCTTAAACATTCCAAATGACTAAATCAACTCAAGGAGACAAAGAAAGTTTTGTCCCATTTACCTCGTAAGAAATGTGTGGCCCACTTGAAAGTCTCTGAACCGCCTCCAAACCCAAGTGGGAAGATGCAACTATAACCTCGCAAAGTGGAGCTATCTGAACGGTAGAGTGTGGATGTGGAGCTGTGGAGCAAACTAACATTCGGCCTTATGAGCCCCAAAAAATGCAGCCTCTACCACCGACGATGCCGTGGTAGTGGCGAAGTTTTGGGTCAATAAAATTGTATACACTGTCGTGTTATTGACACGACGCGATGAGGAAAATAGGCAAAAATGATAGGCCCTTGATCCTGAACCACAAGGTCCAATAAAACAAGGTCCATTTACACGGGTTGTTGCTCTTCTTAGATATAAATAGGCGTATGATCAGTTACTTTATACATGACATAGCACTTTCTCACACACACAAATCGATCATGCCTCACCTTCAAAGGGTCAAAGATTACAAAAATAGAATGGTTTCCATTAAACTTCCTACGTAACTTGAATCTCATATTTTTACGAATTTTAGTGTTTTTATTTATGTTCAAGAGAATTTTAACTCCTGCCCTAAGATTGACAGTGAATGGACAAACCACCTGACAAAGCAACTAAGATAACCGGAATGCTGAGAGCCGTGAAGCAACTTGACTGCAGCATTGCTGTCCACCAAGTAAAGATAGGCAGGGTTGATGGATTGATTGATATTGACACCAGCCATCAATATGACACAGACATTGGTACCTAATTTAAATACAATACAAGGATTACTGCTGTAGGTGACATTAAAAACCGCAATGCATTTTGTCATGACATAAAATTACCGTGCAAAATTAATTCAGATCTGCCACAGAAAGTAAAATAGCAGGTATTCCATTAAAAGAAAAAGGAAAAAAAAAAAGCGAGTAAACAATCTATCATTCCATGAATATTATTATATTCGTTCAACACTTAGGCAGGTACAGCACTCGAGGCGTTAAATTTATAAAATCTTTAACGGCAATATTGGAATTCGCGGTTCAATTTATGCGAAGCTTGCATGACGGGAATCGTAATGAAGTGAGAGCGTTAAAATGCACATTTTTCAATAATTCCATTATGAGGGCGCGAAGTGGTCGGAAATCATTGATTTATTGATACCGAACACCTTCGGAATATTATTTTCTTTCATTCAGTTGACGCTCGCTGTTGCGGCCATGTTAATTTGACAAAGTAATACGTGTTGCGTTTATTTTTGGAAGACATTAAGTTAAGTGACTGGTTTAAAAACAAAAGAGTGTTGGGACATGTTGGCAGCTTTTCAGTAAGGTTTATGGTCGTGGTTATAAACTGCGAGGTTGCCTGTCCAATATTACTGAATAATGTGAATAAGATGTAATGCAAACACAAGTAAAATATCATAATCGCACGTGAGTAATAGAACTGTCGGCAGCTTTTTTGTCCTAGATAATAATGTAGTAATTTTACTAGTTCTAATTGGTCTAATAGAAAAAAAATAGTCAAGATAATTCTATATTTTGAGTAAAATTAACAAAAATAGTACAAGAATTTCACACACAACTACACGTTAGTAATTTTGAAACAATAAAACTGTCGAAACAACCTCAAAACAAAGACATTACAAGTATAATTCACAACATTAAACGCGATCCCACAGCGCAACTCGAATAAGTCAGAAACTTGCATATTTTAAATGCACCTAGATTACCTAGGTACGCTAGTTTACAAATATGTGGCAACGCTGCAATCTAGTGCAATTAAAACTTTACTAGAGTTTGTATATGAGTGCACCTTTCGCCCAAAATTTGCCAAGTTGGCCGAGTTTGACCAAGTTTGTTTGGCGTTTATCACAATAGAGCGCGGAAGTTTCTCGCTTGGGGACGTCGGTGGAGCGACTCAATATTGTTTGGAACTTCAAGAAATATTGTGTCATAGGTATTACGTACGGAGCTGGGTACGATCAACTTTATGGGCCGTTGGAGAGAAATTAAAAAATGATACGGTGAACGATGGTTTCATATAAAATGAAATTTTATGTTGAAACTTATATTAGTTGCAATTCAAAATGTTTAAATACTCTCAAATAGTTTATAATCAATACATACATACATAAACTCACGCTTTCTTCCTATGGGGGTAGGCAGAAACTACAGAACGCCACCTGCTACGATCCTTACATACTTAAAGTCAATGTAGTAAATAACGTAGAACCAATTATTATCGAAGCTATTCCATTTAACAAAACAGTATCTTCAATATCTAACTATCTTAAATTACCCTTCTCAATTCACTGTCTCCACAGAACAATAAATAATAACTGAATGCATACTTAACAAACTAGTATCGTTAACTAAATTACAAAGCCAATTAATAGGGACTCGAACTCCCAAAGTTCTTTAGTGTTAAAGTACGAACTTAATAATGCACTTACAATAAACTACTTAGAATATACTCTCCATTTGGTAAAGTTCTTCAAGGCTCTTGAGGGACCCAAAGAGTGCTTCAATATTGGCTTTAAAGTTTATAAAATATTATCTTCATATATTGTCTAGTCTTGCACCGCGTGCGTCCCTACTTTGAGAATTTATATCAGCTGGCGTATCCTGAATTATAAGAACAAGTATCTATTATTACGTGTCGTAAATATTCATGGCATATTCTTGATGTTGCACACGGTGTTAGTCTGGGCATTAAATGAAAACTTTAAAGATTGGGTGAGTGGCTAAATCCGTTTAAGTCAAGTCAGAGGCCCATGGGCGGCATAAAAACTGACACCAGGACCACACGAAAAAGAAAGAATACCGTAAGGTCGTACCGTACGGTCGTACGTTACGTTTAAGAAAATTTTTGAAAAGTACCATTGCGTCAATAGTTAGGTATTACCATTGACTGGTGACATTAGAAAGATCTATTTGAATTTTATGAGAAAACAAAATATTATATTGCAATCGATATGCGGGTATTCAGCTGTATCCGGTTAGACTGGAAGCCGACCCCAAATTGGTTGGGAAAAGGCTAGGCAGATGATAAATCGATATACGGGTAAAACTTTAATAAGTTTACACAATTCACAAATTTTCAGCAGCGTATCTTCCAGTTCCAGCAGTATTTGTTAGATTAGGTAAATACCAAACAGAAAAAAAATACATAATAGCTGTATTTAGCTGACATACTTTAATTTACGAAAAAATAACGGGTGTAAAAAGACGCTTAACGAAGCCAAAAGTCACTTGTTACTCCCGTCATTGTGATCATTTTTTGTTCCTGACCATACCTGGTTACGGAAATATTGAACGCCAAACTTCCAACTTTTTCAGACGTATTTTAAAGAAAGCAAGTTTTAAATGTTACATTTTAATTTTAAATACCCACGAACCCTGAACCGTTGCATGCACCCATAAACATATTACTTTGCGCACTACCGTAAACAGCGATTTTCTCACCAAAAATAAAAGTCGTTTCCCAGCAATTATTTTTGTGCAATGTTACTTAATTTCATGTACAGAATGCGTAGTTGACGGCTATGTGATTGGTCTTCTTACACCCTGTATATGAAAGTATGTGGGACTTTGGTCATAGAATTGTTACCATGTAATACACGAACCGATAGACAACCTGCAGTCCAAGGCGAAACCCCTACAGCTAAACACACAAACTGTTCTCCGAAACTTCGACTAAACTCTAATCTCAGTTCGTAACTAGTTTGACATCTAATCAAATATACTGCGGTATTAAGCAATACGATTGTCAATGATAATGATTAACCTTTAGATCAGAATCTTGAGGTTTTCGAACAATTCCTTGAAAACGTTAAGATGTTTCGATAAAGTCGTCGAACAACACGGAGCGTGAATATCTGACATCTATTGAATTTGTATTGTCGTAACTTTGTGGTAAGCGAAATAACGTAAGTCTGAATGTACTAATATTGCTGCAACCATCCTTAAGAGAAAGAGGAATTGAAGTAAAGGCTTCAATAGTTGCTTTACTTATAGGTAAGTACCGATTATTATTATGCATATAAATATAGAGAGATGCGTTGGTACTGTTGCATTCACAAAAATGATGAAAATAAGAATAATTTTAATAAAATTGTTATTTGTTGACACGAGAAAAAGTAAGGTTGCATAACCTCATAATATCCTGCCGGTATATTATAGATTTGATATAGATAATGATTTATTACTTATACTTTTTGACTTGGGGATAACGCGTTACTCTGTAACTGGGTTGGAAATCAGTTAGGCAGTTCATGTGAAATTCTGGTATTCAGCTGCATCTGGTTAGACCAGAAACCGACCATAACACAGTTGGGAATAGGTTAAGCAGATGATGATGAAGTAATTTTTGTCTACCTATATTTTTTTGTCCTTATAAACCCAAAATTTAATGGTTGTACCACTGCACCAATGGGCCTGAACTCCGTCAACCCTATGAGTTTGCTCACAAATGCCAGCGGTGTCAAACGAGACGTGACAAATAAAATGGCGACCGTGCGATTGTACGGTCACCTCTCACTTTTGAATATTAGGAGCAGCGCACAACTGTACCTACCTACAATCCCTCATTGGGAATATTACGAACAATAGTCTTTCAAACTGTCAATTATTATGAAGTTTCTTTAGAAAAGTAAGTAGTTACATATCTTTATTTGCATCTATCTATCTATCAATTTACTCCGTACCCACACTGGGCAAAGGCCTCCCTTTCCCTTTATTTCCATAGCATAATCAGCCTATAATGTTCCCACTGCTGGGACACAGGCCTCTTCTCTTCGAGAAAATACAATGACAATGTGGACAATGTGGTAAATAAATTTACCACATTGTCCACATTGTCATCAGTCATCAACAGTCTACAGCAGTCCACTGCTGGACATAGGCCTCTCCAATTGCACGCTATTCAGCTCGATTCTCGGCAGCTTTCATCCAGCTGCTACCAGCCACCATGCGAATTCTGTGGCTCCACCTAACCTGAAATATTTCAGCGCAGTGGGGTCCAGAATCATGTACTCAATCCATAGTAACAGGTTGTGCGTCGTCCTATCCGTCTGTATCTACTTAACTTTGAGGTAAAATCAAATTTAATTAATTGTAGTAGGTATCGTGCCTGGTCCACGGAATAGCTCACTAGACGTGTCTCCTTAGACACCATACTAAGGTATAGTATTCAGATATTGAGTAACTCAAAATTTTCATAATAAATCGATCAGTTTTACTGTTAAGGTGCAACATAATAATTTATTGCAGAACTAAACGTGATTGCTTTTTGTAATATCAAGATAATTTGTCTTTACTTTGACATTGCTAATCTGTTGATGGTGTCTTGATTAAATTGGACACCAAATAAGTGCTTTGGGGTTTAGTAATGAAATAGTTTGTGTTTCGTATGAATAGAGGTTATGTTGCAGTAATTGTATTGTAAGAAAACATGTTTATTAATCTATATCGTAGTGTCATTAATTTATGCTAGTTGTCATATGGACATCTATGACAGTCATCAAGGATTAAACACCATCATCTGCCTAGCCTTTTCACAACTATGTTGAGGTCGGCTTCTAGTCTTACCGGATGCAGCTGAATACCAGTATTTTACATGGAGCGACAGCCTATCTGACCTCCAAAACCCAGTAACTGGTAGGATTAAACACCGTTGACACAGATTTTTTTACCATTGCCAGATTGATGTGAAAAACAACATAAAAACAGCATTTTGAAAGTGCTTTAAAAAAAACATGTTTAAAGCGTAGCAAAGTTAAAATCACTGGAAAAATGTGAATTATTTTTCAAACTACAGACGGTTCCCATGTTGGTTCGAACTGAATGCGAGCTGTAATTCGTAGCATTCAGTTTTTAACATGCACCCATTACATACGATGAAAGTACGATGGAGTTAGTGAAGTGGAAACAGAATTAAAACGTTCTACTTTGAGTTACTATAAAAGCTTTGATTATTTAATTTTTAAAAATATCTAAAACACACAGGCCAAATTTGTTATGCTGGTGTGCGTGATAGCTACGTCATTCTGCTGTTTTAGTGTGCATGCATTTAGCGGCCATCAGCTGGACGCTACTTTTTCCGTTCACAGCTTTGAGTGTCTATCTAGACATACTTAATTAATCTTTGTGTTATAGTGGCGTTGAAGCAAAAAAGTTTCGAAAATCGACCTGTACTATAGCATTTTGGTTTAAATTTTTATTTTTATCACACAATGACATTGCATTTACTAATACTTGAAACTAAGTAAATACTATTATGTACGTAACAGGTTTTTTTTTTCAATTTCTGGTTTACGTTACGTTTACTCCGCGTGTTCGTGTTAGGCTAAAGTAGTGGAAGCGTGAATATGTATTTGTATTGGGTTTTTCCATCAAGAATTTCTCAGTCGCAGCCCGGAGTCTGGATTTGTGCCCGGTTGGTTGATAGCAATATGGTCATCCCCTATTACATCGAAATGTGGGTGGTACTATAGGTGCACCGCTGCCTAACCTTTCGTGTTGTTATGATGATATGTGTTATACAGCCGTTGGGTACGAGCACATAAAGAAAAAGAAAGAAAGAAAACACGTTTTTTACACAAACACGAAAAGAACAAGTACACATAGCAGTGCGTTATGGAAATAATAATATTATGAACTCGAAACGAGAAGTAAAATATTTAATCGCATTTTCAGCTTGTAGGGTGAAAGTTCCAAAACATTTTAATATCAGTACCTACATGTGATTCACGAATCGTACACGAGGGCGCAGGTGTGAAGGATCCGTCCATTTGGTGGGCCGACAATTTGGCCAGTCACCACATTCAGCTGGTATAATTCACAAAATGCATTTACGGCTCAACTCGGCCGTGGCCCGTACTGTGTGCTACTATTTAAATGTTTTATTTAAGCATGCGAAAATAATGTTGATGTTGATGTTGGTATGATTATGAGGTGGAATGATATCCGCAACTATTTCTTGCTCTTGAAAGGCAATGCATTGATTATTGAAATACTAAGCTGTCTGATTAAAAACTTAGAGAAGCAAGGCGGTTGGTTGAAAAATTGTAACCCTGTAATGAAGAAAATGTATTTAGTAAAGTGAAATAAACAAGATCAACATTTTGAAATAGGAACACAATCAGAGTAAGAAAGAGAATGAATTATCTGAAAGGCACATAAAACTGATGAAGTAGGTGGTTCTTATCATAACTCAAAAGTCCAGTATAAATAAATTGTCGCATGTGGAACTATAAGTGTCACTTTACAAAATACTTCAGCTTTTATAAGGCTCAGCTAGTTAGTGACTATTTTCTATTACTGCCCGACTATCGCAGATGAAGGGTTATGTTTTCCGATGATATTAGTAAATGTATTTCATACTTTTATCAGACAAGTAAGCTTGGACGACTCATACTTATTGGTGATGTTCTTCAGAAAGGTCAGGTGCATAGTACTCGCTACCAGCGTGCGTGTATGACCCCATCGACCACATGTATGAACGTAAACGAAACAAACCGATTATCACAGGACCCGGAGCTCAGAACCGGTTAATACCGGTTTACTTCGGTTTTTCTCCGAACTTTTCTAAAGAACGCGAACGTTTAGAGAACTTTATTTTAACCGAAATTAACCGATTTATTGAACCGAACCGCCCTAATTGAAATCTTAAGTACCTATTAACCGTTTTTTGCTCGAAACCAGTAAATCCGAAAAAACCTTTATATACTTAATACTCTTCCAAATACTGGTTTAAAAAAACCGGTATATGCGAAAGAAACCGAATGTAAAGGTTTCACGTCAAGTACATCATAACAGTTTGAAAATTTAACAGGTATCCGAGCCATGGTTTCTACCTACCCTCATGGGAAAAAGGCGTGAGTTTTAAGTATGAACTAGCTTCGAGAAACAGCCGAGTATCTGTAGTACCACTGTTGGGCAAAATTTATTGGAAAAGATTTGTGGGCGACGCCGATGCTGCAATTTGACTATCGGAAAATATATTTTATGACGTCCACGGCACTTTGTTGGGCTTAATGGTGGTTTGCGAACGGTTTTTTTAGACTTTGGACGTGTTGACTGCCCGATAGCTATGTGTTTGGTCGGTGGGGACTGAAAAGTTTAGTTATTTGTGACTAAACTTATATGTAGTTTGGTATTAAAGACTTTTTTCACTGATTTGCTACTAGTTTACCCCGTAGTTGAAAAAGGGTCTTTTAACTTTATAAGTTAAGTATAATTGAATTGAATACCTAATTGAAGGTATAAAATAAATATAAATATTTACATTTAAACTTCTGAAAATTATTTAACTCGACCAAGTCCGTAAGTGTTATAATTAGTGCAAAGCAAAGTATAAAATAGAAAACTTGCAATCTGTTCGGAATTCATTGATTTTGGTTTCTAGTCATAATTAAATAATAACTTTATTTATTTATTTAACATGTACACACATAAACAGTCAAGAAGAAAGGAACAGAAAAATATGTACTATTAGGTACCTACTACGTAGGTGATGCTTCATCATCATCATCATTTCAGCCGAAAGACGTCCGTGAAATCTCTTCCATCATACCTGCGATAGGAAAGTAGATAAAGAGATGTAGACTTACAACAACAAATTTCGAACAATTCATAGCAATACTGTTTGTAAAGGCACGCACTCTCTAACATTACAACTTCTAAAATTCCAAAACAGTACAAACAAGTCTATTAAAGCCTGCAGCCGTTAAAAACTAAAAAAAAGCACAAAATGATAGAACACAGTTGTTAATCACCAAAAACAGAAAACTAATATTCTCGTTCCATCGTCGAAGTCATTGTTGTTTAAATCTCAACTTTGTTCCAAACACTTAAGGTTGGTATTAAAGCTGAAAAAGGGTACTCGTTTATGTTAAAAGCAAGCAGATGCTGTGTAAAACCTGTTAATTACGAACAACTTTTGAAATAGGTACTAGTTTTGCAATAATTGCTCGACAGGGCGCGCGACAGAAGCCAGTAAAAAGTGATACAAAAAAAATGTTGCTCGTCTCAATATAGAACTTGTTGATTGCATTGATAAATAAGTACAGATGCGACAAACCTTTGCCTTCACAATAGAAAACCAGGTTTATCTTTATAAGATTAAGGTCCTTTATCTGAAAATTCGATATATTTGTTAAAAATACTACATCTTTGGTCGCAAGCGTTACTGCTGAACATGAGGTCCTGAGTTCGATTCCCAGGTCGGGTAAAGTGTTATTGGGTTTTTCCATAATTTCACCGAGTCTGGATTTGTGCCCGGTTGATGGCAAAAAACTCGCCCTCTATTACATGGGACTTCCTACTTTGCGAAATGTGAGTGTAGGTACTATTAGGAACACCTCTGCCTAAACCTTCGGGGAACACGGGGTGATGTTATTTATGGTAAAACTATGAGGAAAAGGTACGAAATATTGTCAACTTGTTGGATTGTCATCTGTCGCCTATACAGGATCCTAGTTATAAACGATTGATTTTTTGAATTACGAACTCTCTTGATTAAAATTTAGTTCTTAATACTTAATTGGCAACTTAGACTTAGGTCGAAAGTCAGTTTTTATATAAAGAACTTTAACAAAACCGAAATAAAGTTCAAAATACGAAAACTGGCTCGAATGTTTGAATTTTGAAGAATTACACGGGAACTAAACATTACTGGCCAGGTGTAATATGAAGGTTCCTCTGCTTAGCCCTTCGGAGAATGTTAGCGTAATGTGACGTGTTTATTAAAAGATTTGGAAGATGGGATTCTGTGGTATGTAATAATGATATGATACAACGATCATTGGTCTAATTTTGTTTTTACTAAGGTACCTACGCCATTATCTGTATGATGCACGAGGGCTGATGTGATTTGAAGGAATGTGTAACTCATTGGCTTTTACTGATGTCATTAAATCTAAATGTTGTTTTTATGAAGAACTTAATGGAGGATATAAAAAAGGATCTGTGTGAAAAGTGGTCTACATACCAATGGAGTCCAGGGATTGCTGGTTTATGAAGCCAACATTATAGAGCAAACAAATTCTTGGGTCTTATACGATTTTTTTTTTTTTTTTATTGATTAGACGTTTCGGAAACTTTATACATTATACACTACCATTATAAAGAAAAAAAAATCTTTCATCAATAGATTGCTATATCACTTCTGAGTAACACAGGCTATATTTTATAAAGAGAGCATGGCTGAAGTCGTTGGCGGAAGTTAGTATTTTATAAGATCATGAAATGCAATGAAGAAAATATACATAAAAACCTCTGTTTCTTTCGTCTACTCTATGACAATTTTCAATGAACACACCACGACTCATCGTCCGTCAGCTGCCATCAAGGACAGTAAATACATTGAAACAATGTAGCCACCAACAATTAGGTATACGACCGCACCATACTACCTAGACACTTGTCTTTAAAACAAAAAGAAGAAATTTAACTCCTTTTAAGGACCTCTAGAGGTCTAGTTTAACTGGTTGTTTGTAGTAATTATTATTACACTGCCATATAAACAAGCAGGCCATGACGTCATTTTGCTAAATTACGCGTGGACGCCAATAAAAAGACGTAACCATATTTTTAGTGACATTTTATTAATCTTTTGTGATACTGCGACGCACAGTGGACGGCACAAAGCTTTTAAAACACAAAATAAAATTTAGCACATGGAGATGTTTAACATAAAAATGGTAACTAAATCAGTGGCACAATGTAGTAATTTATTTTGACTGACTTTTTGATGTTTGAAACGATATTCATAGTCCTGCAATTTATTTTACTTTTTAGTAAAAAGCTGTATTAATGAACAAAAACATTTCGCTAAAATAATTTAATTGTTTTCCAAATCTGTATGTCCGCGTTGTTCTTCTAAACCGCGCAACAGATTTTGATGAGGTTTTCACCATCGTATATTTATTCCGAAAGGTTTATGTGTACAATAATTATGTTGGTATTAAAGTTTCATATAACTAAGAAATCTTGATGTTTTGTCAAGTCTTAAAACCCGTGGGAAGCAGAAACGGGTCGCTATTTAATAAATAACGACTAACGAAACACATTTAATCTTGACCATGTAGTTACTATGCATTTGCAACAATGCCTACCAACAGACGATCACCTTGATTCACCAATGCACAAACAATGCAAGGAATGTCGTTCAACTATTAATTAAATTAACCAGTTTTAGTAAAGCGCATGCTATATGTCTAATTAAAACCATTCGCTAAAAAATGTAGTACATCAACAGATGCAAGTGTAGAGAAATCTGCCCATACAACCACCTGCCGTCGATCTAAATGGGCAAACGACATTACTGGATCACCTATTAAAATAGAAACTTTGAAAGCTTTTTTATTAGGCGAGCCTACTAGTCATTTAACGGACTTGGTAAGAGTTTTATACGGGACGGGATAAAACGGGATGCTTAAAAGATAAGTGTTCGTTTTATGTCTTCAATATTGTAGGTAGAAAAGTCTTTGCATATGACGCTTACGGGAATATTTAGGACTCATCATAACATTATATGGCATTTTATATATGCTACTATTTACTACGGTAAAACTACGAAATAAAAGACAAAAAATTACATATAAAATGAAATGTCTACCGCGTCCCTCAAAGTTATTACCTACTGAAATTTTGTCACCTGACACATTCATACTGTGATATTATAACAAATTAAATAATTTTAATAACTTTATTTGTGAGTTCCGCATACAAAAAGGAAATAGACGAAGGGAACCCCCTTTGGATTACTGCAATACCATGCGGCCAAGAGAGGTGATTAAAGGCGGTGTCCCACTCTCCATAAGGGTTTCTTTGACACCGTAAATATCTTTAACCCGACAACATGACGTATCAGGCTAATTTAAATGTCACTCAAAAGGATATTATCAAATAAAAACTTTTCGAACCCCTTCCTGAGTTACAAAAGAGAATTCGTGCGTATAGGAATACTAACCAGAATTTATGTTTGTGTCAGATTTTGTTCCAATATTATTTTGAGTTAGTAGGTTTTCCGGCTGTCATACTGGATTTTTTCTTCTGTTTCTTCAGATTGGTCTCTACGATTGGACTTGCATTAGTTGTGACCAGGTATTTTAAACAAAATTCGGTCTGGGGAGTCATGTTAGGGCACACGCTAGGAAATAATAATTTTAAAGGGTCGCCGTTATCGAATTCGTTAAGGAGGACTATATTTAAATAAAAAACTTTAAAATTAGCAAGTGGTCATAAAAACACAAAATGCCAAAAAAAATATAATGTTACCAATGTGGGGAAGAGATAAGTCTCCTCTAGGTCCTCATAAAGTGTTTCGGCTGCTATGCGTTATCAATGCTGATAATAATTGTGGTCCTGGTAATAGGTACACGATCAGTCGTCGAGTCGTCAACGACAAAATATCGCTACCTCCTCGTGACCTGAAAAGAGTATTTTCTCCCGTCAAAGTCACACATAATCGTTGACGTCGTAGTCATCGAATACCAGCTTAACAAGTTATCATTTGATGAAGCCAGGTGCTGCTAAAAATAGCACATTATAGAGCATAATTGCTATTCTAAGAGCGCGCTTTAATTTCCTTTGGACTCAATTAATCTGCAACCTGACATGTGTCATTATGAAGTTATTTCATACGGTCCCCGTGTTTAATGTCAATGTACCTTAAATGATTGAAAATGGTAGGTATGTTAAGTACTGTGCTTGTAAAGGACTCTAACAGTTTTAACTGTTACTTTGTTAATTATTTCTTCATTAGAATATTCTCTGGGGTCGGGTCGTCTATTTTTAGGTGGACTTCGTTAGCCTATTTTTAGAACTATTTGCATTTGAATAATAAGTAACGCATACGTAAGTGGTAGGCACTTTTATTTTGTTTACTTCTTGAACTTTTAGTGACGTATCGTTAGTCTTGATTATGGACAGTGTCTTAATGTTTTTACTTACACTTTTTAGAGGATCCATCTATTGAGATCATTATCACCCCAGCAGTCCAATGCTGGCTTCCTCTTCAATCCCACGCCAAGTAACTCGATCCTCAGACATTTTCACCTAGTTGCTACCAGCCACCCTACACAGAAGGTAAAAAGTTCATTCATCATCATCATCATTTCAGCTGAAAGACGTCCACTGCTGGACCTTTTCTCTAGGTCCAACAATGGACGTCTTTTAGCCCCTAGCATTGTGGGCCAGCGGATTCCTGTGGCCTTCACGAGGTCATCAGACAACCTTGTGGGAGGCCTTCCAACGCTACGCCTTCCGGTACGTGTTCGCCACTCCAGAACCTTTCTTCCTCATCGGACATCTGTTCTGCGAGCAATGATCCCTGCCGACTGCCTATTTAGTTTGGTAATTACATAACATTACGTCGCGTCTATAATCCCCGAAGAATTAAACAGAGGTGTACCCATATTTTGCCAGTTATATTTAAGTCCCATGTAATAGGAGGCGAGCCTATTGCCATCAACTCGGCACAAATCCAGACTCTAGGCTGCTACTTAAAAAATCCAGATGGAAAAACCCAACAACACTTTGCCCGACCTGGGATTCGAACCCAGGACCTCATGCTGAGCAGTAGCACTTGCGACCACTAATCCAAAGAGGCCACCTGGCAACTTCTTCTTAAAAATCATTAAAAGATCCAAAACCGTACATTTATAAAAAAAAAAATCAAGTAATAAAAACTAAAACCCAACTACGACTTAAAAGGTATAAGACACCACAGACAGACAAATTAAAAATCCGGAGTCACACGTATTATAATAAATCGAACAGATTACGTGTGTATTTAATGTGACTTCACATAGCCTATAACCAGCGGACAATCACGACGCTTCTAACGATACCTCATTTGTCAAATTGTGATAAGTGGTTTGGAAGATAGGAGGGAACAGATGAACATACATACATACATACATACATACATACATACATACATACATACATACATACCGGTCAAAATCATAACCCTCCTTTTTTCTTCGCCGTAGTCGGGTAAAAACTATCAACCAACCTTATAAGCACCACGCCATGTTATTAGGTGTTCGCCACAAGTTAAACATATTTTATTCAATAGAATAAACAGCGACATTTCCGTAGTGCCTGTGCCACAATCCGATATTTAGGTTACAGCCAAACCGAGTCTATTGTGCAAAGTGAAACGTTGCCGTTTAATGTGTGGGGCAAAGGATAAGGGAGTTGCGAAAGTGGGTAATGAAAGGAGTGATAAGATGGTTGGTGGCTAACTTGGTATCAGAGGTTTTATGCCGCCCATACGCCTCTGACTTGGCTTCACATGCCGTCGATAAATATCTTTCAGGCATGCCGGTTTCCTGCCAGGTTTGCGGGAAAGTCCGAAAGGGATACTGGGACCTTGGCAACAGGCAACTGAAGTGAGTGACACGGGTGGGTTTTAGACAGTAAAAGTCTGACACGCCCTCCCGCTTCGAAGTCATTTGATGATTTCCCACCGTCAAAAAATAAAAAAAGGCATGCCGGATTGCCGGTTTCCTCACGATGTTTTCCTTCACCGTTTTTAAAGCAAGTGACAATTATATTTACAATACGCGCATGAATCCGAAAAGTCACTCATTACTTTTTGATGATGTTATTGCGGTACCTAGGCGCCCCCTTTCGGATCGGACAGGGTTTTGTTACATGCTGTATATATCTCCTAACTGCTTCCCGGAATACAGACGTGATGATTTGACAAGATTTTACAAACATGCAACTAACAAAACTGTCGTTTATAAAGTTTCTTGTTCGCTAGTCTAGTTACATAATCAGCCTATAATGTTCCCACTGCTGGGACAAAGGCCTCTTCTCTGTGAGAGGGTGTAGGCCGTAATCCACCACGCGGGGATAGCTTAATTATCAAAATATCGATCCATTTACTTTCCTTTAGTACGCACTAAACTCTTCATCTCATCCCTCAAGCCTCATCTGAGCGATGTTTTATTCAGACGCGCGACTCGTTAGCGTGGGGCATTGTGGTCGCTAAACAAACCGACAGACCACGGCCCCTCAATGCATGCTTGATTTTTCAACAATAATGTAATTCCGCCATCGTTGGTTCCAAGTCATGCCAAGTTTTGACGAGTTGACAGCTTGATGAACTTGCTACATCATAATATCCCTTTCTCCCATGAAGAAAGAAAGTTAAGAGCATCACGTACTTTTCTTAGATGAAGTAAAATCCTTTTGCATAATTTTGGACTTCACACTTAGGATAAGGGAAGGGAAATAATGACGGTCAACCGATATCTTACGATACACTGTTAATGTTCAATTTTATACCATAGCCGTGCCGTTGACTGTACATAATTCCATTTCGAGCATCCAAAAACCATTTAAAAAAGGGCTGTTTATTTCCCTTTAAATCTTTTTGATAGTCACCACTATCTAAAAATTAACAAAATCGAAAGCTTCCGCTTTTGTTCTGAAGTAGATTCTCCCCGTCAATAAAGTCCGACAAAAATAAACACAGTCTATTCGTTCCGCAAACCGACTCACAAAGAACCAAAATTGCACTTCAATAAAAGCGTTACAATCTTCTATTTTTTGTCATCGTATGTCATGTAGACTGCCTACGGCGTCCCTCTTCATAATCACGCACATGAAATCGCGAATACGTTTAAATTTCCGTTCTCAAGACGATTAATATGTCATTTACAAAATCACCGCATATCCCCCTCTATAATTATGTACTTATTGTCATTGGACCTAGAATAAACACCTGTGATAATCGAGCTCAGAATAACACGTTCCCCTTCGTAATTCGTTCCTATTTTGAAATGTAATTATTGCTTTTCACCCTACAAGTCATTTGCACGCGGTTGTTTTTTCCAATGCCTAATTTGCTCAACCCTTTTAGTACTACGGAACGGAAGTTTTAATTGCATAGTTTTTATTTATGCACGAATTCGTGGCACTGATATGACAAGTACAGTCGATGAGCAAAGGTTTGGCATTTGTTTCTTTTAAATAAACAGTATTACAAAAAAAGAGGTTTAATTTATTATTATCTATTTGTTTATTATCAAAGATGGACCGCCATGAGAACAAATGAATCCATACTGGAGGAAATCAACATTACTAATCGGTTATCTACAATATTATATGCTAGGAGCGTGCCCTCAGCTTCTTCGGATATATTATGCGTTCATCTAAGGCGATGCTTAGATAATAAGCCTTTCCAGACGATTCTGGAAAGGCTTATGATGAGACTGGGCCGGGTAGAAGGCAAACGCGCTCAAGCCAGAGTACCAGCAAGATGATCAGACACGCTCAAGAAGTTTGTTGCAGGCAGTATTTACCGACACACTGCAGAAGATCGTTTAACTAGGAGACGCGTCGTATGTGGTCGAGTTCCTGAGCATTGAGGGAACGACGAAGAAGATGAACATGAAGAAGAAATTAAGGATATGGTCAGAAAGATAAACACATAAAACAACTGTCCATAAATATAAAAACTTTATCTAAGAAAACAAAGTTTTAATTATAGAATCAATAGAATAAAAAAATAGAATAAATACTTCTTTTTTTCCGTAAAGCAATTAGTGCGAAGATATACTCGTTATACTTTCCAGATAACGTCATCCTAATGAGTTACAATTTATCAGTAATTGAATTAATTTCTTTAGTTTATCATTCGCTTATCTTAAGTGAGATGTAGATGTACTAGAGATAAGCGAATAAATAATTGATGCTAGACGGACTCCGCATGTGTTTAAAAATAAATGTGAATTATACATTTCTTGTGGTGAGAAAATCTCGTATTTAATACAGATATCTCCCGGACAGGTAGAATTGCAGCCTGAAAGTCAATATGTATAATGTAGGTAAACTGTCACAAAGGTAACAGTATTTTATTTGCAGGCTGCCATCATCAATTAATTAACTGTATTAATATGCTTCTAAAAACAGAAATGGGCCTTTATATTATTTAAAAAAATGAGGGAATAATACAATCGAAAGATAAACAGCAACTATAGCCACCACAAAGTTAAGTAATACGAATTTTCGTACAATAGATTTCCATCAAAATTTTTTGCTCCGTCTGTACTTGCCCACAGTTGGGTGAGTCAAGAAATGTCCGGCTAATTACAGACTAGCAACCATTAAAAAGGTAATTTGCTTATTCCGGTTTTGTACAGCAGTTCGACATCTGTGCAATAACAGCTATTACACGTCCCGCGGACGTATTACGTACGTCGTCCAAGTAATTGTTATGAAATCTGGATTGTTGCCGGACAATGATAAATATGGACCTGGAATTATTGCTGTGGTACTTTTGGGCAGATGGTGCATTTAGGCTTTGTAGCATCTGCTGGTACGTTTTCTGCGGAAGATACCGGAATTCAATCATATGTTTGGTGGTTTAATAGGATGAATAACTTGCAATTATGTAAGTCCAAATTGCTTGCAGTGGGACAGTTGCGTACTGATATACACACACATAACCACAGACACTCTAACAGGTAGGTAGGTAGGTAGTAGGTAGAAACAATATAATGCCACGTACTACGATCCTTACTCCTTTAACTTCTTATATTTTATTTATACTTATATTTTTGTAAATAGAGGAGCTTGTGGCTAAGTATGTACATCAGCCGCACGGGTCGACCGATCTGGCAAAGCACGGTTCCGACTGTCTTTTGTAGATCCCTTGGTTCCGACTGTCTTTTGTAGATCTTTGACAGTTGTTACGGGTCGTCAGAAGACCGAAAGTCTGACAACCAGTAATACTGGTTGGGGTACAAGCTGCTGGACAAGGGTTATCATGTTATCCAGTAACATGAGAACTCTAATTTCATCCAATGAGGGATCAAGACACGTCACTATTAATATTTATTTAATTTTTCAGCTCAACGCGTAGGTAAGCATTTCCATGAAACTTCTAAATCAAACAAGTTAGTTACTTCATAAATTGACAAAATTTTGAATTTCAAAAGCTCTCACTCATAATGCGTAATGATTTCACATAAATAATTCAATTCCAAATAGAATTTCAATCAAATCACAATACATAATTAAAATCCATTATGAATCAGCTCAAATATTGAATATTTTACTTCGATTACAATGAAAATGCCAATCGGTTACATTATGGACATCTATTCAATTGAATATTACAACATCAGCGGACATTGAAACTCGATGTAATTATATCTCTATAGTATTTATTACATCGGCCTTGTCAAAGTATGAAACGGTAGCTCGAACACAATAAGCTAATCATACGCTTGCAAGAAATTCTTGTAAATAGTATGAGACACACTGGTGCTTGGTTCTGCAAGCATTTTTCGCCACAAGACAACTAATTACTGCCACAATAACGTTTTTTTGTTTATAGCCTGTAGAGTTCCGCTCCTGGGCAAAGGCCTTCCCTTTTTCCTTCCAAATCTCTCTGTATTGTGCGATTTCTGACCATGTAATAATAACGTCATTTATTTACTTTAAATTGAAGTGGACAACATAGTACACAACAACGTGAAAACAAAGCGGTGAAATGTATCAATTTTAAATGATTGTTGATTGTTTTTCAGGACAAACATGATTTTTTTTTATAATCAACTAAACGAAGTTTTGCTGGGCAGTGAAAAAAGAGCTTTATAATAAGAGTCTAACGGTTTTATTTATTTATTTTATTATTTATGTAGGTACACACGCAGTAAAATTCACGTCATATTTTTTTTTTTTTTAATCTTCTTTTATCTATTATGCAATTACCACAACGCAGTGTTATCCCATATGTCCTAGCATGTTCCCGGCATGGTAAAAGTGTTTAGCATACTTACCTTTTAAGTCATTCAGAAAAAAATATGTACTTATATGCAACACAAATAAAACGTCTCTCCGGTTGAAAATAGACGACTTTGGTTTTGTTTTCCATAGACCATTATTTTCATGAAAATTAGTTGAGTGACATTTAGTTGGTTGTTCATTCATTTCGTTCATGTATCACACCATAGCGATAGAACGATAGATGAATGGAGGTTCTATTCACGTACGGCATTTCAATATTATCGCGAACCTTGTCAGGTGAACAAAGGCTCGAAAGCTAAGAGATGAAGTGGCGTCGTTAGTCGGAAAAACCGTATGTATTCACATCACCCTTATACTAACTGTAATAAGGGTTATTCTTGTGTGTTCAAACATAGAGAAGATAATTATGTCAAGGATGTGTAACGGTCAGCTCATTTGACAATGTCTAGCCTTAGATTTTTGATGGGAACAATTTGATTAAGAAGCAATTATTTTCAGTCAGCTTTTGTTTCTTATCTAATTACTTCTGCAGGTCAATCCTTCTGTTTGTCATAAGTAAAATTTTGCACAAGTATTTCGAACATAGTGACAATGGATTTTAAGCCAGGTTCCGTCAACATGCTAGTTAATTGAGCATTAAACATGCATTCTTAAACGTTTTTTATATACCTTTTTATAATTTTTATAGTACTCAAAATTGTGATAAAAATAAGCACTTTGTATGCAATAGCACTAGCAATAAACAGCACGGTGCAATGTGCAATGAACAAACAAATAATTGATCAGCTTATTTGCATCGCATCGCATTATCTTTCGCGTTTATTAATTGTTAAGGCGCGGGCCACACAGAAAGGACGTGAGCCAAGGACAGGACGTAGACGCAACGTCCCCCTTCCACCTATTTATTCTTCATACAAAATGTAAAAGCGCATTCTGGCACAAAATGTACCTTCAGAAGGACAAGACGCAGGCGCGTCGCTTTTCCATCTGTATATTCTTTCCTCATTTTAGGGGTATGAGGAACAGGGTGTAAAGTTCACTATAGAAAAGGGAGGATCCACCGATCAAACGGGTGTTGTGTCTGGCGGGCAACTGCCCAACGATTGATGTTGGAATCTTGTATATGTGTTATTCGCGCGGTAAACTCTATTTGCGCGATGCAGGATTTTGTGTGACGTCTCGATTTTTGTGTGACGTCAGGTCTTTGATGCGTAGTTCGCATGTGGCGATGTAGATGCCGCCACACTATTGCCGCGTCTGCGTCCCATCCTTTCAGTGTGGCCCGCGCCTAAGAGGCAGCTGTGCATGGTTGTTGTACTTTCATGTACCCATTCATTAAAATTTTCGCCTCTTTGTTTTACTATGTAGTCCACTTAAATTACAGTGGATATGACGTAATGTGACAGTAATTATGTTTGTGACAATGTGTTTGATACTTTGTTGCATTGATACGCATCATGCCAATTAAAACTTCGTTACATACATAAACATCCCTTACACCTACAATACCTTCAAATGAATAATAGGTTATTTCAAACGTAATAAAATTGATAATTGTCAGCCATAAACAATACATTGGGACTCTTTGTTAGGTGCGTTTAAGAGTACCTAATGCTAAAAAAAATACTTTAAAAAATTGTAAAAGATTAAATTCTTAGATTTTTTTTTTCTTTTGCTTGCACTTGCCTTCAATTTCAGGAATTCAAGTGTTTGCCATACACGGGGCCTATTCTTTCCTTAGATTCGTCGCTAACAATCGATCGTCGATCTTCAAAAGAACAAAATCATTCGAACATCAGCTATTACAAGTTTCATTTAATGGGTCAGCTGTTAAAGCTATGCCCTTATAGGTCTGTCAAAGGCTCACAGCTGTCAAATATCGTATGA
The DNA here is from genome assembly GCA_947522985.1 of Lithophane socia. Lineage (NCBI taxonomy): Eukaryota > Metazoa > Arthropoda > Insecta > Lepidoptera > Noctuidae > Lithophane > Lithophane socia. The sequence continues at coordinate 12,123,645 of OX383262.1, read as the reverse complement.
CGCAATAAAATCCAATTTTATAGCCACGTCATATTAAAGGGCGTTTCATTATTTTTTAATTAGAACATTCGAATTTATACTTTTTAATTAAGCATTGTGGTGCTGTTAAGGTTTATTACCTTCTAACTACGCTTTCCAACGAAATAATGGCTAAGTGTTGAATAAATAATATTGTGCGTAACCCCTTTGAAACTACCATTTTTATGTTGTTTTTATTCAATTTACTGCGGCCAATTTAGAAAGTTTTAGTAATTTTAAATATTTAAGTGTTAGTGAACTATAAAATATTTGTTGTAAATTAAATTAATCAAATAAGAAGGTTTCGGTTAGTTCAGTGGTATTTTTATGATTTTCTTTTATAGTGATAAGTTTTATGCTGGGAAAATAAAAAGATGGTGAGATGAATAAAAAGCTGCTTGATGTGTACGGTCATAAAATAAGCGTTGAGGGAAATGCGAGTCAAAAGGGCAAATACCTACGGTTATAAACTAAATTTTAAAACATGACATAGGAGGATAGGATAAAATATGTCACTGAAAATTAATCCATCCATAATAGTCATCAATAATTATTCAAAACATTTTATTTTCCATTTATGTTTCTTTTTTTACTAGACAGTGGCATGTAGACCAGCCGACCTATTTTGTAAAAATCTTACCGTGAAAACTTAGGTGAAGTGGACTGTCAATAATGCCAATCCCTAGCATCAGGTAGCATGACAGTTCACTTCATCCACGTTTTTATGGTGAGATTTGTACAGAATAGGCCGGCAAGAGACACGTGCCAAAAAACAAAACACAACACCATAATTGTTTCATAAAAACAAATGCCGGCTACACCACCAAATCCACGTGCTAATCTCGTGAAAATCCCTCTTATTCCCACTTAAATAAAGTTGTTAAAAACCCCTCAACGCGTCCAGGCAATGAATAAATTTGGTACAACGCTTGCAATAAATACCAAACATTAATATACATGATGTGCGATATTTTACGTTGGTAGATTAAACTGATGTTGTGTATGAGGCCTTAGGGAGGCGTTTAACTAACTTAGTGAGGACATAGAGTAGGGGAGAATAGTGTGGGAGACAGGTTGCTTCATTCATGTTTAAAAATTTTATTTCTTTAGGAAAATCTCGTTTTTAAATGGTAAATGGTATTTATTTACCTTTTTTATGACACAGCATTTAGCTGCGAAAGGAAATGGAGACAAGTTATTGTTTGTTTATTTATTACTATGGAATCAAACGTGCTTTCCGAGGCACTGAGGGGCCTTGGTACTTAAAGATGGTCTAGTCACCCATCAAATCAAAATATTTTACTTCAACATGGGCAGTTATGAAACGTCAGAAGCTAGCACGGTTACACGAACCAATCGCGACAAGCTATGACCCGGCGGCTGGTGTAACTTACCCACACGCGTCACACCAAAAAAGTAACCCACCTAGATCTTAATCTTTGCCACTTTGCTGCATCCCGTTGTACAGCGTGGAAAGGACATAAAAGTGTCTAAAAAAAGTAGTGTATTGTCTGTAACGAGGACAATATGTTACGTACTGTTAGCGACTTGTAAATTATGCATCCCCCTGTGGGTCGTTTGAAAAAGTCTCTTAAGTTTGTCGGTATAATTTAATATTCTCTTTATAGCTAAGGACAATATTTAGATTAAAACTTTATTTAGCTTTTTGCTTTATTTTTCTTTTTTATTAGTTAAGAAAACTAAAGGCATGAATCAAACTTGAAAACTTTGCTATAGACTTTATTTAACGATTATTATTAAAATTATTTGTGCCTTTATGTGTCACTTGTATTGTATTTATCCTGCATTTAAATCAGTTTCGGTAATTAAAAAAATGTGGGCCACATTGCTCGCAGAACAGATGGGCGATGGGGTCAAAAGATTCTGGAGTGGCGACTGCGTACCGGAAGACGTAGCGTTAGAAAGCCTCAAGGTGGACCGATGACCTTGTGAAGGCCGTAGGAATCCGCTGGATGCGGAAAACACAGAACCGGCCGAAGTGGCGATGCTCGAGGGAGGGCCTATGCCCAACAGGGCACGTCTTTCGGCTGAAATGATGATGACCCTGATAATTTCGCCATGAGAAATTATGACGTCTTGTGAATTGGTTGCAGATTGTATAATAGTGAAACTGAATAATAAGCAGTCTGTTGAAGATTTCTTCAAAAGTTTATTACAACGTTGTTTAATATCCTCTAAAATATGTAGGAATTTTATCTTTATAAGTTTATATAAAATAAACTCCGTCTCTTTAACGATATTCACCTTACCAAATGAAGCCTTTACTTTACCATTACCAACATTTTCCTTCCACGGACATACTTTTAATGCGAAACAGAATTTCCAACGTGTTTGTTTCATACATGGCATTTTGTTGTTCTAGGACCGCTGCCACCAAAATAGCTTGACCTACCTCGTCCCGCGCGAGCATCCAAAATTCAGGAGCAAAGCGGATCTTCAACAAGTCTGAGGGTTCAAGGGAAATTGGTTGCTTTATACGTGAGAGCATGCTTCATTTGTTCCTTGCTTCAGGCACTAGCACCCGAACCATTGTTTATGAGAACGGCCAATTATGTCTTTACAACACACTTTATATATACCTTATAGTATTTTGAGTTCGTACCCCCACAGTATAAATAAAGAACAGTATTATTTAGTCACAGAAAACCGCCGAAACGATACGCTTCGAAATCTCAGTGTATATTAGTACGCAACAGTATCGAGTGCGCGGCAGTTACGCACGGACGCGGAAGGTTTATCTACCGAGCGGCTGTAGGTAATTATTTCAAGCTCACTGCAGATATATAATACTGCTACTTATTTAGACTGTGGTACCACGCAAGTTATTACTACTACTCATTAAAATCCGAGCTTATTGTTCCTAACAGTCTTTTGTTTTACTTTTATGACGTAACTAGCCAAGACTTGTAGATAAAGTTGTAAACAAGAAGCCTGGAAACTGAGATGTACTAGTGATATTATGTTTCTAACTGGAACTAAAACAATGTGAAGTATTCCTTAGAAATTCTTCAGATACTTGTTGAAGCTTGTACTTTTAAGTTAATAATAACTAGCTGTTGCCCGCGTCTTCGTCTGCGATCTAGGATTAAAAGTATAGCCTATGTCCTTCTCCAGGTCATGGTCTACCCATGAGCCAAATTTCATCTAAATCCGTTCAGCCGTTTTAGCGTTAAAGTGTACAACAAACAAACAAACTCACTTTTTCATTTATAATATTAGTTAGGATTAATATTAATTATTCAATATTAATATACCAGCCGCTTCCCGCGGTTTTACCTGCATAAGTCTCAATCCCGTGGGAATATCAGGATAAAAAGTATCCTATGTAATCTAGGTCATGGTCTACCCACGTGCCAAATTTCATCTAAATCCGTTCTGCTGTTTTTGCGTGAAAGCGTAACAAATAAACAAACAAACTCACTTTCGCATTTATTTTATAATATTAGTTAGAATTATAATTGTTAAGTTAGGATTATATTATACCTATGATTAATTAGGATTTATTTAATGTTCGAGATTTACATGAATACTGTTACCTACTTGTTCTTAGGTCTGAAGACTGAAAGATAACCTACTAACTTGATACTGTAACTAACTTACTAAAAGTACGATAGGGATGGGTCTAATCTACTAACGGACGTGTTAAGGATAACGGATCTGACCCAAACTTTTGGGAGCAAAATCCTGAACTTGGAGGCTATCTAATCTTTTGAAACCTAAGATTCTAGATATGCTGAATTTGGGCAAAGTGACAAAACATTTGCTTATTCAAGCCAATGACCACAAAATGCTTGAACTACCGACGTTTTCTGATAAACGATATCATATATCCAGTATCCAGTTGATATCTTTTATAGTGCAGTTATAAATAAAACACTTTAAACATTTTCTCTACTTTTATAAATCGCGCATTACTATTCATTGCATACGCCCTAGCTTCAAGAAATGACCAGTCATTTCAAGAGGTGTTATTATCCAGTGAATTTAATGTCACATAAAAATTCATAAGTTCAGGACACACCTGTCGTGTTTCGGTGGATCGTGGCAAATGTGGCAAATGGCAACAGAGTGGCAATGAAAATGTATTCATGCAGGGGCAGTGGCGATGTGCATATTGTGATATTGTGTCTGTGTTCCAATTATGAAAGTGATCTGGATTTCAATTGTTTATTGCGTGTGATGGAAGCTTGTTACTCGCGTCATTTGTTTTTTTATTCAATTGTTTTACGTAAACAGTAAATTTTGTTTTATGCATTTCTGTTACAGATTGAAGCGATGAATTCATCATTACCCTTTAATATAAGGCAGGAAATAGCAACCAATACTGAAGAGGCTTTCAGCGAGGTCTGTAAAAGTACATTACTTTGTATGTGACGTAAGTATACTTCAAATACACTTATTTATGTAAAAATTGTTAAAAATTTAGTTTTGTAAACAATTGTGAGTACACTAGTTAAATTAAGTACCTATGTACCTAATTTAAAGTTATGACATTTACTGATACTCAAACAGATAAGTACAAAGATACAGGAAGAAAACGATATCAACTTTATGTAACAGAATGATACTGTATATATCGAGTTCCATACAAACTTTTTAATAAACGACATCTCATATACAATTTGTACACTCAACCGGAATTATTAAATATCATTTACGCGGAGTATCTGGGTCGGTACAACCGCGCTCAGAGCCGCAAGGGCAAAAGTGATTTTTCTAAATGCGTACTTGGTTGTACCTCGCGGGGACAATTTACGCCGGCCGGCCGTCCAATGTGATTGTTAACTATGGTACAAAGATTACAAGTTATCTACCAAGAGCACGATACTCCAATGAATATCGGGTTGTGGTCTGTCTCAGTATTTTTACGACTTATTATTACGTAACCCGTTTACACTTTCGGGGAATTATCGTCTGTAATAAATAACAGTCGATTTTCGTCCAATCAAAAGGTATCCGAAACGAATTCCGTTCTCAAAAAAGTCTTAAAAAAACTGTTCGATAACAAAGATGATTACTGTTATTTTCTTCTGAATTTAAGGAGTCGTAAGTACAATAGATCGTTCACCCTTACTTTGCGGCTAATCCTTTTCAAAACGTTACGACTAAATCAAGTAACCCACGAACATGGCTATAAACTTTTAATTGGCAACACAAAAAAGTATGTTCACCAATAAAACGCACAAAATTCGAGAAATCATAAACAAAATTCGATTTTCAAAATGCACTTAATGCTTTCGTTGTTCGATTTTTTGAGTTCCGGCTACGACGCGGTGGCGCGTAACCAAATATGCGTCAGAAAGCGAACAAATACGACAAAAACACCATGAAATCACTAATCCGACCTAATTTTGAACGCTATACGTCATATGAATAACGACTACAGAGCGTTAAACTTGGAATCTTAATACGAATCGTTCAAAGCTCCTGCTTAAGGATTTAATTCTGGTGACCGTCGCCTCTTTTAGAATAGAGTATTTTCAGTTGAGTTTCAGTATTTATTTTATTATTGCCATAATATTATCAGAAATTAACATTAACCTAAAATGCTACAATAAATTATTGTCCTCGGTCTATCCTACTGAAGATTATTTTTAATTCTGTTTCTGAAGTACCTGTTAATTAATATTTAATTAACGACCTACAAGGTAATTAGAACGTAGATAATTAACAGCTATGTTACGAAAAATGGTAGGTAATAAGATTCTCAGAATATGTTTTTCTCAGAATGCGTTGGCATTTATTAGTTTTCCAATTCTGTTAAATCTTATTATTATATTAAAATAAAATGACGAACTACAATACTTTTCTGCTGCATTCGCCACTAAAGAGCAACATCGAAGGATATCGTAAATTACTTCACGTCATGAGAGCGAAATGCTGACAAATGACATGTGTTTGGTTCTAACTTTTATTTTTGGACGTCCCACACAGTGCCGTAATCAGAAACCGTAGTGGGACTCAAACAAACGGACTTCTCATCTAAGAGGCAGAACGGATTTTTGAATTCGAATAAAGAACTACCTCCACTCTTTTATTTCTTTCGCTAAATCTTTTGTGCTTGACTGTCGCTAAATGAGTAATGACATCATCGCTTTTCTGTAATAATTGGAATCATTTGGTCAGTAATTCGATTTACATGGATATCGCTACATTCAAATAATTCCTAGAATAAATTGTTTTAATTGTTAGAATAATAATTAATGTAGTATTTAATTAAGCTTCCGAACTGTTTTTCCGACTGTTTTATTTTTTTTCCGATTGTTAATTTTTTGTGTGATGATTACGGAAGGCTTATGAATGATTGTTATTTATGAAATCATTTTAACATACCTTCATAATACTTTTAATTCGATGACACACACAATTGTTTATACTTTTTAGGGTACCGTACCCGACGGGTGCCAAACGGAACTCTTTTACTAAGCCTCCACTGTCTGTTCATCTTTCTGTCAACAGGCTTTATCTCAAGAAATGTTGAAGGTTGACAATTGAAATTTTCATACACAGTGGATATCTATAGCCGCTATAACAACATAAATAATAAAAATGAATACATAATTAAAGGAAAAGACTAGGCAGATTGAGATAATAATTAAAGGGCCAAAAAATTGAAAGCTTTTTTTTGCGTTTTTTGCTCGATCTTAATACGGTACGGAACCTTTCGTGTGACGGTTTTTCTTTTAACCAGTTATAAGAATCCAATACAAACTATTCCCAAAACTATTAAGAAAAATTGAAGTTAAACATTTAGGATTACGTAATTCAAATATAATACTCCTAGTATTATTTACTCATAAAGTAAGCGTATAATAATCGCATGTAATAGGTCTAATAAAGACATAATTTTTGTTAAAGAACATTATATTTTTTGTGACTTCTCTAATGAACGACCATTCAAGAAAGATCCCTAAAACTGATAAAATATTTAATGAACGTTTGAAAATTAGGTGTCTGGTTGTATTGGTTAATCTGTAGCGTATAATATTTAGTAGCTTGGGGCTATATCCCATGATTGTGGAACATCAGGAAGCGGAGATTACTTTTATATAAGTTCAGTATTTATGTGAGTACATAATTCAGTATTTGTAGTAGTATTTAAAGTGTCTATATTCACACTAAATAAGTTTCTAAATCCTTACTTATTATTATTATTATAAATGCGAAAGTGAGTTTATTTGTTAGTTTATTTGTTTGTTATGCTTTCACGATAAAACGGCTGAACGGATTTGAATCAAATTTGGCACATAGGTAGACCATAACAGAGAAGGACATAGGCTACTTGCTATCCTGGATCTCTGACAAAGTCGCGTCGACGAAGGAGCTAGGATTTTACTTGAAGACTTCTACGAAGACTAGACCCGGCTACGCCGGCGATGCTGACAAGACGAAGGAGCTAGGACTTCACTTGAAGACTTCTACGAGGACGCAGGAGAGTCAGGAAGGCCGAACTCATAACGACAATCCGATGGTCGTCCCAACCCTATGCGTATGAGGGCGGGCCGCACTAGCGATCGGCACAAAGTGGTCGATAGACGACACTAATATTCGGGAGTGCGCGGGAGAGAACCGTGTTGTTCCATTGTATACAATATAATTAATATAAAGTCAATCCTAGTTTAATTTCAAGATCTCACAGAATGTGTCGTAGCATTTCGCACTAACTATATTAATCCTGCGTCATTAAACCCAATTATCTTAATACAATCATCTTTTGATCGACTTTAACGTCACTGTCTGCAAAGAAATTATCGATTTGAATACGGAATGGAAAGAAAATGCAAGATACTGAAAATATTTTTTGCAATTTTTTGCAATCGTCAAATATATTTTGGCATCTGAATGACATTTACCCACACATTGACATTTTTTTGACATTTTCAGGGGGGCGTTGTTGGTAAAAATTTTGTTAAATTGTCACATATTACATTGAAAAATAAGATGGTGGCGTTAGTTCCAATTTTGACCACGCGCAGAAAGATTGTACAGATAAATATGCCTACCTACTTTCTTGGAATATAATAGTATATATCAAAAGGTCTTAAAGTACGTCGTTACTCCGCTTTGACACGTTGCTGCTGTAATAATTTGGTAATAAAATACTAATTGGTCAATGGATTCGCGAAAGCACTAACAGTATTAACGTCAATTGGCGATACTTTAAGACGACACCTTTACTCACGAAAACGAGTTGCACATTTGCAATTTAAATTGACACCATCAATAAATTTTACAATACACCTCTCAAAAATCAACCGAAACAAAAGCTTATGAGCTTTAAAATAGGATCCAAATTGCTTCTGCGGTGGCACACGGTGATCTGCAAAGTTTTCAACACAAAATTATTAAATAGCCGATTACCATAACTGAAATACAAAAGCTATGTGTAACTAATTTTAATAATGATTATGTTTTATGAATATACGCACATTATATGAGATGCCTCCTTTAATCGTTTTATAACAACGTCTTTTAAAGCATACGTCGTAATGCTTGCTTGTACCCTTGGGCAGGACATGACAGTAATGTCTACTGCCCACAAAATTATCCATAAATCTTATAATATTCCAATAAAGTCGAGATTCAAACAGCAAATGATTATCCTCCTGAATATGAAAAATGGTATGCGTTGTAAATATTTTCACAAAATGGCGTTCCCGGAACGATTACACTGAATTACAGAAGCTCTAGAGTCTACTCTTTTATGTAAGGTAGTAGCCGAAGCTTGTTTAGAGTTCCGTATTCAAAATATATAAGAAACTGCGAGTACACACGGCTACACATCAAACTATACATTTCCAGGTTATGCTGATCTCGCATTGTATAGGATTTCCGTACAATGTGAGGTCAGCTTATCCTGGAAATGTATAGCTTAATGTTTAGCCGTGTGTACAAGACATTTATGTAGTTACCAGTAGGCCAATTCATGCGACATTTACTAACCCCAAGGGCCCGCATGGTGATTTACGGCCCACTCGCTCTCACAGAGAGAAGGCCTGTTTCCCAGCAGTGGGAACATTATAGGCTGATTACGCTTATGTAGGCCAATTCTCGTACTTGAAGAACGTTCAAATTCTAGTCGCAAGTTTATCTCAGCGACAATAAACGTCAAAAATGTAAGTAAATAAAAGGTTTATTTTGATAGATTGAGACAGATTAGAATGCCAACGTTCTTAAAAATACAAGAATTGCCCCCAGGTTTTATTTCTTCAAAATATGAAATGCTCAGGTGTTTAAGTTTACCTAATAATGTGTATGTGAGATCAGACTTTTTGCCGTTTCACTTGCATTTCGTTTTTCAAATCGGCGCCGGTAGCTTGCAACTGTGCTCCTGAATTCCTCATTTTCATTCAAGTGACATTTATTAAGGCCTTCTGTCAATCTTTTTACACCTGCAGCCTGTGGACTAATTACACGCAGCGTACATATAGTGTTCTACGAGTACAGTACAACAACGCGTTCAGGGTACTGTTCGGGCTGCCGCGCCACTGCAGCGCTTCAGCAATGTTTGCGATGAAAAGCGTGGATGGTTTCCATGCCATCATGCGGAAGCGCTGTGCGTCTATTATGAGGCGCATGCGGGCCAGCTCGAACAGCCTTCTGAGCGTGTTGGTGGGCCACTGGGACTCGCCGATGTGGCGGCACTGGATGCGACTACACACTGTGGGTGGACGCATCCAGGGCTTGCCATAAACTGGCACTCCTGTATGGTGCCACTCTGTGATTTTTATCTCTTCCTGGTGTACATACTAACAATAGTTTTATAAGGTATTTGTGTTACTAACAGTATTTGGACGACGTCTGCAATAAAAGTCTTAAATAAATTGCGATTTTTGACCAAAACTGGTGAAAACATGTGATCTCCTACTCAATTCTAAAGATATACTTTTTGTCCATAATTAATTTATAAAAGGCCTGGTAATTACACTAAACAACAATTTTAAACACTTAAACATCTTTAACGTCTTCGATATGAAAATTTAGTTGATATTTTTATTAATTTAACAGAACCCGCGCGATTTCCGTCAAAATCATATTTACCCGTTTTAAAAACGCTCGTTACCCTGCCCTACGTTTCTTTAAAAGCTTTATAAATTATTAATTTGACGACGATTCGAACTCTTTTGCTCTTAAACGCTAAAGCATGGGATTAATGTGATTTGCCTTGCTGTTTTCCAAATAAATTATAGAAGTCATATTCGAAATGGGAAGGAATTATGTTATTTAGATTTAGTTTGAATATTTTATGAGAGGCCTAGGAGGCTTCAATATAAAATACAGGGCCTTTAAGTGCTTTTTGGCATGAAGAATTTGCTTTTCTGAATATTTTCTTCCTAATAATATCCTACCGATTTCTGCCAGGACTTCTTTGTAAGCATTTTGTCCTACAATCAAGTTGATATTTCACGATAAAATGCATTGAACAAAAAAAGGTTTTATTAAAAAGCTACATAATCAGCCCATAATGTTCCCACTGCTGGGACACAGGCCTCCTCTCTTCGACAGGTTAAAAAGCTTGTTACTTGATAATCAGTAATGGGTTAATTATTCTTTGATTAATTTTATTTGAACAAAACGTTATTCAGACGTTAACAAAACTTGTGATGTAATAAATAAACATTACTAATATGCCTTATTTATTAAACGTAATTTCTTTTTAAAAACGCCTTTCCATCTTTTTTGCCAAAATGAGTCATCTTATAGAGATTGAATTCAATCCTATACTTCATTTCAAATTAATTTACTTTACGATTCTAGATTACAGAAATCAAATACTACGTTTGTCTAGATTGACCGTATCTAATCGTAAAACTGTAAGTAATTTGGTATCGATGTTTAAAGCGTTTAATGAACCATTACATCATCGAAACTCGTGTCACAGATCACATATTTTATTACATAGTGGAATCAATTTATTACAGTTTCCGTTTTAATTGCTATACAGAAATAAATCTCATTCATGTTTAACTCTGTGCCTACGTAAATAAAAACTTTTGTATATCTTTTAATGGATATTCCAGAGATTAACATATCACAAAAAAAAAGTGAAAAATAACTTTAGATAATTTTGGAAGTTGTGTAAAAAAGTATTTCATTTTTCTCTTTTTAGTTATGGTTCGTATATACTACTTGCGATGTTAACAACAGGGACAGGAAGTATTATCATCAGATTAAATATGTATTATCGAATGGAAGCTAACTCAAAAAGCTAGCTTCCACTAATGAGAATTCTCAAAATCAGATCACAATGATTAAAAATTCGAAGAACACAAACACAAAACTTTTTTTTTAAGTCTGTTAAAAACTGAACTTAGGGTCGTCATTGTCTCTCTTCTTCTTTTCTAGAGTCTGCCCTATAAACACATTACTCCCATTTTCCCTCAATAAAGCCTCCGTTTCTTTTTTTTTTTACTTGTGGCAGTCTTAGCCTATCTACTCTCTAGTAAAGCCATCTACTCTCTAGTGTACAATGTTTTAGCTGTAGCAGTTCAATAAGCCTCCATTCACAAGAGCCGCATGAAACGCAGTACGGTGCCATACTCTTGCCTCTTGTTACAAACACGGTCACCGCTCCACCACGGCTTGAACATTGTCTAACTGACCATACTGTGTAACGGACGCAGAACTATGACCCTCTTACATCGCTTCACGCCGACATAAAGGCAAGGTCACACTGGGTCTCTATGACTGATGTTGACGCGAGCCGCCTTTGACTCCGAGTCGCTCAAACGTCGATCTAGCTCGAGGCACGCTCGTATTTATAGTGCGGTTGAATTTCATACAGATTTTAAAAAGTCGAGCAGTTTTCGACTTGGTAACAGATTTTGCTCTTATTTTGTATACTGTCTAGTCATCTTATGTGTTTAGACGTCTTTCATGTCATGTGATTGTCATTCTAAATTGACCTTTTAGTTCATAATCTGAAAGGCCAATTTAGGTAGGTAGGCAAATTCGAGAGGAGGGGACTGAGATTGCCATTGGTCTACCTTTGCTTGATCGCATTTATGTTACATAGAGTTACTGTTGGTTGTCTCGGCATCGCCTAATTATTCAATTTCCCTTTTTATTCTGCATCAAAAATTACAAGGAAATTCGCTCCTAAAATTATAATATCCAACCTTAAAAAACCCTTGTCATCCCGTCACCCAAGAGGCAGCGCAAAACGTCACACATCCCCACCTTTTTCGCAGCAAAAATAAAATATGAACAGTTAAAGTCCCGACTATAAATCCCGCACGCATCACATCGGTCGACGCGCCGCTGGCCATAATGATTCATTAAGTGCCTCCCCGGGATTACCTTTTTGTAATTGAGCGATGATGCGAGAGCCGTATCACTGCTTCTCTTTTACTCGAAGCACGAGGTTTAAACGGCGAGCTGGTGGTAAAGCGTTTTGTGGTTCTTTTTTCTGGGACACAATATGAGCGGTGAACACATAGATTCTTGTGAGTACTTTACGAGTGCCGTAGCTTTTCATTTAGGGAATTTAAAATCGGTGGAGAACACTATTTGAGACCTATATTTTTTTTCTTGTAGTGAATGACAGGCTTATGTTTTTGACAGTAATTATCTATAATTGTCAATTTAAGTGCAAGCACCATATTTATTTATCTCAGTACAACACAGAATCTTGAAGGGTTATTATCTGAGCCCCAAGATTTTTTTACTGTAGAGCATAATAGGTACTTTTATAAAATACGCCAAAGAGTGACCTTTTTTAATAGGTTTCAATGTCCAAATTTTGTCCATCAGTTCAGTTCATCCTTATACAAATAAATATATATTTTTTTTAAATCGCTAACCGCCACTTACTTAAAGCAAAAACTTAAAATATTAAAGAAAAGTCTATCGCTCTGTACTTGACCATGACTGTCCATGACTTTAATCTAAACATCCGTATGTATGTAAGCAGAATGTTTTACAACACAGTTCAGAGTATTGACGGCGCACGTCCAGTTTTTTGTGAGGCCTTTAACTAATCAATTAAATAAAATCGCTAGTCAATTAGCGGAGTAATATTGACATAATTTTGTCATTGAGTAATGATGTTTTCGAACTATATTATGAAGAAGCAGATATCTTTGATTTGAATCAGGAATGACGTAAGAGAAATTAATACACGCTATGGTTTCTTGTGCTCTTGTGTAATAGCTTTCAACTGAGCCTGTTCCATTTTCAAAGGGATTTTGAATATTGATTTGAGAACAAAATATAGAACAATCCATCCAGAATATTAGGATAATCCATCAAGGCTTTAAAAGCTTAAATGAAGGCAAGCTCGCCAATCTCTTCGCTAATCATAACATTCACGAAATCACAAGAATGCAATTTTCATAATCAAAGTCAACCAAACTAACAAAAACTTACTTTTGCAATATCAATCACTTACTCACAATCTAACCAAGATAATACATCATACATCATTAATGTCTACAAAATTACCCCAACTTGTACCAAAGTATATTAAACTTACAACTTACAAAGTGGTTTCAACTATTACTAACAAGTTATCTCTACAGTTACTCGAAAGTTTTGCTTCTATGTTCTGAATGGACTATTAAGATCACATATTACGTATCATATCGGCGTGTAAACACTGTTATTCTAGCGTAAATAGCGCGAATAGTAGATGTCGTTTTAAAAAGCTTAGCCAATTCGCAAAGTTGGTAATGGTGTGACCTGTTCAGGGTGCGCCAGACGTGAGTTATCTGATGGTTAGTTCTGGAAGCTTCTTTATTTGAAGACTCCAGTAATGTCACTAAAAACCGGGTACGTGATACTGCCAGAGGTTGAAATTATTTGCTGTACCGTGGCTTAGGTATGTGCGGGGCGAGACGGGGGGGCAGTGCAGGCCGCTCATTCGTCAACGCTCACGGCCGCCTCGCTGCGCATTTCTAAAGCGCGGCACAGCGGTTTCCGGCAAACTATACCTATAACAATTCTGGTGATCGCAACCCCAAATCATAATGAGTTTTGTAGCGCATTGGTAAATAAATACAGCTGCATATTTTATTGAATTAAATTCTTAGTCACCTTCTATAACACCCAATAGAGTTAATGAGAAATTAAAAGTCGTAGGATTATTCCTGGATCTAAGCTCTGCATTTGACACAGTTAATCATACGCTACTATTAGCCAAAATGGAACATTATGGAGTTAGAGGACCAGTTTTAAGTCTATTTAAATCTTACTTAGGAAATCGGCAGCAATATGTAGAAATTAAAGTGGAAGAAGAAAAATGCGAAAAAGTATATAAATCGGGACTAAAACTAATTAAACAAGGGGTTCCACAAGGTTCAATATTAGGGCCAATCTTCTTCATTTTGTTTATTAATGATCTAATTAACTACATCCTAAAACATATTGATACAGACCTTGTTCTTTTTGCTGATGATACGAATGCTATTATAGCCGCAGAAGATATAGAAACTCTAAGAATTAAGGTTAATAAGGCTCTGGCTCTCTTTCATTCTTGGTTTACCATCAACAATCTTAACTTAAATACAAATAAAACGAATGCCATGTTATTTAGAACAACGTCGAGAAGCAAAGATTCAGTTGACATAACTTTGAAAGATAATAAAATAATCCTAGTGGACAGTGTGAAATTTTTAGGTATTCATATTGACGAAAGCTTAAACTGGAAAAAGGAACTGACAGCCATAGAAAGTTCAATTAGTTCAGCTTGCTATGCCCTTCGAAGCCTTCGAGATGAGATCTCTATTAAACAGTTAAAAATAGTATATTATTCACTCGTTGAGTCAAGGCTTAGGTACAGTATTGCTCTATGGGGAGGTAGTTATGCATACAATGTGAATACTGCTTTTGTCATACAAAAAAGGGCCATAAGAACCATGGTGAGAATTCCACAATGGGAATCGTGTAAGGAGCACTTTAAAGAACTGCAGATATTAACGGTACCTTGCTTATATATTTTAGTCTTACTCACAGACCTCATGAAAAATCTACACAATTTCGAATCACTTGAGGAAAGAAATAAACGGGAAGCTACAAGACGTAAGGACTTACATTATAGGATACAACCGCATTTGAAAGTAGTTAGTCATGCAGCAAGCTATCAGTCAATTAAATTGTATAATAAACTACCTGTAGAATTAAAGTCCATTTACAATATAAATAAGTTTAAGAATCAGCTAAAGTCATTTCTGATAGAAAAATGCTATTATACACTTGATGAGTTTCTCAGTGATGTGTAGTTACTGTGTCTGGGGAACTGTCAACACATGATTGTTTTCCTAACTTTTTATTTTTCTTTGCTTTTTAAATTTTTTTTGAATTTTTTGGAATTTTTGCACTTTTATATCGGTTAATGTACCAAAATTTATTTTAATGAAATGTGTATCTTCTTGACTTTTAGTTTTTTGACGGCATGACTGGATCATTAGGGTAATGCTACTAATATAGAAAAGCGATTATGAATTTTCTATGCATGAGAATTTTGTTGAATATTGTAAGTAGTTTTATAAATCGTAATTATAGCTTCGAGTTACAGTGTAATGTAGCTTGACTGACCAAGGAGTGTGGGTGGGTGGAAGTACTTTCTTGTTTCTAGGTACACAAAGTTCTACAAGGTTTAATTCTGCCACACGGCCTGTATTAGTGAAAGAATATTTTGCTGCCTTGAAATTAAGAACATTTGGCTGCCTGCAGGCGTAGCATGAGCAGCGTTTTGTCGACGGAAGAGTAGACAAAAATGACGTTTCCTGTAGACAGTAGACAGTACGAGACGGCAGCAAAATAGAAAGAGTCAACTGCACTTTTTACGAAATTCACTCTTTTACATAATTCGACTCAGAATTCTTTGTTTTATCATAGGATTTATCGGTTGTCAGTGTGATTTTGACAGTAAAGATAGAAAACTTTCTTCCGAAATAGTCTACATATAAAAAGACCTAGACAAAGATCGTTAGAAATGAAAGACAAAATGACAGATAGTAGAAAGATTTCTACGGTGGATGTCAAAAATGAAGAAACGAACTGTCACTTTGTATGGAAAAAGCTATGTCTATTCTTTGCAAAGATAGAAAGCGTCATGCTACGCCTGCTGGTTGGTCGAACGCTTGCAAGCGCTACTGCGGAGCATGGGATCCTGGGTTCAATCCCCAGTCGGGCAAAGTGTTATTGGGTTTATCCATTAGGCATTTCTCAGTAGCAGCCCGGAGTCTGGATTTGTGCCCGGTTGATGGCAATAGGCTCGCCCCCCATTTCATGGGACTTAAATATAACTGGCGAAATGAGAGTGTACTACAGGTAGGTACACTTCTGCCTGACCCTCCGGAGATTACAGGCATGATATTATGTTATGTTACTTAAATTAAGAATAATATCTTCTCTTGTTTTAGATTTAGTTCCTGGGGGGTTTATATTCACTGAAATATTTGACTTACATAATTTAAAAACTAACAAAGACTTATAATATCTATAATAATAATTATGTACAAGGGAAAATTATCAAAGGGCATCAAAAAATTCGTCCGCATCGCTGTCAACAGGAAAAGTGCCCAAAAGGCTGGCAGCATTGCCACGTTGTATGGCAATGCTGATTCTTTGCCCGAAAAATAGGCCAGCCACGTCACGTGAAGAGGTCACGTGAAGAGTCGACCAAGCGTTTGGCGATTTCAACCAAAGGGTTTCAACCCCAAACGGCTCGAACAAATACGTCCCGATAAGATTAGAGTATTTGCGCCGTTTGAGGTTTTCTGCACCTGCAGCAGCAGCTCTAGTTCCTTGATTTATAAATGGTGGCAAATTCACAGAATTTGTCAATTCGATCAAAATGAAAGTGGATAAGATGATAAGCAATTCTTTAATTGACTAATTCTTATAAATACCAATTATTTAAGAATGCTATTGAATTTCAGGAGGAAGGAACCGTTTGCATTTGTTTCCCAATTCTTCTACAATCGTTAATTTGCCTTTGTCCAAGAAAAACTCATGAAAAGAAAAAAGTGCGTATCATTGATGTACAATTTCAGAGCATTATGAACTTAAAAAACCGTGCTAAACACGCCTCTTTCATCCTTTTCATACCTAGCAAACTTCATCTAAAGACATACAAATAGAATTCTGTTCTTCATCTCAAGATTTATTGTATACCAACGCTTTGAAGTAATAACTTTCATTTAACACAATTCTAGTACAACATCAATCCATTAAATGTACCGCGGCATATATAAAAACTTCAAATAAGTACGTATTTGATATTGCTTTCGTGACAGCATCAAAAGATGTTATAGAAAACTTTTATACATACTGTTTTATATGAGTGCGTGTAAGGAAAAAAGAATTATTTGATTATCTAGTGTGTAATATACTTTATAATATCTACATTTTAAATACTGATAGGTAAAGATTGCAATTAATTTATAATATTTTATTTAAATAAATATTTATAAATGTATCTGATAGAAGGAAGAAAATGGAAAAAAACAAACTATTAAGAAGGTAGGAAATGTGTCAGATAAATACAACCTTTGGCAACGAACATCCCATATAAAATTGCAATAAAATAAAACAAACTCCACAAATATCAATGACACGCCTAAAATATTCTTTTATCGCGCTCCTCAGACAATATTAGCAGATGGAGGGCATAAAGTTAAAAATTAAAACACTGGTACTGTTGTCTCAAGTACCTTAAAGGCAATAAAAAGCCAATCAACTTCCACGACATTGCGATTATATTGGCGGCCGACTCGCCAGCCACAGCAAATAATGCAAAAAACCGACTTCATTAACCACAAAAAGATTAAAACAAACTAAAGTTTTAAATGCGCCTCAAGCAAAGAATCAATTTCTTTTTCATTGGTTTCGCTTAAACTGTTACAATAAAATTAAAAAATGCGAACATAATATAATGAGCTTTTATAAAACCTACGCAAATGAACATTCTTGAATATTAATCTTTTATTTAAAATGTACACTAAACAGAGGGAATAATTACGTCGTAATGCAGTAAGGCGCATAAACGCAGTCGTAAAAATCGCATTTAGAAGTCAAGTGTGCACCATGCCTTACTAATTGAGATGTTTTGAGTGCTCACAGAGTATAGTGCTCAAAAGGATAACATACAGATTCATACTAAAAGATACTCAAGTTTCGGTCACCTTTCAGTTTTTTTTTAAGAACATGGTTCAAGGAAGGAAATCTTTGGAAGGAAGGATTTGGTCTTTCTTATAATTTGAAACATCGAAGTGAATGTTCGTCACTGTTAATCATAATATTATGACTTTTAAGCACTGATAGCCTAATGGTGTGACCGTCGGACTGCCAAGTCATAGGTCTCGAGTTCGAACCCAAGCCACGCATCTCTGACTTTTCGGATTCATATATGTGTGTAATGTATAATTATCACTTGCTTTAAAAACGGTGAAGGAAAACATCGTGAGGAAACCGGCATGCCTGACATAATTCTCAACGGCATGTAAAGCCAAGTCAGAGGCCCTTGGGTGGTTTTAAAACCAGATTAAAGTCACTAACCACACGAAAAAAAGTGATCTGATTCAACATGGCATAATTACCTATTTTCTCATAATGCTTGCTAAAAGAAATTAAATTCCTAAGCAGCCAATTAGACCCCTGCCAGGGTTGCGGGTTAGTCCGAAAGGGATACCGGGACCTTGGCAACAGGCAACTGAAGGAACACGGGTGGGTTTTAGTCAGTAAAAGTCTGACACGCCCTTCCGCTCCACCCAGAGCGGGAGAAGTCATTGGATGATTTCCCACCCTCAAAAAAAAAGCAGCCAATTAGACTCGAAAAAAATGCACTTAAGGGAGGAAAGATATTTTAAGCACATTATTTACGATTTGACATAATACTTAACATATTAAAAGTTTACAATACTCATAAATATATCGTTTGGATGCTAACTACGTACAAAACAGCGAATCGATCAGCTTTTACAAGCTTCTATATGTGTAACATCACAATAACCAGGATTTTATGAGCGTTTAAATTTAATCACATTTATTCATAATAGGTTATACCAAACCCAAACCTTTCTTTGATTTTATCGATATCAATATTAAAATAAAATGTATCGTAAAATTTTATTATGCGACAAATTCAATAGCAACAGAAAAAAATATTTTTTCCTACTCATACGTGTTCAGTATAAGTTTTGTGAGGATTAGCTGACTGGCCGGACAAAGATGGTCAAGGCACTGTCCGTTGCATATTGTCGTTAACAACATTATATTTATCGTGAACATCACCGAATTCCGCACAAATATAAACCCTTTCTCAAAAGCAATAAGACCCAAAATTAGAACAGCAATATGTTTTACAGCAGCACAATAAAGTATGTCAACAAGTATTATAAAATTATACGACCCTGGTGTTTGAAAACATACGTCCGAATCGTAATAATATCTTTGTATGGACGTCCTGTTGCGGCTCACCGTATAATTTTAACTGCCTTATTAGCTTTAGCTTTCAAAACACGTAAACAGGAGTTAAATGGTTTATGGCTAACATAAAATGTTTTTGCAATAACACCTCTGGGTCTGCCAAAGTTTCTATTGAAGTTGACAGACGGATTTATCGTACAATACTAGCTAATACTAGCTGATGCCTTTTTTTTTTTTTTTTTAGGTTGGGAAGTCATCCAATGACTTCTCCCGCTCTGGGCGGAGCGGAAAGGCGTGTCAGACTTTTACTGACTAAAACCCACCCGTGTTCCTTCAGTTGCCTGTTGTCAAGGTCCCGGTATCCCTTTCGGACTAACCCGCAACCCTGGCAGGCATCGGCCCTAGCGACCCCGCCAATTGTGCTGACATCTCTTTGAGGCGTGCGTGACTATCTGATGCCTGCGATATCATCTGCGAGTATTTTGTGTCCTTTTTTGGTGTCCTTCTCCAGGTTACAAGCGACCTGTAACATTTTGGAAAGTAACAAATCGTTTGAGTGGTTCAGGCGTGAGAAGGTAACAGACAGACAGACGGTTACTTCAGCATTTATAATATTAGTATAATTATGTTGACTTAGAAGACAAACATCTTACACACAAGTTTCTATATGATGAAGAGGTTGACGGATTAAAGTCAAACAAATATGTAATTTGTATACCGATTGAAATCGTCAGCTGTTTCACTGGTTAAAATCTACATACATACGATTAAATCAATATTACAGAATACTGATTATGTTGACATTGAAGCTTTAGCATTTAACATCAAACTGCTTTGTAAGCAAACATGATTTTATGATTACCGTGAAACCAATGCTGAAAATGTAAAGGCAATCGTTTATAGCTATTATAATTAATTGGCATAATTAAAATTTTAATGCACGGACACTTGCAGAGGATAAATTGTATCAACAGTTTAAATATCATTATTTATATCAATTCATTTTATAATTGTTCTTCAATGTATATTAAACGTGACAGCGCTTAATTGATAAGTCCACATGAAAGGATTATTCTGTGTAATCCACTCATTTCCGTCCTGTCCTGATTACGTCCAAATTAATGCTGGCATGATCTGAGAATAAAATAAAATCGGAGTATAATGAAACCTAAGTAGGTATCACAATACTTTTACTTTTTTCCCTCTATACTTTCGTCATTTTTTATTACAACTTGAAATTGTTTTTGGTATCGCGGAAAAATTAATATCGCGGAATGCATAAAGAAAAACGAAAAATGTACTTACTGACAATATAAAAGAACAAGGGCTTACAAAGACTGTTTAGAACTTACAAGAATTACTGAACTCTAAACTTAGGGAAGTTCTGTGGGAAGAACAGAATGAGAAAAACGAAAGTCAGTTGATGCTCAGAAAAGTTAAGAAGGTAAACCGAATTAGAGCAAAACATAAAATTAGGAGGTGCTACACTCCAAGAAAGTATCTCATCGTAAGAAGACGATAATAATATTGAAAACCTAACATTCAGTTGAACTCGAAATTTTACGGGTTCTAAAAAGGCAAGGAACGCATTGAATGAATGGTAGCCGGTTTTGAATCGACGCCAAATCTCACAAACAAAGTCGAAAAATATCCTAAAAATCCTGATGAAATCTAAAGATGGATATTGAAAAGAATTTGTCTACTTAATCCCCAACGCTTAATCCCTTTATTTCGCGGACAATTAAACACAAGATTTATAGCAAATCGAAAAACGTCTCTAGAGAAACTCGCAGGCGATGGTAATATGCAGTAACTATTGATTTGCCATTATAGTTTTTTGTCCGTATAAAATATTCGAAGAGATAAAAACTAAATGCATACCTATTTGGAAGGTATTTTAATGTCATATTTCGTACCTATAATTAATAAGAATAAGGTGGTTGACCTGCTATTATGAGTGATGACATCAATATTTTGATTCATGGATGAATAAACACAGTTGATACGAATGATATTTGAATTATACTTGGAACCTATAAATACAATAAATACCAGTTCAACTCCTACAGAAATTCCTGAATTGCTGCAGGTATTTATCACCGCCAAAATAATGATTTCTAAAATTAAGGAAACTAAAACATAATTAAATGCAAATATCTCATTTTGACAGTAATTAATGTAGAAGGTGCATATACGGAGTATTCAGTAATATACTACGAAAAAAAAACGAGAATGATTAATGAGGTTCGAAGTAAATAATCTGCAAGATTAATATTACAGAATTTTACGTAGGTACTTACCATTGCGTTAAAAGTTCGAATAAGTTTAAAGAGAATGAGTGAACGAATTAATATCATAATTATATAATTTTCCGCGAACAGTGTAATTATAAGGTAGTGCCTTCCTTTTTGTCATTCATATAATTTTATCCTCTTTTATTTATTAATAGGCTTGTGATTATTTTTGCATAAGACTTTCCTTCGGTTGTTTTTTTATCGGTCAGTGTTAAAATGTCAAAAGGTTCCAATTTTAAATCCTGTTCAGTAAATCAATGGTGTCTGGCTATTAAAAGACCCAGAGAATGGGGTCCAGTAAACGAATTAATTTTTATGAAAGTAGAACTTGATGGACCTGTGTTTCCATTGAAATATGTGTAAAACCTACAACACACACTTTAATGGCAAATTAACAAATGAAAGGTGATTATTATTAGAATCATTTGAAGGCCGCAATTGGCCTCATTAGAAGGCTGAAATTCTAAAAAAGGGCAATGGATAGGGCTATGCTTGGAGTTTCCCTATATGATCGAATCAGAAGTGAAGAGATCCGTAGGCGAACCAAGGTAACCGACATAGCCCAAAGAATTGCCAAACTTAAGTGGCAGTGCACACTGCTCGCAGAGCAGATGGCCGATATGACGAAACGGAAAGGATCTGGAGTGGCGACCACGTACAGAACCGATTGAAGTGACGGTGCTTGGGGGACGCCTATATCTAGAAATGGACGTCTTTCGGCTGAAATGGTGATGCTTTGAAGGTCATGATACTTTAAGATAGCTTCAACATATCAGCAAAAGGAAGCCAGCAAGAATCAATCGAGAGATATCCACGATTTCCATCACAAGCTTATCACACTCCTTGCATTAATCATTCAATTCGTCCACGATTCCACTCGCACTAACACAAGAGTATTCACCAACTTTCTCCTATTACTTTGAATAAAATAAAAACACTTCGATCGAACCGAGAGTGTTCCCAGGGGACGATCAAATGGATACTAACTCCGGTATTGTTAAAGCCCGTTTTATACTGACTGACAGCATCAATTAGAACTTGACGTAGCGGTGTTGTGTTACAAAGAAACGATACATCGGAGAAGCTTACCAGTAATGGACCATCAATATTAAAAGGGATATTTTTAATAAAGCCGATGGGGGGAGAAATTATTTAAGCACCTGTTTTCGATGATGAACTGTCGTGGGGTGTCATGTTCGATGTAAAGGTGATGGGTGACAAGAGATCGTTTAATGCATCTGCTTGAGTGCTAATATGAAGGTTAATTTAAATTAAGAAGCTGCGTGGAACGGTTCACGGTTATGGAGAGACAGACAAGTGAAGTATCGGTCAGTTTAATACCAAATTGTGATGAAAAAGATAGAAAATATTTATTTGTGACTCGCACAGGAAATACAAACAGTACCTAATAAAAGTAAAAGAAAGATAGAGAGATGAGATAGGATAGAGAGTGACAGAGTGTTAAGATATGATTAACATTTGCATTGAGGAAATAGAACTATTTACAGTCGGTGGTGGTGAAACATTGGTATTTATTTAGTTAACACTATATATGTATATATATATCTATATATATAAAAGAAAGTCGTGTTTGTTACAACACTTATAACTCGAGAACTGCTGGACCGATTTTGATGATCTTTGATTTGTTGGATTTGTCTTCGCCCAGAATAGCAGAATAACTATTAAAAAATTGGAAAAATTCACGAAAAAAAAATATGAAGAAAAATCGTTTTCTCATACATTCTGTATAGAATGGGTTTTTTGATAATATCTCGGTAGATAGGTAGGTAGGTGTAGGTAGGTAGGTAGGTAGGGTAGGGTAGGTAGGTAGGGTAGGGTAGGTAGGTAGGTAGGGTAGGGTAGGTAGGTAGGGTAGGTAGGTAGGGTAAGTAGGTAGGGTAGGTAGGTAGGGTAGGTAGGTAGGTAGGGTAGGTGCGCCGTAGTGGAGCGTACTTGCTACCCGTGCGAAGCCGGGGCGAGCAGCTAGTATATAATATAATAAACCTAAATATTATATGTATAGGCACGCACCACACCACCATACCATACACCACATACCTCCATTTTTAGACCCACTTCAGATTCTTGTGACATCTTTAGATCATCGTTTTAGTCTTCTGCAATACTTCAATCATCAATGTATTATTAGGCTGGCACCAAAGCAAAACGAGCACTTGCACCAACTGCACACGCATCTGTTCCAACAAATGCAAAATCAAACTCAATTCATACATCAAAGTAATAAACGGGTAACATCTCAGTAGATGAATATACGTGTTCAATAGCCCAAGACGTAAACACGGCTATTATGTGGTCTCACCAGTTCGACAGACGAATAACGGATTGTTGGCAATAAAAGACTGATTTAATACTAACAGCTGATTCACTATAAACAAGTTATAAAGTTAGAATAGGGTCATCACATTATTTATATGACAGACTTGAATGGAATACTATTTTACGGCTCATATGAGTGGCTTGAATAATTGATGGGGGCTTAAGATGTAGTATCAAGTGACGTTAGAAACATTTTATAGATTGTCTTTTAGTTCTAGAAAAAATATTCATACAATTTGAATAATAGTTGCGAAGTCAAGGTTGGTGACACAATCGAAGCTGTCACATTTTTCAACAGCGGTAAGGAAGGTTCTGACTTGTAAAAAGGAAAGATGAAATTCACTGTTTTTCAACCAAAATGAAGACATAACCGTAAAAAGAAAACAATATCTTTTTCAATTCCCAACAATCGGTTCGCCGCAATTTTTTCAACATGCAATCACAGCTCTAATTAGGTGACGCATTCACGAAACAAAAGCCGCGCGTTTCAACCTCGAAATAAATCAAAAATCGTGTGTCGCGTGTTGTGTGTCGTCACGCAATGGAACTAAAAAGAAAAAATATCCTTACGATGGAATTCTCGTAAAATATATGGGTACTTACAGTTGCAAAGGTGAGCGGGTAACCGCGGCCGTCCAAATATTGCACGCTAAATTTGTTTGATGCAGACGAGCAGCTATGATTATAACGCCAAGTATTTAGGATTTATTTCACTTT
This sequence comes from Lithophane socia, assembly GCA_947522985.1. Taxonomy (NCBI): domain Eukaryota; kingdom Metazoa; phylum Arthropoda; class Insecta; order Lepidoptera; family Noctuidae; genus Lithophane; species Lithophane socia. The sequence continues at coordinate 12,098,884 of OX383262.1, read as the reverse complement.
AGCTGCATCCTTAATATATTTTTTTCTTCTGAATCTTTTTATTTGCAAGTATATACCACAATACGCAAGAATTTCTTTAAAAAAACACCCAAATGGAAATTATCACTCGTAAATTAAGTATTGTATCTGGTATCCTCTAAAAGGATAACAAAAACGTAATGTTTTATAACTACATTCATAATAATGATAGGCAAAATCGCAGACAAATCCAGGAGTAAAACTAACAATAAACCTAGAAGAAACTTGTTAAATATTTGTGAATGTATTGAACGCAATCTCTATTAGTTCACATTTTTGACACAGAGGGCTCTGCTCTCTCTCTTGCTCCTGCTCTCGTTCAAACGTAAAAAGCTTGTAACCGTTTATCTTATTACAATATACTTTTTATTCAACAAGTCTTCTCTTTCCATTATAATTGCACCACCAATAATCCTTTATGGTAGCAGAGCGTGGTTGGCAATCATAATAATATGGATCGTGAAGAAATCAGAAAAACAAAAGTGTACCGGTAAAATAGTGAGGTTATGAATTTTTTCTTTTTTTCACGTGCTCACGTGTTAAAGCCGGCAATTAGAAAATACTCTCAGGACCTACTCAGAAAGAAAACAAGATGGGCTCATATATGTTTAATTTGGAAAAACTCACAGGTCGTGAGAACTTCGCGACATGGAAGTTTAGTGTCAGAACATATCTGGAGCACGAGGAGCTTTGGGAGTGCGTGGAACCTAGTTCAGATGTCGCGGCGGTTGATCCTAAAAAGGATATTAAGGCGAAATCAAAATTGATTTTACTGATTGATCCTCAAAATTACGTCCACGTGCAAGATTGCAAGACCGCTCGAGAGGTTTGGAATAATCTAAAAAGGGCCTTCGATGATAATGGACTGACAAGGAAAGTGGGTCTGTTGAAGGATTTAGTTAACACATCACTCGAATCGAGCAACAGTGTCGAGGACTACGTGAACAAAGTAATGACCACCGCGCACAAACTTAGAAATATAAACTTTGAAGTCAATGAAGAGTGGCTCGGAACACTGATGCTTGCAGGTCTTCCTGATGTTTATGCGCCTATGATAATGGGGCTAGAGAGTTCAGGTGTACAGATTAGCGCTGACTTGGTCAAAACGAAGCTGTTACAAGAAGTTAAGTCAACGGTTTCAAGTGCAGCCCTATATACAAACTCTAAGAAGACAAAGAATCAAAATCCCGATAAACCAAAGGGACCGAGGTGTTACAGTTGTAACAAGTATGGCCACTATGCAAAGTTCTGCAAAAGTTCCAAGAAAACTACAAACAAACAGAATAAAAATGGAGACAGTACAAATTTTGTTGCAGCGTTTTCAGCTACATTGGATGGACTAAGTGACAGGTGGTTTGTAGACTCAGGTGCATCTATGCACATGTCTGGAAAACGAGAATGGATGTACAACGTCACCAAGCCACCAGTGAACAGTATAACGGTAGCCAACAGAGAGCCGTTATCAGTAGATGGTGTTGGATGTATCAACATTAGTCTACCCGAAGGAACTATTCAGGTGAAAAATGTTCTTTATGTCCCAGGTTTAGCAGCCAACTTACTCTCTGTCAGTAGTATAGTTAAAAGTGGCTACAAAATAACATTCAATGACAAAGGTTGCTATATTTATGATGGAAACAAAAATAATATTTGTTCAGCAACACTGACTAACAAACTTTATGTATTAAACACAGTAAATAACTCAGAGACTGCCCACTTATTATCTTCTGATGAAAACGGCAATCAAACCTATTTATGGCATCTACGGATGGCTCACCTAAATGTTTCAGATGTAAACAAGCTGTCTGCCTGTGCTGAGGGAGTGACTCTGAATAAAGAGAAAAGTGACACCATCAGATGCACACATTGTTCAGAGGGTAAGCAGACGAGACTTCCATTCAACAATGTAGGATCTAGAGCCACACAGCCTTTGGAGCTCATTCACTCGGATTTATGTGGGCCTATGGAAAACGAGTCGTGTTCAGGTATGAAATACTTTATAACATTTGTTGACGATTACACTCGGATGGTTCATGTATATCTAATGAAGGATAAACTTAATGTAACGGAGATTTTCAAAGATTTTAAGGCAAAAGTGGAAGTAAAGCTAGAAAAGAAAATAAAAACCCTCCGAACAGATAATGCACAATGGCTTAGCAGAGAGGATGAACCGCACTCTAGTCGAACGTGCAAGGTGCATGTTATTCTATGCAAATTTAGAAAAGAAATACTGGGCGGAGGCTATAGCTACAGCTGCTTACGTCACAAATCGTTGTCCCACTAAAGGCCTGGGAGGTAAGACTCCATATGAAATGTGGCATGGGCATAAACCTAATCTGTCACATATTAGAATATTTGGTTCTGATGCCATGGTCCACATCCCGAAGGTTAAGAGGCAAAAATGGGACAAAAAGTCAGTAAAAATGATACTGGTGGGATACTGTGATAATAGTAAAGGGTACCGCTTACTAGACACTAAAAGTAACAAAATTGTTAAAAGTAGGGATGTGATTTTTCATGAAAAATTTGATAAAAACATGTGTGATAACAATGTTCCAGTTGATATTTGTGGTGAGAGCCTGCCTTCAGAAAGCACTAGTTCATCAGTTAAAGATGAGAGCAGTCATGACAGCCTCGTAGAAGACAGCCCAAAATTAGGAAGTTCATCAGCCTCAGGTAACAACTATAAAATTGATTCACAAGATGAAGATTCTAGTGAATATCAATCAGGCACAGATGATTTAGACGAGACTTACCAACCTCCTAGACAGGCATGTAAATCACAGGATTATGTCAGTAATATTACTCTGAGGCCACGTAATAAAATTGACAAACAAAAGATTGAGAATAGTCTGTTTTGCCTTTACACTAATCTGTCAGACCCACAGTCAATAGAAGAAGCCCTGTCATCCTCACATGCTGTGCAATGGAAGAGAGCTATGGATGAAGAGTACAGCTCCTTAATGAAGAACAACACATGGAACTTGACAGATCTTCCTTCCAATAAAAGGGCTCTACCGTCAAAATGGGTGTTTAAAACAAAAACTGACCAGGCTGGAGAAATTGTTCGCTACAAGGCAAGGCTAGTCATAAAAGGATTTGCTCAGAGGAAAGGCATCGACTATGGTGAAATCTACTCTCCTGTAGTGAGGTATCAGACCATACGCTTTTTATTTAGTTTAGCTGCTAAACATAACATGGAGATTGACCAAATGGATGCTGTCTCTGCATTCCTGCAAGGGGAAATAGACACTGATATCTACATGGTACAGCCCGAACTTTATGCACAAGGATCCAAAGTATGTCATTTAAATAAATCCATATATGGCCTGAAGCAAGCTAGTCGAATATGGAACATAAAATTGAATAATGTACTGCAAACCATAGGAATGCACCAATGTAAGACCGACCCATGTGTATATTACAATACTGAGAAAAATACTTACATTGCTGTGTGGGTTGATGACTTACTTATATTTACTTCTCAACAATGCATGAAGGAGATGTTAAAGGACAAACTAATGCAACACTTTGAGATGAAAGACTTAGGAAGAGCAAGTCAATGTTTGGGGTTCAATATAACAAGAAATGACAATTCAATTATGTTGGACCAGAAGAAATACATTAATGAAGTTTTGGATAAATTTGGAATGTTGGAATGCAATGCTGTAAAAACGCCTATTGAAGTTGCACTTAAATTCAGCCATGATATGAAGACTGAAACAAGGACTGATTATCCTTATCGACAGATAATTGGCTGTTTACTATACATAGCACAAGGCACAAGGCCAGATATTGCATTTGCAGTCAACACATTAAGTAGATATAATAACGAACCAAAGACTGAACATGTAGCTGCAGTAAAAAGAGTGTTAAGGTACCTGCAGGGAACTAAGGAACTCAAACTCATATATACCAAAGATGGTAATGCAAGCATCAAGGGATACTGTGATGCTGACTGGGCCGGTGATGTGCTCGACCGCAAGTCGTGCAGTGGTTACATATTTTTGTTACAGGGAGGTGCTATTTCATGGTCATCACGCAAACAGCAGACCGTGGCCTTGTCAACGGCAGAGGCTGAGTATATGGCCATGTCCTCAGCCACGCAGGAGGCGCTATGGTTGCGCCAGCTTAGCGGGGAGCTTGGCTGTGAGCTGAATGAACCTCTCATCATCTATAGTGATAGTCAAAGTGCCATTAGACTTTCTACAAGTGATTGTTATTTACCCAGAACGAAGCACATTGATATAAGACATCATTTTCTCAAGGAGCATGTTTGTAATTGTAATATTAAATTTTGTTACTGTAAGGGTAGTGAAATGATAGCAGATATTCTAACCAAAGGTACTACCTCTGAGAAACATATGTTTTGTTCAGCAAAAATGGGACTTGCGTTCAGGGGTGGGTGTTAAATATTTGTGAATGTATTGAACGCAATCTCTATTAGTTCACATTTTTGACACAGAGGGCTCTGCTCTCTCTCTTGCTCCTGCTCTCGTTCAAACGTAAAAAGCTTGTAACCGTTTATCTTATTACAATATACTTTTTATTCAACAAGTCTTCTCTTTCCATTATAATTGCACCACCAATAATCCTTTAAAACTGATACCCAGTAAATATGTTCGCACAACCCGATTATTCGTAATGAAAAACAGTAGGTGGGGTGCGACCATGAAACATGAAAAAGGGGTCATTCGATCCAATGGTTATGTAAAATGAGATAAAATAAATATCGCACCGCATGATGCGTTTTAAACTCGATATTGTATTGTTTTAAATACCATAACGGTTTTTGAAGGAAACATTGGCGTTGCTAGGAATGTACATAGTTTATTTTCTTCCTTCATAGGAGCTAAATGCATAATGCTCTTTGAAAATGTATGATGGATTGATTGATTGATTGTATGTATGTATGATGGATTCTTATACTTATTTTAATCATAATATTCGGTAGGTTAGTTATAGTGCTAATCCGTTATTTCAGTATTAAACTTAATTTATATACCTACACGCATGCTTGGCAATTATACGACTACGGTGAAAGAATTGCAAACTTTAATGTATATTATAATTTATTATTTATTTATTTACAGTCTAGCATAATCTTATTATGTTTACTTTAGTTCTAACACTGTTTGACTTAATATGATCATAATAAAATATGCTTTTATATTATTTTTGCGCAGAATTCTAGAGATCAATAAAAAATATTTTTATCGTGTCGAAACAAAATCAACTTTCGCATTCATTGCAATATGGTAGTTCACTTTAATATCAAGAAGGAAGAGTTTGTCAGTTGATACCAGTTTAAGACCTACGCGTTTGCATAAAATGGATCAATATCACCTTTTGCATTTATAAATTATTTTATTATTGTTTTTGAATCAGATGTTTCTCTTCTCTTTATTTGAATTGCAAAATCTTAAGATTCATCGAATTTATAATATCATATACTCAATTATTGTTTTAACAATAATCAATGTAGATATTTCCCAAACACGTTAAAATAAATCGTTCTCATTTTCCCATTTCAAAAAGGCAAATGCCCACGTCAATATTAACCACGTTACCCTGTTTGGCAAAACTATTGTTGGTTCCAAATGTGCTTTAATGCAACAAATAATGACAGGTTACTGCTATAACACCCACGCTAAAACGATTGCAGTGTGGGAAGTATTATTTAGTGACTCCCATTTCACAAGACTATGAAACTCACATGATTTACGCAGTAGGAAAAGCACATAGTGTAATTTAATATTGACTGTAACTGTGCAATTAATTTGGAATACTGTCAATATGGTATAGCAGTAATAACAGAGATTGAGGTGAGCAAGTGTCAATGATCATGGCACATGACTTAAACAAAACGTAAGTTAGGTGGGTGTGGGAGGATAGTTCCGTCCGGGCGTTTTAAACACCGCGTTTGGAACGCCCGCCTACCCGTCCCATGACCGCAAGTGGGCCAAACTCTAGAACAGATTAAAACTTGTGATGAATCGCTATTTTCGTTTCCTCGCACTCAAACTTCTGGATACGAGGAATTTACTTTATGTGTGAAAATGTAAATACGTTGAGAACTTCGACGCTTGCCAAGGAAATCGCGTTCGTCGAGTGTTGACAGAGACTTGTCGGCTTTTCGTACTGGATTATTTGAAGGATTTACTTAATGCTATGTGTTTGCTTGCGTAAAGGATTAACGTTCGCTGTTTGCGTTAGTGATTACTCCACACGCAGCAATCCATCGATGTTTTTGCAGCCTAATGGGAGTTTAGTTCGCTGGTAGCCTTTGGTTGATTAATGAACTGTGTTGGACGGCTAAATTGAATGTATAAATGTCAGGTCGCTTGTAAAAGGTCAGAGTTTGTAATCTTTGGGATCATTGATACTTTAATGAAGCTTGATGATCGCACGGAAGTTCGCAAAAAGTTATGCTAAGTTCAGCTGCACAAGTAAAGCGTGATTTACAGGGTGGGGTTCAAGGGAAGCAGTCACCTCCTTCTGCGAAGCAGTAATACTCGCGAAGGACGAGGCAGAACGCGTGAGGGAGAGGCAAAGTTTGCGCCCTCACGCCCCTAACCGCCGCCGTTGGAGACGCCCTGGGCGTCGGGAATCCCAGGCGGATTCCCGGCCACCATAGCGCGGGCTTGCGGACGGCGAGCAATGGGTAGCTTGCCGTCTGATTAGGACCAGGCCCGGGTCGATGGTGCGTCGTGTTCCACGCGCGCCTCAAAGAGATGTCAGCACAATTGGCGGGGTCCGCTAGGACCGATGCCTGCCAGTGTTGCGGGTTAGTCCGAAAGGGATACCGGGACCTTGGCAACTTAACAGTCAACTGAAGTAACACGGGTGGGTTTTAGTCAGTAAAAGTCTGACACGCCCAGCCGCTCTGCCCAGAGCGGGAGAAGTCATTGGATGATTACCAACCCTCAAAAAAAAAAAAAGGGTGGGGTTCAATTGCATGTGGCCCACCATAAACTTGAAGAAACAATAAAAGTTGCACTGTCTTAGCCGTATTTAGGCAGCGCGAGTCATTTGAGCAGTGGTGGCCTAGTGGTAACGTCCGCCGTCCCCGACTTACGAGTTGTAGGAAATGGGTTCGAACCCAAACAGGCGCTTTACTTGGTGTAAATAATTTCATCGACACTGCCGTCAAAACGGTTAAGGGAAGCATCGTGAGGAAACCGGCATGACCTAGAACCAAAAATTCGAAGACATGTGACATCTACTAACCCGCACTGGGTCCATGTGGTAGATTACGGCCCTCTCGAAGAGAGGAGGCCTGCGTCTTAGCAGTGCGAACATTATAATTATGATTTGTTGCTTCAATTTTATTGTATATCACAGCCAAGAAACTTGCATCGTGTAAATGTGGCTTACACTGTTTATCCACCGCACCGGCATCGGGAACGTCATCTGTTTACATTGTCATCGTCATTGTCTTACATTTTTTTTTTACATTTTTTTTTTTTTTGTTGGTTACTCGTATCACAGGTATTTTATACCTTTTTCGGGCACCAGTCTCTCACAAATGTAACCCAATTTTTAAGATTACACACCTCCTTTACAAATCAACATTTGTGATGAGAAATTAAATAAATTTATTTATTTATGATGGCGTTGTCACGTTTCTCGTTGACGTTCCCGTTCCCGGTGCGGTGGACAAACGGCCGTAATGTGCCGAACACACTTATGGTAGTCGTCATATATTTTATTGTATCATGAGTTGTCCTTTCATACATATCAATTCCAGAAAGTAAAGAAGCAAATAACTAATTAGTTACACTTTTAATAAAATAAGTAATTATCTGTTTCACTCGGCAAAAGTAAATCTACTCAGTCCTGTCCTGAAAAAAATGTCATTAAAGATTAAAATAGCCTCAATGCCTCATAATTTATGTTTTGCTGGCTCTAAATAATTTCACAAAATAATTCAAAGTATCATTACACAACATACTAGACAACTTTGCAAGGACCAATAAAACGAAACTCATTTATCTACTCGCATACAATTCAAGCCCATTATGCCTCGTTGCAACTCATCCGTTGATACTCAAATTGACAGAAATAAACGGCGAACTATTTTGCTTACAATACCACATTCTTACCGGGGGCGTACTGGCGGACATTAAAATAGTACAAAGGTACAATAACATGTAATTGCAAATGATGCAGTGTCTCATATAGGTACAGCATGTTCGTTGCACTACCATTTATGTCGACCCACGCTCGAGCGATCCCCGGTAAGAAAAGGCGCACGTTGGCCTTTTTGCGATTAATTTTTCATTCTATATTAGATCAGCTGCTTTTCGGAAAGTATTTTTTCTTAGCAATAGGATTATAGGACAGTGGGCATGCATGGCTGATTAGATTTTACTTTTATGAAAAACAATTGATACCTACTATACTATAAATAGTCCTACAGCTTGTTTAAAACTCTACCAAAATACACATTATTTTGGCAGAGTTTTTAATATCTTAAATAAACGTGTGAGGGCTTTTTAAAATTTCTACAGGTAAGCATTTTAGCGTGAAACCACTTAAAGAATAACTTAGAGAACGTCGAACTAAAGCAATTATCTCAAGACAAGTCAATCAAGTATCTCAAGTCTACCTGAATTGGTAATGTTACGATTATCTGCGATTTAATCGTCCGACAAAAAGTCGCAAGTTTAAGTCTCCCGTGCGCAGCGCATCTAACCCACGTTCGTGTATTACCGTAATCTCAATTCATATTTTCGTTTGTTTATAGCATTCGAGGCGAGCATTTATCGAGTTACCATTTTATACTGTGTGCGGTATATTTTTTCAATATCTTTATTTTACTGTTGTGCTTGTGTTTTTATTGTTAGACCGAATTTTTTGTTTGTACTGATAAGGCGAGGTCGCTTGTGTTTGTGTAAGTTGAAATTATATTTGTCGATTAAAAGCTGTTTAGTTTTGAATTTATTTTACAGGCCTTATCTCGTAGTCTGTTTTGGCTCGTAAAAGTTCATAGCTCATCTAAAATATTCTCTATCTGTAATCTGCACATTTGTGTAAATTATTTGAATAAAAGTACAATAGTACCTACCTATTTTGAAGCACTTTTAATTATACTTATATTTATTTATTTATCGTACTGAAAAGTATCTAAAAATAATAACTGTCAAAGACATCCAAAAAAAGCATAATGTAAAAAACTTGTCATTCAAAATATGAAAGCACATAAAAAATATTTTTATCACAAGTCCAAAGAAACGGCGAAGGAAACATTGTGTGAAAACCCACACATTATATAATAACTTAACAATATTAACGTCAGCTAATATTTCCTATTGTACTACGAGCTGTCAAAACTTGTTATTTTATAATGTTTTATAACCTTTGTATTTTCACTTCACCGTCAAAAACACCTAAAGTAAACGGAAACGAAATTTTAAGTGTCTATTATAAAGAGTTTACGTCATTAATTTATACATTATACTGAAAAGTCGTAAAGATAAAAACTTAATGAAACTCTACACAGGTTGATAAAGATTTTTATCACTGTTTTATTTAAAAAAGATAAATCTGTATTATACTAATCAGCCGCTAATAGGCACGTAAAATTTAAAATAGAAATGAAAATGAAATTATTGATAAATCCGTGAGACTTTTAGATTATAACGTTCAATTAAAATGCTATAACGAATGCTATAAAAAACATACCTACCATTTTTATCCTTTATCAAATACAGATGCTCGATTATTAGTGGACTAATAAAAGAAGTTATTGCATAATAATTCAGTTCTCAGTAACATAAATCGTTAAGTAAGGAGCATATATCGTTCAGTAGAGAATTTTGTTAATATATTTTCTTCTTCTTATTATAACTTCGACGAAGATTCGTTCCGTACCAACAACCTTTACGCGAAGCCTCTATGTACGGTCCATGTTCAGGAGTGAACCCCTTAGGCTACGTAAGCCCAAAACAGAACCAAACAGATAGCTTAGTTAGAACAAAACTGACCCTAATTACAATAAAACAAGACCTCCCAGGAACATGGACCTTACAATACAACGAACAAAGGTCAAATAATACTCCAAGTTTCCAAGCCATGCATGGCCGAGATTGTATTCAATAGAATAGGTACCTGTCCTTCCCAATACTTCAGCTGGTACCAAATAAATAGTAGCGATTGTAATAACCGAAGGCTTTCCCATGGCCGCACCAGTTAAGGCTTGCCCACACACATTGGGTTAAATACCTTATTTATAGCTCACTTGGACTGACCTTTAATAGGTAGGGCGAGAAGAGAAACCGCGTAAGTTAGAAATCGACAGAAATGGGGGAATATGGGAAGAAAATATTGGAGCATTTGTGGTAACAATACGAGTATCTGGGTTTTAACGTATGGTAAAAACAAAACTATTTGAAGCGTGAACGAATTAGAATAACTGTAAATATTAACGATACTGTGCAAGTATATTTGAATGTAGGTCAATAATAATAAAAATATGATTAAACTTTTTATTTTTCACCTTGCTTCCGTCCACATATTATTATTATGACAGTTGTTCATAAATGTGCATACCTAGTACAAAATAATATAGAAAATAATCAAAAGCATTATCTCATTGTTTCCATATAAGTTTTCAGAAGACGCTCCACGAATTTTTCAATAACAAACAAAACATTAGACAAAATTTATTGTGTATAATATTTGTATCAGATTCCAATGGTTTCCAACTTGGTCGTTTCTCTCACCGCGTGGCTATTTCTAAATAAGGCCGGGCTCGAACAACGTATCGGTGCAAGGTTCGATATTTTGTTTGCCCTGACCATTCGGATAACGGAAACTAGCGCCATATTGCAATCTACGGAAGTTGTTCTGTATGTCGTGTTGTACAGTATAAATATTTTGGTAAAACGGAAGCTTTTAATATAAATATTTGGGAAATATAAGAAAGTATTCGTGTAATTACTTCCGTGTTTTAGGAAAATAAAGTCTATCTTAGAACTTGGGTTCATTGTTCATTGACAGTGAAAGAACTTACAACTTTTATCCTTTATTTACAGTACAACATTCTCTGTTCGTCTTCACTCAATTTTATGACTTTAAAACCTGATAATATTGTCCAAACAAATCAATAAAATATAACCATATCCCAACCAATAGATTCTAACGATCCAAACATAAAATCTTTCAATGCGTCATAGAAACTTTTCTATTCAATATTTTGACAAAAACCATCAAAGAATGTCTATGTCGTCCCACTTACTAAGTAACTTAAACTCTTCTTGAGACAGTTGTGATAGTAACGTTTTACGACTCATCCAAAACGAACTGTTACCTGCTATTTAAAAGTAATAAAACTGCTTTTTAAAGTACTCACATTCTAAATATTGGGTGCGTGAAAATATGTTGTTTTAATAGCCAAAATTTCTCCCGGAATACGACCGCGGGCGTACGTAGTTATACATCTAATCGTGAATTTGATTTTCGACTAAATTGCTTTATAAGAAGCGAGGCGTTATCTTTGTGTAATTTAGAAATGAACGCGGCATCCGTTTGTGACCTTCCCAATCAAATGATAGTTAACATACTTTTCATTGGGTTTGTGAAATAGGTGGGTATATTAGTTGAATAAGTAGATACCTACCTGGTGTTAAAAATATATTGGTAAAATTATATCGATATGAAATACATAGGACCAACATATCACCGGTAGTCGTAAAATTATTTTAATGGAAGTAACTATTTCCTGTCCTGGGTTCGATTCCCAGGTTGGGCAAGTGTTATTGGGTTTTGCCACCAGGAATTTCGCAGTAGCAGCCCGGAGTCTGGATTCGTACCCAGTTGATGGCAATTCACTCGCCCCCTTTTAAATGGGACTTAGAAACGTACCTGATGAAATGTGTGGGTGTACTATAGGTACGTACCTCTGCCCAACCCTTCGGGAAACAAGGCGTGAAGTTATACGTGTAACTAATTAAAATAGCGTGAAACCATTACAAAATTGGCCCAAACAGAAATCTCCATTAGAAAAATAAGCATTGTAATGTTAAGCTTCTGTAACTAATCTATCAAACACAAGAACCATTACCATGCGATTATAGTGGGATTCCCAAATAAACAGACAAAATACCAAACCTATTTGAACTACATTCCCTGATTTGGAAACGAGGCGGCCAAAAATATGACCACCCAACAATTTTATTACGATCGTAGATATTCACAGAACGTAATAAACCAAGCCATTACGTCAACAAGCAACAAATTCTAGTCCTTGAAACAACATGATAGCAAATCACTAAACTAGAAACTAATCAGACTAGGTTTTGTAAGTCATCCGACCGCAGACAGTAAACAATATAACGAAACAAAGGAATTCCTTAATCAAATCGACGTGAAAGATCAAAAACTATAGATAGCAGGAACGCGGAGCGTGTTCATGATACGAGGCTCCGTACACCTACTCATCGTGATGCAGCAATACCGATGCATTTAATTGTTGTGTGATAGCACACTAATGCACCTGTCAAGGAAACAAAGGGAACTCTAGATAAGACCAAAATTGAAGCACGATCGGTTTTTTTGGCGGTTAGACGTCTCAAATGTAAATGTTTATACTTTCTCGTTTGTAACCGTTCGATTCACATCTCGGCTGATATAAGCCGTGCCAGTCATTTGTCATGCACCCAAAGAGATATTCGAAGCATTTTGTTTCAATACTTGTTGTTGTACAATTGTTTTTTGTATTTAAATAGTAACAACGCGTACGTGGGTTTTGTTTAAATTCATAATAAAGCCTCTCTCCCACTCGTTCAATGCCAAATATTTTACCAATAAAATACCTAAAGCCAGTACACTGTTATCTTTATTACAATACGTATTCAAACCCGTTTTTATGCGATTTTAAGCTTTGTTTTTATATGATCGATCAAATCAAATAGTTTTATATTTCACGTACAACTATGACCATTTATTATTTTTTATTTCTATAAAAATATTCATGTGGCTGCTTGACAAATTCTTTATAGAAAATCTAGATAGGATTTACAATCTTCATTATTAACAAAATTATGCCACGTTCGGACAATTTGTATAAGAAAACAGTAACAAAATATTAACAGCGCGTGCACATATAAAATATGCGTTCAATGCGTATCAGATATTGCGCCGTATAATATTATTAATAGCACCAATGCAGATAGGGTTTACGCTTAACGATTGGAAGCCCTGTACGTTTTACCGGGAGCTCGTAACGAAGTGGGACTTGTTCGTTACAATGCTATCTACCGAGACTGAAAACCAGTTATGATCCATTATCAGATCCTATGCCCGGGGTGGCATTAAAATGTCGGCTCGGCCCTGCTTTGTTTATTAAATTATGTCCACCGTCGCTATAAATATCGCTTGAGACGCGTTCATTTAGTGAAATACCGATCCGACCAACGATACTGCATGAGTTATGTCGCGTCCTTAAGAATAACGTATTAAAGCCGCATAAACAAGGTTGAGTAAAGAAAAATGGATAGTTATCTAGATTGTGCTGAAGGTTACGAGTGTAAACTTTGTATTGTATGTAACTATTATGTTAAAAGTAAAACTGGTGAAATACTCACGTTCAGAAGTCGCCGCAGTACTTTTATTGGAAGACTGGTAGAACCGATAGGAGAAAAAAACAAAAAAATAGGGTCAAGTCAGGAATTTTTGCGCACAAAATTAGAACGTTAAACTGTCGACCCCGACATCTCAAAAAAGATTAAGTACTAACAATATCCCAACGTTGCGATTCCCTTAGATTATGATCAGAGAGCATTAAAAGTAATTGAATCAAAAACAAACGAAAGTGGCGGTCGAAGAGAAATAAAGCCGGCAAAAAAGGGAAGAGTCGAGATGTAATGACGTAGATAACTTCAACCAATTACCGGGAACGCAGAAGTGCTGCATCTGCGGGATAAAAATGGACTCTCCGTTTGAAAATAATATGCAAGGATTGTTATTATTCCAAATACAGTGGGAAAGGTTGAGGAAGAAAGTTTATAAGACGTACTTGTTAGTTTTAGTAAAGAAATAAAATCGAGCTTTAAAGCTGAATAGAAAACTGAGAGAGATTCTTTGCAATGCGTTTATAGTTTTGTAGCTCAGGAAATAATATTGCAGAAGATAATGTGTATTTTAGGTGAAAGCTTTTTAAGACATGAATCAGTAATATTAAATCAACCTACACACATACTAAATCAACCCTTAGGAACCGTCGAGCCGCAACCAGCTAAGGCCCACCACTACCCAACAAGACACGACGATTTTATCTCTGTAGAAGCCGACCCATTATTTCCACTGCTTCCACGGACTATCGCAACAATTACTCTCGGTGCTTATACGATTTGATTTAAAGGCATTTAGTTCTGTAGTTAATGAAATGGACATTTTGCTATTTCACTGTTCTTTTTTCTAAGATTCTTGTTAACAAAAGCATGACTGTGATATAATTGCTGCGTAATCTTATAGATAACATCGTATCCGTCTGTCCGTGGTTGAAAATATTGAAGGTCAGCGTAGAAATGGTTTGGATAACGAAACATTACATAAGATTTTTTGTTTGATTGTGTATCAACGAAGCTTATCAGAATCTATCGCTACAATTCGATCCTTGTTAGCTCTGCCGATAGAAGAACGAATGATAGCATCGGACATGGATAATATTCACATTTAGCTAACAATACTGGTACATTATTGTTAACTAAATGGAAATTATCCATAATTAGGGTTTTTATCATTCTGATGCTTGTGAACTGTTCTAAATTAGGTAACTACTTACTTAAGAAGAAATAGGGTAAATTCCTTTAAATACATAAATAATATATTATTATAGTAAATATTATTTACTGATTTTAAAGGAAGGATACTATCCTTCTTATTCAATTTATAAAATATCTTTCAAATTGGTCCAATATTGGAGGAGGAAATAGACGAGAGCCGAACCTCGAATTATGTGTTTTTTATGGAGAAATGGGTGTTTTTCTCCATAAACACCTATCCTTCCTCCTAAGAAAAGGTAATAGTAATATAGTAATAGTCCATTTATTTGTGAGAATATTGTTACATAGAGATGTTACATAGTTTTGAAGTACATAATATTCTGCCGTTTCCGGCGTACAAATACATTTTCAGGGTTTTGGTTAGTTTTGTTGGTCACACATTGAATTGGCATTGAATTAAATAGATTAGGATAACATTCAAATTGAAAATTAGTCAAGTAATAGTAATTATGAAATGTCAGAAGGATAGAATTAGGTCAAAGATAATAAGAAGAAAATATAATACTGTTTCCTAATATTTATGTCAACTTTTCATTCATAAAATCATTAGTCGAGTAGTAGCATTTATTTAGAAGATAATTGAATAATTTACTTTTAAATGTCCTAAAGCTTAGAGTTTTCAAACAGTCTGGTAGTTTATTATAAACTTTGGTCGCCATACAAAATACATTATTAGAGAATAGTTTATTATTTCGTCTAGGTACATGGAACATGTGAACTTTGCGGCTAGGTCTGGATACAATATCATTATGCAGAACAAATTCATGCTTATTTTGGTACACAAAAATACATATTTCAAAAATATACAATGCTGGAAGTGGTAATATTTTAATGTTCTTGAATAGTGGGACACAGCTGTCCAATGGGTGCGCTCCACATATTGAGCGAATACATTTCTTTTGCGCTCGAAATACTCTCTTAAGTTCTACAGAATTACCCCATATTATAATGCCATAACGCGGTTCTCCACATCGATAAAAATATTTATTGGTCTGAGACTTAGACATACTAAAATTATTTCATGATGTTCTTTACACATATTCCCAACTACACAATACAAACAATATCAAACGAATCGCCAAAACCGTGAACATGAGAACTTGACGTTGCAAGCCAATTTTAAATGTCCTAGTTTCCGAACCAAATTACCAAATCTAACATCGATCAGTCCTATAGAAGTCACGATTCCTCTCTCAGTCAGACATTCGCACGGACCGAAGTGGGATCCTTTATGATCTTGACATTTGTTACAAATTGTTTCAAAGGCCGTGATTGTATTTGAATGGCGCCCTTCGCAAGCCCCGATATCGTGTCATTAGGTAACTCTTTCGGGCCATCCGGTTGATCTTGAACTTTGCTCTGTAATGGTAACGGCGAAATGGCAATTGGGTATTTGATGATAAATTATTAGTAAGGGCTGTTTTGAGCTCCGATTTTTTAAGTGAAAACTTCTATAGCACTTTTTGGGTGAATAGACATCATGGAGCATCGTCATCGTCACCGTCACACTTGAAGCAATGTTTTAGCGCCATCTACCGTCTACCGTTTTAATTAAGTTGACGTTACGCATTGTTGCTTAGTTTTCAATTCGTTTTTTTTTTCTGAAAAAGTGAGAATGATATTTTTTACGGTTTGGAAATATATTTTATTATTATCGCTAAAATAAACGATTATTTAAAACAAAGTATCTACAGAATAGGTATCTCGCTCAAACAATACCACCAATACAATGCGAATTAAAACCTGCTATATTTTTTAACAACAACAAAAGAACGCCGCTCCGAACAAAGCACAAACGTTTTTATTAACAAATAAGTGACAATAAAAACAAATGAAATGGTACCAGCAATTAATTGACACGCGTGTAGGCATACAATCGCATAATTAAGATCGCCGAGCGTGGGTGACGTGATTCGCCGTACATACCCGTGTCCCGAACATTGCGTACAAATCGATGGTATTAATTTTTAATTCTGCCACAGTGCAGTTACATTCCTCACAATACACCATCCAAGTACACAGTATGACAAAACGTGCCATACAAAATTAAGTGCCGAGAAATTCATGGATTGGAAATTCTCTTCGTGTAGGTGGCTTGAATTATGAATGCAGATAACCGAGAGTGGGGTTGCATTAATTAAATAATTATGACATATTGTGCGACCGTTTCAATGGAAGGGCGCAACTGATAAGGAATTAGTATGGAAACACTCATTACTAATTCTGAACACCTGTTTAGTGAGTTATGATTTGATATCTATAGAACTTTGAATCATTAAGTGTTCCATTGGTACTAGCTATGAATTCTAAGGGGCGAAGTTTGAGTACCGCAACCCTTCTAATAATCAATATCATCGATAAACTAATTGCTGTAGGTACTACGATGGGATCGTTCAATGAAATGTTTATTTAGAATTTTACTCGTAATTATTTAAATTCATCACATCACATCTTATTTAATATTGACACTATTATTTTTCTAATCCCATCCCAATGTTTATCCCATCGTTTTATGCCATCAACTCGTAACGGGTGTCTTTTAAGAGCCAGAGAACTTTAAATGGAAATAAAACACAGAAAAATGTTTTCAATATCCATGAAATCAGCTTTATTTGACTGATAACTTTATGGCATTAATGGTAAAAACATGATTTCGGGCAAGTTCATTAAAGGTTTTGTGTAAATTGGCTGAAATATGACGATGATTTTTGAAGAGGTCGGATAAAATTATACCGACTGGGAGCTTTACCTACTTTCGTGCGCCGCGTAAACCAATAGTTAAGTATATGAAAACAATGTATTACGGAATGAAATACATTGTTTATGTTTACCTGGATTCAAACATAGGGTACTTTTAATCTCGGTAATACGTTCTCGTGCTATTTTCCGACATTCACACGAAGCTGAAGGCAAAAGCTAGTTCAAAATTATAAAACTAAAACCTCAAAAAACATCTTCCAGATTTAATCAAATGCGTTTGTATGATTCGCGGTAGAAGTTGCCTTAAGGGCGCACCCTACCTCAGATTTTATCCCGCTCGCACCATACTACTCGCGACCTAAGTGAGAACGAGACGGAGTGGGGCGCTAGCGGCTCTAAAGCGTCGAAAAGTTTAGGTAATTGCTTTTTACGGTGAAAATAATGGTAATTAAAAAAAATGACACACGTAAGACCTGCTTTATAGTTAGTTCAGTTATCATGCAAAGTTTCATGATCTAATTTGAAGTATTTTTTTAATACCAGCAGCGGTTTATAATAAAATTCTGTGCAGAGGTAACTTTGGAATATTTTTCCATCGAGAAAATTTGATGTAATCGTGTTTTCAACTCACATAAGACCTAGCATCAATCCTCAACTTTAACATAATATATTTATTTCAAAATTAATGCCTTAGTATTTTCGGCATAACAGAGGATCATGCTAAGCAATTTGTGATTGGGTGCGCCCTTAAAAGGTGAAACAGAAAAATATAAAAGTTAATAATAATTAGAACAGGTATTAAGTATTATTTTTTCCGGTTTCAACTAAAGCCAAAGCCAGTATGATGTCTTTTGTAAAAGACATGCACGTTAAATTAAGTTATAAATATTTAAACTGAATAAAATTGTTAATTGCTTTCAAAGATTTTGTGGGTAACGTTTTTATAGTTCAATCGCGTTACGCACATTTTTAAAGACTGCTACCCACTGTCAAACGTCCACCTCTTATCTAAACGGTGGTGTAATTTACGGTAGCAAATATTTGAAATGTTTTAATTATAGATAAAGATTATTTCACACACATTTTAATTTCTCAGCAGCAGCCCGGAGTCTGGAATTGTGCCTGGTAGATGGCAATATGCTCGCCCCCTATTACATGGGGCTTAAAACATAACTGGCGAAATGGTGGTGTGTACCTCTGCCCAATCCTTCGGGGAAACAAGGCGTG
Source organism: Lithophane socia (assembly GCA_947522985.1). Classification (NCBI taxonomy): domain Eukaryota; kingdom Metazoa; phylum Arthropoda; class Insecta; order Lepidoptera; family Noctuidae; genus Lithophane; species Lithophane socia. The sequence continues at coordinate 12,080,153 of OX383262.1, read as the reverse complement.
ATGTTATGTAATTTTGTGTTTCATACAAAAACAATTAATTAGAATTAATTGGTTTTGTATGAAACACAAAATTATTTGTGAGTACCTATTATTAAGTTTATTTTCAAAAGTATATGTGGTAGTTTATTAGTTTTAATCCGAACGATAAAAATACCTAATTATTTTATTATATTTTTATTATTGCGTAACTCGATAGATGGCGCTGAAAATGAAATTATTGTCTCTGTTACTGGAGATTTTCCATAGATTTTTTAGAGTGTAGTAAGATGACATCACCGTGTCTTAAACAAAAATACCTACATTTAGAACACCTCCTATAATCGGTTCTTCTGCCACAATCCACAAGTATTGCAACACACATGATAATAAAGTAAAATTATAATTTCAAAAAAGCCTTCAGTGTGCACACATCTCAACCACGTCTGTGATTTTTTTCACATTACATTAAATTCTCGGGCGGTGTCCCAACATCCTAATTTGCATGTTAATTGTTCGCCAGCCGTCGAATTAATTTGACGTAGGTACCAGACTAACATAACTTAAAATAAATTCTTTATAATACTAATGTCTATATTACTGAACTGGATTCTACTAATGTCTTATCTTACGCTGTATTAAATTGAGATTTAGTTTTTATTAATAGTCCGCTTTTGCAGTGTTTAAATTCTAATTTGGATAAAGCTGTCCAGTGTAAAAACATACCCACCAGTTTATTGGTTCAGCTATATAACGGCTAAGGCTTTTTTAGGGTAACCAAAGGGTAAAACGGGACCCTATTACTAAGACTCCGCTGTCCGTCTGTCTGTCTGTCTGTCACCAGGCTGTATCTCATTAACCGTGATAGTTAGACAGTTGAAATTGTCACAGATAATGTATTTCTGTTGCCGCTATAACAATAAATACTAAAAATAGAATTAAATAAATATTTAAGGGGGCTCCCATACAACAAACCTTTTTATTGCCGTTTTTATAGATAATGGTACGGATCCCTTCTTGGACTTACACTTGGCCGGTTTTTATTTTTATGTTAGCTTACACTGTCCCACTGCTGAGCAAAGGCCGCCCCCAATTCCTTTCCTCCAAGCTTCCTTTTCCAGGGCCACCTCGACCCAACTCTTGCGGTATGTTTCTGAATTTATTTATACGTTTCACATTCTAGGTAAGACTGAGGTGTAGGTCAACTGGAGACCAAGACAGCCGGATAATGGTGACGATGAGGACTGAGTGTGTGTGATGAACAGCAGTAAGACAGGCTACTGTCCATAACCACACAGTTATGTCATCATCAGTATAATGACATCAAATGTGAAAGAGTTTAACTTTATAGCAAGAAGAAGAACATTACGTCACTATTCATTAGTTCAAAAGTAAGTTTTTACCACTGGTCTTGCTCCATTAGAAAATACATAGTATGAGTGAAATGTAGTTTTTTATTTAGTACAGCTATCCTATTCCTGCAACCCTGACAGGAGATGGAACCAACCCTGAAATACCAGATAATATATAACCCTGAATGACCACGCTGTTGCAGTAGGTGATGAACTTTTAATGATGTTGGAGTCGGCTTCCAGTCTAACCGGATGCAGCTGAATACCACTATTTTACATGGAGCGACTGCCTATCTGACCTCCACAACCCAGGAACTGGGTAATACGATACCTTAGTAAGACTGGTTGTCAGACTTTCGGGCTTCTAACGACGCGTTACGACTGTCAAAGATCCACTAATGACAGCCGGGACCAACGGCTTAACATGCTTTCCGAGGCACGGAGGAGTCTCGGTATGTAAAGATTGTCACCCATCCACAGACCCACCCCGGCAAGCGTAGCTTAACCTGATGGATCGACCCGTGTGGCTGTTAAACTGTGAATATTTGTCAATTAGCTACAAACCAAAATGAATACCGAGAATTTCCTACCAATTTAATAATAATTTGTCCCATAAACCAGTTGCCTTTAAAACTTTCATTAAAATACCAATCACAGTAACGTATCCACATGACTAATTAAATAAATATTATGAAGGTGATAAACCAGCAGAGCACAATAATCAAAACAAAATAAAATATAAACAGAAAGTTTTAAAAGCCTCATTATAATGTAGCACGTGTTGATTACGTCACTGGTTTTGACTGATCACTTCCTTGGACGAGCTTTACCAACTTACATTTACACACCAGACATTGTAACCTAACTCCTATTTTCAACATCATAAGAGTGAAATTACATTTCTGCAGTGGTAATTAAAATTAAAAGTGTTTTGTGCAACACGAATCGCTAGCGCTGTTCGATGTGCTGTGGTGTGAGTTCGCGGTAAGACTTTGCATGATCGCAGATTTGTGTTAAGAAAATGGAGCAAAAGTGAAGGAAAGGTGTTAGAGGTAATATTTTTTTTTAATTAAAATTTTAATTTATTCTTTACGTACGTGTGTTTGACCTAGCAGTTTGCACGTAAAGCTCCATTATGACTATGAATGATAGGCTGAAAAATAATGTGATAAAGCAACGGTTCGGTTCAAAAGAAGATGTAGTGACAAAAATTGAAAAGAGTACCTATGCTTAGATGATTTGGCCATGTTGAGAGAATGAATGAAAGGCCACTAACTGGTATTAACAAGGCAGATGTGAGGGGAAACGCTGGGGGAGGACGCCCTAGAAGGACATACATATAGTCATCTATTTGGTGACGTTCTTCAGATACGAGTAGGTGAGGTGTGTAGTACTCGCAACCGACGTGCGTGCGTGTATGACCAGAGGGCCTAGACAAGTGACAATCGCTTCGAAAGCGTTTCGTATTTCTACAACGACTTTCAATAGGTTTGACATAAGCTTTTCGATAGCTTAAGTTAGTCCTATACATTTTTGCCTTTTCCATCATCGTTATCGCTAATAGAATGTCACTTTATCGAGGACCTCTGACCAGTTAAAGAACTGAAGAGTGAAAGAGGCAGAAGCTTGTCTAATTTACTTACTTCATAATCAAGGAGAAAAAAACTTTATGGTAACAACTTTAATAATCATTATTGGATTACGTAAACAAACTATAAAATACATAAGTCAATTAATTAATCGAAATCATAAAACACAATGATAATTGAAAAGCAAATAAAGTTGACAATTTCGGGTCATTTATTATTGGCGCAGCGAAAACTGTGGAGTAGCTCGCTCGACATATATTAATTGCGCCACGCGGTCGCGGTCGCAATTGTGGTGGCGATTGTGGTCGCATGAATTTTTATGTGGAAAATATGTGTGACAGCAAAGTTTGGTTGTTCATTTCTAATTTGGTAAATATTTACTTATCATTTGCGTGCATAAATTGTGGAGTCGAATAGATAGAACAATTCATTTATAATGCTTTCATAAAAATGCGTACTTAATGATTTTCAATTTCATTGTTATAATTGAACTCAATGTTGTAAAGACTTAATTACGTAACGAGGACTTGACTATGATTAACTAAAAATAAACGATAATTACTTTTATTCTCTATCTTTTCAATCCTAATAAATAAATCAATCCCTTAAATTGCAGAAAATTTGATTCATCCCTCTTCTAATTCTAACTAACTAACCTCCTCTGACTATGCAGCTTATGTTGAGGTTTACAAAAGCTTCTTAGCCCATTATATTTTAGTTGCGTAGACAGCTTTTATTTAAAATTCAATTAGATAGTAGTTAGTACGTGACTGAGTTTTAAACAAAAAGGTTTATACAGCGTGTTTCAGAAATGTGTGGTCATATTTAAGGGTGTGGTACTTTACAGACCATCAAACTGAACAACTTTCTCCATGGGACCAACATCGTAATCGCGAAAAAATATTCTGCTGTCCCTTGGATATAATTTTGGGCTAAATTATGAAAGTACCAAACAACAAAATTGATAATATTATATTCCGTTAGACCATATAAGACCATTCTTCACTTTTCACTATCGGACAAAATCTGTAGGGCAATTCCCTGCGCTGTTCTAAGATTTTCAAAAATACTTTTTTAGTATGTTTTAGTTAAAATAATTATTAGTAATTTAATTAAAGTAATAATGTAGTAATAAAAAATAAAGAGAAAAACGTACTCTTTCGGAATATTGCTTTTTTTTTGTTTGGCACTTTCACGTTTAGCCCAAAAATGTATGGACGGTGATGATCTCCTTTGGGTCGAAGTGTATTGAAGTTTTGTATGGGGCAGATGATTATTTTTTCGCGATTACGATGGTGGCGCCATGTGAAAAAGAGTTTGACTGTCTGTACCATAATTTGACCACACATTTCTGAGACATGCTGTATAAAAGTATAATAGTCGTTTATCTATTCAGAATGTGACTATTGGCGCGTGGCGGCACAAAAAGCGACTCTAATTCTTGGTAGCTAGTTGCTTTGCTCACATAAATTTCTTTTAATGTTTCCATATTAATGTTGTGTGCTGTGTTTATTGAACAAATTATGAACAGATTAATAAAAACAACGTTCTGAAGTGTAAAACCTGATGTTAAGTCAATGTAACGCGTAAGTGTTTGAGGAAAAACTAGAATGTAATAAGTAGTTTTGTCTGAGATTAGAACTTAATGTTTATTTGATTTGAAAAACGTTACAGAAATATACCGTATTTATTTTTTTACCGAGGATACATATTTTATATACACTGGATAAACTTCTTATCTTTCCCTATTCCATGGAACTTAAAAATAACTGGCGAAATGTGGGTGTACTATTATAGGAACACCTCTGCCTAACCGTTCGGGGAATACAGGTGTGATGTTATATTATGTTTATGTTATAAACTTCTTATTCTTAATTAACTAACAGATTATTAACATAAAGCCCAAACTGAAAGGCAATGCCATTTAACGTGGCAACGTGACATTACCAGTCAACAGCAACGCGGAGGAGTTTTCCGATCTCTTATTAGCTTTAGTTTGTTAATAGTTTTAGATAATGTTAAGAAATTATATTTTTATTTTATACAAAATAATGTATGAATTTTAGGTTAAATAATGTACCTAAATCTTAACTTAGAATTATTTTGATCATTAACACCTAGATCACTTTCACTTTAGATCCTGCGACACAGAGTATACTAGTGCGGAATTCAGTGACACGTTTAAATAATGTAACAATCACATGAAAAAAAAAAGTATTATTATTAGGTAGGTACTTATTATTATTACTTATGAGAGGCATAATTAGCCTATAATGTTCCCACTGCTGGGACACAGGCCTTCTCTTCCAGTGAGAGGGAGTGGGTCATAATCCACCACCCAGGCTCATTGCGGGTTGGTGGATGTCACATGTCTTCCTTCATTGTTTCCAGAGCAGTGGTTATGAAATAATTTACACAAAGTAAAGTGCCTACTTGGGTTTGAACCCACGACCTACAACTCGTAAGTCGCAGCCGTTACCACTGGGCCAACACTGCTCTCTTATGAGAGGACTACAACACAAAAAGCAGGAAATACTGTGGCCACTGGCCAGTACCTGAAAAAAAAACCTTTGTATATTTAAAAAAGACAACACTAAATAAATATTTAACACTCTCATACTATCTGTTTAAAACTTCATTACGGATACATAAATCAAACCAAAAAAGGCTTAACCGAAATGCTTTTCGAAAACCTAAATGATTTACAGCCCACTGATAGTACCTATATTATACTGCAGTCTTTGCCGATAGCATATCGGTCTAAAAACGACCAAAAAAATATCCCTTTGTTCTTTGTCGCCCTACTCATATGCAAATGTGGTCGGTCCCCAGACTGATTTAGAGCCTGCATTACCGATTCACGAAAACGTTGAAAAGTGCAAACTTTTTGGAATGAAACTGTGCTAAATGATTTATATTGAAGTGATAGGTGGACGGTTTCTGTGAAGGTGTAGGGTGACTGTCGGTACATGTTTTTTTTTTTGGTATTTCTGTCTACGCACACATACAGGCGTACAGGTTGACAGAGATTATTTTGGACATAGTAATATTTTTGGGGAGATTTTAGGAGTTTGTAGTGTAGTGGTCTAACACCACTTCGATTTTAAGGAAAAATCGAATGTTACTTTTTGAATAAATAAAAGGCAATTAAACTTGTTGGATGTTTTAGCACTTATCAATATTCTGTTTGAGAATTATAAGGAAGTCCTCTTTGACTTCTTCCATCTGCATTTATAAATCTTTCAATTCATATCGCAATGATAAAAATGCATCCCCGTTCACACTTAACAACTTGCCAAAACATTCCTTTTTAAAACTCCACCTCATATATCAGTCGACAGTCGCCATATTTAACAGTTACAGGGACTTATGGCATTTGATATCGTACGACTAATCGCTCGCCACTTTCTTTGGACACGACGTGACACCTCGATCATATTGTTTCACTTTATCGGCAACACTCGGCAAGTTTCGTGTCGATTCGGGCACTGATTTACAACATGCCTTGTTTAGCTTCACATAATGACAGTTACTGGAAGATAGTGTCGTTGTTATGTAAAGTTACGATGCTGGATGTAACAATAGAATTTGATACTTAGACCGGCAGGATCGGCTGTCTTTCATATTTTACTGCAGGTTTCCTAAGTGGGCTAACACAGAATTGTTTATAGATGCTTGATAATATAAATAATTGACCATTTTCACATATCACTTCATATTCTCTTTAGACAATTTATTCGTGTATTGGTTACTAGCTTCCACCCGCGGCTTCGCCCGCGTGGTATGTCGATAAAAAGTAGCCTATGTCCTTCCCCGGGATGCCATATATCTCCTTGCCAAATTTTATCGAAATCCGTTTAGTGGTTTAGGCGTGAAAAGGTAACATACAGACGGACAGACAGATCGACAGACAGACAGAGTTACTTTCGGATTTATAATATTAGTATGGATTAGTATGGATTCCTAGACTGGTAGAAAATATGCAGCGTTACCAGATTATTGTTGCAACATTCAGCAGACTTATCATTTATAACTCTTTAATTTATAAATAACTAGCAACCCGCCCCTCCTTCGAACGGTTTTTACGACTTGACAAAACATCGAGATTTGTAATTATATGTAACTTTAATAGTAACGTATTATACACATAAACCTTCCGGAATATATTCTCTAAACGATGATGGTGAAAACCACATCAAAATCTGTTGCGTGGTTTAGAAGAACAACGCGGACATACAGACAAACACGAAAACGACTTCAATTTATAATATGTATAGATGTTTCTCGTACACAGGTTAATTTGCAAAACCATACAAGGTCTTCCCAGTCACGGATACGCTAGAGAACAAAATCAGCAACATAGCTAAGCAAGCAGACAGCCGTTGTTTACATTTCATCCCTTAAAAAGAAATCAAAAAACAGAATAACTCGAATTCCAAATACCTACGAAAAAAAAAAAACAGAACCTATAATAAATCTACTTCGATTTATGAAACGGTATCCTATCCATCTATCTAGTTGAAGGCAACATCATTACATCATCAACCTATAAACTTGGTAAGGACACTATGAAATATGGTTTGAAGAGACTTTCTGCCACGCTAAACATTTTCGAAGCAAAACAAACGATTTTCAATACAGACATCATTAATTTCATCCTAGTTCCAACATGCTAACATTAAACCTACGTAGGCGTCATTCGATTTTGTACTTTACGTCGTCGTATTAAGAGTTACGTGATGTAATTGGGTTTGAACGCTGTGTAGAACAAATGGTCGTGTTCTGTTCACTTTTCATGCGTTTATTACATCTTGGCACGTTATGAGAGCACTATTGATTCCGTTTTATCATGTTACTAAGCACTGTTGAGGTGTGTGCATATTATGCATAGGGATGGATGGATGTCTCCAAATATATGGAGAGGAACTTGAGAAATCTTGACTTCTTTAAAATATGGTAAATGTCTCTGTATGTTGAAAGACGTTTCCTGTAGCTAGAATTCTTGGATCACCGTTTATGGATTGCGTTAGAACATAAATTAGCTGTGCTAAATACATCTGTATTAAGTAAAATATCCAGCCACAAATCTAATACTGAAATCACACGATCCGCGATATTGCGGATGGACACCGACAAGCCCGGACGACGGACCGTGGGTGTACGTGCGGGGTATCGCAGACATCGGAAGTTGCACGGAGCGCGGTGCGTGGCGTCCTCGTGAATAAAAATCTTAATATATTTTTCAATTTCACGGTTCTATAATACGTAAAAAAATATTTTTCTGCTTATTAATAAAACTTAAATGTATCTTTAGAAGTTCACGGACAAATCCTGAAAGTATGTCGCAATAGACTAACTTCAGTCAACATTCCTGAAAGAAAACTCTGATATTAAATCGAAAACTTAAAAGAGTATTTGTCTTTACTTTATTTACAAAGAAAGTTTAAAAATAAAAGATATTTCTTTCAACCATTTCACACTTCGCAATTTTTTTCATGAACAAGCCTCTACTTAGTTGCACCGTCCGATATAGCTGTAAAAATCAGACCTTTGATTTATATGTCCTTCACACATGAAATCAGAAGAACAAAAACACTGTGATCCCTGTCCAATGGTACTTACAATTTGATTTATAGTTGCCCGCCATATACATACAAGTTTGAGCGATAAAATATGAATCACACTAAGATTAATATTGTTTTCCCAAGTGCATTCTTATCTGAGAACATTATGTTGGCAAATGGTTGCAATCTACTCAAGACAAATGTACTGGGCTGTTGTTGAATTTTAAAATCATCCATTTCTGTAGTAATATGTCTTGAGATTGCGGATTGATGATAAATCCTGAATTGTAATATTTGTCTAACATATCTGGGACTAGATTTAAACGGGTATACTTGTCTATATGGTTCTATTCTTTAGTATCAGCACTTAGAAAGTATTGTAAATAATGTAGTACCTACTAATGCAAGTCTATTATTGATAACATAATAGACCAAATAAAAAACCAGACAACAAAAAACCAACTAAACAAAAAACAGAGCGCTCTGAACAGTGACGTGAGGCCGGTTTCGTAAACGTGTGTGCACTTAGTGAGGAGTAGTTTGATTGTAAATGGTTATAAATGTGTGCGTGTGAGCGTGTATGCACAGAGCGGAGGTGTAGTTTTGGCATGCCTCACTGTTTTGTTCGCAGCGCTATGTCGTGGTATTTTATTTGGTCTGAGATTGTTAAATATTTGAAACCTTTATCAATAGTATCAACATTATCACCCCTTTTAGCACTATATATTGAAATATCTCCAGAAAGGTTAAGCACGATTATGTTGTTTCAACATAGGCATGAGATTTGTCGCTAAAAAGAGAATTAGAATAGGATATTGGTTAAAAGCATGAAAGTAATGCCCGTTTTCACTTATACCAGACGACACCTAAATTAATGCATTAATAAAACTGCACTGTGTATTATCAACTTTCGGCGCTAAACGCAGGGTTGAAAATCCAACAGCGCGCAGCGAAGCGAAGAGAGTGAGCGTAGATTTCTGTCATTCTGTTCCAAACAAAGTCATAGTTAATCTAGCCTTTTCGCAATATTATATTTTGGTTTCGAACTGTAGTCTTACCAAATAAGGGCAAACGTTTAAAAAGCTAATATCCAAACCTAAGACCAGTTGTCAAACATACGAACCAGTGTAACTAATAATTATGAAATTGTTAACCCACAAATGCAGAGCTAGTCAATAAAGGTAACGGTCAAATCCGTCTCTTACAAAATATTATTTAACTATCCCACAACTATTTCTGCCAACAAATATGGAGTTCATGAGGTTTACTTATTATGCAGTCGTTATGTCAATTGTCGGCGCGAGCAAGCATTTATTAGCATAAGGCAGCCGCAAGTTCACCCGAACTGACAGTAATAACAAATTAGGGTAACTGTTCCAAACGTTGTCCAAACCGCTATTGTACTCTTGTTCCCCCAGCAGCTAATTGTGTTTTTGTTTGCTATTTTGCGGCCGAATGGCGCTTTAATATTGAGATTCTTGCGAGTTTGGTTCGTGTTTTTGGTAAAGTCTTAAATAATAAGGGTTTTATCTCGATTAGCCTTGGATTGGGGTGTAATGGATCAGTGGCGTTATAAGCTGATTACTTACCTAAAGGTAGTTATTAATTAAAAGGCATCTTGAAATACTCCAAAAGCTGTCCTAGCAATAAAATAATGTATAATAAATATAAACTACCCTATCTATCTCTGTTGCCGATTTCGCACACTTGTCTGAAATTGGTCGTATTATACATTATCTTAGTAGGCCTTATTAGGTGTATCAATCATAGATGAAATTAATAGAATTCGTTGAGAACATGAACATGTAAAACGTAGAATTTTATAAATTACCAAAGCGTAATGCAGACGAGCTTAAATTCAATATTGGCAATCCGTACTAAACCGCTCTTGTCATGTCGGCCATATGGCAGAGCGTTAACAATGGAATTAGTCGTCATTCAAAGTACCGAGTCAAATTCACAACATATCTGGATAACGTGTAGCAAGTGCACTCGTCTGCCAGGGGTGACACTTTGAGCCCTTCCGATACTGACATTATGTGACAACACTGAGCTAGGGGCGTTCGCTTACACAATGGCCGATCATTGGTGCCTTCGCCCTATTCATGTTCGCATACACTTTTAGCACAGCTTTGAATATGAAATCGAGTCGTGATTTTACGAACATGTGGTATCCAATTTTTGGGATAATAATGGTTTAAATTAAACCAAAAATATCCGCAATATCAGTACAATTAAAATTTCAATTAAAATTCTACAGAAACAGAATTGCCGCGTTGCATTAAAAGAAGGAAATCTAAATTGTTGATTCCTTTATTTCGTTTCAGAATTGGAGGAAGAAAATAAATTCACCCACAAGGCGCGGCTTGAAATATTCAATGAAGAGATTTTATAAAGAAAAAAAATCTCATTTGCATCTCAAAAGCGATGCGAGTTAATGGGACCATTTCGAATGCGCAGCACGTCATTCGATATATATATCCGCATTCGTCTCAACCCTTACACGACACTTCGAGTAAGGACAGCGGCACACGAACTAATTGGCGATAATGTATGGATATATCGATTATCGATATCTCGGCTGAATGTATTAGTGGGTCAAGCGGTCGATTTACGATTCTCGGAAACTGATGTCCAATCTAACTGTTGACGGAGTATACACTTACCGTTGTATATTAACTAACCAATAGTTTTGCGTTAGGATTATAGTACATTGGACTATGATTAGACTGCTTACCGTTTTCATTACATAATATACTAATAACTAGATGCCATTAGGTGTAAATATTTTTTTTACAACCCAATTACTTACTTGGCAACACTTATTTTCAAAGGTTAGACCCGGAGCCGCTACATCTGTCCACATATTGGTATTACAAGAACGGTCCCGGATTGTACTGACTCAATATGTAAAGAATGTTCAGTCATCTATGGATCTGAAAGTTGGTTCAGTCGATCCACGTTGCCGTTATTTGCCTAGGAGCTCCGTGGTTAATTCTTGTTGTAATGGAGGAAAACTTCTGAATTTAATCCTTACCGTAATATGAAACCATTAACACGATACAACATAATAATTTTGAAGAGTTTGTGATTAAAATTACGCTGTCAGAGGCGCGTTCCCTCAAACAACGATTGCGTGTTTCATTAAGCATCGTGCGACCAAGCACATGTCGACGGAAAATTAGCGGCAACCATTGACGAACTCACAAAATTGAGCAAATTAAGAGACACCCAACAGCCCTTTACTTTATTGATGTCTTTTTAATTACAGCCTCTAAAACGATGAGGTTTGATCACGGAATTGCTTTGTCAATTAATCAATATGTACCAGTTTCAATTTATGTTCAGGTAATTCAACATTTGACGCAATATAGGCAGAGACTATTTTTATAGTGAAGTATACTGACATACTTCACTATAAAAATAAAGCAGCAGGATGAACGATATCACATTTTCGAGAAACTCTATGAAAAACATGTTAAGTATATTGTTGGTGCCCAAAACAAGAACCTGTCCCATATCTAACAAGAAATCATTTTCTAAGATACAACCGAGCTTATTCCAGTAATTCAGGTTATACATAAAGCTCATACATACTGGGGATATCAAGATAAAAGATTCAGGCATATCAAGTTTATGTTTAAGGCTCATACATACTGGGGCGATACGTCGCGTGACGCGACGCCGCCGCATTGTTCGCCGTGAAGTATTCTCAGAAATTATTTTGTTAAAATTCGCGTCGCGCGGCGAATCGCGCCAATATGTAAGAGCCTTAAACATAAACTTGATATGCCTGAATCTTTTCAAGTTAAAATAGCCCTCGAGGTAATGTACGTAATAGAATCCCCTATTAAAGCGAACAGCTTAATAAGGGACTCCGTTTTGTAACACAAATCCCATATGCAATTACAACGTCAAGTTCTCTAATACGTACAACCACGACACAACAACTTCAGAGAATTTAAAACGTGAGCTTGTAAAATTCAAGAAGCAATTCACTTAAAAGAATATTCAGTTAAAGTGTTTAAAATCACCGATACATGTAAAGAAGCTGGCAATTCAAGTAATATTCTTAAGCGTAAAAACTTTACGAATTAATACGGGTATCCACAAAAACACGACTGAATTATGCATGTGCAAAGTTTCGCCGAATGAATAAAGTAACCGTAAAACTACTCTGTAATTACGTAACATCGTCTCCCGATACGATCGGAGGCTATATCGATACTGAATCGATACATCGACCGTGCGATCGAGATCCGATTCGAACGAGCGCGACCAATTTTATTCACGAAACATTTAGCTTTAGATAAAATCTCACGGCGCGCTCCATAATGGCCTTAGCTGATTTTAAAACAATAAAATGCAAAGCCTTTAGAATGAGTGCGATTGTTAGTGTGAATCAGATAAGTGCAATAGATATTGAATGTTATGGGATATTGTTTGGAAACACGGTTTATTTTAAAATTATACACTAGGTGAGGTGTTTACTGCTTATCTCGTAACGAGTATAGACTGCTCTGATTTAAAATTTATTCCACAATAGATATCGCAACCTTCAACTGACGCCTTTTATCGAAGTTCCGTTACGTTTGAGTTATTCAAACTATGGAAGAGCGATTAACATTACTGACATAATTTCACTGCAATCAGTACAGAATTCGCGGAACTGCGAGATATATCTACGTGAGTTAACAATCTTAATCGGCCCGTCAAAAATCTGAGGCGAGTTCCAATTATTAAAAAATCGCTGTCGATAAAATCGAGTTAATGAAGAACGGTACTCGATATCTCGATCGGCGGTGCGCACTAACTCTGAAATTGATTTCATTCCATCGACGCGCGTCGATCGAAGCCACTGATATGATTTGCGGAAGTATTACGATTTACAAATTTATATGCTTTGAAGATTTCATAGTGCACTGCATTATGTATTGGGTGTCTTAATTCATGCCATAACATATTCATTATTGATAATTCACTTAAACATTGCTTAAACCCTTCCGCTTCTGAAATTATTTTACCTAAGATGCTTTGCAGTTCCCCTTTGGTGTATTCCTAGTAATAGTCTGTAAAGGACAATTACAAGAACTCCATTTCTCAAGTACTAAAAAGAACTCAATTTCACATGTTTTCAAAAGCACATACCCGCGCCGCCCGTAGCATAAATCTGATTAAAATATACAGTAATACAAATGCATAGCATATCTCGAGAGAACAGGTAACTAATTTATGTATTTTTTACAAGCCGGTCTGAATTTCTCCAGTTGAATAATTTACAGGAATTCAGACATTACTGAAACTGGTTCAGATATTATCTGGCTTGATTCCTCACAGCGCTGGCTTTGGAGCTTTCTGTTGAATATTTACTCAGTCTCGTGGAAGGTATGGAATTATTTCTTTTTCAACACTTAAAGGTGATTTTCGTAAATATTTTAGAATTTCAGAGCACTATTGAAATAGGTTTTTTAGAATATAATTATACTAGCAGCGCCCCACGGTTTCACCCGCATAAGTCCTGATCCCATGGGGATATTGGGATAAAAATTTCCTATGTGTTAATCCAGGTTATAAACTATCCGTGCACACCCGTTCTCTAGTTTTTGCGTGAAAGAGGAACAAACATTCATCCATCCATCCATCCATCCTCACAAACTTTCGCGTTTATAATATTAGCTGCTCTTGCTTTAGCTCTATATTTCTATATTCACACCTTTTTTTACAATTCAATTCAAATTGGTGTCCTATCGTATTTTTTTGCAAATCATTATCAGATAACAGGTTTGCTACGATATAAATAGGAGTCTGCCAAGAAAACCATCAGAACTCAATCTTTCACAGCAATCCATAATAACATGTCAGACACAAATGAAATAGTTATTCTGTAAAAATATATCTAAACATTTATTACAGAAGGCGTGTTACTATTCTTACATTTTTTACACAAAACATTACTACGAATACTATTGATTTTCCAATCACACATTCAATTTGATGGCGTCCCCCGACAGTTGGTATGTCAATAATAATTCAGAGTAACAGTATACTGTTGAATAAAATGATTAACCTCCGCTCGTGAGTCGGTTGACCGGAGTCTTACATACAGGGTGCTTGTATGCACGCCATAGATTCATTTGTCAAACACGTCAATCTATTGGTAAAAGGACGAAAAGGGAATAATTTTTGGGCGAAGCTGTAATTAGGTATTTTTGTTACGTGCCTGTGTCATTATTTTGGCATACATTTTATTTTGTTATTGAAAGGGTTCTAAAACGAAATTTTATTTAAAAAAAAACTTTCTTAATATAATTTTAGTTAGTGCATTTGACTAGTTGAATTTTGATAGAAATCTAGCAAAAGAAAAAAACTCCATTAAAAAACACGTGATAATTTTAGCATTCACGAAATAATTAAATTGTTTCTTTTGATGAAAACACATTGCTTTTTAGTTTTGTGAAACAATATTTCTCAATTGCTAACTAATTACAAAATAAATTAAACATCATTCGTTTATGACTTTTAATTTACTTTGGACTAAATTAAAAATTACAAAAACAAAAAAATAATTAGCCTTTCGTAACTTATAAATTGGACGTGGGTGTATGCAAAGTTGCAACAATTAATAACGAGATGATGATCCCATTGATTGGCCAAAGTTAATTAATAAAAAAACATCAATCGTTTGTAATTTTAATATGATTAAAATAATAATTTAAATGTGCCCAAGGATTCCTACTTAAAGATGTGTAAGTAGATTTAATTTCTTGTAGTTTTTGATTTACTTATGTTTCAAGTTGTCCGGTGAAAATAAACAACGGTTTCATGAGCAACATTTTTTTGTCTTCCTTTGAGTTTTTATTGTTTCCTAATGAATTGCTGACATTATACTGAAATCGCTAATTGAGCGACCTTTATCCGACATTTGATTAGAACACAAAATATCAATGAAACAATGAAACAGCCTGTATTGTTCAGTGGAAATGTCAACATTGAACTTGAATGTGTCGCGAACATTTTCGGAATATGACATAAATTATATCAACCCTTATTGGATGAACGGAATGGAATAAATACCATATGTATGCTGGCTCAAGTTACGTTGCTTGCCGCGTACTAATTCCCTGAGCTTTGTGGATCAAAATGACAAGCGCGAGCGTACGAATTGTTTATTGTTTTGTATGATTTTAGCTATATAAGTAGTTACTGTTTTACTTACTGTCCATTGACCTAACAAGTCCTGAATTAAAGCCCCATTGCAATATTGTCGTAGGTAAACCCACTCATTCGTAGCTATGGAGAGTTAACTCAAAAGATATTTTTCCACAGATAATGGAGCCATTATTCCAAATTTTGCTATATCTTATATATAATATAAAAATTAATCGCAAAATGTGTTGGTAAGCGCATAACTCAACAACGCCTGGACCAATTTGGCCAATTCTTTTTTTGTTGTGTTCGTTATCCTCAAGGGAAGGTTTAAACGTAAAGTAGGTGTAGGTAGGGTAGGTAGGTAGGGTAGGTAGGGTAGGTAGGGTAGGTAGGGTAGGTAGGGTAGGTAGGGTAGGTAGGGTAGGTAGGGTAGGTAGGGTAGGTAGGGTAGGTAGGGTAGGTAGGGTAGGTAGGGTAGGTAGGGTAGGTAGGGTAGGTAGGGTAGGTAGGGTAGGTAGGGTAGGTAGGGTAGGTAGGGTAGGTAGGGTAGGTAGGGTAGGTAGGGTAGGTAGGGTAGGTAGGGTAGGTAGGGTAGGTAGGGTAGGTAGGGTAGGTAGGGTAGGTAGGGTAGGTAGGGTAGGTAGGGTAGGTAGGGTAGGTAGGGTAGGTAGGGTAGGTAGGGTAGGTAGGGTAGGTAGGGTAGGTAGGGTAGGTAGGGTAGGTAGGGTAGGTAGGGTAGGTAGGGTAGGTAGGGTAGGTAGGGTAGGTAGGGTAGGTAGGGTAGGTAGGGTAGGTAGGGTAGGTAGGGTAGGTAGGGTAGGTAGGGTAGGTAGGGTAGGTAGGGTAGGTAGGGTAGGTAGGGTAGGTAGGGTAGGTAGGGTAGGTAGGGTAGGTAGGGTAGGTAGGGTAGGTAGGGTAGGTAGGGTAGGTAGGGTAGGTAGGGTAGGTAGGGTAGGTAGGGTAGGTAGGGTAGGTAGGGTAGGTAGGGTAGGTAGGGTAGGTAGGGTAGGTAGGGTAGGTAGGGTAGGTAGGGTAGGTAGGGTAGGTAGGGTAGGTAGGGTAGGTAGGGTAGGTAGGGTAGGTAGGGTAGGTAGGGTAGGTAGGGTAGGTAGGGTAGGTAGGGTAGGTAGGGTAGGTAGGGTAGGTAGGGTAGGTAGGGTAGGTAGGGTAGGTAGGGTAGGTAGGGTAGGTAGGGTAGGTAGGGTAGGTAGGGTAGGTAGGGTAGGTAGGGTAGGTAGGGTAGGTAGGGTAGGTAGGGTAGGTAGGGTAGGTAGGGTAGGTAGGGTAGGTAGGGTAGGTAGGGTAGGTAGGGTAGGTAGGGTAGGTAGGGTAGGTAGGGTAGGTAGGGTAGGTAGGGTAGGTAGGGTAGGTAGGGTAGGTAGGGTAGGTAGGGTAGGTAGGGTAGGTAGGGTAGGTAGGGTAGGTAGGGTAGGTAGGGTAGGTAGGGTAGGTAGGGTAGGTAGGGTAGGTAGGGTAGGTAGGGTAGGTAGGGTAGGTAGGGTAGGTAGGGTAGGTAGGGTAGGTAGGGTAGGTAGGGTAGGTAGGGTAGGTAGGGTAGGTAGGGTAGGTAGGGTAGGTAGGGTAGGTAGGGTAGGTAGGGTAGGTAGGGTAGGTAGGGTAGGTAGGGTAGGTAGGGTAGGTAGGGTAGGTAGGGTAGGTAGGGTAGGTAGGGTAGGTAGGGTAGGTAGGGTAGGTAGGGTAGGTAGGGTAGGTAGGGTAGGTAGGGTAGGTAGGGTAGGTAGGGTAGGTAGGGTAGGTAGGGTAGGTAGGGTAGGGTAGGTAGGGTAGGTAGGGTAGGTAGGCTAGGTAAGGTAGGTAGGGTAGGTAGGGTAGGTAGGGTAGGTAGGGTAGGGCAGGTATGGTAGGTACGGTAGGGCTAGGGTAGGTACTTAGTGCTACCCGTGCGAAGCCGGAGCGGGGCAGCTAGTACACTTATAATAGTATTCGTAATTCGCAGTAGGTACTTAAAAAACATTCAAAATAAATTATAAATTCAAGTCACAATCACATCTCGGTGACAATCAATGTCAAAAAAATTCAAAGATCTATGTAATTTGGCAGATTGAAACTGAAATTAGAATGCAAACGTTCTTAAAAATGTGGAAACTGCCCCTCAGAAATTGCCTCAAAAATAAAATATTATTTCATTTTACTATTCCGCTCCCTTCTGTGGCTCGTACCCTCGCCCTAACTGTCACCTATTGGTGCTGTTACCCCACCGATTGTCATAGCTCGAATCGGTATGACATCTCATTGTGGCAGTAATTACGCCGTATTGTACATTTATGTTCACATATTGTTCATTTGGCGTGATCTTCTCGTCTATTGTTTGAGCACTTGTTTGTCACTTGTTTTTATCACATGATTCGGCTTTTGTTTCGACCGGCTTTTGTTGTTTTGAGTTGAATTGTAGCAATATGCTGGTTTATTCTGAATACTTGCTGAAATTAATGAATGCCTTGTTGATCTAGTGGTCCCAAGTATGAATGCCTTGTTGATCTAGTGGTCCCAAGTGTTACTGTTGAGGATGAGGTCCTGGGTTCGATTCCCGGGTCGAGCAACGTGTTATTGGGTATTTCAACCTGGAATTTCTCAATAGCAGCCCAGGGTCTAGATTTGTGCCCGGTTGATGGCAATAGGCTTGCCCCCTATTACCCGGGACTTAAATATAAATGTGGGTGTACTAAGATACATCCTATACTTATGCTTCGGAGAATACAGGCGTGATATTATGTATGTTATGATGATATTAATGAATAATTTGTTGGTAACATGTGTGTTCAAATGATTTTCAACGGCCTAATTTCATGGAACAGCATGTCCAAAGTCAGTAATTTCGAGGAGTTCCAGATAAACGCGTTCAAATATTTGGAGTTCGTTACTTTTATAACAATTTTCCCAGAGCCGCAATCCCTTTGGGCTTGAAATCTCTAATTGTACCAAAAAATTGACTCACTAAAAATTGTTTCAAGGATAAACAATAATTAAATACACCGCAGTTATAAATTTAATCCACATCGGTTGAGGAACGAATCGCTAGAAATTGTTCTAAAACACGCAGCCATTCTTTTAATGAAATCCGTTTGAACCTGCTTTGACGGAACAAGAGTCTAGCAAAAACGTGGATCGGAACATTTTTAAGTGTTTCGAGAACAAACAAAACGGGTAACAAAGTATTAGTTATCAGTTTTTTAATACTATTCAATTGTATACTATATCAAATTGCCGTTGAAAATCTATTACGGGTATGAAGTCATTTTTTTTTGTAGGCTCAATCAAGATCGTCTCGGTCAATTATATGGATTTTTGGTAAGCAAATGCTTTGAAGCCGGTTCTCAATCAGAAATAGTGGATTGAATGTTGATAACATTGTAATTATTTTATTGATGTCTAATTATGGGTAACGAACAAACGTAATGATGTTATACGGTATTTAGAGAAGTGAATGTGGTTAAGATAGAATGGTCGAAAGAGTAAAGAAAAGTTCTAGGACGATAATTTAATATGATATAAAAATGAACAATGGTTTTCAGGCTCTGAAGCCGTAGCAAAGGTAGTGTGACGTCACAATGACGTCACTCAAAATCCTGCATCGCGAAAGCAGTGTTTACCGCGCGACTAGCATAAAATATACAACGTCCCGACATCGTTTGTCGGGCAGTTGCCCACTAGATACACCACCCGCCGGTCGGAGGATCCTCAATCCTCCTTTTTCTACTATACTCCCTGTTCCTCATACCTCTATCGGAGGAAAGGGATTTTAAAAACGAAATATCAGGGTGTCTCGTTAAGTACATGGCATAGCAGTCACAATAAAGTGTTATTTCATAATAAAATATTTTTCAATGGTAAAACTATTTTCTCGTTTAACATTTGAAAAACCATGTATTATAACAATATTTATAATACAGCAACTTTATATAACTGAAATGACACACATAATGAACCAGCTCCAATTTAAATCAAACAAACCAACAAATGATTTCCGATGCCCCTTCAAACTGTGCATCATTCGTTCACATAAATCAAGCTAACCAACAGTACTATCGCAAAGTTATCGACAGAGACAAACGGACGCGTGAATCGCGACACAATTATTATTAATCAGTGCACATTTGTCAACTGAACTGTCGATGTGTCGCGTCGAACAGTGTGCGGTTGATCGTGGCATTAAAATAATGAAACATCAAGGTCGGTCCGTGGATGGATAACCGAGGGGCTCCGTGCCTCGGAAGCTGTTGGTCCCGCCAGGATTGCGGGAAAGTACGAAAGGGATACCGGGACCTTGGCAACAGGCAACTGAAGGAACACGGTTGGGTTTTAGTCAGTATAAGTCTGACACGCCCTTCCGCTCCACCCAGAGCGGGAGAAGTCATTGGATGATTGACAAACCTCAAAAAAAAAAGGAAGCTGTTGGTCCCGACTGTCATTCGTAGATATTTTGCAGTCGTTACAAGTCAGAAGTTCGAAAGTTTGACAACCAGTCTTGCCAAAGGGTTTCGTGTTACCCAGTAACGGGTTATGGAGGTCAGATAGGCAGTCGCTCCATGTAAAATACGTCTATGGAGCAAACCTTTGCCCAACACTGCGACTATATAGGTTGATGTAATAGTTACTGAGAAGTTGTAAGAACACTGTAACAGTGCCCAACCTGAGAATCAAACCGGACCCCACGAGGCAGTCAATAATATTAATCAGTGCACATTAAATTTGTTGACAAATTTTGTCAACTGAACTATCGATGTATCGCGTGGCTGTCTGTTCACCACGATTCATAATATAATATCTCGCCTATTCCCACAAAGTAGCAGGCTGAAGTTTGTGGTTCACCCACATTTTGTTAGTTATTTTTAAGTACTATGTAATGGCCTACTTGTGACTAACCGGGCACAGATCCAGACTCCTGGATAGTTTTGAGAAATTTGATTTAATATCTCCGAAAACAGAACTGAGCCTGACCTGGGGGCCTAATACGGCCACATTAGCAATTCTTCTAAAAGCATTATTTCATTAGCAATTCCTCTAATTTGACACAAAAGCAATTCATAATGTGTGGTTCATTTTTCGAATCTTCATAGAAAACTGTCAAACAGATGAATTATTTCGTAATATGAATCGCACGCAAATGATAATAAGAATTGTCAGTTTGTGAAATTTTACGATGATTCATAATATTCGCCTATTATGATTCTGCCAAAGTGGCTGTTTTATGCCCCTCTGTATATCGACCCAAGGTAAAGTCAGCAGTAGAACTTGCGTCCACAAAACAAACGAGAAAATCAATTAAAATGAATCAGTGCACATTTGTCAATTGCACTGTCGATGTATCGCGTGACTGAGTGTGCGGCTGATCGCAGCGGATTTGAGAAAAGCCGTGAGATTATGCGGAGTGATATACGAGTTTTAGTAACCAAATAAACTGATTTCAAAATATTTTTGACAATATTGTAAATAACAATGAATTTGTGTAAATTTGTGTGTTTGGGATTATGGAATACTTTTCAGTTATTATTATTAAGTCGGTACTAATTTGATAATGACATCAATATTTTAATACTAGCTTGTGCCCGCGGCTTCACCGGTGTGGAGTTCGAAAACCCATGGATACGTACTACCGACATACAAAGTATTCAATGTCCTAACCCATGTCATGGTCTACCCATGTGCCAAATTTCATCCAAATCTTTTCAGACGCTTTGGCGTGAAAGCGTAACAAAAAAACTCACATTCGCATTTATAATAATTATTAGTTATTATCATTATTCTATAATTATTCATTATCATTATTCTCTTGCCCTTATTCTAATTTATTTGTGGTCGGCCCAACTAGTATTTTTCTTCCATACTTCTCTATTTGTTGTCATCTTGGTAGTCACCCCCTCTATTTTAAACATACTAATATTATAAATCCGAAAGTAACTCTGTATGTCTGTCTGTCTGTATGTTAGTTACCTTTTCACGCCTAAACCACTGAACGGATTTCGACAAAATTTTGCAAGGAGATAGATGGCATCCTGTGGAAGGACATAGGGTACTTTTTATAGACATACCACGCGGGCGAAGCCGCGGGCGGAAACTAGTATATTCATAATTATCTGGAAACTTCACTGAAAAAAGTCTTTAATAAAAACAAGGACAGAAAAAGGTTTCTTTTTCTTTGAAATTGTGGGTTCCTGGAAAATCTTTTATGGTTTACTTTCAGGACAAGAAATGGTTTTCTTATTACATTTTTTTTTAAGTGCGTAGTTATCAAAGTGACTAGCCAGAAGGTTCCCAATTGCCCCTCAAATCACTTTCCAAAAATAAATATTGTCATTCATCTCAGTACATCAGTGTCAATAAAAACAAAAAAAATTAACAGACACAACGTTTAACTAGGTAGTACATCGTTATGCATAAATCCTATTATGAGAAACGTCAGCTGTTTTCACTCGCTCGCAGCCATTTAACAAACTGTAAGTGCGTTCGGGTATTAATTTGCAAAACAAATGAGGATTGTGCATAACATAAATAAAACAATGTTGGCAGAGAACTGTTCAGTTTGTTTATTATGTCGTCCCCCTTAAATCACAAAGGTAATTTTAGGTACTTTAGTTTTTGGTTGGGCCATATGGCTTTTCCCGTAGCCTTTGGCTTTGCGTTGATCGCCCTTGTGATCATCCAAGGTTTGACTTCTGAAGGTTATTAGTTCTATGAATATGCGCAATTATTTGTTCTGCAGGACCTCAATAAACTGACCCATTGAACATGAGATGTGGTCCAGTCACATAAAGCAAGTAAAATTTATAGCACATACAAAAATGAAGCACTAATAAAACCAGCCAAGTGCGAGTCGGACTCACATACGACGGGTTCCGCAAAGAAAGGGTTCCGTTAAGATCGGGCAAAAACGCCGAAAAAAACACGTTTCTTAAGGGTAAAACTCTTCCATTTAATTATTAAGTTTATTTAATTTTTATTATTTTTTATTAAAGCGCAAATAGAAATACACAATTTGTGAAAATTTAAACCGTCTACCTATTTTGGTTCATGAGATACAGTCCGCTGATAGACAGACGGACGGACGGAATGACGGACAGTGGAGGCTTAGTAATAGGGTTCCGTTTGGCACCCTTCGGGCACAGAACCCTAAAAAGTCATCATAAGTATTGCTGTGAACAAATTTAATTAATATGAATATCTCATGAATATCGGCAGTAAAATTATAATGAAGTTCAAGTAAAACTTGATGTTTGGCATATAAATGTAGACATTAATTTTATTGGTTATTACGATTATTTTCTATATGTATCTTTGGTAATCGGAGAGTATGAATGACAATCGCTCGTGCAATAAAATAAAATTGATTAAATTAATTTTTATTTACGTGTGGGCGCATGTCAGGTCAGATAAAGATTTACTCCATAAAAATATATCTTTTGATATAGATAACTCCCTACACTTCATCAAAACTTACCTAATTAACAAAGAAAGTAAGATACAATTCTAATAAAATCATTCAGTTGCATAGAATTTTAAATTAAAAAAATATGGTATATATAAACGCCTGTGACAAACACTCTAACTTTGTAAACGGGAGTAAAATATTTAGTATTATTATTCGGGTTGAGTTGACTCAGGCTGAGTTGTCACTGACCCTGACTAACGACATAAGCAAGACGTCCAAAAATTATTATCTAGTATTAATATTCGAAAATACAATAGACGCTGATATATTTAGTAACCTATTCCGCTTGACTATTCTTCAAGAGTCATAAAAACCCTGTAAGAAATCGACACGTGTTTCACCTCTCAACGAGGCATCTTCAGGATGACGATTGACCAATTGCAAACCAGAACGCGACGTGTTACCACACCGAGCGCTGGACGCAGAGTATTAATATTCGAGTAGAGTTGACTCGGGCCGAGTTGTCACTGAACCTGCAACATAAGTAAGACGTCCAAAAATTAGTTACACTGGTAAGTTTTCTACGCCTACAGGGACCACTTAGTACTGAAGAGCTTTCGTAGGCACAAGCACTGAAATTATTAACATAAATAAAGAAGTGACCAGACGGTCCAATACGTGTCACTTAACCGTGACCTCATTTTAAACACACACCACATTGAGAGACCCAAAAATAAAATAGTAAAAAAAAGATATTTTTATTCACTTTTACTAAGGATCGTATCCACCCAAAGGCTTATCCCAATAAGCCTCTTTACATATCCTCGCCCGTATATACGTAACCAAATAAAGTAATATCAAAGAAAAGTTGCCGCTTTGAACAGGAACCAGCCGTTTTCCATCACGATTCACATGATACATAATTTTATTACATTTCTTCGTAAGTGTGCCATAACTCGATGTTTATTGGCCTGGATATTAATTTGTAAAGTATTACTTGACATAATATATATTTTATAACCCGAGAAATTCTTTCAACCAGGCAATTAAATTAACGAAGTTTAAGGATAGTCAGCCCACGCGATAACCGATAGAGAATTATTAGATAACGATTGCCAAAAAAGCCAAGATAATTGGACCAATTTTTATAGTTCCACTGACCTTAACACGTAAAAAAATATATAAAGAACTAGGTGGGGAGATGCTCAATATAAGTAGGTATTTTTCCTCAATCAATCAAAAAGACGTCCTCAAAGTGATTGTCAATCGATCGGATACACATACAGAAGAAATTTTTCTACTCTCAGGTAAAGATTTATCAAGTTTCACAGTCGAATGATTTAGTGGAAGATTCAAGACTGGGACACTTTAACAGAAATAGACCCCTAGCATGAATGCACCTATCCTTCAGCTATCGTTCACATATCCTTCGGTTATCCTTCAGCTATCCTTTAGCAATTTGGCTTATAAATTTTTGCGACAAACACAATAAGCATCACCCTAGATATGAATAAAGTCTTAAAACTAAATAAATAATGCTAAATATGTGCGAAACGAGTATTTTGAATTTTAGAATCGTTCGAATTTACGTGCGCGTTCGTGCTATACCCACTTTACTCGCTATAGTACGTATCAAGCAGTGACGTATATACAGCACACTGTCTTAGAAATAATATTGCATTCAATAAAAAGGTGTAGTGTGTAGGAAAGTAGAGACCTGAATCAGTAATTGATTACCCATTCCAATAGTTAACAAGAAAACATTACACACTTCAAAGTACCCACGTTTCTCCCATAAATACAATTTTTCCCAGTTTTCTAACTGTATATATGACTGCCTCGTTAGTCCAGTAGACGCAAGTGCCACTGTTGAACGTGAGGCAATCGATCCCAGGAGACCGATTCCCAGGTTGGGCAAAGGTCATTGGGTTTTTCCAGTAGCAGCCCAGAGTCTGGATTCGTGGCGTGTACACCTCTGCCAAAGTCTTCGGGGAATACAGGCGTGATGTTATGTTCTATATACAGTATGTTAACTAACAAAGGGCGTTCCCGTTAACCTGCAATAGTATAGCGTGTAAATAAAATACATGCTAAAAAAAATATTACCAATCAAAAAAAAAAAAAAATTTTATTTGTGTCGTGAAATGTTCACAAAACTATTAAATTTAAACGTAAAAGAAACACTCTGTACACGCACGATTGTATTTCAACGTAGAAAAACAAGTGTGACAAGTGGGCGTGTACAGAGAGTTTATTTTCCGTAACAATTTAATATTTTTTGTGAATATTTTACTATACAAAAACAAAAAAAAAAAGTTTTTTTTTTGTCGTAATATTTTTTTTAGCATTTATAGACGCTATACTATTGCAGGTTAACGGGAACGCCCTTTGTTAGTTAACATACTGTATATTTATAAATTCTTTGTTGACAATACTTTTAGTTTGCGGGACTGCAATATCCTTATCACAAAAACTTTTGGATGTCAGGAAATTGATTCTGTGCGCTGACATTTTTCCCCAAAACCCTTTGCGATGGGTCGGCTGATCGCTGTGGTAGAGGTTCTATTATCACTTTCTCTTTTCACATACTTTGCCGTGTCTTATCGACTGTTATAGGGTTGGAAAACCTGGTATTTGCACGTTCTTATGTTGATGGAGGATGTTGATATGAAGGGGGAGTAACGCAATGTGGATACCAAAGGAAAAGCGTCTATATTCCATGCAGGCTAATATATTTTTCTTCGAACATTATACAATTTATTACTTACAATCTAGAGAAAGAGAGGTGGAAAGAGTAGTAGCAGGGAGATCTTTGCCCAGCAGTGGGACAGTAAGGGCTAATCAAAAATCTAGAATATTTTTAACCAGTGGAAACGTGGCGTGCTGTGCTGGCGCCGCCGCTGCGGCTGCGGAAAACCTCAAGCGGCGAAGCCTTATAGGCAATTATATTTTCGAGCCGTTTGGGGTTGAAACCCTAGGGCCGTGGGGTCCAAGTGCTCATAGTTTATTTAATGAAATCTCGAAACGGCTGTTTGACACTTCCCGTGACCCAAGGGCTGGCTTTTACCTTGGTCAGAGGCTAAGCATTGCCATTCAACGTGGCAATGCCGCCAGTCTCTTGGGTACACTACCAGCCGACAGCGATGCGGAGGAATTTTTCGACGCCATATTTTAGATATTAGTTGTTTATTTGTACAGTTAGTTTTATTTAATATTAGTTAGAAAATTGTTTAGTGTTAGATTGTATATTTTATTGAAATAATTAATATTAATATAAAATAAATAAATACTCTACCAGTGGAATAAAATTGACGTTTGACAGTTTTCGTCCGAAAAAACTAACAAATTCAAAATTAATTTCTCGGATTTTTTATTTCTGGTATTGGAAAAATGAGCCCTAAAAGTAATCAATTAAGGTTTTTTTTAAGGGCATCCCACAGTTCAACCTAGGTCGTTGTCGGCTGCTTGACCAGCAGGCGTAGCATGGCGCTTTCTATCTCTACGAAGAATAGACATAGCTTTTTCTATACAAAGTCACAGTTCGTTTCTTCATTTTTGACATCCACCGTAGAAATCTTTCTACAATTAGTCATTTTGTCTTTCATTTCTAACGATCTTTGTCTAGGTCTTTTTATATGTAGACTATTTCGGAAGAAAATTTTCTATCCTTACTGTCAAAATCACACTGACAACCGATAAATCCTATGATAAAACAAAGAATTCCGAGTCGAATTATGTAAAAGAGTGAATTTCGTAAAAAGTGCAGTTGAGTCTTTGTATTTTTCTGCCGTCTCGTACTACAGGATACGTCATTTTTGTCTACTCTTCCGTAGACAAAACGGTGCTCATGCTACGCCTTCAGGCTGCTCTGTGAATGCCGCCTCCAGTCAGGTCATAAAAGTTATAAACTAAGCGACTACAGTCTAAGGGCACCTCCTGTAGGTTTCGGGCCTCGGCTTAGGGCTTTGCTGGAGGAGGGTATCAAGAGTATGATGGTATGATCACTGGTGTAGGCTGTGTTATTGCACCCATTGTGTCACCCTATGTAAAATTTCTAATTTATGTCTGTAATTTTTATGGTGTACACTATAAAGAGTATTCTATCTATCTATCTATCTATCTATCATATGTACATCCTCTAAAATCAATCCACTTGATATTGTCTATTCATCACCAAATTAATCGTCCCAACGATGAAATAAGCAATAAATTCCTGCACAATTCACGTACTAAACTTGAGTGGTGTGGAGTTAGGTCATTAATCTCGCGAGCACTGATGTGCTAATCTATGATAGGTAATTGACTAATGGCTTTGAGCTAACACTGCGGTTTATGTACCAGCTTTATGTTAGCTAAACAACTAATTAAATGGATTTGTAGTGAATTTATTTCTATGTTATACTTGTCGGCTTATTTGAATATATCTGTGGTGTTTATTAATGCAATATATTATATTTCATTCAATAGGATATAAAAGAGGATTTCTGAATTATAACTAAGAAGATGTCCACATTATAGTAACTAATGTAATGTGCATTACTTACTATAATATGGACATCAATCTAATGAATTCATCTTGTATGCTGAAGCATGATATGTATTTAATATGTTTCTAATAAATACGTATACATATATAACAGCATTCAGAATAATTATTCATCACATTCCGCGTCTTTGATGATATTGAAACTTGGTTATAAGCTCTGGAGTCCCATTCTTACTTTAGAAACGTATATACGTAAAGTTGCCATATCTCTTTGAAGTACAGAAAACATAGATGTTACTGAAGCAAGACCATTTCAAAGTCTTCCTCTTAGATTGGACTCTTAGCTATCATCTTCAATTCCTTTGCAAACTCCGTCAATATTGTAATTTGATATCTACCAGTATGACCAGTACATGCATATAGATTGTTTTATTTTCAAGACATGTCTCCAATACAGATATGTCGCGAATTTTCCACGCTTCAGTAAATAGGTCAGCTGGTTCATCTTGATGATCGCTCGAATGGGCAAACGGAGCAGTATGTAGGTACATAAGTCAAGATACGGTTCGTATTGTCAGATGTTGTATACTATACTCGTATGTCGCTATATATTTCAATAATTTAGAATATAGAGCAAGAGGGCATACAAAATTTGTATACCATGGCACCTATTTTATCGGCTTCGATATTAAAGATTCTTAAAATTTCCATTTGGATATGGTTACAAATAATAAACTGGAATGTATTGTGTGTAAAATAATCGACTGCATTCGAAACGTATGTGTCAACACCGTTCTCAACGTCTTCATTAGTAGAGTCCTTTAAAAGGCATAACTCTCAAACAATAAGAGCCATGAACTTATCCATTTGGAAATACATATTACCAAAGAGACCAAGGCAATTAGAACATAGAAAATGTCTTTAATCTTAGGTTAATGGAGATATAGCATCACGTTATCTGAAAAGGCGAATGGAAACGAACCTTTTCAGTGTTCCAAACTAACAATGATTTTATGATTAAAATTATCCATTGCAAAGTGGAATAAGCCGTCATTTATTGAGTACCTACCTAACTTCCGATGAATTTTACAGCGACCAATTAATGCACGAACTCCTATTCGCAATCGAACACTCCCCGTACGCACGCCAATAAATAACGCATAATTACGTCAAACATTTCTCTATAGTCTATGGCTACAAGCGCTTGATTTCCCACGACGAAGTCCCTCTGTTGTAGTCTACAATGAAATATGCATGCGTGACATACTCGCCGTGAAATAGCGTTAGACCGTGCTGCGCGGATTTGGGCCCTCGCTGTTTTTGAAGTGGGCTCGTGTCCGTTTTGACTAGCTATCCGATACGGGAGTGATAGGTTTTATGGTGTCACGGGTTATAATATTGCAAAAGTGGTATTTTTTTAGTGTGTATGTGAATGTTGTATAGTGGTATGGTGCATCTCACAATGTACAAAACTGCCCGATATCCAGCAGAATATTCTAAATGTGTGTGAGGATGGACGGAATATGTATTTTCTAAAAGCATCTAGTTTTTGAATTGTTTTGGTGTTATTTATGTTTACATTTTTGTAAGTGTTTGTGTTTCGTTAATTAATATTATTCACTCTTTGTTATAATAATAATTGTTGACTCTCTACACGTGTTGGTGTTAACTGTAAGTGTAGAGAGTAATAATTTATATAATAATTAAAACAAATATAATTTTTATGAAAAAAATAAACAACTACCTTCAAAACTTTACCTCGCTTCGTTCAGCATTTCGACTTGATCAAATAAAGTCGCATCGTCACACATATTCACAACAAAGCCTTTGCATTTACAATATCAACGAGCCGAGATAAATGCCTACCTTTACGTAGCTTTAACACAGTTGGGTATTATATAACTTTCGTAAAATAAATCGTTCTTTCAAACTTCAATCCAGATTTTTTAAATCCCAAGGGTACTTTCCAAGTAAATAGAATTGGATTCGCAAGATTCATTGATTTGTCATTAGCCGTCACTCATTGGGATTGCGCATTCAGCTTTACATTGACGATAAAGTTCTGATATAATTTTTTGATATCGCCAGAGGGGCGCTTTGACACCGCTGAGGCGTTTTCGATAAATTCGTATCAAAATCCAATATCGCCTTTATAAGTCGAGTCTAGAAAATTCTTTCTAGAAATCGTTCTGATTGAAAATGATCTTATGCTAATACTGATTCGGCTGTCTCTGAAAGCATGATAAGGAATTACATAATCCAGATTATTGAATCCGTAATATTCTTTCTCGTTTCTTACTATAGCTATTTCAGTAAAACTGTCACAATGTAAACGTACCTCGATAAAGTACAGAACTTATTGGCAGAACGAGCGAAAGTAGGTAAAGATAATTTCATAAGTAAAAGAATTCCCTTTGTTCAATTCTCATATCATGTGTATTTCGTTTTACTGAAACGTCTTTATCTTGCCTAAAATGTCTTTGATATGGATTGAATTCTTCTTAAAATAGACGACAGAATATTATGCAGCATTTTACTTAGAATCTCTTTTAATTTTCGATTTTGTTACTTATTTTGCTATAAAGCTTCACAAGCTATTTATAAATAAAACAATGTCGTTAAAATTACTTCCTCGACAATTTCCTTAATAACCGAGCCCATTGACGAAAGTCACGCAATTAACAAAACCGCCGCTAAAATAAAACTCGTAAAATTTCCACACGTTCTTAACACAAACCTCTTTGATCTCCGTGCGGGTGGGTAAAATAAATTATGTAGCGAGTAAGTAAGCGGTGCCGCATATCTCTAGTGCTATAAACAAAGCAAACTAGCGGAGGTGCGGTAATGAAATGCAAATATGCTTGCATACTCTACGGAAACACTTCTCGTGCCTAGAGTAAATAACAGGTGACTTCTTGATAAACTTAGGTTAGACGAAGGTTTGTCTGCTGATGAAATTTTGGTGGAAGTAGAGCAACTAGTGTGTATTTTGAGAACGTTCATTTTACGGATGTTCTAGCAGGAATCGAGTAAGGGTGACATACATTTCGAAACTTGTGTTATCCATCCATACGTCTGGGCTCAGTCTTGGGTCAAAGAAAACTGAATTGAATTAGAACCAACTTGACTTTTTATTCTATTTCTGTTTCGTAAAGATCTCTTTCAAATCATTTCGTTTCCAAAGAAGAGTATTATTTCGTTATAGTTTTTCAAGTCCGAGTCTACTATATTGGGGATTGTTTTCTGACTAAATACAGATGATACCTCTCAAGGACAGCCGGTAAGATTGTAAGCTAATCGTTAGTAGAATAATGCTTTTAGCAACAGTAGCAAGCAACCACTATTTGGTCCTGTGGCTGGAACATTATTTGCAAAGGCCACTTAACAATACAAACAGGAGGTAATTGGATAAATTGTAGCACTGGACACAAAGACTTGATGAAATAATCATAGATTTGTAGAGCATAAAGAGATTTAGCTTTGCGCTTCATAAGCAAATCTATTGAATTGTTTGTAGAATGTTGTTTCTTTTGTTAATAAACAATTGTAAATGATAACTTTAATAATTGGTTCACAAGTGATATTGGACCTAATTATATATTTTCTCTTTAAAATTAAGCACAAAGGAATGAAAAAATCTTGTTTTCTCAATTATCAAAACATGACGTTGATTGTCACTTGTTATTGAAACTATGCATTGCAGTTTCAATAACAAGTGACAATCAACATCATGTGGCTCATTGCCTAAGCTTTTGATGATTAGTGATGTATCCTCAAGACTATTTTCTCTCATATCCTAACTTAATAATAATTATTATTGCGTGAGTTTGTTTGTTACGCTTTGATGCTAAAACGGTTAAACGGATTTGGATGATGGGTAGACCATGACCTGGGTTAGGACATAAAATACTTTTTATCTCGATATTACCATGATCGAGATAGATGCGGCTAAAACCGCGAGGCGCAGCTAGTAGTTCTCTCTCTCTCTTAGCTTCAGTATAAAATCTATAAACATACCACATTTTAAAATACTTATTACAAGACGAGCCACATACAGTGTTAGTAGTATTATTTTTTGTTTTACTTATAGCTTAAATTGTGTCCCACTTTTGGGCAAAGGCCTCCCCTTTTTCCTTCCAAATCTCTCCGTTTTGTGCGATTTCTGGCCAGGTATAATTAATTACCTAAGCAAATTCCCATTCCCTGCCAGTTACGTTCTAGCTAACTAACATATCCAGTGTTTGTGTGGTCTCTTTCCTAGCAGTATTATTCAAGTCGAAGACAGATACTTTTCTGTTCGCATAAATTACCTTTCATTATGTAAGAAAATGTTTTATGTTACAGGATGTCGTGATGAAGGCATATTCTTTACGGGACGGGTTATTTTTTACAATAGAACTTCTAATGTTTTAGTACGTTCAAATGCTTCGTTAACTTTCAGTGTTTTTTGTAGGCTTGGCTTTTATTTGCGTTGGATTGGATTTGCGTATTTTCAAGGAAGTTGGGATTAGCAATTATAATGTTCAACTGCAACATAAAACGGATGCATTGGTTTGGTCTTTAAAATAGTAATTGGTCTTGAGTACCGAGATAAGTATCCACCTTACCGATAGATACCTACTTTTCTCAGTTCACCGACTGAATAATGAATTTTCTGAAGAATTACACTGCCTTTTTATGTATTTTATCCCAAAATTATGAAGAGTTGAAGAAACATGAGGCAAGTTCGTTCAGTTCGTTCACACGAGTTCAGGTGTTTACAGATAATCCCTTTGAAATAAATACCCCTTCAATTAAGAACTTTTTCCCGAAATTACTTTAATTTAATTTATTAACTACAAAGTAAAGGATCGCTTGATAAACACGGTTGTTC
The DNA here is from genome assembly GCA_947522985.1 of Lithophane socia. Lineage (NCBI taxonomy): Eukaryota > Metazoa > Arthropoda > Insecta > Lepidoptera > Noctuidae > Lithophane > Lithophane socia. Next base: position 12,047,777 of record OX383262.1, on the reverse strand, counting down.
ACTGATTGTAATTTAATACTCCTTTAAGAGAATCTCAGCCAAACACTCTGCGTAAGTAAACACTCGCTGTACCTGACTAAAGTATCACAGATGTGAGATTGTTAACTATACTAAGAAATCCTCCGGTTTCCTTCAAGCTCGTTATTTCGAACGCTCGGTACCGCGAGAGCATTTTAACGTCAAAGAAACGGCGCCCGCGCAGTCCTGGCCACTTTACGCGGGCATTTGTTTTTAGTGCGCTGTTCCGCCGGCACATTTTTGTTCTGCACGCCAATATTTTTTTCTTAATAGTCTCTGTACAAATTTAGTTTAATTGTTACAGTACGAAAACATTGTTGAAAATGGTGCGGAAGCGAACTTATGTGGACGTAACATTCTCGGTTAAAACCAAAGTAGTTAAGTACTCCACTTTTTGAATTAACTTTTTTATCCATACAAGCAGCTGGTATCAGAAACACGCTACATATTTTGGCAAGATACAAAATAAGTTTCCTTACCAACGAACCTACCATTTTTTTCTTATTTCTCAAGAAAAATGAGAATTCTCGCCTTTAATAATACAGTTTCAACTTTGCTCGAGCCGAACAGGAACTAATATATCTAATCCTATTCCGTTTTTGCCGATACTATCTCCCATGTTTCAACTTGTACATTGTATTCGAGAAACGCTGACGGTCTACGTCACACCGATCTGTAAGATAGCGCTAGATATTTTGACGTGTGAAGATTGAAAAAAGTAGACGTGAGTAGGTTAGATGGTCCAAGATAGCATCAACGGGTTAATTAGTAAGGTGTTGATAAAATGAATAGTACGGTCGCACGCAAAAAGGTTGTAAGAAATTAAAATTATCTCAATCAACACCGTATCGGTGTTGATTGAGATAATTTTGTAAGAGGAAATATTGCATTTAATTGCATATCTGTAAAGTACCTATTGTGTGGTTGTTTAGATGTTTATCGACACTTTGTTTGAAGGTCAGTTGGTCTGATAAAATAAAACTAAATATTGACTCAGAATCTTCATCTACGAACGCCATTACAAAAGTTGGATTTTCCAATGACAGCTACAATGAACCGCCATTAGAGACACTGCCATAACCACCATGGAAGACTGATGGATGCTCACCGTCTAAATTATTGTCAAAGACAAAACAACCACGAAATTCAAGTCCTTTGTCCTACGCAATATTAAAGCTCATATTCACACCTACATCATTTACCGTCTACGCCGAGACTGTCGCCTTAAATTCATAAATTACAAGCATATACCCCTAGTATGTTCTCATAAACATTAGGCAGACTTGCGCAATATTAATTTGCAACTTGTTGATGATCAGACGGTGCTACGTTTATCGTCCGTCACGGCGCCCTCCCCGCACATTAATCACGTGACCTCACCTCTGCTGCAACCAAAGAACATGTAGGTGGTAGATCCGACGAATGTAGTACTATTATATATAGACTGTAGGTTCCTTGCTTCTTGATATAATATGTTTTTGCGCATTTTGAGCTATCAGCCTTACTACAAAACTAAACAGTGGACTGGTAATGTCTCTATCCAGTTAAATATTGATTTAGGACACCTAGAATTTATCATCTTATGGACTTTCTGTAACTCATTTGAGATCATTGTCATCGTTCAGCTGAAAGACGTCCACTGCTGAACTTAAGTCTCTCACCAAGCATCACCACAATGACTGTAGGTACCTAATACATTGTAACCTTGCAATATTTGCATTATATCAAAAACTATGCTTTATAATCCTCATATTTTTATCATCAATCAATCTTACTTATCCACCAATTTACCATTTCATATCTCAACACGCCTGATCTTTGCCTAAAGCAACATCGCACTACCCTAAGGTGAGACGCGACAGCTTATTAGGGGAGCCTAGAACTTTAGGGTCGAATTCACCGCGTATGGGGAGACAAGGGAATATGTTTGTACGTCCAGCCCCCCTACCACATTATCCTAGTCGAAACTACCTGGCAATAACTTGACAACCATCTCTCTCATTTCTTAGAATTCAGAAAGGGACAGAACAGTTTCGGATTACAGGCATATGTTTACTGTTTCAAAGAGGGGATCACCATGAAACAGCCCGAGGCTCATGGGAAATATAAGTTGGCTCCATAAGCAAGGGCGAATTGTCAATCAGTACTTAAATTCGAAAGGGCTGCAGTATTGGGCTTTTTCAATTTGTTTAATGTCTGAATGTTACCTGGGGCGCAGTAAGCCGGGATCAGTTTAATGGTTGGCAATCACATGATTAGAATTGGTCATGTCTATTTAAAATATTGGGAGTACGGCATACAGAAATTGCTGTATTAAAATGAACAGCAATTTCTGTTCAGTGGAGGAACGAGGAAATATGTGCGTTGTTGAGTAAATAACAACATTTTGGACAAACTATGCTTACACGTGGATGAAGCGATTATAAAATTCAAGGCTCTTTTACGTTTCTTTACGCTCAGAACATCTACCGTTATGAACTTCAAATCCTCTAAACACGTCCAAACAATGATTGATGACAGTAGAAATCTCAAAGCAATATATACCCTAGACGATACGCTACAGGGCTTCTGAAGACATGCACCATTAGATCCGTAGCCAGACGTATTAATACCAGATCATTATTATTAATATATCAGCGATGAGAGATAATTTTGCCACAGTTGAGCCGATGTTAATAAATCTACTGTGTTCCGCAATGGTGGCTTGCAATATGTCTTGATAACTGACTAAATGTTTCTGGTTTGGTTCCAGCTTTTTTTTGTTTTGTTTTTAGTTTGATAGAGAGCTTATGAAGATAAGGATCAGATAGTGTTTTTGCTTATCAGTCCAATTTACATATTACTACAACTAAGAATGTCTTAAACTTTAACCTAGGTGTTAAGTGTTGTATATGAGAAATATCTTTAACATTATCAGTATCGAAATGAATTGCTACCGTTTGCATACAGTAGGAATTTAATTTTAAGTTTTAAAATGTCACATCAACGGAGTTCACTAACCTTTTTAAATATTTCAAATTGTTATTTATTAGACAATTTGCTGCAAACTGATTTGGATTATTATTGGTTTCATAATACCAATAATAATCCAAATCAAAAATGCAAATGTGTACGAATTTGCGTTCTAAATTAGCGCCTAAACAAACTCCGCTCAAACTAAATCGCCTAAGTGTCCAATTATGAATAATTATATAAGTCATTAGAGGGTTGTTTCTTTATTTTGCGTAACTCGTTTATGGAAAAAACTGTATGAATGGCTTGTTAGCGTTTCCAGTTGGTCTCAAGAGTGCGGGCGTGAGGCTAAATCGTTAAGGCTGTGTACTTGTTAGGGTAGAACAGCGTTTGTGAGAGTAAATTAGAATATATATCTGCTTTCAGCAGAATTATTATCATTTTATTTTTGTACGCTCTCGTTAAAATGATCCAGTCTACTTTTTACATTTTAATTAAAAAAAATGTCGATCTGAACTCAACGGGACTCATATTTTGCTGCAGCACAACAAATCTTCTAAAATGGTACATTAACAACAAATAATAAACCTTAACATTAAAATTTGGTATAACTGCGGTCACATAAAGAACACCATTCAAAAAATATAATAGTCGAGCCATAAAAAATATAAAACCAAACCTGTTACACAATATTTCCCTGACATCACCCTAAAAGGTCATAATTTTCGATCGTTGACTCAAAAGGGGATAGGGCGTGACTTGCAATTGGTCGCATGCAACAAGACATATTTTTCGTAATGCCAAATAGGTGTGGGGGCTGTAACGACGTGCCAATTCATTCGTTTACTCCTTTTTGTTGCGTTAGTTAACTGTTTCATTTGTGTTTTCTTCGTAAATGAGTTGTATTGTGTAGGTGGCTGGTTTGATATGATTTTGTAGATTTTTTTGGGAGTTTGGTGTGGTCGCTCTAGGGACGATATCGGTTAGTACAGAGCACCCTATTTCGTCTGCTGTTCCAATTATGAAATTATTATTATTATGAGATCCTACAATAGCACTGCATGGGCCAGCTGTGGGTTGAAGAAGAGGAGAACATCAACTACCGATCGAGGTTCTTGCAACCATCAGATGTCAGAATAGTCAGTACAAAATGCTATGTACCTATATTTACAGACCTGAAAGCCGTATAAGACCTAATTCCTCCATGCTTGGAGGGCTTGTACGGCGGTCGCCAACCCAACCCAAAGAAAACGTGATTATTTCCACATACTTCATGTAAGGAAGCATATTAAGATTTAAATAATGTTTAAATCTTAATATCAACGAGTATTTTACTGTGAAAAAGCTTAACACCCTAAAGAAAATCCGGTACTTATTCAATACATAAAACTTAGTACTTACAGCAATTTGAATGTTTAAGCTTATTCACAAACATTTTTACGACAGAGTCGGCTGTTTATACAGAGTTAAGTGAAGTTTCACGTACTCGGTAGATTTAAGATTCAATTCTAAAAGCTAAAACGGCGGTTTGATAAACGTAATTAAGCGGCAATTCACACAAGCGATTCTTTCTTCGATGGGGAGTTATTCCTAATTTCTTATTCATACTGAATTTTGATTCGCTATTTGTGATAATGACACTATATTGTGAATTAAGCCTAAACATGTTTATGTGGATAGAAATATTTGTGTTAAAAACTTTTTATATAATTGACGCTATCTGAGTAGCATCGTTAATATATTTCATTAATTTAAAGCGTAAAAATGTAAATATGGTAAACTGCCACATAATTTTTGATGTTTATTATAAATTTTGTATAAACAAGCAACCGTGACGTTGCTTGTATTAATCCCAGTCGTTTGTTTATAATGAACTTGACTGATTGAATGTTATGGTTGTCATAACGACACCGGCCTAAGCTGAACTTCCATACATTTAAATTCTTCCCTGGAACATTCAAAGTCATTCAGTTAGTAGAGGTCCTTGTAAATTGGTTACAATTTTGTGTTCATTATTAAAGTTGGACGATTTGTAAATATAACGGTATATTTCAGAACTGCGCATAACTGTAAGTGATCTTTAAAATCTGGCTTTAGTTTCGCTACGGCAATTTGTTGAAGGAATTTTCGGTAAAAGTTCAGAAAGAATGTTATTATGCTACGGTATTTTATCAGACCAAAAAACGTAAGTGGCGAGCGAATTAATTTCAATTATTTTTCAATCCTGTAATATGTACCTACCTACCTGAATCTTATATACATTACCGGTTCAATCATTGATGAAATCATAATTGACGAATTGAATCTCCCCTTCCACATATATTACAACGGGAAGCAATCAGGTGGATATTGGCGTAAACAGTACATTCGACACTATATAATAGGCTACTGTTATCAATCCTGGTAATAATGATTAGTCTGGTACCGCACAGGCAGGTTCTATTCATAGTCGAGACTGTGTAGTCCAAAATAATATATGTATAGTCAAGTCTATACATCTATGTTGCGGCTACAAGCAACCATTACTGTATTGAAATAGTACACCAGTCCACTGTTAACTATATGCTAAACATTTCAGCAGTATCCCTAATATCCGCATCCAACGCAGTTCCGACACAAATAGTCTCAATAATATCTTGAATATTTAATTTTTTAATGTGTGCAATATTCCCAAAAATATTAAAACATAAAATGCAGAAAAATAAAATATGAAAAATGTATAATGAATTATATTTATGAAAATCTTGCCGTCATTAATGAACTCATATCGGTTGTAATATACCAGGGGCACATAAATTGGGCAGCTGGTGTAAATGCAAGTAAAACAAACGTACTCCGCAGGTGTCGTTGGCGTGATGTCAAATCGGTCACACTCGGCGTCGACGTTGAGTGAATCGACTACTTCATTAGGGTTCCTTCCCTGTTGTTATTAAGTGTTTTCGGTGTAGTTACTGTTATTTCTTTTGGTGAGCTGAGCAATTCAAAACCTACAAATGACAATATTTATTTTTACGTTCCGTCATCTTGTTTACTTCACAATGGCTTTTCCTAATAATTTTGCATTTAAGGAATAAATTTTAATCATTTTTGATTAAAAACAACTGATTCAGTTTAACACTTGTGTGAGATAATAATATTATTGTTATTTTTACTGGTAGACTACGGGTTCCTTTTTATCAACGTCAGATAACTTTTTCCGAGGAATAAAATTGTTGTTTTACGTGGAAAATCTGTCAAAAAATCAAAATTATTCCTCGTATACCTGGCGGAGTTAAAATCTGCCCTTAATTATTTACGATTTTTGACAATAGTTAAATTCAGTTTTCAGTAATATTAATAAAACCATTTAACAAAAAAATTATCGCCATCCTCATTAAATCTAACATACGGAACCCCACCCAGTAGTCAGACACAGTGTATAATATTTCTTCGTCTCCACGCGCCGCCACCTGCCGAGCGCCCATTAGGACCGGAACCGAATCCAAGACTATCACTTCGAATAAATATCATTTTATTTTGATTACTCTTTCTAACGTCCATGAGCTTGTAAAGGCGGCATGTTATGTTAGGGATTTTATCTTATGCAGGTGTTTTTGTAAGGTGTTTTTCCAAGGGTATGAAGGATGCTTGGATGTTGAGACATCAAAACATTAATAAAGTGAAGGGTGACACTGAAGTTTAGTCAGGCGAATCACATGTTTTTAACCGACTTCTTCAAAAAGGAGGAGGTTCTATGTTTGTCTGTATGTATTGGTGTGTAACATTATACAAAAAAAAAGTTTTATTTTTTGGAAAACCTTTTTTTGGATATCAGATCGAATCGGAGGGCATAATGCATTGTAAATTAAATATTAGTTAAATAAATAACCAAAACTAAAAAAAAAGAGTCTTAGCAGTTTGATATTGAAAGATTATGATGATAAAGATCATGAAAAAACAGATTATTTCTTGCTAAAATTGCCATCCCAACTTTGATTGGGTCAAAAGGACAAGAGTCCTTTTTACTTAGAAGACAAGAGTGTTCTTCAGTAATATTATAGTTTTGTACTCAATCGAAGCATAATACCATCAAAGACTTGAATCTTCATCATTTGGAAATGTTCATAAGTAAAATTGAGTTTGATATATCATTTTGAATGATCATTTAAGCATCACAAAAAATGGTAAACAAAGCGATCCCTTTTTCGGCATATAAAGGCAAACAATGAGAATTTAATTAACATGTAGCCATAGTAACGAAGTGTTTGGTATCGCGTTCGCAATAATGCACAAATAATGACAGGTTTCAAACCCGTTATCTACATGTAGAATTTAAAAGTACATGTCTGTTTCCAGTACTGTGGAGGCTGATGGCGATACGGAACACCCCTTTTCCGGCCACAATTTATTGATGGCCGTCAGATCTACGCACAGCTTTTTTGATTCAGTGTTTTATTTTGACAAGTTTATTATCTAGCTCCAAACAACGGAAGATAGTCATTGAGTTTTTTCCGTGATAGGTCTAAAAAGTTGAGTTGTCTAAAAAGGTAATGCGTCGACTGCAGACATAAAAAGAAACAATAAATACTCATATAAGTGGTCATGACAATATACGGAAACGAAAGAGTGTTCACAATCACAACACACTTGTCTTGTAATAAATATAATACGGCCATCTCTCATGTGTACCAACGATACTGTGGTTTCTCTAACCTAAAAAAATAATTTAATAAAAACTTAAACCCAACTATGACTAAAAAGGTATAAAAAAGACACCACAGACAGTGTTAGGGAATAAATCGAAAAGATTACGTGTGACTCAGGATTTTTAATTTGTCTGTCTGTGATGTCTTGTTTATACCATTTTAGTCGTAGTTGAGTTTTAGTTTTTATTACTAATATTTTTTTGGGGTTATAATATATATTTTTTTTAATGTGCTAACTAAGCTCATTCATTTGATACCCAACATGGTATGATTAATTTTTTTTTTTTTAGTTCATGTCTTTATTGTCCTCTAGAGGGCGCCATTTTTAATTTAATGTGACGTCACATAGCCTATAACCAGAGTGGACGATCAAGACGCTTACAACGATAGGTACCTCATTTGTTAAATTGTAATGAGTCGTTTAGACTGTCTAGTAGGGAACAGATGAACATACATACATAGCGGTCAAAATCATAACCCTCCTTTTTTCTTCGCCGTAGTCGGGTGATAATAAAAAAGTAGGTGCTACTGCAGCTTGGTGTATTCTGTGTTGCAGCCAATTTTTTTTTATCTTACATATTTTCCGTACATTTAACGTTCGTTTTTGCATCTTTTATATCTCCTGCTTGCAACTTACAATACGGCTGACATAACTGGACAGGTCTGAACATAGGCGCATATTCTCTTAGTCACAATGTTACCATTGGGTTCCTAAATAAATGATACTGTGCAGCTCTCGGAACTGCCAATTTATATCGGCCGTATTGTAAGCTATTCTCAAATCTGTAAATACCTCTACGGTTCACCAGAATTCCCAACACAGCTCCACAATTTAAGTATATTTAAGTTACATCTATCTCACCTTACTACCATCATCTTATTATCCACTGAGACGAAACACGATTCTCTTTCGTTATTAGCTTTAAAGTAATTTTCTTAATTAATTTAATTTCGACTCTTGTTTGAACGTGAGCTACTCTGACACACAATCTGTTTGCGGGTGTCGTGTGATATAACTCGGGGACGGATTGGAGGTGACTTAATTAAGTATCTATAAAATAAATCCTTACTATTATTATTATAAATACCCTATAACTCTGTCTGTCTGTCTGTCTGTTGCGCTTTCACGCCAAAACTACTGGACCGATTTAAATGAAATTTGGTACACAGATAGTCTAGAGCCTGAGAAAGGACATAGGCTACTTTTTATCGACATACCACGCGGGCGAAGCCGCGGGCGGAAGCTAGTAGCTCATATTTAAGTTCATTGCAGTAAGTTATCATAATCATTTCAGCCAAAAGATGTCCACTGCTGGACATAGGACTCCCCTAAAAGTCGAAACATCGACCGGTTCTGTGCTTCTTACATCCAATGGATTCCCGTGGCCTTCACAAGGTCATCGGTCCATCTTGTGGGGGCCTCCAACGCTACGCCTTTCTGTACGCGGTCGCCACTCCAGAACCAGAGCCATTCGTTCTGCAAGTGCCCTGCCCACTGCCATTGAAGTAGTAAAGAGTACAGTAGTTTATTCATATTGAAATTCTTAAAAAAACTAATTTAAACAAACTTACATATTGTAAATACGGTTGTCTTTCACGGTGAACGTCATGTGTACCTGTAAAGACATTTAAATTTAAATGAAACAAAACAAAACTTAATCTAAAGGAACAAGAATAAATTGCTTCGCAACTAAATTAGATTCCATGTACTTGTCTAAAGTTATTACCGGTATAATAAAATTAATTTCAAACACTAATAACGCGCAACCACACTTCGTAACCGCATAAAATTATGACAGTTGTAACACCCAACCCTGCAAATGATGACGGGGAATTTTATCCGCGCAAAGCGATTTACGCGGTCTTTTACACCTAGACGCGGCCGACTAGTAATTACGCCAGCCTGTACTTCTTTCACCGCTGCGTTATCTTGACAATTTATCTCGTATATCTTCGGTAGTACTGTTTGTATGCTAATGGCTGTGGTACAGTCGAGGTCGCCCTTTTTTTGAGTAATTAAGGGAAATAATTGGATAAATAATACGATGACAGGCGTGTACTATTATTCATGTGCATTTATGTAGTTTTGTTGTTGTAATTGCGAAGCTATTATTTTTATTTAAAAATATCATAGGTATAACCTGCACTTATGAGGCTGTATCAATACAGTAAGTATCAAATTGAAGAATTCCAGTGCTTTTTATTTTTATTTACTTCAAACTAGGTATGTGCAACAGAGCAAAAGTACTTACATATATAACCATCAAATAGATAATAGATTGAAAGTAATTCATAAATTATCTGATTACCTTTTGTATGCAAATGTAAACGGTAGTTCATTGTATTTTTAAAAGTAACCTTTATGTGATAGCCTGTACACGGTGAACGCTTTCTAAGCGGACCTATTATGATTGCGGACATAAATGGACAATATAATGAGACATTATGGCATTAAGTAGAAATATCACGTTCATATTTAAATCCTTTCTCCTTTGTATAAGTTAGCTTATTCATAACAACACAAATCACTGTCTAATGGGTGTTACTTATTTTTTTTGTATTTTTCACTTACTGAACTGACACTAATGTAATCTAACTTTACAAAGAAAAATATAATGTCATACCTAATCAATAACAAAACCGTGATTCGGTCATCCCATTCTAACATTGCATCACTCTTAAACTGGTAATTGATACCCCAATCATGTTAATTTCTATTGTAACCTAACCCGAGAACTTTCACCTCTATTGCAAATATCAGATGTCCGTTATTTAACGAGCCAAAAATCCACTCACGACACACTCTCACCGATGCCATTATCTTATTCCGTGAGATTACTACTACGCAGCGGTCTATAATTTGACAAATAGAGAATGAGATGCATTAGTGCGCATTTCCTCCGTAATGGGGTACTATGGACCCTTGGTGTATAATTTAGCGGTACGGTCGCGAAGATGGGTTGGTCGCGCGGCCGTGGAACGATAATAATATTTGATAAAAACTTTGATGACTCTTTATATAGCTTCTATATTTGTTTAGTCATTTAATTTGGTCTGGTGTTAGTGTTGTTCTTATTTAAAATGTCCTAGCTTTCGAATCAGATGAAAAACTTTTGTAACCGTTCATTCAACCTTGTATTCTTTATAATAGAGTTGAAAATTGCCAAAACCAATTTGACGAACTAGTAAACAAAGTTTGAACAATGCCCTACATTGTAGGCGAATACTAGTTGACATTCATAAAATCTTATCGTACGAAAGTTCACACTTCAAATATCCGCATTGGACGCGGGTAAGCCACAAAGTTACATACCCAAACAAAATGATCAACGATAGTTTCCTTCAACTTTGTACATTTATTCATCCTCATATATATCAACTGTCGTAAACGCTTCATTCCCTAATAAAACGCAATTTGTTAGCCGAGATGCTGAACTTAAAACTATAAGATCAGTTTATAGCATGTCGTAAAAACATCAGTCTATTTTACACCGAACTTTGATGTGACTTTATGTGTTTTCTTATTAGATATGAATTATTGTAAAACTATACAACATCCTTGCTATAAAATTGTAATGATTGATTGTAAATAATTAATAGCCTTATCCGATATGGTTAGGGATGTTTTATTTTGTTATCCTTTATAAGGCTGGTTAGAGATGTTAACAAACTATAAATCTGAAGAAAACAGGCGAGGTAATGGCTACGCGAACACTTTGTAAAATGTATTCAATATTAATACAGTCATAAAATTTTACCGAGCTGTCCCCAGCTTATAAAAATCTTTATCACTCCTCACAAGACTTAATAACACTCAAGATTATCCATTATTTATTTCCATCATAAAATACATACATTTAGAAACAATTATTATTTTATTCTCGCAATCCTTTCAATTAATACTCGGATTTTCAAATAACAAAAAGCTTAAAAATGGTTTTACCAAGTGGCATCAATTAAATTAAAACTCGGAAAGTATTGGGTAAAAGCATAAAACTAGTATTCTGCTACTAGTTTTTCATCGAATCGGGCCCCGCTGTCAATTACTGTCGGTTCGCGTTGATAGGGTTACCCGGTTTCGAAGAGTTGAGCCCTACATTTTCTCTACCTATTTTTTGGCAGAAAATCATTTCGTGTAACTTAGTTATAGAGAAAAATGTGGATTGAGTTCATATTATAATTGGGGTCTTCTTTTAGACACAGCAGGAACAGAGACAAAGGGAAAGATAATAAGTACTTATCTTATGTCCTTCTGCAGGTCATAGTTTACCCATGTGTCAGATTTCATCCAAATCCATTCAGTTATTTTAGCGTGAAAAAACAAACAAACAAACTCACTTTCATATTTACAATATTAGTTAGGATAACGGTGCAACAGATGTTGATCAGGTAATAAAAAACATGACAATATTATGTCAGGTGGCAGTTTTAGTGCCTGGAAGGCCAACAACTGTTGCTATTTACCCAGAACTGCAATTCTTAACCACAAAGGCACCTTGTTTGCAATCGCTTCAAGCATTTCTTGAACTGCGACGAAAGAACTTATTAATTTATTATGAGTATTGTAAATTGCCTATCAGTAACAAGTACTCTAATTTGCTAAATAATTAGAGCACCTTTTTAACATTTTTAAATGAATTATAGACTGTAAGCACAATCAAAAGGAAAGATAACAGAAAACCGGCCAAATGTGTGCCGGTTACAATACAATTACAGAAAAAACGCAAAAAAAAACACGTTTTTGATTGGACTCCCTTTAATATTTAAATCTTTATTTCATTTTTCATACATATAAATTATATTTTTAAATATTAGAATAAAAAAAATATATAAAACATTTAAAAATATAAAAAATAGTAGCCCACCGGTATCGGGAACAGGGTCCAAGCTACCGGCGGTCAGGGCCCCAGAGAGAGGAATATTTAAATTATTATTATTTTTATTTTTATTATTTGTTGATAAAGCGGCAATAGAAATATACAATCTGTCAAAATTTCTAATCTACAGGTACCTATTACGGTTCATAAGATACACCCGTCAGATAGACTGACGGATGGACAGCGAAGGCTTAGGGTTCCGTTTGTTACCCTTTGGGTACAGAACCCTAACAATTGGTCAATGAATCAAAACTTGAAATCGATCAGTGGTGGGAATTTTAAAAATTTGAATAACCACGATAGTAAGGTACTGGTAGATTTTGGCTTTGGTTTAGTTTTGGGTTCTTTTGAAGATTTAGTTTTTTGGGATTTTGTTATTTTTTGGATTGGTTTGGTTGTTTAATAATGTCGACGGTTAAGCTTGCTGCGGACGTTTTGTCTCTTATCTGAAGAATAAATATTTCAATTTGGCAGCTTTTTTATAGAAAATATGTCAAACTATCATAATTTTTTCTTCGGATAAAAGTTATCCGAACCGAAAAAACCAGCCCTTAGGAATCAACATTAACGTCGATGATCACCATCAGACAAAAGTTAAATTTCACCCCGATTTCCGAACTCCGCACATAATATTATCAGCAGCTGATACCTCGATCGCGAAATGCGATACCGTTAAAGGATTATCTTGAGTGACGGGGCCCGTAACACCCAATTAAACGCGCGATACGTTGGACGCGAGCTGGACGTATGAATCACGCCCTATCGCGTGTTCGCGCGATGTGTGTGACGTATGAGCGATACGTGTACGCGCAATTTAGTATAAAATGTTGTTAATGCCTGCTTTGGTATTGGTAGCAAGATGTACTCATAATAAAATGTATAATTAAAATTTTAATGCATGGACACATTGGACAAATGGACACTTTCAGAGAATAAATCTAGCTTCAACTTTCTGACTAACTGCAGCAGTGTTTTACATGGAGCGACTGCCTATCTGACCTCCAGAACCCAGTTATTGGGTAACACGATACCCCTTGGTAAGACTGGTTGTCAGATTTTCGAGCTTCTGACGAGCCGTAACGACTGTCAAAGATCCACGAATGACAGCCTGGACCAACGGCTTAACGTGCTTTCCGAGTCACAGACGAGTCTCGGTATGAAAAGATGGTCACCCATGCACGTACCAACCCCGGCAAGCATAGCTTAACCTGATGGATCGACCCGTGTGGCTGTTATCACTTAGCCACGAGCTACTCTTGTCCGAGCTTCAGTGGTAACAAAACCAGTCTATAAAATAGGTACCGCTCTTATTACATTGAAACTCCGTACAACGCTAAGGTCACTACCGAAGTTCGGTCGACTATAGGTACATAACAAAACCTCCCCCTTTTTTGGAGTCGGTTAAAAATGAAGAGGCTTACCGATCTGATAAAGTATAATGAACTGACACGATCGAAACGTGTGGAAGAAATTGGATTAATTATCTTGAAAAGTTTTGGCAGGCTGTCTCAGAATCTTTATTCAATTAAGATTAACTTTATAACACGAGACAGGAATGAAGATAATCTTGTCTGTAACATAAACAGAACGGCCATTTTCTTCGGTAGGTGTTAAAATCCAGATTTAAAATTTGCATCAGCGTCTTTGTCACGGTCACTAAATGAGTGCAACGTCCTTTAAATTGCTTTTAATTTTGTAAACACATTAAAAATTTATTTACAGAAGCTCGTTCAGTGCTTTTATATTGGTTTGACGACTCAAAAACCGTTGAATGAATATAGTTGTGTTAACAGCTTAGGTACTGTTGGAACATAATCAGGTTCGATTTGAAAATTAAATGAGAATTAATTTAACGAATCGTTGTGTTCAACAGCACATCCTGGACTTGGGATTTCCTTAATAAAAATGCTTCGATTCAAAGCGCGATGCAAAAGAGTTCGATTTACCACGACGTATGAAGATTTTGGTGGGTTCCTAATTTTGGGGAATTTCTATGGACAATAATGCCTCAACTAGATATCCTCAAGTCATTTTTTTATGTTTTTTTTTTATTTTAGCCTTCTTTGTCCCACTTCTGAACAAATGCCTACCCCAAATCCTTCCAAGCATCCTTTTCCAGGGCCACCTCGATCCAACCTACATTCAGGTTTTAGGTAATACCATTATCAATCAATTAAACGTAGCAATGATTGCTATTCATGTGTGTGGAATCATCGATTCACCAATTATAATCAATCAGTGAAAATATAAAGCTTTTATAAACTGTTCTGATTATCCTCGTTTGATTCCGTTTATTACCGAAATTATCGAATTTTACAACATAGTTAGCGTAATAAAGTTGTTCAATAATTCATTTTATATCCGGGAGTCAAATTCCGTTTCAGAAACATCAGCTGTTTTCTATTAATCTAGTTATCGATACGAGTTCATAATTCATAATAGGTCCTCTGCCTAACCCATTGGAGAATACAGGCGTGATGGTATGTTCGTGTTAAAACATAATCATTATCGATGTCATGGAGTATAAACCACGAAACGCACTAAAAAGAGATATATTGGGCAGAACAATAGCTAAGTACATAAGGAATAAAGCATTAACCTTTGTCAATGCTTTATATGTAGAATCCTTCATAAATTTACTCCAATTTATACTTATTAAACAGCACAATACCATTAATTTCGACGCTAAAGATCACAATCGCATACAGATTCCACAAACACTATTTACCTGTCGCCATATCTCAATATAATTTTCCAATAACCTATTCAGAGGTAAGGAAATAGGTACACATATTGTCACGAGAATGCATAGTTATCTGCGTTTGTACGTACAGGCGACGATACATCGAGCTATTCATTACCAGTATAAGCTGACCTCGCATTGGTATGGTGCAAAAATACCCTGAGAGTCACACTTGTTCTTCCCGATAGAATGGTATTTTTTTGTACTGGAAAACATACCTGGGAACCGTCTGTTTACCGCGGGGTCAAAATTCCAACTTTTAAATGTTATACTCAATACTCAATATCTTTATTGCTTTACCATAATGTGTACCATATGGACCCTGTAGGGCACAGCAAAAGGGTAGAAGACTTAACTTTATAATATACTCCCATGATCCCTGTACCGTTGCATACACCCTTATGCACAATGTTTTTTGCACGAATTTTCACACCAAAAATAAAAGTCATATCCCAGGAATTATTTTTGCACAAAGTTACTTAGTTTGGTGTTCAGGATGCGTAGATGACGGCTTTGTGATGGATCTTTTTACACCATGTATAGGCTTTATATTAGTTCAACTCTCATTAACGAGACATAATAGAATTTTAATTGTTATATATCTTAAAAGACTTTTCGACAGTCGGAAGGCTATACAATGAGAGGTCCACTTACACTGGAAATGTCTAGCATAAGTCGTCGTTTGTACGTACGATATGGCTGTACGACGAATGTGAGGTCTAAGCTTATTGGTCGTTCGTTTCTATGGCACGAAACGCGCGAAATTGACTACTGGAAATTGGTTTCGAAACTATGTCTATCTGGAATTGAACATGAGAATGATTAGATTGGAGATGAGTAGTATTACACAAATGCTTTAACAGTAATAATGGCGCTGTCAAAGAATGTTAAAGATAGATGAAGAAGAATTTGCTGTGGCATTGACAGATGATAATTTCAAATTAGAACCCTTTAGTAGGAGGTATTTTATATCACTGTTAAAAATAAACGTTCACTTTGTTTCTAAACAAAAAACACAGTGCTCACAGGACAGTATAAGAGTAAGGTCTGATAATGTTAACATCAAACTGCATTTATCAGGTATATAATAAATATCGTACGTTTCTAGTCACTCTAACACAAATATCCCACATATTCGTCTGCACCTTCTAGCGGACTGCATTCTTCGATCGCATCGCATGACTATACTGAAGGTGATTCACACTTATGATCGGCCTACTTTACGTTTATATCTTCAGCCAAATGTGCATGGATTATGCCATTTCCAACAAATTATTCGTATAAGCTCGGTGAGATTATACTGATAAAGTGAAATTGCTGGGACTAACACAAAGTTGTAGTGAAGTTTAGAATCGAAATGTGAATAAATGGAGTTTCTAAATGTACTGTTTCATTGTTATTATTGATCTTTTCTTTCTTATTCACAAGATTAATTATTTCAGTATTCAAAATAAAAATAAATGCAACATTATCCTAAGCATCGTACTTTTCATAAACAATAAACTAATTTGTCTCCACGCTTTGTACTGAGGTCTAATATCATTGTTAGCGTCCACAAACAACCCTGTTTAAAATTAAAATTATTAAGTAGAAACAGCATTGCTGTAGGTATCCTATTATTGTTGGCTCACTTTAAAATGCTTAATTATTCTGTTAAATTAATTTTTATGTGCACTTTTTCAAAGCTGTATTGTTTAAATATAGAAGAAAGTTTAACTAGTGCTCAAATACGCGAGCGGGACATTATCGACGGCAGTCAGAGAAGCGTCGACGGCGGCCGTCATTGAGTGTCGATGGATGCAGTTGCCCCTGCCGTCGACGCGTACAGCTAGTGTGTATGAGCACTTAGGTACTGCCGGTCTATTATATAAACACCTTACTATACTGAGGTGAAGTGAGCTGTCAGTGCCTAGCGTCAGGTGGTGGTGACATTTCACTTTAAGCACACTTCAACTAAGTTTTTACGATGAGATTTTTTTACAGAATACCACTATAACTGAAGTTTAGTGGTAGAAATCTAGGCGCAAAATGGTTTTCCTAGTTTTTTATTTTGATCTTTTTTAGCCCTGGTAGATCTTTCCAACAAACACCTTTATACCAAACAACCAACATCACTATATGTCAGATATAATATACAAAACAAAATCGGATGTTCACTGGATCAAAACTGCTTATTGCCTTTTTTTTTCATAAACCTAATTAATTAGGCGGATAGCTGTCCATACATTTAATCAAACCGAAAGCAAATTGAGCACAATTTTGACAGTCCACCAAACGTGACAAGATTTTATCTGCTCATCTGCGGTTTTTGGTTCGTGTGAAACATTTTGGAAATAGCACTGGGGATTATCAGTCGTGGATGATAGTAAGATGGAAAGTCAATATTGGCAACAGTCGTCATTTTGTTTAAAGGTTCCCCAAATCATTAAATTCGAAGTTGTTCGTCGTGTAAAAATTCGTTTGTCTTTGAGTTAACTCACGGGTTAGATGAAGTAAACTATTCAGTAGGTATTAGATAACTAGTCAATGATTCAGTAAGTTTTCTATCTTCTTTCACTATAAAGTGGGTACTCATGTTCCGTGCCACCATTATCCTAACTATAATTTATAGTTATTATTAATGCAAAAGTGAGTTTGTTGGTTTGTTACGCTTTCACGCTAAAACGGCTGAATGGATTTTCGTAAAATTTGGCATATGGGTAGACCATGACCTGAAATAGGAAATAAGATAATACTATTTTTATCCCGATATTCCCACGGGATCGAGACTTACGCGGGTGAAACCGCGGGCCGCAGCTAGTATCATATAGGGAGGTATAAGGTAGGTATACAGGAAACCATACGTGTGAAAATCATTTTGACCTTCATTAACCAAGTACAGACATTCAACTAATGAATTGATAACTTGTCCACCTTACGATAATCCGAGAATTAAATGGGTTGTCAAAATTATTTTAATTAAATACAGGTTTCGTTGCGGTCGCCGATTCAGAAATGTCATCGGCCATATTAGGCCAGTTGTCAACTCGAATTGCTTTTTTTTTGTGAGTGGCCAATATTCTAACCACAAATTCGATACTCAAGTGTCACTAGAGCAACAGTGTAACGCCTTTCATAACTGGGAATTCGTAAATGGATACTATGGAATATGATATTGACATTTATAGAATTCCGACGGTAGGAAATCTATCTTGTTAGTATATTTTAATATTATTGTAGGATCAAGATTTAGACTATAGATGTTGGAACGTGGAACTACATGGGAATACGTTTACAATGTTATGACGAATGGTTTCGTCATAACATTGTAAAGAACACTAAACTCTGAAGTTAAACTGCCAGTCAGCCAGTTAAAACAACCTTTCAACAAGAATTGGTTGAACTAAATGGCAATTGATCAGTTCACAATGTTGAGATTAATTATTACTACGTTTTTCAAGCACGCTAATATGTTTTGAACAAGAACCTTGTTCAGTTAAATAAACTTTGGCCTTAAACTTAACATGACCTAATAAAATATTGTATTTTGCTTCTGCTCGTCTTGAATTTACCACTTCAGAAACACTTTCATTTGGCTATATTTCGGTACAATTTCTAGAAAATCCGATTACTACATGATAATGTCTATATTCTACAGCCACATACCAGTACTTATAGAAGGTAACTACTAACAAACTCAAAGTAATTCCGTAGGCAGACATTCCCGTTACGTCTCTCTTTAGCTTAATCGGATTACTAAGCAGAGTTGACGGGAATCAATTCATTTGTATATACCTACTTGCGCAAGACATCAGTCGTGTGACGTGGACATCATACGAGCGAGGATTTATAGTTGAATAACATTTATAAGCCGCTTTTCATTTGGTTACGTTATTTGTAACGCTTAGAACGAATTTGTTGTAGATGGAATGGTTTCATTAGGCGGCAACTTTGTTGGTTTCTAAGATGGGTATGGGTAAAGAATTTGTGATGATATCTTGATTTGTTTTGGTTAATGTGGGTGTTCTATAGGTACCTACACCTCTGCCAAACCCTTCGGGGAAAATATGCGTGATGTTATATATTTGTATGTATGATTGTAGTTGTTTTATGTTCTGTAGGTAATAAAGTATGATTACAGTCATAATAAGGTGCTTGGTTTTCAGTTCTTTCGGTATAAATGTCGATAAAGGATTAAAATATTTCCACCATCAAATTATTACAACCATGGAATCATTTTTTTTTTCTAACTGACCAGACAGCTGTACTGCCGGGGAGTTTGTTGCGCCACTTCTTCTTCCCAGCTAATGTAAAGTAAAGTAGGAAGTGGTGAAGGGTGGGCGTTTTGGGGGAGTGTCTTATGTAATTTTGACGTTCGAAAAGTGCTGATTCTCAGCCTAGTTTGAATAAAAATCAAAACTCGATTATGAATTTGATTTCATCTAATAACGTTCTGATGATCGTCAATCAGGTAGGTATTTGCTATTTTAATGTTGTATTTTGCCTTAACACTCCCATTTATACGGGTATAGAATCTTGTATAGCACAGGGATATTTTGGCGCGTGGCCAAAATTGGAACTAACGCCGCCATCTTGTTGTTTCAATAAATATTGCTTAGATGTTTACCAACACCGCCTCCCTGTTAACGTCATTCGAACGCCAAAAGATTCTTGTATCAGTGTATCTACCCTACTTAATCCAAGAAAACAAATGATTAAAACAAAAGCTAACGACACTGTCTCACAAAACTTCCATGTCATTTAAGGCCATAAAGAGATGTTAAAGCAAATTGTATTGTCTAAAAGTAATTCTACTAATTTTGCTGGTAAGAAATTGCCCACTAAATAACTCTAGTCAGTTCTCCTGAAAATTTATAGACCATTTCTTTGGCTGTGCAATTAAGAACAAGATAGATTGAATAAATAAAATTTAGGTTAGCCGAATCTCGGTGGTAGGAAAAGTTCTAAAATAAGATGCTGGCCAGAAGTATTTAAAGATTTTTAAAGTCTGAGGTGAATTTACTTTTTCTTTTTCGGAAACCCAAAATAAGCCAAGCGTAGTTTATAATTTTACTATGCTCCCTGTATTTATATAGTCATTTTATACCACGAGTCTTAACTCTATGTGGTGAAGTCCAAGAATAGTTCTACGTAGTTAGGAACTATGTATACTAATTGGCTTTTAATCAAGCACGAACTTTTCATTTCAAGCGTAATTCAGTCTTCTTCATCCTAGCTTTTTAAAAGACTATTGTCAGATCCACTTTGCTTCAAGCCAACTGTCCGTTCATTACCAGTCACTTCATCGTAAATAGAACAAGTTTCTGGGTATAACCCGATCAACACTTGGCATATTGATTAATACTCCCAACTATCAAAATTCGCAACTGATTCATTATTCGGATGTGTTGAATGAAGGCATTATTTCGAACGGTGAAGAATCATTAGTCTGGCAAAATTGCAAACTTTCATTGGGTATATAGTAAACACGAGAATAAAAACCAACCCAGTCAGAATAAAAACCAAAACTGATGATGACGCACAGAGGGCCTAGACAAGTGACATTCGCTTCGAAAGCGTTTCTTATTTTCTACAACGAGTTTCAACAGGATTAACTTAAGCTTTTCGATAGCTTATGTCAGTCCTATACATTTTTGCCTTTTCCATCATCGCTATCGCTGGTCGAATGTCACTTTGTCTAGGGCCTCAGTACACGAAAAAACGCTATATTTTTGACAGCCCTAACCGTCCCCTGCAAACAACAGTTCCACAAAAGTGCGCATAACATTACGTAAAACCAAAAAGAGTAGTTGACGTGCAGTATAATTGATACTAATCATCGTTCCAGTGAGTTTCAACGCGTCCGTTAATTTACCTAACGCGCCCCACGAAAGGCTCCTAAACCACTATGAAATTGAATACGTACAACTGCTACCCATTTGGGGCTACGGACTTGGTTAAGGTTTGGTTTTACTGTGCGAGCTGACGAACGCACTTTCTGGTGTGATAAAAAGTTTGAATGATTGAAAATAATGTTGTGTTAAGTATGATCGGTAAAAATTGTGTCTGGCATTTCAATTATGACAAGTTTCTGGGACGTTAGCTGGTATATACCCCACCAACACAAATGTCAAACTGCGTTCGTAACGGTTGTAGACACGACTAAGATCGTAATACCGATTGCAAATGTAGCACCTAAAAGTTATTCATGTATTTATCTGCTAATGAGCAACCAGAATCTACCCCAACAATAGTATCTATACATACAAACATACATAAACTACACACCTATTTATACAAAAATATATACATACAAGTAAATGAAATTGAAGTGTCTGTTTTTAATGTTAAATAACTGCTTTTACTAAATGCATATGAAAGTATATACATGTACGGTACTAGTATACCAACATTTTTTTTTTTTTCTATCTGTCTGTTTTTTCTGGCTAATCTCCGAAAAGGCTGGACCGGGTAGTATATGTATATAATAGGGAGTAACTTAGGCTTACTTATTTACTTTTATTTTAGAAAAAGGATCCTGGACAACGCGGGCTAAACCGCGGGCGGCAGCTGGCTGGAAATAAAAAGACAAATAAAAACCGCGATAAAAATGTCCCAATTCCAACGTTCGGGCTAGTGGAACAAAGGTGTAATTTCAACACAAACGGGCCACCCGAATCACACGGCTGTCTACTCCTATTAACTGTACTAATACATTTATCTGTCGAGCGAACACTTGACAAGATTTTACAGTCTACTGGACAACTTTTAATCAAAGTGGCTACCCTAAAAACATTAGAGAAATTATAATTTGAAATAATTCAATACTAATTTGTGGAAACGTTCTTTTGAATGAGTGTCGAACAACCTTACCTAGTTATTCAAATAATTAATTATTAGTTATGTCCATACATCGTGTAGGACTTAAATAATTAAGATACTTATTTATGATTCAGAAAGACCATGATTCTAGAGTTTATCCTTGTTGTAACATAATTTTTCATAAAAAACTGAAAAAAGGTTACAACATCACAGGTAGCTGGTTTTTCAATTATATGTACAGTCGAATAAGCTGTTTAGCATACAGGCAAAATATACTAATTTTCCGCTACACTGCCAAAATTCGTTTTGATTGTGTGTGTAATTTAACTTTTTGAGCTTATGGCTTAGGACAGTGACGTAAAAGCATTGTTGACTACTGAACACACTCACAAAATTGATTAAAGTAGTTGCAAGTTATCTGCCTGTATACCAAATTAGCTTGTTTGACTGTACCTACTGAGGTCAGTAAGGCTAGTGGTACCCGGAGCCTTCGGGGCGTTACGGTCACCAATATACCAACAAATTTAAAGAGAAGAATGTCCAAAAAAAGAGTGGAAGTGTGTCTTGAAAAAGCTAAGTCGTGATCTCGTTAACAAGCGTCATTTGTTTCCATATTTTACGCGAGAAAAATGACCATAAACAAATATTTTTAGTAGCACTCAAAGCTTTGGATACCTCATAAACTCTTCAACCATAAAACCAATTGTGTATAAAGTAGAAGTAAGACGATACATGAATTTTCTCGTCGATAAAAGGTCCTACAATTTGTTAAAGGCCCATAACAGCGTAATGCGGAGTACGCACTTGCCCGGAAAGCTATTGTCTGTCCACCCCTTAGAATAAAGCTGCGGACACACGGCTTTATTGTTTGCTTGACATAATTTATGTACCTGCTTGTTTGGACGCTGGTATATTGTTCTGATAATTCAATAGTTTTGTTGATGTGTGTTTATTAGTGAGTTCATCAAAATGTAAATTATTATTGTTCAAAAAACAAAAGAAAATTGATTTCTTATGATTAAGTTTAGGGTTTATGATTATGATATAAACTCATGCCTGCTTCCTATGTCCCTGCCACCTGCTATGATACTTGCATACTCCTATTGCTTCGTTTATGTTCATATCTGGTCATACACGCACGCTGGTTGCGAGTACTAAGAACCTGACCTTTCCGAAGAACTTCACCAATAAGGTCACTATATTTCCTTCTAGGGCAACACTAATTACTTATTACAATAAAATTTTGTGTTTAATTTACAACTTTCCAAAGTTTCAATTTTTTTTAAAGTGAAAATTTCTTTTTGATCGTTTAGCAATTTTTGGGTAAAAAAAAAAATTGAACTCGCGTCATCGTCACCATCGCGCTTGAATAATTTTTTTTTGCGCCATCTACCGTCTACCGTTTGAATTACGCATTGTTGCTTGGTTTTCACTTCTATCGACAGTCCCGCATGTTTTTTTAAAACGACTTATTTATACAAACTTACGCGTAAAGAAATTTAATTTATCAATCACATGCATGATAAATACCACAACACCCCAAACATAATCCGTATACCGTTTAACACAATGACACAAAAATGTATAATTCCGTTTTACAGTCAGTCCTATATTACTTAGACAGACCTGAACTATCCCTTAATTACTAACTCGGTGATATATTCAGGTTAAGAGCTCGTGATAGCTAAATTAGAGACTAAGAAAAGACGACTTAATTGCACACCGACGTGACTGAACACCTTAACTGCGGATCTTGTTATATATAAAAATCCGGAGTCACACGTGTTAGGGGGCATAAATCGAACAGATTACGTGTGACTCCGGATTTTTAATTTGTCTGTCTATGATGTCTTCTATATACCTTTTTAGTTGACTTTTTTGCCGTAGTTGGATTTAAGTAACTTTGATTTTTAATAACATTTTTTGGGGCTTTAATATACATTTTTTAAATGTGCTAATTAAGCCCTTTCATTTGTTACCCAACTTAGAATTATTTAAAATAAATGTTTTAGTTGATGTTCAATTTAATGTGACGTCCCATAGCTTATAACCAGCGGACGATCAAGACGCTTTCTAAGATACCTCATTTGTCAAATTCTGATGAGAATTTTAGTAGTTGTGAGGGAACACATGAACATACATACATACATACCGGTCAAAATCATAACCCTTCTTTTTGCTTTGCCGTAGTCGGGTAAAAGATTCTAATTATGTTAGTTTGTTTAGTAAATTGTTAGTGAGGTATGCGTTAGAGTTTATAAGAATTTAGTTTAAGTCAGCTTAGTGTAGTAGCCTGGGTCATTAGTGTATTGGTCGCAAATGCGATTGCAGATTGTTTTGATTCAGATGGAATGATTATTCCATCTGAAAATGAAATTTCGCAGTAGGTAGTAGCCCGGAGTCTGATTTTCTGCCCAGTTGATGGCAAAGGCTCGCCCCCTATTATATGGGTGTACTGTAAGAACACCTCGCCAGTTTTATGTGGACAGGTGATAAGTGTCGTATGACGTGAGAAGTTGACTGGAAATAAATAGACAACTGACGATATTCTTCAACTTTTCGAATCTGTTGTACTGATAGTGCATTGGGTTAAAATTAATGTCCATTGAGATGCCCATCTCAATGGACATTAATTTTAACCCAATTATGTACCAGGAATTGAGAAAAAACCTGTATATTCGCAAATATAATTTCTTCGATGTAATCTTACTTTCTCTCCACGACTATTTCCTTTACCGTTGAATCGTCTGATAGAACTTTCATGGCCTTATCACCCTTAAAATAAAGTTTTACTTTCAGCGGAAATGAAGAAGGAAGCTGACATTGATGCAAATGTTTAACCGTTAAAATTCATTTCCTTTCAATCAACACGTTAACTTCAAATAAACAAAAAACAATCCAAATACATGAACCCAGTACCGATAATTCAATTTAAATCAAATCGAATTTAATTAAGGTGCCGTCTCGTTTGCACGACAAACATTCGAATAAGCACCGCAAATCCGGCGTTCACGATTCGTTTTATCGTCTCGGACGCATCGGTGCACTCATTCAGTCAGTGTTTAATGTTCGACCGGTAATACTACACCGGTACACTGTTAATACGGCGGCAAGATTGTACGTTAAGGTTTAGTTCCTCTAATGCGACTTGGTAGAACCTCTTTTCTGAAACACAATTGTGTTTTGTTTGGTCTTAGGTTATATTCCGTAAGCATGCCCTAGAAAGGGTCTTACATTTCGAATTTTTCTTTTTAGGAGCTTTTTATCCAGCTCAAATCAAGGACATCGCCTAACCTGTCTCTCAGCAAATGGCCTATTGCCACAGACCTTTCCAAAGCTTTTTCGTGCAGAATCGCAACGATAACGAGTTTGCAAGTTTAATATCTTAGTCATTTGTCGGATGTCTTGGTTCAAAACACAAGCTAATGTTTCTTCAAAAACTCTACTGAAAAGGCACATACAGGAAGATTCTTCCATGTAACAAGACGAGATAGCTATTCCGGGGGCCACAACAGACGCTGCGACATGTGAGAGTAGTGTTCAAGTCTTCACCATAAAAATAGCTGACAATCATAAAACGGAAATAACAAGTCGGCACATCAGAACGTTGCACCACTGCACACGTATGAGAGTACACTCTAAATCGCTGATAGAAAGATTCGTGACTGTAGAATCACAAACGGTAGCCGAAGTCGGAAATCAAATCCAATTTACTTCATTTGCTCGCCAGTAAAGTTCACATCTAACTCTTGAATTGAAAGGATTACGTTGTGAAATGAAGTTCCCAGTCCGAACGTACACGATCCAATGATAGATTTGTACACGTTTGCCGGTTTAACGTTTGATTTACTGGTAATCTTGAAGCCGGCTAATGCAGAGGAATCGAGTGATTTAGACTCTTTGTACAATGTTTGTAAAGTTATCGCAAGTGATTTTTGTGAATGATATTTTTAGAGTTTTGTATGGGTGTGCCCTATTTGGTGATGTCTCTATTTTTATATTCAAATATGGAAATATTTTAGCCCTGTGTTTGTTGCGTATACAATAGGCTGTAGCTGTTCTTTTAGAAAGAGTACCACTTTACATAATAGAAAACATGGATAAAATTATTTATAACGAGATTTTAAAAGGATTTTTTCCGGAATCTAGGCTAAGCTCTGAGATAATTGGGACAAGATTCTGTAAAAAGGGAAAATTTAAAGAATCTTGAGATTGCTCATTGTATTTCCATATCATATTAAATACATTAAAACCGTGTACCAATAAAATAGTAAACGATAAGGATTCCAATTTTGGCACATTGGAAAATTGGAAGACGGGTCCAATAAACTTAATTTGCTTAATTAAATTATAAAACTAGTTGTTATTTATATTGTTGCGATAAAAAATAGCAAAATACTTCGACGCGTGCCAATAAAATATGGTATTTTTTAAACACATTAGTCTAACGAACAAACCAATTTACCAATTCGATATAACTGCGCAGTTTACGGCAAAAATTATTAGCGATCAGCAAATTAAAACAAAAATCGTTAAAACTGTTCCGAAAAGATACCGATACACTGTAAATTAATTTCATATCAATCCAAAATAATAAAAACCAAAATTGATACAATAAACGAGGGAAAAAAGCGAAGTTGCGATTTTAATCAATTTCAATCAATCTGAATTGAACCGATCTTTGCAACAGTATTTATTTTACTGAATTCATTTAATTTTAGTTATAAAGTCCACATTTAGTTTTGATCATCTTTTATGCGGTATTCTATTCAATTTATAACTATTAGATACGGAGAGCTTTACATTTGTGAAATATTTTGATAATTGCTACAAAAAGCTCGAACTTTAAAAAAAAAAATTGCGATGCTTTCCGTTAATACTGCTAACAGGTAATGTTGTCCTCTTCGGTGCCAATAATTATAAAAGTATAAGTATCTGCAAAATATCGTAAAGTCTTTTTTTTAAAGGCGCACCCTACCTCAGATTTTATCCCGCTCGCACCATACGACTCGCGACCTGAGTGGGAACGAGACGGAGTGGGGCGCTAGCGGCTCTAAAGCGTCAAAAAGTTTAGGTAATTGCTTTTTGCGGTGAAAATAAAGATAAATTAAAAAAAAATGACACACATAAGACCTGCTTTATAGTTAGTTCAGTTATCATGCAAAGTTTCATGATCTAATTTGAAGTATTTTTTGAATACCAGCGGTTTATAATTCTGTGCAGAGGTATCTTTGAATTTTTTTCCATCGAGAAAATGTTATGTAATTGTGTTTTCGCCTCACATAAGACCTAGCATCAATCCTCAACTTTAACATTATATTTATTTTAAAATAAATGCTGCAGTACGGCATAACAGAGGATCATGCTAAGCAATTTGTGATTGGGTGCGCCCTTAAACACACCCCGGTTAATTACGAAATATCAATTCAATTAATTCTCCAATTGAACAAGAATACGGCTGTGACGCATTTGCTGGCATTGATAGCATTATGCTGAGCGATAGCCGTTTTGCGTCGATGTGACGCAGTTTTTCCCCCAACTTGTTCTTTTTGTGTTTGTAATCTTTCTTTGCGTTATGTTTACCGCAAATAAACGTTTTTTCTTTCTTTTTTACTAATAACGAAAATGCGCCAAGCAAGTTTAAAAAAGCGAAAATAAAACACTGCTCTAACCAACTCTTTTCCCAGCTCTTTCATCGTACGAATTCCGTATCAGCACAAAGGAGGAAGCTTAGTGAGCCAGATGAAAAGTAAACACAAGTTTGATTTACATAGATTGAAACAGTAGTCTCGTTGAATAGAAAAGTTTTATTGGAATTGAAAGCATCATGCCACTTATCGTTCCCACAGGAAGACGAGTTTTCTTTCGAAATATATTCAGTCACAGATGTAGTACAGTGTAGTACTTTATCCGATTGAGTTCAAAAAGGCTGGTACTGCCGTTTGTAGTTTTTGTTAAACTGGAAAAATCCTGTCAAACCTACTGAAAGTTTCCTGTACCAATTTTTTTTTTATGGCAATCCTTCCTGCTTTATGTCAAAGTACACGAGAACATTCCTTATTGAGACGATGTCAGGCAGGACCGGCATGACGGGTCAACGTCGTGATTTCGACGTGATTCGAAGCTATTTCGTCAGATTATTCTGGCCATTTGGCACCCCGCAACGGTATCTAATATAATAATTAATCTTATATAATAATTCATCTAATATAATAATTAATCTTATATAATAATTCATCTAATATAATAATTAATCTTATATAATATTTCATCTAATATAATAATTAATCTTATATAATAATTAATCTAATAATATAACCAAAAACTTTTAATCTAATACTATTTGAATTAAACTAAATTGCTATTAGCGTATATTGATT
Organism: Lithophane socia; assembly: GCA_947522985.1. Classification (NCBI taxonomy): domain Eukaryota; kingdom Metazoa; phylum Arthropoda; class Insecta; order Lepidoptera; family Noctuidae; genus Lithophane; species Lithophane socia. The sequence goes on along the minus strand of OX383262.1, from coordinate 12,019,321 downwards.
GAATTAACATACTCAATAATAATCCTAACTATTCCTGTTTTATCAAAGTCTTTTCAATCTATTGTTGTTATATTATAATAAGGAATGTTGTCAAAGTGTAATTATGTTGGGAATAAACGGCTTTTATTTATAATGTAGAATAAATAAAACTGAAATATAATAAATTTTCCTTTCCAATTCTGCATTCAACATCTTGACATCTAAAGAACTGCTGTCCAACTCTCACAGAACTTTAAAACAATTTCATTTAAAATACTCCTTAGTACTGGCAACAGAAAAATAAAAATAATTTTTAGTTTATTAAAAAGTTTGCAGGCTACCCGGCAAGTCTTTCCCAGTCTCAAGTGAGGCATAATCTCGATGGCTCGACTAACTTTTTTTTATTTTTCCTCGGTGACTTATTTAAAAAATAAAACGCTAACAGCATTTTGAGTTTGGAACTCTGATATTATTCATGACGTAGAGTTGCTTTAATTTGATTGTTAATGTATGTTACTTTATTGTTTGCTTTCATGATGCTCGGATTTTCGTTTTAGTGAAATAATAATGAAAAGCTATTAAAATACGTATACAATTCGGTTTTAAAACCATATTTTAGTTCATGATAAAACAGTAGGAATGTTTGAAACAAAACTATGAGTCTGATTTGTCAGTCAATAAACATTTTATTTGCTTTAGTCTAGCTTTTTTCTTCCACATTGTATGCCTGTCTTAACATCAATATTTTTTGGTTTTTCTACACAACAAACAAATACCATATTAACATAAACTATACCAAATTACGACATCATAGCATTTAGCTGATTTTTTATATCGCATTTTAAACATAGCATTCTATACCATGTTATAAGTTTATTGGGATTTTTGAGATAGCAGTATGCGGACGACGCATTTCGTACCCAGGAATATATAAAATATTGTTCGTTGACCTAAAAACACTTTAGGTAGAATACAATTTCCTGGTTGGTCTGGTAATTCTTCGGACATGCAGTACATGAAACGATGGTGAATCCGATCCTTTTCTTAGAGCTAAAATAGTCGGAGTGACTGTAAATCATCAAAGGACACTATTTAGTGTATCTGAGCGAAGAAAGTCCTTTATAAGTCCAATAATATTTTCTACTCAACATGATATTGAGAACTGTTTCTTTTATCCAGTATCACTGTAGAAGTCTGGACCCTCTTCAATTTACGTTTCATTTAACTTATTTACTATTAGGGGTCAGTACCAAGACTACTGGATTTATCATGACTTGTACAGCTTAATTGCAAAAGGTTATTTCTTAGAAGAAAACAGTTGAGTGGTCTACGGTTAGTTAAATACTACGTTCTGAGTCCCAAGTCAATTAATTCACTACCAAGTATTGGTGTCGCAAATCACAGTATCATAAAACCATACGTATTAAACCAGACAAGAGTGCGAGTCGGACTCGCACACGAATGGTTCCGTACCATATTAAGATAGAACAAAAAACGGCGAAAAAAAATACGTTTCTTGTATGTTTCTTTCACGTTTCTTTCTTGTAACACGTTCTAACACATTTCGTTTCTTGTTCTTCCTATTTAATAATTATTAACTTTATTTAATTTTCATTATACGTTGATAGAGCGGCAAAAGAAATGCACAATCTGTGAAATTTTCAACTGTCTACCTATTACGGTTCATAAGGTACAGCCCGCTAACAGACAGACGGACGGACGGACAGACGGCTTAGTTATAGGGTTCTGTTGGCTCCCATCGAATACGGAACACTAAAAAGACAAATAAAAATCTTGGCTCGTTATAAAAACAAATAACACGTAACTATGTGAATCTACCGGTGGTTAGATCTACGGTTCGTTGAGCACGGACGGTTTCTAATGAAGTTATAATACCATCCGTAATATGTTTGCTAAATATGTTTGTGGCAAATTACTCTGCGGCTTTCTCTAACATATTATTGTAAGTACTTGACGTTAAACAATTGGCTGGAATTGGGACGGAAGTTGTGAGTAAAAGAGATGATAAGAATAATGTTTCACTTCTGGTTAAGAGTTAAAGATGTTTTTACAAAGTGTAATCTGAGTTGTGAATTGCACATACCAACGACAAAACGTTATTTAGGATTCTATGCACAAACATGGAATATTTCAAACTATACCAATCGTTTTATTAAAATAAATGTTTAAAATAGTGAAAGATTTGTTAAAACGTTATTCAAACACTATGGCGTTGTTTTTTAAGAGGTTGGAAGATGCAATAGTGTTATAGCATTCCCCTTGTCAGAAACAGCGAGGCTATTGTAAGTATAAACTTGTGCGGTACTGTATTTGCAATGTTGTTATAATGAATTATGACTAATATGACAAATTGAATTTGTATTTATGAATAATTTGGAATATTTTAATAATGTATCGAGACTAGGGTAGGTAATAGGTAATACGGGCTGGTATCCCCAACTCCACGTCAAAGCGCGTATTTTGCGTACGGGTATCGAGACTAATATGACTAATTGTGTTTTAACTTCTGATTTATATTTGATTATTGTATGCCTCAACGGCGGGACATATCTGAACTTATTTTAGACCTGTATTTATGATGTATACCTATAGTCCACAATAAAGATGTTTTGATTTGATTTTATTTATAAAATGGTGTATTATATTATAAGAAAGCTTTACGGAGTGTCTTAGTCTTGTTGACTAAGCTTCTTAAAAAAAGATAAAAAAAAACGTTAGCTGTAATGTATACGAAATAAGTTATATCTGTCATTCGATAAGCTGCGTTCACTAACCCTCTACAACACTAGAACATTCAAAAAAGGAAAAATACTTTCAATAAAACTAAATTTTTGTAAACATAAGGACAAATTGTGAGCACACGTATCATGAGTTCAAAGTAAATCGTCAAAGGTATTATTAAATAAGCCGACGGATTCATTTTTAAATTTGTTGATGCTCGAGTCACGTTTCAAGGATTTCGGGAACTGCTTTAAAAACGCTATTAGGTTGATCGTTAAACTTTGAATGAGTGACATCTTTAACGAAACCAACTTATCTGTACAGTCTGGAATCAACCCCTTGAGGATTATCAACTTTAGTACGAGCTGCCAAAGGTGTGGTTTTATTAGTATCTTCGAAGTCTACGACAAAATCTATATTGGTATTTGTAAGTTGTCGACTACGCTGTCACAGTGTACTTTTTGGGTCATCACTCGTATTTGATGCGTTTTAAGAAACGTGAAGGATTAATTTTAGTTTTAATAGGAATTCAGATGCTTTTGAAGACGCATCTACAAAGTTCAGGAACGGTTAAGCCCAATTTATAAGACTTTTATAGTGAAGATGTGATGACACTTAATTAATTGCTTCGTAGGAAACGGTTTCAAGATTCTTTGTAGCCTTTTATAAATCTTCTTGTCACCTCATTTCTGCTATTGTTTTTAATATTAATTAAACGTTTTTAGAAAAACATTCTTTGTCCAGGAATTTAATAACAATCAGCGATGCTCGGCTCTCCATCGTAATCAATTTCTGTGGTATTAATGAAAATTAAAATTCCACTCTCGATTAATACAACTAAAATTTTATTGCATACCCTAAATCGGGATGTCAAAACAAAATTACAACTAAATTAAGTCACAGGTTTTGTTTACTTTTTTATACTCGTGAAGGGTTTTATCTACTTTGTTTCCCAAGCGTTTATTTATTGATATAGCGTGTAAGAGATTAAGCTATAAAGCCGGTATCGTATATGCTGGCACGAAGCTGAGCTCTGCGGGAAGCGAATGGACAAGCATAACACATTTTACAACTATTAGAGGAGGCATGTGGGTTTATTGCCGCGGTACAAAACGCGCACGACACGATACCAATAAGCAAGAATTCGAATGATAATGTTGGTTTAGAACTCGATTTTTGAACAATGGTTATCAATAAAATTGGATTTGATTGACACCCTATTTGAATGACTGCTGATGTTGAAGTAAAAATTAAGCTAATGTGAAAAGTTTTGAAGGATTAGTTTGAAATAATCATCTGTCACATTCTGACGTTCATTGATTGCGAAGTCTCTAAGATTTTAAAATTCCAACTATTAAAAAAAAAGATTTTTGTAATAAGAGGCAACTTCAATCATTTTCAGTATTGTGATTGCCAATTCTAAGGAATAATTATACCCAAGAATTCTCTAAACGAAATATTGATCACGGATAGCTTTTCCACAAAAAAAACTTGTCAAAATATTACTTTTGTAAATACAAAAATATTATACAGCAACTTATAAAAACACTCCACATAAGCTAGGATTCTCGAAACATAATTTAAAATAAAATTTGTAAGATTTTCAACAGCACTGAATCTCACTTTGTGTTATAATAAAACCTAACTCGGTACCTTCAGTCGTACTTTAGGGATTAGTAGGGTATAAGCAGTAAAGTTATACGACATGACTATCTACTATACATACTTACGTAAACGCGAGCCAACGAGTTAACTTAACGACTTTATCTTTTCGAATAATGCCTACTTAAGCACACATTTGAAGTCGCTGCATATTTAACGATATTGAATTTATGACGTTAAGGAATCGGGCGACTAAAAATTATAAAGATTCCACAATTTATTGCCTTCCACCGACTGACCGAGAAGTAATCCGCTTAGCGTCGAACAACTTATTAAGTGTGGGACTAAATACTGATATATTTTTCTCGTTTGCTTCGTTTATACCGGCTCCGGTAAGGACATGATTGTGTGTTTGTGTCAATATGAAAATAAATGTATTCTCAGCAAGCTTACCTCGTAAAATTGTGCTCGTTTACTTGCCAGTGATGTTTTTTAAATGGTAACTGAAATAGGTAAACCTATTAGCATAATCTGCCTGTAATGTCCCCACTACTGGGACGCAGGCCTCCTCTCTTCGAGAGGAAGTGGGCTGTAATCTGCCACGCGGGCCCAGTACAGGTTGGTAGATGTCACATGTCTTCGAATTTTCGGTTCTAGGACATGCCGGTTTCCAATTTCCTTCACCGTTTTGAGAGCAGTTGTGATGAACTTATTTACAAAAAGTAATGCAGCTGCCTGGGTTCGAACCCACGGCCTATAATTTTTAAGTCGGCGCCGTTACCACTGGGCCACCACTGCTTAAACCTTTTAAAGATGCTTTAATTTTAAAGTTATGTTGAAGGAATATAAATTCAGAAAAGTATAATAAATATTCGATCAATCCTAGCACTTAGTCTTATTATCCTTGTAAATCCTTAAAAGCCTTAGTATAAAGTAATTTGTAAGTATCGGATAATATAACTGCTTTCAAATGTCAGAATATAAAATAATATAGCTGCTATATTTAGGTTGCAATCTTTCATCAAACGTCAATAACGAAAGCAGTAAATTTTCACGGTTTATCTTAATAAGAGTTCTTCTTTAGTATCCATTTCATCATAGTTAGCTATATAATAAAGCCAGACAAGGATTTTAATGACTCTGACTGGAATAACTTTTAGTTCTTCAATAAGGCTTAAGTACCACTCAACATTAACACTATTGCCCTGAAGATATAAAACAAGGTTCAAGAAAACTGCATTTATTTTAAAGTCTGCATTGAATTTTTATTCTTGTGATCAACTTAATTCATTACTCCTTTTAATGCATTCGAATAATTACTTGAGTAAGATAGATTTTATTGTTCTTTGCTGAGATTTTATGTCTTAATCACAATCAAATAAGAATCTTTAACAATGACTGAAGACTAAGATAATCTCAATGAAATACAAACGATAAAGCACCAGATTATCATCGACGCCAAAGTCGAATTCATCTAAAGACAAAATGACAAATTATAAATATAATTTAGGAAGTAACCTTTAAATATCTTCCCGAAATATCTGACTGCTCATCGTTAGGAGATTAATATCTTCGCTCGATGATCGTATAAACAAATGATACAAACGACTGGTCAATGACCCGAGCTGTCAGATAGCTGTTCTTGTACTATCTAAAGTCCAACAATAGGAATCTATCCGTTGAATAATAACTCATTGTCTTACTTTTTGTTAAACTAATCACTTTATTGTTCCACTCTTATAATCAATTATTCGATTAAGTTTCATATAAATGACGCCATCATTCCTATCATATATCCGATGTAATTCATTAGCTTCATATGATAGAGGTATGTAAATTTATAATCAAATCATCGGCTCCGCTTTGTTTTTTAGAAATTATTTTGTAGAGTTGTAACTCGCTTTGTTAGTCATTAATAACATGATGATCTTATTGGCATGCATTTTGGATTTGGGATTTCTTCGAACATCAAAAGTTGTCTGATCCAGTATATGCTAAAAACCTAACGGTTCATGTTCGTTACTTCGATTGCTGAGTGATCGATTGCTTCGTCTGATTCTTTTAATTGACTCCACTATTGCCAGTTGTTTGTGGTCAAGTTTGAGGGAACCGTCAAACCCAATTTTTGGTTTGGACTACCCACGTTGTTAATGCGTTTACAATCTTTACGCTCATTAACCGCCAATCCTGAGACGATTAAGTCGTAACATGTTTTATAAAACTTAGTTGTGTGCACCAATTAAAATTTATTTTCTATAAAGAGTCTCACGCCTCGCGTACAGATATGCATCTTTACGATAAGAAGAGAAATGTGTGCGTGTTTCATAATTGCTTTTAATACTATTTGGGATGGTACAAAAGATCTTGGAAGTGATAAGACGAGTTGCATAAATTTTCCCATTATGTATTTTGTTGAAGTTCCGGAATGATTGATGACGGCTAAATCTCTTTTATAAACACAATAAATTCAGCTTAACTTTTAATAACCAATATTTTAGATTCGACATGACGTGAGCGTTCTTGGGTGTAAATAGGAATACTTTTTGATGCTACAAAATGTTGATAAAAGCATCCGGTGGGCAATTTTCTTGCCTCGCAAATGCTCGATGCGACTTTTGTTACAAATATATGTTTGCTGGTTTTCGAGATCAGGTAGCCCTTCCGTTTGCCACGTAAGGTTTAGACATAAGAGTGAGATTTTATTTCGGTACATTTGGACAGCGGGTGAGTAAAATTGGTAAGGGTGCAAGGTTAAAAAAAGTGTCAAATTGATCAGGCAGTACGGTCACGTACGTTCCACCACGCAGGGATCGGAAGTCTATTCCGTGTAACTAAACCAATCAGGCGTCCATTGTCTCAGATAATACCATGTATCGGCTTGCCTACATGCTTGTTACGTCGTATCCGTATTATCAATTCGTTTTGTTTTTAATGTTGAGCTTAAGGTCTTTAAAAAGGGCTTTCGTTCGTTTTAACGTATAAAAGATTTTGTATTTTTATTTTATGCGCGCAATCAAGGAATTTGGAACGTTTTAATTCCAATAGAGACTTTAACATTGGATTCGTTGGTTTTTTAATCAATTGCTGTAACTATTTTAGGACCAGTTGTTATTGTTTAGTTCTTTGTAGTCTAGTGCTGCTGGGCAGTAAACTGGGACCATTACTGGCGCCAGCCAGTGTTGACGCCAGATATTTTGCAAGCTCATAAAATATTTTGTTGACGCTTAATTCTGAATGACCAATTACTATGGGAGTGCGACTACAAATATTTGTTGGGTTTAGCATCAAAAGTTCTGTTGGTGTTTTTTTTTTAATGTTTTTGTTTGAAATGGCGCCAATTTAGCAACATATGCCTCATATCTATGAAATATGTTTATTTCATTAGATATCTGCACACCTGTTTAGGTAGGATATGGTTTAAAGTTTTATTGTATTTACCTATCACCTTATGTACCTACCCATATTCTGACGAATAAATGATTTGATTTGATTTTGATTTATCCCTTATAACATGCTCAGCTAGACAGACACAACTTTCTTAAATCTAATAAATTTATTTTCATAAAAAATAATAGTATGAAATTGTATAGGGCGAACATAATTCTAGATGTGGTTGTGTGGTAGTTTATGAAGACTTTGTATCTACTGGCTTTATGCTTGTATGTTTTCAGTATAATCTACTAAATCTCCTATTATTCAGCGAAAATGTTTTCTATACATGTCAATATCCTCAGTTAATTAGTCGACTTCATTACAATTTATTTCACCCCCGATAATGGCTACTATCAATTTCAGTTCCCAAATAATATCACATGATACAAAGTTATTGTAATCAAAGGCATTGCCTCCATGAAACTTTTGGTACGCAACCCCTTCTATTGTTTCCCGAAGGATTACCCTTTTCCGACCTCCATCATTCTTAACGCTAATAACATTTTGAGGTCAAATACAATATATTTAACTTAGAGTTCATTATGAATATCTTCATTTGTTTTCGTGTTGGGTTCTGTGTTTGAAGTATTTTTAATTAAAAAGGCTTTAAAAGGAATGCTTTAAAAAAATGTGCTGCTCATTTATTCATTCGTTGATCTTTGACAGTCGTTTCGAGTAGTCAGAAGTCCGAAAGTCTGACAATCTGTCTCAAAAGTCTGTATCTGTCTGCCAAGAGATATCGTGTGACCCAGTTACTGGGTTGTGCTAATACTGGTAATCAGCTACATCCAGTAAGACTGAAAAGCAAATAAATCATAGTTGAGAAAAGGTAAAGGATATGACGACATATTTAAAAAAAATGCAGTTTTTGCGTACCACAAAATAGCGTTAGATGATCAACATGGGAACATAATGCAAACATGTGAGTTTAAAAGCAAAACCAGTAAGGGCATACATTGCATAGTTTTATTGGTTTTAGCAAGCCACCACCAAAAAACTTGTGACCTATTTTCAACAGGCCTTTCCATCATATTCATGTTATCAAAGGCAGTGAACCGCCAAACCGTCAATATTGAGTTGTAGTATTTAGATCTGCCACCTACCTACGCCGTATTTTGGTTAATAGTTGGTACCTACGGTAAATATGAGTGTTTTACATGTTTTTGAAAATAAAATGGATCTCATTCACCATCATAATAAATAAAAAGCCTTGTTCCACTGATGAGTTGTTCCAAGGCCTTCTTTTTTACCACACCTTTCTGCACCCTAATTGCGTTATACACGATCAATCACAATCTGAATCGTTTTGAAATATATTGCCAATGCATTGCTTCATAAGTACCTACGAAAAAAAATCTCCTCAACAACGTAAATAACGCAATGACTGTTGTTGAACTGTCAAAATGAAACAGATTAGCCTTGATCGTTTACGAAAATGTGTTACGCAATTATAATACCAGTGACATCATTATTTGCTTTAATTTGAATTATTATGATAATTCCGGATGAAATATAAATCTCAAACGTCTTATACCAACTACAAGAAAACAGAAATTTAATTTACTTAGTACACCTACTTCGGAATTTATAAGTGTTGTAATTTAGATCTATAATAATTTCTACAGTAATTCACCTAACTGTATCGAAACCCAATAATCGTTAGATTATTGTCACCATTGGCGTTAACTGTACCTATTCAAAGCAAAATTAATACCCAGACTTCAAGAAGATAAATCCACCAAATTGATTATCATCTTATTTCAGTATCCTATTATATTTTATAGCACCAAAGACAGCTCACAGCCCATTTATCTGTGCTATGATCGCTTAGTACTAAAACTATCAACTATATCCAAGTAGACATAATAAACAAATCGATAAATTATCCCACACAATACCGGGACAATCGATACGGGTTTAAACGCAATTTTATGTACCGGTTCACATTTATAACTGACATTAAAATTTGAGTTAAAACAACAGTTAACGACTTTTACGAAATATAGTGGTGTGACATCAATGAGGCATTCAGATTAATTTAATTTAATTAAAATAATGTTAACTTTAGTAGGTATTACTGTGAAATAGTAGAGTAGTAATAGTATTTTTATAAAGGCTTGTCTGAGAAAGTACATAATTACCACACTGAATATTTCTGTTACGGCGAAGTATTGCTGTATTTACCATACAGTTTACCAGCATTACTGAAAAACTACTATAATTTTTATTCTGATTGTTACTTCAACTCGTGTTTTATAGAAGGTTGTTTTACAAAATTGAGCCTCCGACAATTGGTTTTAAATTGATTATTCTAGAACAACCATATTTACTTGAGGGCAAAAAGTAAAATTGCTCAACTTTTATTATTTGATTTTAGTTGATTATTTTTTATTTTATTTTTGGAAAAAATGGGTTTAAAATAAAATAAAAAAATAAGTTTCGCTCCTTTAAGATATCTCTATCCAATATGGACCAGTCATCTGTGAAGTTCGGGGGCTGATAAGACTATTTACGTTGCATACATCTGTAACATTGGTTTTATAGCTGCTTTTACGTTGAAGTATATTTCTGTGGCTATTGCTATCTTCATTGTTCTACCCTAAAGCATCCTGCACCTATTTTTATTTTATTTTCTCAAGTACTTGTAGCTATTAACAGAAGGTAGTTAAGATACTCCATCTGGCCCAGAGTGATTAAGAGAACAGTTTCATTATTGTATGTATTAAGTAATTTCGGAATGTAGCTTAAAGCAATGTTGCGTAAGCTCTACTACTACATAGGTACAATAAATGTATTAGCCGTAAACGAAATGTAAAAAGGTCGTTCAGACTAAGTAGGTACATAATTGTACTAAAAATAAAATGAACAAATTTTTATATTTTTGTAACATTTTATGTTTGAGTATGTTTGGAGTTTACGGTATTTTCTATAAATTATCATTACTGTACTACGCAACTTTCCAATTGAACCGCCATAATTACGTAGATCTTCCTGAAATTAGTTTTCAGTCAGGTAGACACCTTTTATATAATCATAATATCTAACAGCTATCTAAGTTAAAGTAAAAGCTTGAAACATTTTATTTATTTGCGTTAAAACACAAACTCTACATACACTCTATCCCACAAAAAAATACACCACGGAAAGTGCCACAAGGAAAAAAATACCAGCAAAAAACTTCCCATAAAAAGGTACCCAGGGGATTCACCGATTTAATTTTTTTCGAATCACTGCAAAAATAGACCGTAAAAGTTTAAAACAACACCGTAACTTTTGTATCTAGCGCGCAGGGGCCGCGGCGAAAATATCAATAAACAACTACCGGCAAATAGTGCGATTTTCCTTTCGAAGTTTACCTAAGTGCCGACCCGGACCTGGCTAGGGATGCATTCGATATAAGGTTGTTTAAAACTTGCGATAAGTATTATAATTCTGAATAAAGTTCAGTTTATAGGTTTTTGGACAGAAGTTGAGGAAGAATAATGCAGGTAGTTGAGGTTAACTTTTAAAAGAACTAATTTTGTTTTAATCTTTTGCCCATTTTGTGATCCTAAGAATCATAATAATTATTATTATTTTTTGGCCAAAGCAGCATCAGCATTGCCATACAACGTGGCAATGACACACAATTGTCAGCGATGCGATTTTTTGATACCCTATGATTATTATATTATTATTTTATCCCCCTTTTATAAAAACTTGTAAATATTATTGTTATTAAGTATTTTAAGTTTTTAAATTATCATTATATTGATGTTCATTTTCAACATCCATGCACTGATAAATATCATAAATGATTTTTGATGAATTTCGTAACAATTATTAGTCCTGCTTCTGAAACACTGATTTTTAGCGACGTTTACTTTCTGCTGGACCATTATTATATAGTTCGAGTCCTACAAATAATGAATACATTCTCCTCAACATTCCGAAACTATTTTTATCGTATCTATAAATAATCTTCGTATACAGAGCACAGTAAGTGTCAAATGAGAAGTACCCCATCGACACCTATTTGTCGATTCATCAAGTGATGTGTGAAGTGTTGTGACACCTATATATTGCCCCATCTACTGTTACACGCCGTTATTTGTAACGTTATAAATAAAACGGATTTGTAGGGATTTTATGACTACTATAGATCTAATGGCTATGTTACATGGATTAGTTGTTTTCGGGACTCTAATTGGTTCGATGTTTATACAGATTTGAAGCTGTAGTTTTCTATGGTAAATTTGGATACTGTTTTATTTGTAACTTCATTAAAAAGTTGTTGTAAAATAAAACAAATAGCTGCATTACTATCAATAAACCATACCGTCAAAGGATATGTGTATCTTAATTCTAAATCTATTCCAAGTAAGTACCTATAATAGGATTCTTAAGAGACGCCAAGGAGATTCCATGGTAATGCAAAGACTCTTAATGGCTGTGATTGTATTTGTGTATCCGGCTACAATGATATTTGTAAAGTAACGTAGGTATAATAACGTAGTACAGCACGTCCCATAATTACCCTTTAAAGTTTTATTCCAAATTTTCCTCAACGTAACATTAACATAAAACCTTTCACTGAAATCTCACAAACATCTCAGTCTTGAAGTGTAAAAGTCCTTTGAGCGCTCGCATTGAGTATGGCTACATATTAGCTAATATCGAGTAGCGGGCCGCTCGGCGCCTCCCGTCTAAATTTGTACCATTCCGAAATACGCTTATACCGACACATTATCCCGTTTTATGACCGATAAAAGTCAGGCGAAACGTACTACATTTGTGGCGCAGCCCTTATTTTCAGAACCTAATATACCGTTTTCTTTATTGGCCCCCTGTCCTTATATTTTATAGCGAACATGCATAGATTTTTTTGGCGATTTGTGTATTTTTACCGTCAAGCAATAAAAGCGATGTTTGTATGCTTTTTATTATGAGCGCGTGACGATTTTTCTAATACGGAACTTTTGTTATAATTCATAAAAGATTTAGTGTCGCTTAAATGTGATAGAAAGCGGCTGGAAGGCTTTTATGCTTTTCGTTATGAAACGAAATTTATTGTCGATAAAATCCTTAATCATGCAATCGAGGATTTGTGCAAACGTTTCCTGATGACAGTTGAGCGAAATATGGTTACGAAAGGGCATTCGAATCAGAACACCTTTCATCATCCATCATCATCGTCATTGGCAGCCTTAATTGTACCACCCACTGCTGAGTATAACCCTCCTCCCTTTTGTGCCATGGTTCCCTGGTCCGTGCAAGTCTCATCCAGGTCTTCTTTGCGATCTTCTTCGAATACAGGGTGTAAATAGACACATAAAATTAAGTAACGCTGTTTACGGTAGTGCGCAACGTAACGCACACCAAACCTTGTGTTTATGGGTGCATGCAACTGTTCAGGGTTCGTGGGGGTATTTAAAATTAAGTTCTAACATTTAAAACTTGCTTTCTTTAAAAAACTTCTGAAAAAATTGGAGCTTTGACCAGAAGGCTCCCAGATATGGTCCAGAACAAAAAAAATGATCACAATGACGGGAATAACAAGTAACTTTCGGGTTCGACAAGTGTCTTTTTACACCCGTTATTATAATAATTTGATTGACATTAGACTGGACAATTATGAGATAATTTTACAATGACACACATGGTGTGAGATTATTGACCAACGAAAATAGCATTTTTTTCAGGATGAAAATATTCAGTACTTCTGAAACTAAGTTTAATATTAAAATCGGTATTTTCATTTCAGTTCCCGACCCGACCACTATTCTTAAATAGCTACAACGCTGAAGCACCTGCAGTTGAACTTTCCGGAAGCCTGAAATAACGGTGAGATAGGGACTTGACCTACTGGCCAAGGCATCTTACGTCATTTTCTGTCTTGCGCTGATATTATTGAATCAACCTAGGTAGAGATCAAATTGAAATGACTGTAAATAGAATGAATAGAATGAGAATAACAATATTATGAATTGTATTTTATCAAAATAGAAGGCAAATAAAATGAACTGAAAAAACTTTTCAGACGTGATGGATAATATCGATATTCAATGCTGGTAGACAAAAGAAAGACACTATTGTAGCAGCAGCCGTTGACCCTTAATCAATCCTGTAAAGACCTTTTTGTATACAGTCTATACACAGTTTATTCTGTAAACACCTAACCGTGAAAACTTAGATGAAGTGACCTGTCAATACCTAGCTTCAGGTGGAGTGAAAGCTCACTTCACTAAGTTTTCACGGTTCTCACCGTTTTTACAGAATACCATTATTGTAGTTGTATTCTGTAAAAATCTTAGCGTAAAAACATCGATATCGATATCTATCACATCTGTGAAGTCTGTCCAAATAATTTACCCTTGCTGTGCCCTTGTTGTAAAGAAAATCATTAATTTTGGGCTAAATTAATAGTGTTATTCTCTTCACTTTTCACTATCGGACCAAATCTGTTAACAATTCCCTGTGCTGTTATACGATTTTGAAAAATACTGTTTTCAGTTTGTTTTAGTTACAATAATTAATATTAATCTAATTAAAGTAATAGCTTGTAGTTAAAAAAACATGAAGAGACAAAAAACGAACTCATTCGGAACACAGCTTTTTTTTTGTTTGGCATTTACCCCAAATATTATATGGACGGTGAATGGTCTCCTTTATTGATGAAACTATTTATAAGGTTACTGAATATCACTTTGACTATTATCAGGACAAAAAAAATAGATCTCCGTTCCACAAATCAAAAACATAATCCAGTAGCTACAGACGTCTACAAAGTTACCTAATAACAAGGTGTTACAGACTTGAGTCTTCATAACTCATCTCTGGGTTCAAATTACACACAGGTACTTCGGAGACAACCGGATTTCAGTGTAGGTAATATAAAACAGAATTATTCACCTGTAGTAAATCACTTCGGGTAAGTAGGTATGCCATCTGTTTACGTCTGAGCACTTTGTAATTAAATTACCTACCTGTTTTTGTGATGCATTCCCGTTCAGCAAAAATCCGGTTAGGCTGGCTGGTGCCGTTTTTCGTTAGGATTTTAGTAACTAGATAGTTTTTGCAGGGAGTAGAAAGTTTTGAAAAACTTTAGTCTTGGGAATCGTATTTGTTTTTCCAGAGATAATATACTATAATATATATGTAAAACATTAGAAAGAGTTTTCTTGTTAGTGTATTTAATCTATAATAAAATTAGAGAAATGTAGAACAGTATATTTAGATTTTTACACTCATAAATTGACAATCACAAAACAAAACAACCCAACAATTTCTAAATATAATTTTATTCACAAGCCCCATAATTCAAATTCCTCGCATTTCCTTATATTTACCATAATGCACAAATGGAGCGTACACAAAAAATCAGCGCCACGTCAATCTTAACCCTTCAATGGTCAGGCACCGTGGGAATGCAAAAAGCTCAACCCTAAACGATCTCGAGAGCCCAGCCGCTCCATTCACGAATTTCCTGCACGCAATGAAACCGCAAAAGCGCACTACCTGCTACCCACATGTGTATGAATATGTCCTCGCAAAATTTCCCAGTGGTCCATAGTAGAACTTGAGGGTTATCTAAACAACGGTTTCAAGTTTCAAAATATTTTTGCGATGTGTAAGGTGCATGTTTTTTTGTCTCAAATAATACGCACCTACGTACCTACTCGTAATGACATTGTAATAAATGGATGTGTGGATCCTTCTAAATAGGTAATACGACGTGTATAACTTGGACCTGCTCGATCGGATGGGATTTTCCATCAAAAACTTTCAGGAGTCTTAGGGATGAGTTTTCAAAAATAGATTATTCAACTTTTAGGGTCAGTTCACACAGAGGCGCGACGCGACGCGCACTTTTTTATGATCCGATACAATATCAAAATTTACTACACAATAAGGAACACGCGCTGCGCGCTGTTCTTTAAAATGTTATATTATTATGGAAGGTGTAAAATAATAATAAAATAGCAATTTATTAATTTCATAAAAGAGTAATATATATTATGAAATAAAAATTGCGTTGCAGAGCTTAATTAATTTATTAATTTCATATTAAGCTCTGCAACGCAATTTTGGACTTTTCGAAGTTCCTTCACCAGATACACCACCATTAAATCAAAAGTAACATCCGTCTCTATTTCCAAATGAAAATGCAAACCCGTGGAAAAGAAAATTTAAAAAAAATGTAACTCATCGCAGGTTTACCATTTTTAATATTTCTTTGTTATTGAGAATTGCTAATAATTACGACAACGAGGAAAGTGGGGACAAAATTAATAAAGTGTAGATTATTTGAAATTTTTGAGTTTGAATAAAATTAAATTATGATTATTCACCTACTCAACCATGGATTATTAAAATCTTTTCAATGAATTTATAAAATAATAAGTAAGTACCTAAGTGTAATATGGCTTCTGTGATGTGCATCACAAACGCCTATTTTTGGTACATTGCTAAGTTTTCAGGCTTCTGCAGAGTTTTGTGCACGTCAGCGGGCCAAAGTAGACAAAAAATCTGGCCAAGTTCATGTCGGACCACGCACAATGAAAATGAAAATAAAAATTGTTTATTATTCTAGCAAGTAAACCTTAACAACTAGTGATTGGAGCCTCCTTTTAAGCAAATATGCCTGTGTTAGGAGACTCCGCTCTTCCATAACTTGAATAAGTATCACTTACTTGTCTTAAACAAATATTTTTTAAATTAAAGCTAAACATGCAGCATGCACGCAGGCATGCGAGTGTGTGAGTAAGAGTTATAGTGTGTGAATGTGTGTGTGTGTCATGCATGAGGTAAAGAATGGTACGGGAATTGAATAGGTGTAGGGTTATATTATTCCAGCAGCGCCTCCGTGTCGTCATCGGTAAGTGGTTTTATCCAGTTAGTAACAATTAATAGTTCCGTAGAGTCCGTATTAAGAGTCTCTGAGCTAATCCGCGGACAGACTGACGGGCAGACAGATGGATATGGCGAAACTTTATAGGTTTCTTGTTGACTACGGAACCCTAAAAACATCACACTTTTCACGCTACGTCAGATTTGGGTACGGCTGAAGTTTAACTAAAAATTGCGTGATCTTACTCAAACACTTTCAAATCACGTGAGCTTGATTTTAATTCATTTTTTCTTTCATATTCACAAAGAATAGCAAAGACCAACAAAAAAACAAATGCTTGTTCCATTTACAGATTGTTGTTTTCTCATTTAAATGCAAAACACTTTTTCATTAACACGTCGAGCTAAAACCTCCCCTAAACGAATTAGGAAAAGCTACCCCTCAAGGGACGTATGAAATTAACGACACAGATTAAACCATCTTAGAATAAAATATTATTTATTTTTCTAATGTTTCGTAGAAATATTTTTAATAGGTAGGCCCTTTAGGCCTACCTATTAAAAATATTTCTTACGCAGGTTTTCCCTGACGGATGAAAAAAGGTAAGGTAAAATTAGGTAAGTTAAATTATTTATTTTATCTTTTCGTATAATATTTAAAATAGACAAAACCATCCTAGAGGTGAGGACATGTAGTACCTAAGGATTTAAGTACATAACTGACATAGCCATTTCATTTATTCATAGGTTTTTACACAAAATTGCCATTTATATAGCGTTTTTCATGATTATTCATACCGTTTTTCAAGTCATAAAGATAGGTAAACAAAAAAAATATATAAAAAAAAACATAAAGTTCTGAAGAAAACCTTAGTCTTCGAAAATTCGAGTTGCTAGTGTTGCTCCTTTAAAGTTTCAACCGCATTGACCTCCGGCAGAAATTATTCATGTGCCTACCACCTGCCACTTGCAACAACAGACGACGTTTTCAAGTAATTATGAAACAGTATCGAAAGGCGTTCGCATTGTCTCATAATTCGATTTATTGGCAGGCTTGTACAATTTGGGCAAAATGTTACTTTGTAAGCATACGTGTCCTTAGCAGTTTCTTATCGTGAAACAGATGGTGATTGGTGTTTCTTTAAGAACAAACTTATTTATCTTTACTACCAACATTATTTGTGCTGTGTTGGATAAAAACGTTATTATAAACGTTTTCATTGATTTTGCAATGTTTAAGAAATCACAAAAAGTCAAGCATCTTATATCAATATTGAAATAATTTTTACACGACCACGGCGAAGCAAAAAGGAGGGTTATGATTTTGACTGGTATGTATGTATGTTTGTATGTATGTTCATCTGTTCCCTCACAACTTCTAAACTACTCATCATAATTTGACAAATGAGGTATCATCGTTGGAATCGTCTTGATCGTCAGACGGTCGTCGTACAGGTAATCTGTTCGATTTATGCCCTAACATGTGTGACTCCGGATTTATAATTCGCCTGTTTTTTTAGTAGTTTAAGTTCTGAGTTGAGCTCTACTATTACTGACAAATGCGTGCACTGACTGGGCAGGTCCAATCAAATGTGTGTGGTTCTTTCATCAAAAGACCATTTCAGATGCTAATCTACATGGTCCTCATATAGCCTGACCAAGATTATGTCTGGACTTTAAAAGAAACTGCGACCTTTCTGTTCTTCGGCCTTTCTTCTCAGAGAAGTCAGATAGGAAAAGCCGACCTCATGTAGCTTATTTTTTCAATTTTTTAATATGACGTGTAAAAGTGATTCCAATATATCCTATTTACAGAATAAACAATTTCATGTAATTTATGTGTGTTATGTCTTGTTTATATCTTTTTAGTTGACTTTTTTGTCGTAGTTGGGTTTCAGTTTTATAATTTTTATTTTTTAATAGATACTTTCTACACATACGTTGATAATTCAAAGGAACAGAGTGCACAAATAACACATTACTGGAGTGGTTCAACTCACACACTTTTAACCACACACAAACTGCTTTAACTTCATTATAAAAGTATGCTGAAAGTCAAAAGTTTCTCTTATTTATCAAAAAACTAAACAGTAACATTAATAAAAATTTAAATTTTAAATCTGGGCGTCTGAGTAGAATTCGTTGTAGTTAATTTGCGAAGGGGAGAGAAAAATCGGGTCGTGGGGGCTTCAACAACGTTTAATTTGTTCCCATTAATAACGATGATGAGGACATATTGCCCTCTGAGGCTACTAATTTGGTTTCCTGGGTTGGTATTATGGCACCAAAATTATGACCAAAAATTCAATGTTTCCCTGTTTAATTTTACAGAAACACGCTAATAAATCAGGCTGCACTTTTGTTAATGTACTTTGTCAAGAAAATGGATTTTATTTTCTTAATTCTTTTTTTTTCGTCATATTCCAAAATCTGCTCTATTTGACACATTACAGATTTTTGACCGCTAAAATCCTGCCGAAATGTAAAGACGAATAAAAATCAAGAAGTAGGCAAAAACAGTTTTGTTTGTCGTTCCGAAGAAACCGCAAACAAGCCAGCATAGGAAGCATTTAATTAATTACCGCCGTGACCCAAAAATATTTAAGGACAAAAACAAACATCGACCCATTAGTTATTCAGCGACTGAATAATACAACTGAGCCTTATCTACGAACGCCATAATAAACTTTAAGCACACCATAGTGCTCCATTCCTCTGGAAATTGATAGACGTAGAGTTATCATTTGACAGTGTGCGTGCAGTATTATTTTGTCACGCAATACTTTGGCTGTGCCGTGCCCTAGTCGGCAAAGACTATGAGAAATATATGTAGAATGATATTTGTTTGTTTTGCGGTTGGCTTTTGATGGAAGCGTTAACTGTTTAGACGTTATCATTTCTTCGTTATGCGTTTATTGACTTAATGAAATGTCTTAAAAAAAATTGGTTATCATTTGTGATCGTCTTTAATATTTCTTGTGTTGCAGTAACCACCAGCATCATCTTTAATTTCACTATCAACATTACCTGAAACCCTGATATCACTAAGATCAAATTGTGGAAAAACTAAACGAATTAAAGAAAACTTATGTGCGTCAGCGTTGTTTACAGATCGATCATCATTGTCAATTCATAGTGCATCCAAGGTTAAACGTTGACTGTGCTCATATAGCCTCTATATATACACGTTCGATTGAATAGTCTATTAGTCTTTATCTGGAGCAGAAAGTGAATATTAAATTAGTTAGTATATACCGCATCTATATTTGTTTGCCATCAGCATTTACTATATCAAATATTATTTCAATAACAGCTGCTATTTCAAATTACCGGATTTCATTATTTTTTCTACTTTCAAATTCCGTCATAATAAACTACACCCAGACCTAAATCAGTTTGTTTAGTTCTTAAGATATTAGCTTCATCGCTCCAAAAATATATTTTTGCTATCATTTTCCATAGCTTATCTATCATCAACCGACGAAGATATACATTCACGAAGACGTACGTTCGACCGTCTGAGTACTTCTACATGTATGTGCATTACTTATTCTATCGCATAACTTAGTTGGTCCCCTGGAGGCTAGACTTTATCTCCTTCCTGATGCATTATTACTTACCTGCCAACTACCCTGACTTGTATACTGTGTACATAACAGCTTTTATGTACCTTGTAAGTTAAATGTTTATTCTGAACTGACAGTTAAGGGTGAGGTGTAAAATTATTGACTTGCTAACTTGCTTTCTGAAGTTGTCTTTCTATCCGCATTTATGTAAACCTTGTCCGTCACCTCCGGATAGATTCCGGTTATTTCAAATTTTATTCCATTTTCAATGTATGACTGTCTAGATACTAAACGTTTATCCTAATAATTGGTTATCCGGACACTGTATCAGTCTCTTAACATCCAATCCAGTCTTTTTTAAATCATTTCACAAAAAGTGCACAGAAATATTTCATTGCATTTATAAATATTGTACATCAATGTTTTAGTACCACCTGCATAATTATAATAAACTGAGAGTATATTTCTGTTTTATTATTACTACGACAACACAATGCCACATTAGTGCATACTTTCCATAATGGTACATCTCCCCCTGTACCTCGTCTATTTTAAAACCTACTCTATGACATAAAACCGTAGAATTTTACGCCCTATTCGTCAACATGTCGTATGTAATAAAACTCGTTGTGGCCGTCAACGGGGCAAGGACCCTAGTTTTATACGTTTTTTTTTCTACTCACACCCCTTTTTAGTATAAAAAGCTTAAAAGATGTTATCGTATTCCAGTTAGAGCATTTTCAAAACTGGTATTTATGACCTTCTTATCAAGTGTGCTTCCATTTTTTAATCTTTGAGTACAATCGACTAATGTGCGTGATGATATTTCAAAAGTCTGTCTGTTTTGGTACTAAAATCCTTATTTTGGCTTTAGAGTTCATAATCGTTGGCCCTGACCGTGACTTTGAAAATAGAAATGGCGACTTCATGGCTTGGTGTTTTCTGATTTCGTTGTCTTGACTTTTAGCCTTTAAAGTGAGCAGCTATTATGGAACAACTTGTACTATAATGGACAATTTTGCAATATATAGGAATAGATTGCAAAATTCTCCATTTACATCATCTGATGAAATTACAAACTGGAGTTTGTTATTTAATCAGATGATGTAAACTGAGATCTCAATAGAGAAGATTAAAATAAACTGTCTGAGGGATTGCATTTCTGCAATAAAACAAAGCACTAGCGAATACTATTATGTCAATAACCTGATAAAGTGGCATTCTAACAGCGATAACGATAAAATATAACGAGAAAAGTCAAAAAGTATTAGATTTACATCATTTTCTGAAAAGCTTATGTCAATCTTGTTGAAAGTCGTTGTGAAAATACGAAACGCTTCGAAAACGATTGCCAGACTTATCTAATGGCTAAGGCCCTGAGGAATGTGATACGTACGAAATTTTATAGGACTACAACTGAAAGTTAAATCCTTCATATTAATTGCAAATATCTCGCGTAATAAAACGACCGCAACACAGATTAATAAAATTTATATTTATTAAAATAATATAAATTACGGTCTATTAATATAAATTAGAAAAGCATTAACCTTGCATCGAATGACAGCCCTATTACTAACTGCAAACGGCCTTGACGGCGTGACCTAGTTTAAAATGTCACCTTTGCCCTAGCAAGTAGCAAATTAATCTCATCGAATAACCCTAGTAGATTTCTAACAAGATCAAAAGTAACCGTTGTTTTTGTCAGTGCAATTAAATTACTGCAAGAATTATCCTATTAGCTCGCTGAATATACCTACTTGTAAGTTCTTATTAGAGAAATCTCGAGAAAAAACCTTCATAGCATTTTCGAATCTCGATTAATTTGATGCTGAACATAATTTTCGAGATAAGTTTTGCATCAAAAAGGACGATCCAATACCTTCATGATATTTACTTGTTCAATTTCAACATACCATAATAACTTAACGCTAACTTATTTCTACTTAGAACTTTCTCTACTAAAGGCGTAGTTCTAACAAGGACCTTCATTGAAAATACGATGGTCAACCTTAATTACTTAAATGACGTCATTATTCCGAGACAAAGCAAAGCAAATGCCAATAACAGTGAAGTGGGTGCCGCCAATTACTATATTTTATGTAATTAAGAATTCAAACTGTCACCACGGCCAGTCACGCTAGATGGCGTGCCTGTAAGTCACCAATTAGGTCGGGTTTCTTATAAAAATACCTGAGGTAGCCATACCGCCCGATCGTGAATATAATATTCTGGTTCAAAATGTCATAAGTATCACATTTCTCTATTATCATATTTTTATTTGTCAGGTCATCCTGTTCTTTGGAACACATAAACAATGAGGACATTATTTTTTGTGGCAACATTTGAGAAGCCAACGACTTATTTTATAAAAATATATAGACATTATTTGAAATCTGAGACGTTTTCTGAGTGGACTTTGATATTATTAGGACGCTTTTGTAGATGACGAGACAAATAAAAATTGACGTATGAAATTGATAAAAGTCGAATGTAATTTGTGAGCCTCCAGTGAAGCTTTATTTTTATTTTTGCGAAATAACGAGACGTATGATATGAAAACAAAACAGAAACGTCGCGTGTACATGCATGTATATGCATACGTTCAATAAAATATCTCGCAAAAATACAATAATTCTTTTGTCATAAAATAAACAATGCCAAAACAAAATACTGTTCCAATAAACAGTTAACATATCGCATGCTACCAAAAATTATTGCATTAAATCGGTATCTTTGCGTACATTAGGTACAATAGTATACCGATGCCAATAGGATGTAAAACAGAACAAGAAAACCAAATATCTAAACATAAACGTTAGGCGACAGAGTGGCCGTATTATTTTTTCACCCACGCACTCTTTGGGAGATTCCAAGCGTTTCCTTTTAACGCATTCTAAAAAGACCTCTATATAGGCGCAAATAAAAACACGAGTAACCCTTTAGAACGGCGCTCCCGTTGTTTCTATTATCATTGCTTGCTTTTTCGAGGGGTCGAACTTTTTTCTCGTTTGAAAAAAATAAGCAAGCTCCGGATATGGAGGCCCGTTCCCCAGCTGTTTTATTAAAACTGCGATATTGATCTCGATCGCAGTTTCGACGTTCGAATTTCGAATTCAGGCGTTATAATTGAATGATTCGATTCGAATCAATGCAACCGCGATTGTTGAATGTTTGACTTTGTTCAATTTATCGTCGTCATAAGTTATGTGTTCACGCCTACCGTGCTGCTGTGATGATTGGGTTCTCTTATCAGAACATCGATTTTTGATCTGCTTGCATCTTTTATCTTATTGGAATCAGTTTATAAGCTGTCTTCCTCAAACAGTAATTGTGTTTTGTTTGCACTAAATTCTTAATTTTTGAAGGTGTTGTTTCAAATATATAAGTACCTAAATACCTATGGCCGGGTATACCGGTATACCGCGTATAATTATGAATCTTTGTATAATAATATTTCCACAAGATCAAACTCATATTCTGACTGAATACATTTTTTAGAATGATTTTATTGATAAGATCACAATCAACAACACATTGGAATTTAAAAAAGCAATAAATGCCTATTAAAATATCGTTCATAGCTTTAAGACGTTTTAAAATATTTACATTTTGAGTCATTCTACTATATTTGGGAGCAGTTAATACGTCGTGTGATAGTAAAAAGAAACCGATAGGAATGTCAGAGGGCTTTTAGCTTTGATTGTCAGTCATAAAAATTGGGCAGCAAAGAAAAAATGTGGAGACGAGGTTCATTGTCCTGGCATAACCCAAGTTAAAAGTTAAATTATTAATAAGATCCAACGTGACTTTCAGTCTTACATTTACTTCAATCGATACAAAAACAAAGGGATATTTTTTACTAGCAAAAAAGGTCGCCGAAGCATGTGTGTTAATAAACAAAAAGTTACGGACAAAAATGAAGCTTATTTACAGCGAATTCAATCAATTATACCGCCCATGGCCGGTCGCTACCGAAATATATGGGTACTTGACGATCGGAGATGAGTTCGGACGTAGCAAAAAATTTCGCCGTCGTCGGTTGTCGTCCGGTAAAAACTTCGACAGACCCAATAGCCGTCCGCAGCAAAAACCGTAGATGCCCAACGAGGAGAATCTGGCGTAAAAAATTGGTACCTTTAATTGGATACGGTATTCCGCAACCTTACCAATTACCGGTAATTTTATACTATTGGAATTTTGTCGGTAGAGTAAATAGACGTTTCGAATTGTCCGCCAATTACTATGTGAAATTGGTAGTGTTCCTTTGTAAACTGCGAATATAAATAAAAGAAACTTGTGTGTTCTACTGGGAAAAGGGAACGTGGACTCTTATACCAGTACAGTTTATAAGAGAACATCTTTTATTTACGTTCAATAGTGTACAGAATATAGGTAGGTAATGTTATACATGGATGTTCGTTTGACTGCCATTTCCACACAAAGGAATTAATAAAAAAGTATAACCGTATTCGGCAAGTCCCTTCCTTACCAACTGACAGATTTGTAATCGAAAGAAATTGAGGAAAAAGAAGCACTAAATCGCTTTTTCGTACATTAAGAACATTACTAATGAAATCGTGTAGAAGACCAAACAAGCGGCGATCGCATCAAAAAGCGCTTACAGCGCTGACGTTTTTTACGTCTAATTGTAAGTTATTCGGCTCAAGGGAGTCCGCGTCTAATAGCTACTATTTACTATGTAGGAATAACATTATGCTCGTCTGTAGTACGTTGGTAGACGTTAGGAGGAACATTTTAATTAATTAGGTTCTAGGGAATAAGTCTCATGATCTGTCTCATGATCACGGGAGTTACTTTTGTTACCAATGAGCTCGAATACTGCAAAAAGTGTCAACAGCCCAAAGTAGAATAATACAGTTCTTACAACTCAACAAAAAAACCACTTCTCGACCATCTAATGCAAAGTGAAAGACGATTTCACAGCACTCTACTGCTCCAAAATGCTTGCCCTAGAACTGCACCACAACCAAATCGTCACGTAAATGACACCTGACCACAGACAAAACTGACTTCCACTATCTAGAGCACGTTTATTTTGCATAAATGCACCGCAAAAATAGGGACGAAGGTCTTTGCAAAGACCTTGTTAACTGAGTCGATGACAAAACGAAGCTTGCTGTGATTAGGCTGAACAAAGCCAGCTTGTTAAGGAATTGCACTATGTCACAAATAGTCACAATACGTTCCTCTCGGGCGGCAGAGCGATGTCAACTGCAAAAGTTCTGAGATGACGCACACTTTTATAATTTACTTAATCATGTCGCACACATCTCGTTTGGATAAGCTATAAAAGTGGTAAAACTCATATCAGACGCTTTACTCGACTGAATTTTCATTTTTGTTTCATTCCCCGTTCACACCACACCGACAAAATTACATAGGAATGAACGTTCATTTGCTCATAATTATCATTAAATTTTTCACTTAGGAATTAATTTTCACTTTTGATTCATTTAGTTATAGAAATTTCACTTCGAGTGAAAGACGCCGAAAGAAAGGCATACATGAACAAAAAATTATGCGTCGGATATCAGATAGTGTGTGTGTGAATCTTTGTCAATGACCAGTGGCAAGTGAACCATAGCTACACATCTTGGCTCAAAGACACCGGATATTTTCAGTCTCCCGTTATCTGTTTTTGAAAGTTCTCGCTTGACTGGCCCTTTGGCGTTGGTAAAACTTTTTGTTTGACTCGCTATTTTTCTTAGTCCCGTGACGGAAATATAAACAAAGAGACGGGAAATAAAAGAAAGCCAAATTGAATGTCTGGGCCTGTTACAAAACTTGCGTAATTTTCGGCGTTTTACGATACCTATTGTATTGTTTAACATTCTTCGGAATATTCCTGCATATTCGGAACTTAAATAAACTGAATCAATGGTAAAACTGTCGATTTATTTGTCTATAAAACTTTTTCCTTCCATTACTCGACATTACGATGTAAAGCCCCAATACGTTAAAGTGTGTCTATAAGTACTTTCTACTGCATTCCGAGCTAAAAATAAAAGATGCACAATACCGACTTCCTTTGTCTGGGATTCATTGAACCAAACATAATATTTACAAAAGCAGGGGCCAATTTCAGGAAATAGTGGTGAATTGAAAATATACGATACCAATGGACCGCCAAAGATTAAGATATAAAAATAGCAAAGAGGGTAAACACGCATATGTGTATAACTTTACTCTTATAATTATTATATTTTAACCACGAAGCTGAAATGCATGTAGCATAATGGGTTTCTTTGTACTTTTTCTCCTGTAAATCAAAGAGTTATTTTTAAAATAAGCATTTTAAGAGATATCTTATTTAATCTTTGTATCAGCATTAGCTACGAACTTGAAGCATTGGTTTTATCTACGGCTAGTCACAAGAAAACGCATTTAGCAGATACAATTAGAAACACGCAGCGCGAAATACCTGCCCTGTTAAAATATGCTACACGCAACACCTACAAATGTCACACAATCACACATTGCTACAATAGGCAGACAACAAATTCGTGAACTATCAAAGTTCAGTGGGACCTTTATCCTTTCTAATCTATACTCTTTGGTTCACACAAGGTCGGGCGACGCGTGCGCCCAATCGACCGTTCCCGCCAATGATGCTGCAGTCATTGATATTGCGCGTTACGCCAGACGATTTACCACTATGGGCTATTTGCCTCCTACCGGGATCCCGGGTTCCCGGGATCACAGGATCCCCTTGATGTATGTGCGGGTTCCTACTGACTTTTGTTTTAGCTTTAACACAATGTTGAGTGTGCTCCATCGATATGAGTTTCATGGTAGGTTTGCCAAAAGATGTATGGTCCGATAGAAAAAAATATTGTTTTTGCTTCCGTTGAGGAGGTGGCGTAGCATGGCGCTTTCTATCTCTACGAAGAATAGACATAGCTTTTTCTATACAAAGTGACAGTTCGTTTCTTCATTTTTGACATCCACCGTAGAAATCTTTATGATCTGTCATTTTGTCTTTCATTTCTAACGATTTTTGTCTAGGTCTTTTTAAATGTAGACTATTTCGGAAGAAAGTTTTCTATCCTTACTGTCACAATCACACTGACAACCGATAAATCCTATGATAAAACAAAGAATTCTGAGTCGAATTATATAAAATAGTGAATTTCGTAAAAAGTGCAG
The DNA here is from genome assembly GCA_947522985.1 of Lithophane socia. Lineage (NCBI taxonomy): Eukaryota > Metazoa > Arthropoda > Insecta > Lepidoptera > Noctuidae > Lithophane > Lithophane socia. The sequence continues at coordinate 11,992,001 of OX383262.1, read as the reverse complement.
TTGACTCTTTCTATTTTGCTGCCGTCTCGTACTGTCTTCTGTCTACAGGAAACTTCATTTTTGTCTACTCTTCCGTCGACAAAACGGTGCTCATGCTACGCCTGCAGGTTGGGGGATTGCGGCGGATGTATAAAGGTGTGTTGATATAAGGGTATTGTCATTTCTAATTGTATTTTGAGTTGGCATAAAGATTTACTGCCATAAAAATCCTCTACTCAACAGACTACCTATATTATATGAACGGTATATAATAATATGATGTATATTTATTATAATCACCAAATCTTCTAACTATTTATAATAACCTAGCTAGTGGCCATAGTTCACACAATAATAACTCATACCAAAATCCGGTATTACTGATTTATGCGTCTTTGTAACAAAGTAAGAAACATAAAATATGTTCCAAAATCTCACAAAAAGTTGATCCGAGTTTACGCGGCATGACGATCATAACCACTTAATAAAGAGGTGGTAAGCTGTTAAACACAACAATTTATTGCTTAAAATGGCACAGTTTATTGTTAACCATATTTGTATTGTTTGAGAAGCAGTAGGGGGCGAAAGATACGATAACTCGAAAATTAATATTCTGTCAGCGAATGCGATTTTCGGCTCTGTATTTTATGATATCGATACGATTTGATCGAACACTCGATGGATGATTTGGAGTGTACAGCAAACAATTTATCTGCAAGTTCTGTTTTGAGGGCGTGTTTGTTTTGGAGTCGAGATTCGCTTCGGATCGTTCGGAAGATGAAACTTTTTCACGTACAACTTATTTCTTTGTTTGCTCGAAGTTTGTATGAGTTTACTCGTGATGATGGGGTAAATATTGTATTGATTTTATTCCATAAACAACCCGTTTTAATCAATGAAATTGATTCGTATCGATACGTATGCGATATTTCATAAGAAAACACTCTCGCAGATCACTTTTAGGTATTAAAATAACGTTGATACCAGTATTTAATTCCAAGAAAAAGTTTCAAGAGGACTTTTTATTTAAATATCGAGGGTGTACTTACAGATATTGCTTTAATATTGGTTCAAAGCATTCGAACATCTATATTTTTGCTATAACATTACTATTCAGAACTTAATAACAATCAAATCGACTTTTTACTGTTCCAAGGTGGAAGGTAGGTATTTTTACACGTGTTCTCGATCGATATCTGAGCTGCGTGGTCAACGAGGCCGCTTTTGTCTATAATTAATTTACTAACGTCGTACAATCTCGTTGTTACTATTTCATTTGGAACTAGTTCATAATAATATATATTTTTTGTTCTTTTACTAAATTATATTTATGGTACATACGTCGTAGGTTCATTTTCAAACCGTCGTCGTCCGTGTACCTACTTAGTTTCATGGATCTGGTTTATATTAAGGCTAACTAGCATTTCCTAAACAAATCCTCCTTATTGAATCCGAGAATTTCCTTGACACGTGTCACAATGGATTACATTATGCCCTAGTTTTGCTGCATTTAGGTGTAAGTACCATCCCATTTAGAATTGATGAATGTGGTTAAAAATAAGATGGTATTAAATCCATCCCATTAAAGCGTTTTTATCCGTCACTGGGTAAGTAGAGTAGTAAGTGGTAAAGCCGCGAATCATGATGATGCCGTTTTTAACCACAAAATAGCTGTATTGCGGGTTTACTGAGTTGAAATGGCAATGGAAATCCTACATAGATGATGAAAAGAATTATCGTATTAGAGCGAGTGTCCCAAATAGAAGCCTTAACATATAAAGAACGAGCTTCCGCCCGCGGCTTCGTCCGCGTGGTATGTCGGTAAAAAGTAGCCTATGTCCTTTCTCAGGCTCTAGAATATCTGTGTACCAAATTTCATCTAAATCGGCGTGAAAGCGCGTCAGACAGACAGAGTTACTTTCGCATTTATAATATTAAGTAAGCATGCGTAAGGATATTGATATTGATATTAAGAAGACTAGCAAAACTTGAAGACATGCTTTAAAGAAGAAAAAAGACTTGAACACTGGCTGAACTTGACTTGACTTGTCCTGAACTTGAACTCTAGTAGGTACTTCACAAAGTAGGTACGCTGATTGATATAATTATATATAGTTTTTTTTTAACAACAACGGGAAAGCTCTTGTCCTGCATCTCACCTGATGGTAAGTGATGATCAGGCCGAAGGTGGAAGCAAGCTTCACCCAGAATCACCCGGGTTTCCCGGAACTGACTTTCATTGTTGTTATGACTTATAGGTATAAGAGGGTGGTAGCTAGCCAGACGGACTTAGAACAAGCCCTACCACCAACAGAAAATTTTGCCACCATTGACAATCAAACCCGGCACCTCTGTGTCTGAGAAAAGTAGTCTAACCACTAGATCACACTGAAACGGTTTTCTTTTAATTATCACCCAAAACTCATTATCAGTATTATTCTATAATGACACTCTAGCATATTATTCTATAATGACACTCTAGCATAAATCTCTTGTTAAATATAGATAAGTAATTGACACCATCATGCTACCTATATTAGAGTCAAACACACCTAAGATTCGATCTAGAACACGAGCTTAAGTTTACTCCAGTCATTAAATGCCATGACCGTGATCAATAATTTTATTCATATCGAGTTATAGTCCCGTCGCTTCTGTATCCCGTGCTTTAGGATATGACAAAACAGTATCAGCTTCTTTATAGTCATTTGCATGTCAAACATCCTGTGCCTTATTATGAATATTTATTATTTTAGTAATTTGCTGTTTCCGATACCTACCTACAACATTGTTTCCAAAGTCAATATTGATAATATTTATGCTAACGGAAGTATTAATAGTAAAGTGGTTTATAATGATTAATTTCCTAAGTTAAATGTTAAGAGCTCATTTGAGATTTCGATCTTGGTATATTTATCATGTGCGCCAATTAAATAGCACTTATCATCACCTGTATTATAATGGTAATTATAATGTTGATTAATTTCCTGTATCCGATGTTATTATTCTCGCTCTGCTACATTTTTCTTGCTAAATTACGATTTTATCTATGTAAAATAAAAATTTATGTTTTGATTAAAATTTAAGACCGACTAGATTGATTATGGCAAAAAAAAAATCGCTGATAAAATGCTGCTTTCACTAATAAATATGATTTCAACAACATATTCCAAGTAAAAGATATTGACAGACAACATAAAACCTTATTTCTATTCTTTAAACTTGCCCAATTGCATACCCAACCCATTAAATCAAGAGATATATCTTCACGATTAAGCATCCCTTCTTCTTCATTCAAAACAGTACCTCCATTTAAATGTCCCATCTTATCTCCGAACTATCCCAAAACTCTCATCCCTAAATTAATATTCACGTCATGAAGATTACCTTCCTCATAAACCTTGTTTAAAGCATTAATAAAACAAACAATCACACAAGATGAACTGATAAATTCGAAAACGTTAATATTATGCAATTCTGTTTCTTTTTATTTATGTTTTCGCAGTACCAGATTAAAATTCATTTCGGGATCGTCAGCTGCGACTCCCAACGTACCGAGATAAGAGATAACGCAAAAAGTTTTAATGCTAGCTTTCTCAGTAGTGTGAACAAGATAAAAACGGGCGTGAGAAAAGCAGTTTTTTAAAGAAAACAAATGTAATCCAATACCGGTATGCAGTTGCTAATTAATTCCGATCAAATCTGTATACTTAATTTCCTAATTTTAATACCCATTCCGAGCTTTTAAGTTAGCATTTTAGAGTCACATTATAACGGAGTATTTAGTGCAATGGTTTAATTTTTATGTATTACAACACCGGGAGAAATATCTTTCTCTTGTTTGTTGATCTTTCTACCAGAGGCGACTTTAACTGCCTGCGACTTGCTGCTTCGTGGTCGTAATTTTTTATGCACTATGTCTTACGTTCTCTTATATTTTTGGTGCAATTTCTAGGTACCTACTCTTCTTGATAATATCTTCCACTTATGTGATTTTAGCATTTTTGTCTAAGTTGTCCCAAAAACCATACAAATGATCTTTTGTTATTGGAAAGAGATAAAGATAGTTTTTATTGCTAATATCATCTTACTACTACGGTAACTTTATTGAGAAAAGCGCCTTGTTAACTAGATCAAGCCTAGGGTATTAAAGGTCATGGCTATCAACTTATCTCGGTACACTATGGCATTCCTACAACATGCTAACAATAGGTACAGTTCTAACGAGTTATTTAAAGACAGACTGGTTTTTAGACAATAAAGCAATAGGACTTTTATGCCCTTTATTTACTCAATAAAATTCTTTTTTTTTTATGCACCAAATTTCAAGGACTTAAATCTGTGGTAGCACCTAAAAGGCGCAGCGATGTAAAAGCCGCCGCAAATCCATGGAAATACTCAAACCCATTCCTTATTCTAGCACTCCTACTTACTTCTCACCCATACCCAATATTTACACTTGCAAAAGCTAGCACAGAGCTCTAAGCCACATATCAGCATGAAAAGCCAGCAAAAAGAATCAAGGCCATAAAATATACATTACAAATTCCGTATTGAAATACATACGGTAAGCTTACAACGGAGGAAGTAGGCGTCTTGCCTTCTCCGATCGCGAGCCTGATAGTGCGCGGGTAATAATTAAAGACTCTGACACAGCTATAAAATAGCCACAAGACCCACTTTTGTTAGGTTTTTTCGATTTCCTAAATGGAAACCTTGGACTTTGAAAATTAACTGCTAGAGATGTTTTATTGATTTTTGTTATAATGTTTAAACAGAACCAAAAATATTCCAACGTATATCTATGATTGGCAGTACTAATACTGAAGTTCACTTTGAATTCAAACCTCACTCAGATGATTAAAAAAACGTTGCGGATTCACAACTAAACATCGTTTGAGAAGGTCAGAGATAAACACTTCAGTTTAGATCTTTTTTGTGTTATCAATGATACTGTATAGCATCTCTATTAAGATGCGTATAACGTTAAAAAAACTGCACAAAGAATCGTGGATGATCCATCTTTAAAACATCACATGATAGATTCAAATGAACTATTGTTTCGCGTAGTTACAGTCACGAGCAAAAATATGTATACACTCAGCAAAATTCAATAACGATTTTCTCGTGGAATTAAAATTGTAACTTTGAGATGATAATTTTTTCATAATAATAGGGGTTCCAAAATACTATATTCGTAATATCATAAAGTTACAATCAATACAGTAGGAGAAAATCACTTTTAAAAGTTGCTAAGTGTATACATATTAGTGCTCGTGACTCTACATACAGCGTTATAAATCGTATATGAAGAACAGGAGCAATGGGCTTACGATTAATAAGACTATCAGTTCCTGGCAAAGCATGCCTGAGCTAATTTTTACGGTTCCGTACCCAAAGAGTAAAACGGTACCCTATTACTAAGGCTCCGCTGTCTGTCTGTCTGTCACCAGCCTGTATCTCATGAACCGTGATAGCTAAACAGTTGAATTTTCACAGATGATATATATCTGTTGCCGATATAACAACAAATACTAAAAACAGAATAAAATAAATATTTAAGGGGCTCCCATACAACAAACGTGATTTTTTGCTCGTTTTTGCTCGATATTGAAAACGGCAACAGGTAGACGCTTGAAATATTCACAGAATATTTAGTTACTTATTTACTTTAAAAATAAATAATAAGATTAAAATAAAACAAATATTAGGGGGGCTCCCATACAACAAACGTGATTTATTTGCTGTTTTTATAGATAATGGTACGGAACCCTTCGTGCGCGAGTCCGAATCGCACTTGGCCGGTTTTTTACTTTTTGATCGAAATCATCACCATTTTTCCAGGCTACTCGAATTTATATAATTTGTCCTAAATACATAATTACAACTCACCAACAATATAGTTTTAATTTAATATGCAAAGGGGCGGCTATATATCTAACATTATCAGTAGCAGCCAAAAGCTCGTGAAAGTTATTACACAGACCTTTTCCTATCGCGATGTTGGGAGGTTAATATTCTATTGTTTCCTCCATATATGGCAATGTGTAAATCATTCGAACAATTTTTTTAGATTCGTATCTCTATCGATTTCAATAGCAGGTTCGAGGTAATGTTTCTTTAGATATGTATGTATTTTGCTTAAAGAATGGACAGCAGCATCCTGGTTCATGCTAATATCATCTTCATGTTGTACTGTAATATGTGATAAATTATTTCATTTCTGTCAGTAGGTTGTACAAACACTTTTACGCGTCAAAAATAAATTATGTTTTAAAACTAGATGAGTTCGGTGTTTCCAATCTTCTCTTACACTGAGAAGAAAAACTGAAACAAACTCAGAGGTCGGAGTCTCTTTTAAAGTCCAGACATTTAATCTTGGTCAGGTCCATATAGATTAGTGTATGAATGGCCTTTTGAGGAAAGAACATACAAAGAGTGGACCTGTCCAGTTAGTGCAAGCATTTGTCATTAGCAAAATCTTATTGATTCGGTATCAATGATTGTAGTTTATGTGTTGCATTAATTTGATGTTAAGAGATTGGTGCTATCAGTTGATGATGATCAATCACACGAATTATAATTAAATTAAGAATCATAATCCATCGAATCACTGCTGAGAAAAATCGAGACCACAAAGGTGAACTGATAGAATGCATGAAAACAGTAATAATATTTTTTTGTGTAAGTCAATAACTGTAATTAAATATAAAGCTTTACGTAAAAAGAAAATATGCCCTTGTATTATGTATGATGAAATTACTCTAGCGCTTACTAATGAGTGCACGACAGCTTAAGCATTTCCATGGAAATTTTCCACTCACATAATTCTGCATAAAATCTTTTAGTAACACCTCTTTATTTATTACCTCAACCTTGGCCAGCGGCGTAGTGCATATTTACAGCATTTTTATCACACCTAAGTAACCACTACGTAATTAAACTGTTGTACACAAGTTTTTATAAAACCTAAACCTTTTTTACATCAAACTGGACTTCACACGTGTTTTAGCTTTTTTATTCACCACCACAAGATTTATACGCTTCTTTATAAATTACGGAATCTTCTTTCGGAATCGTGTTATATCTAAACAAAAGGATCTCGGGCCGTCCCTTTGAAAATACAGAAGGTATTCGACTCGTTTTATTAACGTGGTGAGATCTAATTTGTTATTAAATGAGGCATTATGCCCGTGTTTGTAGACAGAGGGTGGGTTTCGGAATCCAATGAATTTTAACTTCTGTCATTGGGAACATTTAAATGTTTAAAAGGGGATCGTAATGCTTCCGTTGCTGTATAATACGGTATTTTATGTGCTGAGCCAGTTTTTGAGGACATTTTTTTGTTTTGTGACTGTTGTTTCAAATACCGTTATGTAAAAAAATAAACAGGATATCGAACAAAAAATTCGATTGCTGTTATAATTGATTGTCAGCGAACAGTTGTTGTTTAAAACAAATCCGAATTAAATAAAAATAATTATGCAACAGAAAAACTCAATTCAAAAAGAGTTCTTTTTTTACGTCAATATTTCTGTAACCGTCTGGACAGACTCCTTTAATTTATTCTGAAATGTAAAATTTCTACGAAAATAAACATTAGAAGATGAGCGGAATTTACATTATTGTGTGAATTTACAATGATACTACTCAAAGTAGTGTGCCCTAAAATTTGCCAAATTTAGAGGACTGTTTTTTCAAAAATAGCATAAATCCAAGACGATTGCACTGACTAAAAACGTTAAAAATGTACTTTTTTAGAATATCGATATACAAGTCGCCGTAAATACCGTAAATAAATACCGTTCCTGTTGAATGAAGCTCGAGAAACACTGAAGGATCATCGCAGAAAACAAAACAGTGTCTGAAAAAACCAATACCACTGAAAGTTGGGTTCCCAAGTTCCCATCAAACACTGCTGGGGGTCTTCCAATAGTAAAAAAGGTATAGGTATGAATAAAAGACATTTTCCTTAAATAAACCTTCAAACGAAGTACCGTTCAGTAAATACACAATCATTTATCTGGATAATCATCCTTCGCATGAAAGTCTACAGTATCAATATTATGCCCACAAAAACGCTACATTCTATTCAATGCCTACCAATTATGTGAAGATGTGGGAGTAGGTAGAATAGTTCGTATTATTATGATTTTATTTTGATGTTTTACATGTTTTTTTATGAACAAAATTCAGACGTAAGAAATTAGGAGTAGAAGAATAAATAAAAGTGATAACTTGGAAGTTCTGTGACTGTGACAGCCCGGAGTCCGGATATGTGCCCGGTGATTTACATGGGCCTTAAACATAACTGGTGAAATTGGGTGTACTATAAGTACACCTCTGCCCAACCCTTCGGGAAACTAAGGCGTGATGTTATGTTATGTAACTTGCGAGTAAAATTTTTAAGTATCAAGACAGTGCGGATAAAGTTACTTTTGTAAACTTGATTGCATATTTTAATAACTGCAGGATAAGAGGCTTGTCCTTACTAAAACTAAAGTCACAAAGCATGCTTGTGATGTGTGTACCTCGTGCCGGACGCATGCACCTTAAGAACAGTTTTTCTATCAATCAACATAAAATTCGAAATTCAATTAGTCTGGCAATTGAATTTCGAATTTTATATTGAGACACCCGAGATCAGAGGGCTTAGATAAAGTGACAATCTATCAGCGATAACGATGATGACAAAGTCAAAAATATAAGGGACTGACACAAGCTACCGAAACGCTTGTCAATCTCGTTGAAAGTCGTAGAAATGCAAAACGCTTTGAAAGCGATGACCCTCTTGTGTTGAAATAAATTTAGAAAAGGCATTCGTCCCCGGAACATGGAATAACAGCTTAATTACACCTTTAGGCATAAAAGGCAATTAAAGTATTTTCTACACCTGCCTACTCTACGACCAGTGCGCTCTAGAGTCGCCACACAAACGTTATCGCGACCGCATCGTAGGGAGATTAAGGCTGTGTGGTGGGAGGCGAATGCAACGTCATGCCCCTGTGTGTTTGGTGCAAGTTGTAAGATATAAGTCATTATTTCAGGTGGAGAGGCTTGTAAGTCTTCGAAAATAAACCTACCTATACAAATGGTTTTTAGGTGGTAAAAAATTGGTGCTTATTTTAATATGCCTTCAATTTCCTTTAATTATTCAATTAATCACTTTCCATACATATAAGATTAAGATTTATATTTAAAAAATATAAAAAAAAAACAATTTCATTGAAACACTGTGAACTCTCATACTAATTTAGTACTTACTTATTCTAATGATTTTAACATGAAATAAATAAATGTGTCCAAGGTGGAATAGTCTCTATTGGACTTGATTTTAGGCACACAGGTATGAGAAGCCTAATTTGGTAATACATCGATTCATTACAATGTTAATTAATGAACCTTTTGAAATCGTTACCCAGATCGGTACGCAATTAGGTCTCGCTATCCGCTTATCCCTTTCACAAAATTTGTAAGATACTCTAAGCCTCAGGGAATGGACAAAATAAAAATGAACAGTCTCCTTGTTGGCTTATCGGAATAGATTACTTTTTCCAAATGTCCTCTAGGGGAGTGATTCGACCACGGGGGATATTTTTTATAAATCGTTAAACTTTGAGACAGATTTGTCAAGACTTTTTCTGGTTTCAGCACCATTTCAGGGGGGAATACTCGAGTCAATGAAAGGTAAGCTTCAGAATTTTACGTGACGATTTCCTAGTGAGTTTTTCCTGTATTTTTTCCTTTATTCGAACACGTCTTGCGTGTGGGCGAGTTAAAACATAATAACTACCATTTTACAAATACTTGGGGCTGGTTGCCTACCGCACACAGTGAGACGCATATTTTGAAGTACGGGCTTAAAATTGCTGAGATTATTTTTAATACCAATCGTGTTCCGTCCATTGTTTTCTTTGTGACATATTTACTTTTCGTGTACTGTGTACGACTTATTTTCGTTGTCGCGTATTGTTTTAAAACTTTCTATACATTGTTGCTTCGAATAATTTTTAAACAGTTCATATTACATGAGTCAGCTATGCGGGCAGTTTTGTTCCAACTCACTGTTTTGGAATCCTATTTCTCATAAATCAAAATAAAAAAACAAATTTTCAAAAATCACGCCTCAAAAAACAAATTAATAGCATTAAAAAGCCTTTTCACCTGGGCATACCCCACGCAAAAACTAATCATCTTTATTTGTATCACATATCAGCAAAAACACGACAATAGAAAGATCCTTAATTGTATAGCGAAAAAGTTTTCGTCAAACCACATGTTGATAGGAATATGATAGCTTCATTTGTTCTTCTTCATAATGTTTTATATCATTATAATTCGCTACGGGACGCCAGCTCGGGTTTGTCTATTATACCTAACAATAGTTCCACTAAATTGTTTTAATAGAGCTGCAGAAACTGTGAGTCATTGTGTTTTGTTGTAAACAAAACCTATCATCCCCGTATTCATAACACCTGGTTTTATTTTAGATGTTATCTTAAAGTGTTATAATTGTATAATTACAATCGTATGTGGACTATCTACTTAATCCTGCAGTCATTTAAAAAGGTTAATGACTACTGCAAAAAGTCTTGCAACAATGTTGTGTGGTGTCCTTCTTGTGAATATCTCTTTCTAAATTTGAATCTAAATAGTAGGTACCTATCATGAGAATAATATGAGTAAATTATATTCATTATTGTTAGTAAAAAAGTAGACATTCTAGGCTTGCGACTTGATTGACTTGATGACTCGATCGAAATCTAGCTAGATTTCGATCAAGAGTACTTTTGAATAGCTAGCTAGCTATTCAAAGCAAAAATATAGTAACATTCACGAATAAAATATCGAATTAAACAATATTTAGTGGTCGAGCTTAACCCTCAGTTCAATTTCCTTAAATAAAGTTACTGGTATTGTTTCTTCTACTTACGTTGTTTTATTGTGCTGTTAATTCGTTTTGTTGATAAAATCATAGCCCAAATTGGATTTGTTGACACACTTATTTTGAAAGTTACAAGCACGAATCTGAAAAAATCAAATCTGAATTTTAGGTAAGCGTAGCCCCACTGAATCAATAAATTCGACAGTATCTCAAATTCTACTTGCTACCTGCTGTTATAAACCATGCGTTACCTTAACTTATCAAAAGCATTAAAATAAACAAATTCCCCACCATTTCCTGTTTAATCCGCCCGGAAAGATCCGGAAATATTTATCCGAAAAACACAAGACCGAAACGCAAAGACACCGAAATCAAATAGCGTTATATCAACAATCCTATTGGAATCTTCGATGCCGTCACAGAGTTGAACATCGAAATCACTTAGCGGAGTAACCAAGCGGTTTCATTTGTGATTTAAATGATGTTTGTGGAGGTGCACCGCACTGCGTCATGGCGCATAGATGTATGGAGGACGCGTTTGTGAATGTGAAACATGAAGAGGTGGAATACTTAAAATAGTAACTGTGTTTCAATATTGTTTTTGTTTTAGTAAACGATTCAGTTGATGGTTTGTCTTACGGAACTTATTATATACTGAAGAAAGAGATTGTCACGTATAAGAAAAGAAGCAAATGGTTAGATAGAGACTAAAGAAACCTTACAAAGAAATAATTTGCAACCTACAGCTAATATTTTAATTTGTTTATCTACTCGAAAATCATGCAGAAGATACAGGTAGGAAGCAACACCTACTTGGCAAACAAATAACTCATAATCACTTCCCCAAAACCGCTCCAGAGCAGAATAAACAACCACTCCCAATACGTGAACCTATACAAACACATTACAACAAGAGTAGCAAACGTATTACAAGCTTCTGAGGTCGCACAAAGATTTAGTACAGCTTACTAGGTCCCTTTACGAGAAACCAGTGGACGGCGAAATTACCCCAAGACAGGTAAAGGTAAGCCGCTTTCTTTGATAGATACGTCAGACACGGAGAAATATCGAAGGGAAACTGCCAATGTCAAGTGTAAAATTGGAGATAATTCCACGTCGGGCAAAATTATTGGTCGGGAGAAACAAAGTCGGTGAAAGTTGGAACGATTAGAGCAAATAAGGGGTGAATGCTGTTGATATTGCTGCCGGCAGCTAACGTAAATTTATACAAAGGTTTTGTCGTTCTGGGAATAGTGATCTGTTACTTTATGTAATAAATGGGACGTCAGATATGCTTGAAACAGGACTTGTGTGGTAAATTAAGGTATTTTGAAAGTCTTGTAACAGAAATGGAACACTTTAATAATTATGTGGGTGATGGTTGTGACAATACCTGTAATAATTACAGCATGACGTCAGTTTTTCCCGATGCGGAGATGGAGATACGCCCACATTTCGCCAGTTATAATAAGTCCTTTAATAAGGGACGAGATTAATCTATTATACTCACCCAATAATACTTTTACCGACCAGCGGGGTAATTGCATAACACACTTACAGTAGCAATGGCTTTCATTTTGACAGTTGAACAAAATTAATTGCGTTATTTACGTTGTTGAGCAGACAAATTTTTCAAAAATTTGAAGCAATTTATTAGCAATAACCTTCAAAATCATTCAGATTGTGATTGGAAGTGTGTTACGCAATTAGGGTGCTGGGGATCGAACCCATGAGACTACTCTCAGCACACAGTGTCGCACTTACGTCCAATGAGTCAGTCAATACTGTAGTATTAGCGAGTAGACACATATATGTAGTTCATGTAGAACTACTGTCTGAATATCATATTTCATATTTAAAAGCCTCCTTAAAACCGTAAAAACATATTTCCGATGTCTCCAACAAAAAAACTTAAAACATTTTAAACACGTGTAAATATGACACAATATTTCCGATGTATCGGGAACAAAATGTCATTTTGTATTCAAAAACAACGCTTTACACACTGTGCTACACAACTGCAGGTGGAGTTCGCCCACGTCACATTTTCCGGTTACAACACAGAGTAGTAAACAAATGGAGTGACAATAAGCAAGCGAACAGTGTGGGTGCCATAGATTCCTACTATAGCACTCGCGGCTAAGTCAGAGCAGTTTTGTCTGTCGTGTACAAAACAGCTTTGTCTAATATTAAAACTCATTCTTCCAGTTGATAGTACACTACTTTAGCTATAAGATTGTTTTGTTGTGAGTGCAAATCATTTTTTTTCAAGACCCAGTCATGGCATGAGGCTGATTTCCGCAAGTCTTTAATTTTTTCAACGTCATCAACATTCAAGATCAAGGCGAAGCCGATGATTGCGCAATTAAAGATGGTTTTGTTCCTGCTTGCATGACTATTTTAGGCTTCTCAGAGAACATGACGGGAATTCGAACTCTTCATTTACAAACTAATCTGTGGCTTACCAACGTACCTGTTTACGGCTTCCCCGCTGATCTTACAACTTCATCTTGCCGTTTGTCCATCGCATATTTATTTATTACTACAGAAATGGAATTTATGTAGGCATAAAAATTATGTCAAGAAAAAGTATTCATGAATTTAGAAAAGAAATATGTCATTATCGCTTTAGGCAATAGTAAGTTATTGCAATAACAAAGCGAGTCACCTTACTTCCCTGAAAAAATGATATAATTATAACTATCTGGTTTTGACATCTTTTTAATTTAAATTATTGAGTTTATATTTTGATTAAAAGACCACCAACCACCAATTTGCAGCTTATCTCTAAACCATAACTATTTAGAGGTCATGTGATGCGCTTCAAGACCTTTTTGAGTGAAAATCAAAGAAACGATTGACTGTGTGAAAGAAAGGACGTGACTACCGAGATGACGTCTAATAGAGAAATAAGTAATAAAAAAAAAAACAGTTGTACAGACCCCAAATAATTTGGGATAAGACCTGGAATGATGATCATGTGCTTCAAGCAATTAAAAATAATAAAAACTATTAGAAGTCTATGCAATAGGCCTAACTTTCTAATCCTGGCTCTTATTTCTAATGAAATTCCTCCAATAATATCCAACCGTGTCGTTCTCACTATATAATGGCCACGTTCCATGTCCCTATTCCAATTTGGCTGGCTTTAATTCGCATCTCATTCGCGTAGGCGTTATTACTGTTAGCCTCTGAGCACCATCGATTTAATTAGCTAATCCTTTAGAAGTTACGGTGCAAATACTTTAATTGTAATTTCCTTGGCTGTTTAATTTAAACTAATAGTTTGTGCCTTATTAAGAGTTGGAGAAATTTGGATTTCGCGCTCTATAGGGATAGAGTATTAAGGTTAAGTGAATTGTGTTCTGGTTTTAATCTTAAGTGTCGTTTGTATGTTCCTGTCTATATCTCTTCTGTCAAAGCTTTGTGAAAATCGGAACTAACGCCGCCATTTTGTTTTATGATTAGAGTGCTCGCGAGATAAGTCTGCGTGCAGCTGAAATCGCAACTAATAAGTATGTCACCGTCTTTTCCTTTATGCAAGATCCAATTAAGTAAACAATTCTTTAATTTTATTAATATTAATAAAATATTAATAATATTAACATTTATTATTAATATAAGATTTAATATTTTAAATTACATATCGAGACTCCTCCGAGCCTCGGACAGCACGTTAAGTTGGTCCCCACTAGATCTATTTCGATAGACATACACTACACGGTCAATTGTACGTGGCTATTTCAATAGCTAGTATTTATCATGTAAGTATGTAAAAAAAACGAATCTTCAATTATTATAGTAAATAAATATTAAATTCCTAACAACAGATTTTATATTTTTCTCACGCACATTTTTCAAAGATTAATTTGATCACAAATAGCTTAACTCTGTTGTGAATTTATCATTATAATTTTTCCCAATAGTTTTTACATACATAATGTTTGGTAATTCCAAATATACAAATATGACTTATCAGAATCTCAATTACTTATCGTGTAAGCTTGGCATTTTATCTGATTAAAAAATCGAATACGATTTAAAAAGAGGTGCCAAAAGATGTGTAAACGTATAATTTGTCAGAATCGTACAAATAAATAGTATTTCATGTTCACACAAAAGCTATAATACTATGCATATTGATGTAACGGTAAATGGTCTTGTAAGCATTAATTTACGTCTCAATATGTTTATTTATGTGAAGATTAATTACGAAAAGATCAAATGGAAGGTCGTTTTCAAATAGTATCTGTACGAGTATAAATTTTAGATAGGAATATTTACGAACCGGCATGTCAACGCCTTCGTTGTGAATCTACTAATTAAAGTGTGCTCAATTATTAATTATGGCCACGAATCGTTCTATTAATAGCAGTTGAATAATCCAATGGCTTTTCGTACACGTAATAAAATTCACAAAGTATTAATATTGACTTATCTAATTATGTTGTTAAAATTATGATGAGTGTTCTAATTTTTGTAAAAAATATTCGTCTGTTTTAGTCGGAACATTATGAAGTACCTAGATGTAACGATGATTATGTTGAGGAGAATCTTCGCTAAAAGGCTTAACTACCATTGTTAAATTTTTAATGTAGAACATCTATAATTTACGAATAAAAAAAATAAAAGTTCTATCTCTTCATAAAACCTAATACATATTAATTGAAATAAATATAGAATGCGATAAATGTGAACTAAAAGGTTCACATTTTCTCATTCAATATTTTTTTCTTATCACCCAGTACTAATACCAATGACATGTCTTTTTTTCTTCATAATTAATCCTTATAAGGTGGCCTCCATACCAACAATATTATTGCGCATTTTTTTTAACTGTTTATGGTTAGAATTTTATTGAAGATTGTGCAATGACTGAATAGAAGTTTGAGCGAGTTTCAATTTTATCGCACATTATTTTCATTGCACTATGTAGGATCAGTGTTGCACAATATTTTACTAAACTGTTGGCAGGTCGTCCTTTTTTCTCACCATTGTTAATCCTTAAGACAGCTCCTACACCTCCAATAAGTTTGCGCGATATTCTTATTGCGCAATTATTGAATCAACCCCTACACTCAAACGATCAATTATTTTTACGCAATAAAGTAGGCGGCCCAACATTGTAGGTGTAAGGGTCGTCTTACAAGGATTTAATATGGTGAGAAATTTCATGATACTAGGCCGATAAGAAAAAAATATACAATGAGAAAAATGTGAACCAAAATACTACCGAAATTCCAAACTTTGAAACATGTTAGTCCCCTCACTAATTAACACGAAACGAACTGCCTACTTCACCACAAAAACTATAGCTTCTTACTTCTGAATAGATACTGTAAGTGACGTTCTTTATTTCAGTTGACAACTACAAATCTTGGAGGACCCCTCCCATCATGTCGCCATGTGTCTAACACTCGCATGTTACGCAGTCACACGTACAATTATTTGTTTTGTACTAATACGTGGGTAGAGGTAATAAGTTGATAGCGATTTTACTAACAACCATTTACCGGAAAATGTTTTCGTTAAATAAAATGTATTAAGTGCCTGCCTCATTTCCAAGTTAAGGCTCTTACATACTGGCGCGATTCGCCGCGCGACGAATTTTAACAAAACAATTTCTGAGAAAACTTCACGGCGTACAATGAGGCGGCGCCGCGACGCGCGATGAATCGCCCCAGTATGTAAGAGCTTCAAAAAATGTGTCTAGGACTGAAAAATGGGTACCCTTATACTCAGTCTTCAAACACCTTAATACTCAAAAGCTTCGGGGTCTCTGATGAAGCACAAAAGGTATTTCTCCATACTTTCGCATTTCACATATCGCCGGAGAAATAGATGCAATGTAAAACCATGGTCATCATCATCTGCCTAGCCTTTTCCCAAATATGTTGGGGTCGGCTTCCAGTCTAACCGGATGCCGAAATGCGGATGTAAAACCATGGTACGATACGTTAAGATCAGACATCTTCCTACCGTTTTCAATACTAGACAAAGTTATTATCCATTCTATGAGAGCACAGTCTGAATATTCATCGTCAATATCGATGATCGCTGTCCTTCATACTTTGTACCAAAATCTATTGCGATGTTGTCCACCTATAAATAGGACCAATCGATGAGACAATACTATCCAATTCACTAAGAACAATAGCTTCGTATAGGTATTGGGGCAAAGGACCCTAGTCTAGACAACATCTTGTTTGTAGCTATACTGTCTTAAGATGGTTCGCAGATAACTTAATCGAAACGTCGAGCTGAAGTAAAATGTAGGCAGATAAGTGTAAGATATTTTAGTGCGAAATTGCAAGTGGCTATCGAGAGATAGTTCAATGATTGTCAAGCTTGTCAAAAAAGGGCAAAGTACCAGTTTGTTTGACTCGGTTCTTATTCAAAAGCAACAATTAATCCGATGTTCTATTTTATAACAATAAGTTAGGTACCTACAGTATAATAGCTGGTATCATGTTACCCAGTAACTGGTTTGTGGAGCTAAATAGGTAGTCGCTCCATGTAAAATACTGGTATTCAGCATGAACAATGTCAAACTTTGCCCAAAACTTGATGTACCACATTTACGGTACCTACTGTGTGGTGTGCTATTTCGTCAATATTAGCAAGTCTTCGGTAGTATAGTGGTAAGTATCCCCGCCTGTCACGCGGGAGACCGGGGTTCGATTCCCCGCCGGAGAGACTGTTTTTGTATTTTAACTCTTCACTTAATATAAGTATTTATCGTTTGGAACTGGCAAGGGTACACCTATAGCAACTTTATGTATAATATGAAAATGTGTTTATCGTCTGAGCTCTAATCTTTGTAGGCATTTATACTCTGTGCTACGAGTATTTTACTTTGAAAATACTGTTGCCTGCCTAATGATCATGTTAATGAGTACTCATTTGTTAACAAACCTCTTTTGTGCTTCAGCGTTATTGATTAGTGTAATATTCTACTCAAACAAAACAAAATTATAAATTCTTTGACCCATTTCTTTTTCTAAAGAATGAAAGTATTAATTCCTTGCTTAATAAAAATGCCTCATAAGCAACTAAAACAGGATAATTGTCTTAAAGCGGAAACAATAGCGTCTTCAGACCTTTGACTCTCCCTTTTGTTTAACTTCAAAGATAATTATAATTTTAAACGATTTTATAAAAAAAACGGTAGAAAAAAAGTAAAAAATACTCATGAATTTTCATTTGAGTTGTACTAAAATAGGGTTGTCAAACCCCCGTCATGTCAGGGCTGTCAAGCCTAAGTTTTTCTAACTTCTGTCGCCCCTCGTATGTCGCTTTGATCTTTTTAATGGTTATTCCATATTTCACATGGGAATGTTATGAATAATGAATGTGAAGACAAATTTTTAATAACGTGTTACTGGCTTTTGTTTCGAAAAAAATATGTTGAAAAGGTTGATAACGAAATCCTGTGTATTCTACCGTGCTAGCGATAAAATCAATCAATCAAAAGTCATTTATTCAAACTAGGCTGAGAATCAGCACTTTTCGAACGTCAAAATTAAATAAGACAGTCTCTCAAAACGCCTACCCTTCACCACTTCCTAGTGCTTTAGCTGGGAAGAAGAAGTGGCGCAACAAACTCCCCAGCAGCGTGCTGTAAGTTTGTTCTGCAGACGAACATACTTACGGCACTTATTGCTAGCACGGCAGTATTATGGAGCAACAATTAGACTCTCTGAATTCTATAAAAGCTCTACTGCAAAAATATTTTATGCCTGGAATCACAGATAAATACATTAAATACGCGTAAGTACCCATGAAATGTGTCTATGATACATAACTGATAATTGAAGTAATAAGATCATCATCTACAAATACTTAAAAAGCTTAATCACACAGCTCATTCTGAACCATATAGCTCATCTAGACCAAGTCGTGTCTTTCAAACGACAGCAATTATGTCTCAGAACGACTCAGTTAAAGCACTGACATATACTTAAAGATTGATCTCTGAATAATTGATGAGGATTGCACGAAGAGACTTTGAATTACGACTTGGAATAAATAGGACTGAAAACTAGGACCAGTTTAGTGACTAACTACTGGTGATGAAGTTCAATTAAAAGAAGTATTTTAGTTCTTTAGAATGGTGGTGAAAACAGTTGAGGAATGCAGTTGGACCTTTGCTTCTTCATGTTCTTGGATTTTGGAAATTATCGTTTGGGTCATATTCAAACAAATCATGCTTTATAATGACACCGATGCAGCAAGGAATATTTTATCAACAACTGAATGTGAGACCATGAAAAAAGGTTTTCACCGGAGAGGCCTTATAAAATAGTTATAGTAGGAGAGGTAAAAAATCCATTTCATCCAAATCCGTTCAACCGTTTTAGCGTAAAAGTGTAACAAAAAACAAACAAATTCACTTTCGCATTTATTATATTAGTTAGGATTAGGAGTTAGGATATAATAGTTTAGTAATGTTAGGTAACTAGGTTATTTAAACGAAACGGATATCAAATGATAAAGACCACCCAGTTAGTTTACTGCTTCAAAGGTTATAAAGCTGAGGTACAGTTAGCTAGAGACGATTTCAAAATACAAACCAAGTTCAGCAGTGGACTCGTAAAGATAGACGATGAAAATAAAACTGAAATGGCATTTCTTCTTGAACGAAACTCGATACTTGTGAAATTATCTGTCCAGTTTATCAGTCTACAAGATCTAATAGTTCGAAATTGTACTCGTATTTGGGTTTCTAGCAGTGGTGGCCCGGTGGTAACGGCCCCGGACTACGAGTTGTAGGTCGTAGGTTTGAAACCAAACAGTGATGAAATTTTACTTTGTGTAAAATTTCATCACTCCTGCTCATAAAACGGTGAAGGAAAACATCGTGAAGAATCCGACATGCCCTGGAACAAAAATTCGAAGACATGTGACATCTACCAACCCGCAGAGAAGCAGTCACAAGTCGTGAGTAAGGTTCTATTTAGTATAATTACCTACTAGAAATAAAGTAAATGAACGAGGCAAGAACAGATAGAAAATGTTCATTGCTTTGGAAATTAAAGAAATATTCAAAATGTCATATCCTGTCTGAATGTTTGAAGCAAATAACAAGGGCGTAAAGCTAAAGAGCATACTTACTCATGCGATTTGGAAATTTATAGGACGCCCAGCAATGGACTCGTAAAAGCTGACGACGACAATAATCTCGAAATGACTGCACTCCTTGAAGAAAATGAAGTAAGGGAATGTAAAGACAGACGGAATGTCAACAAGGGATAGTAAAAAATATAAGTGGTGGATCTATGGAGGGTAATTTTTAATACCTACTGATTTAAAGTAAGTAGGTGCAGTTTAAAATGCAGAGCCAGTGTTTGTTAGCAACAATATATTTGAGAACAAAACTTTTGAATTGGTAATAATATTTGAAATGTGTTGCTGCCCATACTTTACCAACTAAATTGTAAGTTTTAGAGCTTTTGTTCAATGCATTACTGTAGTTGTCAGTCCTAAATCTTTCAAAGTCACACTGAGTGCGGGTAAACTTCACAATTTCACGACTTCAGCCAAGTTTTGAGTACGCTAAATAAATTTCTAGGAACTTGAGTCGAACTGTCAAACTGCCTCAGAAATAAATCGAGTATTCAGATTTTCTGTGCAATGAATTTTGTTTCTGATATCAAGATTTTTGGTCGTATTTAATTGGATGGCAAATATTGAATATTGATGAAAACTATTGAAGGAGGAAACATTGGCATGGATTGGCTAATATCTGATGTAAACATCCTATCACAATTTTAATTATTTCCTTCAATAGTAGAAATGGTAACATACTCGTAATACTCATTCAAAGTTTGAATTGGTGTTGACGAGAATAATCTACATGTAAATAATGTAGGACATGACAGCTACAAAAATTCGGCACAGAATCCAATTCGCATAACATACAACCATTGTTTCATCTCCACTGTCCATAAAATGTTATCAATAAGCATGATGCACACACAAAAGGCGGTACCTCTGTCTGATTGATTCAGGTGCACTTACATAAGTATGTGGGAGGAATAATTTGTAACTTGTCTGCTCCTGGGACGGGGGGCAATGCGATAGGGCTAGTGTGGATGTTACTGAGTACTGAGTTTGTCATTTAGTAGAACTCATGTTTCAGTTTCGGATAGTTATTTATTTGTTTGTATAAAAATTTGGAAGCGGCGACTAGAATCAATTCAATTTTTGGTACGTTCAAAAATGCCTTAGAAGTGCCTATGTGAAATAAATTATTTGACTTTGAATTGCCAACAACATAATATTTAACTAAAAAAACTGCTTATGCCTATCAATGATGGAATAGCACTGTTGTCTTTGACAATGTTTTTAAAATTATTTGTGTTAGGTTAGCCTGAATACAAGTTACTGTAGTAGTATTTTTGTCATTTAGTGGAACTCGTGTTTTCGTTTCGGCTAGTTGTATTTCAATTATGGGTATAGCGAAATTGTTGAATTGAATTGTTTTGTTGTGGAATTTGTGCGTTCGTTTTTTAAACGTGGATGTTACCATGTTAGTGTATATTTTGTCATTAAGTGGAATTTGTGTTTCCGTTTCGGTTATATTTCAGTGAAGAATTTATTGGCAATTTTATTTTTGACTTATATTTTTTTAAGCAAGATCGGATTTCTGTTCTGCTTTATTATTATGCACATTTTTTTATTACTTTTTTTCATATAAATAAACAAAAAATTCCCGCCCCTTACCATTTTTGGCGTACTTTTCAAAGCACCATAAAAATGCTGATTAATGTCCTCTCTATTCAAGCACTGCCACCCTCAACTAGCCTATCAAGATTATCAGGCATACAGCACACAACTCCGATGCAGTATTATGCCATGTCATCTCTTGAGCCTCCACAAGACAGGTTTACATTATTCAAATGCATTCGTTTCTGTTCCCACATACACATTCGGAAACCCCAAAATTGGACCCCTTAGTCCTTACTACTATCGGCATAAAAGCCAAAATTGATTGGCTTTGATTTTTTATAGTGGTTGTATGGTTGGTGGTCATAACCAGTGGTGGTAACAAAGCTAAGATATGTAGAAACACAAAGCATTAGCAAGGCAGTAATGCAACACTTATGGTAATATCCATCACATTTTTCAATCCATTGAGTTGTGTGTAAGATGTATTGTCTGCTGGGACAGTTATACCGTTAAGTGGGAATGTATGTTTAGTATTAGCTTAGTCTTTTGTTTGGAGATTATAATAAATCAATCAATCTGCCTAGACGTTGGGGTCGTTTTCCAGTCTAACCGGATGCAGCTGAATACCAGTATTTTATATGGAGGGACTGTTTATCAGACCTCCACAACCCAGTTACTGGGTACTAGGATACCCCTTGCTAAAACTGGGATTTAATAGCTTATTGATTTAATTTGATTTATTTCGCCGTAGGTTCATGTTTTTGGCGGATGACTGCACAAACTCATTTTTTACCGACTTCAAAAAAGGAGGAGGTACTACGTTCGGATGATTGTTTTTTTTTTTTTTTTTTTTTGTATGTTCACCGATTACTCCGCCGTTTGTGAACCGATTTTAAAAAATCTTTTTTGGTTGAAAGGGTATACTCCCGAGATGGTCCCATATAAATTTTATTAACTTTGCTTGCGTAGTTTTTGAGCTAGCTTCAATATTACGTATTTTTCCCACAGTCTATGTAGACGATATAATTATTAGACTCCTTCACTGTTATTTACATAGCAGGTAGTAACTTATGTGGGGTAGGTACCACCACTAAAAAGTGAAAAATAAAAACTTTTTACAAAAAAAAACAACCGACTTCAAAAAAAACACTAAAAAAGTGAAAAATAACTTTAATTTCGGAAGTCGGTGGAAAAAAAACGAAAATTAAAAATCAAAAACACCGACTTCCGAAATTAAAGTTATTTTTCACTTTTTTATTGTTTTTTTTGAAGTCGGTTGTTTTTTTTTGTAAAAAGTTTTTATATATTGTACAATCATCATTTAAAACTGCATTATTGCTTGTTATACTAAGTAAATAACAAATAGATTGATTGAGAGGTATTTGACTGTTGATTGATTATTTACTAAATAAAGTTATACTAAAAGTCTAAAAAAAGGATCTCATCAAAATTCATTTAGCCATTCGATGAATACATTTAATTAACGGAATTGATTCTGACGGCACCGTTTAAAACACCTTAATTAACCACTTTATATTAAATCGGTATCCAAATTAATGAAACACTTAAATGCTTCGGATAAGATTCTTATACATAGACATAAACTAGATAAGCAGGGCTTAAAGAGAACATTTAGCTTCCAGTATAAGGCTGCCTGTCCACCAGCACGCGACACAAAAAATACAAATAGCATAAAAAAACGGGTTTTTTCGACGGAAGCATAGACAAAATTTTCCATCGAAAAAACCCATCTCTATGCTTGGCGTGCTAAGATGTGCGAAGTAGGTAAAGTGAGTGAGTTTAAAGCTAAGCTACGAAACTATAAAATATATCTAATATTTCCACTAAAGTGGTTCGGTCAAGATATGCAAGAAGATGTGCTTTGCGCGATTGAGCTGTGCTAGGAAGATGAGACACGCGAGGTATGCGATGGTTTGCTACTAGTAGAGTAAATATGCTCCGTACTTCACAAAGCAGCACCACTCGTGCATCCCTTGTTCGTATCATTAACTTGCATCCGTCTCTTCAGCGAGTAGGTAGTGGACGCTGTGTGAGTGGCGAAGAAGAACGAGTATCTATTTAAATCCTTAGCCTCGTTGAAACCTTTTCCACCGAAGCTAAGATAACCTACGAACATAAAACATTCCTTAGGATATAATATCAGAGGGCCTAACACCACCGCTTACAGAAGTATTATTTTAATCTTACTTCAGTGTAGAACGTGTGCTACGTGTGTACTTCAGTGTAGTCTTTCAGTGTAGGAAAGAGATGAAGCTCTACAGAACGTATAGCTCCATCTCTTTCCCCCACTGAAGTAATAATAAAATAATACTGCTGTAAGCGCTGGTGATAGGCCGTGGTGGAAAGGCAGCCTAAACGTTCAATAGGAAGATAGCTAGGCTACAAAATCCTGACCGGTTTCTAATAATATCTATCGGAGGCTTAAAAGCTTTGGACTTAATTATCCGATTGGGTTTGGGCTGTATTCTTAGCAAAGTCTCCATGGTACGTCGGGTTCGATTACGAGTAATTACAGAAAGATACAAAGCTCGGAGTGAGTAATTGATCTTTTTATGTTGTGTATTTTGTAGGTATATGTACTGTTTACTTTTAGAGGAGCTCGTGGCTAAGTAATAACAGCCGCACGGTTCGATTCGTCAGGTTAAGCTACGCTTGCCGGGGTTGGTCCATGGATGGGTGACCATCTTTACATATCGAGACCGTGCCTCGGACAGCACGTTAAGCCGTTGGTCTCGGCTGTCATTTGTGGATCTTTGACAGTCGTTACGGGTCGTCAGAAGCCCGAAAGTCTGACAACATTCTTACCAAGGGGTATCGTATTATCCAGTTACTGGGTTGTGGAGGTCCGATAGGCAGTCGCTCCATGTAAAATACTGGTATTCAGCTGCATCCGGTTAGACCGGAAGCCGAACCCAACATAGTTGGGAAAAGGCTACACAGATGATACGAGTATGTACTATGTACTTTTACATAAAATGCTACAGATTTTATAAAATATTTTTGGTTTAGAACATAATGGCGAAATTAGAATGAAGAAATATGAAATTATGAATGCCAACTCTACATAATTGATCATAAAAGAGTGCAATACCTATCATAATCAGCATATAATGTTCCCACTGCTGGGACACAGGCCTCCTCTCTGTGAGAGGGAGTGGGCCGTAATTCACCACACAGGCGCAGTGCGGTTTGGTAGATGTCACATGTCTTCGAATTGTTGGTTCTAGGACATACCGGTTTCCTCAA
This sequence comes from Lithophane socia, assembly GCA_947522985.1. Lineage (NCBI taxonomy): Eukaryota > Metazoa > Arthropoda > Insecta > Lepidoptera > Noctuidae > Lithophane > Lithophane socia. The sequence continues at coordinate 11,967,199 of OX383262.1, read as the reverse complement.
AATGTTTTGCTTCACCGTTTTAAGAGTTTGAACCGAACCTACAACTCGTAAGTCGCGGCCATTACTACTGAGCTCTCCAACAATGCTCTATGGGCAATACCCACAACATAAGTATTAAACTGTGAAAGCAATAGTTGGTCTACATAATATTGCAGCTACCAGATCATGGACTAATAAGTCAAGTAAGATATAGATAGAATCAATTTTCTTATTAGGTACCAATGCGAGAAAAATCTACGTTGCCAGAAAATCGTATCGTCGTTCAATGAGAATGCACCCATAAGTCTAATATTAGCATCGATTTTATCTAGGCAAACTGCACATCCAACCTAAGCAAACTATAAAAAACAGGATTACTTTGTGGAATTCAATTATACATAGTACCCGCAAGAGTAGTTTCTATTGGAATAGCAGAATTGAGCTGCACTAACGAATTCCAATTATTTCTTGAATAACTTCATTTCATGTTTACATGCAAACAAAGCAAGCTTGTAGGTAGTAGATCTGTGGAACAAATCCTTCTCATAATATTCTTTTGTGGCATTGTATTCAAACATAATCTTGTCTTGGAACTGAAACAATAATATTCCGCTATCTCTTTTCATTAGAAAAACCAGCCAAGTGCGAGTCGGACTCGCACAATGGGGTTCCTAACCGTAATAAGATCGAACACAAAGCGCTGAAATATACACGTTTCTTCAATGGAAACCCCCTTTAATTAATAACTTTTTAGCGGCAATAGAAATACGCAATCTGTGAACATTTCAACTGTCTACCTATTACGGTACATGAGAACCGCTGGCTGACAGAGGGACGGACGGACAGCGGAGGCTTATTAATAGGAGTCCGTTTGACACCCTTCGACTACGGAACCCTAAAAACCAAACACCATTACACAAAGCATTCAAAGTGAATACTTTGAATGCTTTGTGTAACTTTGTGTACTTTGAATGTGTGTGTGTGTTCATTCACAACACGAAAGTGTTTTAACCAAAAAACAAAAACGTTTGTAAGCAAAACTTTTTGTCGATTTGAAGAAACCGCAAATACGGTAAACAAAAGGTATCGGAACCTTTAAAAAAATATTAAATTCATATTGGAAACACGAGATTCGATAAACCGATGACAGAGCCGCCGCCACAGAATACTAATCGAGAGATTTGCGCGCGACCGCAAGCTAACACAGTAGACTGATCGCACGCACATGAGGTTCTGTAGAACAAACCTGCCATAAAGTTATGACGCCCTGGTATTTTTTAGCTTTTTCATTTACATTTTTGAGGAAATCAAATAAAATTGAGTCAATTCAATACGCTGATGCATTAAGAACAGCAGCTACGTACATCGATGATGTTCTGCAAGACAAAATGTCTTTCAGGACGTCATTGATTTCTTTGGTAAATAAAAAATAAACAAATAATTGCATGATCCAAATCTGTAGTAAACAAAATCTTAATAAATCCACTCTTTTTTCCCGCATAAACAACAGAACGTCACGTGTATTATAGTGTCGTATTATGTAATCTGTGTCCTGACATACATTTTCTTTGTAAAATAAATATGAATGATAAAACAATATTATCAGGTATAAGTATTTGCATTTTGAGAACATTCTCTACCTACTTACTTTCTTGTCTGTCTATTTTCACAATGTTTCTATGTCACCATAGTAAACAGATGACACCTTAATACTCTTCAGAGAGTTACAAGTAGGTATACCTAGAACATTTCGAAAAAAGAAGTTGGACTTCAGTCTCATTTGGCTTCAAGTCACGTAGTCCGTGTTACAATTGTCGGCGTTTCATCTCGATCTCGAGTTTCATGAGTTTGCTGTATCCTTCTCCTTACAAATCTTTCTTACTTTTCACAGCTGTCTCGAAGTATGTCGACACTTCTTATCTTTGCAGAATGTTAACTGGTTAGGAAGAACTCATAGGATAAAGAATAAGGGTGCATGATCAGCACATCTAAACTGCGTTCAAGAGCTATCCAGTGTCAACATTCCACAACAATGATGACACTGACAGCTCTTGAACGCGGTTTAGACATGCTGATCGCGATCAGTTTCATTGGTAAAATTGGCACTAAGTGTCATAAACTACCTTTTAATATGATTGAATTTAAATCATAAACGCAAAACACATCAATTCAACTACTTATGTAATAACTAGCCGCGCCCCGCGGTTTCACCCGCGTAAGTCTCGATCCCGTGGGAATATCGGGCTAAAAAGTATCCTATGTTCCATTAATCCAGGTTATAAACTATCTGTTTGCCAAATTTCATCCATATCCATTCAGCCGTTTTTGCGTGATTGAGTAACAAACATCCAAACACACAAACTTTCACATTTATAATATTATTAGGATTGCATTGCCGCATTTTTCTACTTGTGGACGTTAGGTAATGCTGGAAACTATTTTTTTTAAAAGGGACTTTTTCTTCATTTAAAATATACTCTCTATTGATGAATGTATACCTACTAATGTAGAGAAATAACATAAAATGGATCGGGATTTCAAATAGTAACACTAGGCGTTGTTTTACCGTATATGTACCAGGTATAAAGTTTTTAATAATACATGAGTTTGGCCCATTGCCCACGGCGGACTGACCTAATTCAATTGACGCTTACAAAATGCGTGATAGGATACATATTACACGAGTATGACACGCAGCGGATATTTAATCATGAATATTTCATTTCTATGTTTGGTTCTACATCAATGTTTCCAGTGTTATCTGCTTCTATATTGCCTCTAGTCACAATATTCATTTTGTGTCTGCGTTCTACCCAATTTAATACCTCCTGTGGATATCCTTGAGCAGAGGCGTCAAGTTTATCTCTGGATCTGCGTCTTGGTCTACCGTCAAGCTTATGTTCGACGTTAGCGGTACGGGAAGCATCCCGCATCACCTTTCAGGTTTAAAACAATTCCTGTATCGCTAAATTAAATTGTGAAGTGGTCCTAAGTATGCCCAGTGGCCAAATAAATATTATTCTTTCTTTTATTTCTTTCTATGGTTTGAGGTTTAGCCTCTCATGCACGAGGTTGTGGGTTCAAATCCAGGCAAGTACTAATGTGACTTTTTCAATTCATAATTATGTACTTTCTAAGTTTACCTTAGACATCACTGACATCGGTTAAGGAAAATATCGCGAGGAAACGTGGACATAAGATTAATATAAGATTGAAATCGCCAAATCGTCTCGAGCAAACGTGGTGATCAATGCTCGAACATACTCTGTATGAGAAGAGGCCTTGCCCTGGAGTGGGACAGTAAGAAGCTTCAGTAAACGTAAACCTAAACATAAGTTAATTAAACTCGACGGCTTCAATGATAGCTCTGGTGCCGTATTATGAAGTATTAAAGCCACCATTTTTCCAGTGTGAGAGAGAGACGGAGCTAGACAAGGCCGCTAGCACCATCCCGTTTTCGCAGTGGAATAGTGATGGCATTAATAATTCATAATACTGGCTGGAAGAACAGAGGGAGAAAAAAAGAAGACAATTTCGAGGAACCCTAAAGCAAAGCCCTAAAGCCATCAAAATTCCTTTATCGCCATAAACAAACCGCAAAAAATCACACGACCGTTCGGCTTTCACTAAAATATTGTAACAAAGACTTTTCAATTCGGACGAATATTTTTTCGCGAGCAAAAAGCGTAGTGCGCACAACCATCCGCCATTTTAGTTCTTTTTGCGGTTAAATTAAAGGTTTTATTTTCTGTTTTCTTTCGTCGTGACGTTTCGTTATGAAGTTATTATTTAACGATGGGAATTGTATTAAAATGCTGTTTCATTTTAATTGGAACTGTATTTTTAATTTCACTAAGAAAAATATTTACTTAATAGAAGCTGGAATTTTTTTAAAGAATTTTAATTTTCTAGAAACCTCAAGATTACTTATAGTTTGACGACATTATATATTATGGTAAGTAATATAAATTTTAATTTATTATGTTTTCTCAAACGCTCTGATACTGGATCCTGAGTAGAAATATCTCGCACCGTATTGCTGCCCTATACCAACCTATACTGTGAAGCCTCTCATTTATTCACAGCATGGAACGCATTTACGTTGAAGTAATTATCGAGAAAATTGATACTGCATCACGGTTCACGAGGTTTCACTAGAAATATGGAGTTTCTCCGTAAATCACAAGTGTTTTGTAACCTTGGACGATGAGAATGTTGCAAAGGTTGAGGTTTACAAAGTTGGTAACAAAGAAGAAGTTAATTAAACGGGTAAACGTGTATTACAGCTCACCCACTTAAGTTCATGTAATAGGTGTCAACCGGGCACAAGTCTAAACTCCGGGTTTCTATTTAAGAATTCGTAATGAAAAACTCCATTAAGACTACCCGATCTGGGAATCCCAGGTCTACTAGACCAACGAACGAGGCAGTTGAAGTTACATAATTAAAGATATATTTTTTAGCAAAATCCATAATGTCTCTACAAAACATCAAGAAAAACATGCCCTGTATACAAAAATTAAAATCCTAGAACCCACAATCCGACCCATTACACAGAATACGGGATACGATCAGATAAGTGCATCACAATGGCCCCACGACATAAAGACATCATATCATTCTACAACAATAAATTCTCAAAAGGGCGGTTTATGGCACAAAAGATTGAGGTTTTGGGACAAAATTGTAGTTTTTCAAGAGAATTTCAAGTTACACATCCCCTTTTGTACAATGCATGGGAACAAGAGGAGTGATCAAAACACATAAAGTTTCGTGTTACATAATTTATAGGAAGTTTTTACTTGAGCAATGCGGAGGCAATGTCACTTGAGATGTTGACGTACTCTGGGACAATTTCATCGTCATTTGCCATTATACGTTTCTTTGGTACAGGAAATCTTGACAACTAGAATAATACGATAAAAAATATCGGAAGCCGAGTTTTTTTAGTTTATTCTCAGTTTTTTTCAGTATAATTTTACCGAAATAACATGAATTTAATATAAATTGTTAAAGTAAAATAGACGTAGTTAATTAGTTAATAACACATAATGAGAAATTAGTTACTTCTATGTCTTTGAAATTAAATTATCACAACACTGGATCTTATTGAAGGACCATTAAAAGATGAACTATTGTCTAGTTTTAAAATAATGTGTCTCAATAAATCCATAACGTTATTATGACAGTTGCCAATTTCACACAAAACCCCATAATACAGCAATCAGGAATCATTTTTTTCTACAACAACAAACGCCTGGTCATAGATTTTGATGACATTTCAAAAAAAGCAATACCCTGCCACAGATACAGCCGTAGATACTAAAATATTGTGACGGCATCCTGCTGTGATGTATTTGCCAAAATGTGGGTGCCTTATCAAGATGTCGCATCGCTTCTACGACCTCTGCAGATGTTATTGTTGGCTCTCCAACATGCACATTGCAGTCTCCTTCATTCACTACAACATTATCTTCTAAAATACCAACAATGTCTAGTAGTTAATCATTTTTATTGTTGGGGCTTTGCTATTATTCGTACATTGTATTTGCACTATTAAATTTTTCCTACGCGGATTCAATTGTGTGTATTTAAAATATTATTATTGCTATTGGAAGTCACGTTTTGTGTTCGGTTGTCGGTCAATTTATCAATTTTATATGAGCCAATGATCAATAGCAGGTTCGTTATTTCCAGTTTTAATAAACTTAACTCTTTTACACACTAAAAGTATTTAGCGTCAAACCCATGCAGCTGGTAATACAAAAGCATAAATTAAGTGTAAACAGATACTAAAGGTATACAAATTGATATAAAATTACACTCCTTCATTTAAACAAAGAACACTTTACCTGCACTTATCCTACTATCATATCAATTGCATGCGCTTCATAATTTAAAGGAACACATATCAAATAAGATTAAAAAGCGTTGATTCAGCGAACGAACGTGTAAGAATTTCTGCCTAGAGCCTCCGTGGTGTCAAGATAAAAAACATTATTTATAGCCGTTGTCCCCCTGCACGCGATCTAGACAAATTAAACGAGTAACTTGATCAGACGACACGTCAGGAATAAGTTTTGGAAGGAACGTACATTATGTTCTAAGAAGTGAATTAAATATTGTGTTATCGCCCATGATGCAACACGATACAGCCAAGATAAAAATACAAAAATTAATTAAAACCCAAATCCACCTCCAATCATTTGAAACGAAATATTATCTCTTCAATACTTCCATTGCGTAACGATCAAAATTCCCCCAAACATAAAATTTTGATTGACTTGTTAATCATTTAATATTTTCGCTAACAAACTGTCAGACATCAATCTCAATACAAATTAACAGAAAAATCAATTTATATGCAAAGAACCGGTTTTTAATGTGTTTGCTTAATTTGTATTTCCTAACGTTAGCCAATTAGGATTGTAATTAATCGTCTATAGCTCTACCACTATTAATTTGGTCTGTTACTATTTTAGGCTCGCAGCGTCTCTCAAAGTGGCCACAATCGCTCTTCAGACCCCACTTACATCACTCGAGCGACAAGCAAAAACTGAATACATGGCTCGAGCATACTTCAGTGACGAGAAAAAAGCACCAGGTGCCTACCGAAAGCGCTCATTGTTCCAGTGAACGAGAAAGATTAATAAATCTTTAGAGAGTTGAGTATCTGCGGCCGATCTCGCGGGATGCGAGCTTCGGGCCAGGACGCGTTATTGCAAGCCTATTCAGATGCCACAGTTGAGGCCAAACAGCCCCTTTGTCATGACAAAGGTGTCGCGTAAAGAAAAAGGGTCCCTATCGACGATCTGCCTTATCAGATCCAGTTCCCTTCCGAGAGGTCTCAATAGGATAGTCTGAGTTTTGAATGCGGCGGATCTAATTCCCCCGGCCACAATAACGTACACGAATTCCAATTTAGTCTGACACAGAATGTAAGAGGAATAAAAAGAGTTCGAAGGATGTTATCAAACATCGGTTTGATAGGGCCTCTTATTGTGTTGAAATAGCGTTTCGTGATACTCCATTGTTATTTTTAATGTTGGTGCCATTAGTCGTATTTTTGTGGTTTGATAATAAAATTTAAAAAAAAAAACGTATTGCGGGCTTTAGTCTCATAAATAAAAATATCCCAGCGATATAGTATTTTGTAGAAACACTACGTCAATTCTATACGAAATTGTATTTTTTTTTATATCCTAGCATTTTTGAGTATGCATGTCATACATAATTGGTAGGTATCAACAATTTAAATTTTAAAGATCAATCAAATTAACCTGGATAAAATAAAAGTTTACAAAATATTTTGTTTGAACAAAAAATAACTGTCATTCAAGTCACGGCTACACGAGCGCAAAAAGCATTGACACAAAACTGACTTATGCCTCATTACAAACAATTTCCAATTGATCATCCACGCATTTAAAATCGGTGGATTAGCCGAAAATGAACTGACGGCCGTTATGATTGATGTTTGTCCTCCAACCCCAAATACTGTACACTTATTAAGCTTGATGCGCTCTTTTGCTTTCTAAAAATCGACAGTAAACACAATAGCAACAATTGGTCCGATCAAACGGAATATTAAGTTCGCTTGTCATTTTAACTATCATCTCTAACATCGTCACTAAGTACCGTAGTTGCCACAACCTAACTTCTGCTTTCTCTCCGTTACTTTAAGGTGCCTTTTTCTTAGTTGTTAGGTCTGTCTAGGAAGCGTAGTTAAGAAAAGAGGTTATTGTCAGTCTCGTTTTATGGGTTATGATTTATGACCAATGACTCCCAACGGGTTTTAGTCTCATGATAATCTTATTCAAACGCGCCTCTTGTGAGGTGCACAATGCTACCTAAATTAGCTATAGCCGTATCATAAGCTATTTTGATGTTTATAAGAGGTGCGGTCGGTTTACTGAACCGTGTGTGGTATGCATATACAAACATGGTATGTTCTAAAGGAGCTGTCGCTTCATTTATGCTGGTTAAACTTTTTTGAATCACGACGTTCGTTTCCACACAATAAACAATGACATCGACTCGCGCTTCGTTTGAATTAATGATTATTTAATGAAGTATGTCTGGGTAAATTAGAATGTTCGCTGTATATCGGGTTTTGAACAAATTCATTGTTGAAATCCTGTATCGTTTGTAAAAAGACATAACGCAGTAACCTAAAGAAGAGGTATGATGAAAACTGAATTCCTTTTTACAGATAAATTAAACAGCGTACTTATGTAGCAGTAAAACAATCGTCATTCTACAAACAGTAGCCCTTCCTTAGAACTTTAGCCACGTGTCAGTGTTGCAGTTTCAAAAAATGCAAGAAGTAGACAAGTAATGATGGATTGCCAGATAAAAGCCGACGGGTATCATCAATCTCGTTCCCCCAGTTGACTCTTATAACATATATGGGGAGGCTTTTAGTGATATACTTGATGTTTTTACAAGAATTCTCGAATCTGTGGAGCGTGTAAACACTACAGTAGTTCGAGGAAAAAGTGGTACACATACACTTATGCTTTTCGATGATAAATCTTTTACATTGGGAACCTCATTATTAGACTTTAGATATCCAAACGGATATATAACATACAAACATTTACACGAACAAAGTAGCTTCAGAAGTAAGGATGCAAAAACATCATGATTGTGTTAGCATACATAACTTCTATTAATTATTTATACATGTCGTGGTAACACTGCACCCGACCGTAATTCCCAAAATACAAATTATAAAACACCGCGAACTCTTTAAACTATTTAATCATAAATTCAATTATAATAAAAACCAAACACTAAATATTATACAGAAATCCTTAATAATACGCCTGAGAACATCCCGACGTACTAACAATCATTTTTTACCCACAACACGACCAATCCGTCATAAGAAGCATGTCCCCTAGAGGTTACAAAAAATAAATAAAAAATCCCCATTATTCAACCCTTTCTATTGTAAAGGTAAGTACAGATTAGTTACACGGGAAGGGATACAATCTAAACGATGTGCCTGCGCACGGACCATTCTTCATACGAAGATTTTTATTGATAAGAATATTGGAGTCATCTATAAAAGTTGCTTACCTGTTCTTTGAGTTATGTCACATGCAATGGGAATATGGGTAAGTGGGTAGTTGCGTGGATAGCTGAAACAGTTTAAACAGCTGCCCTCTGCAATTTATTCGCATTATGGAGATTCGAGATAATGAAAATAATTAGCGGAGTTTTTAATTTGTTAATTAAGTAAAATTAATATAACATTAAACATAGGTAATTTAAATTTATCTGAAGACACTTATTAATTTCATCATCTTTTATTTAAAATTGATACTATTACAATAATTAATTATGAATATTGTCATGACGTCACTGAATGAATATTGACATGACGTCAATATAAAGTTTCTCCCATCATTACAACACACAACCAGTACCTAAACAAATGGATGAAACATGCCAATGTACCAAATTGTTTAGAAATCAAAAAGTCATTCAACTCACCAACCTAAATTAATAAAATATCAATCAAAATTATAAACTTAACTACTAATAACATAAACAAAAAACACTAAAACTAGCAACATTTTAATTACCCCTATCAACGGATGTCCTAATACACCGTAAAGTTTTATACTTTATTTTTTGTTTACATAGAGCGATATGGTTAATTAGGAGCACGATTAAACCAAGTCAAAACATTGTCCCCTTTGGATGCAACAGCGCGGATCGAGACCAGATTGAAATAAAAAAGTGTTAAACATCCTGTCTTAATTAAATTTTTAATTTATTGAGGATTTCATTAAGAGCCGTCGTCCGCAGAATTATTTTCAAGAGTAGAAAGTACGGTTTTGAATAAAAACAGCTATTTTTGCTTGTGCACTATTTGTTAAATCATCATTTTCTGCGTGAAGTAGATGACAATTTGGATAAAGATCTTGGTGTAGGACAGTCAATAAAGAGAGTGTTATATTTATCTATGAGTCTCTCAAAATAGCCCTTTCTGCTTAGCAACGGAAAGATATTCATCACCATCATCTTCCTAGCCTTTTCCCAACTATGTTGGGGTAGACTTTTCAAGTCTAACCGGATGCAGCTGAATACCAGTATTTTACGAAAAATACAGTAATATCAACAGTATTTCAATGTCTGCTGTTTTATAAATAAAATAATTAACAGCTCTAATTGATTAGGTACCGTATTGGTCAAAAATACTTCCACTATTAGAAGGGAATAATTATTATACAAAATAGAACGCTCTATTCAATTACTCCAACAATTTCTTGAATACTTACTACGTAATAATCCAATTTAACCCATTGAAAATATAATTGTTACTTAACAAGAATGATTATTTCCAATCTGTCCTTCAATCAATCTGCCTGTATTTCCAAGCTGTCCTTGATAAGAATAAAAAAAAGATATGGTTTCAAAAACATTGTTACAGCCTATCGAGTTAATTCACGACTATTATTATTATTCTACTGTGTAGAACTCACTTCGAAAACACTTGGAACATTATCGTGTAACTAATTGTTAATTTCATTTTTCTCTTCTTTATTATAGCGTTCAAGTAAGTAGACAGCAGTTTCATACAACAAACATTATACTGAACTAAAGCTTCTCAGTAATTTCATAATTTATTCTAATGCAACAATCACTCTAGTTACATGGTACTCAAACGCTAAAACAAATGCAACATTTGAATCCACCAACACATTTACAGCTGCAGTAACAAGGACAGTAACAACTCGAGTTCAGAACAAGCTTAGTGTTCCCGGAATTAATTTAGAAATTGTTCTCGGCGAAAATTTAATTTAGCTTACTTGAAACGCAGGAACCACTGTTCCAAAACACATCCGGCCTGCTTGCAAGCAAACTACCAAAAATAAATTAATTTGAATGGGTCGCTCTAAATTAGTAGTTTCGTTCGACCGAAGGCCAAATCAAATATAGATGTAGCTCCATATGCCTATGTAATATGGTTGTTTGAAATGAAATTCTATGTTTCCGGACAAAATATTTGCTGCTACCGTAATTGAGTTATAAAATAGTAATGATAGGGTTAATTCATTCATTATATACTATTCGAACAGTAATTTGTGTTTTTGGTAAGAATTACTGTGGTACCGTTTGTTCGTCTTGTTTTAATGTGAGTACCACCAGCAATCGTGTAATTAAGATCTTGCTCTCAATTGTTTTAATTGCTTCATTTTGACTATGCAAAGTTGCCGAAAAAAAATGAGTTTCACAAACATTATAAAGCCTGATGCCTATCTTAAATCTTCAATCAAAATAATGTGATTTTCATTCATTGTTGTATTCCCAACCAAGTATAACCTATCAGCCATATTCCAATCACTCTCTTTGAAAGACTAACAATGACGTAAAATATGAAGAATCTGAAGTACTGTCCACAAATCAAGGATTTACATTACGTTGATATAAGCATAGTCGTAACTTGAATACCATGCATTCATCATGGTGACTGACACTCGATTAACTATCTCCACTTGTGTCGAGGAAATAACCATAACCTTATTTACTATTCTATGGTAGGTAATCTGGTATATATAAGCTGTGCAAATTGTATGAGTTAGAAATTGTTGACATCTGTGAACAGCGTATTATTATCTGCATAACTTACATTCAGATCCTGGTAAAGTAGCAATGAATGAGTCATGATAGTTTTTTTGTATAATTTTTTTTTTTTGTTGTTATTTTGACTTTCTTCGTATGATATCGTTCCATTAAAATATACCTCCTCTATCAAAGTTGTCACATTGATGACATAAGTAGCCAGTACTACATAATAAAACCTGGAAATGTCATGAAACCAAGGCCGAATGACGTATGACGAAATCAACATCTCAGCTTTTGAATTTTGTTCCCACATGAAGAGGCGACGGAGTAACCATTAGGTAATCGGTGACAGTGTCCTATATCCGGAGACCACACAAGAAAGCCGAAAAGCTAAAGATCTCTCTGTACTTATGACTAATTAAGATTTGGAAACCCGACACAGTACTGCTACACAAGTATTAATAGGAATGCCATCTGGTGCACTGATTCGCATGGTTATGGAAGATATCTCTAATGAAATAAGCAGGTTACATATCAATAACTGGAACTTTTTTTGGAATCTGTACTTATTTGAACGGATAAACTTTAACTATTTCCTATAAGACTTAAAGTTGATGTTGCTCTTGCTTTTTAAAATGTGAGGAAGCAGTGCGCTATTGTAAGAAATGAGTAGCAGATTGTCAAATTTTATCTCGATTGACCAGCAACAGTAACCGATGACTCAGAAACAAATAATAGAAACAACGAGTTCCACTTTAATAACGACTGACACAAACATATGTAATGACGAAAATCATGAAAACTACACAAATAAAAACCGTCTAAATCAGAGACAATTACATCCAATACCTCACCCATAGACAAACATTTTAACGCGTAATACAACAGTGCAAATGAAAACCTTCCGACTAGTTTGTAGAAGCAAATTGACCGCGTAGGAGCGACCGTGTGTACCGAACTTGATTTAAGCATAACTCCACTTATCTATGGCTACCGGTTTCTCTACTTAGTGTAGTTATTATAGTCGGCTGCGTCAAGATAGGAGACCGTCATAATAATCTAATGGTGTATTTTTTTGTACCAGACTTAAAAAATATAAAAACACTTGTCTTGTAGTTTTGAGTGAGATGCTTCATTTTAGAATCAAGAGTGTTGGTAAGAATGATTAGCAAACATAATGAAATCGAACACTAGTTAGGTGTAGCAAAGTTTATGTGATTCTAAAATAAACCTGCTTTTCAAGTGTTGTAATAGATAGGCATGCCATTAAATTTATCAAATATATACTGTTTTCTATTTATAACTATGAAATAAAACCATCTGACAACACTGACGAAAAACAGCTGTTTGAATCTATGAACGCATAATGAGGTCGAGTGCCCAACGAGAAATTACAATTATATCTGCTCATAATCGATAATTTCACAACCTTTCTTTTATACGAATAAAATTTTAATGCGTACAAAATTAACAGAATTCAATTTTTCGACACCGTTAAAAAGTAATGAACTTGCTATATCTTTCTATTAAAGTTCCTTATTTGTACAGTATCTTCAATTAATTTTTGCTTCCAATTAGAGAAACGCCAATATCGGAGACTTTCTTTTCAACATTTTTCTACGATATTAACTTTTGTAACGGACTGTACTGCGCTAACAACATTTCATCTCGAGTTTCTACTACGAACCGGGAGATGGGCATGAGATATTGACTTTTTATTTATTGACATTTTCTAATGTACCATCGCGGCCATTCATCATGCCGGCTTCGATACCCCCGCTGCTGATAACGCACCTCATTGTTTGGTGTACGCATAATGGATTATTGATAAAACACGTGGGTGTCCCTAATCTCAGGTCCGCGGGAAATCTACTCAGGCGTCGATTCAACCAAAATATATTAAGGTAATGCTTTCCGTAATGAATGATCGTGGTCAGATATTAAGTGGACACAATTTATCGTTGTTCCGTCTTAATGTAGAAATTTCGATAGCGTGCCTACTCAGTTAAATGTTGTAACAGTAATCTAACGCATAGGAACGTGTATGAACACATTACTCAATGTTACGATGGAGGTATTTCCAAGATTAGCCACTGATGTTTAGGGCCGATCTGTAATTTCGTTTTTAGTGAGGAATTATAAAGTTCAAAGTTTGTAATTTATCTCCTAAAATATAAGATACAGTATGTCTTGAGAATGCGTGAATGTAAAGAATGAATAATCGCACGTAATGATTTTATCGTTTTTAAAACAAACGTTATTTTAGTTAATAGTCATACATGTATCGCCAATGCTTTTGAGATTGAACATGTCTTCGAATACGTTGACAATCAATATTAAATATTGAATGAAAACCAAAAAATTATATCTCTACACCTGAAAGTCTTGTTCTTTCAATCTGTATTTGACAGGTGCAAATGTCAAACTCCAAATTAAAAAACAAGCAACAATCACTTGAAATGTCAAATTATTCTACGAGATTATAAAACAGACTTTAGACCAGTTTCAACTACAGAGTCTTTAATCAGGAACTCTTAAGCGGTCAGGTTGCAAACTGAGTCCCAGTAAACGGTAAACTACTTTTACTTCCACAAAATTTTCGTTTGGGTAAAGCTCAGTATTATGTAACATTTTTATGAAAACTGATTAAAATGCTTAATTGCTTAGCGATATGGCACGTGTGCATATTAGGCTACCTATTTAAGGCTTAGCAAATCACATCATTCAATTAAGCTTATGTTGTAAGATTCAAAGTTCTATATTTATTTTATAACTAGCTGCTCGCGCCCGGCGTCGCCCGGGTGTAATTCCGACTTTGCCGGTGGATTAAAAAAATCATAAGTGTTAAATCCATATATCTTTTGATTCTGCAGGTCGATTTTAAAGACGTACCGCCTTACTAATAAACGTTGTATAGCGCCTGTATAGTTACACAACGTTTTGTCTTCTTCTTTCAAAAGTAATTTGACTTTTGAAAGAAGAAGACAAAGCGTTGTGTAACTATACAGGCGCTATACAACGTTTATTAGTAAGGCGGTAAATGTTACTCACAATAAAGCTTCTTATTGTTCAGTAATTCAATTTGGAATCTAATGAGTGGCTTTTACGTGATGCGCTCACAAACGAACAAACAAACAACAACAAAATGTTTTTTTACTTTCTATTACTTATTTCTCGTCCCTCTCTTTTTTTGCAAAAATCTTTAATGTACAGACACGGACCGTTTACGATTTTATTATATGTATAGATAAACGATACAATGAGAAGATGTACTGAAGGAAATGGTCTCAGTATAATTAAAATTTTAACTGGTAAAATAAAAGGTGTTTCATGTTTTCTTGCCTAAGCAATATCCCAAACTAAATCATACACCTCGGTTGTAAATTTTAAAGTTTTATTGATAAAGGAGGCTGAAACTTGATACCTGGTAGTCGTATGTTCCGGGTTATGTGTTACTCGATATTTGAGTGAAGACTATCTTGGAACATAAGTGGACATAGGACTCAGGGAATGTTAATATTTATTATATTATACAGGGTTCGGGCTAGCTCCAGCAGCATCCTGAGGGCATTTGCGGAGAGGTTCGATTGTCAGTACCTGAACCATTGCTGAATGGTTCACATACTGAGCAATCGTAGTTGTATGTTTTAATTTCTTTTGTGTGTTAATTTTGTCATCTTTGTGTCTATGACCCATTTGTTGGTCGAAATAAACGATTTTTAATTTTTAATTTTTATACATTTTGTTTGTTACGAATAGCTAAAGAAGGCTGGTATATATTCAATAAATAAAATATATAAATTGCCGACATCGGTAACGGTGCAAAAGAAAGCATGATTTGATTGACTTAAACAATATTCAGATTGTTCATTTGCCCCCTGAAATATGAAATAATAACAGCTAAACAAATCAAACTCAAAACGTCCGTAACAGCCACTCCAGAAAATTTAACGACCGGATTATTATGATGAAAATTAAATATAAAGTCAAAAACCAATCAGAGTCGATTAAACAAAAATGTTCGGGAACACAAACGAAACTGAACGGGAGCCAATATTGCGGAGTTGTATCTGGGGGTAAAGTTTTAAGTGAAGTCAGTTCAACTCGTCGTGGATTTCCCTGGAGCAATTATAGAAACAATAAACCTAAAATTGGTGCAGCGTCCTGAAACAGGCCGCGGTCACCGATCCCGACTTTCCACCAATTACGCGACTTCCCTACAACGACCCACTTCGCAGAATGGAAATTCATTAAGAGCTATTCAAGTTATCACAATGTGACTATTAGAGCCCTATTCAATTTTTAATTAATCACTAGGAGCGCGATGGGGTGGCACTGTGGCAGCACCGACGATCTGGCGACGTTGGAAAAGAAAAAACCAAGCGCTCGAGAGCAACTATGTTCAATAGTGGTTTCCCCGAACGAACTCTTTGATGTTCCCTTTTATTGCTAGAATTGCGGAGTATTTATGTCTCATTTTATAGGAATTTATGTGCGAGCCGCGACGTAGCAAAGCTTGTTACGTAAATAAAGGAGCCGAATGTCAAAGCGGCTGTTAGAAATAATAAACGCGTGACCGAACGCTTTGCATATAATGAAAGGAAGAAGTCAGAATCGAATATTAAATCATAATATTTTGAATATGTCCGCCTGAGTAAATACTGGATGCGATGTTCAATTATGGGAACCATTATTTAATGTACAATAGATTAATTTAATTATGATAACAAAGTCACAATACCAAACATTAACGTCATCTAATTTACTGTCAAAATATTAAGCGACAGTCAATATATACCTGAGCAGCAGACCAGTGGATTTTTTTGTGAACCTTTAAGTAAATAGTTGAAATTGGCTTCTTAATAAATTATAGTATCGATATAATACTCGGCTGGATATAGATAGATAATTCCAAAATAACTAAAATACCATACGAAAATTCAGAAGTCCAAATTAAGGCAAGACAGAATCCAGCCTAAAATAAATACCAGAAACAAGTGAAGGCAGTAGAAAGACAAACGGTGAATAAAGTTTTCAATTTCATTGTACGAGGTAACAATTTCAATCTAAAATTGGTAGCTCCAGATGTTCATGAGCAAATAACTTACGCCGACTAAAATGAACCCTAAATCTTCGCCGGGTGGATGGTCCCGCGCCAAGAATTGAATTTGCCTCGCATTCTCACACATGTATTAAGATGCCTATGGTGTGTTTTAAATTTAAAGTTCCCCGCTGGAGCTGACTTAAACTTTATAGCTCGACTTGGTGGAATTAAATTAAGTAATGAGTAGTCGGGTTTGTAATTATTGTCTGTGTGGTTATGTAAGTTCATTTATTTCGCTTGTTCTTGGTGAATTTTGTTGCATTGGTGTAGTCATTAAGGATGTATAGACATTTAAGTAGTTACTCTAATATCAGGCAGCAGCATTCCTTTTCTAGGTCCCAGAGGATTTACAATCATCATTTAATCAACATTCGGTTGGGCGATTTGTGAATATATTACCAAAATTATTAAATTATAATTGAACGTACTAGGATTTAAATATTTGTTTTGGAAGAAGTATGAAATTCTTCTAATAATGCTTTGGATTTATCATTACCATCACCGATTTCATTATATATATGGCCTTTTAATAACTAATTAAACTCATTCCAATTTTCAACTTTAAAAAAATTCACAGCAATCAGTGACCGGAAACCTCTTGAACTAATTTCAAATTAACGAACGAATTCATAATTTTTTCCTATTAAAACGAACCTCCGCTGAAATATTTCGGGTGGCAACACCGAGTCTCATATAGAACCTCGACTAGCTTCGCTTGAATTAAGTACTCTTGCCTATTCACTAGAGTGGATGTTAATGAAGCTTTTGAAAGCATTAGTAAAAAGCCCGAGTCTTTTGAATAAGCTTCGTTGCAGTATGAAGTTGAGCCGTGTGTTTAAAATTGATGAAGCACGTTTATCATTGAAACTGTATTCTTAAGCTTTGGTGTTAAAGTTATTTACGTTCCGTTGTGATTGTGACGGTGTCATGCGGAATTTATTGTATATGCCGCTTTGTATTAACAAGAATATATATATATCTTGTTTTAATTCATAGTTTATCTAATAGTACTTATGTATGTTAACTGTTAGGTACAGTATGACACAACTTAGATGTAGCATCGGCAATATTCGTAAAACCGATCACTATCCAAACTAATTGCGCCTTCAAATTCTTCAATCTTAATTACTGCTTTAGGTGAATATGATCTTTATGCAAACGCAATACCTTGTAAAGCCATGTAATGAAATGAATGCCCAAAATCCTACATCTAAGTTCTGTCGTACTGTATTACAGTTATTGAATCTGTGTAATTATTAGCTATGCAATATTCTCCGTAAAAATGTAAGGCAAGTAAATACACGCTGTATCTATGTGAAGTATATAGTTCTAGACAGGTATGTACTTTATCTCCTTCCTTGTGTTGTTCCCGGCCCGCTGCCAAGTCTGTTTTCCGCCTAAATTTTGTCCACTACGTTCAGTCTGGGGCTCAGACACATAATAATATTATTTTTGTCTGTACAACAAAACAAACTGAAAGATTCTGACTTTCGAAATAAAATTACTTTACTTCTCACTAACCGATACTAGTAAATCAATATTTTACTCGACTCAACTAAACATAAAATCAAACTCCTCAATAATAATCCCATGTTAATTAATTTTATTGTTTTCGTAAAATTAAATTGGCCGAAACGAATTCTCGAAATCGGAAAGATCATCCGAAAGTTCTCTAAGATAAATGAACGATACTTATTTAACTTTAAAATTTCGAACTAAAAGGAAAGTTTGAACCGATCGGGGGGTTCAATTATGATCCTAAAATAACATTTCATTCGTTCGTTCATTTCGGATACAGATAAATTGGTTTCACTTGTCCTTAACGTAACTCGTTCATTAGCGTTTAAATAAATTCATTAATAAGCCTCGGTAGAGACAGCTAGTCAACGCACAGATCTATAAATCAAATAGTGAGGGAGTGTCAGAGACAAAAGGACGACAGTGTGACGGAATGATGAGACACACAGACTGTTGGTTTGAGGAACAAGATAAACACAA
The DNA here is from genome assembly GCA_947522985.1 of Lithophane socia. Taxonomy (NCBI): domain Eukaryota; kingdom Metazoa; phylum Arthropoda; class Insecta; order Lepidoptera; family Noctuidae; genus Lithophane; species Lithophane socia. The sequence goes on along the minus strand of OX383262.1, from coordinate 11,948,538 downwards.
CATCGAAAATAAATAAGAATAATGTTTATCTAGTACAAATTATATTTTCTTTAATAAATTTGTTAACTACAGTACCAGTCAGTCTCTTGGTCCAAATGTATCAATATATCTATACATAATATAATAAAATAATGTAGTTACGAAGTCAAAACTGTATATTGAATATTTTTGAAAAAACTTAATTACAAAGTGTGAGGAAGCGTCTCATGCCAAAAAAAGAGGTTTGAGGATTTTTGTCCGTTTGTCCGAATGTATGTTCCGGATTGGCGCAAAAATTGGTGAACGGATTTGGAGGAAATTTAGCACACAGATAGTTTATAACCTGGATTAATACATAATTATGGTACTTTAAATCTGGTAGTAAGTTCCCGTGGGATATTTTTCGACGTCCACCCAGGTGAAGCCGCGGGCAAAAGCTAGTTATGAAATAGAAAATCATAGGAATAGCTAAGAAGAGAAGCTAGCTAGCTAGCTTAGAGCACAGGAAATGCTAAATTATCATACTTATAAAACTCGTTAGCAACTCGTTATAAAGGACACGACCAGTCTCGATGCTCATCTATTAATATGAACGTAGTACATCATCGGTCAATTAATGAGAAGTAGTAAATTCACTTGTGATTATAATCGCGATAGCTTCAAGCCCTTTTATTGCTTTTACTAAATGAAGTTCATTCTCCAAATATGTAACACCATCAAAATTTTCACCTGTTTCATCTAGCCTATCCAAACTGTCTATTCCAGGTCATCAATCACCATCTTCATCAGTCTTTTTCTTCTTCAAACCATGATCACTCATTGCTGCTAGCTCCCCATAAGATGTCTAAAGGTTCAAATTAAATTAGCAAGCAAAACTCCACAGAATTATGGGTATCGATAGTATTCTAATGACGACAAAACAAATTTAAAAAAATCTAAACTCTTAATATCAAGTACCTAGCTGGGTCAACGGCCGCTGATATCGGTGTCGGATAGCGAAGTTTCGCTAGCTAATTTAATTTGACCCTGTATAAGTCTCTTTATCTTTACTCATATGTCTTCAAACTAATAAACTCGTCAAACCACAGATTGTTTGCCGAACCACTCTAGCAGTAGAGCCCACACTACTCCATTTCCAAACGCGGTTCCCACAAAGATCTTTCTACACATTCGATGTGGCACGCACATTAATCTAGGTAACGGACTTATAACAACGCCAAGCAACGCCCTCATGTAGTATGTCTATTGTTGCATCTTATACATAATGTGAGCTTGACAACTTTATAACTCACAGCTATCTGTTATTTATGCGTTTAGACTGTTTCTGTGGTGACGTAAACTTTGTTAATTGATGTATAGTGGTGACGTAGTCATCTTCTTCAAAATTTTTGTTTACATCTTGTGTTATTTTTCACTGTAAAGTGCCAAGAGGAAATAACTGCTGAAGAATGATTTTGACTCTAGAAGTGTAGGTTACCCTTCGCATATCAAACGAGGCTTGATTTGATATCTATAGCTATGAGTACTTTGGCTGCTAACGTAGTCATCAACGGGTCATTAATCATTTTGTATCTGGTTATGAACTTACTATACTTACGTAACTACTCTCATGACTAATCCTATTCTCATGAGGAGTATACGTACGATATACGTACGTTTCTTTATATAATTGTACGTTCAAAAGTCTTAGTAATATTTACAGCATTATATGGAAATAGAGCTTCGGACGCGCATCAGATACAAACTAAAACTATAAAGTGACTGTGGCTTTTCATAAATGAAGAAGTCAAATATTCAATTACATTCACTTTAGTGTTCAATTTCGTATAAAATTACTAGTAAAAAAGTTATGAAATTGTTTCAGTTTAATTTGCTCAACAATATTAATGGACTTGTTACACTTTTTTAGATTAATGCAATTTTACTGTTTTATTAATATTTTATTCATAACTGTTTCGCGTGCTAGGCTAATTGCTGCACAAAAAAAGTATATCACAAGAAAACGAAATCAATGGAGACGCAAGAATGTGTTTTGGTCTCATATCTCAACAAGATATTTTTCAATATCCTCCATCGAATATTCTTCATGAAAAAATCGTATCATCTCCCGACGTTTCAAACTTCCTTTGACACCGCATTACACGTACACACACACTCACAATACCGAAGAAAATCACCTTTAACCCTAAACTGATTCCGTAGCAAAGGTCGTTAAGGAAGGCAATGTAGCGAGGCGTCTTCCGACCGATTTATCTGTGTTAGCGTTACAGCTACGCCATCTATCGCACGTTAAAAATGACAGCCCCATGTTTTTTTTTTCCACGACACATTGAATATCACGCTCGTTTACATATTTTTCAATTTAACTTGATCGAAAGACTATGATGCTTATAAATAAAGCTTTGAGGTGATTTGTGGACGCTATGAGTGCGGGCTTAGGTGTGAAATTAAAATTCATAGTGGGACAAGATGGATAAAGTAATTTGAGTTTTTGGGGCCAAACTTATTTCCAAGAAGATTTGGCTTTGATGAATTTCCTGTTGCCAGAAAGCAGGATAAAACTTTTGCTAGTGTATTAAGAAATTGCTTACAGGGCGGTGTTTGTTTAACATTATTAAAAAAAAGCGTTGAAGTGTCTATAAACTGCAATCAGGACAAAAACTCACTGAGCACGGAACTAATCTTCAATTTGATAGACCCATACCAGATTACCAAATGACATAAATAAAAACAAATGAACACTGAACAGTCATTGCCAACACAGACAGTTTTTGTCTCCTTTGAACCGAAATTATCGCCGTCAACAAACCGAATGCAATAACAGAGCTCACGGCACCATATCTAACTCAATCTCGTCACGATCCTAACAAGGAAACCCTTAGAGTTCCTACAAAACACTTTTATATCGAATGACTTGACGTTTCACAACGATATTAGTTATGATATCTTTATGTAACTCTTTTCACCTATCGATAAATTCGACCCAAAAAAAGTCAATACTATCGCGTTTTGTTGGCAGAACGTGATGTAGAAAGTGAGTTTGAAGATTGAAAATCTATCTTTATGTGGATCTTTAAATTCGAGTTGCACAAAGAAAGCAATTTTAAACGAAACTTGATAAACGAAATCGAGAGTCAATGAGGCAGCAATTGGCGAGCGGTTGAGGTGAGGTTACTCCGGCAGCTGCTAAGATAAATTGTTGACGGAAGCGGAACAGAATATACCTTCTACCACGAATAGAGTTGTAGTTCGATTCAAGAAAGTACCTAGTCAGTTTTCACATCAATACAAACTAGACTGTGCTTTTAAAGTTATTGGTGGTTTTTTTCCAGTTAGATTCTTATTTTCTCGAAACAATTAATGTATCTGGTTGGAATTCATAATATACCTATAATATAGCTTAGCTCTCTTTGCGATGGACTGCTACCTCAAAACCGCAAATTGGCGTGCACCGTTTAAACCATAATAGACAATGATCACGTTCAGACGTACAGTGAAAGTAGCTACGATGTTCGAGCCCTGAAAAGAATCCGTTTTATCATGTCACCGTCTCATAAACACGTTGGAATTTAACAAATTGGAACATCTTGCTAACGAATTTTTTTTTATTACTATTGTCCGTATAATTAAACCTCTTTCTTTTCAATATTTTTGCGGAATTCAATCTGTAATCTGTATCAACTAGATTTTTTGAGCGTTACTGATTTTATATCATGACGTTTTTTTCATAGTGCTTTTTTGTATTGTTTCTGTTGCTCTAACAGTAAAAACAACCTCAAAATTATTGAGTAAGGTAAATTTGTTAAATAAGTAGTAATTGTATTTTTTTTTTTGCATTGCTTGTTATTGTTATTTTTTATGTTTTATTTGTTTCTATTGTATACAATACGCAGTTACATGCCATACTTTGTATTCCGTTTCAGTTAAAGCATAAATCCAGTATCACACCGTAAGAATTGGAGACAACAAGACAGTTTCAACTTACTTTATCATCATACATTTTGTATTTTTTATTACTTACACGATTTATGTAGACGGCGTTCGCAAAGACCCTATTGGTGGCAGCCAGAGGTCTTCTTGCGCCTCTATGATTTATAATGTGAACTCAAAAGAGGTTCCGCCATTCCGTTTAATATCTTTGATTTACGATAGAAACTACGCGCATAAGTGCCAGTTCCCCCGATGATATGTGGCGCGCCTGTTACGATTCACTCCTTTTTTTGTTTCGAGAATAATGACATAGTATAGTCGTTTTAATAACCGGCCTCGGAGTCTCAACGGCCAGTGCCCAAGGCGCGAATTTTACAACGATTTATTTTAGAATGCATTTTTATTTAGCGACGTGTTCGAAAACACTAATGTTGCTGGCGGTAAAAAAGCAGCAATTACATGTTAACTTTAATCGTCGGATGTTTTAAATATGTGGACGTGAAATATTTTCGGTTCGCTGATTTTTTACGCTGTTCATTCATTGGAGCGGTTTCAAGTTTTAAAATGAAAAAGTTGCTAGTGAAATGGTAGCATAAAATTTAAATGTCCACAAATTCAAGCACAGGTGTTCTTTCTAGTTTACATGATACATGAACAGTGCCGTGACTTGCAGACATGGACTTGTGTTTCAAGGGGATAACGCAATAACTCATCTCCCTGCGAGACGGTCCGTAGAAAGTCACCAAGTTATTTCAAAGACAAATAGTTTTGATGTCACGACGAGAGGGAACCATCGATTGAAGAGCTTGCCATGTGCGCGCATGTTTGTAATCTCCTCCAAAGACAAACATAAGAAAAACATGGTTATTATTCTACACTGTGCGACTAGGGGTCCTTAAGTTAGATTTTACGCCACTTTGAACTCTATGTTTGTGGGTAAAGAGGTGACTGTTGAAGCTTTGAAAATAACTTTAACGTGGTTGCTGCACTAAAGGGCCCTCTAAGTACATGACGGTTAGAATTTAAAGCGCTACGTTGTATTTTTCCAAAGTTATCGAGCAAACAGAAATAAGGAACAGAATCGCTTGAACGAATAAATTATGAATCCATTTAAGCACTTAAATCGAGTTTTACATTGAGAAATCTCTGCGCTGTATTTATTTTAGGGGCAAAAAATCATTTCATAGACGAAGGCAAGAAACTGTCAATCGAGGTTTGACAAAGGGCAATTTGTAACGGGTTGAATGAGTTGTTTACATAAGCACTATGTGCAAAAATCTTCCGCAAGATTGAATAAGTCTAAAAAGTAAACGACACAAAAGCCAGTGTTTATTCAGAAGTGGCGGGGTGCAGCTAGAAATACAAAGTTAGTGAGAATGACAAACTTAAATCACGCATCCTGAATCTGAAAGATCTTTGTTACGAAGGAGTAGAGTTTAAGATTGCGGCTTGATTTTTCGTTAAAAATTATTTGTAAAAGTGAGATTGTCGAGACACGTAATCCTTTTTGTCATTTCATGATGCCTGTCAAAGTTACCAATTGTTTACGGCTCTTTTTGGAATAAAGACTCCGTAAATGACAATCTTTTGTACTTCCTTTTGTTGAAGATAAACATCATAAATTTTTCGACTGTCATACTTTTGTTCGTTCTAATGCCACACAAATAGAATCTGCTATTGTGTTAAGACAATATGGATGATCATAATGAGAAAATGTTTTGCATGGATATATTAAATAGATGAGGAAATGACGAGGATACAGGGCATTACCCTTCTAGCTTATTTTCTTTCTACGCTGACCCTATTGATTCGTTTACTTATTAAAAGAAAGGGGTTCCTCAAGGACCATACTAGGGCCATTGAGAAACACCAATTTTTAAACTTTTTACTGTAAGTATGATGAATGCGTGTAATCCTGACAACAACGTTTAAATCTTAATACCAAACGATACTTTAACAAAAAACAGAATATATTAGCTGTTCATCATTTCACGTAAGTTATGACAGTTAATTACGGGAAATGAATTACTATCGCACTTATAGGTGATGAATAGGCGATCAATCAGAAAATTATTGTGGAATGTAAGAATTTTTAACCCTAACTAACTGATATTAACCTAAAGTTACCATAAGAACCAAAGATGAGTAAAAAGCTTTGTTTCACAAAAAGTTTGGCTATAAATTGAGATGGAAGTTTTGTAAATAATATTCATCTTCCCTATCGTGATTCGTAAATAAGTACTAAACAACTAAATTGAAAGATTTTGTTTTCAAAGTTTTAATTTCATCATTCATAAAATGTTATTATTTTCCACCAACTTCTGAATGTATTTAACAAACGTACTACTAAGCAAAACAGTTACATTTAAAAACCGGTTCAATATTTCTTGTTATCAGAAGATTATAGGGCACACAATGGAACTAAATAAATCATACACTGGGCAAGTGGATCATTTGAAGTTTTCCTCCCGAAATCTTTTTGAGGAAACGTATGGCAAACAATCAAAGGGAAAAATAAACCTTTATACCAGCACATTTCGTTTTATACGCTTTTAGTGCCAATATAAAAAGTGGAACATGGTCCATGTAATCAATAAAAACCTTTGGGACATTTGAGGAAAATGTATTGCGGTCTACTAAGGAAAGTTTGTTATTAATACACCTGAATTTGTTTTATATTGTACACGGGTTGGAAGTGAAGTATTGATCTTATTGATGGTAAGAGGTATCGGAGTTTGTGGTGTAAGCATTTGTTATAGTTGTGATAGGGTTCGATTCGTCTTTATCTGTCGGTTTACTCGGTCTATTATCGGTTTATCTGGCAACGTGTGCGATCAGGTCATGAGTGTTTTAGCGAGTGATATGCAGATCATCTTGTTTATTTCTTAGTCTGTTTCTTGTAAAATAAATGGTTCTCAGTCTTGTTGACTTTTACGACTTTGGACACCAAAATCCTCGAAGTATAAAATTATCAATGCGCATGTTACAATTAATAATTATATTTTTGATATAGTACTCCTAACTAATATTTTAAATGCGAAAGTGAGTTTGTTTGTTACGCTTTCATGATAAAATGGCTGAATGAATTTGAATTAAATTTGGCACATGGATAGTCCTTGACCTGGAGAAGGACATACAGGCTATTTTTCATCCTGGTTTGCAGACAAAGTCGCGGGCAATAGCTAGTATGTAATATGTCTAGTAGATTTTAACGACATCATTGTTTTGGAGGTTTAAAAATTGTTCTATAGATGCAATTAAGTTGAGCCTAGCATTCCCCATCGGAGAACAACGACCACAATAATTAAAACCAGTCCAAAAAACCAAAAGAATTTTCAATTTAGGCAGGTATTGTGCCTGTTAATGTATCAATGACCAAAAATAATTCTCATTCAGGATAGCATAAATAAGGGACTGAGAGAAAAAAATGTACACATTTACATTCACCGTCTCTCTTCGATTCCAGCCTGAGGCACTCTAGACGGTAGGAATGAGTAATGACCGTAATCCGCTTGTGGTAAGCTTCAAGCGAAGGGTTAAGGCTTCTGCAAGCTATAACTTTTATATTTATTACGGCTAACTCGCGTCGACCCAGCAAATCCGCTAACTAAATGGAAAATAAAAGTCCTGTGATCCAATGTAGGATTTGGATGGTGTTATGAGTTTTTGGAGGGCTATTTTGGGCTCTGGTTACAGTTCGGCTTGCTAGAATTTGTAGTGTTATGTATGAGATTCAGGGCTGAAAAATCTAAAATTAAAAAGTAACCTTGGATATTCATTATTTAAATAAATGGTGTTTAAAAGAGTTAATATAACATAATAGTTATGTACTTAAAAAAACTCTACTATCATCACAAAACAACAACAATCATGTTTTTGACGTTCAAAAGTGCCTTCTATGTGCCTAATTGAAATAAATTATTTGACTTTGACACAGATGACTTTTCTTAAATGTATCCAAGATAAAACGAAAAATTATATCAAAGTAAAACGTAGGTATTTGTATTTGCGATATTGCAATATAAATGTAGGTACCTATTTAAAGTTGAGAGAATTGATAGATATTACTTTGAGTTCTTTCAACTTAAAAAAAGTGACGTGACACTTTCAGTCTAGTCTCCTTAAATTTACCTTTTTACACTACAAAAAAAAAATCTGTAAAATTCGATGGCTACTAAATATATCACAGTTGGAGTGATTTTATTGCCATCGACATATTTTATTTTACATGGTGCACTAAAATATTGCTTGTGCATTCAATATCATGTCCATCGTAAAATATGCTAAAATCTATTCTCTAAAGTACATCAACATTCTATTATACAGTAATACTATAATTCGGCGAAGTAGAAAAGCAATTTGAGATGGAAAATGAAAATTAAATCATAATAGAAAATAATGATGATGACTATTCTTACCACAAATAAAATGCAGTTTATGTTAATTCCTGGTTTTCCTAAGATTTGCTAAGAAGCAAAACTAGGGTTGCATCTTAGGAGAAAAACTAGTGAAAATCAGTTTTCTTAATTGTATTTTTCTCGGACTATTTTCAAAATTACTAAGCGAGTTTTGTATGTGTTGGTTGGTTGCGACGACTAGGGTCGCAAGAGATACTGCTGAACTGAGGTCCTGAGTTCGATTTCCAGGTCGGGCCAAGTCTTATTGGGTTTTTCCATCTAAAATTTCTCAGTAGCAGCCCGGAGTCTGGAGTTGTGGCCGATTGATGGGACCCGTAACTGGCGAAATGTGGATGTATTAAGGTGCACCTCTGCCAAACCCGTCGGGGAATACAGGCATCATGTTAAATTATGTAAATAATGAGTGAATTTAAAGGGATCATTCCAAGATGTGATATTAATATTTAGAAGTTCTCTATGAAACTTATCAACAAAAGTTCACTCGTAAGGAGTTCAGAACTACAAAATTAGGATGTCTAGTTAGAAAACCACACGGGGAAACTTTGCTTATAAATTATTATACGTTCTTACCCATATCCGTTGCTAAGAAACTACGCACTATAGTCATAGTATATTATGGTAAACAGTAGAACAACTACGAACAAAGAATTGCTACGACATGCGGTGCTACACATGTCACAGGGAGTTGGGCTATGCAGTTAGTCGGTGGATGTCGCATCGAAACAGGTGGTTACGTTTTCGCCTTTCGCGATCTGTTTGGCAGACTTCAGAAAGAGAGAATGTATAGGGAAACAGGTTGTGTATTAATTAATAAATAGTCGATAACCCTATCACTCCGATAAAGATGAAGAGTAGTAACTTATCACAAATACCTAGTTGAAATACTGTTTTATGTTGTACTGTGGTTTAGTTTTGAATACAGTACAAACAAGTATAATATGTAAACTGTTTTGTTTGGTATTACTTTGTTTTGCTCAGACTAGTTGTTCGCATAACGATTTGAACTTATTTTAGACTGGCCCTCTGGGATTTTGTATACGTTGAAGTTTTGTTCTCTGTGACAATTTGAGTTCTAGGTTATTTCTGATAAGAGTTGGTTAACGATGAATTCTAACGCGAGGGATTCGACTGGGAAATCCACAAAACGTATTTATAAATGAGTTGAAACTCATTATGACGAAGTTCTCCTACTGCAAATTATGCCAATGCACAGTTTCACTGTATCTTGTTTTTGCTTCGTTATGTTCTTCTCCCAATTAGTTAGGTAACACACATATCATTCATAATATTTTTTTAATAACCTTTTTGTTTTCGTTAGCCTATTTTTTTATTCATAGGCATTTGAATAAAATAAAAACCATTGACAAAAATACTTAAACCAACAAAAATTCGACATTTCCTTACAAAAAAGAACCAAAAACCGAACTATTCCACTCGAACTCATCCGTGAACGAAACGAGTTAATTCCAAATTAGAGTATCGTACGCATATTTAAAAACGTTCTAAGATAAACAAGAATCTAAATCAAGGCGACAAGTAAAACAAGTCTACCAGAGAATCACTCACATTCTTGGTAACCACACCACACTCTTAGAGCACATACCAACAATTTGTTTGAAAGCGCAGTGATTAATAAAGCTTATGCTGATGAAGTTAATTTTATTTCAGTCGTTGACTTTAAATTAGTTAGTGTGCACAACATTTGTCATGTTGAAAGACTACTCTCTAATTCAGTAGTGAAACTGCTAGATGTACCAGCTGGAATCCGCTGGATGCGCAAAGCACAGAGCCAGTTGAAGTGCCGGTGCTTGGGGGAGGCATATGTCCAGGATGGACGTCTTTCAGCTAAAATGATGATGATGATGATGATGTTGTACCAGCTGGCAAAACTTTGCTTTCAAAGCTTTTTACTACCATCTTCAAAACTATCTTTAAAGCTTTTAACATTTAATACAATATTATTATTAAGTAGCTGGTCGAAATTAATCCTAACTACAGTCCGGCCGTTGAGAATGCGTACCTACCTGACGCCTGTCAGTTGAACAATTTCTATTACTAATAAGGATCAAATTTGCAAAACACATATTGGTTAGTATAAAGCTGATAGGTGTCAAGAACGCATTTTCTTTCTCGATACGTGGTATATTATGTTGAAGGAATTCCAATTCTATTGTGCAAGAGACTCTTCCAGAATATAGTCATAAAGTGTATAGTCATAAATAATAAAGGATTTAGCTAATTACTTGTGGAGTTTTATGGGCTTTCCCATTGTATTTGAAGGCGAACTTATAATTTCTTACTATTTATACAACATTGCAATCTACACACATACCACATAGTTGCAGACTAAAAAAAAAAATATGTTATAAATGATAAAGCCAGACATTTTGACCAAATCATCTGTAAGTTCGGTCTCATCTTGCTATTGAACTAATCGTGTGCTCAGAAAATTGATTATTAATTAGGTACTAACCTAGTATTTCCCTTTCGCCTTAACAAGTATTTAATTTCAAATGAGGTTAACCTTAGTCTGTAGGTATACACACCTTGACTTACTTAGTAGTTAATCTGAAAACAGAAAAACAAAAATAACTTTTTATAAAAAAGGGAAAACCGTTTTACCACACACTCAATCAAATACATAAAACCATTATAAAAATAAAAACGATGGCCACTAGAATAAAGAGTCGGTTAGTAATAAAATACTTTTTATTTTGTTCTATTACAGTTTCATAGTTCGCTTCAGGTATATCGATTAACTAAAATATTTACAAGTTGTTTTTGTAAGCGACGTTGTTGGTGGCAGGTTATTAGGCTAAAGCCTTTCATTTTGCTATTATGTTTTAGCTGTAATAGCTGAACTCATGAGCAATTTCTATGTTCGAGAGTTCCATAGAATTTGTTAGAACAAGTCGCATACTTTGCAATTTCACATCATTTCCTTCAGTCGTAAAATAATTTCTTTTATGCAAAGGTGGTCTTCAAGAACGCAGATTCATAAATATCAAAGTTATGTTTTGAGCTTTATGTGCAATGAAATTCTGGAATTTATCTGCTAAGTATGTATCGTCAACTACAAATCTCAATTACTAAAAGCATGACTTGAAGTGACATAAGAATTTGTATTGTGTCCGTTCAAATTTTATTATCAAAACGCTGTCAAAGCTAACTTGATTATGCGTCTTATCTAATTTATGTGAAAATTACCAACACAATGCACTGAAGATATAGACTTCACTGATAAGAGCTGAAGGAGATTAGATCTTTGTATTTAGACAATGCGGATACGACCAATTGAAGTCGAAGCTTGCCCTAAATCACGGCCCCCGATGACATCTATAAATTCCGAATCTAATTATTTTGGAACTATATGCTGACAAATAAAATAACATCGCTCCTAGCGCTCGGGAATTGGGTCGTTTTAACTTTATTAAAGCCGAAATTAGTTTATAAGAGGCAAACGACTTAATTTAAAACAGTTTTATATTTTGGTGAGATTAATTTGAAAAAAATAATCACAAAGCTGTGTAAAATAAGAGCATTGTTATCCGCAGACATGAGAGAGAAATTAAAATTCGGATTATGATTTTAATGGAAAAAAATAAATACTAAAGAAGAAAAAGTTGGAGCAGAATTTATCCGCAACGTTACGACTCAAAACGTTTAATTTGTACACCATTGTAACCGAGAGAGGAGACCGGCGAAATTAATTACCGTTTGCTTATTTTTTAATTAAAATTAGATTTTATGAAACGACCGCCGTAATCCGTAATATTTCATAAAAGATGGAAATTCTAGTGGCGCCATATTGTGAGAAAGGGCATCCATTTCGGCGATATTTTGCATCTCCTAGTGGATATATTTCACCGACATTTTGACCCAGTTTCTTGGATTACTCGTTTCCTTAGTTAATTTCCTTGTGTTACCTTAACTTTGTTTACAATAAAATCCTCTCATTGTTCTTCTTCTTTCTTTGTTAATAGACTCTTTTATAAATATATGTTTTATATGAAATTGTAAATAAATAACCTTTATCCAATTTCACTTCATATACCTCCATCTTCAAAAGAATCTTATTTAAATCGAACCTAATCAAAATGAATATCTCAATCGAATGAATCGAGTTTTTTTTTTCTTCGGGCAATTTGTAAACATTGGACTGATCTTTGAGGCCGTCGAAGTTCAAATTCAAAACACGCCAACGCATAGGGAACCCAATCACTTAGTAGGTCATATCGGTTCTCTCGTAGCGACTAAATTAACATATTTTCCTTTATCGACGAATATGGAGGTCCGACCCGCGCTTATCAAGGATGTTTTAACCGAAAATATACAACAAGGGTGAGTATCTCACTATGGTTCGTTTCGTACAAATGCGTCTACGCCCACGAGAGAAAAGATTACGGCATGTTTGAGAATAAATCTTACGAGACAGTTACGTACATTTTGTGGCTAGCTACAAATAAATGTCGCTGTCGGTGCTCCCCCAGTCTGGTTCGGGCAACCACACCCCAAAGAACCGTGACTCGTCTTGTACACAACCATTTATAAAATCCTTGATTCCGGGTTGGTCATAAAAAGCATTCTGATAACGTTGAACGTAAATTCAAATAATGCTTCATTAAGATCGTGCTTTCATAATGACTTTCATAACACTAAAATCGTTTGAATTTCAAACACAGTTTCTACGAATCCAGTTTTAACTAGCACTTTATCGCCCGAACAGTCTACGACCTTTTCACGGCTTTTTTGATTTATGTGTCTGTCGTTCGTTGAAGATTACTTATCTTTACACACGAATAAAGCTTATTTATCAAGGATATGGACGTCTAACGAAAACAAATCAATCTTTTATTACCATGACTGATGTTTATGTGATTAATATTATTATCGCAGGAAACAGTTTTCCTTAATTACCTGCCAGTGTATTTACGTACGCATGAAACCATTGTTACTCGTACGACGACAAAGCGTTGATTTTAACTTGAGTTGAGTCAAGATTATTATGAATTTGGTATAGTAACCAACGATAAACGAATATGAAACTCAACAGTGCCTTCAGTGCAAACATCTTCTTAACAATAAAACCATGATATTATTATCCTACCCACAGACATGTTACACAAAAACACGAAAGTAGATCACAAAAAAGCCAATGCAAATAAATCTTGTAGCCAACAAACTATATCAAAATACCCGAGGGGACACTTAGCCATAAACTGTGTCGCCACAATCAAAATTATTGCCTCACCCATCTTTCACCCGCAGACTTCGGAATGAAATTATCATTGAATAGTTACTATAACAATAATTTGGTTGTGGCCAATGCAATTACAGTTCCGTTTTACACACCCCAAAATCTCATTGGCGATGATTGCATCAATTGTCTGGCATGCGGGTGGCGATGGCTTGTTGATCTCGATATAAATTGTGATGAAATTATGGAAATGTCATATTTATATGGGTGATGTGATAATTCTCAAACCATCTGGGCTTACGATCTAAATTGATTCTCTATAGTTTCTGTTGCTAGAATCGTGGATAGATGGATATTTTCTAATATTAACCCCAAGAGACCAGAAACTAAGCTTGAAGTGGTAATGATGTCGGGGTGGGTGACATATATAGTGCACCAAGGACAATACTCAGACCAAATAAAAAACCATTTGGACAATAATGATAAAATTAAAGATGATTCCCATCTTCTAAAGGATAACAATACACGATTTCTTAAAATGACAGCAACAGTAAGACTCGACATCAAATTGAGTAAGCATTTAAGAATTCGGTCGCTAACGAAGAATCGATGGTAAGGACAGAACTGATACTACCCTACCCTACTAACGTTAACGGAAATCCTAAAGCAATATTTTAGAGAACAAAAGACCTTTTTGATATTCACCTGTAAGCGGTTCCTTATACTCGTAATCAGATATTTGTTTCAAACTTTATGTCTTACATAGGACAGCAGCATGCTATCCTTTCATAAAGTTGACAATATGAGGCACAAATTCTGTGTATGTCAAGTAATAATCGTATTCATATTATGGAGCTTCCGTGACGAACGTAGATACCACCAGAACGTAGGTGGGTATAGTAGATTAAATTATGCAATTTATTTGTGACCTTTATCCTTACATTCTGTATAATACTTGGGAAAGGTCAAAGTTCAGTTAATAAAATTACTTCTTAAAAATGTTAACCTTTCTTATTTTTTTCTAAACATAACTTGCCCAAAATATGTGATTAATATGACTCAGACAATACAAAAAAGGTAATTGGAAAATAATTGAAATATTTTCATCTCCTAATGGATTAATGTTAAAATGTCTCATCGGCTTATCAAATGATGGGGGTCGTATTCTCGAAATGAAATGTCCCTTTCTTAATGCACGTTTTTAGGATGCCGCTATTCTTTTCTTTCTCATAAAATCTAATGGGATAGAAAAAGATGGAAAATAATTTGTAGAAAAACATAATGCAGGGTTGGAAGCGGCGGGATTCGTGTCAACTAGCAGGTAGATCAATAAAATGGCTGTTTCATTAACTTTATGTCTGAGGGCACTTATAAAGACATTAAATGTCCCAACTTGGAAGAGTCCATTTGGACTGTTACATTTCTCGATCAGTTTTTTGTTGACGCTTCCATTTTGTTTACGTTATCTGTTACACATCTTACATCAGAAAACGTGTAGCATCTCCAACTAAATTACTTCTGATCACCCTGATATTCTCCCGGAATTCTCTGAGATTTAATACGCAGGTATCTATTAGAAATAACAACCAAGATGGCTACAGTACTTTCAATAGCAGGAAAGGGGAAAAGTAATGACATAACTAATGGTTACACTTAATGATCATCGGGAACCATCGAGTAGGCAATTCAAAACGTTATCAGAGAATTACTGAGTCTAGATTAGATACAAAGAGAATGTAGTGCTCCGAATACATTCTCTAATGAGACACTACTACGATATAAAGCTCCGTTAAGTAATGGGACTGAGCTGCGGTACAATAAATATGATCAAACAAAACGTGCAATGGAGGAAGCAGTACGTTGCATAGATAAACGGCTTGGAGCGCACTCATAAACATAGGGAGCCAGCAGTCGTTCTCTAAACACGAAATTGACTCGAGTGTTCGCGTGTTCGAACCACGTTACCTTAGTAATTGGCATGCCGCTATAACGCTAGTTTGTCACTACGTAGAGCATGGCCTGAGGACCGTGGTAGAGGCAGTGAACGGCCATGTTCATAGTCAGATTAGATCGGAAGTTCAGTTGATATACACGTGTGTAAGTTACATTTTCTGATAATCAGTACTGATGAAGCAAAGATTAAAAAATTTAAAGATTTGAAAATGAATTACTTAGCACTTAAAAGGACTTGCGAGTTTGTTGACTAATTTATTTTAAAGTATAAGTACAGTCGACCGCTCGTTCGTAGTACCACTTTGAACTTGAACTGATCTAGCTTAGTACAGTTTTATTAGAATTGGCCCAGCTTATAGATACTGGTTTTGTTATTACTGACATACGGCCTACTGTACAAGTCAAAAGATAACAATGGGTCTCAATTATTTCCTTAGCAAGTTAACACATCATAATCAGCCTATAATGTTCCCACTGCTGGGACACAGGCCTCCTCTCTATGAGAGGGAGTGGGCCGTAATCCACCACGCGGGCCCAGTGCGGGTTGGTAGATGTCACATGTCTTCGAATTTTTGGTTCTAAGACATGCCGGTTTCCTCACGATGTTTTCCTTCACCGTTTTGAGAGCAGTGGTGATGAAATTATTTACACAAAGTAAAGCGCCTATCGGGGTTCGAACCTACGACCTACAACTCGTAAGTCGCGGCCGTTACCACTGGGCCACCACTGCTTCAAGTTAACACAGTAGGTGCCCAATTTGAATATAAATTCATCTAAGCATTAATTATGGAAGAACAAAACGAAATTTGCCCGAATACCGCCGATAAATTTTCGACGTAGCCTTGCGAAGCCAAGATCGAAATCCGTCGATCCGTTTTCAACACGACATTGGCCTTGTCGCTTGTTTTAGCTCTACGCTAAGCCTTGAACCGTTGTCTTTGTTTTGAGACAATAAACCCGCTTTGTTGCTGAAGAGGAATCTTCTGACGAAGTCGAGAGTCGATTCTGACATTTTCTAGAGTGATGAATGGTACAGACGTTGAGTGTACTCGTGTGTTTATAAGTCTTTTGTTTTCGAGTGTTTTAGTTTATTAAGGTCAGGGGTTGTCAATGCCAGGATTAGTTCGGATTAGTTGCTGGAATAGTGTAATTAACTAAAATGGTTTACTTCAGTTTTATTTACAGCAGTACCTACTTAATTCAAATTAAAGTCTATTGGGCATATTATTTTCGGAACAACAGTATAGATAGTGTTAGCCTATGGTAGACCTTGAAACAGTGTGCGAACTTTTTTAGTAAAATGATATGCCTTCAACAAGGAAGTAGAACTACGTTTCAAATTACAACCAAATCTCCAAGGCATTTTTGGATGCAAATTATGATCTACCTCACGGTTGCCTTATTTATTTTAAATGTCACGTGACATAAAAACTAAATACAGCTTATATTTTTGGCGATGAAATATTAAACTAGAAAATTATGAGAAACATTATAGTAAAAATGTAAAACAACGCAGACATTTAAAATTAGCTGATAATATCTCTTCTTAGAAAACGCTAAAGGATATTATATTTCTTATAATGGCTAACAATAAATTTAATTGTAGATGCTGCTTATTTAATATTTGAATTAATATAGTTAATAGGTACTAGAAGATTTGGCGACAGAAACTTCTAGTTCTAGGAATCTTATGTTTCAATAATTTGCTTACGATCGCTGTGTTCTTAAATAGACAGATAATAGATACCTACAAACAATGGATATTTCGAACATATTTTCATAACTATGCGAAAACAAAAGCAAAAGTTATGCAAGCCTTGAATAATTACCATCATGCAATACAATCGTAATTCTTTTACAAAAACTTCTTATTATTTACAAAATCTTGAACTCAATCATTCTAGATTTTCAACGAAGATAAGGTTAGTGCTTACAAAATAAAAAGCTACTCGTGGTCTTGATCTGATATAGTCTGAACAAAAGGCATAAGTGGTTGAAAATACCTTCAAGTGGCGTAATAACATCTCATTAGACTTTGATACTGATTTATTTCTTTCAAAGTAAGACTTTTGAAGACATACTTAAAACTACGTAGGTCAAGTAAATCGTTAAGAGACTTTAATACTTAATATTAAATGGGAACGATACAAAAATTGTTAAAAATCATGCAACCATTCCCAAGCAATAAGAAATAACACAAAAAATCCACTGAAAACTTACTCGGTAGACCAGTAGGAGATTCGTAAGCTTTGCTAGCAAAGAAATCTTCAAAACACTCTGAAAATAAACTAACAAGTTAATTAAAATAATGAGGAATAGGGAAGAAGTCGCAATGACTACCGCAACACCTCAGTAAACTAATTAGCAATTACGTTACAAAACACCTAAAACAACAAAAAGTTGTATTAAAACCTAATTATTCACTCGCTGTGTTGCCACAACAGAATGATTTACCAAAAAAGTACAAAAACAAATTTATGTCTCTTCGGGGTCGGTCGGGCGGTGTCCATTACACGATATCCTTCTTGATTTATTAACGTGGATATCTCGACGCGAATAAGTATATAATGCTGTGAGGTCCAGTAATGAAATGTGGGAGAGGCTGTTGTTAAAGATGGTCATATAAGACTTTATGGTACAGACAAAGGAATGTTAAGGTGTCTTTAATTAATTGATTTATTGTAGCCACCATAATAGTCTCACAAGAATTATCGTGACTATCAAGTACCCATATCGGATTATGAGGCAATGTCCAAGATTCGTCATATAGAATGGCATTGTAAAGATAAATTATATGCCAGATGAAATCAATTAAATAAATTTCAATCTGGTTTTCATGACACATCGAATAAACAATTGAATGGAGGTATTACATCCCAGACTTGAATTTTCAGTAAAGACTGCGCCGAAAGAGATACAATAAAAGGTGTGAAAACTACATTAAGACAAATCCATTCTATAGTCATTATGAATTCTCAGAAGAAAGGGCAAATCAAGCAACACAATATGTTGCCAACACAAGCTTAATTCGTATAATTTACTTAGCACTCCATTTCTAAATAATAACATGCCTCGTTTGGATTATTGTGAGGTTGGGCCTAATATGCCATATGTTTAACGCCTCCGTGTCACCTACTAATACAACTTTGATAAATAGGTCGCGACATTATTATAGGCTACCTAATACCTACACCCGTACTACGGATTTCTTACTTGATTCTATATTTTTTACATGTCGTTGAATTTTGTTAGGATGCGTCATTCGATCAGGATGCCATTTTAAATAATTCATATTCAATTATTTTGGGTATTTAAAAATACCTATATAATTATTATTTTACTTTACTGGGATAAAGGCACGAAGATGATGAAGACTCGGATATTACTAACGATTGCATTAGAGCTGGGATTATTCTTAAGCTCAGCTGAGTCAATAAAAGCCAATTTCATTTTGACCAGGTTCCAGTGAAACTTCCTCATTTATAATTAGTTTCGATAACAGATCTTGCATTCTTATTATCAGGAACAGCAATCAACTTGAGGATTGACGAGTTCCGTTCCGCAGGCTCTCTAGGCGACTTTCACGTGAGTTCCGTCACTCGAACCATTAGTAGAGGAATTCTTATAATGTGGTTATTCACGCCTGTAGCATATGCTTAATGTTAGAATTTCAATTGATTGACACCGCGTCTGGTTTCAGAGTCTTAAGTACCGACACATGTTTGTTTATTGCTCTATGAGTAATGCATTAGAGCTAATAAAATTTAATAAGCACTTATAAAAGGAGAGTATTGTGTTTGAGATTTGATGGGTTAATTGTTGCGAAACTTTTGCACAAAATACTTTTAAGAGGGCTAATTTTGATCAGTTCCTCTGTGGTTGAGGATTCCGGATGAAGCTCGCTTCCACTTTCGACCTGATCATCACTTACCATCAGGTGTGATGCAGGTCAAGAGCTTTCCCAAAGCGCATAAAAATATATAAAAAATGAATAAGACTACAGAGTTCAAGAATAGCTGGATATCATTGCAATACATAAATTACTCCCAGAGTCATTAAGCAACATTGCTCTATGTCATTCAAGCCTGATCCAAGACAAAATCGCACAATTTTTGCTAACTGGTCTGATAATACGTAATATGTCTTATGGGAATCTATATACCAATACAATAACATGATACATAAAACTTGGCTACTACTGTTGGACTTAGGCAAAGTTGTTTGAGGAAATTTTAAGCTTTATTTTAAAATATTTAATATCATTTGACCCGTAAAAACTATCTATTGGTTTGTAACCATATTGTGAAAACTGTATCAGCCTCTCCTCTCCTCTCTCTTTAGACGTTGCATCCATGTCCATACCTTCCTCTTCCAAAAACGGCAGCGGAAATCATTACACCAAGAGAGAAAAATACATTAAATGCCATATTACTTTTACGGGTTCAATAAAGACCTGTCTTTAGTTTTATTGTAATGAATTCTTGTTAGTCCATGTAGCTACTGTATACCGGTAATTCACACTTGATGCAACAGGTGGCGCTGGTGGCTATATACGGCAGTTCTCAGGATTAGCGGGTGGATTTCCTATAGATGTTTTTTCTTAACTGTTCGATATCAATGAGTTATTATATGGGAACAGAGTTTTAACGGGCTGGAGTGGGTTTTTTACTTTATACATAAATATGAAGCTATAAGATTATTTTGTTGACCTATGTAGGTAGTGTTTACAAGGTTCGTGTAACTTCAAAAATGAGCAAGTTTATTTTGTAAATATTTGGCTTTTTATCTAACTCTGAAATGATTTTGGGATATCAATTCTTGATGTATATGAGTTTGTTTATTTATATCTTTACTAAAGAGAAATCAGACTACCACCCACCTTGAAAACGTTACAAAAACACAATTTGCTCTTGCAAGTCAAAGAATTTTTCATTTGCGTCCTATATTTACTAAATCTAAGTGCGATCTAAACAATAGACGCACTTACCTATGAAGCTCACGATTAATATCAGAAACGCATCAAAAACGTCAAACAAAATCACTCATTCACACTAATCTAATCATACAGTCGGCTTCCGTAGTACATTCCCACAGTTACACACTGTATTACATTAGGCAAAAGTCGAATACAATAGGTCCAAGTTCGTACAACACTGTGGGTGGTCGAACGTTGCACCTCACACAACGGTCCACTCATCATCTCATAACTAAGCTCTTTATCCCGAACGTAATGGCAATGAACACAGTGCTAATTTTACTTCATAACACTCTGTTGTTCCACTTATCTATAAAGAACTTTACTAAAATAAACCAGGCTTGTTGCCTATAAAAATAACCATACGGATATCATTAGCTTATCGCTCTACTTCGTAATTGAAACCAGGCAATGCTCAATTTCAGAAGGGGTACCGGAATCCGGTATGGTCTAGTGGCTAGGATACCTGGCTCTCACCCAGGAGGCTCGGGTTCGATTCCCGGTACCGGAAGAATCTTTTAACAGTTTTTATTTCATGTTTTGCTTTGAATACCTCTCTCTCTGATTGTTAGTCACGATAAAAACGCGCATTTTATACGCATGGAGGGAGATTACTAACCAGGCGTCATACTGTTGGTATCGCTCATCTTTTTAAACGGTAAGCAAGAAAAATAGGAGCAAGAACCAACCACTGATTATGAAGATAAAAAGTGAGAATTTGAAAAGGTTTTTGCCATAACTTTCTTGGGAATTATTTCTCTTTGTTTACGTCTATTGTTGTAAGCGTTGCGTATACAGTACGGAACAGATTAAAATGTATGGACTTTCTTTATCCGATGGCCCATCTAATCTGGAGCTTAACGAGACGCGCTAAAATATTATCGCTGCAGGAAGTATTAGGCCTCCTTTATCCTTTGTCCAGACTCTCATTAACACGTTCCACAAGGTCCGTACACAACACTTGAACGCTGTTTAGTTTTATCTTCCTTTTTTGGCGCCATATTTTTTTCTTTTGAACTATCCTAAAAACGGCTGCCATGAATTTTGTTAGACACCTGAATGCATTATGCAGACGCATCCTATTTCCTGTTAAAGTTCAGATCGTGTTGAATTCTCCGCATGACTAAAACGATTGTTTCAAAAAATCGAATGCTTGATTTATTTTTTTCTCTACAAATCTTTCTCGGAACGGTGATACTAAAAAGCGCAAAATTTGCATGAGAAATTTATTGGGTCCCGATTAGTGACGGAATTTTTCGCTCCTATGTCAGAATATAATTTAAATCTGTCCCTATATTACAATATGGAGACATAATTTAGTAGGGATTCTAAGAATGTTCATCCATTCGGATGATTTAGAGATATTAAAAAAGTATTCCAATACCGGTAGAGTCCCAAATCCTTGATTAGTCATTAATAGGTTTTCGATTGTTAATCTCTACCCGTTTAAAATATGTTTCCAAACGTTTATTATTTTTGTTATTTATTACTTTGGTTCCTCGAACTTATCTGAATGTTTCATCATGTTATTATTCATCATTAGATTCATTTGTTTTATTAATACTTACTTTTTTACGTTTAGTCATTTGAGTTATGTCGTTATGCGTTATTTTAATGACGATGCTACTGCTGTTTGGAAAATAATGTGAGTCTCTAGTAATTCATGGATAATTTAAACTTTGAAATCGTCGAATTAAAAATAAATGCTGCTAATGCTTCACTGCGTTGTACCTGCTGAGTGTGCTTTTCTAATGCCAGATTATAAGAAAATTAAGTTAATTTATTTGCTATTATTATAGCTATCAGTCTTTATCTTCATCTCATTCTTGAAATGGTGAGACAACAGGATTCAACAGGGTTAAAAAAAAAATTGCTAATCTTAACCTGAAATTAGATATAAAAGCTCAGTTCCCTGATTATGTTTGGACTTGATCTACATTGCATAATCTCTAGTTCTCCGAACCTTTTATCTAGGTAACTCTAAAATTCCAGAAAGCACTATTCTTCAGCAAATATTGAGCGTACAAACCAGATTGCGTTCAACAGCGTCAGTATGTAAATCTTTATCATTAACTGCACGCATTTCCTCTCTCAGACCTGTTTCATTATAACCGAGATCTTTCGCCGCATCTGATGTTTACATTATGGCTTAACATCATACCGGTTGGGTTGATCTACCTATTTCTGCTACATACCAATCAAAATTATCAAGTAATTTGCATATGTATTCGTAATGCTTACTCAATATGTACGTAATTGAAGTGACATGATATGCCATTAGTGAGCTTTATGCAGATTTGTTAGAGTGTTTGACTATATCTACGTAATGCTGGGTTGAACATGACTAACATGGCGTTTATATGTTTACATATGTTACATACCTACTTCTGGTATAGCTTCAATACGATTCAAAACGGTGTTGAATACTTTTACGGTACGTTTCTATTTTAGCGATGATTCATTAAGTCTCAGCGTGAACAAGCATTATCTATGTCTTTTGTGTTTAGTAAAATATCTTCACGTTCCAAAATCTTTCTGTCCAACTTATTTAACTAATGTGCGAGGAAAATCACGGTTCAATGTCTTGTCGTGCGCGCCACGCGATCTATTCATCACTCCAATACTTATTTTTTGGAAACAACAAAAGCACTGACGCTAAACACTTCCATTATTACGTCCTAAATAGACAAAGCAACTTTGTTCTAAACAAAAGGAACAAATAAAAGGTTGTCGCCATTAATTTATACACTTCTGACATTTGTAACGGTGCATCTTTTGTCTTGTATTGTAATGTTACAACTTAACCCCGTGGAGGCGAAAAAATTGCGCTCTGCGTGTGTGCAGTCGGTATACACTAAACAGAATTGTACAAAGGAGTGCTCTTTTTCATTTACGCGTTTCGCTTTCGGTATAATTATGTGTTTTTTTTTCGAATCGAATTCGAATTAGTGACGGTGCAGTGTCACCTGAGCCGAAAAACGGGACCTCACATCGAACAAAGACGCGTATTTTGGTCGCTCAAACGACCATTCACTACTTATAATAAAATATTGTGCGCTCTGTTCGGACCCCACGGGAATATGTGAGACCCACCGATGTTACTTTTTATGTTCATACCTCACATTATAATTGTGAGATATGATGTTTTTGTAATTATTTACGACCTTAATATCTCGAGGACATAATGCATGGCCGTGAAACGTTCATAATCCATTCCTATGATCTTCCTACACATAAAAATGAACAGTAAAATACATAATAATAATATAGGCACTTGGCGTTATGAACTAAACTCAGCATCTACCTACACACCTACTAGGTAAACAAGCCATTGCCAGTTTCGAAAAATAAGAAGAACGTTCTTATTTCAAACGAAATTCTCACAAGTGGTACATATCTTGAAGACTTAACAAGTTCTAGCAGTTTATGAGGTGCTAGGCACTGTTCCATACGACCTCCGGCTTCGCGCGCTCGTAACCATCCACCGTCGACCTGAATGAGCTCCCCGCACGAAGGTCGCAAACTAAATCTTTCACACTCACAATTCACTTGCCAAACCGAATAATAAAAGAAGAAACCATAGAAAAATATTGGATCATTTTCAACGCTAGCACATAAAGTAAGCCGAGAATAATCTTGAGCGGCCCCGCGTAATGGATCCTACAGTTTACGACGTGCTAAACTCTCCCCGGTATGGTATGGATGAAGTAATGTTCATAACACTGAACTGTGTCAAGACTTAGTTTCCGAGTTCTTGACACGTTGGCGCTCTCACTCCGGATTTAGATACCTGACCCCACACTGTTGTCTTCTCTTGTAAAGTCCGTTTGTTCAAAAATCAACTTTTGATTTTAATGTATAATGTATTAAATTTAGATTCACCCCTTCTGGAAGTAAAAAGCAAAAGGGAAAAATCATTGCGATTTGTTGTCGCTTGATTTTTACATCCCGCTGGGTGTCGTTGTCGGGAGGCGTCGTCAGTACAAGATACACACAGCGCTAGCACAAAGCGAAGGAAACGCTTAACGCACACATTCTGGAGATCAAAGAACGCGCAATCTGTGTGAAAAAAATAACGTTTTGGTCCCAAAAGGGCGGACCCGTTTACGCGACCCAATTCACGCGAGCGGTTCGGACGACGAAGAAATTGAATTGAAACCAGCCCGAACAACAAATTCAAACGCGTATCGAATTGTTTTACGTTTGACGAATTCGCATTTGGAAAATTTTAAATTCGTTACAATAGGCTATAATGATGCAGACCCGCTTCTTTGTCCGTCTCAGAATGTTGTAGGGCACAAAGAATTCGCGGCATGCTCTTTAACGGAAAACTTTAACTTTTTAAATATGTGTTCGATATCGATCGTGTGGCGATAGCTGGAATAAAGTGGACCGCGTTTTTTGGAAGTTTGTGATGCCAAATTCTCTCTACGCTGCGCTGTCGCCAGTAACGATGTTCGCATTCCGAAATTAATTCAACAGCATTCGTATAAGAAAATTATTTGAATTGCATTATTAAGCTTCGGTTCTCGGTCTTTGGTGTATGTTAAACTTGGCTTGTGTGATGTTGCTGCGAAGATTTACCTTCACGTTTCTAAGAACATTAATCATATCATAAAGAGAAAATTGCCTTCCGAGATCGTCGTACATTTTCTTAGGATGTTATCAAGCTCCTTGCAGCTACCATTTGTTAGTGTCTTGTTTAGAAGATCACATCTGCTAAACTTTATTAGCTTACCTTTTGACAAAAGCCAAGTTGATGGAGGCGCGTATCAAATCGCGCGATTCAACGCGCTCCTTAGCGCAGCTGGTTTGGGCGAAACGAATCTTTACTATTTATTGTTTGAATCTTTCTTATGCGTTATTTATGAAAATCTATAGTCAGTTTGACACGGTACCCTGGCGGATTGCTTCAAGGAAAGTGTGTCACCTTGCCTGGAATTAGTAACGCGTTCCCAGCTGATGCATGAACTACATGGTCTTCGATCTTGATTTAAAATTGTTGATCTGTCGTCTTTTAGTGATTGATTGGATGACTTCTATTACTCTTGGTTAATGGTGACTACAATTCCTGTTATTAATTCGTTTCACTTGTATGTATTTATGTAGGTACTTATGTATTTGGTTGCACATGTTTTGGTTGGTTTATTTACAATATACCATACATTGTTTACTGCTGTTTCTTATCAACTTAAATTAAAAAAAAATCCCAAAAGCTCAATAATTAACTTATCTCTAGGGTTTCGGTTGACAACAAAAGAAAACTGTTTTGACTTAAACAACTTTTACCTACACATAGATAGACCTTCAAACTTAATAAATGAAGCAATTTCTTGCTACATACGCTTGCATTAGCATCGAGTGAAAGCCGTGGAGGTACGTGGAAACGATCTGCCAAGTTCTCATCGGCTACCTTATTACGTCGCGTCGGCCGCCGCTTCGCCCGTTACATCGACCGCGCACATCCCAGCCCGAAGTTTTTTGCCGCACGGTAGCTGCACCGATTTGATTGCTCCACTTTTTTCTCTCCTTTTCAAATAAACCGAAGTAATTGTTTGTTTTAAGTCTCGTAGATTGCGTCCGCTGTACGGATTTGTTACAGACATTTTCGGTGTTAGAAAATAGAGACTTCAAAACGGTTGAGCGAATCCAATGTTTCGACGTAATCTTCTCGGTTGACTTTACACCGTTTTCTATGTAATTCCGCTTTAACTTACAAGAGCAATGTTTTGATTTCAAATGTGAAATTAATTCTAAATTACTGAGCGACGTCTGCTTTTTGCTCCAGAGCAGGTAACAGGAAACGGGTTGTCTGACGTTAATCCCACAGCGAGCGCGTGTGTGCGTGTCATGTTGTGTAATCAGAGCTTTGAATGCGTGCGTGTAGTGTGGACGTCGCCTGGTTTTTATGCAGTTGAGAATCGAATGCCGCGGGGCTATCAAGTATCGTTCGACTAATCACATTATCGCCCATCTCACTTCAACTTGTTCTTAAGCTCGAGAGGGAAGATCTGCAATCTTCGAGAAGCCGTCGTCTATGATATCACGATATGTTAACCCCGCAGTAGGTTGTTTAGACCGCACTCGTTCATCAGATCGGTGCAATGTTCAGAATGAATCTTTATGATTTAGTTCTCTGGAGGCGCGCAACTAGGAGTTTCTCAGGCTACTGGCAACTGGTTTGTTTCCGACATGACTAAATAAGGCGTTCATATTTGCACCTCATATTTTGCACCAGACGAGTTATGAGAGTATTTTATTGGATCCATTTTGATTTAGATTGCGTAAACCTGAGTATCTGTAAAAAATGATCGTATAACATGAAATTTAATGTCAGGTTGAGAAAAACGGTTGACGTGTGATTTCTACCTTATGCGGGATTTCCGTCTTATCTATCGAATGAAGGAATCAGACGCGTAATACGGTAACACGGGTCATTCTGTTTACATTGTTGGGAGTAAAATGCTTGCCTAAAACCACAGCCTAAAACAATGCTCATTATATCCGTGTACCTAAATCAAAATGTGTCCCCTCCGTTTAGCAAACAATATGAGTCCACAATAATCCTCAAAAAGCGCAGGTGATTAAAGGTGGATTGGTAGCTTTATATCACTTTTCACATCAATGACGTGGTTAATCCAGTGTGAAGCAGGGCCGCCTTGACTGAAGGCTGTCAAGGGAAGATTATGGCAAGACCAGGGGAGAGTAATCCCTGTTCCTCTCTCACTGTCCCCTGCGTTATCAACTTATCAGTGACAATGTTTTCTTTTGTTTACTTTCATTGTAGATTTTTTTTGACGCAACTTTATTGGTGTGTTTTCTGATTCGGGACTAACGTGATGCATTTAATGGTTTTCTAGACCACTAAAAGGACTTAACACTTCGACGGACACTAAACGCCCTTAAGCGTTATAATTATAACAATAAAACTTCTATTGTCTCGTTCAGTGTCCTTGAATGCGTTAGCAGGTTGGATTTGATGAATGTTTTTTTTGTATTAAAAGTTTATTTTTGCCTTTAACTAAAGCAAGCGAAATTGTTTCCTTGAAGACCAAATTCCAATGAGTTATTTATAATTTGCCAGATCATTGTATAAATATCTCTTTTAACCCAAAAATTACTATTCCCCAAAATTAGATTAGTCAAACTTGAACTTAATTATTGTTATAAAAACCCATAGACTCCAATACAGTCCCAAGTTTGTTTACTCTATTATTAAAATAATGACCCTAATTTCGACCACTTCCAATAAGTCCTTTTACCTGCGTTGACTGATTAGCTAATGGGTCTATGATTTTTTAAACTTTTTTTTTTCATCCAGCCAGTTTTGTTATGCCAGCTTTGTTTTCTTAACGATTAAGAACAGTTTAGTGTTTGCCTGAGAAACATGCAGATAAGGGTTGTGGTGACCCAACAAATTAATTTGCTTTTTTTGCTGCTCTTACTGGAACATGTGCTAAGGTTTACGGTGACAGGGAACGTGACAAAAAAGGCGTTGACCTGACGTTGTTATCAAAATGTTGGTGTTTCCCCATCCAAGCTTCCAAACATAAAATCGAATATTATTTTGTGGACATGTGGTGGTGATTTCTGGTGCAAATTGGTTATTTGAGTCAGTATTACGAATTAGCAAATTCTGATTCATTATAAACAAAAACAAAGCTTTTATTTCTGCTATTCAATTAGCCGGAAATTCAATAGGCGTAAAATCCAATATTCTTTTATTCGCCATCTCGATCTTTCTCTTTCACGTGAAAAACGACTGTTGATGGTTTTTAAAGATGCAATCATTTATAAACATCAAAGGTTGCAAGCTCCATCTACTCATTGTGCTCCACCAACTTCTGCATATTGCGTGAAATGCAAAGCAGGTGTTTCTCTAATAAGATCAGAGAAAACAAACCTTTTGCTATTATTTGTTGACGAATATGTGTCAGCCAGGAACATTTTATTGTTTGCTTGCGAAATATGATAATTAGACAACTAGATGCTGGGAACGAACTTGTATTTTATTGTGATGCTAAATACAAAAACGGTTGTCTAAGCCCTGCAGATTTTAATACAAAATGTTTTGGCTATTATGCTTATGATAAAAATAGGGCAGGATTAAGTATTGAATTATTGTTATCATAAATTATTTTAATATCAATGCTCTTGGGGTTAAAATTGTAAACTCGTTGTGACAAAGGTGGGGGATTTAGTCGACAAAACAGTTTGTTATTTCAAACAATTTATTCATCATCAGAATGGATGTCCTTTACACATGTTTATTGCGGTTTAAATACGATTTGTTGAATCATAATAAATACAGAAAATATTGTTGATAATCATGTGCCGTACTTTAGGCATGCAAAAAACAATTTGAATATTATGTATGGATAGTTAGCAACCTGATATTGTAAAATCAGTTACGAAACTGAACATTACTTTTTGATCCATGCACGATACTATTTTTTAAATTGATAGCCAATTTAGGTACCTAATAAATGTGATAATATTCGATTCTATATCAGGCTTATTGGCTACAATAGTCTTGTCAGTATCTACTTAATTAAAAACTGTATTCAGATTTAATTAAATTTTCATTTTGAACATAGACATATTATATGTCATATTCATAAAACATGATTCTCAGTGAAGCTTTTAATGTCATCAAATACATACCGAACCTAATTATCCTATTCCTTTTTTTATCCTATAACTAGACCTTATTTGCCTTAAAAATACATGTAAGTACATGCCTACATACCTTCCGAACAATTTTCAAATAAAACCTACCCAGTAACCCACATCGTGAACCACAAAAAGGTCGAGATATTAATCCACCGAACGTCGAACAAATTCCCGACGTGTCCCCCAAAAACTTACGGTAACGACATAATGACAGCGAGGCAACGTATAAAACGAGTCTCTATCCCAAATAGTCCTGGATTAATGTCGATTTAATTAAACCTGTATAATTTTGGTCCCTGAAGCAGAGGAAGATTTGAGGCGGCATGTGAGAGATTTTTGGTTAGGGCACACTGTGCACAGTTGGGAATAAAACTGATGGTCGTTTGAGTGTATGGTGTTTAAATGTGTGTCAGAAGAAAGAAATAAATTAGAATGACTGCCTCGTTTATCAAGGGGTCGCAAGCGCTGCTGCTGAGGTCTTGGGATCGATTCCCGGGTCGAACAAGGTGATAATAGGTTTTCCATCTGAAAATTGTCATTAGCAGCCCGGAGTTTGGATTTGTGCCCGGTTGATGGCAATAGGCTCGTCCCCTATTACATGGGACTTAACCATAACTCGCGAAATGTGGGTGTACTATTAAAGGAACCTACAGCTCTGTCTTACCTTTCGGGGAATACAGGCTCAAGCCTGTATTCCCCTAGAGGTAAGACAGAGCTGTAGGTTGATGTTACGAATGAAACTAAATCCTTAGAGTACCTATCTGTATACTCTAAGATGCTATCCATGAGTATTGAAATACTCTGGTTTCAATGAGGTTAAAAATAAAAATAAATGTAAATGCACTAGTTGGATAAGCATTATGGAAAGTAGGTAAGTATCTACTTTTTTGACTAATAATGTGTAGAAAGTACACTCACTGTGAAAAAGCTTTAACCCAAGTTATTTACATAACAGTCCAAAACAAGCTCAACTTCGCAGTCTCACGCAAACTAAAACAAACACCCTTATCAAAAGTGACGCATCCACAAATTCCAAATTCAAACATCCTGCAATAATCGAAGGTTGCGTGGGCAACCCCAAAGAAAGGTCCGTATTGTAGGCGGCCGAACTTTATCAAATTACAACCTGTGCTGTTTTGTGCCGACAAAGGCTCTAAGGCCCTCAGCCCACCTTTAGAGCCCAGCAATTTGACTGATGCAAGTCGTTCGATAGTTTTAATTTGGAAACGCGTGACTGCGTGCCTGTATTTAAGTTTATGGCTTTGTTGGACATTGATTGTTTTGTGATTGCAGGCCGTTGTACCTACTACCTACGGAGAGAGACTGATTGTGGAGGTAGTTATGTATATTGAAGCTGTACCTGTTGATAGTAGAAGTTCTAATCGAGGCTTAATACCATTATTTCAGGCCGTGGCTTTCTAAAAAAAAATGAAAGACGGTATGAAACCGTTCTTCATTTGTTTTTGATGATGGACATAATATAAAAATCGTAACTTAAAAACAAAACTGTTGCATAATATAATACAAAAATATGTCCCCAAATGATGTGATGTCATCATTTGATGACCCCGACTGTGATGATATGCCGCCGAGGCTGGCCCAGGAAGAGATGGTGAAACGATCTAGACGCGTACCGCAAGGGTTAGATCGAGGTGGTCCTGGAAAAGGATCATTGGAAAGATTTAGGGGAGGCCTTTGCTCAGCAGTGGGACAGTGCAGGCTAACATAAAAAAAATAAAAAAATATGATAATTCATAATCATCACAGTCGGACGAAATTCAATTATATCCCTAATTTCCTTTCAACAAATGTGTCTTAGCTTTTTACTCAAAAATAATATTTGCGAAACCGAACCTTTCCTTTCCATAAAAGAAAGAAACGAGGAAGGACGAAATGCCGACAAAAATAAGCTAATTTACTTTTAATAGCTCGTACCCGCTCGTAAAATACTGCTAACACATGTTATTAGGGTCCATTTCCTTTGCACAAATCTTTTTTAACCTAATTAGCTTTAGCAAATATTTTTTGCTTGAAGTTCCAACCTTAATAGCTACAACTTCACGAAGACCTCACAAAATGTAATATAAACAACTTAAAAACTATTAATAAACCCTAAAAAATGTTCACACCCTATTTGGACTATTATTAAAGAATAAAGAATCTCTAAATTCCTTATTAAAACAGAAAACTATAACAAAAAGTTCTTTATACCTGTGAAATGTGGCAATACCCATTTCCGAATATCAAACAATTTAGGACCCTTATTCACATAAAATACGGTTCAATATGCCTTGAAAATAATCTCATGGCCAGCAAATAAACTTGGTATTCTATGTTGACCTACGGCTCATCTCTTTCATGTGAAGAGTTAATATTAGGTCCACGCCACACGACAAAGAGATTACAGCGCGATCAATTTATTTTACGCAATCCATACAAAATCAGTGACACGGAAATAATGGCTGTTCAAACCAATTAGCATTGCCACGAACCAACCTAATTACTTACATTTAAATGTTCGAGCAAATGTTTCGGTAATCATTATTGTGAAAGACTTGACAATCGTAAATTCGAAGGTAAATAAAATAAATTGCGATTGAGTTTATGGTACGGTATTGATAATTAATTATAGTGAAATCATGTTGGTATATGCTTTTAAATAAGTCAGACAATTTTGCTATTCCAATAATAATAATAATCCCAGCCTATTATTATCCCACTGCAGAGCAAAAGCATTGATCGTCGCGATTGCTCAAAAAGGTTTGGCGATGTTTTTCCTTCACCAATGTCAGTTATGTCCAAGATAAACTATTTCAAACTTAAGGTAATCGAGCTCTGGAAATATTATAATGTCTATGATGAGAGCAATAAATGAGTTTATTACAAGTAAAATATAAACAAAGGTGAGATAATAAAACGCATTAATGAGGCAGTTAGTTTTATAATAAATGAACACGCTCCTAATTAATAAACACTTATGAGTATAAAGTTAACACTATTATTTTAAAACTAATTTTTCTTGGCCATGCTTTCGTTAAAGTTTCGAAGTTTGCACTCTGAAAAATAACCAGAATATTATTAGCCGTTTTGGGGCGACTGGAAAAATAACATGGCAACATTTTCATTTAAAATAGTGAACAGAGCATCCGTCCATAGCTTAGCGTACGTTTACCTACTAGTACATTCATGTCATAACAACATAATATATATTTACAGTTGCTTGCCCATCCAACATTCCGGAACAACAGTGATAACTGATAATGCACAAAACATACACTGTATGCACTTTCTGATGATGCACATAACATATGAATGCACTACGATGCACATAATAATGATGAATTGTTCTACCAGACCTACTTAGTATTAGCACAGTATAACTGCACAGTAGTTCAGCGAACGCCCATACATTTGACACTTTTGACAGGACCTGAATCAAATCAAATCAAATCAAATCACTTTTATTTGTTAACACAGGTAAAGAATACAGATCTTGAGTTTGGTGAACAGAACGCTATGTTATGCCAGGAGACATACAAATATGGTGTGCATCTATCTAAATAAAATGAATTTAAATTTAAAAAAACCAGATGTTTGATAATCATGCATAATTAAAATTACAGAATAAATCATAAAAATTATATAATATTATTTAAAAAATTGAATGATGTCAGATTTAAATGAGGAATTATTTCGTTATAAATGTCAAAAAAAAAAAAAAAACAAGTCAGAATAATTGAAAATGTCAAAAATTATTAAATGTCAATATTTATAATAAATTTCAACCTCAAATTAATTCATCATTTATGTTTTTTCATACAAAATAGAAACAAAGCACTATATTGAGTCATCATTTAAAAATTCATCCAGTGTGTAGTAACATTTGTCACTAAGCAAGCTATTAAGTGCCTTTTTGAATTTTATTAATGGCATATTTTTTATGGCATCCGGTATTTTATTATAAATTTTTGGAGCATTGCCGAAAAGGCTTTTACGCATTAAGGCTGTTTTACATTTAACATTACATAGTTTGTTACAATATTGAGTACGCAATGGATTTCTTCTGACTGCCGATAAGCTGACAAATAAATGCGGGTTTTTTTTTACAAACAATGCAATTTCCATTATATACATTGCTGGCAGTGTCAATATCTTTAGTTTTTTGAAATACGGAATACAGCTATCCGTCGTTTTTAGACCACACATAGACCTCACACAGCGTTTCTGCATTCTAAAGACAACCTCCCTATTAGCTGACTGCCCCCAGAAAATAATACCGTACCGTAAAACAGAAGCTGCAAGTCCATGGTATGCTGTTAACAATGTCTCAATATTAACCTTTTTTGAAAGTTGGAATAGTGCATACGCAGATTTACTTAGTCTTTTACATATTATGTCAGTATGAATGTTCCAAGTCAATTTATTATCAATAGTCATTCCTAAGAATTTAGCACTATCAACTTCCTGAATTTTATGGTTTTTATAATTGATATTAATGTTATTATTCTCACGACGCTGATGGTATTGCATGATGTTGGTCTTGCTTAGGTTAATTTTCAAATTATTATCATCAAGCCAGTTTATTATTTTAGTTAAAGATTCATTAATATCATTTTCATAATTATTTATGTCATTGCATTCTATTATAGCTGTGCTGTCATCTGCAAAAAGAACCATCTTTTGCTGAATTATTTTTGGGAGATCATTGATGTAAATCAGAAATAGAGGTGGTGCCAATACGCCACCTTGGGGTACGCCATATTTTATGGGTCTTTGCTTTGAGTAGTAAACAGTTTCTAATTTGGTTTTGGGACATAATCGAGAGACTTCAGTGCATTGAACTCTATTAGTTAAATATGATTCTATCAATTTTAGGACATTTCCCCTTACGCCGTAGCCATACAGCTTTTGTAGCAATATCCCATGATCAACATAGTCGAAGGCTTTCGTCATATCAGTAAAAATAGTACAAATTGGATTATTTTTATCAACTGATGTCATAATATTATTAATTAAATCAAACAGTGCCAAGTTAATATTTATGTTTTTGCGAAAACCTTTCTGTTCATTGCAGAATAAGTTATATTTTTCAAAATATGTGTACATGGAGTTGTATATAACGTTCTCAAAAATTTTGGACAAGACGGAAATTTTTGCAATGGGTCTATAGTTTTTCATATTCGTTTTGTCATCTTTTTTAAGTAAAGGTTTAATAATAACTTTTTTTAAGCTATTTGGAAATATGCCATCAGCAATACAAAGGTTAATAATGTGAGCTAATGGCTGTGCTATGTTTTCCTTTACGTACTTTAGGACTTTAGTACAAACGCCATCCCAACCAACAGTATTTGTATTTTTTAGATTAGAGATAATTTTTATAATGTCATTTTTCGAAACCGGTGACATAAATAAAGATTGTGATGAAAGATTATCAAAAACATTACCATTAATCTTATCAGAATTTATATTATTTTCAATTGTGTCAAATTTTTTTATAGACAGTGGAGTATTTCTTTAGATTATTCTTATTTTTTGAGCTAGGGTCAAATCGATATTTCCAAAGTAAATGTCTTTGTTTCTGGCTGCATATCTTTATCCCTCGAGATATCCATTTAGTTTTTCTATTTAATTTGATAGTTACTATCTTTTCTGGAAAGCATAATTTATAAAATAATAAGAAATCGTCCATGAAGGCTTCAAAAGACACGTTTGCATCTTTCGCATTAAAAACTTCTACGAAAGATAAACTGCCTAGGAGATTTTTAAATTTAATCAAATTATCTTCAGAGTACTCTTTCTTTTTACATTTCCAAAGTTGTAATTTGCAAGTTATTTTTATGGGCACTTTCAGTATTTGACATGTGTGATCCGAGAGGGCTAGATCTAAGATTTCAGCTTTGCAGCCCCTTTTGTAACTATGTGCAAAATTATCGATGCAGGTATTACTACTGAGTCTTGTTGGTTTGTAAAGTGCTAGTTTTAAATTATATTGTAAGAGGAAATATTCAAATTCAAGAGTAATTTTATTTCTCTTTAATACGTCAATGTTAAAATCTCCTGCAAGAATAATGTTTTTATTTGTCCCAGAACTAAGCCTTTTGAGTATGTTGTCCAATTTTTCATAAAATAATAAATAATTATGTTTAGGTACCCTGTATATAGAAATAATAATAATATTATAAGATATAAGTTCGACAGCGCAACATTCAAATAATCCTGAAATCGATTGTTTGGCTGCGTCAGTTAGTATTCGATATTGCAGTCCTGCTCTGACAAAGATGCATGTACCTCCTC
This sequence comes from Lithophane socia, assembly GCA_947522985.1. Taxonomy (NCBI): domain Eukaryota; kingdom Metazoa; phylum Arthropoda; class Insecta; order Lepidoptera; family Noctuidae; genus Lithophane; species Lithophane socia. The sequence continues at coordinate 11,913,119 of OX383262.1, read as the reverse complement.
GTTTCGTATTTCTTGAATAATAAGCAGCTAGATAGAAATTAGGTATATACATTAGATCCTCATTGCCTGATTCTATAAAATGTTCTGTAATGCATATAACGTCTATAGTAGTTCCCTTATTGAATAATTCTTCTAGTTTGACTGAAAGTATATCAGATTTGTTCGCTAGACCTGCTATATTTTGATGGAGAATATTGAGACAGTTATAGAAAAAACTGAGAATCATTTGTTGTCTGTGTGGCTGGTAAAGCATTAATTTGATTTTTCTGAGAACAATCAACCTCTAAAGGTGCAGCATTCAGAGCACTTATGTCTAAGACGAGATCTTGGAGATCTGATAAGACAGTATTTAAGCCTTTATTGTTCAAAGTGCCATAACGATAGCTGTATGTGTCGGAAGTATAGGGCAGATTTAAATTTGAATCTAAGATATATGCGTAATTATATGTTTCCGCATCCATGCAAAGCAGATTATTAAACGTTTCAATTCGGCTGTTATACATTATATGACTGTTTACCATAAATTTAAACGTTGGTAAACATATTATAAAGTTTGTATGTTTCAAAGTAACTAGTTTTTCGCGTATAAACGATACAAGTTCAATATAGTTATAAGTTTTTCTAAAATGTACTTCACCAATATAAATAATACAATAGTCATTATAAGTAAAGTTTCGTACTTTTTCGTCAATATTATCTAATAAAAGGTTCAGACTACAGTTAGGCTTGCGATAATGGCATATTTCAAAATTATATAATTGCGTTCTCTGTGCGATCTTGTATATTCTGTTGGAGGTTTCACAACTAAGTAAACATATTTTGTGTTTTAAAGATGAGACACTCTGTGATGAGACCGTTTGATCTACATGTGGTATTTTTTCTTGAGAAGTGCTTGAGAGACATAGGTTGTTATCTTCGCTTTTGTTCGTCAATATCGCGTATGTAGGTGTACAGTCTGTGCTCATGTTTTCTACAGTTTGTGTCTGTTTTGTTTTTGTGGAATTACTTGTATTTTTCTTTGGTGTTTGTTTCTTCTGTTTTACTGGACTGTAAGTTATCTTCTTGTAAATATCATTTTTCTTTATTAAGTCATCGTTAGCCTGCCTCAAATTTTTATTTTCTAACGATAAAAGTTCAATTTCAATGTGTGCACTATTTAATTGAGCCGTTAGTTTTCCGATCTCATCTTTTAATTTTGATAGTTGATCGTCTTCATCCTCGGATATGTCTGGCATACTATTCGAGGTGGTACAATCCAGTGTTTGTGAAATTATATCGCTGTCATCATTGTTTGGCTCTGATCTAGTGCGGGTACGGCGGAAAGTTATGTTCTCCAAGAAATTCATGGTACTTATATTTGATATTCCAAATATAAATCACAAAAACAAGTCTCAACTTTAGTCGGAATCGAACTCCGGTCACAACGTTAACTCCTTTGTCGGCGAGCGTAGTACCTGAGAAATGTCAAAATTTTTGACGTACTGCAAGATTGTTCTGCGCTCCCATTGACTTACTGTTTAAAGTAGTAGACTGTGGTAGATATTAATTTGATGTTCTTATTGATAATAGAGCACTACCGATCTTTATTACAAATCTATTGAGCTTTAAAATTTTATTGATTGTGATCGAACTTTCAGATTTGAAGGTATACAGTCGGCACTGTTTCATCGTCTTTAAAATTGGATATTAGCTCAGCCTTCTTGAATTTCTTACTGTTGATTGTCAAGATTATTATCTACAGAAGAATTGTGGGGTCGAATGGCTATCAACGCGACAGCCGATGCCTCTATGATGCTATTATGCCTACCTTATGTTGCTAAGTTATAATCATTACAGCCTGTCTGAACACTGCCTGCTCCCAAAAGGTGGAACTTAAAGTTAATAACCTAGGAAATTGGTGATTATAGAGCTTATGTTCTGGAAAACGATTCTGCTGTCATATCGGAATGCTTCTGAATTCCACCATCCACATTTTTTAAACCCCAACACCGAAACTCTTGTTAGTGTGAAGTATTATTCTCATTAGGTACCTAATGATAATAATAATAAGGTCAGGCAGCAAAATGGTATTGATGCTGACCAACCTGGGAGCGCCGAACAACTATTATTGACGCCGTCACTTCTGGAGGCTATTTTAATGGACCATAAGGGTCAAATGTATCCCACATCTCAAGTGCCCATTTGCCTAATAGACATTGCAACCTATTTCATAATATGAAGAGGCCGATACCTACCTACGTATCTCTCTTTACACACAGTCCCTAATTCTAAAGTTGTTTTATCAACAGGCTAGGTGGTTATATAACTCCCATGACTTCCGTACCCAATAAACTAGTAACTAAATTAGCTCTAGTATAAATTGTATATTCAGATCATAAAATATGTTTTTACGTACCATAAGTGGTAACACGCAAGCTACAAGTTGATAATAACTTGCATAATAGAACGCTCACACCTGCACCTTGCACGCAAGATTTGAAGCAAACATAACCGTGTTTAACTGTGTATTATTGTACTTGTGTTTACGTTTTATAATGTGTTTGCTTATACATACTTATCATACATTCATAAACTCACGCCTTCTTCCCATGGGTAGGCAGAAACTACAGAACGCCAGCGATCCTTACACGCACGCCGCCGCCGCGCCGGTTGCCAGTATACGAGCTTTCTGAAGAACATCACCACAGGGTAACTGTACGTACTTAAAGCGAGTCCCCTCCCAACGTTTCCACTAACATCTGCCTAGTAAATACCTTTTGTTAGTCGCTATTCACTCATCCTCTCACGTAACCAAAAGCATCTTACAACATAGCATCTCATTTCAATTTTATCACTAACTAAACCTTCTTTTAAACATAACAGTTGCCTAGGGCCTAGAGTACGACTTGACCGACACAATTATAGGTTCCATTGATGTACCTAATCAAAAGGCCAAACCTTGATAGAAATCGCACCAGACTCGAGTCTTTAGACAATCTGGTCAAATCATTCCTGCCTTGGTTCGTTTAAACTCAAGTAGCTAAGGTTAAAAAGTGATGTACTTACGATCTTTAATATGGATTTTCTAAATTGTCCCGTATACACCCTTAAAACAAATTGGAAGCAATTAAGCACGTCTGTTTTCATAACAATGTTTGGCTTTTGTGATTTTTGAGTCAATTGAATCGAAACAGTGTGTTAAGTTGAACTTGTAATACATTTTTTGTGACGAAAAGCCGTGGGAGAGCCCAAAACATTCAAAGTCGGTAAAAGTTCACATGAGTAAAACGATTTATCTATTTCTGTAACAGTAATTGGAATTCAACGACTTTGCAACGGTCAAACTTGACACTTATTATATCCATATCAAGAGCTTACAATCTAAGGATTTGTTTAAACCAGACGGCGTTAAACTAAATATAAATATTAACAAACACCGTGTCGGGTTCGGACATGTTTTTATTAGACCAATTCCATTCACCTCTGTTGAGCATCATAAGGAAGTTTACCCAAAGCGTTCGTAATATTTTTTTACAAAAAACTTCGAGTTTCATTATGTTTTATCTGACAGCCCACATGATACGGTATTAATTAAACACCGCTCGGACTCATGAATTATCATGAGGTTAATAGTCACCAATGAGCTTGGAGTAATTATGTAGATGAAGCTCTTTGCGTGCGCGCAGTGGTGGGGATGTGCGCGGCCTGTCTGCGCGATGAGTTGCCATAGATTATAATAATCGAAAGGATACAGGTTTGTTTCGATTCAGCATTTGGTAATCATACTGTATGTCTGCTAAAATCGCCCAATAAATGGTACGGAAACTGTAAAAATGACTTCTCTATAAGTAATTCTGAGGGAGTTTGTGATGTAGGCGTGTTCTCAGAAGAAATGAGGAGTTTTTGAAAATTAAATTGTTAAGTTTTAATGGTGGTCTTTGATACAGTTTTCATTAGCTTACCCAAAAACATAGCTGTATGTCGCCTATCTACTACGTGATAAAACTCACATATAAAGAAAAATGCTTATATGCATAAATGCATAAATGTTTAAAAAAAAATCTTGCTACTGCTACTATATACTTACAGTCAACACATCAGTGGTAACATTTTCAACATTGACAGCGTCTTAATGGCGTGCCACTAAGGGCCATTTTCTTTTTCATTCATTAAAACATTATACACAAAAATCAAATCTCACCGCTCAACTTCCAATATTCATAATCTATGACGCCTGCGCAGGAGGCGGGCCCAACTCGACGCTTCGCGCGCATCGTTCGCGTGCCGGCGCGCGCGCCACCCAAGCGCGGCTACCGGCCGTAATCTCTCAGATATACCCCACCGATGAGTGACGTCATCACAATGTTTAGGCATTGATTTTTGTTTGAGGTTATCGGAAATTGAGACGCTGAATAATTCATGTCGATTAAAAGGAGGTTTTGCTAAGACAAGTAGCATTCTGTCTGCGGCCGATAATCCACTGATAAATGATGTCACAAAATTATGGCAATACTTTTTATTAAGAACTAGCGATCCGCTCTTGCTTCGCACGGTTTTTTCGACTTGACAAAACATCGAGATTTCTTAGTTATATGTAACTTTAATACAAACGTATTATACACATTAATCTTCCGGAATAAATTCTCTAAACGATGGTGAAAACCTCATCAAAATCTGTTGCGTGGTTTTGAAGAACAACGCGGACATACAGACAAACACGAAAAGTGACTTTAATTTATAATATGTATAGATATTCGAAAGTCAATAAGATTCTCTAAATGATCAGACGGGTTTCAAAACCGATACTATTCTATAAAGTTTTGATCAAAAAGAAAAGAGGGAGATGAATTTTATCATTTATATATATATATATAACATTTATTATTCATTTTCTTTATTCTTTCCGATAAAGATGCATGACGTGACGATATAACATCATTAGCATATTGATTGTAAGTAGATAGGTATGGTTCTAAATCATCGAAGATCAATAAAAAAAGAGGCGGGAATTTAAACTTATCAGCTCTTAGAGACCCTGATGACTTTATTATGAAGGCTCGATTTTTGGTAATGGAAGTGAATGAATGAATAGGTACTGGAGTGAATGAAAAAGGTTATCAGATGTAAATTAGTGATTCCTTGCTGCCAGCTTACGGTGGCCCATGAAGTTAGATAAATAATGATAGTTTTCATATTTGAGAAAAAAATTAGGAGGATAAACTCGTTATTCAAAGAATATCTAATGCAAGATATTACACTGTTTATATATATACAGTTGCAAATAGGAAACAAGATACCTTTCCATGCATTTTAGAGTAAGAAACATCAGTTTCCTTTTATGAATATTATTATATCACAAAGTTAAGAAGCGCTGCAAACAAATAACAAAAGAAAAGCGATGTTATAAAAAAGAGCGGTCACGATACTCACGATCGTCAACTGTCGCAATTTTGTTATCTAACAGAATCATTATGAAAAACCAACAATTCGCTTCGCTATCTGCATTAAAAATACGATAATTTTGACCACTTTCCTTATAACATCGACTGGATTGCAATTCATGCAATTTGAACGGCATATTTCATATAATTTGAGTAACAAGTTTTTTATTAACTTGCTTCTTATTTTTTAAAAGCACAGTGTAGACACAACAGTAAGAGTTACCCCAACTTTCTGGTGTACATTTGGATTTTACGTATCTAATAGGAAACAAAATAACAGGATTAAATTCCTGCAAGAATTGGAGTATACTTATGATTATCGTCATTAGCGACTTCAATCTCTGTGTCGAAGTCAGCTATCATTAATTGAGGTAGTACATTTACTTGTTTACTCTGTTCAAGTATCTTGTATGACCATTTATTTACAAAATAAAATCAATTTGTCTTCATTCGCATTTCAAATGAAAATTAATCACCACCCCGCCAATGAAAAACCTCATCCAAATAAACTGCTCTACAACTCATGCATACAAAGCCTACTTTATAGTAGGTGCTACTACCTACTAGTTTATTGCACAGGATCAGATAACAAAGGAACCCTAACCGAACATACGGGACCACCAAGAACTGACGCAGGTGCCCGATGAAGGCATTACACTGAATCGCCCATTATGATTAAACGGAATTGGCCGTAGTCTATGTTTGCAATCTACTAGAGTACTTGGGTTTAGGGATGTCACACCTAAGGTATCAGAAGACCTTGGAAAGGTAATTTGTTTACGTATATGTGTCGAATTGTTTGGACCAAGTCTGGGTACAATACAAAGCTGTAAAAGGTTGGGTCTGCTTATCTAGCTCAAGTTTTATCTTAATCGAATTCAAACCCTCAATTTCTTTAGTATTCATAGCCTCAGTAAATTCTAAAGCATTACGTATATTGTTTGTAGCAAAGAAATAAAAATGAGTCTAGCTTCTCACAAGTAAAAATTTTGCATATTCCGCGTTTTATTTTCTACGGTAATCTTCAGTAGCAACCCTGTAAGAGCCCCCAGGGTTATTGATTAGTAGTTACTGTACTTAAATGATCACTTTACTGAGATAAAGTCCAAGTTATAATTATAATGTAAACGTGCTTTGAAGTTTGAGCGATAAGAATTGTAGGAGGTGGCTGGATTAGATCGGCTGTAACTTAATTGAAGCTTAGAAAGCCTAGCGATAGTCAAGGGCATTTATGTGATAAGGGCTCCATGAGGTTTTTATAATGTACGCTAACGTATTTATTTACTTGCACATTGATGATGCATAAGACGGATATAAATCTCTAAGGAATTCTACGACTAGACTCTTATAGTAAGTAGTAGTATAATGTACTTTAGTTCAAAGAACCTTAATGTTTAAACCAAACGCTTTAACGTTGATAATGTAGCGGTAAAAAGACATAAATAAAAATAAAAATAGAAGAAGAATATAATATTGTTTTTGTAAGTGGTTAGCAAATAAAGTTGGTCAAAAATCAAACCTAAAAGTATACATACATACTACATACCTCTAGGTGTACAGAAATAAGAAAATAAATAAAAAGACTAACATGGATAGGATAATCAGAAAACTAAACTTTGTTACTAGAACACTATTCTAAGAAAAACGGGGAAAGATTTAAGGAATAGGTAGGTACACATAGATGTAGTAAAAAATAAAGTAGGTAAAAGTCTAGAACACGTTATAATTATTGATTCAATTAAATCAATGACAGTGACATCCATTAATTTAAGTGAAAGATTGCCTGTTTTCCGTACAACCCTCAATTTGTGACGGAAATCTCATATATCTAGGAATATTATAGTTTTACATAGTAACAGACAGATACTTTGAGAGTTTCGCTAATAAATTGGAACATGTTTAAACTACTGCCTATATATTGGAAGTAGGTACACTGCTTAACGTGTGAGGTCGAATTTACAATGTAAGCGATTAAATGGAAATAGTAAGGCGACACCGGAGTATCGTTGCCAAATGTGATGGCATGCGATTGTATCTCACTTTAGCGATAAAAAATCCGACTGTATTTTGTTTTTTATAGTTTATTTGACCACCCACATAGATCAAGAATAGAATGCATTTATCTAGGAGTCGAATAAGCGTACCTATATAAATTAGGTCAATCAAGCTTTCGTCGGCAAATGACGCATGTGTATGTATTGTTTATTTTTGTAAAATAATGGTGCCGATTCTCTTGTACACCGAACTAAACTAACTAAACTATCACTAAAATTTCTTACTTTTTACTATGAGAATCTAAGAGCTATTCTGCCAAAAAAAATCTCTAAATTTAAAAATTATTTTGAGACAACTAAAATCGAATTTGACAATCGCGACTCCACTTGGGACCTACTTGTTTGCCTACCACGTGATTTTTTTTGAGCCGGAAGGCGCGCAATGTGGCCCTCACGACGTATTTTTATATGGAATTTTCCACTTTTTGGAAGAAAACAAAAAAAAAAATTACCAACATGTTAAGTATTGCGGGTTTATGGGCTAAAAAGGGGGTCAAAATTTTCATTATTTTTGCGATAGGACACACCATTTTCGAGATATAAGCAAAAGAAAATAAAAAAAAAGATAAAGTACCGTTTTGCAACTGAATTCGAGGTGTTGGTTTGAATTTTAGTTCATGACATCTAATTTTATTCCACACATTTTTAATCGTGATTAAAAATAGTCAGAGTTAGTTAGAAGATTTTAGATGTAGAACAAAAATTTTGGTTAAAACGTCAAATTCAGAATAGCATTTTCACTAAATTAAAACTCAGTGCCATCTTAGTGCTGTCAAACTAAATTATAGTTAAGTTGTGTCACTTTGGTCTATTTTCAGAATGGGAAATCGTCGTTTGACAGGAATAAACTAAATTTTAGTGATTTTTAGTTTAGTTTAGAGAATTTGTGACAAGAGAATCGGCACCACTGTCCCACTTTTGCATCCAAAAGAAATCGTTTTCCTGTGATGGTAGTGGTTACTCGAACCTGATAATGTTCCAAGCCACATTAACATATTAGACACTACACGCCAATGTAGCTGCAGGCACAAGTCTTTTTTACCATACACGGCTAGTAAGACATACCAACCCTGTGATGTTCATCTTCCTTATAAAGCAAATAGTGTTTTATTAACGAATCCCCTTCAATCCTATCTAACGTTACTTTGCTGACACTAGTCCGTAATCCTTCAGTAACATAGTAACGTTACTGCCATCGACGAGCATTAGGTAGTAACCGGAATAACCGTATTAGGAGTTCTACGAACACTCCTTTTGCGACGAAAATAAAATAACAGTGACTGTTAAATATAAAGTGTAGGACAGACATTAATATACCGTTATAATAAACGTTTTATACTCATTGCGACGCACTAGAGTTTCCTGATGGTGTGTCGGATACTTTATAGAACAGTAATTTAATTAGTTACTATGCAAATTGATTGTAATAAAATGTTGTGTTTAGAGAAGACTTAGTATAATTATTGTGGGTATAATTTCAGTGTATGAAAGGTGGAAGGGGCATATTGAAACTTTTATGGTGACAGAAGAGAATTTAATATGAAAATGACGGCAATATGTAGACAAGACCGAGGCGGAAACTGTAGAGAGATTTTTCTTCATCGAATTTTGGAAGTAACTGGGTCTTAGTAAAAGTAAAAGTAAACATCGTTTATTTCAACATTCAACATTACAAACTAGGCACAGACTGTATCTTGGGCACCATCAAATAGGTACAGCAATTTTGCTTATTTTTAAATTAAATAAAAGTTGAAATTGCCTAGAGTTAGCCTCATTGAGACAATAAAACTAAATATACAAGCAAAAGTCTTAGTGTTTTTAAGGTTGGGTATAAGAAATTAGAGACAATAAAAAATCATTATGCATTCACAGATTGCATCCTATGAATGGTGACAACGATGCTTTTCTGTTGCTTATAAAATACTCAATATAATTTGAGTTATACATAGCATAAAGGCACATAATATATACCAACTTCAAGCCCATTAAATTCCATGTCTCACTGAGGTGATATAGTCGTACATGCAACCCGACAATAACGAAGACAATAGACATTCGATTACGTACAATAAAATAAATTGGTATTGGATACAGCGTTGAAACGGACCAATACGCTTGTTACAACTAAATTGGTTTGTAAAGCAGGCATTTCATTTTCGCGTTCTATCCACTGTGTAGTGTTTGTTGTAGTTATGAAGGAGTTTGGTTTAATAGCTTTGTGTTGGACGATGTAAGGTTAAGCTAGGATAAGATTGGATATAACAGTAGTTTAGATGTTTTATTCTTAACCCCCAACGGAAAAAGAAGCGTGTTATAAGATTAACGTGTGTATCTGTGTGTCTCTCTGCGCCTAAACGGCTGAACCGATTTGGATTTTTTTGTCGGGGGTTTTTAAATTTTTAAATATAATAAGCTTGTATTCTATTTGAGAAACATACAACTAACGTACACAGTGTTCTTAAACAATATGAAATTGAAGGGCGTTTACAAGTTTGACACGAACTTGATCAATTTGAACCTGTAGAGTAGGATACGTCCTGAAAGTATTTTTGGTAGTGAGCTGAGAAACGCTAATGATATAAGAAACCATTCAGCCTTTTCATATCGGATCCCTACGTAGGTACCTAATTGTCAATCAACAAAGAGGCTAGCGTTGCTCAAAACTGCTTAAGAAAATTGAAGAGAATGGAAATATTAGCTTTCACTGTTTACGCACGTGACAAACATACCGAAGCCATTATCGCGTTTGTTTTGGTTTGACCAACTTTTAACACCAAAAAAACCTTAAAAAAAACTGCTCCACACTATTGGTAAATACTCTGCAACCATAAAACATAACGTTTCCCATATAAACGGGATCTAAGGCGGATACGATACCCGTTAGTCGGAATGGACTCGTATGTAAAGCGTTCGCGCAAATTGCATAGGTCCACAAGTCGACTTCATAACGGCTTGTGTCCACAATGAGCGCGACAATCCGGAAGACTCGATTTGTGTAGATTGTTATACTGTGCATCGAGTTTTACACTTGTAAGTTTAAGCTTTTCAAAGCCCGCGACTCCGCTCGGTAAAATAATTGAAGTTTTTCCGAACAAACGTACTTGACCATTTGGTGGCGGACTCGTGCTCACAGCAGGTTGTAACACCAGTCTGACTAACAGCAATGATTTTCCTGGAGACGGGACTCGTGGTCACACCGCTAATATTTCTACATCATATACCACTTGTCATTTTCAACTAATGCGGTGAGATAAATGTTTGTTTGAATAAGTCTTCATTTTAAACTCATAGTGTACTCGTATAAAACTGGCATTCTGCTGAGTGATGGCTGATTTGCGCGGATGTGATACATATTTTCCCAATTTTTGTTTAATTTTGAGTTTCTGTTTATCTTTGATGATATTATAAGGAAAATAAACATACTTTCTTTCTTTTCTAGTCATTCAAAACCATTTACAAACACACACCAACTTCCTAACATATAATAATTTAAGCTTAGTGTTATAGGAGCACCGTTGTAGTTATTTATAGTCGTGCGTGCAAACTTTAATTTATATGGTGGGTGTCGAAGTGATTTGTAAGTGGGCTTTGTTATAGACGATGGTACTTTTGTATTAGAATTTCTATAGATATTGTCTGTACCTGTACATGCTTCACATACTAAGTAATGCATGTTCATGCAAAGGATGTTATGTTATTGTCGGTTGACGATTATTGTCTTGTCTTCGCCGTATAAAGACAATTTGATGCTCTTTTGGGCCAGCTCAAGTGCTTATTAATTTCAACATCATTATTGTCACCTATCATCACCAGTTTTTTGATGCAGATTGGTGATTTTAGCAATTTTCTTGTAGCGTCATGAGGCTTTTGTTCTATCCAGTCATATTTTGATCACCAGTTCATTTGGTGATTTTGCCTTTATCTTGTACCATGAAGAAACCTATCTATTGCAGTCTACATCAACTGACACAGTGCTAATAAAACATTCCTTCTCTGGCATATTAAATTTCACACAGCTTAAATCATTTTGTATCAGGATTAAATATTCCAGTGCATAATTAGTGACAGTTCACTATCTTATAGCCTTCGAGCTTGGTAACCTGTTTCTCCATAGATGACTTATACACTGCACTGAATATATCCAAACCTGATGTATTGCCTTGATTGCGTTTTAACCATGGTCTTGTAACGGCGATTTGATAAAACTTGTAGATGGTTACTTCAATTTCCTGTGTCCTGACGACAGATTTTCGTTCCGTTCAAAGTGTCGTGGCTTGATTTTAGTGAAGCGTTACATATAGCTGCAAATGCTGAACGTGGCCGTACATTAAACCAGTTGGAAAACACTTGGCGATGTATTTGGTAGTTTCAAGTTTAATTAATAATATTTCCTGTTTCAGGTTCCATGATGTAGCATGACGAAGAAATTGCTGGAAACATGAGGGTCGAAACCGAATGGAGGCAACCTTAAATAAGATGATAAATATTTGAAAAGATTTTAAGAGTGCCGGCGTAATGATTGGCACATGAGACTTGTCACCGCTCTCTCTGGGTGACGAGCAAAATGCAATGACACGTAAAGACATCATAGGAAGACGTGATCGATCGAGGTGCCTATTGCAGTTGATATAGCAAAGATAACCGCTTAACAACAGATACCTAAGCCATTTACCAGTTATTTATATTACGGTATTAAGCGTAAGTTTCTCTACTATCAACCTGATAGTAAGTGATGATACGATTGACGATGATACGATGACTTACTTGAGGCCCACATTGTCCCCCCATGCCTACTAAAACTGTAATTTGAAAATATTGTAAAAGCCAATTATTTTTAAAAGTAACCGTGAAGTTTCCTGCCGGCTCTTCTCCGACGAAACGACCAATTGGAACCGTGCACCTAGCTTCTTACGTTTCATAAGTGCCCATGTTGGTTTATGTGAAATATAATATTTAGATTTTTGAAAAAAAAACAAAAAAAAAAAACTCTCTGGTTCCATTCCATTCTATTGGTCAACATAGACACGATTAATTGAAAAGCCCCGTGACTTTCGGAGTACCCTAATTTTGTAACTGCGACCAATTTTGACGTAGCGCTCGCCGGCTGCTGTCGCGGCACCGCCAGCTTCGCTCGCTCGGCTCGCGCATTCGTGGTCATAGTTGGAACTTGAGAGGTCAATAGTAGTCGTCTATTTTAGGTTCTAACTCCTAACAATTGGCAAAAGTCGGGTTGGTAGCAAAGATTCTACTTGAAAAGCTCCTTCCACGGGTACCTATCTATATCTTGAAATGTAAAAAAAAAAGTTTATTTTTTATTTTTAATAAATCACAGTCAGGCCAGGAATTTTTTTGTCATCTCACCTCGCGATATATTTTCTAACATACTCGTACTAAAGATTTAATATACTTTTCATCCATTAAACAGATGGATGAAGTTCGTTCCTAGGTCGGATAATCTATGTCTTTCAATCGATAGGTTGATAGTAAAAGCTTTAATTATTGGTATATTTTTTTTACTTCATGCCGAATGAGTCTCCGTAATTCCTTTTCAATCAGAAAAACGATTAGTACGACTTTCAACCTTCCACGTAAGGATAAGAAGCATTTAGTAGACGTAAAGTGAAGTTCTTTCCGTTTATGTAAATTCAATACGCACTTACTGGTTTTTTACTTGTTTATAGACGTTTTATCTTGTAAGGGAATCTAGGCTGGATTGGATGTGGTAGTCGGTGTTGTAAGATCCTTGAATATGTTATAATGTTGTTTGGATTCAATGACGTGGCTTATATGTTTTGCGGCCTTACTTTGTAATGCTATTGGTTTTTTGAATAGTTTGTATAGTGTCACAGGTCTCCTCTCTTCGACAGGGAATGGGCTGTAATCAACCACGCGAACCAAATTTGGTTTGTTAAATGTCACATTTTTCGAATTTTTGGTTCTAGGACATGCCGGTTTCCTCACAATGTTTTCCTTCACCTTTGAGCGCAGTGGTGATGAAATTATTGACACAAAGGAAAGCACCTGTCCAGGTTGGAACTCAAGACCTACAACTATACCACTAAACTACCACTGCTCTTCAAACAGACACTTCAATTTTATGTATTTGTATGTATAGATAGGCGGCGGTAACCAACCTTCAATCAGATGGACAGTTACCCTATTTGCCAACTTTTATGAAAACCGGTTTGTTTTAAACAAAATTTATAATTCTGTAAGAACTACTGAAATAAAAAAACCTTCTGAGGTCTCAGATTCAATTTAATCCCCGGACTACTCGTAAAAGACATTCGCATGGCCATAAACCAACTGCGATTCGTAAGCAATCGTGTTACAGATGCAAGTTGAGGTTAAACGACTGGTTGGCAGTAAACCGCTGCTATTACGTGTCGTACGTACCCACGACACTTTGACATATGAGTTCAAACTGTAGAGGTAGCTTTTATCAGTGGCGGATTTACAAATTTTCAAGGTATAGGCTGTAAAGTTTTTGGCGCCCTTGCCTCTACAGTTGTCATGTCCTAGATTATTTTTACAATACAACAATTTCGTTGAAATTGCTCGTGAAATAACTTTTGGTATATTTTTGAACTAAGCAAAGCTCAATCATGTACGATTAATAAGGCGGGGAAATGCATTTCCCCGCCTTATTAATCGTCGCTTCTATTAATCGCTAATCGCGCCCTATTAATCGCTACTTACACAATAATGTATATTTGGAAAACGTGAATAAATAATGTTTATTGCGGTTACAAACAGTTAAAAATGTGATTTATATGAGGTAGGTAGCAAAAAAAATAAAAAATAATTCGGTCCCCAAAGCCGCCCTAGACTCAAGCCTACTGGTAAATCCGCCACTGGCTTTTATAAAACATTCCAACGTAACTTCTTTATTTCTAGTTACGGATTGATAGTTTTGTTAGTATCCTATTACGTTTTATGGGGTGGAATGTTAAGGTGTTGCTGCTGTTAGATCAGTAAGCGAAATTGAAAATGGTGTGTTAATGGTTTGGAATTGTTCATCGACTGCAAATGCCTCGGTAGTATGTTTTATATGAGCCGTTAGTTGTTTATAGCGGTGTCACTGTGATATTTTATGATAGAAAATATACATTTGTTACTCATAAAGAAATATATAGTCATATAAAATTAGCTAGCCAAACTCCGACATTATGAGTATCGATATGATCTAAACATGGTAAAAAGAAAATGTTTTGATGTTTTTTTTTGGGACCGTCGACCACCTGTAGATAGTTTAGTTACCTACTTGAAGTATCAGTTAACAAATCAGTTTTATTTTTTGTTTTATCGTGTTTATATCGATCCTATCCACTCTAACGCCCAGCAACCATGGTTGCCCCAAAATTGTAGCGTTGGGGCAACCATGGTTGGGGCTACACTCGGTCGTTTAAGTGGTACCCCTTTAGATAAAACAGCTCTGTGAATCAACACGTCATATTAATCATCCTACTAATCTTAACCACCACTTTCCTTTTCGGAGTAAACAAGGCTTCAGAACATCAAACATCGAAACCACTGTAAACAGACACAATATAATTAACACATGCTCCCATATCAGCTAATACAAGAAAGCCTTTAAGCCAACATATTACTGATAATCTCCGATGTTACTGATCAAACATGAGGATCATTTTGAGGAAAACGCAGAATGTCTAATTCTAGCAAATATATTGGCAACATTACGTGAACAAGGGAGACATGTAACATTTTGAACTAGTGCATAACAAATAAGGTAGGAGTTAAGACAGATGATAAGAAACCTCCATCGATCCATCAGGTTAAGCTACGCTTGCCGGGGTTGATCCGTGGATGGGTGACCTTTACATATCGAGACTTCTCCGTGCCTCGGAAAGCACGTTAAGCCGTTGGTCCCGGTTGTCATTCATGGATCTTTGACATTCGTTACGGGTCGTCAGAAGTCCGAAAGTCTGACAACCAGTCTTACTATGGGGTATCGTATTAATAGTTACTAGGTTGTGGAGGTCAGATAGGCAGTCGCTCCATGTAAAATACTAGCATTCAGCTGCATTCGGTTAGACTGGAAGCTGACCCCAACAAGGTAGGAAAAGACTAGATAGATTAAGACAGTTTGGGATAGAAAAGTTTTTTTAGAGGTAAAATTGGGTAGTAATGTACGTCACTAGCGACTACCCCGCTGCTATGGAAAATAATTCACGTCTACAAAAGAAACCCGAGTCTAGATGTGACCTCGTGCTCGGGTCGAAGAGATTTCGAGAAGTGTAGAAAAGCGAGTTTTATTCTACAGTAGAGTAGAAATAGAAAGTGTCATGTTAAGCCTGCTGGTATAATAGTCTATGTTGAAAAGTAAATCACTCTGTCTGATTGAAAAGAAAATTTGGCTCTCGTATCAACGTTTTAGGCATCACATGTAGGTACAATACCAAAACAAAGATAAAAGCACTAGTTAACTATTGATTATAACCCGTGTGATAATACATAACCGTTGTATTTACTTACAGCACGTGAGCGGTATTCTGAGCTCGCAGTGGACAATGGTCCTTTCAGCGGTGAACAGAAGCGCCGACAGTAGTATTATAGACCCGGAGCGTGGCTAGAATTATTTATGCGTTGTATGCAAATAATAAGACAATCTATAGTTGGGTGTATAATAACCTAACCGTCTCTTCTGTTGTTTGTGAGTCATAGCGTTTGGTTTGTAATAATATTGGTATGTAATTATTGTACTGCAGAGCTAGGGCCCTTTTTCCTATGGAGATGGAAATATTGATCACCACTCATGCTCGCTATTTCAGCCCATAAAAGCCAGATTTCTCCATGCTGTTTTTCCTTACCAATATTATAACTTTATCATTTATTATCATGTTTATCAATAACTTTATCAATTTTCTATGTATTTAAAAACGTATTTTATGGCAAATCCTCTCTTCTCACACTACAGATGCTGCTGCCCGTCATCACCCTGGGGCATTTTGATTGGCCAGTAGAATGATTTATATCGTGCTATTATCAACCGTTATGAGCATTGTTGATCATCAACTAAATAAAAAGCATGATGACATTCACCTTTTGGAATACTTTTTTTACTGAAAACAAGAAATTAGGCAATTAGTATCAACTAAGATGTTTGTGCTCATGTTTTTCATTGACACTTTACTTAAGATTTCCGTACAGGGACTTCAACAGAAGATATCTGTTTTATATTCTTTCACTGAGCGGGGATTTTAATTATAATTTTATGCCGCATCTTCATGACATCATACAGGCTACCCATGACACACACACATACACAATTAACCATACAGGTTCCAAGTCCCAACTCCCGTACCACTACCGTCATAAGCGTCATGTTTGTTCGTAATTAACGACTCATGTTCTTATAAGAACATTGTTTTAATGTTCCACCCTCAGACGGGCCGATAAATAATCACCACTTGTGTGGCAAACGAGATCTATGACGTCACTAGTAATACGAGAAGCTACGAGAAATGGACAATAATTGATTGTTGTCCTGATGCAGATAGGGTAAACATAGAGCTGACCCGCCATTGTGAGTAGGACAATGTGACGGATTACTGGAAGAATTCGTTGAGATGCGTCGCGTACGCAAAATATTTCGGATATTACAAGGATGACGTCAAACAATTTTGAAGTGGACTTAGATAATTGACTGTCTCGTTGATCTAGTGGTTATAAGCGCTACTGCTAGGAATTATATCCTGGGTTCGGTTCTCAGGTCGGGCAAAGTGTCGGGTTTTTCCATCAATTTCTCAGTAGCAACCCGGCGGAGTCTGGATTTGACTTGGTTGGTGGCAATAGGCTCGCTCCCTATTACATGGGACTTAAATATAACTGGCGAAATTTATACCTACCTAACCCTTCGGGGAAAACAGACGTGATGTTATTTGTTATGTATGAAAAAGATAATAATAAAATAGTAACTTGTCTGTTTGTCAGGATGTATGTTCCAAAAACGGCCGAACGGATTTCGATGCCTGGATTTTAACACCTAGGGTATTTTTAATCCCGGTAGGACGTTCTCTGGGATACTTTTCAACATCCACGCGGGCGAAGCTGCGTTTAAGAGCTACTATGTACTAGAGATGTGCCGAATGTTCGGCCGAATATTCGTATTCGGTACATTCGGCATGTTTTTTCATTGTTCGTATTCGGCCAAATATTCGGTTGATTTGCCGAATAATTACCGAATGTTTAAATTATTGTTAATATTTTAAAACATACTTAACATTTTATTAAACAGGGCCCTAGCACACGGCGTATTTTCAACGCGCAGACGACGCGCACATGACGCGCGTAAACGCACTTCAAACGAGATTTGAACGCAACCTTGTAACCTAAGCACACGGGGTGATCGTGAAACGCGCGTCTACTGCGCGTATACACGCAGATACAGTGATACAGACGCGCTGTAATCGCTCGTAGCTTCTGTGTTTTGGTCAGAGACTCGTCAGTTGTACAATCAGGGTCCGTCAACTTTGTTCGCCAATCATGCGGCAAGGGGACGGGAAAATAATGCTACCATTACAATAAATTTATTTGTTTTTATAGGAATCTATGTTAGCAATATTGCGGGCGGTGCGGTGGCGTGAGCGCACGCCCCTTCTGCATCCTTTGTACGCGCTTCAACCGAGTTTCGAACGCGCTTCACACGCGCATTTGTATCACGTTTCACGCGCGTTTGAATCTATAAAATCGCAAAAATCGGCATCAACGGCGCAGAAAACGCACCTTCTTGAAACGCGCGTCGTCTGCGTGTTTACAATACGCCGTGTGCTACCGCTCTAAAGTTATGTAATTACTAAAAAAGTGTGTTTTATTCCGAAAGTTGTACATAGTTTTTTGTAAATGACAGAGACACTACTTTTAGTACCAATTATTTATTGATAAAATAAAAAATAGATTAACTTTAACAATCAATTTAAATAAAATTTTAATCAAATAAACTTCTGCTTTTTTTACTAATGATAAAAAGCTAAATACATTTTCTATGAAATTAACAATTATAAGAACACTGCTTTGAGTAACAACTTTTTTTAGAAATCAAAAACGTTCATCGACGTAATATAATAAACTTCAATCAAAGTATGCAATTCTGAGATAATTTTTAAACAATATTATGTGAGAACTGCAATAATATATGTAACCGAAGGAGCGATGCATCGACTGAGCGAGCCGTGCAAGCGCGAGGGGCCGCGGGTTGCGCGCGGGGCAGAGGCAAACGTCGCCCGGCTCTTACAGAGTGCCGTATCGACGTGTACAAACCCGTTCACCGCAAAGAATTGAACCGAATGATTCGGCCGAATATTCGGTTCGGTTAATTTTGGGGCGAATATTCGCCCGAACATTCGTATTCGGTGAACCTACACTCGGCGCATCTCTACTATGTACATTCATAAACAAAACAACTTGCTGAAACACCCTAAATTATTCGTGGAAGCTTCAAAACTAGTTGTTGATGTTCAATTGTTTCCCATCTAATACAAACAAACAACGGTATAGCTTCACATAATTGGTAAAACAAAACAACCAAAGCTCACACCACCAATTTCCCCATATCTACAACCAACAAACCCAAGAGCAAAATTTTAAATCGATCTACACAGTCTACACTAGAATAATTTCTGCGCAACATGGAATTTCCCTTCTCAATAATTCCTAACATTATAAAACCGTAAGTAGGTTCAGACCTTGAGTATAATGAACCAGTATAAGAATGGGAACGTCTAGCGTGTAGTGTGGCAGAACAGGGTAATTCCTTGTCATTATAGTATTATTTATAACCAGAGCAGCTCAGGCCGACTCCGGCGCAAGTAGAAAGGCGAGGCATACGCTATATTGCATAGATTAGCGATGCAGATGCGCGATAGCTCTCTGAATTATGTTCATTAACATTTTACCTCGTTACTACACGATAAAATGTGTTTGTATAGAATTAAGTTGTAAAGAATATTTATTTGTTCAGGTATTATCGGCTGAATAGAACGTAAATAACCTTCTGTATTTTATGCTGATAAAGGGTATATTTTTTATGGTTCCAATTTCTCCCCAGCATAAAATATAATAAATACGTTTCGAAAATACTAAAATATTTCAATAAACTAAACAAAAACAGCTGTGCTATAATTCAATTACCAACAGTTTCTTATAATATAAAGTAATATTTTATACAAAACTTTAATAAAGCCGAAAGAAAAATTTTGACTTATTTCTCAAACCAAGTAACTTAAAAAGTTAGAACATAATTTTTATACGTAATTATATAGTTTTAAAGAAAGTTATAACTTATTCCAATCACTTAGTCAACTTCGCCATAGAATTAGTTTTCTTAATTTTTTTCAATCTTCTTTTCAATAAACACAGCCCAATGGCTGTGATTATTTTCTCACACATTCCCATCCCAGTATCGATAAAATCATGACTGCCATAGACTTTGTTGGCAAGATTTTATTGCAAACAGAAGCTTTATCATATTAGAGTTTTACGTACCGTTCACTAAACCGCCTTCTAATGTCATAAAACAATTCTACAAAAGCATCATTTACTTGCTCTATGCCCATGTCCGTAACGCCAGCGGCGGCTGAACCTGTTCCCAGCGAGAGCAGTCATACGTCATTGGACTGCCTCAAAAATTATTCCTGCATTATATAATAAATCATAGTAAACCGGTAATTAAGTCAGTCATAACCAGAACCTCCAAATAAAAAGAGTTCTATAATTTTTTCACATTAAATAACCATTTCGGTGGTACCGCTCGGCCTAAACGATCATCGATAAAGTTTTTTTTTTCAAGTTTGTTTCCTGTACGTACATTATAAATGAATGAGACTTAAATTCCGTAACAATATTGAACGACTTTTGATCGTAACTGTACAAACTTTGACTGTTTTACTATTTATAATGTCTTTGAGTTGTTAACAGTTTTCGGTTTTTTAGGTCGGCTTTTATTAAAATTGATTTTAGGAATTATTTAGATTCCGTTTTTACACCTTAAAGTGGTTTACATGAATTTTGTTGTATTTTTAGACGATAAACTATGTATCTACCTTGATCCTAAATCAAGCCAAACCAGGCCAAAAATCACACCCGAAAAACGCCAAACATAAACATCACCGAAACAGTTGGCTAACGAAACAAAAACAGCACAGTAAATTCATGAAGCAATTACACCACACATCACTCGCTAAATCGCACAAATCACCCAGACTCGCCCAAGAGCCGCCAAAGATCAGTCAAGCCAGCAAAAACTGAGATAGCCCATAATAAATCATAAGGCTAATCGGCTGCAATACAGAAGCCTTTCTAGCGGCTTAAATCTGAGCATTCTGAACGCCCACAACACATCACGGTAACTTATTACACACCTTCAGAACCCCGCGTCGTTTCAATGGTAATTTGCCTTAATAACTTTAAAAACTCATTAGGTATGTTTTAAGAAATCCGTTGTGTTATTACTTTGGTATTTTCACGCCGCATCGACGTATGAAAGCGGCGTTGAACAAATGAAGATTCGTAGGTCAAATTTAGTTGATCATTGGGGGATTTTGTAAGTACGTGTAAAATATCCATTTAAAAAGAAAAACATGCTTATGTTTCAGATAATATTTTCTGGGTTATTTGATTGACATTGGTGTCATAAATTGCAGTTCAACTTGAAATTGAATAAATACCTCCTTCCTATTAAACTTCTTCTCTTCTCTTCTCTTTTCACTTGATATCGACATAAATAAATCACCATAATAGATTCATTGAACTTAACTTCGAACTAAATCCCCTTTAACTTCCAAATGTAAATGACAAGCTTAATAACTCCGTCTTTACTAATGAATTCTTTACTCTCGAATCACGACCGAGTTGGTTTACTGCTCTTTGCATACATAATGTCAAAGTTGAATAGAGTCATTCCCATTGAGCACGCTTTATCTTTACGTTAAAGTTATTAGAAAGTGTAGCATAAAATTTTATTAGGACTCATCTATCACGTGATAACGAAATTTCCGAACTATGTATTACGCAAGCCCTAATAGGTTTTGGACATTTTCATTTGATAAAACCATTTGGGTGTTGATTATGAGTGTGGTTTATTGAAAATATTTGGAATTGAATTTGAACATTTGGTGAGAAAATATCGGCTCTTACTTTTCCTTTCTGAAAGCTATTCTAAGTGAAGTTTTTAAATAATTTAAAATAATAATGTCAACTAGATGTTTCTTTACCTCATAGTCTGATACATTTTTATGTCACTCTGTAATTCAAGAGCATTGGTGGCCCAGTGGTAACGGCCGCGACTTTAGAATTGTAGCTCGCAGGTTCGAACCCAGACAGGCACTTTGTGTAAATTATTTTATCACGCTGCTCTCAAGTCGGTTATGGTCTCACAAGGTGGAGCCCAGTGTCCAAGCAGTGGTAACTTTATTGGCTGATTACGCTACCTATTCAAAATTCATTCTACGAAAACTTCAGCTAACTTGATTTGAGACCTCAATTGGTAAGCCGAAACTGAAAACTCACAGAAAAGACAACAAATAAATCCGAAAGAATTAAAAACTAAAACAATAAAAGCACAAACTTAAACGGAGCACCTATTTACTCCAATTCGATACATTTACACTGTGAAGAAAAAATAATCGTAAAACGTAAAAAGCGGAATAGGACCTTTCAAAGTAGGCAAGTTCCAAGTTCCAAGGCTGATGGTTAAGGCTCCTGAATAAATTAGTTTTTGGAACGGCCAGAGCCAATAAAAGTTTTAAACAAAAGAATCATAAAACGAACAGCCAAACTTCGGTGGCACAAGCAACAGGAGTAGGTACTAGAATGATTTACGATGAAAGTGGGACACAATTGGCTGGAACTTTTCAAATAAACTAGCAATGAATGGACATAAACATGTGTTTGTCGGTAACGATTTCTCGCAGTTGTAAGAGTTTAATGAGGGATGTAATACAAATGTGACAACTCGACGGGAACTAGGGAGATGGTGGTTCGTTTGAATTTTTCGGCGTGATGTAATTCGTAGGGATCTCGTTAAAACTTATTTATAGACAATCATAATTTCAACCGATAGACGTCCAGTTCTGGACATAGGCAATGAAGAGGCCGGTTCTGTTATTCTCGCATCCAGCGGATTCCTGCGGCCTTCATAAGGTCATCGGTCCACCTTATGGGGGAGGCCTTCCAACGCTACGTCTTCCGGTACGCGGTCACCACTCCAGAACCTTTCGCACTATCGTTATTAATATACCGCGAACACGATTCTGAAATCACAAAACCCTCTCGAATCCTTTCAAAGTTTTGCGGAAGTCACTCTTCAAATCTGTCGACAATGAAATTCATTTTGCTTAAAATGATAATAGTACCTAAGCAAGCACGCTGCCTATCATACAAAGATCCTACATCTATTAATAGCGACGACCGTTTCTATTTCCACTTGTCTCTTCCATACTAATCATTTCATAACATATCACAACCACATAACATCACGCCTGTAATCCCCAAAGGGTTAGGCAGAGGCATCAGTTCATAACTTCTTTTATTCATCATGAGCAAAAAATCACGACAGCAGACTCCAACCATCATTCCCTTCATACTCGTATAAGCCACTTCTGCCACTTGTCCTCCAATCGAAGTATTTTTTTACTCTTGCAACCCTAGCGAACAATGGGCGAATTAAATTTTATTTGATGTGTACCGACAGCTACCGAATAGACCGAAAAGCTCGAATAGGGTCGGGAATTCGGGATACGTTCGAATCTGTTTGGCATAAACAGGACGTCACGAAATAGTCCCGATGTTCGCTTCTCTACAGTAAAAGTTGCTGTGGCTATAAAAGTAGCGGCAGCTACAATTGAGAACAGAAGACACAAGAGAGGTAGCGTTTTTGACCTTGTCTTTTGAAATGACGTAATTGCTCATTTATTTTTTATTTTTTACGACTAACATTGTCATTGTTGTATATTTCAGTCATATTTCCTTTGGCCAGAAAGGCAATAAAAGACAATATTGGCAACTGTTTTACAATAAAATATTGATGTTTAACTTGCTTAGACTGGTCCACCCCAACATTTTTACCGCTGTCTACTGTATCTTGATTTGCTTATGTATGCCCAAATTATTTGTCTTTTAAATCTCTTGAAAAATTGTCTTTTTCAATTATAGATTTTTTGTTCATCATGTCAATAATATTAAAAATAAATTACGCAACCGGCGTCTGTGTATGAACAGACCTGAAGTATGAACGTAAACGAGGCACAAGGAGTATGTAAGGATCGTATCAGGTGGCGTTCTACAGTTTCTGTGTGTATCTATGTAATATTAAATCCATTGCAAAGATGACAACCATATGGCACACACTGCGCCAAATTCATGACATATCATAACTGAATGTTCCAAACGCTCTTTTCAAAGCCACTGTCGGCCTGAAGCATGAACATCGGTTCTGGTCTGTCGGTTCCGCATGTGTAATGCCGACAGTAGTAAAAAAAGCGATTAAACCACCCCTTACGACTTTTTTGTCGTATAATCTGTGGCGCTATCTTTTGAGTCTGGAAAATTAATACAATCGTACGTATATTATCACTTCGGAGTACAAGTTATGGGTTTTAATAACGCAAAAAGTTATAGTTCATTGTTATTTTTATTGCGACTGATTCGAATTCAGAACATGCGACAATGCTACTATTCTTTGATTTTTTATTTGATAGACAGGCGAAGAGGAAGGAATATAAAATAGGAAATTTAAATGCAACACTGACCCCAGTTGTCTTAGTCATGGCAGAATAAGGAACGATAAAAAGAAAAGAAATGATAAATAATTATGCAATTTACGGAACCCGCTTAACTTCGAAATGAAGTTCGTGTTTACAATATTATTATAATAAGACCTTTGTCAGCATCGTCAAAACAAAAGCGTAACGGCGGGCATCCCAAAATATCGTAAAGCTTTTGTCGCTCAGCTCCTCATTATAAAACAGAAGCTGAAATTACCATTGTTCCGCTGTCAAAACTCGCTGAATGGGAAAAAATGTTATGTGTAACAATGTCGCAATAAACTTAGAAACGCATTTTACAACATCCCAAATATTTGTGCGCCGGTAGCTCTACGACTTTTGTCTTTAGATACGACGGGGCAGCGTTTATGGTCCATTTCGCCTTATTCTTTCACGGCGCGAGCTATTTTATTTTTTGTCGTATCTCTTAAATAAGACATAATGTTCTTAGAAACGGGACATTAGAATGGACCCGGGCGAGGCTTTCTCTTTTTGTGAGGGACACGTACGGACAATTTTATGGTCAATTGTTTTACTTAGACGTCGACGTGGCAAAAAGACTGGTTGCTCAGAATATGTTGAAGTTGATTTACCCGTGTGACGCGCGTGTTGAACGTATTGGAAATGAAACGTGTTTCACGCTTAGGTGAACCTTTTGTATCGATAATGTGACGAGTGGTAATCACTTTATTCGATGCTTTAAAAGGTGCATTAAAATCACGCTTCAGAACATTTGGGCTGTCTCGTTTTTTTATTGTATTGTATTTTTTTCACTTTTAGGTGGCATGGTGTGCAACGATACAGGGAAAATGCTTTTGTTTATAGTAAAAATAAATGCTCAGCCAGAATGAGTAGGAAAACAGATTATGAGAAACTTTTTCGGTTTGTTAAAATGCATGTTTGTATTATTATGAATGAATGAACTAGTTTTTACTTAGAAACAAATGAATATGTTTTGATACTATGTAATGAATTTTTTAATGTATTTTTTTGGGAAATAAAAGGCTTAAATAAAACTAAAACAATAAATAAAACATTTTCGTGGGAATATTACATAAAATTTTGATATTTTCAATTAACCCTGAAAAATTAAAAAATTCTTCATACTAATGAAATGTGGTTTTATATCTTCAGCCTCATATTAAACTGCAGCAACAGGTTAACAATTTCTAACTAATAATAAAATTAAAGAACTATTCATGCAAAGATTAAATGAAAGTCAATTTCAACAGTGTCTTGCCAAAATCGATTAAATGCGTAAACCGATAAATTGCACAATAGGTACAATTATTTTACAAGATTTAGGTAAAACAACCGGTTTATGAAACTAGGTGTTCGTAATACGGGTTCGAATGATAATACGGTAAGCTTTCATACCAACAATCGACATGCAAAGTTGGTTTAGAAAATGTTTTGAAATTGTGAATGCAATCTTAGTAAACTTTAAAACAACAGAAACAATCTACATACTTTCTATTTTCATATTTATTTGTAAGTAATGGCAGAAACCTATAATGTAATCGTCTGTCATCGTCCGCAGTGACAAAATTGCACCAAAATGATGCTTCATTTCCGCGGCGCAACTCCTTATATTTAAATGAATGCGTGACATCAATGTTGTCACAGAGCGGACAAAAAATCCAAAAATTATGGAAAGTCAAGTAATGAGCGCCATTTTATTGAATACAGAGAAAGTAACGACATAATATGAAAACTCCTACTGGAGCGTAACCGATTTAGTAACGTTTACAATAATGTATGGTTCGAATTTCGAAAACCGCAAAGTGAAAGTTTGGTCTAGATCAAAATAGTGAATGGTTTTTTACGACAAGTGCAAATGATGTGTGAATGACATTAGAGCGAGTGAATGAATGGCGTTGAGAAGTTTTATGTGAGTGATGATTGAAAGTAGAAAAACATTCGCACGCGTCTCGTCACTATTGTTTTTATTAGGGTTCCGTACCCAAAGGGTAAAACGCGATTCTATTAGTAAAACTCCGCTGTCCGTCCGTCTGTCCGTGTGTATCACCAGGCTGTATCTCATGAACCGTGATAGAAAGACAGTTGAAATTCTCACGGATGATGTATTTCTGTTGCCGCTATAACAACAAATTACTAAAAAACAGAATAAAAAATATTATAGTGGGGCTCCCATAGCAAATGTTTTTTATAGATAATATAATGATACGGAACCCTTCATGCGCGAGTCCGACTCGCACTTGGCCGGTCTTTGTTCGTGATTATGATTATGGATAAAAGTTGAACAGTTTACAGTGGGAAGGAAATTGTTTTGTTTCCATGAATGGAAGTGTTATGATATTGTTAATATGAGAGCTTGTAGCTCGAATTCTACAAAAACCACTTCACTCAAACATTGCTCGAGCCAAATAATTTCAAACAAATTGGTAAACTACTTTCAGTAGAAGCTTTAGCATACGTAGGCTTATTGCAGGAAAAAATACCGATAAAGCAGTTTACCCAGGGTACCGAGGAAACTTTGCAAAACTAGGACAGGTCCAATCTTTTATAGACAGACTAAAAGCAAAAAGTAGCCTGCCAGGTTGGCACAACATACCATCACGCCTTTATTCCCCGAAGGGTTAGGCAGAGTTTGTTCATCATCATTATCATCATCATCAGCCTAAAGCAGTTCACTGCTGGACATAGGCCTCTCCAATTGCACGCCATTCAGCTCGATTCTCGGCAACTCTCATCCAACTGTAACCAGCCACCCTGTTAAGTTCAAGTCCCATTTAATAAAGGGCGAGCCTATTGCCATCAGCCGGGCACAAATCTCCTGATGGAAAAGCCCTAAAACAGTTTTCCACACCCGGGAATCGAACCCAGCTGCTCAGCAGCAGCACTTGTGACCACTAGGCCAACGAGGCAGCACGAGTTGGTACAAACAGAACGGAAAAAAAACCGTGGTAGGTATATTTGATACACTTAACATACTAAAAGATATAAGAATTTTGTAAGGTCCATAAAACAGGTTTTAACGACAGAGGCAATGATGCCAAGTTTCCTCGTAAAAGTCGCAATAAGTACCAGGTAAAAGCAAAGTTGACAAAAATTCTGCACCGGAGTGATGAATTTATTTTATGTGAACAGGCTCAGTAGAAATTATTTTCATCAGGTTTACTGGGATCATAAAAGTAATCATGTATATATATATAAATGTTGACAATAAGTGAAAAATACGTGATAATTTTACTCATGACAAAGAATATATTATTGTGCATAAGAATTTTGTTGGTCTTAAATTAGACTCCACAGAGGCTGTAGGATGTAATTCTTAGTTATAATATGTTTGACTTTTCTTCAGCGAATATGAGACACAAGCACTATACATTGCTGAGCTGATCGCTCTCACCTACACAATGCACGGCCGATGGGGACGAAAGGTTCTGGAGTGGCGACCGCGTACCAGAAGACGTAGCGTTGGAAGGCCTCCAGGTGGATCGATGACCTGATGAAGGCCGCATGAATCCACTGGATACGAGAAGCACAGAAACGGTCGAAATGGCGGTGCTTGAGGGATGCCAATGTCCAGTAGTGGACGTCTATCGGCTGAAATTAGACAGTTCAACATAACATTTTAATAAATCAGTTGATAGTAACATACATGTATATTAAAATCAGTGATCTGTTAACAATTTCGAGGTACCCAGTAGGTTTAAACCAGTAAATATGGACACGACAATACCTTCATTTTCGTAGTATGTACATATTGCAATATGAAAAACAAATACTCCAGTAGAAACTGTATAACACCCACGACTAAATTTCATCGCTATCTGCTGGTCAAACATAAGCGTTGTTAATTTATAGCAAACAGTTGAAATTGCACTGTCATGGCGAAAATTAATGGCTCGTTGAATCAACCTGCATTTGCTGTAGCTTTTGTATTCATTAGAAGTGTTTGGAGACTCATTTGTTGACTTAGAGACGACGTTTATTTATGTGTACATACATAACGTCATGCCTTCTTGTCATGGGGGTAGGCAGAAACTTCAGAACGCCATCAGCTGCAATCCTTACATACTCCTTTTGCTTCGTTTACGTTCATACATCTGGTCATACACGTACGCTGGTTGCGAGTATTACGCACCTGACCTTTCTGATAACACATCTCCAATAAGGTCACTATATTATGTTCTTCTAAAGGGAGTCCCCTCCCGGCGTTTCCACTCTCATCTGCGTTGTATACCTTTTGTTTGTCGTCTTTAATATTCATCCTCTCAACATAAACAAACGATCTAAGCCGTCTTTAAATTTTTTTACTATCTAAACTCTTATTTTAAACATCTCTTTATGTCCGTTTGAAAACCAAGAACTGCACCCCAATAACTTACTTACAATCACATTCACCTTAATTTTGAAGGGGATTCATAATCCATTGCTTCTTATGTTCGAAAAAATTTTTGAATTCACAAAATTGTGGTTGTGAGTGTGTTATGCAATTGACAACACTACTGAATTACCAACTGCATTTCATTATTTTTATCGACGACCTTTCTCTTTCCGAGAATGTAAATTTTATTCGAAGATGAGAATGTAGTACCTACTATGTATGTTGGATAAACTCAATTTCTCGAAGGTATAGATCAAAGTGACCACGATCGTCTAGTGTTATTCAAATGGCATGTTTCTGCTATAACCACTGTTTACTCCAATTCTAAGCTAGTTTTAGGGGTATCTTCTATTGCGGGAAAGTCCGAAAGGGATACCGGGACCTTGGCAACAGGCAACTGAAGGAACACGGGTGGGTTTTAGTCAGTAAAAGTCTGACGCGCCCTTCCACTCCGCCCAGAGCGGGAGAAGTCATCGGATGACTCCCCAAACTCAAAAAAAAAGGGATTTTTTCTAGGATTGCATGGAAAAATTTCGAACCCATTTCAAAACTGGTCACAAGAGACACTTGGACAGAACGTGTTCACACAGCCGCTAATTAGACACTAGTTATCGTATCACAGAAAATGTCCCAATTAGAGACCCGTGCGTATACGGTGTGTAGTGTTGTAGTCTGAACCTAGCTTAAGAAACGAACAAAATATATTGAACTTGTTATAGCCGCAATTTTTACTATTTTAAAAATACTTTGGTAAAGGTTGACCATGGTCACACCATAAAAATTACCAGAACCAGTAAAACCGATACAAAATGCGAACTTACTAAATACCAACATTTAAATTCTCGAGAAATTCGTAACGGAATGCGAGCGATTAACAAATTACTAAGAAGCAAAACAAGTAAAGTGACTTTTGTATTTGTTGTCATCAATTTCAATCAAGCCGCTACTCTGGTAGAGAATTATTTGAAAATTAATATTTTGTAAAGGAATTGCTTCTTCACCGAACTTCGCGATTTGGTATGGCAATCAACAGTTAAAAATTGTTTTCATATTAATGGTTTAGACAAGGTTCCGAGGTGTTATTTGATTTTAAATGGTTTTTATTTTTATTGTTCAATGTCGCGACCTATATTTGATTAGTATTATGACATTAGAGTGTTAGAATAGATGGCCGATGGAGCCGAAAGGTTCTGGAGTGGCAACCGCGCACCAGAAGTCCTAGCGTTGGAAGGCCCCCCACACGGTGGACCGATGAACTGGTGAAGGCCGCGGGAATCAGCTGCATGCGAGAAGCACAAAACCGGTCGAAGTGGCGGTGCTTGGGGGAGGCCTGCAGTTAAGTAGACGTCTTTCCGCTGAAATGATGATGATGATTATGACATACCTACATGGCGCCTTTATATTAATTGCTTTGATCAGAATCGCAGTGTTTTGTTTTTTTTTTTGTAATTTAAGCTTCGATATTTGTAATTAAGAGATGGTTCTGACCAATTAGGAATAAGGCTAAAAGAGTGATTAATCCAAAGTTATAGAAAGAGTATAGGCGCATTAAGAAAGCTTTCGTTAGAATCACCTAGCTGTCATTATTAAAGTAATTTAAAATAAATCTGCCTTTCAATTCAAATGCAATCCAATAAACCATTAGAAATAATAAAATATTCGAACGTTTTGAATAACACAAAACAAAAGCGCAACATGATCCAAGTACATAACTTTTAATTATTTTATAAATCAAGTTCGATTGTAACACGTTTGGTTTCAAAAATATTGCTGTTACTTGCACAGCAATTTATTTTAACCTTAACCCCTACAGAAATAAGGTTGAAATTCAGTCGTACTGTTCAGACTACTTTTGTAACCATGTGTCCAGTTGCATATAAACAATATCTACGTAACGGCCAGTGGTAGTCTGTATTTTATATTTATAACACTGCCAATTGCAAAGTATCTTTGAACACGAGAAGTGATAAAATATTATTTGTACATTATTTTTTATTGTTACTACTGATAGAGACTTTCGATCACGCTGAAATGGCTGGGTATTTCAATTTAAAGTGTTATTTTGATAGTCACGTCTCTTTTTAAATTAGTATGCTGAGTTCAAAATACTTTTCAAATTCTTAACAGCCAGTGTCAGTGATTGACTTATTTATTTGGAGAGCCAAATAGATTTAACACACTCAAATTCCATAATCAAATCAATGACTAAAACCTTTTTTTTATTTATCAAAAGTAGGTATCAGATTCCAAAATTCGAACCCGATATTCTAGTGATATTTAATAAAAGAAACGAGGTCAGTTAGCCATAAATTAAAAACATAGTTATATTAATCTAGTTCTATCCAGGTTTTAATTACAAAAAGTGTCGTTGAGAGGTCGTAATTAAATTGCGGTGTCGAGCTCAGTTTCAGTTTTAAACCTAATTTAAATCTTCTAACAGGGTTTCGACATTAAATTCGCTTTATTAATATGCCCTTAGAATAGAACATGACAGTAAAATTTAAGAGATCTATTTGGAATGCACTTATAGTAGATTTTATACGGGGTTCAATTTGCAGAAATAGCATAGTTTAGAAGAAAGCTTGATATAGTAAAGGTATTATAAGTAACCTACCAACCTTTAGTATTTGAGTACCGTACTGAAATTCGTGTCGGGGTCATAGTCTTTATATTGCTAGCTGTTGCCCGCGCCTTTGTTTGGCGATCCAGGATAAAAAGTAACCTTTGCCCTTTTACATGATCTACACATGTGCCAAATTTCATCCAAATCCGTTCGTCCGTTTTAGCGTGAATGTATAACAAACAAACAAAAAAACTCATTTTCATATTTATAATATTAGTTAAGATTATTTTATGAAACGCAAAAAAATATGACTAGAATTACAAAAAAAAAAAAAAATAGAGATGGAGATTCCAATGTTAACGATCTCTTCTAATGTACCTATTCGATTAATCAAATCAGTTTGAATTCACACGGCTGACTCACGTCCTAACGGCAAACAAATCACTACCGTTCCAAAAATTAACAAAACTACTACCAGGACTTCATAAAACACCGGAGATTTACAACACCATATCCACCAGGAACTGGCCATCAAAACACTTAAAACAATTGAAGAGCGGGATATAACACGCTAATTCATAGTCGAATCAGATGCGGTATGAACTAATACAGCATTAAACATTCAAGCCCAGGAGTTTGTGTTAAGCCGACTGACAAAGGTTGACTCTGGTCACGATCCTCAACGGATGTGGCGTCCGGTGCTACGGGCTTATACAAAAAAATAATACTTATAGCCGATGGATGATTTTAAAAGCAAGTTTATGGATAAAAGTCTTTAAATGTGATTAATGGATGAGAAAGAGCTACTTAGCTAAATTCGTTAGGGATGTTGGTTTCAACTAAGCAGTTGATAATGATAGTTTTTTCGCATGGAAAAGTAAACCGGCAACTTGTCTTAGGACTTGGGTAAAAATGACACTAATAAAGTTCTGACAGGTGAGTTACGTGCTTTTAATATAATAAGAGATTACATTAGCACAGCACCGGTTGAAGAAGCGGTACTTGGGGGAGGCCTATGTCCAGCAGTCTTTCGGCTGAAATGATGATGATTATGATGAATAAGAGATTCATAATACATACATTCTTATTGCACACTAAAAGTAGTACACGTTTTTCGAGCCGATACTGCCGCCGTTGCCGTTACTGTTATCTTTTTGTATGCACGTGTTTCTGTGACAAATAAACCTATTTTTCTTTCTTTTTTTTTTTAGCCGCGTATTATTGAAAAACTGCAAACTCATACAAACTCAATATTCTAGCAGTTCATCGACACACCAATGTAATTGAATCACATCGTGAAACCAGTGTCTAAAATCAGAACAAAAATAAACAACAAATTACAGCAAATCTTCAGAACGAACTCAAGTATTTCAGCGTTAATTAGTCCAATTTGTTAATCCAAACATTCCTCTGTTATTGAGCACATCAGCTCAATGAGAGATAATTGGCATAATCAACAGCGTCGACATGACGACAGCTAGTCGTCTAAACTTAACGCAGTATCTGGTTTACGTTAGTTTTAATTTAAGGGCCATGTGAATTTGTGCATCTGATTCTTGCATGCCATTATATTGCACGATTATTTATAGATTATTTTTAGAGAAATCGTCACATTAATAAACGTCGTATTCCATCAACCAAACAGAACAACGAAGAGGTACAGTCTATTCCTTTATTTATATTATAATTCGCGTGGTGTACAAGCGAATATTCTATTATTGTCTAAGAATATGGTTTAGCAAGCCTAAACCACATTTTTTTATCAAGAATGTTGAAAAAAAATATCCTTTCAAAAAAATTTCTATAACCTAAAAACATTTTGATTTTATGATATTGAGAAAGAAAACAAAGATAGTTTGTCTATTGTTTTTATAAACTTTGTAGAGCCAGATCATTAAGCTGACAGGTCTAGAAAGCAGCTTGAATTAGAATCATAAATAGTATGTTGATATAATATTTTGTTTGACCCTTCACGGAGTTCCCTCGTCAAGCAAATGTTTTACCAATGTTTACTGATGACTAGCTAACAATATGTTATAGGTCCTAAAGAGCTTCGTCAATCATACTATAACAAGGATCTCCAATGAACATAACAAACAAATATTAAAAACATAATTCAATACAAGCTGCCACGGTCTCGTTTCCCTAATTTTTCTAGTCATTAGCACGGCGTCCTCAAAGCATTGTAGCGTTCGAGACAATTATTCATTCGTAATGGATACGATTCTTGTATCGCGTTATACTGGGCGATACGGGAAGTTTACTGGCCGTCAGCCAGACTAAATTACCGATTATGGTGGGTAATGTATTTATTTATAGCTTTATACTTCAAGCTAACGGGGTATGATTATATAGGATTAATCGGTACTCTAATCTTCATAGGCTGTTTAGGATGATACTACAATGAAATCATGGTCAACGACAAGGATATGTCAACGAATCGGATATGTCAACGAATAGTTTTGTCAACAACTAATTTAAGTGATCCAGACCAGGAAAGCATAGCACCAAAGGGAGGAGGCCTATAAATACTCAGCATTGGAACAAAGCCACCAATGGTAATGACGATGGAAGAAATTAACATTATACTGAACCTGCTCAAACATAACTCACTGGACTGAAAGTTAAACAGCCTTTATTCTAAAAATTACCATAAATATAATATTCGGTGATGTATAATATTATGAATCATTCGTAAAACTGACTAATAGAAAAAAACAATTGACAGCTCTTACCGCTCCATACGTTTAAATACAATACAGAAGAAAATACCGTTCATCGCCTAGAGACTTCCATAGCTACCGAAGTTAGAATGATACTGGCTACAACAGTACCCAATCCCTGACTGATACAACCAACTCAATATAATCCAGCTTTATTTTTCTTAAATTCCCAGTACCGAATGAAAACACGAATCTTGTTCGTTCCACCGAAGTGATATAGGAAGCTTACTGGCCAAACGCCAAAGTGAATTTCCGATTATGGTAAATAATGTACCACTGACAATAAAATACGTCACTTTACTTCTCTTTGTTCATATGTTATTTTGGTGTGTTGTGTGCCAAGATTTGGGGCCATTTGATTCAATTTTGATAGCTTTCTGTTTGTTTAACTTTGTATGAAAATTGATTTGGATTCGTTGCTTTGTATGGGCCAGCATTAAAGTTAGAATCAGCTGTTTGATGTGACTATTATACTTTTACCGCGTACGTGTACGTTTACGTAGACGTGAGTTGGAAGGCCTCCCACAAGGAAGACCGATGAACTTTTGAAGGCCGCAGGAATCTGCTGGATGCGGGAAGAACAGAACTGGTTGAAGTGGCGGTGCTTGGGAGAGGCCTATGTCCAGCAGATTTCTATCGGCTGAAAATGATGATGATGTTAAATAATTATCTTTTCAGATCGACTTCACCAAAACTAACTATTTTTCATTGGTGGAGAAACTTCATATGAAAACGAATCAAGAGAATCAACCAAAAATAATCTATACCTCAACTTATCTTCACCATAGATAAGTTGAGGTATAGATTATTTTTGGTTGACTGAGATGAAAGGTGTAAAAGTATCATAATAAAATACCTATAGACTTTATGGTGAAGATTATACGTAGGTATGCGTGGTTGTGTAGGAACACGTATAGCATACTATTGTTATGTTTATTTTACGCGTGAAATTCCTCTACAGTGCACAACCTAACCGTGACATTAATTCCACTCATTAAACTTTCAAAGGAACAGAATCAGTTCAGTAAATTTTATTGTATTTTCACCTTTTTGACATTGAACATAAAGTCCAAATTGGATCGTACGTGACTTTGTTTCACCTTTTATTAGTGATCGAAGAAAATTAGGAATAATTATGTATGTACTTGCTATACAGACTTTAACAATTAAATAAGATAAATAAGATATCATTCATCTATGTAAGCTAGCCAGGTATCCATATTACCAAGTCTCTATAGATATAAAATAATCACCTATTCCAAAAGATATCCTTACCAGTCATCTAGTCAAAATAACCAAATATCGGTAACTGACACGTACCTACTATGTATTTTAGTAAATGAAAATAGTTTAGGGCATTTGCATAGTAGAAAAACCCTTGAGAAAATTCCAAAGGTCGTCTACACACTCAATATTAATTATACAGTTTGTCTAAACACTCCTACTTGTAAAGTACCTAAACCTACGCAAGTCTCAACCCCTCAAAAATAATGTATTTATATTAAGTATACATTAAAGACTGTCTCGTAAAAATTGATGGTAGCTACCACAAAATTTCTTCATTTGAATATGTGAGAAAAACATGAGTATCCACTCAAACCCATTTATATTATAAATTTTGTATTACAAACCTCATTTTATAATATAAATTGAGTTGAAATGGGGCATTATGTATTTTCTCTCACACGTTTTTATACTTAAGAAATTTTGTGAAGGGACACGTCAATTTGTATTATGGTAGATTTTATGAAATATGTTTTCTATAATGAAACTATATATTTTCATTGAATTTATAATGATTTGGACGTCTGGACCATTATAGGAAAACTAATCATCTTGAACATATTAAAGAGAACCAATAAAAACAAAAAAACAAGGAACTTGCTGACTGAGATAAAGAAATGGAGGTGGAAATAGGCCATAATACCCGTAAAACAGACCATTGGGGAAGACGTGTTCATAATTGGAGACCGCAAATCAACAAACGTAAGGTAGGACTAGGTGGAGCGACGATCTATGCAGGGTGGCTGGGAGCAGCTGGATGAGAGTTGCCGAGAATCCAGCCGAATGGCATGCAACTAGAGAGGTGTATTTCCAACAGTGTATTGCTGTAGGCTGATGATGAGGTTAAGAACAGGCAACTATGACAATGATTCTTACAAAAAGATAGGCTTCAGCATCCTCGTTTGCTTGTAATACCATAGTGAAATCACCAACATGTTCACCAGGCGTGGTGATTATGGCAATATACACAACAACGACAATTGGAGGGGCCTACATGACTAGCACGCGTAGCATGACCGCCATAGAAACTGGTTTTGTCGATGAAAGAATAGACAAAATGACAGATAAACAATCACAATCTGTCATTTTGTCGACAAAACCCGTTCCTACGGTGGCTATAGCCTGATGATGACGCAACAGGTCCCGATGTATTCTGTAAAAATCTCACCGTGAAAACTTAGGTAAAGTGACCTTGAAGTAAGCTGTCAATCCCTAGCATAAGGTGGAGTAGCAGAGGGGCAATTCCCGCATCACCTCCATTTTTGTCAAGTTGTTGACATTGATTGTCGCAGAGATCAGATTGCGAATAGATTTGAACGTTTTTTACTACGAGAATTAGCCTTCAGCTCACTTCAAGGTCACTTCACCTGAGTTTTCAAGGCAGATTTTATTGTGATGTGAATATTAGAGTCCACAGGCTGATGTGATCGTAACAGCAAAAACAACCTGGATGTCAATCGTGATGATAACTAAATACTTCCATACTATACATATGTGTAACGGTTTGTGACGAAAGCGATTGCTCAAAAATAGACGCTCGTGAGCGATAATTTATGAGGCTTAGAGGTTTTGTGTCTTCGAAAACAATGTACAGCTTATGTATTAACTGAGTACCTACCTATGTTTGTTTAGAGTTTGACTTCATGTGTATTTTAAAGTTATTCTCAGGATATTTATACTGCCTGGCTTAAGTCCCTCAACTATGATGCCACTGAAAATCTGCTTATTGTACCATCCTAATCAACTGCGTATGCTGTCACCTCCTTCACCCTGCACACACGCACTCACGCACACACTCACTCTCTCCCACACACACTCACACAGACACATACACGCTCCCACACACTCGCACTCTCACTCGCGCACACATACTCACGCACACATACTCAATTACTCACTCATGCAATTTAGTTCCTCTCACCCACTTTGTACCCCCATAACAGCTACAATCTCTCTGCACCACTTTGTACCCCCATAACATCAACAATCTCACTGCACATAGCTCAATCCCTCTTAATTATTACTTCTCACAGCTGTATACAACAGTATACAGCTGTCACCTATCGTCCGGAGTCTGGAGAGGCTGGTAATCTGTCATACAGGTCTCCTAGTACAGAAACCAGTCTCTCGCATAGATCATAACAACTATCGCTCTCGCTAATGTTTTGTTTGTTTGTTTTTTATATTGTTTGTAAAATTCTATGTGAGAGAAGAACAATAAAGTTTATTTATTTATTTATTTTATGTGATGGCTAAGTATGTGAAATCGATCATTCTAAATCCAATATTAGTCTAGTTAGTAGCAAATATCAATTCATAATAAGAGTTAAAACCAATCACTATCATAATATTATGTGTTATGCTTGCTTAGGTATTGTTTAAGTCATGTTTATATGACATGTGTAAGTTGAAATTGTACATATTTAACCGTATCTGGCGAAATATGGGTATATTAAAAGTAGTAGACCTCTGCCTAACCCTTTGGAGAAATATAGGCGTGATGTTATGTGTGATAAAATTGTATGATATTTAAATTATGAAATTGTATTGTATGATATTGTGTGTAAAGTTTACCATAATTTAATGAAATGCAGACGGTTATTTATTAAATACCCAAATTAAAATCACCTATCCAACCATTAAAATATTAATAATTTGTGTGTGAAATTATATGAAACACAATCACCTTAAGTTAATAATTAAACTGGAAAATAGTCTATGAATTTAAAATTATACACAATTTAATATTATTTATTGACATTGTCGTGGTGTTGTGAACGTGTTTTATGACAACAATGATCGGATTTTCATAAATATGTAAATGCTGTTTACATTTTTGCAGTATCATGATTGAAATATGTTGAGCTTTTTGTTATATTAACATTACTGTGACTTCGTTTGCCCATTCACTTAATTAACTCTTGATGTGATGGTGTGTTGTGTTTTTGTTACTTTATGCAAATATGTAGTTCAGAATAAAGATTTTCAAAAAAAAATCTAGTACTTTTTGAGTGTTATGTGAATCTTGGTGTGCATTAAATGTGTCATTCAGGAATTTGAAATAAAATATAAAATTATAAATCTTCATCATTTTAATTTTATTTGTATAAATAACCATATTACTGATAATAATATAGAATGATCACTTGTTTTCGCTATTTACAATCATATACTACAGCAGTCTTTAAAATTTTAATATCTATACACATGATAACGAACAGGCAATAATAGTTCACTTACATACATTTGGTATAGCACTTACAAACTAATAATTACAATATTTACAGCGCGCTACTAAAATCTACAATATTTACAATTCTGACTGGAAGGTGGGCAAGATTGCCCTTCTAGACTAGGTAAGCTTGCACGGCGTTGCCCGTGTCGACGAGGGGAGGCGGGGGGGGCCACTGCCGCATATCCCGCCGCCTGCCCGGGGCCATGCCGTGCTCCAGCGAAGAGTAATCAGAGTCTATTGAGGAGTAAATGTGATCTGAGATCGGCCTGCCATCTGGCCCATACGCGACCGCCTGTGTCTGCCTTACAGCTGACGGCGACTGGCGCACTTCACTACTATACTCTGGCGGGGCACTAGCACCTTGACCTCCTCCCAACACAGGTGATCGCTCGGGAAAAGGCAATGTACGGTTCCCACCGTTAGGCACCGACGAATCTAACGTATAAGTATTCAAACTCTTTCTATAGTTGTGGCTCCGCGCCTTATGATTCGGCTGCGATTCTGGCATCATGTACCTGAGGCGCTTCCAAAACCTTTTCTCGCCCCATCGTAACCGCGACCCTGTTTTTAGATAGGGACGCAAATCGGGGTCGCACATCGCATCCGCCACAACAGAGTATTCTTCTATTAGTACTAGTTTATAAATACACCCTTTCAACGCATCGTGCAGCCCTTGTCGGAATTCGTATCGGGACCATTCCGTTTGCATGAAATTTCTCGTTAGAACGATGATTATCCGTTTCGATGCTTCCGCGGTCTCGACGACAGGCGGCGCGCATTGCATGTACTGAGCGCCGTGGTGTGGAATGTCTCTATAATGAAGGCAGAGACGGTATGATGGATTCCCATTTTCTAGTTCATTTGCCAACGACTGAACGACAGATTCTTCATCTTTCGGACTATAGCAAACATAGGCATCGTATAACTTTTGGCTTTCCTCAAATGCGCCCGAGAACGAGAATACTCTTATGCCACAATTTGTGTACAGCCACACTCTCAGTGAATCTCTAAAAAGGAATAGTACGACGAGGGCCAATAAAATTAACATAAAGCCGGTGAGCGTCGAGACCATCATGGGAACATAGTTGGACACAAGCATGTTTCCGATGACTGAATTATCAGCATAATAATCGCTGCAGGCTGTACCGTTTAAATTGAGTTCTTTTTTCTGTGGCGGCTTCGCGTCGCCGTTCCAACACCATACGTCGGTAATGTCGATAATTTTTTGCGCATTCTCAGCCAAATATGCAGTTAACTCTTGTAAGTAGCGACATTTGCAAGACCATAGGTTGTTGCCGAGTGACAAGGCTTTCAAATTAGGATTGTTGTTGAAACTCCATACTCCAAAATCGACCAGTCTGTTGCCGTCAAGGCGTAAAACTTCTAAAGATTTGAGTCCAAGGAATGATATGTTAGCGATATGGCTAATAAGATTATTTTGTAAAAATAACTCCTTCAGACTACTCAATTGTAGGAATTCATAGCCTTTCAGTTCTTTGAGCTTATTGTTACCCAAGTGGAGTATTTGGAGAGCATTCAGGCCAGCAAAAGTTCTGTTTTGTATGCTATCGACATTGCTGTTGTTCACGTACAGCGATCTCATTTTCTGCCGTCCAATGAAAACGTGGTCCTGTAGTTCTTTTATATTATTTCCATCTAAAAATACCTCAGTTGCATCCATAGGTATTTTGTGCGGTATTTCTATTGAAGATTGCCCGGAACAGTCCACAACGTTCGTGTTCCACAATGGATCGTGGTAACAGGTACAGTTTTGAGGGCACGTCATTTCACAGTCACACGCATCATAGTCACAGCAATGACAGATTGCAAAACAATGAGTCTCATACTTACAAAGAAAGTCTGTGGTTTTTAAGTTTGTTAAGGGCACATGAGTTCCACTTCGAGTGTTCGTCATTTTACACAAAACGTTTTCTAAGTCCATCACACGCGGGTATTGTCTCATAGCGGTCATATTGTTTATGATCGGCAGCCACTCCATAGTACAGTCACATTGAAACGGGTTGCCACCGATATAAAACTCAGGTAAACTTTTATTTCCCGGCACTGTAGCTAGACGCATACTATTTAGTTCTAAATGCACAAGCTCATTAGCATACATGTCCACACGCGTCAAGTTCTTTTTATCGAAAAACGTATTCACATGAATATTGTTCAAAAAGTTATTATTTATAAACAACAATTCTACACTATTAGGAATCGCCATCGGCGATATTTCCGCTATACGATTATGGCTAACGTCCAATGTCTTTATACGGATTTCATCTTGCAACTTGTAGTAGTTTCCCAAGTGTTCAATGAAATTGCCGTGAATGTCTAACCACTTTAGATTGCTGGGCACAAACGCGTAATCGAACCACACTAGATGATTTTCCGATAAATTGAGCCACAAAAGGCTCGCGAGCGTCGAGAAGACACCGTTGATGTCAGACAGGAAATTCCCGTCGAGCCGGATGGCCTCCAGTTGCATATTTCTGCTAAAAGTCCCTCTCTCGATTGACTGGATCTTGTTCTTAGCGATGTTAAGTACTTGTAAGCTCGGTAAGTCCCAAAACATTCCGACGGAAAGATTCCCAATTTGATTGTCAATCAGTCTCAGTCCTGTTAATTGGTTTAGGTTTTTGAAGGAACCATTTTTGAAGTCGGATATTTGATTCTCTCCGAGGTCGAGTGTTTTAAGGAAAGAGAGTTCCCATAATGCGTCGGGAACCTCTAAAAGCTGATTGGAACTCAAATCCAGCTCTTTTAAGTCCGAGCAATTTTTGAATGCTTTACGGTCTATATTTACTAGTAAATTGTTGTTGAGAGTCAACTTGCTTAAAACGTATAATCCGTTGAATAAGTTCTCATCTATTGTATG
The DNA here is from genome assembly GCA_947522985.1 of Lithophane socia. Classification (NCBI taxonomy): domain Eukaryota; kingdom Metazoa; phylum Arthropoda; class Insecta; order Lepidoptera; family Noctuidae; genus Lithophane; species Lithophane socia. Next base: position 11,871,827 of record OX383262.1, on the reverse strand, counting down.
AATTCGATTCTCCGCTAGATTTAGCGTATGCAGATTATATAGCGGCAGGAATGCATTATCTTCAATGTAGCCAATAGAATTGTTCTTGAGATTCAATATTTGCAGGAAGAATAAGTCTTTGAATGTCTTTCCGTCGATTCTCGTCAAGGCATTGTTGGATAGATTCAATACTATCAAGCGTATCAATCCCAAAAATGTTCCGTCATCAATGTGACTACTTGTAAGTTGATTGCTTGATAAGTCTAAAACAATCAGCTGTTCCAAGCGATGAAATATTCCTCGAGCCAATTCGAAAAGAGTATTATCGTTAAGGTATATTTCTCTTAATTCTCGAGCATTAGCAAAAAGGCCTTCGGGCAGCGTGTGTAGCTGATTGTGTGATATGTTTAGAACTCTCATTGATACAAGTCCATTGAAAGCTTCACTTGATATGTCAGAGATATTGTTATGTTGCAGATATAAATGTTGCAAACTCCTTAGTTTCAGTAATTCTGAGTCCTCTGGTAGCGACTTAATTTCATTATGGCTCAAATCTAAGCCGTGCAAATTCGATCCGCAGCCTTGTCCAAATCCAAGTTGCCCCACTGTTCTTATTCTATTGTGCGTCAAATTCAATGTGCTCAAGTTTTCCAGAGAGCAGAACACGCCGGAAGGAACAAATTTTATGTTATTCTGAGCAAGATCCAACGACTGCAGTTCCGACAATCCATTGAATGCGTTAAGAGATAATTCTAAATTCTTAGTAGGGCTCCACTCGAAATTCTTTGAACGTATCTTCAGCTTCTTTAATTTCTTAAGTTCATGAAAAGTATTGTCTGGCAATTGTGTCAATTTGCAGTTGTTTATTGACAGGTCGGTAAGCGCTGAAACTGGGCTAAAGTAGTGGGCTCTTAGAGAGCTTTCGAAGAGTAGTAAATGGTTGCACTCGATAGCCAGCCGGCTGGTATCCGAAGTCACTGAGATGATGCTGCTGCCATCGCCGTCGAGAGTGCGTATCCTGCAGAGTACGCCGCCGTCCGACACGCGGTCCGAGACTCGAACGCATTTGTCCGAGCCGTAGGGCAAGACCGTCGAGCCGACGTGCACCAGCGCACAAAGTACAGCCGTAATAGCGTACATTATCACAGATTTTTCATTTCACCACAAAACGTCTCATAAACACACCCCGTGGGTCGATATCACCATTTCCGAAACAAAGTACGTGGTACACTTGAGCGCTGAAGAAAAACTTCCTAGCATTTCACTTCACTGTAGTCCGTGGTATACTTGGTTGTAATAGTCCGTATTTGTTGAAGTAGATTGAATTTTTCACTCACAAAATGTTGTTTATCGTTTGAGATCAGTTTGTGTATTAAAATATTTATTGCGTGAAGTACAGACCGGCGCGAGGTGTAGCACGACCTTCCCGCGGCGCGGTTGCGTTGCGACTGTCAAGCGGAGCGCTTGACTCGTGCAAGTAGCAGTGGGGCGCGCAACTTAGTCTCCCCCGTCCCCTGCGTCCCTCATAAGCTCTTCTCATGATTTGTGAGAGCAAGTAGCGCTATCTAGTAGCGAGTAGCGGCATTAAAATTTAAGTTCTGTCATCGCTTGCAGCAATTTTGTATTGAAATTGCTGCAGTAGGTAAATAGAATATTCACAGTAAAATAACATTTGTTCCTTGAATGCACGAATTTATTTACTTAACATAACATAGTTTAGTAACTTGAAAACATTTGCAACAAATACTTCACTGCATTAAGAATAAAGTTCGATCATAGTACGTAAACCATTTCAGTAGAATAAATTGTATAAAGCAGTTAATAACACATTCATCGAATAGCTTTGATTACTAAACCCACGTTAAAAGTTTCTACAAAAATAGCCTTTACAATTTCGTGACATTGAAGCATACATAAAGGAATATTGCCTATTTATTCTCATTCACAGAAAATGTATGCTACGTTCAGCATTATCATAATGTAACATTGCCAACATAACACAACATAACATCACGCCTGTCGTACTACGTATTACGCTTCTAATACATCCACATTTCACCAGTTATGTTTAAGTCCCATGTAATATGGGGCAAGCCTATTGCCATCAACCAGGCACAAATCCAGACTCCGGCCTGCTACATTGACCGGCTGAATTTTTGGTCTCTCTGTCTGTTTGTTCTAGCTTATATCAGAAACGGCTGGACTGGACTTTCACCAAATAAAATACGCTGGCAACAGTGACGTGAGGCCGGTTTCGTAAACATGTGTGCACTTCACTGAGGTGTAGTTTGAATGTAAATGGTTGTACATGTTGTTGTGTGTGAGTATGTATGCACAGAACGAAGGTGGGTATGCTTCACTGTATTGTTCGCAGCGCTCTGTCTTGGTTTTTTAATGGGTCTGAGGGTTCCAGGCGTGCTAAGCCGCGGGCATCAGCTAGTTTAAAAATAATACTAGAACCGAGCTGATAGTGCATTTTACTTATCACTTAGTCCCAGAGCCAGCTGATAAAAAAGGGTCGCTATGTCCGAACAACAATACAAAAGTTTCTATTGTTGAACGATGGTTACCTGGTAACTTGTGTTTGTGTACAATCTCTAAGCTTGGTACGTGCGTAATATTGTACACACGGCTACACATCAAGCTATACATTTCCAGTATAAGCTGACCTCGTATTGTACGGAAATCCTATACAATGCGAGATCAGCATAAACTGGAAATGTATAGCTTGATGTGTAGCCGCGTGTACAATAAAATTACGATTCAAAAACTTTGTAAAAATGAAGGTTTCTTGAACTTGGACGTGGACATCAGCTAATAAAGATACAAAACTTTAACAGTGTTGAAAAGCTGAGCTTTTGGGCCTATCTTAGTACCTAACCCATTTTAAACATGAATGCTCGTTTTCAGTAACGCTGGGCGATACCTTTATGTAAAGTGCTCTATTGGATTTTCAAATCCCGGCTCAGCGCCGAGAGTTTAATCTAACAGTGGGTTTTTATTTAGGCATTATATTATTATTTATGTGTCGCCTAGTGTGTTAGTGAAAAAGACTCAAAGACTCAAAAAAGTCTATTAAAATTAAAAAGAGTTTCACTTCACATCTATACCTACTAATATTGTAAAGAGGAAAGATTTGATTGTTTGTTTGTTTGCATCGAATAGGCTCCGAAAATACTGAACCGATTTAAAAAATTATTTCACCATTAGAAAGCTACATTCACCCTGAGTAACATAGGCTGAGTAACATATATAATTTATAAAGATTACATGCGGGCGAAGCCGCTGGCGGCAGCTAGTCATTTATAAAACAGAGCTTTTATCATAACACCTCTATTTACCGCTAGATGGCGCCACAGTCACCAAGATAAGTAACGCCAACGTAAATCACAAAAACACCCAGTCTACGTACATTTAATAGACTTTAGAATTTCCCAACACAAATTCATTGGCGTAAATCACGTTTGCAAGCTCATAAAAACCATTATGGAGGCACTTTCGAATTTTTACCGACACTCATAACAAAATTTGAAAATTCACGAAATGTTTTATTGTGTCCTAATGTTTTTATCGCAGTTGTGGCAATGTCTGACGGGATACGGAGGGAGAAAAATGGAAAAGTCTTGTTGAATGCGGGAGTATATGCTGTATTCTGGTAAATAATTTACGTAACGCTTTTTATAGATTCCCCCCCGCTAATGTATATTTTTATATGACTTGGTTGTGAATTGGTGCTCAATGTGTCAATATTGGTGACGAGGGATACATTCGGATAATATATTTTTATTTTAACGGGCTTACTTAGATGTATAATAATATGATGTGTGTTTAGAGAATAAAAAAAAACTGAATCAATGATAAAATTAAAAATTAAAGATTTGTGATAGCCATTAATTTAGTTAGGTAGGTAATCAACCTTCCCTAAACGAGTGAACTAATAATCGCCACAGAGTCTACATTTATGTACGTAATTTATAAAACAGACACTAAATTAACTTACCAACACCCTATTACCGTACCTTAATCACTGCTTACAACAGAACAAATCCATAAAATTATCCCCATTTCATAATGTGACGTTATAATGGCGGACATTAAACAAAATGGGTCAAAAATGAGACTTTATGACCACAACCACGTGGGCGGTCCGTACCACAAAGCGACCACAAGTGAATTCCTCTTTAAATACTTTGAATATGTTACCACGAATAAAATTATATGTGGTTTACTGTGTACCATTTGGTTTTACTTGTGTTAAAAGGAAAAGTTGATAGCAAAAAGTTGGTAGGTGGTCAAATATTTGTACTGTGGCGGCCCGTCAGCGGGATCGAATAAATAATACTTTCATCCAAAGCTGAATCAAAGTCTTAATCTGCCTGCGTACGTTAACGAAATGAAGCGAGAGTTACGGCATATAATGAAACACAATTTGCATGTAGTAAGATAGGAGGATAGGAAAAAAAAAAAACAAAGGAGTCGCCAAACCATTTATTAACCATTTTTTTTTGCACTTGCAATTGTATCTTTGTGCACACTGAGTACATCTCCAAAATATTTACAGGTCGCTGAAAAATATTTGTTGTTAATGAAAAAGTACAACTAAAGCATGGAATTCATACGTATTTATATCATCTTCTGATAGGTAACCTAAGATAAGGTATAAGACGAAAAGATGATTAAAAATTCGATTACATAGGCTGCGAAAACGATCACTCAACATGGTTAGGTTCTAGGATGTGTTAGCCATACCTACCACATTAAACGTTAATGTGATAGTTCCCTCACCACCTCACATGACAAAATTACCCTCCAAAATTAATTCAATTACCACCTAATGCTAAACGCAAACGCGATAATGTACGTACATTAACAAACCAGTAACGTTACGTCTCAGACCACATAATGCGGGGCGGTCTTCTCGTCTCATGCGACCACAAGCGAATCGCTACTGAAGCTCATTCGAAAGTTTTGCCGCAGCGTTGGCGAATGTTGGATGCAATTATTTCAATTGATCTAATTTCGTGGATGTGTTGAATTGGACGTTTACGTCAACAATTGCAATTAGGTCATTGGATAGAAAGTTACCTAAATGTTTTTATTTCATCTTCATGAGTGTTTGTTTAATTTAAATAAGGTACGACGATCTTCTCGGAACTAAAAGAAGAAACATTGGGTGTGTCCAGATCTGTGCGGCTCAGATAAACGATTTTCTTTTGTTTTTTTATCCAATACAAATTACGTACCTCTAACACTTTGAATTCCGACTAAATACATAACTTAGATCTATTTTTTCTATTAAAGTGAAGGCGATTCTACATTTAATAAGTAGGTATTATTATAAAACTACTGTTAGTAACAGTAGTGCTAGAGCCTTACACTTAGATCTCAATTTAGAGCAATTATTATGTACCTACTACAGGTTGCATAATCTATCTCAAAATTTCGTTCTCACACTTCTTACTCAATACACCAACATTATTCATTTCAAAGCTTAGCCTTCCCAAAACATTATCACAAACTATTGTTTTTTTAACACCCATTCATATTAAAACCGCATATTCTAATATTTATCACTATCACCCCTACTAATAATGGTTCATTTTACCCTCTATTAATGACATCCGGCATTACGCCACTACAGGTAGAAAGCTTATCTTACCCTGCATTAGCACTTCTTCGAATATCCATTGTTTATAGAATATTTTGAGAAAATATTTACTACTTTCTGGTGACTCAACCCCTGGGAATAGTCTAATCCTTTATTCATTATCTTTGGGGTTTATGAGCGTTACGTAGTGTTAAAGAAAGGGTTTGGTAAATGCAATGGTGCTATGTAAATATGCGTTTCTTGTAATAGGAGTTATCGGTTACTTCCAAACTAAAAAAATGGACTTTGGTTCTTGTAACTCTGATAAAATTTAATGGAAAATGATGTAGGTGAGAAAGTAATACTTATTAGCTACCTATGCAAGAAACTGCCTAGTTACAAAAAACTGTTATTAAGGGCGTACCCAACCTCAATATTTTATCTCACTCGAGGCCTGAATGATAGTGAAACGGAGTGGCGTGCTGGCGGCTCCAAGCCTCGAACAGTTCAGGTAATTGCATTTTACGGTAAAAACAATGGTAATTTAAAAAATAAAAAAACATAACATCTGCTTTATAGTTAGTTCAGTTATTATACAAAGTTTCATGATCTATTTGAAGTATTTTTTGAATACCAGCGATTTATAGTTTGGATTTTTTTTTTTATAAAGAAAATTTTATGTAATAGTTTTTTCGTTAAACAATAGGACTTAGCATCAATGCCCAACATTATCATAATATATTTATTTCAAAATGGCAGCAGCAGGCGACGTGTCGCCGCGTCACTACTGGTTTCTATGTATTTCTATGAAATACGTCGATACCAAAGATAATTTAATAGAAATAAATATAAACCAGTAGTGTCGCAGCGAAACGTCACCTGCTGCTGCTGCCTGCAGTCGGCTACGGTGATTGTACCTTGATACAATACTGGGTGAGACCAACAACACCTCACAAATATTAAATAACCTGTATTGATCCACTGCAGAAGACCTCTACCTTTTTCACAAATACTCATACACAAATAACTATAATATCATTATTGTTACCTCCATGTTAACTATATCTTCTATAGTTATATTCCCTATCAGTCTATAAATGGTGCACAAAGGAGAACAGAATAAGAAAATTCCATTATATTCAGTCTTGCACTTAAAATGGTCTATGAAAGGAAATCTCGTGTAAATTGAAAACCTAAACCTCCTAGTGGGTCCAGATTTTCTATAACTAAGTACTGCTTACATGGAATTTTACGAAACATTTCTACGGGGTCTAGAACCCTTCATGGTTACAGTTTGCGCGTCAATGGTGCCACCCTGTATTTACCCAAAACAGTATTTAAGAATACTCGTACCTACTATAATTCTCTAAGCCTTCTAATAAATGGAACTGAAAAAAATACTTTTTTAGGTAGACTATATTATAGCACAGGCACAGGCTTTTATGCGAAATTTATTTACCCCAAAAAAAATGTTTTGCTAATGTGAACGTATTTGCCCTTTTCCTAGCCCACAAATAGTGACCAAAAACTATAAAAAATATGAGACGTTAACCCTACATTCTTTAATCTACGTCCCCAAGACGTATCCGACGCATCTACGTCTACGTATACCGGGTCTATTGTACCGCTCCTCGGTACTCGGGACATGGCCGTAATGTGTTGACATCATTATACGGCCGCAATAAGAGCCACAATGCAGATAAGATCCGTGTTCGAATACATTCGGAGGGTTAAGTAAGGGTGGGCTCGGGGCACCTTCGTTTGTTAGTTTCGGAGTACATGTGTTTGGATTCTTGAATTTATGTTTGAGATAGGGAAGGAAACAGACTAGAGTGGAAGTTGGTATTAATTTTGAGATAGGTATTATTATTTACCAAATAAAATATTTTAATTCGGGCTTATAGTACGCAGTGGATAATATGCATACTGATGGCTTCGCAGCGATCATACGTAGCGTATCGCGTCGCTTCTGCAGAGGGTCCGGGGCACCTCGAACAGTCTCCTGAATGTCATTGCGGGGAAAGGAGATCATTCATTTTGAGATAAATAAAAAAAGTGCCTATCAAAAAAAAGATATAACCTTGTTCTAACGGAATATATCACTATTAGACCAAATCTGTAGGGGAATTTCCTGCGCTGTTATACGATTTTGAAAAATAATGTTTTCAGTGTGTTTTAGTTAAAATAATTATAAGTAATCTAATTATAGTAATAAATAATGAAGAGAAAAACGTACTCTTTCGGAATATAGCTTTTTCTTTGTTTGGCACTTTCACATTAAGCCCAAAAATGTATGGACGGTGAATGATCTCCTTTGATTGCCTGCTGGTCCATTATTTGTCCAACCCACATTTTTACTAACATAGTTACTAAGGTTAATGTTTACTAACAAATTAGGGATGTTGTTGTAAATTGATAAATTTTCAGTGCCCTTTCAGTACTTCTTGACGGAAAGATTTCTCTCTGTTTACGACCACAAAGTAGCAACACTTCTTCAAGTGAGATTTCGATGTTTTCTGTTTAAAAACATGCGATCCTAAACCAAATGACCAAATGACCAAATGGCCGATAAGTTCGAGTATATTTGTATGAATCATACTATGGTACATAATTTTACTTTTTTAGCAGAGAATGTGTAAATCGTCGAATTTCAGCTTCCCATATTTCGTATCACATAAGCACATCACATCAGTCTCTCTTAAGTTTTCGACAAACACCCCACGATACGATTCCTACACAATGTACTAACTTACTAAGTTGCTCAAGAAATTTATAGACCCTCAGCAACGGGAATTATACCAACATTTTCCTATTAACGACTTCACTGAGTGCCGGATAAAATGTAATTTTATGTTCCCCGCTAGTGTTATGGTTGTTGACTGTATTGTTGAATAGATACTCTTAGATTGGAGTGGGTTATATTGTGTTTTGTGGAATTGATAAGGGTGGGCTTCGAGGATAACAAGTACCGATGCACTTGGTTTGTTCGATCTTTTCATGCAATATGATCGCGCAGTCAGTGTGATGTTCATTGAAACGAGGCTCATTCTTCCTGGAGCGGATGTGTATCGAGTCACGTGACTCGATAGTAGATATTGTGATCAAAATCATTCAATGTCATAACTTGATGAAAATTCGGAACACAGCAATGCTGTTTGGAAGCAAAACCGAGCGAGCATAAACCGTTATGTTTCTATGTGGTGTGAAATAAAATATACCTCATGTATACTCTAGGTCAAAACGGGCCACACACGTTTCCCCAATATTTCAGACATGCATATGCACAAACCATTCGCTCTCACAAAGAAATATCTCTCACGGCTTCTCTTAAAAGTAACGTTTGATGTTCACTCGTGTCTAAAAGAAAATACAATTTAAATGCACGAGAAACAAACTTTTATAAAGTAAGGTTTATAATGAAGACGTTAAATGTCCTAAAAAAATATTTCCGACTTGTATAAAGGTCGTCAAAGTAAATGATCTGAGAGAAAAAGGAAGTTTGTGAATTACGTTGGAATATTATTACTGAGAATTCGATTCTGGTATGATTATTGAAATAAATAATCTTGTTTGTGGAGTTATATATGTGTATCTTATATTGGACATAAAAACTGAAACTTATTTTAATGGTAAACCATGATTATGAAGTCTTGGGATAACTGAACTACTTTTGGCTACGTTTTCAAGTAAATTAAAAATGAAAATACATATTATACATATAAATTTTATTACAAATAGGAAAATCCACTAATTCAACTTCACACAAAATCATCATTTCTATTCTACAAACTCATGGATGATTCTTACATGAATTTGATGTTATTTGATTTATCTATGTCAATTTCAATGTGTGCTCACCGGATTGTTTTACTGTTATACCCATGGCATATGTATGTTCTAGCCAACGCTTGATGTTACAAACACAGATTTAAAAAATTGAACTAATATTTTGCAACTATCGTCATAGTGGCAATCCTAAAACAAATATTGATTTATTAGTATTACTTTATTACATTAATTTAATGAAAAATTAAAGGTCATCCTAATGAATTACTTGATAATAGTTATTACCTGACTACGGCGATGCAAAATGGTGGGTTATGATTTTTTTGAGTTTGTAGTTTCGTGTGTTTAAGCTATGATGTCTCCTATTTTCGAGCCGTGCATACATGAAACTATATATTCATAATATTCGGTACATGTGATCTCGGCAAAATCTATGATAAAGATTGTGTCATCTTTATTTTTTTATTTTTTTTATTTATTTATTATTAGTTCATAAAAACAACAACACAGTACATAGCATAATATAAACTACTTACTATATACAGTACTTTTGTCTTATTTGATTTTATTTTCAAAAACTCAATCAATTTAATATTAATTTCCAACAAAATTGCCACCAATGCTTAATTTCCAACCAAAGTTAATAAAGCCAGACATAATTAGAACCTTAATTACTCCATTTTTCTATATAAAAGTCCTCGACCTAAACATATTAAACCGAGAAATCTAATATTACGGCATTAATTCGTCAGTTTCACACGAAAAATTATTCACAGTTTCTTTTCGCTTTCGTATTCATGAAAAACATTATGTACTTGCGTAAACAGAGCTGAAGAAAATGTTTCAGACAAGACCGTAGCTAACATTTATATAAAATTAATCGTGTCCCAAAGCCAAGCTTCCTACCGTATTATTTAGTATGAATGGCTTCCTTGATTCTTTAGCCTCCTTGAATACAGCCTACATTTATCTAGGGGTGAAAGCCAAGAACTTTTTGGTCCATCCACTTACCTTTCCGCTTTTCTTGTAATATCTGTGTACCTTTTAATGAGATCGGGACCTTTTTGGATATTTTTTTCTTCTACCTAATTAGGGCCAAGTTGAAATGAAAGATTTAGGTGCCCTTTGAACTAATTGCCTGTTGACGATAATTGTCAAGTAAAGAAATTTGAGATTTCCAGATTTACGAGTAACAGCTTCCGACTTTTGGCTATTAAGACTTTTTCTCATAATGAACACGTGGTGCCAAAGAAGGTGTAATAAATCACATAAATACTTTTAACAAGTGACTCCAACCTACTATTTAATATAAAAATATATTCAGTATAATGTAGAGTCTTACGATTGCCTGATTTCGCTCTCATTGTTACAAACCACAGTAACGTATACCTCACTTTTTAAATATTTTGTTTGTTGTAATGCATTCGTTTCACTCCTATTGTAATCAAATTAGACAACTAACACCGACACCATGTTTATTTAAATTAAATCCAACGACGTCCCCTTCGAAAAACAATAATTAATCAAGATTAATAGCTTACACTTTAACACTAGGACCCTAAGGAATAACAATTAAGCTAGTAAAGAAAGACGGACACAATCGCGTCCTCACTTTTTCTGCTAAGGGCGAAACATGTAGAGGAAAACAAAGAAACTCGATTTAGTACTCTTCAGGGGTCGCGGGGAGCGTATTAAATTTGCATTAGACGAAATTGAAATACGCCCTCCGATGACTCGTTACGAGGGAAGACTAATAATGTCGTCAATTCGCATCGGGAAGATCTTGAAAGTCACGCCGTGACTATTTGATTAATTGAATCATTTTTTGCCTTTTCCCCTTTTAAGAAGTATGGTGGGGAAATTTGTCAATACGCTGCGTTGTGCCCTGAAGTATCTATTCTTGTGAACAGGTCATTAATTCGTTCTCTGACGAGAGTCTTCTGAAGATAAGGGTTGGTTAAAAAATGAACTCTTCGTTTGAAGACACTTTCATGATTTTGAAACTTAAATAACTTCAAACTCAGACAACGATAGAATTACAATTTTGTATAACCCGAGAATTTGAAGGATTAATTTGTTTCACCGAACGTCTAGGTTTCTAGACGAGATAGATAGGCATAGGAAACCCATACCTAATGTAAGATGTCTACGCTGCAATTGACTTTTCTACGCGATTCGATACTCTCGATTGTGACTATGATTTTTAAGACTTTGGATTCCAACGTTTTTGTGCAATACCTATATAAATGTTCAAGATTTATTTTTTCACAAATTCTTTTAACAGGTTCACCTTTGACTACTAACTCAATCACCAACGCTAACCTAAAAACTTCAAGCCTCGCAGGGAATTTTTATAAATATTCACCTAGCATTTAAGAATGCCACAAAATAACTGCAAGCTAGTCATAAGCCATGATCGTAGTCACGTCTATAACACGGTCATATCGCACACCCATCGCTTTCGACCTCCGTGAGTCCGTGTTGACATTTCAAACTAATTGGATTTTTGTGACTTAACTGTAATATATTATGTGTACTGTTAACTCTTGATGACTTATTTTATTTAACTTGAAGGTGCAATCATGTTTCAGCCTATCGCAATAAAGTGGCAATTAGTACTAGAGGTTGAACTGTTAAGGTGCCATATTTTTTACGAAGTTCAATGCCCCTAAAATTGTTCACAGTTCTAAGAAGTGATTCGTTTCGTGAATCGAAAAATCTGCATTCATTAGAACTGTATAGAGTTTTTAAACCAATTATTTTTTTATCTGTTTATTTGCATGAATTGTAAAACCACGAGCTGAATTTAACGGTGCTGTAGCTAAACGAAGATCAGTTGGAATTAAAACGCTTTTTAGGGGAAACAACGTGATCAAGCAACCTTAATACAAGAAAGATAATATTATTAATGACAAATACAAGGGTACAAGTTTTATGTTTCTGCATACCGCTATACTTATTTCGCTTTCTTTACTTGAACACTTTTCCATGAATGTTCCCAATAATGATTATCAAAGACAGACAGAATGAACGAATGCAGCTGGTCAACCTCCTTATGAATCATCGAATCGAATCGGCAAACGTAAGGTAGGTTGCCCTCAGGATAGGTGGAGCGGCGATCTTCGCAGGGTGGCTGGCAGCAGCTGGATGAGAGCTGCCGAGGATCGAGCTGAATGGCGTGCAATTGGAGAGGCCTATGTCCAGCAGTGGATTGCTATAGGCTGATGATGATGATGATCCTCCTTATGCGTCAACTATTACGGAGTGAGAAAGGGAGATTTATTTCTAATGCTTGTAACATATTCATCCACCATCACAAACTGCCGTGGATACCCAATAGGGAATATGCATGTATTTTTTAAATATTTTTATTCGATAGTTTACATCGTCAAATAATAGTAAAAAAAATATTCGACGGCAACAAAGCAATTTAAAATACTTAAATAATGTTTCTAAAATATCCAACCGATCCGGGCTATTTAAACGCCCTCCATTTGGCGCGCTTGGTGTGGTGACGTCACCGTCCGTGAAAACAGACAAGCAACTGTCAAGTCAACGTCAAACACTCCTTTTTCTATGAGCGTTTGACATTGACTTGACACTTGTTGATTGACTTGACTTGACATTGACATTTTGATTGTTATCCCGGATTGTTACGTCACATCCGCTCTTAGCCTTTTCAAGTATTTGAATTACTCACAGTTTTTTGGGACTTTAAAAAAATTAATTTCTCGTTCAAAAAGAAATTTTATTCAAAAATATTGATGGAGGCATAATTCTGAAGTAATATAGTTTATAAAAAAAAAAATTGAGCCATATTTGAATCACATGCATATTCCCTATTCCCTGAGAAAAATTAAACCAGTCTACTTTGAGTTCAAACCTCCTATTTTAGCTACTAATGATGACGTCACAGAATCTCTAGCTCATTTCTGCTTATCAGTTGTTACGCAGGCGTACAGTCACGGACATCGGCATCACGTTTGCAGCACGTGCTGTAATCACGTCCGTGGAGTCACGTAACGTGTAGTCGGCCTAATTTGTTGATCGCAGTCTGCGCTCGACTGTACCAGAGGATTGTATAGTAAACATAATGGTTTTACGTTTTGTGCTTAGCTAGTGTTGTGTGACTGTGTGTGTAGATTCTGAAATGTCATTGTGATCTTTAAAATAGCATCAAAATAGCCACAAAGACCTATTATTAGAAATGAGTATAATTCAAATTAAAATAGGTGCAAAAGCTTGGGTACGCTGGGAAAACTGTTGACGTTTTAAACTAAACATGACCTGAGAAATATGTAAGGTGTTTTTTAAGAAGAGAAATGGTGGCCCATTTGGTAACGGCCGCGACTTACGAGTTGTAGGTCGTACATTCGAACCTTGCCAGGCGCTTTACTTTTGTAAATAATTTCATCACCACTGCTCTCAAAACGGTGAAGGAAAACATCGTGAGGAAACCGGCATGCTCTAGAACAAAAAATTCGAAGACATGTGACATCTACCAACCCGCACTGGGCCCGCGTGGTGGATTACGGCCCACCCCCTCACATAGAGGAGGCCTGTGTCCCAGCAGTGGGAACATTATAGGCTGATTATGCTTATAAGAAGCTGTCCAAAACTTCAGCAAGAATAGAAGCGTTGATGATGAAACTTACTTCATACTAAATACATTCCAGCTAGATCAAACAATACCTTTGCAAAGAAAGAAAACCTTTTCTCCAAAATTCATTTTCAGTACCTACTGAAGATTAAAGATTACATAACAAAGCGTTCACCTTAACCGTCCATTAATACCGTTGTAAGCAAAATAAATCGTCCTCAGTGTTGATGTCGCACTAATGAACATTTTATATTTTTATACGCACCAAAAAAGCTTCGTTGAAAGACAGTACGGAGTGACAAGCATCGCTGTAGGTAAGGTGAAGGGCGTCGTTAATGACATTCTTGGCATAATTCCTGCGGATAGGGCTGCCAGACTTTGTAGGGACATATTCGGCCTGTTTTGAGGCATGTTCGTCTCGTGTAAGTTTAAAATACAGGACTGACCTGACCGGTATCTGGGCTGTTTTGTGCTGTTAATAGCACCTGGGTGATACTTTGTGACATCGTAACATTTTTGACATGTTATTTCTGTTTTGACTGGAAAATGGTATCTCAGTTTGCAGCTTTGATTGTTTTCGTTCTAGTCGCATTGAAGTGAGGGTAAGGAGGCTTTTAATTTTTTTGAATACTTCAATATTTCAGATGCTAATCTTTCATTTAGCCTGTTACAGTCTTCCCCAGATAAAACTAATTTGAACATTTTTTACAGTATCTACAGCATGACCTATTTTTGTGTTATTTATATCGTGTAAGAATACAGACAATTAGTTGTTATCATAAACATCACACCTGTAATCCCTGAGGTGTTAGGCTGAGGTGTACCTCCAATTATTACAGTACACCCATATTTTCCCAATTATGTTTAAGTTCCAAGTAAAATAGGGGCTGCTGGTCATAGGCCTCCCCCAAGCACCACCACTTCGACCGGTTCTGTGCTCCTCGCATCCGGCGTATTCCCGCGACCTTCACCAGGTCATCGATCCACTTTATCAGGTTGTATGTTGATTAAAATATGATCCGTAACAAATATGGATTTACGGAATTATAAAATCAGCAATACAACTCTCTTAGTTCATTTAAGTCTATTGAATGACTATTTCATGCAATCATGACACTGTGACCTGCTAATTGCAAAAAACGTAAGGAAATTTGAATTTCGCGGGCTACCTTAGCGCATCCCCCTTAATCACTAATACGATTAAATGATTACGAAATAGCCTACAAGGGCTTAGTTCGGAATTTTGTCTTTAATTAAATCTTACATTATTTTATACATTTTAGATCTAGCAACCCTAACTAGATGAGTCTAAACGGCTATAGTAGGTACTGAGTTTCCTGTTTTATGATTAATGTTTCCGTCCTTTCAACACTATAGAAAGTACGAATCAATTTGTATATGAAATGTTGTTGGATGTTGTAAATATGTTACTAGAGTAAAGCTTCTTCTTTATTATAGTGTCTACACTTTACGTCGTATTTCGTTTCGGTTGACAATCCATCCATACTATAAATTCGAAAGTAACTGTCTGTCAGTCTGTATGTTACCTTTTCACGCCTAAACTACTGAACGGATTTCGACAAAGTTTGGCAAGGAGATAGATGGCATCTTGGGAAAGGACATAGCGTACTTTTTATCGACATACCACGCGGGCGAAAGCTAGTTATTTATAAATTAGAATTTGAAAAAAAAAGGTGTACAATTCTTTTTATTTGACAAAGTGAAGTCATTTTGTAAAAGTATAATTATGTTTATAGAGTCACTATAATAATAAATTATGCTTTGTCATACCAATAGCTGTTACCATCATCAATCGTAAATTGTCTCTTGGCTTCAAAGAACATCAAGTAGGTACAGAATGTGCAAAGTATAAATCTGCTGAAAGCCATAACTATACTTTTTATTCGATCCTTGACATGATTGCTAAAGTGAATTTGTCCGACACGACGGTCTATTTCATACTTTTTCCATCGAACTCAATTTTGGCTGTAGTATTCATATTATCAGGAGTGATTCCTGGAAACGGCTATACAATACACTTTTCATCAGGAACAATCAATCTGCCTAGCCTTTTCCCAACTATATTGGGGTCGGCTTCCAGTCTAACCGGATGCAGCTGAATACCAGTATTTTACATGGAGCGACTGCCTATCTGACCTACACAACGCAGTAACTGGGTAATACGATACCCCTGGTAATACTGGTTTTGTCAGGTTTTCGGGCTTCTGAGGACCCGTAACGACTGTCAAAGATCCTCGAACGACAGCCGAATCACCTCGAATCAATCAGCTCAAATGACTTTTCATCAGGAACAATAAACCTTTTTACACAGTTGGATTATTTCAGCCAATTCACTAAAAACAAACATACTTACTTTGTTTAGAATCAACTAAATCAGTTTTGATTGCATCTTTTATACGTTTACATTTCAAACGCCTATGTTCCGGCTGTTCTATTTGTTCAGCCATTTTTTGTTCAACGAACGATACAACTATATTTTGTATTTCCGCTTCATTTGTTACGCACGAAATACATGAAAATACACTTTAGCGCACTTCGTGAAACAAATTGTCGGAACGTGAAGAGTTATTTAAGTACAGCGTGTTAAAATTTTACCTACACGGTGATTGTAGGGTTAAAAGAGAAGAATTTTCATGAGCTTCTCTTGTTTTACAAGTTTGAAAAGGACTTTCTCTTCCGAGTTTCTTGGTTTCAGGTTATTAGAAGGATTTAAAATATTAAGGGCCGGTTTCTCGAACGAAAATTATCGCAAAATTAATGTGACAAATTGTTGAGCGCGAGTAAAGTGCTGCAATTGGTTGAACAATTTATCAACAGCTAATCACTGTAGTTTACGCTCGCTTGTCAATTTGTCACGTTAATTTTGGATAGAGAAACTGCCCCTTAATCAGTAAAATTGGATTGCCATGCATGAGTAAAATTGGTTTTAACATAATATTGCAATTCTTGTGCAAACCGTCACATAATCGAATAAAAAAAAAATGACATAAAACATTTTTTATATCAACTAGAATCAGTTCTATTTCTTTGGGTATCGATGGTAAGACATCAATTGAATTTTTCAAGAATTCACCAAACGTGTTATGACCGACAAAATAATATTATAAAGATTTACAAAACTAACTTTTCTAAAGTAAACATTTTTAAACAGTTACTCCAGCCTTTTTTAATTTGTTTACTATGTGAACGTAGGAACAACTTTTACGATCGATTTGAAACCATCCAATTAGGAGGGAGTCCACATGGAATGTTATAATTATGAACACTTTTAAAGGACTCTTCCGCTGATGGTTTGTTTACAACCATATAACTTTATTAGCTTTAAATGTGTGTTCATAATGACTGTTTAAGGGACTTTTACACTACATTTCATAGAAAAAAAGTAAATAATGTGTCAGTCGTTGGTTTAATATAGTTGTCGCGTTTTAGCATAGCAATATCGCTCATTCCATTACCCTTTCTATAATAACTCTCCTTAAGAACCCAAACAATAAACTATGTTTGGTTTTTCGTTAATGGAACATATTGAAGTTAACGGACTTTATATCCGTATAAAGTCCGTGTTAATCGTCCAATAGCAGACTATTATCATACTAAAACGCAACAACTAAATATTTGGCAATTGATTATCAATTGCCAAATATTTAAATAATGAAAATTCATTCAATTCTGATGTAATAGGGAAAAACTACTTTCATTTTACAATTGAAACTTTGAAAAATGACAGTATTTTTTCCCTATTACATCATCATGATTTCACATTTTCAACATTATGTTGAAAATGTGAAATTTTTTAATCAGCATTTTTAAGCAGCTTTTAAACATATTATGTTGAAAATGTGAAATCTTTTAATCAGCATTTCAATTTTAAAATGAAAGTATTTTTTCCCTATATATCAGAACGTTTTACCTACATACTCGTTAAATTAGAAAAAAATGTATTCGTATGTGCAAACTGTACATACTAGTTCTACCCTTATGACGATAAAAACAGTGTTCCAATTACAGATCAATTTGCAATTTACTTTCCTGGGAATTTCAAAATTCGAACGTCAGTTGGTTATTTTTCCACGCACACGCAGGGGTGAAGTTATCAAGGGCAGGGGACGAATTGACCTAGTGAAGTAGGTATTGATTATGGTTTTTTTTTATTATCTAGGATGTTGGAAGACTACAGAATGATTAGCTGCAATTTAGTTCCCAGTTTTTCGTGTAAAACCAAAAAAGTCAAATGTAATCTTTTTGAAATTTCCTTGGTATTTTCATGACTTTTAAAACAGGCGCGATAGTGATCAAACTTATTCCTGATCTATCGAAAAACTAGGAAGAATCTAGAATCGACTATTAACCTGGGTCGTCTAAGACACTATGGGCCAGTTTCTGAAACGAAAATTATCGCAAAGTTAAACTACTGCTACTGGTTGCTTATAAAACATTCAATCAATCTTAGCAGTTTACGTGCGACTGACAATTTGCACAATAGTTTTGCGATATTTTTTGTAAAAACTTGCCCTATCCAACTTGTATAAAGGTTATGCTAGGTACTTTACAACCGCCAGTTACCAAATAGAAAAAAAGGTTATAGACGATGAATTGAATAGCACATCATTTATTTGACTTTAAATGCATATAATCTTTTGATACAAATGTATATGCTCCTCAAGAATGACGTAAGAGTCAAGTTGCAGCATCAATAAACCATAATAAACATTGGAGAACCCGTTTAGAAAGCATTTTGTAAACAAATTCTATTGCATGTCATGCTCTTATTACTACTAAATAATAATATCAATGACAGCGTATGTGTTCAGCGCTATAATATGTGACATAGAATTTTATGGCTATTATAAATAATTCAGGCGTTTATTTTGTTTATGTTTATAGATAGTTTTTTTATAAATAATACAGGGTGAAATTAAAATCATGTGCATCCGCTTAAGGGGTCATTGTACTCATCATTATGAACAACTTTCATAATGGGACCGACCCTGAAATCGTGAATGAAAATCAGCTGTTCCCTACAGTTTGAATTTAATTTCATCCTGTAGATAGTGGGGTTTATTCATAAACGTTGCTTAAAGTTCACCGTACATTTTGACGTTTGAACGTCACTTCACTGTAAGCAACGCATATAAATAAACCCCATTATGTTTGTAAATAATATAATATGCTGCTACGCTACGCCTATAATTTCCACTGATTTGAATTATCTCTTGACCTTGCAAACTAGGCACACATACCTATTTAATACTCATCTACATTTTTTTTTTTATATTTGTTAATGTAGCATGTGATCATAGGTTAGAGGAGCATACAATTATGTTAAGGTTGTTTCCAAAATCTTTCAGCCACAAATATAGCTTTTGATCGGATGAATTACTTTGCCTTATTCTAGAATAAGTTGCAGCAAATAAAAGAAGAGATAAAAAAAAATGAGTTATATAAAAAATTGAGAATTTGATATTCATCTCACAGTTAGCGAAAAAAGTATGTCGACATCTTTTTGTTGGATATCGGTTACATTTAGGTCAGCCTTATCTAGGCTCACATAAAGAGAGCCAACTCACTTAAATATTCCAACCCAGAACCCAAAAATATAAATTCTAGAATGTTCAACGGTAAAAATAAAAGAACTTAGAATTCAATGTTGAAGAATATTATTGCAACCGCAGAGACATTCTGTTCTAGCTGAAAGAAAACTTAAATTTACAACTATGAGAATCGATAAAGTCGATTGTATGAATCCCCCGAGTGGCTTCGAGCTTCGAGCTCGATTCGTACGCCACTTACTGAAATGAATGTTGCATTGAGCCAACAGCTGAAATTAGAATGAATCGATGGCTTCCACAGTCTTTTGTCGTTGAAAACTCATTTAATTTTAGTGAGATCGTATTTTAGAGTGGTACAATGATCATAGGCACCTATGGAATTCCTATTTTAGATGGAAAGATTATTCTAGATAGCATTCATCCTTTTCAATGTGTCTAGTTGAACATATTCTTATCCACCCAAAACGACCAACCTGTATTTTGGATAAATTTATAATTTACCTACTAGCTTTTGCCCGTGACTTCGTCCGCGTGGATGCCCGAAAATATCCCACGGGAACGTACTACCAGAATAAAAAGTATTCTATGTCCTAACCCAGCCATGATTTGGTCTCAAAATGGCTGAAAACGGCCATTTTGGCGTGAAAGCGTAACATAATAACACATAATCTGTTCGATTTATGCCCTCGTGCCCCTATGCACACGTGTGACTCCGGATTTTTAATTTGTCTGTCTGTGGTGTCTTGTTTATACCTTTTAAGTCGTAGTTGGGTTTTAGTTTTTATTACTTGATTTTTTTTTCTCAGTTAGGATTCAATCGCTTGTCACTTGTTTACTGTTTGACCATTAGGTCTCTCAAAATTCACAGTACATACTTTAAACGATTGTACATGTACAGTGAAGCAATGTGAGAAATATTCAGCTAATCTAACAGTGCTGATCTCAGAAAATAAGCTAAATGATCTGTGTGAAATGCCTTTATAGCGATCACAATTCTACTAAATTAGCATCACAATTAATTAATACCTCTATAACACCTAACATAATCCAATAACAATAGGTAATCAAAACAAACTCAATAAAACTAAGCTCCAACGAACATTGCCAGTACTAGGATAACATACTCATTTAGACAATAGGAGACTTCAGTCCTGAGCCGAGGCAATAGATGGTCCAATTTGCCTTTCCGTAATCGAGCGTTGAATGGACCATGCGCCATGAAATTAGATCATCGTGCGGCTTTATTTAAAATGTAATGTTTTTATATTACCTGTGTGTGTCGCGTGGAATAAGGTGGAGGGATATTAAGAGTAACATCTCCTACGCCGTAATGGTTGCCTGGTAGTCTGCTTTACTGAAATACACTTTTATTTTGTGTCGTTTTGCATTTACTTTGGAATAATTAGGTAAACTAATTTTATGGGAATGCAATCTGACGTTTCGCATTCTAATCTCAGTTTCAATAATATTTCAAAAATACCTTTTTTTTAACGTTTTTAATTATGGGAACGCCAACTTCAGATCTCCACCAGATAGAGACAAAATTTGCCGTTTATGTAGTAGAGACCATTTTCTATTGTCAAAAATTAATACAATTACACTGTCACAATACTATTTATACCGCCTTTTGTAACAGCCATGTCTATCAGAATATACAGATGAGTCCGTCCCTCATTGTCACTACTCAGCTACCAGCAATTTTGCTTTATGTAAAATGATTCGAATAACACTCAGAATCGAGCATTTCAAACGAGAGGTAGAAAAGCGAAAGTTTTATTCGACCTTCGGGTATAATCCTTCCAATTTTTATGTACGCCCTGATAATGGCCCACCGTAAATAATCACACTTTTGACTTGCTAATTTATGCCGAACACAAATATCGACAATGGGGCACTAATAACAGGATTCAATATTTTGAATTGTAAAATTTACAAAGCCCACCAATTGGACGTGAACACGTTTCAATAATTCTATGAAGGTAAAAAGATAAGTGATACTAAAAAGTTTTCACTATTTTTACATAACGTCCTTCAGACGCATTTTCTAAATGTCACGCTGGTCAGGTCATATAAAAATTTAAATGAAGAAGGTTTGTAAACTTTATTAGATTTCTAAACTCAATATAATATTCGGTGCCCATCGCTAGTCAGACTTATTAGGGTACTGTTTCATCAATAATTCAGTTTGTTAAACCTCAATTAAGACAGACAACGTTTATGTCCCATTAATAAGCAATTTTGTATTTGTTTGAAGAATTAGTAACTAACAATTATTTGGAAAACAAAGCTTATTTTTGCTAATATACCACCTCATTAAAAAGCAGACTTTCTAATTACCTGAAGTTACCTATTATCCAAAGAAAGAAAAATATAAAAGGAAATATTATTTACCAAAAATGCGCGTTATTAGAACCATCAAAGCCGACCGAATATTTTCACCCATGACTGGACAACAAACAAATAATATGAGGGTACCGTAAATAATATTGATTAAATACTTCCCACAAAAATTCACATCGAAATATAAGTGAACAAAAACTATTTTATTAAATTCCGTGACCCCACATAAATAAGGCGGGGCAATCACGTTTCGCATCGCAACAAGAGGAAAACAACTGGCCCAATTAAAATTGACACAGACAGCTCCCAGAAGGTGTCGCCGTTCGCATCACTCGCACGCGATCTCAGCAACGACGCCTGCTAATCGATACCATTAATTTTATTCTGTCGGATGTTGTTTGCTCAGAAAATATTCACCAGGATTTTAATGAACAGAATCTGCCGAGACCATCCACCAGGGCACAAACGAATGATCAAAATACAAATCACTCCCGCCACTCCTGACTGCTCCACATTTTACCAAACATATAATTTGAATACACTATTAACATCCCTAATTAGAGACTCCAGCAAACATTTTTAGAAAATGTTTTCGAAACAAATTGTCCGAGTAATAGCGTTTAAAATGTAAATTCTAGAAGGGGTAGATAAGTTTTGTGTGGGGTGCGTAATTAAAAGAGACGCGTCGTGCGACAGTCGTGAGGTGCATGGTGTCTTATCGGTTGGGTTTTAATTTGAGCCTGGCATGAGACACGCGAGCCGATCACGCGACACAACGCATCGACCGGAGTACAACACTACGCGCGCTTTTTAAAATTATTTCTTTTATATCATTATCGAATGCTTCGACTGCTAGCGGCGTATCGATTTAAAAATAATTATTTCGAATATTCGATCGCACGGTGCAGGCCATTGACACTTTAAGTTTAAATAAAAAAGCATGTAACGACTGAGTAAGCATAGTTTATCAATCAGTCTAAAGAACACACAGGGGAACCCTTTTGTTTTTTTTTAGAGTCGGGACAAAGCAAACTTAGGAAATGAGATTTCACGTAACAGTTTTTTGGAACAAAGTGCTGGTTGCGTGTCGGATTGTAAATAATTAGCTCATTCAGCCGCACCTATAGCGTCGCCGCCATTGTTTGTTTTTTGAAGCAAGACATTTTTGAACAAAATAAGGCTTCCTTTTTAAAGCGACAGTTGCTCAATAAAAAGTTAACTTTTTCGTGAATTCCGACATCCTTTATCATGCAAATATATCTTTAAGTTTTTATTATAATCGTGGAAGTGTCGATTGAAAAATCTGATGATTTTGTGTTAAAATATATGAGCACCTGTGTCGATGACTTTTAGGTAGCTAGCGTTTTCTTTGTTTTCATTAATTTTATTTCACTACAAAAATATACTTACCACCATTAATTTAATATCCGGTTAGACTGGAAGCCGACCCCAACATAGTTGGGAAAAGGCTTGGCAGATACTTTAATTACCACGGTATATCGTATAACTTAACCTCAAAACAATAATTCCAAGTAATACAAGTTACAACAACTGTTCCATGAAATTCACAATTACTAGGAGAAACTAATAAGACCCTATTAGTTGTCTTCAAAGGTAATCTCAATTCAGTGTTATTACCAAGAATTTCGTACCATTTATATTATGGGTTTAGGGACTTGAATGTTTCTAATTCCATCATTAATTGAAGATTCGCTGGAAGGATGGATAGGTGAGCCCAGTTTAATAATATTTTGGTCCCCTATTTGTCGGTAAATTGATTTAACTACAACTTAATAGAAATGTATTTAAGTAAAGTCGCTTATTAACTTAAAATATGCTAACGTACTATCTATAAGGTTATTGAAATACTACTATGTATAAAAATAATGGTATACATGGATAAAAAGAATTTCACATGAAGCAGACATCAAAGATATACACAAATATGGCACATAATTGAAAGTTTAATAAAGCCTCTGCAAATAGAGAATCAAATATATAAGCAATAGCATTTCAATCATGAAAATTTAGTTTAAACGACTCGAGTCATGCCCATGAGGATGAAAACAAAACAACCATGGGTAGCTTATTTGATGCAAGTTGGAAAAGTCTGCTGCAAAGAAATGAAATGTCTAATAACGTTCGTAGACAGTCAAAGCGACAGCTTTTTTTTCTTCTACATCCTGGCGTATTTTCATCTTATTGCCGGTCTGATTTGCTTTACTGCTTATATGCTTAATGCTAAAGGGTAAGTTGTCTTATCCGTTGTCTTATCCGTAATTGAAAGTTATAAGTCGTGACTACACTCGTCTGACTTCTAGATTCTTTTGAAATAGCAAAATCACACACACATGTTTAGTAATTATTCTCGTTTCCACAAGTCTACCTTACCATCTACATAATTATCTTCTCTTTTAGTATTATGATTTCATCTGTCTGGCTGAACTGTCTTTTTACTATCACATAGTACAGCGATGCAACAGATTCTGTTGTGACTATCGCTGTGACTGAATTCCTTAATCCATTACGAGCACCAAAAAATTCAATTAAAGCACCCTCCGTCACAATATCAGATTGTTGCCAACAGTAGCATATTTGTCACGAGCTATTGTTTATTAATATACAGTCACGAACGTCTACGGGTGGGGTTATTAGTTTACAAGTGTATCAGGCGCCCCCTTTGTTTATTATTGACTCAGTACCCGCGGGAGCACAATATTACTTCCCAACTCTTTCGGAAGTTTGCTTTTATTATTGACATCTCCTACATCTGCTACCTACAGGAAATGTACAAACGCGACGTTCCATAGACTTCATCGCGTATTAATTCGCTTTGTCATTTATATCGTTCATCGATTGCTGAGAATTTAATTTTGTGTTTGTTTAGGACTGTGTTTATTTGGTCGGTATTTGCTTCGACGGGACACGGTTTTGTTTGCAAAGGATTTTGTTACTTCACTACTTGGAGTAAAGTTTAAATTCGATCGGTTTAATATTTTGTCAATGTAGCTAAAATAAATACCTAAGTCAGACAAAAAAATTGCAGCTCATTGAAATTAGTCAAAATCCTTTCACTGTGATAGATATACATTTTATGCAGAATATGAAATGAGCAAAGGACAAAGACTAGACTTTTTTATTGATATTGATTTGCATAAATCCCACGATACATTTTATTTAAATCAAAGTTCATTTTTACTGTATATTCAATGTACATTGAATATACAAGTACAACTGAAATTATTATTGCATCTAACATGTCACATAAGTCTACACACAAAACAGCAACAACTACCGATAAACTACGCGCTAAATTGCGATTATACCATCAAGCTGCTTTACGAGACTTAAAGCTAAGATAAAATATATAAACAGCGCAAAACAAGTAACAAAGATAACTTTATGACCCGTTGAGATCATAACAGTAAGTCACATTACCGTGATATATGTCACTTTGCTACCGTCCAACGTCGCAGCTCATTATGACCGACCTGTAAAGGCTGAAGCACAAACAAGGCAAAATGTTCATAACTTTATTGAAATTGTATTTGAATTTTGCCTAGCAGTAGCAGATACGTAGGTAGACTTTTGAATAAATTCCACAGATGAAACCGCTAATGATTTACTAAACAGGTGTTGATGTGTGGATGTTCAAAGATTCAATTATAGTTTACTAGAAGTAAACTTCTTATTCAAAGCAACAATTGATAGAATTAAAGGTGGTTTTTGATAGTGATGACATAACACGATAATTCCTAATTTGCATGGAAAAACGTCTGTGGTAAGCAAAAGGGAACTTCATGCCTTACATTACACCTTTTATTTTCGCTCACCATTTTCACCAAACGGCCGATCATGTGCCACAGTCCTTAGCGCGGTCTGTCCACTAATCTCGACCATATTGGCTTGTTAGCACCACGCATCCGATAGCTGACTTTATTGGTGTTTATGGAAACCTTTCCTAAGGGATAAACACAATAGTTTACAATGCTACACGGACATTTTTCGTGGTATACAACGTGTTCCTTAGATGTCCCATAACTCTAAGGTTATATGCTATATGTAAAAGTAATACAAAAAATCCTAGAACAAGTATTCCAAAAATACATGGTTTCGATCATAAGTTCATAACATCAATCTAGCCTCTCTATCTAAGTTTCATTTATACGAGTAAGTCATTTTCATTCAAGCTAATCTTCATATTCAAAGTTACGTTGTCATATTTCACGTAGGGTGTTTTACATAAATAATCGTAACTTTGTGGAATTATTTTGTATGAAAAATGAAAACGAAAAAAATATTATTGAAAAATAATTGAATAATATGGTCTCAGGAATACGTTGTATAGGAATCACAATTGTTTTTAAGTGGTAAGGGTTAATATAGCAGTTAAGTGCACTGAATGTGACTGTGATAGTTTTCAATAAACATTAGCTTTACTTTCTCTATTTAAGGTGTCTTAGTTTTTACAAGGTAACCAACATAGCCCGAAGTCGGGGCACATTGCTCGCAGAACAGATGGCCGATGGGGCCGAAAGGTTCTGGAGTGGCGACCACGTACCGGAAGACGTAGCGTTGGAAGGCGCCCCACAAGGTAGACCGATGACCTGGTGAAGGCCGCGGGAATCCGCTGGATGCGAGAAGCATAGAACCGATCGAAGTGGTGGTGCTTAGGGGAGGCTTATGTCCAGCAGTGGACGTCTTTCGGCTGAAATGATGATGATGACTTTTTACAAACAGCCCGTTGAAACTCATTCCAATCTTTAGTTTCATTTATTTCTTTACGAACAGATTGGAGTCTCGACAGTGGTTCGTGCATTTATAATAAAGAAGATAAATTGAAAGATATTTTATGTATATTTCTAAATTAGTTCGCAGAACATTTTAGACTCTTCAAAGGTTAGCAAAGTCTCATAAAATATCCTTAAAACTGCTTAGCGTAATCCTTCAGTAAATTCATTGAAATGGTTTGCGAGAATACTAAGCCTATATACTGCGTCTCTTATATCACCGTATAGTAAAAATTACAGTGTATATATATATAACTTTGTTCAATAAAGAAGATTCGTAAAAAATATTCTCGAAAATTGCAAAGCTTGGAATTTATGGTCGAAAAGTAAAAAAATCTAAAATGTGCGCCCTAGATTCAATAACGTTCAGATTTGGGTCATCTGTAGCGAATGGACCATTTATCAAATGCACTGATTCAATGCACTTCGTTGTGCCATTCGTAACTATTTGATTTCAAACGATCGTTGGTCACTTCCATCCAATCCCTTCTCCTATAACATCCTAACTTCCCTATATTCCTTGACCTGCCCTTATCTGTGATATCTTTGATAAAATAACTTTTCATTTTTTTATCTTACTTCTTCAAGCGTTTCAACTTTTATGAAGGGCAAAGATGTCATTTCGTTTGATCTCTCGATGGACTGCTCCCAAGCGAGACAGTGTTGACGCGTTGTTGTGTGTGTTGACTATTATCTCATTTAGGGGTTGATAAAACTGCCCACCTCAATCAAATCGCCCTAAATTTTTATCAAAGCAATTCCTCTCCCTCTATCTATCCATAAAACGCACCCTGCGGAGCCAAGCCCAGTTCAGCACTATTAACACAACATCATAAAAGTAAATTTACATTAACCTATCTTGGACCCCCGCCCGAAACCCTTAAAATATAATTAAATCCTTTTTACGGTTGTAATAAAATCTTATGGGGAACTAACCACCATTTCCGTTATCATGTGTCGCAGGTTCGTTCATAATTAATTAAGGGATTTAGTACAGGTGTAATCTGTGTAAGCAGATGCGGATCCCGCACCTTAGGGCTATGTCAATACATAAAATTCGGGTTCGGGGGTGTTTGTTGAAGATATTGTGGATAGCATTATTAATAATATCAAAAGGATAAACCGATAGAATTTGAAATTTATTTTCAGTTTCTGTTATAAATATAATAATAATATAATAGAAACAGAAAATAAATTTCAAATTCTATCGGTGTGTTCAGTTTCAAACAAATACCACCAACTTCATTATCCACTAAAAAAACACTGTAGAAAGAATATTGTAAATATTATTATAGAAAAAAAAAATCAGTAAGGCAAAGCCATGAGCAAAAATTAGCGTAACGGCATAAGTACTTGTACAGTATTTTGGTAAACGGTGTGCCCTTTAACCAAATCCCGTACCATAAGGGATTCACGAACTTCACGGCTTTATACGAAAATCTCTTTAATATTAAATAATAATTCGTCCCTAATCCGAGAAAAAGGTAAAAACAAATACGAATTATTTACAATGTAGCTTATCCCTTTTTAAATTGACCGTATTCAAACACCTACCTTCATTTTTTTAGCAGGTTTTGATTCTGAAACTCAAATTAGAAGGTTGACCTTGTGACCTTTTGATCAGACAGACAATTCGGGTAACGATCCTCAACATGGCGGGATTCGATTCAGGGGTCACAAAAAATAAGATACCTTTTAAAAGGTCACAAGGTCTGGTTCATAGTAATCATAAATCAATCAATCTGCCTAGCCTTTTCCCAACTATGTTGGGGTCGGCTTCCAGTCTAACCGGATGCAGCTGAATACCAGTATTTTACATGGAGCGACTGCTTATCTGACCTCCACAACCCAGTAACTGGGTAATACGATACCCCTTGGTTAGACTGGTTGTCAGACTTTCGTGCTTCTGACGACTCGTAACGACTGTCAAAGATCCACAAATGACAGCCGGGACCAACGGCTTAACGTGCTTTCCGAGGCACGGAGGAGTCTCGATATGTGAAAATGGTCACCCATCCACGGACCAACCCCGGCAAGCGTAGCTTAACCTGATGGATCGACCCGAGCGGCTGTTATTACTTAGCCACGAGCTCCTATAGTAATCATAAACCAACTTGTATAAAAAAAAAATTGCAGTGCAAAACCTTAAAATTACGAAGACCAATTGATATTAGATCGACAATCTACTTGTCGTTGCTACTATCAATTATTTGTGGCAGTGACCACCACCACCACTACCAGATGGCCTCTCAGCCCCTATGTGCACCTCCCATAAAAGCAAAAATATTTTAATTTGAAACTTAGTTTCACACTACAATAAAATCAGATATAAAACCTCCTTGCAAGATCATAGCCTAATCAACCCTTTCTTAATTTATACTGCCGTGTCCTCTTGTTTCCTTTTTTGTCTAGACCACCAAAGTTCTTCCACGGTAGGACCAAAAAAGCGTGAAAAAGGGGAACAAGGTAACACTCCATCCGGTAATGCAGGTGTATCAAACAGCTACCACCAGATGTCTTAAAAATCCCATGAAAAAAAGAATAAAGAGTTTCGTTTTATTTTGACAGTTGAATATCGAATTAGTCTTTTATTAGAACCGCGACCGAAATTGATTGTGGGTTCGAATTACGAATGCTAGTAACAATAGTCGATAGTCAAATGTTTTCTAGAGAACACAATAATGTCATAATCGGAGTTCTTTATGACATTTATTGGGAGGGACCGATATTTCTGACGTATACGATATAAGGAGGTATTCCACTTTTAGCACTGATTTGAACGGCACTTCTCCCAACCGCACTTGAGCACGTCTACTAATAGCACTGAAACAAAATGTTGATAAGTGCGGTTCGGTGGAACAGTTTATTAATATTATTTTCAGTCTCCGAACGGCACCTACGTAAAATATTTTTTTAGTGATGGGACGTACTTTTTTTGTCAAAGGCATTATCAAACAAAACATATCGATACAAATTAGGCCATGAATCTCGGAATATCGCAATATCGGAATCTCGGAACGTAAGTTCCGATATTACAATTCCGATACTGAGTTATCCAAATAATACAAATCAGCAGAAGTTTAGTTAAGTCTTGTACCGGATAATTCCACTTTGTTCAACCTATCCTACCTGTCCTACCAATCCTAAAATCAGTGTCCATAAGTGCTCCAAACACGAATTACTTTTTAGACTTATTAAAATTTTACAGCAAACATATGGTTATGTTTTTCAGGCGTATCTTTTGCGTGTTGCGTCGTAATAATTGTAATGAGTTTTCGAATAAAATCAACAGCCATGTGGAGACCCTGATCTCATAAATGATTCAAAACGTTTTTATAAATCTTTGGTATTGGGCTCGTCAGTAGTAGTTACTTGATGTTTAAGGTTGTCTAAGACTTCTTTAAGATCTTGTTTAATAATTTTTGTTGGGCTATTTTTACTATCTCTTTTTTGGTATCCATTGTCAAGTACCCTGTACACGGTTGAGACAAGCACCGCCAAAAAGATTGACCGCTTCTGTATACCCTAAATTTTCTATACTGCTATTTGTTATAATAAAGAGTCCCCTTTTCGACTTGATCCGTAACTGATGTCACTTCTGCTGCTGCAACCAGCTGTGGACTCCATTTTATGCTATTTTATATCTTAGTCACGGACCGAAAAATTATATAATTATCGTTGGTGAACAGTTATGGGGACATCACATCAATCATCAGCATCATACAAACATCTCAATACCTCGATGTAAAGCCAGTCAATTCAGTACACGAGATCAGGAAATACAAAAACTAAGTGAGGTAACCTTTTTGTCGCACCGCGGTTCGCGGCTTCGGTGTACTAACGGCGTTACATATTAGAATGTCATTGAATAGTTTCTACTACAGAGGTTTCTTTACAAATGAATATTCTCCTTTTTAATGGGGAAGGTCTGTAATCATATCATTTTTTTTTTCTTTCTGTCGTAACCCTCGTACTCTGTTATATAAAATAAAAACAGACGGAGGCCCTTTTGCCCAGCAGTAGGACACAAACAATGACCCCCGTCAGGAACGAAGTTCCTTCTCACATTGATTTAAAATAAATACTAAATTTTCGCAGACATCATTTCATCATTTCATCATGGATTTACATTTTGACCTCACGATTGACTTTAGCGCCCTCGAAAATTGTGAAAACGACACCTATGACGAAAAATATGAAAATTTTCGCAGCTGAAAATTTTCGCATAGATTTTCATTTTGACCAAATTCACACTTTCTGTTTCCCTCTCTCTCTTTTTCGTCCTCTGTGAATTAGAAGAAGACAGCCGCAAGTATGAATGCTTTTTCGCGTGACGATTTCTGCCAGTCTACCGCAAGCTGCGTTGATAAACTTCATTTCAAAAACTTTACGAATAGCTCTAAGCTACAATCTACTATTCTTACGGTATCTCGTAAAAGGTGGACTCCAATTTCAAAGTATTAAGGAACACAACAACGAGTTATTTTCGCAAAAAATAATTCCTATACTATTAGCTTAATGTAGAAACTAGATACGACTGCGCCATTTTGACAGATCTTCTCTATTCACCATTACGTACGATAACGGAGCCCTTTATGCCGCTTGTACACGCTAAGAATTTTCACCGTCTCTGCTGCAGTTAGGACCAATCCATCATGTACACGACAAGGAATGTGTCGGATCTAGGCACGAACACCCCTTCCGCACCGCAGTAATATCGAGTGTCGCGTCTAGCGCAGATAAGATTTTTTTCTTGGTCAGCGCCGAAAAGCAGTGTTCAAGAATTCGTGTGTAGAAACGACGGCGGCGACTTTTCTTAGCGTGTACAAGCGGCCTTACTGTGCGTGGGTCGACATGCAGTTGCCGTATCGATATGTTGGTAATGTCCTGGACAAAGAATACATACGTCCCATCACTACAAACTGTACGCAGGTGCTGCTCGGAGACTGAAAATAATATGAATAAACTGTTCCACCGAACCGCACTTATCAAAATTTTGTTTCAGTGCTATTAGTAGACGTGCTCAAGTGCGGTTGGGAGAAGTGCCGTTCAAATCAGTGCTAAAAGTGGAAACCCTCGATATAAGATGTCACGCAAAGGCATAAGACCATTTTCCAATAATTTTAAACGCTTCCCAAACTTTTATGGGCAAGGCGGTAGAACCTTCATTAAATTCATTAGCCTTCGTACTAGTAACGTGTCATGTTTAAAGATAATAATAAAAGCGAGCCTACTAACCCATTGCCTCCCAACATATTATCAAGCCTAACTAATACCAATTACCCGGAAGGTTGAACAACTTCCTATAATTACCGAGCTCCAAAATCAGCATAGAAACACGTAGGAAACTCGACCAAAATTTGATCCTACTTTATAATTATCGCACGAAACATCGCCCCTTGTACATACGCCGCCTTAACCCACGCTAGTTAAACGTGCAACTTTAATGAAACAGTTAATTCGTGCTGTTAATGCTGGTACATGACCCGTCCTACACCGTTATTCTCATATCACGCTCCAATGTGTTGTAATGGTTACCCTTATGTTACCAATATGTGTTGACAAATGTCCCGTAAAACAGCCAGGGGGTAAGACGAGATGTCGGTAATAAGACGGCCAATGTTCTTGTTATGGAGGCAAAAATTGGGGATTTCTGAGCTGTTTTCTGTAACGAGAATATGTATGTATTGTGTGGATACTTTAGTAAAGCTGATTACCTCTTTTGTGGAATATGATCATGATCTAAGCTACTGCTTAGCAATCTACATAAATGATTATAGAAACTACTCCACAGATCGAACTCCTTTTTAAAGGGTTGGGCAATTTATATCTCTGGGCATGACAACATTATTATCAAAGGAATGTTGTGTAGCCAGTTAGATTATATCACTGAATTGCTGTTGGATTTTTCACTTTTTTTATATTTACTAATGGCTAATTATCTTTGTATTAGTGAAAACTAAACTCGCTACAGTTTAGTTCAAGTAGCAAGTTATATGAACATAAGTTTAATAATGACAGTTTTTCATTATGATGTGTCAAGTAGAGACTTCAAGGGACTTAACTCTCGATGTAGATGTAAATTAGACTTTAGGGAAACGTAGTTTCTATGCTGTCACTACTATAGCAAGCGAAATGCCGACCGCAGAATGACGCGCCTTTGGCACCAATATTACTGTTATCGTCACCATATCGTGTTGCTTGATTGGTGCATAATTTCCTTCTCAACATCAAAGCATATTATGCTGGCTCAATTCTCCAACCACAATTCTGCATGCCTTAATCAAAATTGTGGTCTTTGCACCAGTTCTGAGAAATTAGGGCATCCTTGTCCGTAAACATTTTGTTGCCTTAGTAAATGAGTACGGAATTAAAACGTTTCCGATGCAAAAACTAATTGATGCAGTAAGGCTCATCGTTGCAGGGAAAGCAATTGCTTACGGCGCACAGTGTAATAGCTGGTAACCGCACCACGCGCGAACCCGTTCTTTGACACTTGAAGTGTTCACGAAATTCACCTGACAGTAGGGATTGCAATAAGTCGTATCGATAATGTTTTGCTGCAGAAAAAGGTTGCATTCAAAATATTTTATTTCACATAAACCTATATGATAGATAAGAACGAAAACATACATCAGAAGCTAGATGCAATTGGAACCAATAAGTCATTTTTTATGGAGAAGAGCAGGCAAGAAACTCCACGGTTACTCTTTTAAAATAACTGGTCTTCACAGTGTGTTCCTCTTTGCTTTTATTTAGCAAGACATGGTTTTAATTTTAATAAAATATCCGATTATCGCCCCATAGATGAAAAATATTAGGCTTAGAGGAGCTGAAGTTATGTGGACTCTTCTTTCCTTGTATAGTGGCCTGTTATCTTCAAATATTTCCTTTTATGTAGGTTTAAAAACAACTCGTACCGATGCAAACAATAAGCAGAGTCATAACCACTCTTTTTTAAACACAACAAAAAAGGAATTTTCAAGAAACCGACATTATCAGGGTTACAAAGTTTGGAAATGACCTTGCCCATGCCCCTATTCGATTTGATCCATACTTCCAGGGACACCCTGTATAATGTATCTTAAGTACTACAGGTAACAAAAGCCGCGGACTTACACAGTCGCCAATTACTGGATAACCAAAAATCTCAGAATAGGTGAAATAAAACACATAACAATATTTTTTTTTTCTTTTTAAAGTAAGATTACATCACAGAACTCATCCCATCCCTACGCAACTGGATTGACGCGTTGTTTGAACCGTTGCCAGCCAAGACGTAATTACTTCGCGAACAGTTTGTCAGCCAATTAAACACCTTTGCTTTATTAAGAAGCCGCAGCGAGTACTCCGGTAAATAGCGAATCAAAAGGCTTCCATGCAAGTCTGAATACTTAAAAGGATGTTCCTGGAGACGATTTCTGCGGTTTTTGTACCTTGATTTGGCTTTAGTAGTGTTTTCGGGTAGACTTTGCAGATACAAGAACCAATATTATTATTTTATTTGGCTCACGAAAAATTCAGCACTTTATTATAAAGTGGCGATGTTCCTGTGAATGCAAAAATAATAAATGCACAATGGAATCATTAATTATTGTTATTTTAAAATATAAATGTAGTCTCTCGTATCGTCATTATAAAGTAAAGCAATCGTCAGCCACAGCCGAAATAATCCTGTACGCGAAATAGTCGAGCTCAAAATCGAAAAACATTCGGAAACAATGTATCGTTACTTAAAAATATGTGTTATTCACTTCAATTTTAAACCCTGGCTCATCGTACAAAATTATACACTTCGTCTGTTTTTTTAACTCCAAAAATTCTCGGTGCTATAAATCAAATAATAAACAAGTAAGAACATAAAATCATACAAGGATCATCGTAAATACTTCTTTGTTTATGCTGACCGCAATAAAAATAATACTATTGATAGGTACTGAGCTAATGAGAGCGAACGACTAAAGCTGTAACTCACATGACTTTAGGGCCCGATCACACGTCCACAACCACACCACATCGCATCGATAAAAAGGTGGGCAAGCTGTGGTTATGTTTGAATAGTGTCTCTGCTCCTTGCAGTTTCGTTGCGATGTGGCCTTGATGTGTTCGGTATCTCCCACACGGTTGATTATTATGGACTCCAAATGTGGTCCGTGTAAGTAAAATAGTTATTTTCATACAAATTATACTTTTACCATTAAATACTTTTTCTTTCTTTCAAATTAACGCCCGGCCGCGTGTTGTGGTATGTGTGTTTGGGCCCTTATACCCGCTTTAATGACGATACAAAGTATAACAAAGAGTATAAAGATGGTTGTAAAGTACATCCCACACAGATTTTTTTCGTCATTCTAAGATATGAAGACATTGCCTATCCCATTCAGAGTGGTTGAAATAAAGGACTGTAGAAATGAAAAGGATTATTGTTTTAGTTTTATCTTAATCTAACGATATGAGCCTCGGTGTGGGATGACGCAGAATAATGAAGCTGTAGAGGCGTCGCGTCATGCGCTTATGTTGTGACGTAGTATATTTTTTTGTATATTTTTTTGGTGTGGCCTTTAATTAAATTCTCATTTGAATCATTGTTTGCATAAAATAAAAACATACAATGTATTATTGGTGTGACCGACTGACTACACGTGACTTTCACTTCGAGAAACAAAATACATGATTCAGAAATAAGACTTTAAACCAAACTAATTTGCCAGGATTAATTAGGAGAACGTAATCATGTTTTTATGAAAGAATTTACCTTTTCACATAATTAGTATATCTTTGAGATATCTCCACTAGCAACCACGATTGACCACTACCACTCAATTTTAACCCAAAGAATGCTGCACATCCCTCTCAATTCATCTCTCTATCCAGTCCGACGCAAGACAGCGACATTTCGTGGTCTCAGTCATTAATTATACCGAGCTCTTTGTCCCTCAGGCACTGGAGTTCATTGTGACAATATTCGGGTCGCGCTTTCAAACTGGCTCACCAACTCACAATGGGAGCTACATAGACAGATCATCGCTGTGATGGGAAAGCTTGCAGGTAACACTTAATAAGATTACATTAATTCGTGGCTTATTTCTTGTGTTCCTGGTATTGTCTTTATAGGAATTTTTGAGGGTTACATGGGGAAGGATAATATGTTGCGGTTAATGGACATATCTAATCGTCCACTCTTCGAGTACGAATTTGCGGGTTCGAAATTGTTCGAAAGCGGTAGGTTCCAACGCATCGAGATATAAGTACTAACGTACTAGAGAAGACACCGTAAATTCCTACTTTGTCTCGTTCAACTGCGGCGATCGCGCCGCAGTTTGTCGAAGAAAACGCGTAGTGCCGTGATTTACATGGCGCTTAAGACCTTTTTGCCGAGAATAAATACACTTCCGCAGCAAATCTAGCACTGTGGTAAATTAGGTACGGTTTAGACGAATTGTTATTATTTTAGCGCTGCAGCGAACTAAAGATTTAATACGAAGAATAGGACAATTCAGTTATTTGACGTAGCTTCTCTAGTACGTTAGTACTTATATCTCGATGTTCCAACGTCACTATTTTTCATACTAACCTACTTTGTAAGTTCATCTTGTTGGTTGCGGAAGGACGATGATGGAAAAAGGCGTTTAATGGCATGGCAGCAGAAAAAGAAAAAACAATTTAAAAAAAGAAATTACTCAGACCAAGTGCGAGTTGTACTCGCACACGAAGGGTTCCGTATCACCGTACAAATATGTAACACAACATATTTCTAGTAAGTAATATACTATATTATAAAGGAACAGGATCAAAGTCATCAATTTCTAACTAAATAAATAACTTAACCACACTGTCAAAGAATAGAAACGAAAATTCCTAGCAAATAATAAAGGAATATATCAGTAAGAGGAACTGGCATAAAATAATAAAATGCACAGTTTGCAAAAAGAATCAATGTCCATCTCCGATATCGAAGATCAAAACCAATGAGAGAGATTTCCCCAATCTACCCCGAGTTAAACACTTGGATCTGATTACGATGAAACCAATCATAACTTCTCCAATAACAGAAGAAATCACGAATTATATAACTTTCTTATACATAACGTTGAGGTTGATGACCTTTGATTCGACATTCGACACATTAGGGAAGAAGACGAACGTGAGACGTGAATCAACGTTTAGGTATTAATTTTTTCACGATTCTCATTATGAATATGGGTGTAATGTTTGGGAAATTGTGGTGGGTAGTGTCGCATAGGACATAGACTACATAGATCCTAACTAGACAACATGCTCTAGGTAGAAAATATCTAAGTCAAATTCAAAGCATTTATTTCAAATAGGCACCATAAAAGGCACTTTTGAACGTCAAATTGTTTTTCTAGTCACCCCTTTCTAAAGGTAGTTTTCGTATTCATTGTCAAATAGGCGTCAATTGTTAAAATTCTCCTCAACGACTATGAAAGATTTAATGTAAGTATTAAAAAACAAAAAACACCCTCAAAAATAGTCTATTAAAACTTCATCATTATCTCACTATCTGACCCTCAATAATAACAGTAATTCATACAATCAACACAATTAATTGACCGAAAACCCTTTCATCACTTAAAAAGTAAACGACACTACAAATCACCCTTATCATTTCCATTTCCATTCCCTTCAAACTCGTTCAATTCAATTGGAAATGCAACGCCATCATTCAATTATCAATTATATTGATTCCAATAAATTAAACCAAACAGTCGATACGTAAACTAATCAACTCGGACGTGTCATTGGACAGCACTATGGCAGTGTTTGTTCCCATTATAACGGTTCGTTTATCCGCCGGTAGGTTACTTGCTGCTTGTAAAATTGGAACATGGAATTACAGAATATTATAATGTCTATGGATTTTTAATTTGCTTACATGAGTATTAGCATGCTTGTAAAATCGGCTATGTGACATAAATCATCAGTGGTTCAAGTTGCTGTCATTTCAAATGTTTCAGGCTAAATTAAATTAGGATTAGGATTTGACAAGGTAAATTGAAAATTATAAAGTACTAGCTGCACCCCGTGGTTTCACCCGCGTAAGGCTCGATCCCGTGGGAATATCGGGATAGAAAGTATCCTATGTGTTAATCCAGGTGATAAACTATCTGTTTGCTAAATTTCATCCAAATCCATTTAGCCGTTTTTGGGTGTAACAAACATCCAAACACAAAAACACAAACTTTCACATTTATAATATTAGTAGGATTTTCTGGAAAAAACAGATTAAATTACAGTAACTCTGAGTTTTACTACATAGCAAATGTCTCATTTTACCAAGGTTTGTAACGTTTGCCTTCATAAAAATTTTCGCTAAATTGTGCGTTGAACTTGGGGTACCATGTCCCAAATTATCTTCATCTGCACCCGTCTTGAGCAAGCGTGGTGAACTGGTGATCAATGATCGTACCTTCTCTGTATGAGAAGAGGCACACAGTTTTTGTGATTATCAACCTAAATGCACATAAAATTCCTATGTACAACTGCTGCTATCATAAGCGAGCATTATTAGCGATTGACCAATATAACGCAACAACTCCCCTGTCCCCCGCATTCCCCAACAAACGGGTCTCAAAGGGGTTGCAAGGCTTGTCGGAATGTTTCAACTAAGACTGGTCTTGTTGACACTCCTAGCACGTATGACAATTAATTCGAGTTGCGACTGGCCGGTTCATTAGAGAGTACAATTGCTGTGTGCCATTCAGTAAGTTAATTAATTGTCAACGTATATCACTTATACAGTCATAATATTAGGAATCAATATTCAGCATTGGGTGCCTTTATTGTCTGACCTGATGTTGGTGCGTTTCACTTTGATTCGCTACAGGAGTTTGGTGATAAGAAATTGTACACTAGAGTCTGTCAAGCGAATCATGTCTACGACCATTTAGCTGATTTCTTAAAATGGCAATACTATTAACTGTCAAACGGATTGTCATTTGTCACAAGTTCTATTCTACAACATTTGATACTTTTAGCTCAAATATCGAATTTTATTTAGGTACCAATGTACATATTTTACTGTGATGTGATCACGATTTCGTATTTAGATTCAGACATCTTAGTCATAAATATAAAGTAAGGGACAGGATAACCGAAACGGAGTTGGAACCCTTCATCATTTCTGTGCGTAATAATGACTAATGATGATACTTACAGTGATTTCTCTTATGAAGGCATTGAATTTCTAGATTCTGTTTTTAGTTCTGATTGTGATGAATAAATACCTTCATCCGGGGACTTACCGGGGATGTAGGTACTTGTACCGTATATTTTCTGTCTCCGGGATTCCAAACCGGTGCCTTGGAGGATGCTCTTTTTTAATTTATCCCAAAGATTTTTTTTCTACAAAAATTCAAGTATCAAACCAGTTTTAAGCGTACTATATCAGTGTTGACTCCTGTAAAATTTTTGATTTTACTGCCTTTTTCATGAGACAAGACTCGCTTGACAGACTCTATTGGTAGAATTTGTGGAGGTAAAAGCGAGGAACTGATTCAGTAATGCTTCGTGTGTTTTTTGTTTTTTAGTTATTTGGCGCAACACAAACTTTGATAAGCACGTTTTCACAAACGTCAAGTTTAGCAACGCCTAGTCAGGTAATGTCCAAGGTAAACAGATCCTTAAGCATCCACTCCAGCTTATAAATCTACCTTTTGGACACTTGTCTATTTTTTTTTTAGGTCAATTTGGGTGCCTGTAATTTTTTTTCTAATCTTTTGCTAGGCAACTTGCAAGAGTTCTCGAAACATTACGTTACACATCAGGAAATCAGTATCGCAACTTTTGGGAGTAAAAAAACATTTCACTAGTTACTAGGGGTAGTGACTGTAAAAAGTTTTTTTGCGCTAAGTAACTGCTTAATATGTACACATGACATTAAGATGTTGCCTAGGGTTGGTGAAAGCGGGTATTAGACTCAACGCACATGAAAAGAGTCAGGATTATCACCCATCGATTAACTCCATAATAATTAATTTACTTTATAATTTAACTTCGCAATGATTAAACCCTTCAGAAACACGGTAGTAGCTACAGTAATTACTTCGAGTTTACCAGTGCTTTCAAATCTGGGTCAAACCATACCATAAGGAATCATAAAATAAGTTTTCATTTGAGACTCATTAAAAAACATCGTAAACGTTATTCAGTTATAAACAAATATACGTTTATGAAAGTTTCCGTTTCAATTTTTCAGTAGGTACAATTGTGGTAATAATTTAGCTTTATTCTTCAAACGGTAAACAGGAATTATTAATGGTTTATGTGCAGGAATTCACATAATAATTTAAAGTTTTCACTACAGTCGTAAAGGGTGGTTTTATTATGCGTTTTTTTATTGTTTTTAAGCGTGCCTGGTTTAGTGGCGCCTCGTGAAGTGAATAGAATGAATGTTTATGTATTTAGTCGTGTGAAACGTAAATAAATTAAAAGATAACGTTTCTGGACCGTTGACCGCAACATGCAGTCCGTCTGTGTGCACCTTTAAATTTGCGGTTGGAGTGCAGTTGTTGAAATGCAGTCCGTCTGATGGCAGCCTTACTGTAATAGTATTTAAAGTGTTTTGGCTAGGGGTAAGTCTACCAGCTATTGGCTTTGGCTATTGGTTTCCTATGAAAGCAGTCAACGGTGACACAATAAAGGCTGTAACGGAACGTTTTTTGGCTTATATATAACAGCTAAAGCGTGGTGGTCACTGTCGGACTGCTTATAAAATAAAGAGAAGCGCGATGACACAACACAGATAATTTATTGCAAAATAATTATGAAGCAATTATCATTCACAAAAAATGTATTGATAGGACTCGAAAATTAGAAACTTTACTAACTTACTTTTACAGTAATATGTTGCTTAGACCAAGAATAATCTGACAAAAATCAGAATAACGACTAAATTTTCTTTTAACGATTAAAAATCACATACATGCAATCATGATCATGATTTTTAATCGTTAAAACAAAATTTTAGAGGTATCTTTGTGATTTTTTTCGACCGTATGAAATTAGTTGTGTGTGCGTTTTTTTTTCAGAATAAACAATTTTTCTTTCTTTCTTCTTTCTAGTTTTATTATGTTTTCTACACATATCTTTCTGACATATATCCGAAAGTATATTATCATAAAATATATTTTTCTGTTATTGTACTTTTTACTGTGGTTGATCATAATTATTATACTTTGCGGCATTATAAAACTTGCGTTTAGGCACGTTTACGTCCCATTAATGTCACATACTGGTAATAATTACAGATTTTCATGATGGGCGGCGGCGGCGGCGTTATAATAATTATGATGGAATCTTTTTCCTAAGAAACCAAACCCTCCAGTATATTTGGAGAAAAACGAGGGACAGGCAAATATGGGAGCACTATCGGTACACCTCTACCTAACCCTTCGGGGAAAAGAGGCTTGATGTTCTGTTACGTTTATTACAGTGTAATAACATAATATAAAAGTTGCAATCAATAGAAAAAAAACTTAAAAAATATAAAAGTTGAAAAAAAAAGTTTACAATCTATTGCGTATTTTCCCAGAAATCTATTTAAAGCTTCATAATTATATCGAAGTACTCGTACTTAATACTCAACTCAGCTTAAGTAGCTACAATGTACTAAGCCTGTACCTAAATAGTTTTATGTTGTTAATCAGTACCTTTTCCGTTAGTAAATC
Organism: Lithophane socia; assembly: GCA_947522985.1. Taxonomy (NCBI): domain Eukaryota; kingdom Metazoa; phylum Arthropoda; class Insecta; order Lepidoptera; family Noctuidae; genus Lithophane; species Lithophane socia. The sequence goes on along the minus strand of OX383262.1, from coordinate 11,830,485 downwards.
AAAAAGTAACAATACAATTTAGCCAAATTCGGTGAGTTTTATAAGGGTTTTTTCTAAATAGGGAATTTAAAAATATAACACAATATTTCAACCTTGTAATGGCAGTCTACCAGGATTATATCCATAGCGTCACGCAAACTGCACATACCAAGATTGTAAGCTGTAAACCAAAGTAAACATAAAAACCGAATAACTTATTTAATTACACTATGATAAGGTTTATTTTATTTAGATCCTTCAGCTGAAAATACCGTTATTTTTTAAAGTTTTTTTTTCTTTTGGGTATTTTGTTTCAGAAGTGAGTATATCTAGGAACTTTTTACGATTCCGTACCCGAAGGGTGTTCCCCAGTTACTGGGTAATAACTGGGTTCAAATGTGGCTGTCATTTGTGGATCTTTGATAGTCGTTACGGGTCGTCAGAAGCTCGAAAGTCTGACAACCAGTCTTACCAAGGGGTATCGTATTACCCAGTTACTGCGTTGTGTAGGTCAGATAGGCAGTCGCTCTATGTAAAATACTGGTATTAGACCCCAACATAGTTGGGAAAACGCTAGGCAGATGAACTGGGTTCGAATGTCAAAGATCAGCGAATGACAGTCGGGAGCAACGGCTTAACGTGTTTTCCGAGTTACGGAGGGGTCTCGATATCTAATGTATGTTCACCCATCCACGAACCGACCGCGGTAGGCGTAGCTTAACTTTCGATGGACCCGTGCGGCTGTTATCATTTAGCCACGAGCCCCCCTAACACTTAACAACTAATATTAAATCAAATATCAAAACCATTACACCAAGCAAACGCGATCAAGTTTCACAACACAACTTCGCAATATTGTCACTACAGTTTTACATCAGCTCAGTTTAATTGATTTATACACGCTCCTAATGAGAGCAAGCACCAACCCGTTAAGTCGAGCCAAAGATCGGCCAGCGACCTGTGACAAATCAATTAATTATTAGACTTACTTATCCGATACAGATGTTTTTTTACTGAATAGTATTACGCAGGATTGATTGCAGAATTCGAAAAAAAAAAATTTTTTTATGATCTTGTTGCCAAGTCGGTTTGGATAGGTAGGTAGGTGAAGTCCAACTGTTGTAAGTCTTTTCAGCAAACAGCAGAGCTTCTTTTAAAGGAGATCATTAATTCGACGTCACTAATTACCAAAATCATCTTAGAACATGTTCATGCAGAACTACTGCTAGGATTTTCAATCAGTCGAAAAGTAAATAAAATCTCTATAGACATGTTTTTAGAGGCGCTTGTCTAGTCAAACTTTTCTCTTATCTGCTGAAAAATAATTCTATTCAATAATCCCTTTCTTCACCCACGTCTTAGAACCTCATTCCAAGCAGGTAGCCAAACCGATTTGTAGAAATTTGTCAAAGGAATCTTCGCAAACTAAGAATAAATTCATTACGCAAACATCTGTTGGTTTTCGAGGACCGAGTTCAACTGGCGGTCGGGACCCAAAGCTTTCATACTTCGATTAATCCGGATGATAAGAGGCCGCAGGACTTACAATGTGTGCCTTACAGATTCCAGATTGAAAGCCGATAAACACATTTGAGGTAGAAAAATGTTTTTTTGAGTAACTTATCAAGTTATCAGCAATCTCTTGGTGTTTGTCGGGAGCACGTGTTTTGACTGGATATTATATTTTTGCAGACAAGCGGCAGTCGTCAATTGTTTGCTACATTTTTGTAGCGATGTTATCGCTGTGTCATCTGAGGTTAAGTACATCACTATGTGGCAACAGTTACATTTCGTAACAAGTACACTTGGGAGTATCGCAATAAGCAATAAGATAAGAGTGATGGGCAATGGGGCGAATACTAAGGATACCAAATAGGTCTCTTTTTGTTTCAAGTCTATTTAAACATAATGATGGCTACCTGAAGACATTGTTAGAATTGCTGATTTAATGTTGGGAGAATTCATCTACGTGTTTAGGCAAATCCTGGTAACCTATTTGTTTTTACCAAACTATTATAGGAGCGTCAAACGGATACCATCACACACACCGTTTTTATTAAACGTGGAATAATAACAATAAAAACAACTTTTAGATCCGTGATACAAAATTCTCACATCTTTGAGCAGGGTGCGTTCCATTTATTCTCCGAACGATGCATGAACACAATAACATTATGGCCACGTAGATGCTCAGATTAATTGCTAACAAGGACGCAGGCGTCGTGTGTGGCTGCCCTTTGACGCATCACTGATCAAAATCACGATAATGACCCAAAACCTAGCGAGCGTTATAAAATTCCTCGGGGTTACGTCACGATGTCATTACATCCCAGTTCTTTTTGTTGTCCCACTAAGGCCCTTGATTATCTAAATGTCTTTGATACAGTGAAGGATTAGAGTACTTTCGACTTAGCCTTAATTGATCATTGTGAGATTTAGAAGCTGCCCGCATCCCTTTCTTGCGTAGTTACGTCAGAGATCGTATATAGGGTTTTCATGTATTTACGCTCTTAAGTCTCAAGTATCTTACAGGTTATTTTCGGTTCCAAAGAAAGTCTTAGCGTGCAAATATCGGAATAATTTAAGAATCTGAATAATAAAATAAGATCACGTTTGTTCGGGATAAAAATACACACCATGGTTTCCAAGAACGCGAATTCATAAATTATGTTATTTTAGAAACATCGGTTTTCCACAAAAAAATATTATCAGAGTAAATAATGAATGATTCGTTTAGACATGACGTCTTCTTTCTACGCGTTGTTTAGGACGTTATTGTGTTCGAAAATACAATTTTTGGTCACAAGGAGGTTCAACTGTTATTGTGCGAGCCGTGCGGTTGACAGAGTATTTATATAAACAGTCCTGCCCAAGGCCTATTGTCGTTGGCATTATAGACCGTCCTTTAATCTGCCGAAAACAATTTCGCACGAATTGTTAAGCTGTTATTGTGAATATTGTTTGTCTTTTGCTCAATCGGCTGGTCGATTTTGGGAGGCTGTCTGATGTATTTTGGTTACGGATTATCTAGGGAGATGACACGTGTTTCTAACCATAATCTAAGTTAGATTATGGTTAGTTAACCTTATGTTGAGGGTTGAGAACAATCAAGATAATAACCAAGATAAGGAAGCTGCATGCTTCCTTGAGATATATGATAATAATATGACAAAGCTTGTCCCACCAACCTCACGCCACAAAGGGTCAAACATTTCCCTGACAAATTATAAGCAAATGTAAAAAAAAAACCATCGAACCAACCTTTTTTCAATAGCAAACAAACTCTTTTATCATCGAATTCAATATCAGAGCGATAACTTTTGTCTCTGCGTACAAAATTTTGATAAAATGAAATCCGAACATACGGATCCACACAATGTCATGTAAAGTGGGCGTGTTTTATTTATAGTCTGTTGTGATCATTGCACAATAGTATGAAAAAAAAATGTTTTTGTGAAGCCTCTGACGGGGAAATAATGGGCGTTTATTGTAGGGTTGTTTTTTGCAGCATTTAGCGAGGCGGTGGTCGAATGGAATCAACTGTGTGGTACAAACGGTCTAAAACTGCTAGTACTTGTTTGATAGCATAAAACAGATTATAAAAATCTTAATAATTTGTAACCTATTTACTTTATATTGATTATATAACGAGGATTTTCCATGAATGAAAATATCATTTGTTACCCGACTACGGCGAAGAAAAAGGAGGGTTATGATTTTGACCGGTATGTATGTATGTATGTATGTATGTTTGTATGTATGTTCATCTGTTCCCTCCTATCTTCCAAACCACTTATCACAATTTGACAAATGAGGTATCGTTAGAAGCGTCGTGATTGTCCGCTGGTTATAGGTTATGTGAAGTCACATTAAATTAAAAATGGCGCCCTCTAGAGGACACAAAGTGAGGAACTTAAAAAAAAAAATAATCGTACCATGTTGGGTATCAAATGAAAGGGTTTAATGAGCACATTTCAAAAATACGAGTATATACATATATTATAACCCCAAATCTGTTCGATATATGCCCTAACACGTGTGACTCCGTATTTTTAATTTGTCTGTCTGTGGTGTCTTGTTTTATACCTTTTAAGTCGTAGTTGGGTTTTAGTTTTTATTACTTGGTTTTTTTTTTAGGAAATATTTTCAAAAGGTTATCTTCGATATAGCTTTATAGCACAATTAAAACATTGAGTGACTTTATCACCAAAGAAAATGATTATTATTAAGTTTAAAATTATATTATTGTTTGTTAACAGTTCGACATGTATGCATGCTAGTGTCGTTGATGCAAAACAAAATGAATCCCGCAAGGGCGGATTACTAACGTTCCCCTGCTGCATCAAATGCAAAATGCATTTATGTATGCGTCACCTAACGGTGCTCAAAGACACCGCCGTTTGCTAAACGAGACGTAATGCAGGAGAATACTATAATCCGCTACATAATTATATGCCTCACGTCTTCCACCGATGTCCTTTATAAAGCACTTGCATTGCCCAAGACTTTCTAAGAAAATTGTCGCAGAACAGCCCCCACTCGATTACAATATCGATACGAAACTTCAATAATCGCTTCCTCCGGGCTCTATGGTATTAATAGAGTGGGCCCTTGCTACGATAATAATGGCTATTTGCCGTACTATTGTCCACGTGGTTTGTGAATGGAAGGCGGAGGTAGGCACGTCATTATTCTGTCAGACGAATGTACGGGGGTTAATAGGGATTGACGTGGACTTAGTATCGATATTTTGTATGCCTGCTGTATCGTGGATCGAGGTGAACATGAGTGTAGGTCACGCCAAAATGTCAAATGTTTTGTTAATGTTTCAGCTTACTGGATAACTGCATAGTTTTGAAAAGAATTTAATAAAATTCTGCCACAGAAATAGTTCGACTAGCCGAAGAAGAAAGAAATATCACTGGTTCAAAAGTGAACATAAGATTATGGTCATCAAAGTGCTTGAGTAATGACGAAAGATTAGTAATTATTTTTTATAAAATTTTTACACAATCGTAAAGTTAAACCATGACGGCTGGCGATAGAATAGTAGATTGATTTGGTTTCAGATCTTGGCATTAACCGGTTGGGAAAGTGAATTCTCTAAGAATTCTATAATGCTTTCAATCACGACTTATCGATATAATGTATTTATAAGCTCCAACCCTAAAGTGCAACATTATAGTTCCCACATTTTTTGCGCAAGCCCACAAGGATTACCAAACAATGTGCGTAGACGCAGGCCACACATCATAGCAACGAGCAAACTTTTTGCCGACACATTTAATGGGATTCCGGACTTTATTGTAAGATTCTTAAAGAAATATTATTGTAAGTTTAATTTCATACACCAGGTGAAAATTATATAAAAATAGATTTAAAAGGGCTTGGGTGTTTGCCCGATTAGAGAAGATTGGGCAAGTCACTTGGCCGTTACTTTATTATGTTTTCAAAACACGCTTAATTTTTTGCCAGCTGCCTCTTTCACTTAGCATTATTTTTACTCAAGACCTAAAATCATGAATCCGTGTCTTCATTCAATCCAAAAAAAAAACGCTGCACATGCAAGCACTGATAATTTAGTAGGCAGAGCCAGTTTTCAAACTCAATAATAATAATCTATATTTATAAAAATGAATCCCTATTTTTAATTTGAACGGCTGAACGTATTTGGATGAAATTTGGCACAGGGGTAGACCATGACCTGGAATAGGACATAGGATACTTTTTATCCCGATATTCTCAAGGGATCGAGACTTACGTGGGTGAAACCACGGGGCGCAGCTAGTAAACAAAAAAACAGGCTCGTAAAAGACAGTAAATTAAAGTCAAAATAATGTTAATTAAATAAAACCTACATAATATTACCGTCTGTGCCTACAATTAAAGATTATAAAGAAAATAAATAATAATAGTTTAAAAAAAACTGATTTGAATTAATTACCATAATATTAATTAATTGCTAGACACGTGGATCGGTGATAGTTCGTTGTTATTAGGTGTAGGTATGTAAACCGCCAAAGAACGATACTGCTGCCCTCTTTACATAAGTATTTCTATCGTCGTAAATAGAAAAAAGAATAGAAGATGCCACTCTTATTATTATTTTGAAATCAAAATATTCGTTCTTAAGTATTTATGAAGCAATAAACATAATTGGACAGTAAAAGGACAAAACATTATTTACAAGTTGTTATACTTTCCAGTAGATTAACTACAACACAAGCGCCTATGTTTTTCCTCTGCACCAAACTATTGATTCGCGCTGTAGTTTCAGTTCGGCAACATTTTGCTACAAAGTAGGCTTTTGCGGTTAGAGCTTCCACGCAGCCAACATAGATGGCGTTTTATAACGTTGTTGATGTTTATGAAGATATTGTAATGACGTCTCTTTGAAAATTTACTTTTTAACTGGACTTCTATCATTTTTATTTTATGTTTTTTTTGTTGACGCATGATGATTCTTATCTTATAATATTTTTCTAAATGTTTTATTTTTACCAGTCTTTTATTTTTATTAGAACAATGAAAATGGTTTCCGTTTACGTCTGTTTTGTAGAATGCTAGGATTCTCGTTTGATCTCTCGTATTTTGTATATTCAAAATGTTTATTTTTAATTAAGAAAATAATATCTTGAGATTTTGTTACAACAATAGAATCTAGTTTAAGAAATCATTTTGTTTATTTATCACGTTTCCATAATTTTAACGTGATAGCAAGATAAAATTTAAATGGTTTTCGACTCTTAAATGCCACACGAAACCATATTAAACCGTTCATAGAAGATAATCATAAAGCTAACAGCGCAAATGGAGCGCATGAACAAGGTAACAGAGAAAACAGTTGAGACGAATATAACAAAGCTGAATGTGATTTTTAACTAATTATGTTAAAGGGTTAAGTTAAGGGGTTTTTATAAAAATGTAACACTGTTTTTAATAGCGTCAATAACAGAGTAAATGATATACTTTTGTAAGATAATAAAATCTAAGTACGTTCGTTAAAGATCGTGATTTTATTGACTACCCTACCACCACCTCTTATAACAATATTATTTGAATCTTAATTCAGCGTGGGAAAGAGATGGAGCTATATACATTACGTAAAGTTATAAGAGGTGGGCTAGTAGGCCCCCATAGACGACAGACACCAGAAATCAAATGCCTTCTTCATGATGATACCATATTCCCTTTATATAATATATTTAATTGACTACTTTTCACTACAAGCACAACAGTGATAACCTCTGTTGCACACTCCTAAAGTTACTGCCCATCAGATCCAATTTAACTGCCAAATACTACTTAACACAAAAGTCATCTCCATTCCATCCCCCGTTCTCTGGCATCTTTGCAGCCAAGCTACCGCGGATTCGTGCAGCGTAAAGGCGGGATTATTTGACGCCTCGTTGGCTACGATGGCTAAGCAATCCAGCTGGATTATGACTTACTATACGATGGTTATGTTAGAATATTTCCTTCAGGTGAACGTTTTCGCATTCACTGGACTGAAAACTATTAAGATGTTGTTTGTCATTTTTATTGTGACTGCAGTTTTTCTTTTGCTTCTAAAGAATCATAGAAGTAGATGACTAAAGGTAATGAATGGGCTATCTATAGGCTGATGGCGGTAGATAAATTGCTTGAGAAATGACAGTATGATTTGTTGACGTAAATCTTCATCTGCTTCATCAACTGATGAAGAAGCTGTGAATACTTGTAGAAATATCATCCTAAAAGTCTTGCAGAAACATAAATGTGTAATATAATGGTGTGTAGGTATATAGAAATAAATAAATGCATTTAGGTACCTTCTGAATTATGAGAATTATTTGCCTTATACAGAAACTTCTCTCAGGGAACTCTTCTACTGACGGGGTCCGTTAGGACCGATGCCTGCCGGGGTTGCGGAATAGTCCGAAAGGGATACCGTGACCCTGGCAACAGGCAACTGGTGGGTTTTAGTCAGTAAGAGTCTGACACACCCTTCCGCTCCGCCCAGAGCGGGAGAAGTCATTTGATGATTTCCCACCCAAAAAAAAAAAAAAAAAGGGAACTCTTCTAATAACGAACTCTAGATTTGAAATAATCCAGTCAGCATATAAGCTGACTAGTTTAATTCAACGTAAACTCTAATGAAATCTTTAATCACGGGCAGCAACGTGTGAACGTCAAGGGTTAATCCCTCACCTTAATTTAATTAAAACCTTAACATAAAGAGAAAAGTTCGCGCAAAAAGATACCCCTTAAAATGTGTTTCATTCTACCAGCTCCTGTTTCAATCTGATAAAACTCAGGCTCGATTCGTTTCAAAACTTTCCTTTTATCTGGCCACAGAGGATGGACCGTTACGCCCAAAATTTGTATACGTTTATCGTTGAATGGAAACTTTGCTAAATTCTATTTTATATTCAATCTTTCAAGTCTGTGTTCATTGATGATAAGGAGGAACGTTCTTCTTCTGTTTTAATCGAACAAAATTATGTTTGCTTTTGACTTTGGAAGTGATACTTTCTGGGAAGTATCTAATTATACTGTTTGCTGAAGAAAATGTAATGGCTACTTGATATTTATTGGTTTCGATTTGGGAATTTTAAATCGGTTTTTTTTTAAATCTATATGCGCTTTATGTGCCTACTGTTTGATCTTTTACATAATTATCACTTAGTTTTTCTAAAACTTAGGTACCTCACGTATGTAGATTAGTCATTAATTATGACCTATATCCAGTTTATGCTGGCTTATATCAAATTGCTGTTACTGAACTTCATTCATCATCTGCCTAGCCTTTTTCCAATTATGTTGGGGTCGGCTTCCAGTCTAACCGGATGCAGCTGAATACCAGTATTTTACAAGGAGCGACTGCCTATCTGACCTCCACAGCCCAGTAACTGGGTAATACGATACCCCTTGGTAAGACTCGTTGTCAGACTTTCGGGCTTCTGACGACCCGTAACGACTGTCAAAGATCCACAAATGACAGCCGGGACCAACGGCTTAACGTGCTTTCCGAGGCACGGAGTTTATGTTTTCACTGATCTTTTACATAATTATCACTTAGTCTTGAAAACTTACCTCACTTAAGTAGATTGGTCATTAATTATGACATAAATATCCAGTGTATACTGTATGCTCACCTATTTCAAATTGCTGTTACTGGACTTCATTGAAGTAATCTATACATAAATATTATAAATTAAAGTCGCTTTTCGTGTTTGTCTGCATGTCCGCGTTGTTCTTCTGAACCACGCAACAGATTTTGATGAGTCACCATCGTTTAGAGAATTTATTCCGATAGCGCAACTTAAATTTATAACTAAGAAATCTCGATGTTTTGTGAAGTCTTAAAAACCGTGCAAAGCAGGTGCGGTTCGCTAGTTATCATTATTTAAAACTACTGATTCATAAAATTAAATATTAAAATAATTTTTATAAAATAAAATAGCTGCAATCGGACTTAATATGCAGTTTTCGTGGGAATAGATTAGCTATCTAAAGCAAACTACACCATCTGGTTTAGGGTTTCTTAGATACAAAACTGTTTTTTGTCCAAAGAATTACACGAAGAACATAAATTTTCTTTGTGTTTTTCTTTGTATGACGTAGGTACTTATTTTTTAAGTGACGGAACATGAAATGTTTGCGAATTTTTCTCACAGTCATGTCTATGATATAAAAACAGAAATATTTTAGAAACAAAAGCGCCTATAAAGGTGCTTGTGTTAATTGTGGTAACAAGTAGTTGTAATTACAATTCTCAGATACAATGTTGTCTAATATATTAATTATTCTTAATTTATACTGTGCTTCCTTCACTGTACTGAGTGCAAGTAAGTAGGAAACTAACATTTCCCCACTTTAAAAATATGTTATTTATGAACTCCATAGCTTTCCACTCTGATTCCTTGTGTTATTTTTTACTTCTATTTTTCTTGAAAACACCATATTTACTAACAATAATTGCTATAAAAGTGGGATATAAAAAATTACGAGAATAACGTCTAATTCAGCAAAAAAAATATATATATGTGGGATTAGAAAAAAAGAGGTGAATTTAAACACCAAAACATGTTTCCATAATAAATTCTTGTTATAGTTTTTGTCCTTTTTTGTCAAAAAGTATATTAAAATCTGTTTTCTTGTAACCAGGTTTTTTAATCAACCAACGTGACACATGTTACCTCTTTCCAGATATAAAAAAAACTCTATGTAGTTATGACGATGAACAATGCCTTTCCGCTTCTACAAAAGCAATATACCCAATTATTGTGGCTGGCAGACCAGGGGAAGTTGAAGGCTCAGATCCTTTGTATCTAGATGAAATTATCATAGAAGAACCCAATTTCAAATTTGTTTTTTCGAAGGCGAAGATGTCGGGATTACAATGTTGTACGGTTAAAGATGTGCTGTAAGTCTAATCCTAGGTACAGTTTCGTGAAATGTAACATAAATGAGCCGTCCTAATTTCTGAAAGGCAACATAAAATGTAACACAACAACGAGGCGAATTTGTTTCGACATTTCAGTTACAATTTTGGGTTACGTTTCACCAATCTGTCCCTGGCATAACAAGACAATGTTTCGCTCATTCAAAGATACTTGCTTAGATTATTAGATCAAATTTTTTTTTTTAAAGCTTTGGTAAGGCCTACGTCTTCAGTAGATAAACTCGTTTTATCATAAAGCCTACTAAATAGATTTTCATGAATAAAACGGAAATTAACAGACATCTAAAATAAAAATTTTATGAGATTAGGAGGATAGTGTAGATGATGCATAATTATTGAATTTTATTAATTTCAGGGTAACCGCAGAAAAAGGATATTTCATTTACCAGATTTGGTGTCCAAGTATCACAGTTGGGGCAACTTATGAAGCAGATGGAGAATTTGATGGAACAACTTTTGAGGGAAAGGGCACAAGTCAAGTTACATTCAGTGAGTACAATACTAGCTACTAAAATATATTGTGTAAATATAGTGACAGGTTCCAACATGGGCAATTCCCCAGATCCAATGAACTAAAGATACTAAAAATAAATGTTTTCCCGTGCGCGTATTCAAGCTCCGCCACTGTTTCAAAAGCCCTCATTTCAGGTATAAAATTAAACTATAACCTTTATTTCATAAATATTTTAGATAACTACGACATCTGGCTAAAAGGTTACTACGACAAATATATCGACGACTCAGGTGATCTTCACACTCAAGTCACCAATTTTAATATTGAACTTCGCGCTGAAGAAATAACACGAAATGTCACAGGTCTTTGCTTCGGGGGACAGAAAAGTAAGATAATTATAGCAATTTAATTTGTTTTTTTTACTGTTTTCCATATTTCCATTTTACTTCGTGAGACCAGTTTTATGATCTCTGAATCACCAATTTCTCTAGGTCCAAGCATAATGATTATAAGAAAAACACACACAAACTATGTATACTATTATAGACAATGAGGAAACAAACAAACAAAATCAAGTCTGTGATCTCAAATCTGTGTGGTTCTTTCCACAAAAATCCTGCAGATAAGTCTCTGAGATGGTCTCAGAGACTTATCTGCAGGATTTTGATTCAATTCCTTTTTACGTGTAATAGTTATTGTGATTTTTTGTTTAATTTATTAGTAGGGTGATGTATGGGGGCGTATGTGTAAGTGTGATCTTAGAAACACTTCTGAATAATTCTTCTTCATTTTAGCGTTACGAAGACAATCTAGATTGAGTCGAACCAGAATTTGGCTACGATGATACAAATAATACATTCCCGTTTTACATATTTCCAGGTACAGAATATGGTGCGCCTGAACAAAAACTAAAGCAGTTGGAGATTCACGTTCGAAAACCCATCATGTACAAGTTTATGCAAAAATACATCAATAATCTTAACTCTTTCTTGAAAATAGTCCCTATTAAGGATATCCATTATCAATTAGTGGCAGAATAAAGAATAAACGCATATCTAAAAATTATCTTATTTTATTCATGTTATTTTTTTAAACGGACTTCTCATCAGAAGTCCGGTAAAAAAAAATGCTACCAAGCAACCAAGGTTTATACTATACTGCAACCAAGGTTGGCTACCTCGGCCTTTTGTCATACAGAGAAGGCGAAAATTGATAACCACGTTTGCTCAAGACGGGTTACTTTTGTCCACGAAAATATCCTTCGACAACGTACAACCGGAATTATTCTGTTTGTTAAACTAGGTTATTAACTTCGTTCACCCGTTTTTGCACAAATCCGGAACATACGTCAAAAATTCTTCGTTACTATTTTATTTAATATAGACAAGTCCAGTTCCTCACGTTTTTTTTCCTTCACCGATGCCAGGATGTCCAAGATAAACTTGGAAGTACTGTAACGGCTAAGGCTTTGCAGGTAGGCTGCGCAGGCCGTTAACGGATAGGTAGGTAGTGTAGGATAAAGATAGGAGTAAAACCAGCTGGGTAATTTGATACATATATTAGGTAGTAGATCCACAGCTAGGTTGCGGGTAAGGTCACTGGTCTTTCCGAGCACTCGCACACTTAGGTAGGTAGAAGGGTACCGTCCTTGGTCATCCGTTGTAGTAGGAAGGGGCCTGCCAACGCAGGCTCAGCTGGAACGGTAGGGCCGGCACGGGTCGGAGACTCGTGGCAGACGAGGAGGCCTATCAGCACAGGCCTGCAGGTAGCTCGCGGCGGTAGGCCGCAGGTAGGCCAGGCCTCGGCAAGGACTCGGTAGTGGGCATTGGCAGCATGCCAACGCGTCCTGTCCTTAGCCGAACGTAAGAGGCCGGAACGTAGTAGCCGGGGTGTAGAAGCCGAGGTGTAGAAGCCGAGGTGTAGAATCGCCGGTACGTAGAAGCCGGTACGTAGAAGCAGAGGTGTAGAAGCCGGGATGTAGAAGCGCCGGTACGTAGAACCGGGGTGTAGGCTGGTTGCAGATGAAATGCTTGAGTAATGTCAGTCAACTAGTGTTGGGCATGTAATTTAGTGTTGTGCTCAACCACTTAGTAACATAGTAACTACTCGACTAAGTACAGGTGTGAAGCCACAACGTTACAGTACATAGGAATTGGAAAAGTCACATTGGTACTTGCCCGGATTTGAATCCACAACCCGAGTATCAGAGGCGAGACCTGAACCACTGGCTCATGACAGTATAAGATTGAACCACTGTAATACCTAGCAAGACTACTTTTTTACCAATTTTATTAGAGACATAACTGCTGTAACGATGACTTTTCAAATCAGTATATACATATTTTGCAGAGGTCATTTTTAACCTGATACCTACCTAAATTTTAACGAGAACATTAAAATGCACAGAAGTAAAAAATAAAAAGGATATTGATTAAAAAATATGCTTAGTTTGATTTCTTGTTGACGTTTTTACGTGTAAATGGTTTTTTAAGACAGTAAATTAACAGCATTTTGGACCCTAAGTGCAATAAGCATTATAAACGTTTTAATAACCTACATAACAAAAAGCTTTGAAAGAGTTGCGAGGATAATCAACAACGCAGCGGCTGCGGCAAAAAAATAGTTAAATTTAATGTCAAAGTTAGGTAAACCTTGCTAGTTACCGTAGTTGGACATCACACACCATCATCATCTTGTTTATACATCAGTTTAAAAAAGTAATAACAACCAGTGTAGGCCCAAGTATCGAACCTTGCGGCACTTAAATACTACACTAGCTGAAGTTATTCTATATGTAATTTCAATTTTGGACATTTTACTGCAATTTGTGCTGTTCAGATACTGCTGGTATTAGGTAAGTAGGTATACATGCGGGTATACAGTCATGAACCTTTCTCTGAAGGATTTAAAGAAGGTCGAGGTATTCGGATGCTTGCAATAAGTAGGTTCACCCAGGATTGGTCGTTGTGGCCTTCCTTGACTTGAGTCTGCTGGTTGACATAGGAGTGGCTTGTGTGCAGCAGTGAATGCCTTGCGGCCGAGATAATCTCACGAAACGTTGCAGTTTAACAAAGTTTGCAATAAAAACCGGAAAAAAAAATGCTCATGGGGGTAGGCAGAAACAACAGAACGCCACGATGCTAATGTTTAATTGATGCAAAAAGTTAAAAACACGCTTTGATTTTAATCACATTTTTTACACAAGTGTTTTTAACTCTAAATTATACACTTATTCGGTTTTTTCTTATAGCTACCAGCTGTAACAGTTATTAAGTAATATGTGCAATAAGGAGAATAAACGTTTGACTTTGATTTGATTCGTATTAAAAGATTACAAATAAAAAAAACTATAAGCAAATAATATGGCAATAAAATGTATCCATTTGCACTAATATTTATGTTTTATCTTGTGGGTTCTTGGTTTTAAGTTATAATTATAGAATTCAACGTTAACTTTAATGGGAACATCATGCTATGTTCGTTAAAGTTAACTCCGAATTCTGCTGTGATTATTGCTTTTCATGAAAAGAAGTGTATTTTCATCTTAAAAAAATATGGCATCTCAATCCTTTTTTTTACTCTTTAAATGGTTAGGAACTGTATCTCTTAGCCGAAAATATTGGAGGATATTTGCTCAAACTGTACCTGCACCTAGTATTTTTCCTGAAGTATGCATTAGCAGAAAAAATCTACGCGATTAACTAGTAAGTGTAAAAACTGCCATTAATTAGTTTCCCAGCGCATCAATGCCGTCGACATTTACTTATTAATATTTTTTGCAGCACTATTAAAATAAGTCAATAATCTTTAGAACTTTTTTAGGTAGCTTTGAGGTATAAATTCGCTTCCAGTTTACACAGACTATCATTACATAATTAGTGCTTATCGAAAATGTTCGCGTCTCGATCGTTTTTGGTTATTGGCATATTCTGCATTAGCAGTATTATATGTAAGTGTGTCCTGAGCATTATACTATTTAATGAGCATTATAATATATTTTATCTACACCCATGCTATATATCCTCTATAAAAGTTTCTGAAACAGCTTATTGCCAACATTAAAACATACAGTGTCATAGTAACCATAATAATTATCATCCAAACGGGTGTTATAATGTTGTACTGAATTTCATAATGCAACTCATTTAAAAAAAGAACACTATCATTCATGAGCGTTTCACTAACAAAGCACCGTAATTTAAAAACAAAACACATTCGAATTCGAAAAATTCGAATTCACGTCGTACATTTTTGTTCGATAGTGGTATTGCAAAGAAACTTTTACAGAAGATTCATATCATGGGTGTAGATAAAATCTTGTATGCAACTGTAAATAATTAGGTATTAAAACACTCATGTGATATAATACCCCTTATTATATAACAGTTGCATAAATAACTACTATTATACAAAAGGTGTATCTATCACATAAAAACAAAATGACAGATAAACAATCACAATCTGTCATTTTGTCTATTCATCCGTCGACAAAACCCGTTTCTATGTGGTCATGCGTGCAGGACGATAAAGTTTAACTATTTTCAGCCGAGCGGAGCTCGGTGGACCAGGTTCTTTTATGTAATGCTGTTAATTATTATCTTTTTTCAAATATTCTACTTTCTACCTGGAACAATATCCCTATTACGTCACAATCGTTTAAAAAGTCCAACACCACCTATTTCAAAAATTGTGTCGATATCAAATCGAATTATTGTTTTCACCTTTTTGATAAATAGATATCCTAAGACTTGTTGATCAGTAGTTACAAATTTCTATAACTAGTATCTAACCAAAAAAAATCTATTCCAGGTGAAAGGATAGTATGTGAATTCGAAAACAGCAAATGTCTGACGGACACAGCAGGACTGACGTTTGAGCAGTTCTTATCTGGCATCCCAGGCGTGGAATCTTCCGAACCTTTATACGCGAAATTGATTGAAGCCAATCATCCTACGTTGTCCTATAAATATATTGACGCCAAACTCTCTGGAATGAAGAATTGTAAAGTGGAACTGGTGAGGTAAGTTGTTTGCAACATTATTTTAAAACATGTAACCTTAGATTTGTTTTGGCTTGCATGTTGTAAGTGTCGTCAAGTTATTGGCCTTTTATGGCCTTTACTGTAGAAAAGCCCAAAGTTTTTGAAGTGAAAACTTTTGAAGTGAACCTCGCGTCATCGTCACGCTTGAAGTGATTTGTTTTTTTTAAGAGCCATCTACCGTCTACCGTTTGCATTACGTTGAGATTACGCATTGTTGCTTAGTTTTCACTTCTATCGGCAGTCCCCAAAGACTGCCCCGCATGGTTTTTTTTGTCTGAATGACTTGTGTTGTAATGTATTTCTTTCGTTCGATGAAATTCTTTCATACCAACATAACATACTTACTGGCTTCTATGTGTGTTTGTACTTACCTTTAATTTCTTTGCCTAATGTATCAAAGAATCATTATTGAACTATCCAATTTCAGGATCTCTGCAAAGGATCTAAAATATGACTACCATATTGGTTGCCCTCTTGTCACTCTTGAAGCACGATATGAATTAAAGGGTGAAGTAGGCCCACAGCATGTTGAAGGAAAGGGCGACTGCAAAATAGATTTTTGTAAGTATTAGAACAGTAAATCATAATGCAGATAGGATATCGTCACTGCTTAGCGGGGGTTTCAAAGCTTTTTTTTTTTTTGGGGGTGGAATATCATGAAATTATTTATCTTCTAGCGGGAGGGCGTGTTAGACTTTTACTCACTAAAACCCACCCGTGTTCTTTCAGTTGCTTGTTGCCAATGCGGTATCCTTTTCGGACTTTCTCGCAACCCGCAGGGGGTTTCTGAGCCTGGGTTCGATCCCTTGGTCGCACATTCTCAGAATGGTACGCAATACACCTTGACCTCTGTCTGTCTGCGTGCAATGTAATTACAACAAAACGAATGTTTCACAAGAAAGAGATTCTCCGATTTTCTCTCTCTGTCTAACTCCCATTTCATTTGGTGGCGACTCTCTTCGTCATTCTTCGCCAGACGTGTCTGTTCTGGGTCGGCGAGACATCTACTTGATCTTTCTTTTGGTAGCTCTTAAGGTCTCGACTTTTCAATCATGTCTCTTCGTGTTTTTCCATTTAATTTATTTATTTTATTTTATTTTGTAATACATTCATTTATTGTTTTAGATGACAACCACTTCCTTTTCCATGGTGATTACGTCAATAAGGAGGGCAAAGGAGGAAAGACTCACATCAATTTGAAAACTCACGAACTGAATGCACAGATTAAAGGGAAGGTGCACTTTGACTTCAAAAATCTCTTCGATGGGGATAAGGAAAAATGTGAGGATTCTGACATTTCTATCTTTTCGTTGTCCAATCAAAGGGCATCCTATGGCCGTTTGTCCACCCCACCATGAATGGGACGTCAACGAGAACGAAATGACTGAATGAATTTACTATGGTCGCGTAATCTCGTTTCTAGTGCGGTGGACAAACTCTAATGCAAACTGCGTTAGGACCACGCAGTTTGCATTAGAGTGGCAGCTTAATGACGACGGAACTTGTAGGTATAAGTCGAAGTTCGTAACATATGTATACAATTTTATATACCTACCTAAGGCGTGTTACATGCTTGTTCGGGTTTGCACGATTCGGAAAAATATATTTAAAAAGTGTTTAGGAAATCTTAAGGGTGACCCTACGATTCCTTCTCTGAGTCTTGAAAAATAGCAATAGATACTCGACGAGTGTAGCGTCTAAGGTTCGATTTCCGAGACGGACAAGTTGTTGCTTTGTTTATACATTAGAAAATTTTAAATAGCACCCCGGAGTCTGAATTTGTATCCAGTTAGTTGCAAAATGGCTGTGCACCGAATGACCGTTTTCCTAAAAAAAATAACTAATATTTTATTTCACATTATGAATTTATTAAGTTCAAAAACTACATGGACTTAAAACCTAGGTGCAATTGGTTGTTTCCTATGGATAAGAGCCGGCAAAAAACTCCACAGTTACTCTTTTAAAAATCACTTTTTTAGAAACAGACGTGTAATGAGATGTAATTGTTGTATGCATAATTTTTTTCAGCTGACGCTGCTCATAAATACATCAATGACAACTGGGAACCTGTGGCCACTGCGTATGGCAAGGAGACTATGGAACCGCTTATGAACAAATACATAGGCAACGTAAACGATTACTTGGGCGTTGTATCTGTTCAAGATCTATTTTCTTATGAAAAGTGAGAAAGCAGAAGAAATTATGAATAAAGCAAATAATCTTTCCGAATAAAAGAACATCATGCAATATTTATAATACGTTTTATTGATCTGTTATGATGAGTGGAATTTCTCTTAAAGATTAGTAATGGATACGTTTACATAATAATATACAATAGACGTAAATATCCTAACCTATTCCGCTTAACTATTCCTCAAAAGTCGTAAAAAAAACCCTGTACCAAATCAAGGGGGTTTATGACTCTTGAGGAATAGTTAAGCAGAATAGGTTACTAAATATATCTCCGTCTATTTTATTTTATAATACCTAGATTTCCGCAAAGTCCCGCCTTAATCGAAAGTAACTCTGTCTGTCTGTATGTTACCCTTTCACGCCTAAATCACTGAACGTATTTCGACATTTGGCAAGGAGATAGATGGCACCCTGGGGACGGTAATAGGCTACTTTTTATCGACGGTTGAAGCCACGGGCGGAAGCTAGTCTTACATAATAATGAAAATTGTCAAAAAACTCGCACCATTGTCGTATCACACTAAAGATGATGTTTACATGAGTGTTTTTGTCACTGTTTTGGATAGTGAGACAGTAAAATCAAAATCTTTATCAGAATACTCAATCAATAAGTATGGTTTTCACCATACTTGTGGCTCTTAGGGTTCTATAATACCTCAAATTTCGTAGCATTTCCCTCCGTTATATCAACATTGTATATAGGTTTCACCTAGTTCAAAGGTTAGGGTCTACAGTGCATTGCACATTGCGCACCTTTACCTTCACAACTGTCATTGCAAATGTATTTAGAGACAGCTTATTGATATTTAAGTTTAAAAAAAAAACTGTCTTTTCTCATTGCTATGTACTATAATTATTGGGACAGGACAACGTCTGTGGGACAACTGATAATTAAATAAAATACATCTTATGTAATTATAATTTTATTGGCATAAGCGACGATAGTTCTATGATTCCTCAGTAAACAACTCTTCAACAGGCATCTTTCTTAGTTTTGCATTAAGGTTGTCAATGAATTTTTTCATAAATGCCTCCATCGCAGGTTGACGAATCAGTTTGTCAACATACTGCCAGTTTTCATTGACAAACTTGTGTGCTGCATCAACTGATAAAAAGAAAAACATTTAAAATTAGAATGTAAGATGGTATGATGGCGCCTGTGAGATTCGAATCTAGGTACTTAATAAACTTTGATTGATGAAAAATGCCTTGTGTGTTTCTTTTATTCCTAATTACTTCTCCAAAGAGCACAGAACTGATTATGATACAAGCAAGAGCCACCAAATTCTATTTAGGTAATGTGAGAGCGTACCAAATAAATGTCATATTTTAAAGTCAAGTCAGAATTACTTTGTCAAATGGGCATTAAGCATAGGGCAAAGTGGGTCTGAGTTGCTTATTTTAACTTTATCCTTTATATTAAATGAGCAATATATTTGTAATCACGTTCTCGAAAACGGCTCGTGTCTATGTTTACGGGGCGGGGTAAAAAATCGGTCTAGCAAGGCCTTGTAGCCACCACTGATGCAAGACGTGCTGTGATTACAATTCTAAAAAGAACTTGTTGTTATCAATGTTTCTTGAACAGTGTCAGAACGTGTTGGATCAGTGGTGCTACAGTCTCTTAATTGGGAAAATAGGCAAAAAAATCACCCGAGCAGGGGGCTTAAAACGGCCATATTAGCAGAATCATAATATTATGAATATATTATGGATCATTGCAAAATTTCACAAACTGACAATTCATAATATGATCTGCGTGCGATTCGTATTACAAAATAATTCATCTGTTTGACAGTTTTCTATGGAGATTCGTAAAATGGTCCACACAATATTGCTTTTGTGTCAAATTAGAGGAATTGCTAATGAGAGCTGGAAATTCAGGAAATAAATTGCCATATTAGCAATTCCTTTTTTAGAGGAATTGCTAATATGGCCGTTTTAGGCCCCCAGAGCTCGGACGACCAGGTACTCAAGAAATAATATTCGTAGTAGAAGTAAAATTAACAATCTAGTATTCTTACATTTTGCTTTATTGCCATTGAAGAAATTGTCGAAGTCATAGTGCACTTTTCCTTTTGCCTCCACTTCCAAATTGCAATTTTTTAACTGCATGTAATGCTTTTTATCGTTGCATTCTTTCTTTTCATAATCACCATTCAAAAGGAAGTTGTAGTCAACTGAAAACAAAAATTTTGTTAGTACACACGGCTACACATGAAGCTATAGGTACATTTCCAGTTTATGCTGATCTCGCATTATACAGGATTTCCGCACTACGAGGTCAGCTTATACTGGAAATGTATAGCTTGATGTGTAGCCGTGTGTACCTAAGAATAGCATTTGCTTGCATCATACCCAATTCACTTTTGACTGTGAATGTGTGAAATGCGAACTGATTTATTTTTATACATTTTCAAGCCTGTTTTCGCCGAAGGGTTATAAGCAGAGGTGTACTTGCGTTGAGGTCAATTCGCCAATTATTTTCAAGTTATATTAAATAGGGAGCAAGCCTATTGCCATCAACCGGGATCATTTCCAGACACTTTGCCTGACCTGGAAATTGAACGCCCCTGGTCTCATGCTCAGTAGTAACGCTTGCGACAAAACAACGAGGCAGTTATTTTGATCCTTATTTTTGCAGGACGAAAAATTATGACGAGTTAATCTTCATAATTAAGAAGAATTAAAAAATTATGAAGGGTTAATCTTCATAATTTCACAACACATAACATTTAAAATTGTCTAAGGGGCCTCTTTGAGTTGGCTTCGGCCCCCTCCCAAAGGTCCGGGACCCCAAGGTCCCGAGATATGTTCAAGATATTTAAAAAACTATCCTAACTTAATATTATAAATGCGAATGTGTGTTTGTTTGTTTGTTTGTTACGCTATCACGCTAAAACAACTGAACGGATTTGGATCAAATTTGGCACATGGGTAAACCATGACCTGGAGAACGACATAGGCTATTTTTCATTCTGGTCCGCAGAGGAAGTCATGGGCAACAGCTAACAGATTTATAAATCACAATAATGACAGTTGTTGTAAGTTATAAAGGTACTAGCTTCCACCTGCGGCTTCGCACGCGCGGTCCCCTTGCCAAATTTTGTCGAAATCCGTTCAGTGGTTTAGGCGTGAATAGGTAAAAAACAGACAGACAGACAAAGTTACTTTCGAATATTTATACATTCGAAAGTAACTCTATCTGTATGTCTGTTTTTTAATAATAATATAATAATATTATTATAAATATGGAAATATGGATGATTACTTAATACTTACAAAAAAATATTCTGCTGGTGCCTTGTCCTTCAATAAACTCAGGGCCTACTTGTCCCTTTACTTCACTTCTTGATTCTAAAATAAGATGCGGACATCCAATATGGCCGTGATACTTTTTATCCTTTGGAGATAATCTGGAATTGCACAAAAATAAACATTATTATTTTTTTAAATTGGCCGTCATTTATAATCTATTCAGCACAAATAAATCTATAGTCTACAACTGAGAACAATACTTTACTTTCTATATTTCTTTCATAATTACCCCATAAAGACCAGAAGCCCTGGACAAAGTTTCATTCTATCAGCGATAACGATGAAAGGCAAAAATGTATAGAACTGACATAAGCTAACGAAAAGTTTATGTTTTAACATAAGCTTTCGCATTTCGTATTTCTACAACGAAACGAGAAATACGAAACGCTTTCGAAGCGATTGTCTAGACCCTCAGGACCAGTACCGTGTCGTATTACCCAGTTACTGGGTTGTGGAGGTCAGACAGACAGTCGCTCCATGTAAAATACTGGAATTCAGCTGCATCCGGTTAAACTGGAAGCCAACCCCAACATAGTTGGGAAAAGGCTAGGCAAATTGATTGATACTCGGTACCAACACCAAAGCATGAATGCCGTTCTTGGAAAAAAAGATGATTACAAAAAAATAAACTTACTGCACAAGTTCCACACGACAATTTTTCATTCCAGTTAAAGAACCATTCATTATTTTATACTTCAGTGAAGGCAGATTAACTTCAACTAAATCCAGGTGTAAAGGATCTGAAGGTTCCACTCCTGGCATGCCGGATATGAAGCGTTCAAACCTCCGTCCAGCAGTTTCTGTTAGGCATTCGTTGTCGTTTATATCACATATTTTTTTAACACCTGGAATTAGAATTGAATTTGAGGCTTAGTAAGAACCTAATTGAATACTAATATATTTAATTGGAAACGACGACGACGACGTTTGGACAATATAGTGATAGAACAGAATAGTAGTGTATCTGCTACTGCTGCCATTGACGTGTCCAGTGATATGATTCCGGAAAGACTTTGGGTATTAGAGAATCTTTTAACAAAAACTGAAGTGAACAAACTGATTAATACAGTGCAATCTCTAACAACGGCAATATTATCGTTAACTTTTCAGAGAAACAACGAAGGAAAATTCCATTTTAATAAATTTCAGCATGCAACAATAATAAGATTATTCTTATCAAACAAAACCATAAGATTAAACTAGTGACCGTGACTTATCAACCAAAACCATAAGATTAAACTAGTGACAGTAAGTGCAATCTACTAATGTGGTGACATGTCAAAACATCGAGAGTTCTGGGTTATGTCCTAGTTGAATATTAATGTTTATACACATATTATACCGTAGTTTAAAAGAACAACATGTTCACATAGACAGACCCGAAAGGTGACTTTAATTTATAATATTACTAGCGACCCGCTCTCGCTTCGCACAGTTTTTACGACTTGACAATACATCGAGATTTCTAGGTTATATTAAATACGTATACCACTAACGTATTTAATTAAACACAAAAACCTTCCGGAATAAATTCTCTAAACAGTGATGAAAACCTCACCAAAATCTGTTGCGAGGTTTAGCAGAATAACGCGGACTTACAGACAAACACGATTAGCGATTTTAATATATAATAAATTATGTGAAGATGTATATATTAAGTTAGTAACCAATCACAATGGACTACTTACTTATTACACTGCTGACGCAAAATAAAACTAAAATAAAAAACCGTGATGAGCCCATTTTGAGTGTCTGTAAGCAGATGTGTTTATCTAATGTTAGTATTTTCTAACTTCAAGTGAATTTATAGTTTGAGCAATTATTTAGTTTATTTCTATGTGGTTCCGTAAAAATTTATTTTTATTTTTTAACTAGTTAAGCTTTTTCTTCGGTATTAAAGAAGAAACTTTAATTTTAGAACCACGCGTCCGAAACGTTTTTCTTGAATAAATTTTTACAGAATTAAAACTGAATGTTAATCAAAAATTGTTCAGTTGGTAAAGTTGTAAAAAAATGCAGCTAGAATTAGGTACTCAGAACGCTATTTATCTACGTATCACAATCCCTTGACTGAGATATTGGTGAAAATTGAAAAGTTGGTTCTATGCTGTGTTACCTATAATCGAGGGATTCTTAATTTCATTAAAGATCTTCAAAAAACTATTTACGTCAGTCAATAAACTTATGATAATAAAAAAGCGAGGTAACGGTTTTTCTTCTGTTTTATAAATAAATTCAGATGATGTTAATTGTTAAATTTAAACTAACTTAGCGTGAATCACTGAATTATTAATAACTAGCGACCGTTCCTGCTTCGCACGTTATTTACGACTTGAAAAACATCAAGATTTTTAATTATTTGTAAGATTTTATATGAATATAATATACACATAAACCTTCCGATAAATTCTCTAAATGATGGTGAAAACTGCATCAAAATCCGTTGCGTACTTAAGAAAGAACAAAGCGGTCACACGGACAGACACGAAAACAACTTAAATTTATAATAATGTTATTTTTAACAGTTAAATTAAAAAAGTGATATTCGCACTGTTTTGCAGAACATGAAGACTACATAAAACTTTAATCCTGCGTCCTAACTAGAGTTGTAAATAAACCGTTTTATAACAAAATCTGTGGTTCGGTTTGGGGAAACCGGGGATTTTGGTATAAAGCCGTAAATAAACCACGGATTTTGATTTAAAACGGTTTATTTACAACTGTAGTCCTAACCATTCGTTCGATCATTTAGCTGAATTATGACGTACATAAGCGATTAATTGATCGCGAGTACCTATGTCATTTTCTTTTAAACGAGCGCGACGATCACGTACTCGTACGACAGGATTTGAACCCACAACCTCGTGCATAATAGGCGAGGCGGACCATCATGATATTATAACATGTTTAGGCAAACAATATTTATTGAATAAAATAACGAAATGGTATTGATTTGTTTTATTAATAATATAGCAGGTGTTGTCGTCCCTAAATTGTATTTAGTAATAGTTGTCTTCGGCTTTAGAAAATTCTATCCTACGTTATTTTGTTAATTTGAAAAACTTGTTTTTTATCAAAGGCAAAGACATTAAAAAAAAAAAGTTGCGTAACAAACAGTCGGGGTCGTTCAACTTCTGATGTTGAACTTTTATGATATGTTTAAAGTGCATGAGAGAATAGGTGCAATGCTTTGGGCATCTTTTGCGATTTTTCCAAGGCATTCGATTTGGGTTCGGGATCTTCTTGAAACATTAATCAGGAAACTGTGCCACTACGAAATCTGGAACGCCTCTGTGGATCTTCTTACTTCTTACTTAAGTGTTAGGATTTTGAGAGTTGATATTAACGTAAAAAGATCACTCCGATCTGTAGTAAGAATTAGGGTTCTCCTAGGGCTCAATTCTTGGCCCTTTTTTTTATTTATATTTATATGACTTGCTTCACCTCATAAAAGATAGTCATGATAATAATAGTGTTGTTTGCAGACGACCATTCACTTTTCAGTCAAACGTCAGCAGCTGGTTACTGACAATGTAAATAGCGCCCTCGCTCGTGAAACCGCGGGGCGCAGCTAATAAGTAAATAAAATACATCGTATGTAATTATAATTTTAATGTCAGCGGTCGGTTGTTTTATTATTCTTCAGTAAACAAATCTTGAAAAGCTACTTTTCTTAGATACGCATTAATGTTGTCCATATATTTTTTCATAAATGCCTCCATCGCTGGTTGACGAATCAGTTTGTCAACATAATGCCAATTTTCATTGAGAAACTTGTGTGCTGCTTCAGCTGGGAATAAAAACACATTTTAGAATTAGTATGTTAGAGGGTATGAAGTGGTGTAGCCTGTGAGATTTCAATCTATAGACGAGATGCAATCACGATTAAGAATTATATTTCATCATCTTCCTGCCCTGATCCCATTTTACTTGGGGTCGGCGCAACACGTTTTCTGTTAACCGTCACGCTATTATTTACTCCACCTCGCATAATCCATCCATCTTTTCTTTGGCCTTCCTCTCCATCTCCATCCGTCAACATTTATATTAATCACCTTTTCAGTCACATGCGTTTCCTCCCTATTCATCACATGCCCATACCAAGCCAAACGATTTCCTTTCAACTTTTCTGTCACTGGCGCGGCTTTCAAACTTTCCCTTATATACTTATTTCTTACTGTATCCATTTTCATCACTCCACACATCTATCTCAACATTCTCATCACCGATGTATGCATTCTTTTTTTAACCATTACTTACTTACATTTCTCCTCCTCGTGTTACTTCTATTTCTCCTTTATTGAAGAGATTTGTTTGTGTGACTTCTATTTCTACTGATTCTCAAAGAGCACAGAACTGATTATACACGCAAGAGTCACCAAATTCCATATAAGTACTAAATCGTATGTTAGAGCCGACTAAATATTGCAGTTTTAAAACCATTTCAGTTACTCTGACCAATGTGCACTGGGCATAAGACAAAGTGAGTCTGAGTTGATTACCTTGCTTTTGTACCAGGTTTAAAAACCTAGAGTCATGTCGTATTACATAGTGGTAGAAGAAAGATTAACAATTTAGTGTTCTTACATTTTGCTTTATTGCCATTGAAGAAATTGTCGAAGTCATAGTGCACTTTTCCTTTTGCCTCCACTTCCAAATTGCTATTTTTCACCAGGATATGATTTTTTTTATCGTTGCAATCTTTATTTTCAAAACCACCATTGAAAAGGAAGTTATAGTCAACTGAAAACGATTTTTTTTTGTTGAAATTCACATGAACGTACTACCGGCAGAAAAATTATAAAAAATAGATTTAAGTATCTTATGTCCTAACCTACAGAAACCTTTACCTGGATACTACCTGGGTATCCAGGTAAAGGTTTCTGTAGATAATATAAAGAGTATAAGAAAATAATAAGAAGAGTTCTACATGTAGATCACATAGATTTCTAAATCACAATGATGTAAGTTTTTGTAAGTAACATAAGTGTTGAATACTAACATAAAAAAATTCTGCAAGTGCCTTTTCCTTCAACAAACTCAGGGCCTAGTTTACCCTTCACTTCATATCTTGATTCTAAAATTAGATACGGGCATCCAACGTGGTAGTGATACTTTTTATCCTTTGGAGATAATCTGGAATTCCACAAAAACATACATTATTTATTTATTAGAAAATTTACCATATTTCTTATAAGCATTTTTAACCAGATTGATGTGTACTTTTGTACACATGCACATAACTGATAAAAGTAATTTATAATCAGTACAAATAAAACTATAGTCTACAACTGAGAATAATAATTATAAACTTTGCCCACAATTATACTTTCTATCTTTCTTTCATAATTTACCTCATATATCCAACACCAAAGTATGAATGCCATATTTATGCACAACTCTCCTGTCGAAAAGATGATTACAAAAAAATTTACTTACTGCACAAGTTCCACACGACAATTTTTCATTCCAGATAGAGAACCATTCATGATTTTATACTTCAGTGTAGGCAGATTAACTTCAAGCAAATCTAGGTGCAAAGGATCTGAAGGTTCCACACCGGGCATGCCAGATACGAACTGTGCAAACGTCCGTGCAGCACTTCCTGTTAGGCATCTATTGTCGTCTATATCACATAGTTTCTTTTCACCTGGAATTAGAATTGAATTTGTGGGTTAGTAAGTAATATCTATCGGTAAATGGAAAAGATCATCTGGTTTACGAAATTTGGAATCCTAATATTATAAATGTGAAAGTTTGTGTGTTTGGATATTTGTGACTCAATCACGCAAAAACGGCTGAATGGATTTGGATGAAATTTGGCAAACAGATACTTTATAACCTGGATTAACACATAGGATACTTTTTATCTCGCGAAGCTAGTTTTTGAACATTATATTGATGTCCCCAGCAGTGTGACTAGGGGATTCCAAAATGATTTTGGTTATTAGAGAAGCATTTACCCAAAACTAAGATGCACCTCGATTTTACAATATCTTGATACTATAATGTGAAATCTATTACTAGGACATATTCACGTTTCAGACCTTTCAGAGCAATACTATGCAACTCTGATTTAAAAAAATATCAACATGGAATAATAATTATGGCAATATTAGATAATTATTATCAAAACATAATTAAGTTCTGATAAAATTAAGTCAGTAACCAAACACATAGGTCACTTAGTGACTTACTTTTTACACAGCTGATCCAAAATAAAGCAAAAATAAATATCTGTGATGAGCACATTTTTTTGCGTCTGTTAGCACATTTGTTTATCTAATGTTAGTTTTTTCTAACTTCAGGTGAATTTATAGTTAGAGCAATTGTTTCGTTTATTTCATAGAAATATCTTTCTTATAGTTTATTTTGTTGTGGTTCCGTAAAAATATTTTTTCTTTTTTAACTTAGCTTAGCTTTTTCTTCGGTATTAGAGAAGAAAATTTAATTTTAGAACCACACGTCCAAAACTTTTTTCTAGAATATTTTTTTACAGATATAAAACTGAATTGAAAAGAATAATGTCTGGCCTGTCTATGTTGATGGTAAAAAATATTTTGACACTACATGTCCTAATAAAATATCCGAACGATACATTTTAACTGTAAAAGAACAAAAAAAAACAGATGGTTGAGTTTTAAGTTAGAAAATAAAAAGGCACAAATTATGCTTGCTAACCAAACCATCGTAACTCACAGAATAAGCAAGCTACAGTAGCAATGGGCCAGCCATATTAGCCGTAGAACCGATGCATGACCGTTCGGATAAACGTGTTCTTGAGTGGACCACGAATCGGTAATCGTAAGGAACGACTCACGTAGGCCAGGTGTAGCGACGATCTTCACAGGATGGATAGTAGCAGCTGCATGAGAGTTGCCAAGAATCGAGATGGCGTACAATTAGAAAGGCCTATGTCCAGCAGTGGACTGCTGTAGGCTGCTGTTGACCAAACCAACATAATAACAGTTGCAGAAATGTTTACCATGATTGACGTTCTTGGAACAGAATACGCGTCATTTTAAGGGAATCCTGTCCTGTTGCTAAAATATTTTCCTTGCAGGAAAATAAGACAGGCTTTCCATTCCAAATCCAATTATTGCGGATTTTTTATTTGCCAAATGATCTTCAAAACTCTATTTACTTCAGTCAATTAACTTTTGAAAACAAAAGAGCGAGGTAACAGTATTTTTAATACAAATACATGACGTAGATTATGTTAATTGTTATATTAAAAATGCGAAGTATTAGTACAGTTAAATTAAAAAAGTGATAATTGCACTGTTTTTCAGAAGATATAGCTAAATAATAATAAAAAAAAAAATATTAAACTTTCAGACCTGACCAGACTTATATCCTAACTCATATTATAAATGGGAAAGTGAGTTTGTTTGTTTGTTAATCTTTCACGCTAGAACGGATTTAGATGCACATAGAGAGACCAAGACCAGGGGGCTTACCATGAACTCTTATAGCAGGTCAATTTTCGACGGAAAGTGAACTGTCGGGCTATTTTGTACCGTGAACATGTCAAATAACAGGCAAGCCAGCGATCACGTGACTAAAGCCGGTCAGTGGTCACGTGACAACATTTCACTGGTCTGACCTGCGTTAAGCTGTACCATCAAGTCCTTTTTGACATGTAAACACTCGACTACTGAACTGCCCTGCAGTCATATTAAGCAGGCGTGTAAAACTTACTTTTAGTGAACTGTTTTCTTTAATTTAAAATAAAATACGTAAGTACATGTTCATTTGTGAATATGTACTCTGATAATGATCTCTAGATTACAGTGGTAGTAATGATTATACTTCGTCTAACGAGGTTACTGAGAAATACGATCATAACTTAAAAAAATGTTTAGTGAGTAGTTCTACCTACACTTCATCGGTATTGGAGTTTAGTAAAACGTAAACGTAGGGTGTTTTAAACGGTTATTGAAAGCAAAAATCACATTATGTAAACAAAGCATTTTTATTACGTATTAAGTATCAATTTCAACGTCCGACGACTTAGAAGTAGATATTATTTCATCTAGTAAAGATGCTGGTTGCTCCACCAGGCTCCACCTCTCATCTTTATACGACGTGCATTTGATACAAGAGCGTCCACCGCACATCTGTTATGTAGCTTCGGACTATGTCTTCGCACATTGCGTTGGAATCTCACAGAACAAATAACACAACATCCATCTGGAGTAAATGCTGTACCATCTTGAAGATTCCATACTAATTATAATCCTTCAATAATACACAGGCAAAAAAGAAATATATGAAATTGATGCAATTCGAGAGAAACTGAAAAAATATGAAGTGTTGTTGTCCCTTGACTTGATTTGTCTTTCTGACAGTGGCAGATAGTGATGCGGCTAAACTTTGTTTAACTCGATACTGCATTGTATTAAATAAAAACTCGATTACATTTTCTCTCAAGGTACCAAAATACTATGTTGTGTAGAGTCAAAGAGTTTTAATAAGATGAGTGAAAGTATATGTACTGTGGGTCAATGATTTCTGTTGATAACTTGTAATTTGTCATTAAAATCATCATCGTATCATCATTGATTATCAGATTGAGAGTGGAATGTGGAGAAAGCGCTTTTTACAAAGTCAAACAAAGCCGATGTTACCCGAATGTCACTGACTTAAACCCCAATATACCAATATGGAACGGTTGCTGTATTTTGGATCGGGCTATGATTCTTTTCTCTGTTTTTTTGTGTGCGTTTCAAACGTGCGAAGCTGTTAGAAACCTCCCTAGTAACTACCTTAGATTCAACTTGAATTGAGTACTTGAATTACATAATCGGAACAATCGAGTGCCTGATCCTTAGTGACTGAGTAACATCACTAGAGTCAAACTGACAAGCAATCAAAAACTATATTTTTTATACTTAATGGCTGGGATAGTCGTTCGAAAATAGCAATAACTTTGGTAACCTTCAAGATTATTTTCATAAGTATCTTAAAGGGTCTCCAATGTCGTATTCGTGTTAAATAAGATATTTTGTTACGAAACATAGTTTTTTTAAGAATTCCCTTGATCATTATAAACTGTTATTAAATTAATTTAATCTAGTTCTTTAAAACCGTAAAACCGGTAACATTGCGAAAAAGTATTTCCGAACGTTTGTTTATAATATGGCGTACCGGTCAACGGTCACGTAGCAGTTCTGAAGTTGATACATTGCAGGTCAGACGGAAATGCTCATGGTACAAATAGAAAACCTGTCAGGTTAGCCTGCTAAGTTGACCTGTCATGTACTTGGCAAGTATTTTAAAAGTTGATGGTAGGGCCCCTGGAATACGACATAGGATAAGTTTTATCCCGAAATTCCAACGGGATCAAGACTTACGGGAGTAAAACCGCGGGGCGCGGTTATTTGACTATAAAAGTCAGGTTTCCTCCCGATGTTTTTCCTTCACCGATGTATATAATGTCCAAGACAAACTCAAAAAGTAGGTGCATCTTATGCATTGGAAAAGTCACGTTGGTACTTGCCGGATGTAAACCCTCAACCTCCAAACAATGAAAAACTACGTAAATTTTATTCACACCGTCCTAACGTCACTAGATTAATTGGTTTATTGTTTTATTGTAACATCTAACTTTAATTACATGGGGTAGAAGACGTACCTCAAAGGGGTGACTTTTGCCCAACTCTGGGACAGTAACGGCTAGTTTAATTTGATGCATAATAATAGTCCCCAGACCGCATTACGGCTATAGCGATCAATCTCAGCGGAGAACAGTCTTCGGCCGAGGATATTAGGTATAGTGCACAAGTGTGTGCGCAGACACAGGTGCACTCTCTCTTCCCTCACTCTCATAGTCCGATGGGACGGCAATCCGACACGACCGGACAGGGATCAGGTGCAGGACCAACGGCTTAACGTGCCTTCCGAGACACGGGGGCACCGCCAACAACCAAACTCCTGTTACTAAGAAATTCCTAATGAAAAAACTCAATAACACTTTGCCGGACCCGGGAATCGAACCCAGGATCCCACGCTCAGCAGTCACGCTTGCGACCATGAGACCAACGGGGCCATTTTATGCATAGGCTAGGTATGATTGTTGTTTCAAAAACAGTGAATTAACGTGTTATTTTTGTAGGTACTTACGCAAAATGTCCGAAGCTACAACTATTCCTGCTGCTTTGTTTGTTCCGCCACTTCTTCTTCCCAGCTACAGCAGGCGTAGCATGGCGCTTTCTATCTCTACGAAGAATAGACATAGCTTTTTCTATACAAAGTGACAGTTCGTTTCTTCATTTTTGACATCCACCGTAGAAATGTTTCTACAATCTGTCATTTTGTCTTTCATTTCTAACGATCTTTGTCTAACTCTTTTTGTAGGTAGCCAATTTCGGAAGAAAGTTTTCTATCCTTACTGTCAAAATCACACTGACAACCGATAAATCCTATGAAAAAACAAAGAATTCTGAGTCGAATTTTAAATAAGAGTGAATTTCGTAAAAAGTGCAGTTGACTCTGTCTACTTTGCTGCCGTCTCGTACTGTCTACTGTCTACAGGAAACGCCATTTTTGTCTACTCTTCCGTCGACAAAACGATGATCATGCTACGCCTGCTGCACTAGGAAGTGGTGAAGGGCGGCGTTTTGGGGGACTGACGTATGTCATTTTGACGTTCAAAAAGTACTAATTATCAGCCAAATTTGAATAAATGAGTTTTGTTTGCATTCCCTAGTTCAGAATCCACTTCTTCTAAATTGATTGGCTACTAACAAGATATTCCTTGGGTAGCGGCTCTGAAGTTTTTGTATTCTAAATATAGAATTATTGGTGATTTAACTCCGGACGATACCCCTAATCTAGTTAACTGAACTATTGTTAACACCGATTGGATATTAGTAAAAGGATTATTTATGGCCAGTTACAAGATCGTGAATATCTATATTCTATTCTATATCTTCTATCTATTCTATACATATAATAAATCTGTAGACGAGGCGTTTCTGTACAATGAAAAAAAAAAAAAGTTGGTGGGGTGTCCAAGAATAAGCAACAGATTCCATTTCTACCATTTTTGGAATTTTTGTCTGTTTGTCTGTCTGTTTGTATGTTCTTTAGTTTGATTGTTCCACTATCACGTAAAAAGTACGAAATCAATATGGTTAACTTGTACACTCAAATATTGTGTGTAACTCGATGTTTCATTTAGTTTTTGTTTCATCGCAATCGCTCCAAAATATCAAAAGATATATGAATTTAAAGTGTTCAAGAAGGAATTTTCATTACATACACGTAACGACATCTACTGACGCGAAATGATACTTACTACTTAATTACTAGGTTTGTGAGATCGTGTGTTGTTATATGATCGTCATTTTCTTTGCGCGGAAACTTAACGCGATACATTGTGTATAGAATATTATAACTCTAAAGTTAGGTTAATTAAAATTTTGATGACATTTTGATTCAGATGCGTTGTTTATTTTTTAGTTTAGTATTAGTGCGATAGGTGGCGCTACCTATCTTTCAAATCATGATATTCATGAAAGAATAGTGACAAATGTTAATTTCTTATAAAATATAGGTATTTAATCTTTAATTTTACACTTTTCTACATAGCTTATTTAGCTTACAGAGTGTTCGAACGTTTTCCCATATATTTTGACAGTATCACTTCGTGCTCGATAGATGGCGTTGTACATTTAATGTCATTTTCTGAATCGCGGTGTTAAGAGTCTCCGTCGAAGAATCACCTTTGCCCAGATATTCCAAGTATATTTTGGAGTAGGTAACTTTGTTTTTGACTTCTTTAGTGTCGATAAGAAAAAGAAATAAATAATAAATTCTTGATAACTAACAAAAAAAAACTAAAACTAAAAGGACTTACTAATAGATATAAAAACAAAGGGACCCTCAGGCGTCGAAGTATTCGTCCGCATCGCTGTCATCCGGAAAAGTGCCCAGAAGACTGGCAGCATTGCCACGTTGAATGGCAAAACGAGTCGTTACAGATCGATTCAAACTTAATGGCGGCTCGGAAGTTAGCTTTTAGCTGCGCAGTACCCCACCCCTCACCCTCGCTGTCACATGAAATTGTTACTGCGTAGCGACTCGCTTCATGTTCCGAGCCGCCATTAAGTTTGAATCGAACTGTACTTTACTTCGTAATTTGTTCGTATGATTCGTGACCGCCGCTCATCCGATCCGTTGTTGGCGTGTGTTATAGTTGATTTGATTCGTTCGACTATCGGACAGCAATAAATACACAAATGGCACATGTTTCTGGGGAAAGTCAACAATATACATCGATAAATACGGTTATCGAAGAAGAAGATGCCACACACTATACAGTAGAGTTCTTAGAATCCCTTAACACACCCGGTCTTTCAGAACACAAAATTTGTTTAAAAGTCAGAGTGCCTAACGGATAATAGCTGAGGGCCAGATATTATCCGTTGCGGGGGTGGATCTTAGTATTGGTTGCTTTTCCCACGGCCAACTTTATGTAGCTCTTTCGCGTGTGAGCAACCCTAGCAACTTTTTTGTGTACGCTCCAGGTGGTTCCATCGCTAATATTGTATATAGAGAAGCATTTTCCTAAATAAAAACACAAGTTTTTTGGCAGTTTCTTACTAGGAAAAATCACCAGGCCTGGTCGAAAGATTCCCCCTTTTTAAATGAAGGTACAACTTTTCTAAGCGACATATTATTGTTTTCCGACATCCATGCGAACGAAGTCGCGGGCACAGCTAGTTCCTGAATATTTTTATTTAAAACAGTGTCCATGGTGTTTCTAGCCTGTTTTTCTCCATAGGAACTACGCTTTGGAATGGGCATCTAGCTCCATCTTTTTGACTGACCGACTCCTTGACAATTCAAAAGTGCCTGTAAATGGTTTAATTCAAATAAAAGCAAGACTGTGGGAACGCAGTTCTTTAACGCGGCTTACGGTAGGAGTAAACTGAGAGAAATCGTCACTTGAAAAAGCGGTCATACTTGCGACTGTCTTCTTCCAATTCGATAGAGAGAGAGAGAGGGAAAGTGTGAATTTGGTAAAAATGTAAATCCAGGATGGCGGCTGCGAAAATTTTAATTTAAATCATACGTGAGAAGGAATTTCGTTTTTTTTTAGTTGTCAGCCTTATTCACGGATTGATATTATCAGTGTTTTCTTATCATTGTTGTCTAAACCAGCTATTATTTGTAAGTAAAAATCATATTAAATTTTTCCCACGATGGAACGGCTACAAATAGATACCTGTGCGTTTAAAGTAAAAACTATTTGTGAAGTAATTGTATGTTATCATTCATCTTCAGACGGGCTTATACCATTGTAAATGTAGTTTTTTTTACAAAACTAGTTCCTTGCCTAGTCAACTGATTTGGTTTTTATGGTATCTTCCAACCAGAGGGCCAAGTGGCAATCGCTTTCAAAGCGTTTCGTATTTCTACAACGACTTTCAACAGGATTGACATCATGACTTTTCTGTTGCATAAATTATAATCTGTGCTCTAGATGTGATGATTGTCTATGTTTTGTGATCAGGGTGTCTATGGCCTTGTCTACAATAAAGCGGTCTATATTGCAATGTAAGTAAGCACCGAGTTTTATTTAAATAATTAACCCAGCAGCCTTGCACATATGTAGCAAATATGTGACAGTGGCGACGAGGATAAAAAGAAAACAGTGAAAGTTTTACGTGTTACGTCCGTAAACTACAAATAGAGATAATTAAAAAAATAATAATTTCGTCTTGTTACGTCGAACGAAATTTCACAAAATGGCGGCTGCTGGGCTCTCACTGCCTGAGTTTTCAGCTGCAAAATGCACATTTAAAGTGTACAAGCAGGTATTTGAAAATAAAATGAAGATCCACGAGGTGGATGAAAAGAAGTGGTCGCAATATTTAATCTCGTTTATAGGTTTTGACATGGTCACGTTGCTATCAGAACTTTGTTTCCCGAAAACACCACAGGATAAAACGTATACTGAATTAGTGGAACTTGTTGAGAAACACTTGGAGCCACAGCAATCTGAAATTGCGGAAACATATAAGTTTATGAAACGTGAACAGTTGGCAGATGAGTCAATCTGTGAGTTTGTGGCGGCGTTAAAGAAATTGGCACAAACGTGCAACTTTACCACACATTTAGAAAGATGTCTAAGAGATAAATTCGTTCATGGATTAAAGAGTGAAAGCATAGTTAGAAGATTATTTGGTGAAGAAAAGTTAACATTTGCAAAAGCAGTTGAAATAGCAATGAGCATGGAGCTAGCGGAGAAGGGAGCAAAATTAATTACTGCTGGCAGTTCTGGGCAAGAAAGCTCAGACATACACAAAATAAGCGAAAAACATGTGAGCATTAAATGTCATTGTTGCGGGAAGATGGGGCATGTAAAACCCCAATGCAAATTCAAAGAAGAAGAATGTTTTAAATGCCACAAGAAAGGGCATATGGCAAGTGTTTGCAAAGCAAACAGTAACAAAATTTTAAAACCCAAGAAGGTCCATGAAATCACAAATGATGAAGAATTCTCTGTTATGCAAGTTAGTGAAGTACAATTGCATACAGAATCTGTGTGTGATAGTTATGATTTGTCCAGTTTATTTCAGGAAACAGAGAGTCAATTAAATATCAACAAAGTGGTATCAATAGATGAGAAGCGTCCAAGTCCTTGGTATATAAGTTTAAAAATTAATAATGTAAATATATCATTTGAAATTGATTGTGGATCAGATGTCACGTTAATGCCTGAATCTATGTTCATAGCATCCTTTCCTAATTTAAAATTATTTCCATGTAACCTAAAGCTATCGGGATATGGTGGTAACAATATCACTGTATTGGGTAAGACAAATGTAAATATTAAAATTAAAAATGTAGAATATTTAGCAACATTGATTATTGTCAAAGAAGGTAAAAAACCATTGTTAGGTAGGGATTGGCTGAGTGCTATGAAAATTGACTGGCAAACTTGTATAAAAAGGTGCAATTTAATTATTCACCAAGATTCACAAATTAAACTTAACAATTTAGTAGAAAAATATAGTGATATATTTTCAGGGTTTCCAGGCGAAATTAAAGGTACTGTAGGTACTTTAAAATTAAAAGAAGCTAATATTAAACCCATTGCATTCAAACCAAGAAGAATAGCTTATGCTGTAGAAAATCTAGTTAAAAAGGAACTTGACAAGTTATGTACCGAAGGTAAAATGTACAAAGTGACAAATAAAGAAACAGGCACATGGGCTACACCCATAGTGACCATCATTAAAGGACCTCATAATATAAGAATTTGTGGGGATTACAAGGTAACAATAAATCCATTTTTGGAGGTGCCAAATCATCCAATCCCTGTCATTGAAGACATTTTTGCAAAATTAAATAAAGATGATCAAAAGGTTAAAACAGTATTTAGTAAAATTGATTTAAGAAAGGCATATATGAATAGGCGAATGGATGAGGAGGCACAAAAGCTTATGACAATTACAACACCATGGGGGTTGTATAGACCAACATTCATGATGTTCGGTATGTCACCTGCTCCACAGGAATGGCAAGATTTTATGGATGAACACTTTAATATGCCAAATGTATATTGTTTCATCGATGATATTTTGATTGCAAGTAGTGATGTGGATTGCCATTTAAAAACTTTAGAGTGTATATTTCAAAAACTTAAAAAATTAAATATTAAAGTTAATAAAGAAAAAACTGTGTTGATGGCCCCACAATTAGAGTATTGCGGGCATGTGATCGATAAGGAAGGCATTCACAAGACACCAGGGCACATAAAAGCCATATTGGAAGCACCACAACCTAAAAATAATTAACCCAGCAGCCTTGCACATATGTAGCAAATATGTGACAGTCACCAGGAATGTTACTCAGTGTTTGCCTGATTATAGTGTACCTAATGAAAGTGTATTGGAGGAAGAAAAAGAATCGGAGAAATTAGAAGCCAAGAAGCCATTATATGGGCAGTTAAGAAATTTGATTTGTATTTAAAAGGTAGAACATTTACATTAGTTACTGACCATAAACCATTGATATCTATATTTAATCCAAATAAAACAGCTGGTAGTATATATGCAGATAGAATGACTAGGTGGGCATTAATTTTATGTAATTATAATTATGATATAAAGTACAGGACTTCACAACATAATGCTGCAGCAGATTTTCCTTCTAGGTTGCCAATTAAAAATAGTAATGGGGAAGATAAAATTAATCTGGAAGGTAACATTAACAGCATTGTGTTGGATAATCCACCTGTAACTTTATCTGAAGTTGCCAAACACACTCAAAAAGACCCTAATTTAAGCAAGGTTTGTACTTACTTAAGAGAGGGCTGGCCAAAGTTGATTAATAGAGAGTTATGTAATTTTAAAGGCAAAGAGACTGAGTTATATATAATTAAAGATTGCATTTTATGGAGAGATAGAGTAGTTATACCTAACAGTTTAAAGGATAAAGTTTTAACTGAATTGCATTCTGGGCATTTGGGTATTAATAAAATGTTATCTTTAGCTAATAGTTGTTTTTGGTGGCCAAACATCACAAATGATATAAAAACATTAACTAATAATTGTGCAGGTTGTATCCAAAATAGGAACTTACCACCTATGAAACCTATACATAGATGGGAATGGCCAGAGGAGCCATGGAAACGTATTCATGCTGATTTTGCTGGTCCATTTTTAGGGCATATGTGGTTAATCATTGTAGATGCACACTCAAAATGGCCAGAAGTAGTTAAAATGAACAATATTACCTCCAGCAGTACAATTAAATGTCTACGTAGTATCTTTGCTAGATTTGGTCTACCGGAACAAATGGTGACTGATAATGGTCCACAATGGACATCTGAAGAGTTTAATACTTTTTGTAAGAATAATAATATTAGACACATATGTACTGCACCTTATCACCCAGCCAGCAATGGTTTAGCTGAAAGGGGAGTTCAAACCTTCAAAAGGGCCATGTTAGCATATAAGTTCGATAAAAATTGTTTAGATCATAGTATACAGCAATGGCTATTAGCTTATCGTACAGCACCACATGCCACTACAGGCAAGGCACCGTGTGAGTTAATGTTCGGTAGAAAACTCCGTACACGGTTATCTTTAATAAAAAAAGATGTAATTATTCCTAGGCAGTTGATCTGTAAGAAACCTGTAAAGCAATATTTACCTGGTGATAAAGTACTGATTGCATCATATGATAACTCCCGAAAATGGTTAGATGGTGTTATTGAAAAACCAGTAGGAAATGTTATGTATGATGTGCACACCGACAAAGGCATACTCACCAGGAATGTTACTCAGTGTTTGCCTGATTATAGTGTACCTAATGAAAGTGTATTGGAGGAAGAAAAAGAATCGGAGAAATTAGAAGCCAAGAAGCCATTAATTAACAAAGAAATACCAAGTAACATTGCTAATTCTCCTATTCTAGTTCAGCCAGAAGTACGTAGAAGTGCACGGTCTCATAAGCCTGTTCAGAGACTTGATTTGTAGCCATTTATTAAAATTAAATAAAAAATTTAGAAGAGAGGAGTGTTGCATAAATTATAATCTGTGCTCTAGATGTGATGATTGTCTATGTTTTGTGATCAGGGTGTCTATGGCCTTGTCTACAATAAAGCGGTCTATATTGCAATGTAAGTAAGCACCGAGTTTTATTTAAATAATTAACCCAGCAGCCTTGCACATATGTAGCAAATATGTGACATCATCGTTATTGCTAGTAGAACATCACTTTCACTAGGTCTTCAGGAGGGCCTTGAAGAAGTGACAAAATAGGCTCTGTGAAACCAAATTAATAACTGCCACAAACTGTCAAAAATTATGGGGGTATCCAGATTTTCATTATTAACAATTATGCATTTCATCCCTGTCTCCGTAA
Source organism: Lithophane socia (assembly GCA_947522985.1). Taxonomy (NCBI): domain Eukaryota; kingdom Metazoa; phylum Arthropoda; class Insecta; order Lepidoptera; family Noctuidae; genus Lithophane; species Lithophane socia. Next base: position 11,791,167 of record OX383262.1, on the reverse strand, counting down.
CGATAAAAATCTATTGAGTTTCAATTATCTTTATCTTACAGCTTTCTTGTGCGTTCTAGGATTTTTAATCATCTGTAATTGAAATTGAAATGATTTATTAATAATCAGGTACATCATACATACCTAATTGAACGGTGATCCCCAAACTAGAAGTTATGTATTTATTATAACCCTATTGTGTCCCACTGCAGGGCCAAAGCCGAGCTTTCGTCTTTCCATTTTTCTCTCTATTTTGCAATTAGAGCCCAATCATCACGTCATCTCCTTCTGAACTTACCGCCTCACCAGTTTCTAGGGGCCTACCACCACCGCTTACAGCAGTATTATTTTAATCTTACTTCGTTGGGGAAAGAGATGGAGCTATGCGTCCTGTAGATCTTCATCTCTTTCCTACACTTATATTAAAATAATATTGCTGTAAGCGGTGATAGTAGGCCCCCTGTTATTTGGGGCCCAATTTGTGGCAAATTTTGCGTGATTTTGAATATTCTGATGTGACCATGTTGCATTTTAATTTGGCATATTTTATTTTTATTTTAGTAGTTAATAAACAGTAAAAGAACGTGGTAACCTTGTTGTCTTTAGTAACACATAACAATGGATAATTATTGAGATTATTCTTTAAAATGCGATTATTCTATAAAATATTTAAGTATTTAAATGAGCCTGGTTAAAAAATCTCTTAGCCCAGGTACGCACGGGCGATTTTTTTCCGCGGTGATTTTTTTCGCACACTGTATTTTAAAAGCTCTGTTGAAAATCCAACAGTGTGTCTTTTCGACGCGCTGGGATGAGCTCTGTTGGATTCTCAACCCTCGGCTCAACACCAAGAGTTGAAAATCCGGTGTGCGATAAGATAACGCCGCGATATTTAACGTCCATGCGTACGTGGGCTTACTTTACTGATTGTGTGTTAACTGTTGGGTTATATATTCACTTGAAGTTACAATAATAGCATTAAAATTCGTGCATTAGGTCAGATAACAATGTTCCCAACACGATTATTAATTTTTGCGTTATTTTGTATCAGCAGTGTTTTATGTAAGTGCAAGTGTGGTCCTTTGATATTCTCATTAAATCTTTTGAAAATCTTTTTGCACCCTGCTAGTCTAGAACTTAAAGCTCTTCTGCTTCAAGGAAATTCCCTAGTTGTGGCAGACACCGTCAGTAACTAGGGCATTTTTTACCGTATTATTATCACATTTGCTTTGGGGAGTTCCCCAAAATCGGTGAAAACGACGACCTATCACCGAATTCGTCTTTCGATTTCTATAATATCATATCAATGTGTAGCTACAGTTAAGTGCCATTAATAATGTACGCGATGATAGTACTGTAAGTTGTACTTCAGTACTGAGCGGAGCGGAGTGGGGCGCGTTTTCGTGGATGGCACTATCTATAATAATTATTATGTTTTGTGGAGTGTCATACTCGTGGATTGATTCTGGTTAATAAAGATTTTGTTAATATAGCAATAATAGTACAGCCATCTACTCGTAAGCCCACTGAACGAGAGACAGATCCCATTGATTAAGTAGATCAGAGGCCCTAGACAAAGTGACAATCTATCAGCGATAACGATCATGGAAAAAGGCAAAAATATAAGGGACTGACATAAGCTATAGAAAAGCTTATGTCAATCCCGTTGAAAGTCGTTGTAGAAATACGAAACGATTTCGAAGCGATTGTCACTTGTCTAGACCCTAGGATCACTACCTAACCAAAAAATTCAAATCTCATTACAGGTGGAAAGAAAAAATGTGACTTGAACGACTATGAATGTCTAACAGAGGATGCTAAACGGGCGTTTAAGGTGTTCGTACCTGGTTTAGATGGAGTGGAGCCCTCTGATCCTTTATCCCTGGATTTGATTGAGGCTAATCTGCCTACACTGAAGTATAAATTAATCAATGGTTCGCTTTTTGGAATGCTGAACTGTCACGTGGATCTAGCCCAGTAAGTTGTATTTGAATAATTATAATCTTTGTTCATCAGAATTTTACCTGGGGAGTGTTACTCCGCAACTACTGGGCAGGCACTATCTTTTTCTGCGGGTGAATTCGCGTGGCCCGTGTGAAGTCGTTCTGCCCATGCAAAGTTGGTGGATACTGCTTTGAATGAAACGTCGGATCATCACTTTTTTATTTTTTTATTCTGTAAGTAGGAAGTAGAAGAGAAGTATCTCGGAATCACTTTTACACGTCATATTAAAGAATATTAAAAATAAGCTAGATGAGGTAGGCGATTCCTATCTGACTACTCTGAGAAGAAAGGCCGAAACAAACTCTGAGGTCCGAGGTCAGGTTATTATGATGACCATGTAGATTAGCGTCTGAAATGGTCTTTTGAGAAAAGAACTACACAGATTTGAGTGGACCTGCCCAGTCAGTGTAAACAATAGTCAGTAATGGTGGAGTTCAACTCCGAACTTACGGAGGTCAACGACTCAACGAACAATATCAAAGAAAGGACATTTGGGTAGGCCGCATAAGGTACTCAAACTGCCAGACCATCGGTAAAATTAACTGAGGCCAAAAAAATAAAATAAAAATCCACATAGTTCTCACATTCACAATAATTCAAATACTTTACAAATTAATAATGTTGGCACTGGATGTCTAAAACCGACCCCGGTTCACATCCTTGTGGCACAAAGGCTGAAAATCCGAGACAGTTTTTTAGAGTGTGTCGTCCCACTGACTGGCGAACGGTCAAAAGAGAGACTGAAGATGTGGCGAGACAGTACTTCCTTACCCTAACCATTCGTCCTCCTGCTGAAGATTCCCGCCTGGCCATAATTTGCCTTAGGTAACCTGGAAGTCTATAAACATACTCCGGACCCAGGTTGGCCGAAGCAAGGAAAATCTGTTCAGGTGGAGATTCATAGACGACTCCGTTTTGGAATGTCAATGTGGGACACTTAATGTCGTGTCCTGCGTGTCCTGTCAGCTGCACGTTACAGGAACTGATGGACGCTAGTGACGTAATTGCATCACACACATAAGATGGCAATCAATCGCAATGTCTTTCATTTTGACACCCATTGCTTCATAAGTTTGAAAAATTCATCTACCTTATCAACGTTATCAACGCAATTAACGTAATAACGTGACGTGATGTGCTTGGGGACGGTAGGTTCCACGTTAGTAATAAAAGACCAGTATAAGTTGGCTTCTTATGCTATAGAAACTGCGTACATACGCTAGCTCAGCAGTTTTATAAAACTGATGTGTGGCCTGCTGTAGGTGCACGGTTATAATGTGGGATCGATGTCGGAAACTTAGTTGGTCTAAAAATTAAAAAACTTAAACTAAGTAAATAGGTCCTTTTAATGCGATTGGAAGATCATTGTTTCCATAAGTCACGTTGGTGGTTTGGCAGCAACTTTGAGTGGTCCTTCAGATACTATGTACTGTACTTCAGGTACTGTACAGCTGTGATTTATAAACTTTATTTAGCACATACTTTAGTTAAGCGTTATTCCTGCCATTGTCAAACTACAAGTGCAAGATAGAGACGGAAACATAAAACGTTTATATATAATATATATAAATATTATCTCGGCCTGTTTATGCTGGCATTTACTCGACCAATTTATGCTGGCATTATTTTGCTACCGTTAATAATCTATACTTATGTTTAATTTCAGAATCCTAGTGCAGGAAAAAAAGTATAACTATAACGTTGCATGTCCTCATCTCATTTTGAAATCAGAATATGATGTAAAGGGCAAATTAGGGCCTGAACCCATTGAAGGAACAGGCTCATGCAAAGTAGATATGTGTGAGTAAAACATTTTGATTATTTTAACTTTCGCTTTGGAGACTAAACCAAATAAAAATAAATAATTATATTTTATTCAAAACATTACAAGGCATAGACATTTAATTAGTGCAGTGGAGGGGAGCATAACCAAAAGTAATGAAATTATATTTTTCTGTTTCAGATGACTATCATCTCAAATTCAACGGTGACTATGAAAAGTTTATTAGCTCGGATGGAAAATTGCACATCCAACTCAAAAATCACAAACTAGAATATGAAGCTAAAGTGAAAGTGAACTATGACTGCAAGAATCTTTTCAATGGGGATAAGGAAAAATGTAAGGCGACCAAAAGTAATACCTATAGTTTGACCGGGACCGCTGTTTCGCGCCTAAGGAATGCGCAGTGACGCGGGGGGCAGCGTTGACCAATGAGCAGAGGGCGGGACGCCGTGCGCCGTGAGCATTGTCGAATTAGCGGCCTGCACTGCCCCCCCCCCCCCTGCCTCGCCGCGCACGTTCCACCGCGCAAGTTCCGCCGCGGACGTTCCGCCGCAGAACAGCAGTCTAGTTTAAACTTTATGCTATTTTGTCTCGTTACAACTATTTCTTCATAACGGTATTAGTTGTAAATACGTCAACGTAAGCACCAGACCTATCTTTGAATATATATAAACTATAGATACAAACGGCCATAATTACAAACCAAGCTAAAAGCCTTGGTTTAAACTAACGAGCCATTTTTTAATTTTGAACTTAATCTGACAAATGTAAAGTTCCAATTTAAAAAACTGACGTCAAAACCGAGTCTAATTATCAATTTTGTGCTTTACCTTGCACGGAATAAAGTTTGAGAAAACAATAACTGATTCGATTAAATTAAAACTCGTCTAACTCTAAGCAAAAATTATGTTAGAGGTGTCTGCTCTAGTTTACATTGTTGGTCACCCCGTTAATAGGAATTTGATTTTGAGGTTACAGGTTCATGAGAGTTCTGAGACTGCATAGTATAGTCAGCTCTTAAAGAAGTATACACGGACAAGGAACCATTTTAATGTCTACAACCATTGTCCCATAACATTGTATCCACCGTACCGGTAAAAGACATAGTATAGGTCCAATTTATTTTACCAATACAAAGTAAACATTTTGTCCCAAAAAGTCTATACACCCTATGACCAACATATACAATGGTAACACGGCCAATATTAACATATATGTAACAGTAGTACCATCCCCTTTTTTTGCTACCAAGAAAAGGTACTTTACCATAAATCCTAATATGGCAAAAATACTCAATAGGAAATTACTTAATAGATATTAACTCTATGTATATTTCTTTTCAGCGGACGTCCTGCACAAATATGCAAATGAAAACTGGCAGATTGTACACAAGCTGACTCGTCAACCAACTATGGAAGCGTTTATGAATAAATTTTTAGACAACGCCAACGCTTACTTGAAAATTACGGCCTTAGAAGATGTCGCTAACTGAATTCAAAAGGGCCACAAATCAAAAGGCATAATTATTTATTTTACACGACGGCCAAAACAAAATTCAGATCACGGTTTTTAATCCTTATTTTTTTATTTTATTATATTTGGAATTAACTCATTACTAGCTTTTATTTGACACCAATATTGTTGTAATTTATTTTACTTTACTACCCCTCCTTTTTTTTGTATTTGCAGATGAAATATATAAAAAATATAGCCTATGTCACTCCCACAGTTAAGACGAACCAAACGACACCTCGTATGTTAAAATCCATCAAGCCGTTTAAGCTACAGAGCGTGCCAAAGAAATGGACATACATACATACAAAAATACATACATACATACAAACATACATACATACATACATACATACATACTCTCGAAAAACATTACCCTTCTTCTGGGGCAGTCGGGTAAAAATAAAACACAATTTTACAAAAATAAATTGTCTAAAAAGTTTCACTAGTGATAATAATGGCAATCCCTTCAATGTTAGCGAAAACACAAAATAGCATAAATATTTATAATACAAAAATATAACATGATGAACAATAAACTCTTTGAAATATTATAAAATTGAAATACCTTTTCAATTTTTTGAATTATAGCTCCCGACAGATCGCATTATAATGCCATAAACAATGAAAGTAATTATACCAGTCTATTATTACAGGAAAAAGGCTTCTCGGTCTTCTCGGTTCTCAGGAGGGTTCAGCATTGCTCAAGACGGGTTGGCGATTTCAGACTTTTATCCTAATTCAGAAAGTACATCATTATGAATGAAAAAGACACGTTGGTACTTGCCCGGATTGAACCCACAACCTCCAAACAATGAACAACTCCGTTAATTTTCTTCACATCGTCCTAACGTCACTAGATTAATTGGCCTATTGTTTAATTGTGACGTCTAACTTTAATTACATACGGTAGAAGAGATAGAGGGTACCTACCTGAAAGGGCTTAGGCCTTTGCCCTACAGGGTGACAGTAACGGCTAGTTTAATGTTATGCATAATATTAGACCGGCCATGGCAACCAATCTCAGCGGAGAACAGCCTTCGGTGCGGGAGATGTTATTACGCACAAGTGTGTGCGTAGACACAGGTGCACTCTCTCTTTCCTCAATCTCAAAGTCCGATGAGACCGGACCGGAGAGAGATCAGGGGCAAGACCAAGCAGTGGCGAAGGGTGATTTTTCGGGGGTGGGAACCCGGAGCAAAAAAAAAAAGAAAAAAAAAAAAAAAAAAAGAAAAAAAAAAAAAAAAAAAAGAAAAAAAAAAAAATACTGACGAATTGAGAACCTCCTCCTTTTTGAAGAAGTCGGTTAATAATACTTGTTATGATGTCACTTCGGACCTTCCTTGTGGCCGCGAAAACCTACTTCTTGTTTTGTTTACCTAACAAAAGAACGGTGTCAATAAACCGTTTCATAAAATTCCTATTATGATGTACTTTTCTCAAACTTATTTATAAACTCACATTCAAAAAGCCCGCTTTCACAAACCACGCACACTCACACAGTTCAACAAGTGATTTCAACCGCACTACCGCAGATCTATACCTACTAAGCTCCTAATAGCGCAACGCCATCTAACGAAAATATCAGAAAAGCAATGCATTTTGTCAGTACAAGAACGAGATATCTCCATTCAAAAAGTTCACAAATAATTAAACAGAGGGCGCGTTTAACGAGAAATTTTTAGGGAGTGGCATTTTACAATTCAGAGTTTTCGCTCACGGCCACTAGAGGGAATTGGCCGCGCGGGTGTAGAGCTTCAAACGAATTAGCGAAAAATCGTCAGATTATGAATGTAAAAACCCCTTTATTACATAAACTACTAGAATCTGAGAAAAGTAAACAAGGGAAACAATACATTTTATTTTATTTACAACTGCCAGTCAGCTTTTTATATTTATCGTAAAGGGAAACATTAGAATGTTTGAAAAAACTATCACGTCGTTTGTAATTTATACTTATATCTGAGCGAGCACGGCCTAACGTAATTTAACCTTGGAAAGCATGTTTCCTCACAAAGAAAATAATCCTAAACAACAATGTATAGGCTACTACTAAGCTACCAGACGGGCCGCACGCGGGCCAAAAGACCTACGAATTATTGCCGCCATCCTAATCCTACTGATAGTACTAATAACTTTTCAAATCTATTAAGAAATTTCAACTTATTAACTATCTACTTACCCCAAATACATAATTACAACGTACACTTTCACTAAAGTCAAAACACTTTAATCACTGTTTTATACCAACAAACTAATACTACTACTACGATTCTCGAACTGATAAACTAATGTATTCAATAAATAAAACGAAGAAAATGCAAATTAACTGCAAGTGTAAACAAATTATAATGCGATTACGTCAAACAGCAACCACACAATAGCGTCCTGCCTGTCCGAACTCCGAGCCGAACGCATTACGAAATTCAACGAAAACTACCGAACCGATATCGCGGCATCTCGTTCACGCGAACGCAAGTTTAGATCGTTTTAGGTACAATAACTCGTATTTGACCGGCTTGCTCGAAGCGTATAAAACCGGGGTGTCACGTGACCGAAGTGACGTCATGACGCCTTGATTTTTGAAGGAGCGATAAGCCAGCCGCGCCGCCGAGTTATTTTAGAGAATATTTTTTTGCTGTTGGGAGACAACAAAGACAAAACATTGAATGTAGGCGTTTTGTATAGTTTTAATTATATGGTGTATTAAATACCTATAGTGTGATTACTTAAAAGGCATTTTAAACACTACTGACTGTGTCATTTTTCAATGACGATAGAGTGGTTTTGTTTCGAATTCCAGAAGGGAAGCCGATAGGAATCGAGTTGTACGGTAGCTGCGGCCCTGAGACCAAGACTTAACGTGCTTTCCGAGGCACGGGGGTATCACACCGCCAACAACCAAACTCCAGGCTGTTACTAAGAAATTCCTAATGGAAAAACCCTATAACACTTTTCTCGACCAGGACCCGACGCTTAGCAGTCGCACTTATTACCACGAGACCAACGAGGCAGTTCTGTACCTTATATCCAGGTTATTAATAGTTATTTATGCAACTGTTATATAATAAAGGGTATTAAAACACGAATGTGGGTTTATCACATGAGTGTTTTAATACCTAATTATATACAGTTGCATACAAGATTTTATCTACACCCAAGGTATAAATCTTCTAAAAAAGTTTCTTTGCAATACCAATATCGAACAAAAATGGCGTGGTACGACGTGAATTCAAATTTTTTCGAATTCGAATATGTTTTGTTTTTAAATTACGGTGCTTTGTTTTAAAGAAACGCTCGTGAATGACAATGTTCTTTTTTTGAAATGAGTTGCATTATGAAATTCAGTACAACATTATAACACCCGTTTGGATGATATTATGGTTACTATGACACTGGATGGTTTAATGTTGGCTACGAGTATAAGCTAACTATTTCAGAAACTTTAGAGAGGATTTATAGCATGGGTGTAGATAAAGTACTTAACATAGGTTGTCAACCAAATAGTTGATCGTAATTCACAAGAGTCAAAATGATGTCTTATGTCATTGACGATTCCAGCCTATTCCTATCTCAAGATTTGTCGCTCACGCTAGTGCTACCAAGGGGATTATTGCTGCTGGGGTGTTTGTTGCGCCACTTCTTCTTCCCGGCTACAGCACTAGGAAGTAGTAAAGGGCGGTCGTTTTGGGGGACTGGGGTCATTTTGATGTTCAAAAATAATGCTAATTCTCAGCCGAATTGGAATAACTTATGTTTGCATTCCCTGGTCCAGAACCACTACTTCTACATTGATTGGCTATTAACAAGATATTCTTTGGGTAACGGCTCAGAGGGCCTAGACAAGTGACAATCGCTTCGAAAGCGTTTCGAATTTCTGCAATGGCTTTCAACAGGATTGACATAAGCTTTTCGATAGCTTATGTCCGTCCTTTACATCTTTGCCTTTTCCATCATCGTTATCGCTGTCACTTTGTATAGTAGGGCCTCGGACGTTTTTGTATTCTAAATAAAGAATCGTTGTTGATTTAGCCCCGGACAAAACCCGTAATCTAGTTTACTGAAGTATCTTTAACGCCAATTGGATTTAAACAATGGTGGATCTGAAGTAAAAGGAGTATCTATGGCCAGTTACAAGATTGTAGGGACTGATTCCTGAATATTTTTATTTAAAAGAGTGTCCATGGCGTTTCTTGCCTGTATTTCTCTACTACACTTTGCAATGGGCATCTAGCTCCATCTTTCTGACTGACCGACTCCTTGTCAATTCCTTTTTATGGTTTCATTCAAATAAATGCTTTGAGTTTGAAAGAACTTTTCAAAGAACTTCGTTTAACGCGGCTTGCGACAAAGTGAGAGAGAGAGAAAGTGTGAATTTGGATTAAATGTAAATCTAAAATGGCACCCGCGAAAATGTTGTCTTAAATCATACGTGAGAAGGAATTTCGATCTAGACGGGGTCCCCCGACCGCACACGTTTTTTAGGGTTCCGTACCCAAAGGGTAAAACGGGACCCTATTACTAAAACTCCGGTGTCCGTCCGTCTGTCTGTCTGTTCGTCTATCACCAGGCTGTATCTCATGAACCGTGATAGTTAGACAGTTGAAATGTTCACAGATGATGTATTTCCGTTGCGGCTATAACAACAACTACTAAAAAATAGAATAAAATAAATATTTAAGTGGGCTCCCATACAACAAACGTGATTATTTTGCTCGTTTTTTATAGATTATGGTACGGAACCCGTCGTGCGCGAGTCCGACTCGCAGTTGGACGGTTTTTTTTATTTGTTAGCCTGATTCATGGATTGATATTATCAGTATTTTCAAATCATTGTTCATTGTCTAAACCATTGTTTTTCCCAAGATGGTACGGCAACAAAATAGGTACCTATGCGTTTAAAGTAAAAACTGTTTGTGAAATAATTGCATGTATTATCACAAATCTTTAGATGGGATTATCCGATTGTAAATGCAGTTTTTTTTTTACAAAAACCAACTTCCAACCAAAAGGCCAACTTGTAATCGCTTTCAAAGCGTTTCGTATCTCTACAACGACTTTCAACAGGATTGACAATGACATCAGCCTTTCGGTAGCTTATATCAGTTCTCTATTCCATCGTCGTTATCGCTGATAGAATGTCACTTTGTCTGGGGCCTCTGATTGTAATTTGTTTATCTCGTTTGTCACATTATTATGATTTATTAGTTGCCACAGGTTGACCTTAACCTGCCAGGGTTGCGGTAAAGTCCGAAAGGGATACCGGGACCTTGGCAATAGGCAACTGAAGGAACACGGGTGGGTTTTAGTCAGTAAAAGTCTGACACGCCCTCACGCTCCGCCCAGAGCGGAAGAAGTCATTTGATGATTTAACAAACTCAACAAAAAAAAAGTTGTGTCTTGACAGGTAGTAGTCAGACGCCTAGTATGTATCCACAGAATTGGTCCAAAAGTACATGGATTCGTGAAGGTGAGATTGATAGCAGTTGAGTACGTGTGTTCATGTTATTATAAATATATGTCTTGATATTTCTCGGGTCCCTCCTCAGCAACGTCAGAAACGGCCTTTGGAAGGCTTACGAGTGGGGCCACTGCAGGCCCAAAGACGCCCCTTCCGTCTTTCCATTTTTCTCTCTATTTTGCAATCCTTTAAGTAGGAGTCTTAACTCGTCACGTCATCTCCTTCTGAGCGTACCGCCTCACCGGTTCCTGTTGTTTTGAACCCAAGTTGTATGACCATGTTTCATTTTAAATTGGCATATTATATTTTAATTTCCGGTTCCGGGTTTTTAGGGTTCCTCAAAAGAAAAACCCGGAATCCTTATAGGATCACTCGTGGGTCTGTCTGTCTGTTCGTCTGTTTTGAATACGGAGGACTTTTGGTGTGCAAATTAGTTTTTTTTTTTAAGTTTTGGAAACTTTACCGTGTGTCATATCAAATGAAAGGGATTGTTGCGAGGATCTCAAATATACTTTTTAAATAATTTTAAAGATATTTAAGAAAATAGACGAAAATCGACCATTACCTCCAGATTAAATCCGAAACTACTGAGCCTAAAATTTTGAAAAAAATATTGGGAATGGTTCTTTACTCATAGATTATAGGAAAACTTATAAAACGTCTAGGGTCTTAAAATAACATGGTAAATCTCACAATATTGTGCGTACAAACAGCAGTGTGTGTGTGTTTTTTTTAATTTGCAGTGGGAATATATGGGAGAACATGTTTTTCAACTACAATGTTAAGTTTGCTCTTGGGATAAATTCATCCCAACTACGGAACCCTACAGTGTGCGTGGTCCGACACGCACTTGGCCGGTTTTGCAGTTAATAAACAATACAAGTACGTGGTAACCTCGTTGACGTAAAACAATGGATACTTGTTTTCGATTATTATTTTTGCTACAAAATATTTGAGTATTTAAATCACCCTAGTTGGAAAATCTCTTACGTGTGTTAAGTGTTGGGTTATATATTCACCTGAAGTTACAACAATAACATTAAAATACTTGCCTTAGGTCAGATAACATGTTCCCAACGCGATTATTAATTCTTGTGTTATTTTGTATCAGCAGTGTTATAAGTAAGTACACCGTGTGTTCCTTTGATATTCTCATGAAATCTTTTGAAAATCTTTTTGCACCCTGCTATAGACTAGCAGGGTGCAAAAAGATTTGAACTTAATAGCTCTCCCGCTTCAAGAAAATGCCCTAGTTGTAGCAGACACCGTCAGTAGTTTCCCAAAACAAATGTGATATTAATGCGTAGCTACAATTAAGTACCCAATGTGTAGTATATTTTGTGGTTACACATTGATAACATATTTTGGACAGACCCAATGATATTATATTAACAGATATGTTATACACTCACAAAACAACCGAAAAAAGTGTTCCGCGCAGACATACCCACCGCACACATACCCACGTTTCATTCATTTTACATTTCACTACAAGTAAAAACGTTACAATTGTAATGTTTTCGAGTATTCACGATTGCGCGCTTATAACATATCTGTTAATATAATATCATTAGACAGGCCCCAATGATTATGTAAATCAGATCACTACCTAACCAAAAACGTCTAATCTTATTACAGGTGAAAAGAAAATATGTGACTTGAACGACCATGAATGTCTAACAGAGGGTGCTAAACGGGCGTATAAGCTGTTCATAGCTGGTTTAGATGGAGTGGAACCCTCTGATCCTTTATCCCTGGATTTGATTGAGGGGAATCTGCCTACACTGAAGTATAAATTAATCAATGGTTCCATCTTTGGAATGCTGAACTGTCATGTAGATCTAGCCCAGTAAGTTGTCTTTGAATATAATCATTTTTCATCAGAATTTTATTTTCGGGGGCATCACACACCTAAAATGGCAATCAATCGCAATGCCTTTCATTTTGACATCCATTGCTTCATAACTTTTAACAATTCGTCTGCTTAACAACGTTATCAACGCAACATTTATTTATCTAATGGCCTATCTGGAATTGTTACACTGTTCAAGCAATTGCAAATATAAGCCAACATACAAGCAATGAACGTAATGACGTGACGACAACGCGCGTAGGGACGGTGTTTCCACATTAGTGACAAATTGGCCTTTTATTCTATAGTAGCTGATGCCCGCGGCTTCACCCGCGTGAACGTCGGTTATTATATACTAAAATCTTCCTCGAGAACCACTCTATTCATTGATGAAAACAGCATGAAAATCGGTGTAGTAGTTTTTGAGTTTATCGCGAACAGACAGACAGACGCCGGTGGAGGACTTTGTTTTATAATATTATGTAAGGAAAACCTTTGTACTAAGCTAGGCCAGCTCAAGGTCAAAGCGACAAAGTATAAAACTAATGTATGGTCTACTGTATCTGCACACTGCACAGTTATAATGTGGGGTCGGTGTCGGAAACTTAATTGGCCTAAAGATTAAAAAACTTGAACTAAGTAAATAGGTCGTTATAATGCGATTGGAAGAACATTGTCTCATAAGTGATGTTGGTGGTTTGGGAGCAACTTTGAGTAGTCCATCAGATTCTTAAGCTGAGATCTATAATTATCTTTATTTAGCTCATACTTTAGTTAAGCTTTATTCCTGCCATTGTCAAACTACAAGTGCAAGATAGAGACGGAAACATGTCTACGTCAAAGAACGAGCTAAGAAACGTTTATAAATCTTGACCTGTGGGTACCAATTTATGCAGGCATTTAGTTGTTATCGTTAATAATCTATACTTTTGTTTTATTTCAGAATATTAGTGAAGGAAATGAAGTATAACTATAACGTTGGATGCCCTCATCTCATTTTGGAATCAGACTATGATGTAAAGGGCAAATTAGGGCCTGAATTTATTGAAGGAACAGGCACATGCAAATTAGATATGTGTGAGTTCATTTTGATTATTTTAACAGATTTCGCTTTGGAGACTAAACCAAATGCTACTGTATTGTATTTTTATCTCACGAAACGACGCGCGCTTTACTTGTGGTTACCAAGTGTACAAACACGCTGTATATGTGTGTTTACGCGCAGGAGCTCTCACTACAGTGTGTATATTTTATGTGTATGTGTGCGTGTGTGTTATGTGCTGAAGGTACTCATCTTCACGCACACATTCGCAACGTATTTGTACACTTGGTTACTGCAAGTACAGCGCGCGCCGCTTCATGAGATAACAATTCTGTAACATAATAAAAATAATGGATCGGTAAGATATTCTACAGAGAATGGTTTACGATTAGTATATTTCTTATTTGTATCTTAATGTGTGAGAGCTGCCTAACTTTACATTGACAAAGGAATATGTACACGGAGCTACACATCAAGCTATACATTTCCAGTTTAAGTGATCTCGCATTGTATAGGATTTCCGTACAATGCGAGGTCAGCTTACACTGGATTAGACTTAAGCCGTGTGTACCTGCACTTTAGGCATAATTAACATTTTCCCACTGCTGAGACACAGGCCTCCTCTCGCGGTGGTTTTACCAATAGAAATAAAAATGAAATTATATTTTTTCTGTTTCAGATGACTATCATATTAAATTCAACGGAGACTACGAAAAATTTATTAGCCCAAAAGGAAAATTGCACATACAACTAAAAAATCACAAACTAGGATATGAAGCTAAAGCAAAAGTTAACTACGATTGCAAGAATCTTTTCAATGGGGATAAGGAAAAATGTAAGGCAACCAAAAGCAATACCTATACCTATAGTTTGACCGGGACCGCTGTTCCGCGCCTAAGGAATGCGCAGGGACGCGGGGGGGCAGTGTTGACCAATGAGCAGCGGGCGGGACGCCGCGCGCCCGCCGTAAGCTTTGTCGAATTAACGGCCTGCACTGCCCCCCCGCCTTGCCGCGCACTTACCGCCGTGGAACAGCAGTCTAAGTCTACTATAGTCTAGTCTTAGTCTAGTATAGTCTACTATAATTATGCTATTTTGTCTCGTAACAACTGTTTCTTCATAACGATATTAGTTGTAAATACGTCAATGTAAGCACAAGACCGAGCTTTTAATTATGAACTTATTTAAATAAAACTTTAGACATGTTTATGTCTAAAGTTTTATGTTAACTTCTGAGACCCAGGTTTAAACTATCGAGCCATTTTTGAACTTCGAACTTTATTCTGACAAATATAAAGTTCCAATTTCTAAGGAGTATCGTATTACTCAGTTACTGGGTTGTGGGGGTCAGATAGGCAGTCGCTTCATTTAAAATACTGGTATTCAGCTGCATCCAGTAAGACTGAAATTCAACCCCAACATGGGAAAAGGCTAGTGAGTTTGATAAAGTTCCAATTTCAAAAACCGAGTCCTAAGTTATCAATTTTGTATTAAGAACTTTGCCTTACTCGGAGTAAAGTTCAACAAACAATGTTAAATTAGGCCTAAAGTTAAAACACGTTCTCAATACTCAACATCTTTATTGTTTTACCATAATGAGTACTTATGTGATAAGATAATTATGGACACACCTGTAGGGCACAGCAAAAGGGAAGGAAAGTACTGTAATTAGGCAGCCTCAGTTTTATTTACATAAGTTTAAAGTCTAAATCCCAGTACTATTCACGTCTTGAACCCTTTTTGTTGCTACCAACAAAAGGAGGAAACATGGCTAAGTACACTATAGGAAATGACTTAGATATTAACTACATGTATATTTTATTTTCAGCGGAGGTCCTGCACAAATATGCAAATGAAAACTGGCAGATTGTACACAAGCTGACTCGTCAACCAACTATGGAAGCGTTTATGGATAAATTTATACAAAACGCCAACGCTTTCTTGAAAGTTATGGCCTTTGAAGATTTGTTTTACAGTGAATAGACGGAAAAATGTTAAACTGGTAATTAAAAAAAATATACATTTATGCGACTTCAT
This sequence comes from Lithophane socia, assembly GCA_947522985.1. NCBI lineage: Eukaryota > Metazoa > Arthropoda > Insecta > Lepidoptera > Noctuidae > Lithophane > Lithophane socia. Next base: position 11,775,497 of record OX383262.1, on the reverse strand, counting down.
ATGCCTATTTCGTTTTATTAGTCCTATATCAATAATTACCTCATACATCTGAAGATCTAATATTAGTCAACTGGGTCCCAATTAACACAATGCGACATTGTAAGTCTTCGTCAGAAAATTACAAAATCTTCTCGTTTTCATGACAGTTGCTGTTTAAAGCAGATTATATAATTATATAAAATAGTATGGAAGAAACTAACTTGTGAAATTGTCAGATTGCCGCCTGTCACCTGTTTTATTAAAAGGTCTTGCCAGAAAAATGCGATAAATTGTTCGACTGTAAATACCTAAACACAAATGCAAAAGCATTTTAGGTACTGTCATGGGTTCGTTCCCAGACAAAGTGTTTTAGATTTTTCCATGAAGGTTAGAAACTAGTAACAGGTTCATCCACTACTAGAATGTATACAAGTAGTGGTTAGTATACACCTGTTTAAAATTCTTAAAACGTCCAGTTTCTACAACAATTAATTTAAAGTACACACGGCTACACATCAAGCTATACATTTCCAGTATAAGCTGACCTCGCATTGTACGGAAATCCTATACAATGCGAGATCCTCCTCCAATGCTCCTCCAATGCGAAATCCTATACAATGCGAGATCCCAGAATACCTCACACATTTAAAACACTGTAAAATATCAGCTGTAGACTATACCTATCTCATTCTTTCCGGGCGGAAATGAAACCTCTGTCTCAAGGCTTAAAAACCAAAATGCAAATACTTAACAAAAATTAAAAAAGAATATTATGCAATATATGCCATGGGGCTTAAAGACATTTGGCTGAAATCACGATGATTTAAACAGCTGATGATAGCAGTGGTAGCCCAGTGGGAATGGTTCTGACTTACGTGTCCTAAGTAGTGAATTCGAGTACAGGCAGACACGTTACTTTGTGTATGTGCTCCCAAACCAGTGAGGGAAAGTATCGCCTGGAAACCGACATGTATTGTCTTAAAACCAAAAAGTCCAACACAGGTGACATCCCCAACCCGCCGCACTGTGTCCACGTGGTGGATTAAGGTCCACTCCCTTTCACAAAGAGAATAGAATAGAATATATTTATTTACATTAACACATTGTACAAACAATGGTCTTAATAATAGGGTTATGATCTACATGTCTTGCCCTGGACTGGCATAAAAATATTTTAAAGACAAAAACAAGTTCCGTATAATTATGCACCTAGCATCAATAATAACAGTATAATAGAACAAAAGGGAGAAGGCCTGTAACCCAGTTGCACGAGATTTGGTAATCCATCATAAGTATTTGCATCACCCGCATCCTTCTCAATGGTAATAGCAAATTACTACGATTATGAGTATTCTTGCTAGTTGTGGGTTAAAAAAAAATACCTCTCGAGTCGTTTTTTTTTTCAATCCATAGTAATATAAATGTGAAAGTTATTCTAGATTCTGCCTACCCCCTACCCCCATGGGAAGAAAATGTGAGATTATGTATGTATGTAACTCTGTCTGTTTGTTACCGTTTCACTCCATAACGGCTAAACGGATTAAGATGAAAGTAATAATAGTCCTCCAGAACGAATTTCGGTCATAGCGACCAATCTCAGCGGAGACCAGCCTTCGGCGCGGGAGATATTATAGTGCACAAGGCGTGTGCAGACACAGGTGCACTCTCTCTTCCGTTACTCATATAGTCCGTTGGGACGGCAATCGCATCCGACACGACCGGAGAGAGATCAGGCCCAGAGCTAACGGCTTAACGTGCGTTCCGAACCACGAAAGTATCACACCGCCAACTTTGAAACTCCGGGCAAGAAACTTCTTACTGGAAAACTCAATAACACTGCCCGAACCGGGGGAATCGAAGGCAGGACCTCAGCAGTCGTGCTTGGTACCACGACACCAACGGGACAGTCAAAGTCGATCAATACACAGGTCGACAATACCTGGGTTAGAATATAGAAAACTTCTTTACCGGTACGTTCCTGTTAGATAATTTCTGACCTCCACATGAGCGAATTATTCCGGCTAGACTGGAAGCCGACCCCAGCATAGTTGGAAAAAGGCTAGGCAGATGATGACATGAGCGAATTAAGCCGCGGGCAAATGCTAGTCTTCAATAAGGCTCAGCAAAGCTACAAAGGACTGCAGGTAACACTGGATAGACCAGAAATGCATGACACAGAAGGAGCCCTTTACTAAGCAGTGGGTGAAACAAGACAGCTCATGATGATGATGATTATGGTGCTCAGCGACGGCTGTGGACTTATAATTATGACGACACCGAAACCTATATAGACCTCCAACTGTCACTAACGAGATACAATAAAATTTTAATTGTTATCGGCCTTCTAAAGGCTAATCAACAAAACCGAGGTGGTCGCTTTTAGCATATTATAGAATAATCCAGTTAATTTCTTAAGCTCTAATTACCAGATTTACTTTAAAATAATGTAACAGAGGGTAACCGAGACACATTTATAATTATGAACGTATAAATTTGCAGTTACAATAATTACTGTGACTATTTAAGATTCATAACTGAATCGTTTTATCTGTTTATTGACATTACGAGTAAACTTAGTACCTACCTAACGGTAAAATAAGGACGTGTACATACTTATCACACCAGAACATAGGTGGACTTCCACATCTTAATCCACCTAAAGATCGGTGCAATAAATTGCAGTAAACACAAAATTGAATGAGATATAGTAAAAAAAAAAAACAAAGGTTGCCCCTTGAACGGCGTCCCCACAAGGTAGACCGATGATGATAGATTCGAGAAGCACAGATTTTTTCGATGTGGCGATACTTGGGTTTTTATGCCGTCCATGGGCCTTTTTTTTTTTTGTGTGGGTATTCATCAAATGACTGCTCCCGCTCTGGGCGGAGCGGAAGGGCGTGTCAGACTCTTACTGACTAAAACCCACCCGTGTTCCTTCAGTTGCCTGTTCATGGGCCTGGCTTGGCTTTACATGCTGTCGAGAAATATCTCTCAGGCATGCCGGTTTGTCCTCGCGCACATATGGGAGTGGCGCGAGGAGATGAAGCGCCGGGGCGTAACTCCGCTGCCGCGAGAAATCGCGGCTCAGCGGACAGAGCTCCGGCAGGATCTCATGGCGGCATGGAGAGTGCGATTGTCGCAACCCAGTGCTGGGCACGCCACAATTGCGGCGATAAGTCCCCTCTTTGAGGAGTGGCTAGAGAGGCGCCACGGCGTCCTCACCTTCCGCCTGACGCAGGTCCTCACCGGACACGGTTGCTTCGGGAGGTTCCTGTTTCGTATAAGGCGGGAGGAAACGCCCGGGTGTCACCACTGTGTGGATCGCCCGGAGGACACGGTGGAGCATACGGTGGAGGTCTGCCCCGCTTGGGCGGAGCCCCGCCGTGTCCTCTTGGAGGCGATTGGCGGCGGTGACCTCTCGCGTCCGGCTCTGGTCCAGGCCATGGTACGGAGCGAGAGGGCATGGGAAGCAGTCACCTCCTTCTGCGAAGCAGTAATGCTCGCGAAGGAGGAGGCGGAACGCGTGAGGGAGAGGCAAAGTTTGCGCCCTTACGCCCCTAATCGCCGCCGCCGCTGGAGACGCCCTGGGCGTCGGGAATCCCAGGCGGATTCCCGGCCACCATAGGCGCGGGCTTGCGGACGGCGAGCAATGGGTAGCTCGCCGTCCGATCAGGACCAGGCCCGGGTCGATGGCGCGTCGTGTTCCACGCGCGCCTCAAAGAGATGTCAGCACAATTGGCGGGGTCCGCTAGGACCGATGCCTGCCAGGGTTGCGGGTTAGTCCGAAAGGGATACCGGGACCTTGGCAACAGGCAACTGAAGGAACACGGGTGGGTTTTAGTCAGTAAAAGTCTGACACGCCCTTCCGCTCCACCCAGAGCGGGAGAAGTCATTGGATGATTTCCCACCCAAAAAAAAAAAAAAAAAAAAAGGCATGCCGGTTTCCTCACGATGTTTTCTTTCACCGTGTTTGAAGCAAATGATAATTATACAATACGCACAATTAATCTGAAAAGTCAGAGGTTCGAAATCGAGACCCATGACTCCATTCGGTTAAATAATTAATATTAATTCCATTTAAGCATACTAAATTAGATTAAGTAAGACACCGCATTCAAATATAATAAAAGAAATAAAAATATCAAAAGCGTTAAAAAATCCTCCTAAAAAAACATTGATTTGATGTGTGTACTGTGTACACTAGGCTTAAAATCTCTAGTCCCGTTATTTCTGATTTAACAGTATAATATAATATTATATTTAGCCGGCTAGGGCGCATTATTCTGAAGCGTTTCAAGGAAGTAATTGCACCAAAATGTTATCGTTTTGCAAAATGCAAATATTCGCCATTGCTGTAATTGGCATTCAGGATATTCTATGTGAGTGACACTTTGAATTATTTCTACAATACAATTTTTTTTTTTGTGTATTTTGGATCCAAGCTATAGTCTCTCATTTCTTCAAAATTGGTCAGTTGCCTTTATACTCAGCCTAAAATTATTCCACGGCCGGGTCACTGCCTGTTACATAGGGTAACAAGTACCCACCCAGCAGGATCTCTGACCCAGCAGAGATCCTTCATAAATCATTTAGACCTTAATGGTCAGCAAGGTCACTCAGTCTGCCTATTGACAATGAGCTGCTACTGAAATAAACATCGCTAAAGCAGTCTGGTGCATAGGCACAAGCAGGATCTGCACAGGCAAATCCTGCTTTTTGGGGAGGTCTTTACCCCGACAACTCATCATCATCATCTGCCTAGCCTTTTCCCAACTATGTTGGGGTCGGCTTCCAGTCTAACCGGATGCAGCTGAGTACCAGTATTTTACATGGAGCGACTGCCTATCTGACCTCCACAACCCAGTAACTGGGTAATACGATACCCCTTGGTTAGACTGGTTGTCAGACTTTCGTGCTTCTGACGACTCGTAACGACTGTCAAAGATCCGACAACTGTCTGGTAGTATTTTATCAAACCTGCTTAATAAAACCTCACCATTTTACAGGTCTAAGAAAAGTGTACTGCGATGCCGACGATGAAGTGTGCTTATCAAATGCGGTTAGCGAAAGGGTCTTACCACAATTATTACCAGGAATTCCCGGTGTAGACCCTTCAGAGCCATTACACCTACCACGGCTCAACATTGACCTGCCGAACTTGAAGTACTCACTTCTTAATGCCACTATGACTGGTGTAAAAGACTGTGTGATAAGTTTCAAGTAAGAATTTTTTATGGCATTTTGTAGTTCCGATGGTTTGAGCTACTCTAGGCGATTTTACGTTTAAAGATAATAATTGAAATTATTTTATTATATACATCAGCTGAATGAAAAATGGGCTGATGAATTAGTTTACAACTGAGCGGTGATCCTTCCAGCATTATCAGTCTGGAACGTTTCCACTTCTGGGACACAGGCCTCCTCACTGTGAGTGGGACTAGGCCATAATCCCCCACGCGTGCTCAGTGCGGGTTGGTGGATCATTTTCTCAGTATCTATGTTAATTCTTCTTCTCTTTCCCACTAGTACGACAAAACCTCATGCCTTAGTCATACATTGTCCAGAACATATTGCGGCAGACCTACCTATTTAGGTATAGTCTCTCGTAGAGGTCTCCTATTTCACAATTTTATGTATGTTCTCTGATTTCAGGAAAAACCCGTCAGATACACAGTTTGAATACAACCCATGTTGTCCTCGACTGACAATAGAATCACAATACACAGTTGAAGGAAAACTAGATGCAGTACCCGTTAAAGGAAAGGGGACATTCAAAATCACTTACGGTGAGTGAATAATATATTTTTACTAATATTTATTCATAGCATCAAAATATTGTAATATGTTTTTAAAACGATATTAACTACAAAATAAATTGATATACAATATCGTCTCACGTCATTCTATAAAAAAATATGCGACTTATTCAACATTTAGACAAAAAGCAAAAAGAAATGCACTAACAACTTAAAATACAATACGCAGAAACTCTGCGTCCAGTGCTCGGTGTGGCAACACGTCATGTACTGGTTTGCAATTGGTCAATCGTCATCCTGAAGATGCCTCGTTGAGAGGTGAAACACGTGTCGATTTCTTACAGGATTTTTTATGACTCTCGAAGAATAGTTAAGCGGAATAGATTGCTAAATATATCTACGTCTATTGTATTTTATAATGGAGTTCCGCAAAGTTACGCCTGAATCAATTAACTATCACTAACAACTTGTCAATGCCCTGACTTTTATAATTATATTTTAATAAGATTCCGTTAACTACTTTAAATTGAATAACCACAACATTGAACAAAATAAATTATTACTGTGAAAAGTGGCGTATGCTCTTCAGTGGTACATTTAGGTACCTACCGGGCCTAAGCCCGCAAAGTGATTTTTAAAGCCATCATAGCTTGTTTGCAAAAGAGAGATGGTTTATTCGTCCTATATATTTCGCTCTCTTCTCGTACTGGAACAATAATGACTTTAACACTTCCCTACACAGCCCCTGTCCAGGAATGTAAGTTGTTTTATAAATTAATCAATATTTATTTATTTTTCAGAGAACTTTGTCATGAATATTACTGGACATCAGAAGAAAGTAGAATTTGGCGACTGTAAGCAACATATCCGGATTTTAGACTACACTACTCGTTTAGAATTGAAAGGAAAATCAACCTACGACTACAGGAACATGTTTTTTGGTGAATCAGGAAGGTGTAAATGTAAGGAAACAAATTATCAGATTTTTGTTCTATCGATCTTGTGGATTCGTTATAGAAGTTTTCGTTCCTACACTAATATTGATATACACCTACAAGATAATGTCTCTGATAATAAAATAAATACAGTAATTCCCAGGAAAAAAGATGACCTCAACAGCAATTCATTTAGATGTAAATTAATTAGTAAAATTATAATTTGTTCATGAATCTATGCAAATTGTTTTAGGAAATTACCTAACCTATTAACCTCTTAGTAACAAACACAGTATTATTATAATATAGCAAGATTTATTTGATCCATTTCTCGTTTCTAGGTACCCCTGCTTCGAGAAGCAGATATTATGACAGATTCGAGGAAATAACCCGGACACCGCTCATGGAGGCGTTTGTTGATAAATTCATGGAAAATGTACGAGGTTTTCACATTGCAATCCCAGTTGAAGAGCTGTATTATAAATATGTTTGATCTTTGTGACAAAATAAATAAAAATGTGAAACATTAGTCCGAGTTTATTTTTCGCAACATGTTTGGTTTTGCTGTTGAAAGAACGATTCATTGTTATTGTATTTAAGACCCATTTTTCCATGAACTATTTTAGTAACCCTCATCATTGTCAAGTTTGCAGGTGTTCCGTGTGTGTATTCAGAAGTCATTTTTTCCTTTAGGTACACTAAAAATGTAACAGTTAAAAGGTTATTCAGGTTATTACAAACCTAAGGATGAAGTTTTTAACTTCAATTGACCGCCAAAGACTGGGAACGCTGAAAGATGAAAAGTCATTGTTATTTAACAATGACTTTTAAAACATGAATGTCTGTTTACGTCATTTAAAAATGTCGTTTACGTCATTACTAAAGGTGTTTCCCAGGCTAAATCTCAGTATAATGGATTGTAAATCAGTTTGTTTTTCGTCAAGAGTTACAATTTGTAGGTTCCTGTCTTATTAGGGTTCTTTAAAAAACTACTTATGGCTTTTCAATCTTTATCTTTAGGCAAGCTATTATTGTTGGTTGGTTTACAACATTAGTACCTATACCAGTGGGGAACGAACTCACAACATTATGCTTAGCAGTATACCCATTAGCAAATATCCATACTAATATTATAAATTCGAAAGTAACTCTGTCTGTATGTTAACTTTTCACGCCTAAACCGCTGAACGGATTTCGATAAAATTTGGCAAGAAGATAGATGGCAACCTGGGGACTTATATAGGCTACTTTTTATCGACATCACGCGGGCGAAACCGCGGGCGGAAGCTAGTAGGTAATAAAAGGTTGACTGGTAAGTCCGCCTTTGTACAATATTTGTTTTTACTTGTGCATAAAGTTTTAATAAATAAAATATAAAAAAATAACCTACTAATATGTGTCAATAAGTATTATTAGACAAATTCATAAGAGCGAAAAAATTATCAACTGTCCCATACAAAACTTCAATACCTACTCGACCAAAATGTATGGGACCGCTGGTTCTTTTTCATGATTACGTTCTCCATGGGACAAACCCATGGAGAAAGTTTTTGCAGTTTGATGGTCTGTACCACACCCTTACATATGACCATGCCTTTCTGATAGATGCAAACTGCTGAAATAATCATCTCAAGCGTTTCAAACGATTTTATCTACAGTATACAGGGTACAGTATTCAGGGTTAAGTTTAATTTGAATAAGCGTTTAATTACAATGTAAATAAAAACTAAATTTTAAAACTAAAAATAACCAAGATAATTATAAAAACTGAATCCTTTGACTATTTTCAGTCACATTTTCATGATCCTTCCATGATGTGGTCAGTAAAATTTGTGTTAGTATTGCTGTGTTTAAAAAACGTGTTTGGTAAGTAAACGTACCTACCTGTATATTTCTGTTGAACCATTTTTTGTCTGGTATTTTTTGTCTTTCCGATGGAACTCTTCTTTACCTAGTAGCACTTTCTAGTCGTGCTACCAGCCAATAGTGTCCCTTTGTATTTTGTCTAAACTAAATAATATCATGTTTTTTTATATACCCGATAAAAAAAACTCTACTAACTCAAATTAATATCAGTTCACTGGAAAGGCTTTCGACACCAGAAGTAAAGTCTCAATGATAACTATGATAAGTTAAATTATGGTCTTGTTCTTTAATTTTCAGCATTGAAGAAAGAATTTTGCAATCCCACAGACAACGAATGCTTAACAAAGGCTGTGAGAGAACATATTTTCCAGAGGGTTATGAAGGGGTTGCCCGGGGTAGCATCCTCGGACCCATTGCATTTGGACAAAATTGTAGTTGATCTCCCTAATTTAAAGTATAAACTCGATCATCCAACGCTTCTAGGGTTGAAGAATTGTAATTTTCTTAAGTTAAAGCAAGTGTATTATTTACCATCATACCTAATTATTTTATATCGTAACTAGCAGAATTATTCAGTAACTAGCTTCTTACGCGAATTCGTTCGCGGATTTTTATGTTATAAACTAAAATGTAGGTACTTTATGGCCTACTGTAGCTTCCCATGAGTGGAAGAATTTTCGGAATCGGACCGAAGTAGTTAAGATTATCCCCTCCACAAACTCAAAAATTTTACCTTTTTTATGATTAGTACAGATAGTTTATAAGTATAAATAAACAACGACATTTATTAATTTTATGCAAAATAAGTCAATTAACTAGATGTAACAAAGACTGATCATAGATGTAATACATAATTATTATTATAAGCATTAATTATAAAACTAACATATTATATTTTAACTTTCAGACTTACTCCAGAAAGCGGTTCTGTAGCGTATGAACTTCTTTGTCCACATCTTATTATAAAATCAGAATATGAAGTAAAAGGAGAAATAGACAAAGTAACAGCAGAAGGAAAGGACAACTGTGAAATTACTTATGGTAAGTTTTGCACAACACCAAAAGCTATTGATAACCGTAGATAGTTATCCTAACTAATTTATAAATATGAAATTGAGTTTGTTTGTTATGCTTTCACGCTAAAATGAATGATGAAATTTGGCGGATAAGTAGACCATGATCTAGAGAAGTACATAAGCTACTTTTCATCCTGGATCGCAGACGAAGTCGCAGACAACAGCTTTTATGCCAAAAAACAGGGGTTATACAAAATATTTTTTTATAAGTAATTATTTTGTCAGGTTATTGTAGAAATTGATTTTGGTTTGATTAAAATGATCTATATTTCTATCTTATGTCGACACATTCGGTGGCTAGGCACTCAAACACTTGGCAACCATGGTTGCCCCAAAATTGTATGGTTGGGGCAACCTCGGGCGTTTGAGTGTTCAAAGTACTAATGTGAGTATTTTTACCTTCCGAGTTCATCATGGACATTACTGACATAGGTGATGGAAAACATCGTGAGAAAGCCAAGACCTATGGTTATTATAAGCCTAAAATCACCAACCCGTCTTTTGCAAGCGTGGTGATCAATGCTCGACTCGTCTCTATAAGAGAAGAGGCCTCCCTGGCCTGGTGTTATTATTATTATTTATATTTTTATCTTACAGATAATTACTTCATAAACATAACTGGGAGCTATGAGAGAATAAAGAGAGAGAATGGCAAACTACATTTCCATCTTATTGACTTCTGTGTTCACCTGGATAACCAGGCACAGGCGACAACCCAGTATCAAAATCTGTCTATTTGTGGCGAAGGAGATGGTAATTTAATTTTGTGACTAATTTATACTTGGCTTATTGGTGATTCGCACTAATTTACTCGCCTGAAACGGGCGAATCGATACTTTAAAATAATATTATTTTTTCTTGAGGCGATTCGCACGAAGTTAATAAAATTTATTTGTTGGCGAATCGGCAACTCCAGAAATAAATATAAGGCAATTGGTACATTTTGAATTTATAAGAAGTAAAGTTTGTACTGATTATATGCAAGTTATAATCTCCGACGTAGGGTCGGACTTCACGCAAATTATTTCAAAAAACACTGTAAGAAAACAGTAAGGACAGAGGCATGTTCTAGAACCATCAGACTCATAAGGAAAATGTGTTAAGTCCAAAGTTCAGCATAGTTATTTGGGAAAACACCTTTTTTCCCTAAATATGTTTAGTTTTCTCTAGTCCAAACGTTGCCTGTCACCTTAGTATTGAATTGAAATGATGTCTTTTTTTTTTCAGCTGGCCAGTTTGTGCGAAAGTTGCAGGAGAAAACACGCGATATCGTAATGAAAACTATTTTAGATAAATTCATCAACAACCTTCGGGACTTCCAAAGAACTGTGCCACTTGAGGAACTGCACTTTAGATACGTTTGAATGTTCTCTTCATCTATTTTTGTGGTTTGAATGTTAAAATATTGCTAAACCTACTTAAAAACGAGTTCTTCACATTAATTTTTTGAACATAATTTATTCGTGGGTACACATTACATAAGTATGTGAAACTTTACATGAACGTTTCATCATTCGTTTCGAATTGTTACATCGCGTGCTACATTTCATGTTGCATTGCATATATTTGGACGGCATGTTCGTTTCAACGTATGTTACATTTCATGCTACGTTTCACATAATTATGTGTACCCACCATAATACATTAATTATGATGTATGTAAGTACAAGAACAAATGAGAAAAGATTACAATTATCTAAAATAAAATTTTGACAAATCATCTTTTGTTTCTCTTCCTTTAAAAAATAAAGCAGGTATACTTTCTTTGGCTAAAATATGTTTTTCATATTTACATAATACCATTGTATCATTGTGTCAAGCCGCAAAAGCTTCTGAGACGACGACGACGACAAGGAGATAGTTTTATTTATTCGGGGATTAGGCCCACCAAAAATTATGGCGTATAGTAACAAAACGCACGTTGATTGTTCCTTACGATTACAATGGTATCTGTAAAAATACTTCGTCTAACTGGAATACTGAGAAATCCGATTATAACCTAAAAATTCACTAAGAGCTATTGTTTAGTGAGTAGGTCTCATTGGTATTATAAGTTAGAAAAACATAGACACTAGCACCGCGTCAGAAGGACTTCGGTGGTGCCCCGGACTTTGCATATATCATTAACGACCATAACTGGAATTGAATAAATTAAGTGCATTATCAAAACATTATCTTTTTATTACTATTTCATGATACCGGTTAGAGCTCACAAAAAATCCATTTCAAATGATAAATTCTATTAATCGAATCGAGATAACGTCTATTAATCACCCATCCACGAACCGACTGCGGCAAGCCTAGTAGCTTAGCTAGTACAATTAGGTATAATATACAAAAATAACTAGCAGGTACAGCAGGCCGCACGTTAGTGATAAATGGTAAAAAACTTTGACTTTGAAATGGCCTAGCGTAGTCCGGAGTTTCATGAGAACAAGAGGTCAACTGAATATACTGGTTTTGTTAACTCTATCGTGCGGCTATCTTACTAAATATTTTGCAATTTATGAAAAGAACCAGTTTTTTTTGTTCTGAATCTCTATCTGAACAATTTATCATAGAAATCAGAGAGAAATATAAAAAATAAAACACTAATGTCTGACAAACAATTAGCCATTTATTTTTGAGATCCAAAGCCAAAATGTTCTCAGTTCGATTAATTGATGTATTGTTTTTGTTTAAACACGCATCATGTAAGTATTAATTTTAATATTTTTATTTTAATGCAATGTATTAATTAAATTGAATTTTACTTAAATTAAATAATGACAGGAAATACATATAGAGTTAAATTATAATCCTTAACCTACTATCATCTTAATCAACAAGTATAAATACTTTTAAAAAAATATAAAAGCACAATGTGATTTTTCATTACTACACACAGGTTTGCAAAAACAGCTCTGTGAGACTGATAACGAATGCCTGATAAAAGCGGTAATTGATCGGGTATACCCTAGATTTGTGGCTGGTATGCCCGGTGTGGAGACTTCAGACCCTCTCCACATGGACGCCATTATGGAGTGTCAGATACGAGCTGTTTAATGCCACGTTAACTGGTTTGAAGAACTGTGACTTTGTGAAAGTAGAGTAAGTAGTTATATGTACTTCATTATTTTAAAATTTCCGCTCATGTAATTCTATGCCGCGTACATCCTCAACTTCTTCATACATAATGAATCGTTCTCATAATCACCATCAGCATATTCCTAATGTCCCTACTGCTGTACATAGGTATGATGAGTACTATGGTGCGAGCGAGATAAAATCTGAGGTAAGGTACAGCCTTAAAGCACCACCCCGCGCCGCAAGACGCTTCAGCCTATGTCGCGGCGCTGGCCTAACACTTACTAATAAGTTAATTGATATTTTAGTAACAAACGTATCAGTGGATATACGTTTTTTGACTACACATTATCCTGCCCAATGCTCACTTTGCAAGCTCAGTATGATCTGAATGGAATTATAGATTCAATACCCGTTGAAGGAAAAGGAGAATGTCAAATCATTTATGGTTAGTATTGAATCTTCTAATGAATCAACGAATATCCAAATTTTTTTTTTATAGCTGTCTAACATTGACATAAGACAGCCTCTTAGCAGTTAATATTACAGAAAATACTAGATAAAAAACAGTGAAATAACAGTGGTCACCCTTATAGATATACTGTTAACATTAGCATGTCGGTGACGCGAAGCCATTAGATGTTCCCCTACCATAAAGCACATACCTACAAATAGAGTTTTCACTTTAAACACTTTGTTATATTGGGTCTTTAGTTGCGCTCCATGTAAAATACTGGTATTCAGCTGCATCCGGTTAGACTGGAAGCCGACCCCAATATAGTTGGGAAAAGGCTAGGCAGATGATGATGATTGGGTCTATAGTTGGTCTCTCGTAAAACAAGGACTAGAATAATTGCGAAATGATAAGCAACGTTTTTCCTATTCTAGATTCCCAAAGCTTAGTTTTACCGTAACTTTTATTTACTAATAAGTATTATTTCATGAAATAGTTGTAATTACTTAGGTACTTGAAATCTACGCAAATATCACAAAAACAAATAAAGCAATAAATAAAAATTGTTTTATTGTCACAGAAACACGTGAACAAATCGTAAATCATTTGTTTCTGTGCTATTTGCGTAGATTTAAACCATGGAACTATTATGTGAAATTAACTTGTGTGAAATCTTCACTATCACAATAGTCTCATAACGCAGAGTTCACATCATACAAGTTTTTTTATTATTTTTTATTATGTTACCATAGCCGAAAACAGGAGGAGCTCGTGGCTAAGTAATAACAGCCGCACGGTCGATCCATCAGGTTAAGCTACGCTTGTCGAGGTTGGTCCGTGGATGGGTGCCCATCTTTACATATCGAGACTCCTCCGTGCCTCGGAAAGCACGTTAAGATGTTGGTCCCGGCTGTCATTTGTGGATCTTTGACAGTCGTTACGGGTCGTCAGAAGCCCGAAAGTCTGACAACCAGTCTTACCAAGGGGTATCGTATTACCCAGTTACTGGCTTGTGGAGGTCAGATAGGCAGTCGCTCCATGTAAAATACTGGTATTCTGCTGCATCCGGTTAGACTGGAAGCCGACCCCAACATAGTTGGGAAAAGGTTAGGCAGATGATGACCATAGCCGGAAGCATTCTAGAAACAAACAACATAGACATTTCCGAGACATAAGTTTAAGTCCCATGTAACTAATAGGGGCGAGCCTAATGCCATCAACAGGGTAAAAATCCAGACTCCGAGCAGCTACTGAGAAATTCTGAGAAAATTGTGATACATTTTGAGATCGAAAAAACCTAATAACATCCATTTTATTGAGGAAAGTAACAATAAAAAGCAATAAGATGAAAATTACGCGACAGCTAGTGCGACATTATACTCGTATAATTATGTCAACATTTATTTCATATATTTTACAGAGAACTACCTCATAACAGTTAGAGGGAAGCACGAGAAAGTGATGGACGCTAAAGGAAGACAGCACGTTTATACAACCTGTAACGGAATAAACGCAAGAGCTCATACACCCCAATTAGAATATTAAATTATAAGACTAAAATAATATCTGTAATTTAATTTAATTAAACAACACCTAGTTTTTTTTTACAAAATAGACTTCCTGACTAAACATGAAACATAGGATAGCTATGAGCGTATTACAAATTTGTTTATGCATTTGAATAGGCTTTATTCCTTTGAGATAAGGCTTAAATTTCCTTAAATAAAATATCTTATTACCTTGGTAAGACGCGGTGGTTCTAATTTCAGTTAAAGAAAAGATTTTTTTCATGAAAAATTAACACATATAAATAATGATGGAAATCGATTCAGAAGCCGATTCTGAGCAAACTACTTTCAGGTCTTGCGCTTATTCTGTTACATGTTGTATACTAGAATATAAAGTAATTCCGGATTTGAAGGACGGAAAAGTCAATGATCCTGTATACACAAACTTGGCCCTCAGCAGCCATGATTCCTGTAAGTAAATATTACTTTTCATAATACCTTATGAAATTTTAGAGATGTTGGACTTAGTATCCTATTAATATTATAAATGTGAAAGTTTGTATGTTTGTAACTCAATCACTCAAAAACGGCTGAATGGATTTGAAATTGAATTGATTAAATTTGGCAAACAGATAGTTTATAACCTGGACTATCACATAGGATACTTTTTATCCCGATATTCCCTCGGGATCGAGACTTACGCGGGTGAAACCGCGGGGCGCAGCTAGTTTAAAAATAAAACTAAAAATGTGGGGTATTTCAAAATAAAAGTAGAACTAAAACTAAAAATGTGGGGTATTTCAAAATAAAAGTTCAAATGCTTCTAGTAGTTAGTTGGGAAACAACAAAAAGCTTGTTTCAGTAATATTTTTAATGTTAAAATCATATCTTCAAAATGCAAGATATTTAAATGATTAATGACCCATTGTCTCAGCCTGTATGTTTATTAAAAACATACTAGCTAGGTAGTTTAATTTTTCTCAATAATAAACATATCTACCTAACAATTTAGTATAATTTGAAACAGCGGCACCTGTTACTTGTATTGGGAACTAACAAGTCGGCGTAGACTGAACGAAAACATTCTATATGTAGACCTACTTATTATAGAATGTTCAGAAAAACTGTTCGGATGGCTTACGTTCAGCCATATAAAAATGTTTATTTCTGCTTGAGTATAGTTAATTCTCAATGTTTTTTTTTGTATATTTGCTTATGCTAGCTGACGTAATTATTATGGCTAATAATTTGATGTATGTTTTGTGTTGCATATTGTAAATGATATTGCATACTAAGAATCTTTTATTTTTTCTAACTGTACTGACAGCTGTGCTGCTGGGGAGTTTGTTGCACCACTTCTTCTTTCTAACTAAAGCGCTAGGAAGTGGTGAAGGGTGGGCATTTCCGGGGCTGTTTTATGTAATTTTGACGTTCGAAAAGTGCTGATTCTCAGCCTAGTTTGAATAAATGACTTTTGTTTTTTTTGTGTTCTTTTCAGGTAGTGCCTAAAAAGTGGAAACAAAACCTTTGCGAAGTGTATTTTAAACTCGAATTATTAATACACTGGAGTAAAATGACGGGTGCTAGCTGTCACCTAGTAACTTATTAAGGTCCTATTTCTATTGTAATATTAGTATCACAAACGTTGAATTAACGAACAAGTTAGTTTAATCTAAGTAAGTTAAGTTTAATAGTAAGTGTACAATCTAGAACACAATATTCCCATAAAATATTTTAAAAGTGGCAGCTAGCACCTGTCATTTTACTCCAGTGAATTAATAATTCGACTTTAGATATCTACTGTTTTGAACCTATGTTCCTACTTCTAATAAACCTAATGTGCTCATTATTTCCAGGTGATAATCGTGTGAAAATCATAGAAAAAATTACTCGAGAGATTGTGATGGATGTCTTCATGAATAAATTCATTCAAAACCTGAAGAATTTCCACCATCAAGTTCCTGTTCCTGAAGACCTGCATTTTAAATATGTGCATTGAGTGATTTTAAAACTTTTGGTTTTTTTTTAAAAGATTGTAAAGGATTCATGAACGAAAATACTTATTGATTGTTTTATTTATTTAGAACTAGCCTGCGGCTTCGCCTGCGCTGTATTTAGATAAAAAGTAGCCTATGTCCTTCCTCAGGGTGCCATCTATCTAATTGCCAATTTTTTTCGAAATCCGTTCAGTGGTTTAGGCGTGAAAAGGTAACATACAGACACAGACAGATAGACAGAATTACTTTCGAATTTATAATATTAATATGGTAAGTATTAGTTTGGATAAGTTGTTTAGAATACTCAATTGTAGGTACACAAGCATAGTTGCACAATACTCATATTAGACAAAACCGTTAAAAAGTATAGGAGAATGAAGCCAAAACTTGACCCAAGGTTCAGCAAGTGCGACGGTGCGTATTCGATTCCCAAAATAAACAAAAACCAAACGCTAAGTTTAAAAATAGTTTAAAAAAAAAGCCTACAAATATAATTTTAAGCGAAAATTATATTCGTAGGTTTTTTTTTGGGTTAGGTCCACGAATTTTGTAACATAATTATGTAGGTATATAATAACTAATTAATAAATAAAAATAACAACATGATAATTATACTAACTTAACTAAAACGCAATGAAGTTGAATTTACATAAATACATAATTATGGTAAATAAAATAAATAGCGTCCAGTAGAATTTATTAAAATACAACAAAGAGATAATGAAAATGCTAATGAACTCACAACGGTGTCCTAGCAGTTCATGTACCTGTATACTGTCAGGTGCTTTTAAGAGAAGAAATACAAAAACGAATGTAGGGCTCATGCAAACGGGGTTCCGTAAAAACTTTGAAACTTTATGCAAACATTTAGCAAGTCATCATCTGCCTAGCCTTTTCCCAACTATGTTGGGGTCGGCTTCCAGTCTAACCGGATGCAGCTGAATATCAGTATTTTACATGGAGCGACTGCCTATCTGACCTCCACAACCCAGTAACTGGGTAATACCCCTTACCCCTACCCCTTGGTCAGACTGGTGGTCAGACTTTCGTGCTTCTGACGACTCGTAACGACTGTCAAAGATCCACAAATGACAGCCGGAACCAACGGCTTAACGTGCTTTCCGAGGCACGGAGGAGTCTCGATATGTGAAAATGGTCACCCATCCACGGAGCAACCCCGGCAAGCGTAGCTTAACTGATGGATTGACCCGAGCGGCCTATTACTTAGCCACGAGCTATTTAGCAAGTATGATATTTTATTTATTTAAGTTTTAACATCTGAGGGGAAATTCCCTTATTTTCCAGAACTTTCGCTTTGAAATCTGTCTCAATCTGTCCAAAATACCTCTAATTTCCCTACATTTGTTGATTGTCCCTGAGATAATAATTATGATGTTGCAACTTAGAGATTTTGAACTTCTTTAACACTTTGCAGGAAACTGAACGCCCCCAGATGTTATAACACTAAAACTCTATTGTGTCTCGTTCTATTGGCTTCAATCGATTCATTATGGAAATTGGCGGAAATCATTCGAAGGAATTTGAATCTTCGTTCTTCTGCGTCATGAAACAACTACTGAAATCATGATAGATGGTTTATTAGACTCTTTGTTATGTAAATCATGTTTTAATGTTGTTTTATCGAGTTCTAGGTATCATAAGGAGAGAGCAGCTTGTAGCATGGCTAGGGCCCACGCCACTACTCAAGTCCGATAGGCGCAGCGCTTTGTCTGTCATTGCATAAAAAAAATAGTTCCACATTTTTCCGCCGGACTTGGTGGTGGCGCGGACTCTATATCATACACGAGGATCAGTACCTGCTTAAATATATTAACAGACCTTTTTGTCTATTTTCTTTTGTTTTGGATTTATTTTTATTCCTACTAGGACTGAGGTACACTTCTTTGCTCCATTTTATGAAGGTGTGTAGGAACCCTGAACTGGTACGAATGCTATGATACGGAACACGTACCGGACAGTATATTGATTTTGTCTTGTTTTTAAACCTTTTGAAACTCGTTTAGTACCTAGATGTAGTTTCGTTTGTAGGGTTAATAGGTTGGTTCCTATTTAAGCATATAAAATGACGATGTAGGAAATAAAATCTATTTTGTCCGGAGCATCAGAAGAAGAAGTCGTGAATATGTCAGGAAGAATATTTTTATTATTTTTTGTTGCAATTGGAGTACAATGCATTCCAGGTAAGTGTTTCATTCTTTCAATATTATTCGGCATTTTTATGTACGCACAAGTATGCACGTATCGTTTGTGTGAGCCCTAGTTTTTGTATTTCTTCTCTTAAAAGCAACTTCCCCAAAAATCACTGAGGGCATTCGTGACGATTTCTACATAATGTCTTTACCGTAATAATTATGTCCTATTATTTCAGCACCGAAACTAACACTTTGTAAAGAAAAAGACTCCGCTTGTCTGACAAAAAACGCAAACGTTATATATAAACTAACCATAGCAGGAGTCCCGGAACTACATATTGAGAACTTGGATCCCATGTATCAAGATATTATACAAGGAGATCTTACTGGCCTACATTATAAGCTTTCCAACAGCACTATTGAAGGATCCAAAAACTGCGATATGGTTAATACGAAGTAAGATTCAAATAATTTAATTTAGCATTTTTTGATGCGTTTATGCACTGCTTACGATACAAATCCGAGTCATCGCGAATTAGCCGAAGTATTACAGGTGCAACGTGAAAGAACATTAACAAGCAACTAACAGGACAGAGGGCCTAGACAAGTGACAATCGCTTCGAAAGCGTTTCTTATTTCTACAAGGACTTTCAACAGGATTGACATACGCTTTTCGATAGCTTATGTCAGTCCTATACAGTTTTGCCTTTTCCATCATCGTTATCGCTGATAGAATGTCACTTTGTCTAGGGCCTCAGAACTGTTAGTTGCTAGTTAATTTTCTTTCACGTTTACTAGACTGGTAGACTGGTAGTAAGAAAGAAGTAAACATAGGGAAGCTAAATAAAAGTTGTAAAAAACTAATGCAATTCCTTGTATTTCAGTCTTGACTTACAAAGGTCAAAGCTAATAATAGATTTGAGTTGCCCATTTTTCGCTATGCATGGTGTCTACGAGGTTACTGGACATATCCTATCAATACCCATCACAGGAAACGGAGACTACAGCATTAAATGCAGTAAGTTTTCTCACTGTTTTATTCGTCTTTCACTGGAATATTTCGGGCAATTAAATTCGTGCGAATGAACCAATAAGCCGATCGATTTTAAATAATTAAGTATCCGATCTGCTAGCCTTTAAGGACCGGAGACTCTCACAAACCAAGGAATCATGGCACAAAGGGATGCCTGTACGCAGTAGGTACTGGCTGAAACAGAACAAGGCTACCAATGATGATGTTGATGTGATATGTTACGTATACAGGATGAAATTGAATTCATGGGCATCTTAAGGGGTCATTTTACTCATCATTATAAACAACTTTGACTATAGGACCAAACATGAAACCGCGAAATAAAATCAGCTGTTCCCTACATTTATGTGCGCATAGCTCGTCAAAATGTAGGGAACAGCTGATTTATTATTCGTGAAGTTATGTTTGGTCACATAGTGAAAGTTGTTCATAATGATGAGTACACAATGATCCCTTACAAGGATGCCCATGAATTTTTCACATTGTCACAGATATTATAATACTACGTACAGATACCCAATCCCATACAAAGAAATGACACCACCCTAAGTCTGGCTATTGAGCTGGCTATTTTTCGTTCTCCATTTTTTTAACAGATGGCAGCATCAGCGACTCACTAATTGCCAGAGACTGTAGTTTTTTTAACGCCATCTAGGAGTCTTGCCTAGATACTACGCAAGACTCCTAGATGTTTTTCTTTCTTTTTTACGTTTTTTCTTCCTAGGTGTTCAATTTTTATATTTCTACGTAAAGTAATAGATTAAAAAAAAAAATTGTTTGATTTTCCTTAATGAAACGACATAAACGCAAGTTTAAAGTAACCCTGTCATCGTTTGAGTAAAACGCCATCTATTGCAAAGAGCTCTCAACAAAATGATTAGCAGTTTTACTACTTTATCATTCTAAGGGTTCGAATTGAAGTAAACGGCTTAATTTAAGTTTTTTGTTGAAAATCCGAGATTTATGAGTGTAAATACATAAATCAGCATTAAACAAAGATGTTTTGATTTTTACTTATATTACCTCAGCCAAAATTTGTCGTATAACGCTTTTTAGTGATTGTTAATTTCATAAATTGTTACTTATGCTGCCATCTATGATTTTCATTTTCAAGACTAATTATAATTTGTTCGAGTTGAGACCCCATGACATTGTATATTGTAAATAGTTCACCACACTACCTGAAGTATTTTCTCCCTTTAATACATCCAAAGAGTTTCTTTTGATCGTTTTTAGCGTTAAGGCCGCCTTATTGTGTCACGATATGTAATTTTTCTAAATCTGTATTTTTTTACGGTTTACGCACGGCTACACATCAAGCTATACATTTCCAGTTTATGCTGATCCCGCATTGTATAGGATTTCCGTACAATGCGAGGTCAGCTTATACTAGAAGTTTATAGCTTGATGTGTAGCCGTGTGTACATAATAAAGAGGATTCTATACATCTATGATGATAAAGCTCCCCGGAACATTGTTATGTTTGATAGAGTTAAATTTAATAATAGGTATTTAATTTATAAATCCTCCTTCTCTATACTTTTTTCAAAAGGGATTTTGAATCCCGTTTGTGAATCATCCAGTAACGAATTCCTTGAAGAAAAAATACTCAAATATTTTTTTATTACAGAAGACTACTCTATTCAAATTGATACCAACACAAAGATCAGTCAAAGGAAGGATGGTAAAAAATATTTATCGATTAAGAAATATCAAATAAACAGTGAATTGGAAGGCGGTATGGTAACTGACCTTACCAACTTGTTCAATGGAAAACAAAAGGAATTGGGTAAGAATTATTGATTTAACTATGTTCTTATGATCAGTGTTGAAAGGAAATATATTCTACTACAGCTAGTAGAATATATTTCCTTTCAACACTGACTGCCCGCGGCTTCACCCGCGTGGATGTTGGTTATTATATACTAAAACCTTCCTCGAGAACTACTCTATCAATTGGTGAAAACAGCATGAAAATGTAGGTGAAGTAGTTATTGAGTTTATCGCGAACAGGACGACAGACAGACGCGGCGGAGGACTTTTTTTATAATATGTAAGGCATCTGGAATTTTCCACGTCAAGCTACGGTTTCCTAGGAAACCGTTTCCATCATAATAAAAGGCCGTCATAAAAGCAGTCAGTTTTACCAATTATTGACATTCAAGTTGTCAAAAACGCTCTGTATTTGGACTGTACCGGTAATGTGTGACTGTTCACCGCTTTCTTAGGAAATGAAAGCATCTGTGATTAAAAATTACGACTACGTTTCATGGGCATCTTAAGGGGTCATTTTACTCATCATTATAAACAACTTTGACTATAGGACCAAACATGAAACCGCGAAAAAAAATCAGCTGTTCTCACATTTATGTGCGCATAGCTCCTCAAAATGACGTGCTCGTAAAATGAGGAGCTCGTGCCTAAGTAATAACAGCCGCTCGGGTCGATCCATCAGGTTAAGCTACGCTTGCCGGGGTTGGTCCGTGGATGGGTGACCATTTTCACATATCGAGACTCCTCCGTGCCTCGGAAAGCACGTTAAGCCGTTGGTCCCGGCTGTCATTTGTGGATCTTTGACAGTCGTTACGATTCGTCAGAAGCACGAAAGTCTGACAACCAGTCTAACCAAGGGGTATCGTATTACCCAGTTACTGGGTTGTGGAGGTCAGATAGGCAGTCGCTCCATGTAAAATACTGGTATTCAGCTGCATCCGGTTAGACTGGAAGCCGACCCCAACATAGTTGGGAAAAGGCTAGGCAGATTGATTGAGCTCGTCAAAATGTAGGGAACAGCTGATTTATTATTCGTGAAGTTATGTTTGGTCACATAGAGAAAGTTTCAACACTGACTGCCCGCGGCTTCACCCGCGTGGATGTCGGTTATTATATACTAAAACCTTCCTCGAGAACTACTCTATCAATTGGTGAAAACAGCATGAAAATGTAGGTGAAGTAGTTATTGAGTTTATCGCGAACAGGACGACAGACAGACGCGGCGGAGGACTTTTTTTATAATATGTAAGGCATCTGGAATTTTCCACGTCAAGCTACGGTTTCCTAGGAAACCGTTTCCATCATAATAAAAGGCCGTCATAAAAGCAGTCAGTTTTACCAATTATTGACATTCAAGTTGTCAAAAACGCTCTGTATTTGGACTGTACCGGTAATGTGTGACTGTTCACCGCTTTCTTAGGAAATGAAAGCATCTGTGATTAAAAATTACGACTACGTTCTAAATATGACTTAAGAAATAATATAATAGTTGCTGTAAATAATAATAATAGTTGCTGTAAATTCTTATAATAGTTGCTGTAAATAATAATAATAGTTGCTGTAAATTCTGGTTTGAAGATATAGATACAAGAAATATATTTCTATGATTGCAGCAGTAAGGTTGATATCTTGATGCAATTCAAATTTTTATTAAATAGGTAATATTTAATTTATTCCCTTTTTTCGTGTCATTTTGATTATTGTTTTTTTTTAGTTTGCACTTTATCTACATGTAGTTAAGCAAATACAGTATATAAAACACTGACCAAATATAAACTCTAATGCTTCCTAAAATAATAATACCTATCATTAGTTAGAATCCGGAATGAGGTAATCCGGCAGAGAACCAAAGTGGTCAACATAGCTCACAAAATAAGCAAGCTGAAGTGGCAATGGGACGGCCATATTAGCCGTAGAACCGATGACCGTTAGAGTAGACGTGTTCTTGAGTGGAGACCGCGAATCGGCAAACGTAAGGTAGGACGCCCTCAGGCTAGGTGGAGCGACGATCTTCGCAGGGTGGGTGGTAGAAGCTGGATGAGAGTTGCCGAGAATCTAGCCGAATAGCGTGCAATTTGAGAGGCCTATGTCCAGCAGTGGACTGCTATAGGCTGATAATGATGATGATGATGATCTTCGGTTTAGCGCTCCGCAGATAGCAAACCACTTGATTTCTTCAAGTAACACTATACTTACTTCTCACCACAACACTGCAAAACCCCTCTTACTCCCTCATTCATTTATTTTTGGTTTCTCCTAAAATTAATATATATAGCTATATATTATTATAGCTGTATATATTTATAGCTTATTTATGTACTGTAAACCTGTTTTATCTATAATGCAACACGATATATTATATATTTTTTCTCTTTGTTCCTCTCAATTATTAGAGCACCTGCCATCTAATCTCTTCACCACCCTTGGTTGACTGGTAGAGAATGCCTCAGGCATTAAGTCCGGCTTGGTACCATTTTTTTATACGAAAAGTTTAAATAAATAAATAATATCCCGACTGATACCTTCGCCTAATCACTATCATTTGGTGATTAGCGAAGCATTTTGTTGCCCTTAGTTAATTACCTCTCACCTCACTTAAACTGAGCCTCGATATTATTCGGGTCAACGATTTTCGGCTCGCAGTAACTAGGCCAAGGCAAGGCCCGTGGCTTTACTAATAATATTCCTAATATGTGTGGCAGTATATTAGGTTATGTGTAATATACTAGGGAATAAAAACTTTATTTTTTATGGCAATGAGTTTTTAATTGACTTGTGTATGAGTTAGAGACGGCAAACATACATTTTTGTTACAAGCTTATGCGACGTGAACTGATAAAAGACAGTGCAAAAGTGGTCCAAATGTCCACCACTTACGAAACCTAAGTAACTGAATAGTCTAATAAATAAGGAGTAATTTAATTTATTTATTATATATTTATTTATCTGTCAGTAAAAAGTTATACCTAAATGAAAATTATTTTTCACCTCACAACCTCAGAAAAATTCTGTACTTATAACATTCGAAATCTGAGTGCCAAATTGCATTTTATCTGCTAGTGTGGATATTTTTTTATAATTCGGAACTAGATTCAATAATTTTTTATAACGTCGGTCCACTATACTAATACTAATATAATGAAAAAAAAATTAAGCTTCGAATTTTAAGAATCCTCGCATTCAAAGTATATCAGAGTAACATTTAGCACTTTTAATGTTACTTTAAATTGGTTTACTGAAGTCGGTTTCAACAATGGAAAAGGACAAATCCATAACTTTTCAAGTAGAAAAATTTTAGTGCCTTTAAACTAAACTTTGCAAACTTTCATACTGCCTTTACTTTTTCAATTTCTTTACTTTTGCCCATAAATCTAAGGCACGGACTCACTGTCTCAGCATACATAAATAATTCTTTTGCTTAATGGACCTTAGGAATGTTTATGACTGAAGTTTTCCTGGCAGTATCCAACCGTAAAGTAAAGGCGGCAGTTGTTATTGTGTTCCTGCTTTAACGTTCTCGTAAAAGTGAAATAATGCAAAACAAATAATGTTTATTACAGATCACTGATCCATCAAAAACCCAATTTTAAAAAAAAATTGTTGAAACAAAAAAAAAATGGCAAAAACACATACATAAACTTTTTCTGTCTTCGCCTTTCTTCCCTTGCATATTAACATACAAACATTTACGCGGCTATACCTAATGTTGGCAAAATAATACAAATAAAAGGAAAGAAAGAAAGGAACATTGTTTTATCGTCACAGAAACACGTGCTTATCAAAAGTTTAAGCTAACTCGACGAAGATATGCTCTTATAGAATGCTAGTAAACATTCTATAAACTCCCAAAGCGATAAAAACATAAAATCTTTTATAACCTCCAACGAAAGTCATTTGTCATTGGGGTCAGTCATCGGGGTGCAGTACGTACTGCACCCAAATGGAATCTTCCATTAACATCAAATCGATCTGCCAAGCCTTTTCCCAACTATGTCGGCTTCCAGTCTTACCGGATGCAGCTGAATACCAGTATTTTACATAGAGCGACATTCCATTTACATCAATAGGTGGGATAATAATATCTGTTTGTTCCATGCTGGTTTATATCTTCTAGTAATCCTACCCGACTGATATCAACAACCTTTAATTCATGCCTACCTTTTTTTTGGGTTTTCTGATTTTTTTTTCTGTTTGCAGCCGAAAGCGTTCTTCACTTTTTGAACAAGAACTGGAAGCCTGTTGTAAAGGAGCTTCAAGCACCAGTTTTCAACGCTAACCTTAAGAAACTCGTCAAGAACTTCAACAAATATCTGAGGAGTGTCCCACTGGACCAAATTCTTCAGGATGTTTAGTTATAGGCTTTTAGTTACAAAAAAAAACAACTCAGCCTATCGCAGTCCACTGCTAGGTCTCTCCCAGGCATTTTTTATTCATACACAATTAAATACATTTTTATCACCTAAAACTTAATTTTAATCCATCCAGTAACACACAGCAATTTTGAAACTATTTTTACCTGACTGCCCCAGAAGGAGGGTAATGTTTTTCGAGAGTAGGTATGTATGAACGTCAATTTCTTTGGCACGCTCTGTAGCCTAAACGGCTTGATGGATTTTAACATTTGAGGTGTCGATAAATTCGTCTTAATTGTGAGAGTGACCAAGTCAGTAGTCAATTCAGTTCAGTAAGATCAGCATCGACTTCACTTACGACATCACTGTTGACATCTCAGAGGTCGGAGTCACCAGCGATAATAATACATTGCGTCTGCAAATACAAAAATCCTCAGAACTCATGTTCCTATGACATTCCGGCGCATTGAAAAAAATTAGAGGAGTAAAAAATATGACAAATGGCCAGATTCTGAACGAAATTTATGTGAAATCACCAAAAAAGTGTCTTCCAAAGGGGTAAACATCAACCCTTAATTATAATCCTATCGAAACCAGACTGGTATCATTTTGAAACAGTAAAAAAGAAACTACATGATTTATTTTTATTTTTTCGATGTTTCTCTTCGTTTTTGAGATGGTGTTCTGGAACGGTTATCGGTCCGTTTTGGTGTACGTTCCATCCAGTGGGACCATCCGTTTCGGAGCTACGATAATGCCACAACACAGAACGACATAAAGGTCAAGCTTATAACTCCCCTCTTTTTGCATCGGGGGTTAATAACTCCCCCCTTTTTGCATCGGGATTTCAAAATATCATTATTTTTCTAATCATTTAAATTGGCTAATCATTTAAATAATTTGATTTTTCAAATAACGATTTTTATGATTCTATGAAACTTCTCCTCATAGCCTCTAATAAATAAAACCTACAATAAAATATACTAAATTATTAGTTGGCTAATTACTGCGCCAATAGGTACTGCTTCTATAAAAAAAACCCATGACACACAGGTTCTAACTTGTTCGAGTATTTAAATAATATGGCAAAATTATACCCATTACAAAAAGTGATTATCCTGTCTATCCACTTAAACTAACACGTAACTTTGAATAAAGTGTTACTATTGTACTAATTACACCTTTTAATATAAATGTGACATATAATTTATATTTAATATATGTTTTTAATGTATATGTGAAAGTTAGTTTGTTGGTTTGTTCCGCTTTCCGATAAAACGGCTGAACGGATTTAGATGAAATTTGGTACATGGCGATGACCAAGACCATGATCTGGATCTAAGGATATAAGATAATTTTTATGTCGGTAGGACGTTCCCGTTGTAGGCGAATCGACAACTCCAGATATCGATTCGCCTACAAATAGATTTAACTTCGTGCGTCTCAAGAAAAAAATATTATTATTTGAAAGTTTCGATTCGCCCGTTTCGGGCGAGTAAATTCATGCGAATCACCAATAAGACGTGTGTACGTGCAACAGCAACTTGTCATTATAAAGGGTGACTTTTAAAATGAGGGGCGACTTTTGAAACGAGGGTCTAATAAGAGTATTTAGCTTAATGTTATTTTAAATGGTACTATTATAGTATTTATCTAGTTTACAAGTACTAATCATTAGAATTTTACACCATAACTTTCCTCCACGTGAATCAAGAACACTCAAGGTTTTCCGCATCTTGTAAATTGGGGCTCGTTGTATATTTTGTAGGAATATAAGCAAATATTGTTGCTCTTTGGGTTGCCTCGTTGGTCTAGTAGTCGCAAGTACTATTACTGCTGAGCATGTGTTCCTGAGTTCAATTCCCGGGTCGGGAAAAGTGTTATTGGGTTTTTCCATCAGGAATTTCTCGCATAAAAACGTATCCGTGGATATACGTTATTTGAATACCTGATATCCTGCCCAATCTCATTTTGCAAGCTCAATATGACCTCAATGGAATTCTGTACCTACCCGTTGAAGAAAAAGGAAAATGTGTTATTTATGGTTAGTATTAATCTTCTAACTGCCTCGTTGCCAGTGCTCGCAAGCGATATTGCTGAACATGAGCTCCTGGATTTAATTCCCGAGTCGGGAAAAGTGGTAATTGGGGTTTTCCACCAGGAATTTCTTAGTAGCAGTGGAGTCTGGATTTGTACCCGGTTGATGGCAATATACTCGCCCCCTATTACATGGAACTTAAACATAACTGGCAAAATATGGATCTACAAGTACACCTCTGCCAAACCTAAACCTTTTGGCCATTACAGGCTTGTTGTTATGTATGTATGTAGGTATAGTTGCTCTTTTAATAAGTATCTTTTCGTCATTATCATCATCTGCCTAACCGTTTCCCATCCTCTCAGGCTTGACTTTCAGTCCAATACCAGTATTTTACTTACAACAACAATGCAGCAGCAATGCAGCAATGCTTGCAATAGCAATGCGCCGGCCATATTAGCCGTAGAACCGATGAACGTTGGGGTAGACGTGATCTTGAGTGGAGACCGCGAACCGGTAATCGGTAATCGTAAGGTAGGACGCCCTCAGGCTAGGTGGAGTGACGATCTTCGCAGGGTGGCTGGTAGCAACTGGATGAGAGTTGCTGAGAATCGACCTGAATGGCGTGCAATTGGGGAGGCCTATATCCAGCAGTGAACTGCTATAGGTTGATGATGATGATAATGACTTGCAGCAACTGCACTAATCTCTACAACGCAGTTACTGGGTAACACGATACGTACTCCTTGGTAAAACTAGCTGTCGTTACTTTACTTACTTTACTTAAATGTTCTAATTTTATGCATTAATGATAATGACAAACATCATGACAGATGATAAGGCTAAACGTATGCTGAAACGCAGGTGACGCAGCACAGCACAGTACAGATTTTGTAGACAAAAGCAGGCGAGGCAGATATAGGTTGCGAGCGCATACTGTGACGCAGCTACACAGACACGATGAATATGGGGCAACAGATATACAATACAAATAAAAATTTATGATTAGGACTGGACTAAACCAGTTTTTATGTTTTGTTTGCTTAGCCAACCTTCTTCATTTTGCTAAATACATTTGAGTCTTACCATAAACAACTCATGAATTTAGATCGTTGTCTGCAAGTATATCAGATCCTGTTGATGTGAACCTGTTGGTTAAGGAAAACAACAAACAAAGCGAGGTTTATTAAAATAGTTAACTACACCAGTGACTGTCACCATTGCCTGTTATAAATTATTCTGTTTAAAGATTTGTATTCTTATATATCTTATTAGTTTTGTTCTAAAGTAGGTACCTATAGATTATTGTTTAGCTCTTACAACAAAGTGTTTTTTTTGCATTTGATTAATTTTTCTTATCAAGATAATAAATAATTATTCCGAAATAATACAGGGTGGCCAATTTGAAGGAATACAACTGTAAATTAAGATATTTTTTACTACCAACGAAAACAACGAGATATTTTCCCATAATTATAATAATTATACAAGCGTGGCAATTTTGTTCGTAAAATAACATCCGCCAAATCTCCACCTTTTTGCTGGTTTTAAATACAATCGCTTTTCACCGTGTTGTTCGGCAAATTTTCGCATACTTTATTAGAAATTCCACTATCAGAGTCACAAAAATTCTGCTTTTAGCTCAAACTCAAAGCATTTATTTCAAACTAGCTGATGCCCGCGGCTTCGCCCGCGTGGGTGTCGGTTATTATATACTAAAACCTTCCTCATGAACCACTCTATCCATTAGTGAAAACCGCATCAAAATCCGTTGCGAAGTTTTAAAGATTTAAGCATACATAGGGATATAGGGACAGAGAAAGCGACTTTGTTTTATACTATGAAGTGATAAATCAATTACAGGCACTTTTGAATTGTCAAGGGGTCACGGGTCAGTCAGAAAGATGAAGCTAGTATGTTGCCCATTCTTTAAAATTGATCATGACACGCCCCTTTAGATGAAGCCTACGGAAAAATATTGGGACTAACAAATCTGGTGAATTTGGGGGCCAATATTATTAATGTTATCTTTTCTTGGAATATACGTTTAGGAAACATTCTGCTCAAAGTTTCGATTATGTTTCGTGCTGCATGGTTCCTGGCTCCATCTCAATGGAACCACGGGTTTTCTTTTTAGGTTATTTTTTTTCTCAATAAAAATTTAAATTAATGTCCTTTCTTTGGTATTTTTCGTCAAATAGTTGAGCTCCTTAAATTCTGAGTTGAGCTGCACGATTACTGACAAATGCGTGCACTGACTAGACAGGTCCACTCAATTGTTCTTTCCTTAAAAGACCAGTTCAGACACCAATCTACATGATCTTCACATGATCTGAGTTTGTTTCGGCCTTTCTTTTCAGAGAAGTCAAAAAGGAAAAACGCCTACCTCAGTTTCAAAAATATGATTGACGTGTAAAAGTGTTTGTACAAACCTACTTACAGAAATAAATCATTTATGATACCGAAAATAGAAAGTAAAATAAAATAAGTTTTGTAGTCGGGTTGGGTCGGACGAAAGGAAAATACTTCTATTGAGGGTTTTCTCATTTTATTCTTTGTATCACACGCAGCGGTCGGGCCTCTTGGCAAACCCCCTATCTGCCTGATGTCTGTCACCACACCACAGAGCTCTCTATTGACCGAGGAGTTCGTACACCGCCGGCTATAGTTTTTATTTTTATTTTAAACTGAGTACTATTGCGACTGCCAGTCGCAATAACAGTGCAATTACTTCACCGAACCAGTCAGACAAAAATAATTTAGAGGTCCTTGCTGGGTCGACAAAGGATACGAGTGCTTAATTCCAATTATACTAACCTATAATAACCTTTTAATATAAATGGTCAACAGCTGCTCAAGGTAAAAAAAATAGGTTTTGCATTTATATCCGATGTCTTTAAGCCTATCTCGTTCGATAGGGATAAATAAGCAAAAGGTTTAAAAATCACAGCTTCCATTACAAATTAAAATAGAAAATATCATGTTTGTTTTTTTGGGTATGAATATAGTACCTATGAAAAATAATCATTTTTTCAGAATGTCTCGGTAGTTATATCAGTAGGAATGCCAAGTTTCAGCTCAATCGGATGCCAGAAAGTGCTTGAAAAATGGATGATAATTGCAGTAACCGGAAACACATAGGAACAGAGCAAGCTAATAGAAAGCTTGTAAGAAAAACACATTCATAATACTTTTACCTAAAAACATTTAGAGGTTCATTTGTGCTGTTGTGTCAGTAAAATAATAATTATTTGCATGGCAAATAAACAAGGTTACACCTTTTTCCCATCAAGGAACACCAGAAGACATACACTTCCTACGATCTTTTTTTTTAATAAACATTATGAAACAATTCCTATTTCCGCAATAAATTACGTCAATGCTTGAGAAAAAAAATGTAATTTTAAAATACCTAAGTACTTGTCAAAACAAAGAAAAAACAATAAAGTATTTTATTCTAAACCTATAAATTATAATGTTAATTTCAACAAAAAACAATTGACACAGGTTCACAATCACGGTGATTAAACATTTGGATTCCGAAATGTTGAAGTTGTTTTTTAATTTTTGTTAATAAATGTTTCTTAATATAAACAGGGTCATATCTTGAGATCCTGCATTCGGCCACGAGTGACGGATGTCGTCGGAAGTGAAATCCGTGTTCGCTATGTTTTCCCTTCTGCTTCTTTTGTTCTGTGCAATAGTCAATGTGCTGTCAAAACCAGGTAAGTGAATTTGGTTTTCTATGATAGAGAGGTTGAAATATTTTTGTTTTGTTATGATAATTTTGAACCCATAGATACTGCAGGCCTCTACCAAATTCTTTTTTTTTTTTTTGCTTTATAAAAATGTGTATAATTATTCGAAAATACAGTGGGAATATCCATTTTTTGGGCTTTGTCGTTTTCTTGGACTAACATCGTAACAAACACTGTATACAAAATAACGCTGAATTATTAAAAAAAATACCTGATTTTCTCACTTATTTTTATTTGTTTATTTCAGCCATAACTTTATACCAATGCAAGTCCAACGATGACGCATGCGTTACCCGCGCAGTGAACGCAGCCTATCTGATTCTGGAAGCTAATTCAGAAATCGGTGCTGAAGTTATGGATCCGATGTTCCAACCAGAAATTGAAGCTAACCTGTCAATCCTGAAGTTTAAGCTATTCAATACAACTATAACTGGATTCAAATCTTGTGTTATTGAGAATGCAAAGTGAGTAATTTTCTTATGAATACTTTTCAATTTTATTTTCATACTATGATATAGTTAGTCCCCATCTTCAATCAAGCCGATCAAAGCCCCAACTTATAGGCCTTAACATTACTGTTGAAATGTAGGTGCATAGGTGCATTTCTACCGATCCTTTTGGGGAATCTGGTGTGGTGTTATGTTCTATTATTATTTTTACCATGTAATATCGCACGAAATTGATAAATGTGATTGAACAGAAATTATTGGTTGAAACTAAAGCTTCGGATTAAAAATGTTGCTAACGAGAATGCATATTATCAATGGTATATGGCATTACGCCGTTAGTGGAAGCGTTCGTTTTTATCCGCATATATGTTTTGTTTATGTATATTTTATCAATAAATATCTACTCATTCTTTCTCAATTTCCGAAATTTCAGGTTCGACGAAGATCAACAAACTCTTAAACTCGATGCCCTCTGCGGTGGCTTTACTTTAACCGGCTTATATGACATCAACGGTCGGCTTATCGTGCTACCAGTCCAGGGAAATGGAGACTACAGCCTTATTACAAGTAAGTTAGAGTTTGTTTTTGCCCGGCAATATTAAGATATATAAAAAACTGCATCGTTTTAAAAAGTTATTTGACCCTGCAGGTACAATCCATGCAATGAAAATCTCGTTCAACTTGAAGATATTTGGTGTTGTTATTATTTAAAGTTGTATTTCCTGAATAAGTACAGTAGACTGCACGTCGGTGCCACAGACGTAGCCTAGCGGCCCAGCACTGAGTTTCAATAGAATGCGGCCTACTATATCTACTACATTTGAACGAAAGCATATTTAGCTATAAAAACATTCTAAAAATATTGTTTGCATTTTTCAGAAAAATTCCGCATTGTACTGAATATTGAATTAAAAACGTACACGGGTAAAGATGGCAAAACTTACAGAAGTATCAAGAACTTCAAATTGGACGCAGAACCTTTGGAGCCAGTGTTATTCGACTTCAAAAACTTGTTCAATGGACAGAAAGACCTAGGTAATAACATTTTTGGGATTTAGTACCTACAGTCAGGGAAATTAACTGTTTTTCAATTGGATTACCTTATCTTATCGGTAATTATAATTACTTTCGAGCAGTTTGGGGTTGAAACCTTCGGGCCATAGGGTCCAAGTGCTCATGGTTCAACGAATTCTGTCTGATTGGCACTTCCCGTGACCCAAGGGCTGGCTTTTACCTTGGCCAGAGGCTAAGCATTGCCATACAACGTGGCAATACTGCCAATCTCTTGGGTAGGTACATTACCAGTAAAATTTTTCGACGTCATATTTTAATTTGTTAATAGTTTTAGTTAGGTTAGGTTATTATATTTTAGGAGGATTATTTGAGGAGCTAAGTAATAACAGTCGCACGTGTCAATACATCAGGTTAAGCCATGCTTGCCCCGGGGGTTAGTCCGTGTATGGATGACCATCTTTACATACCGAGACTCCTCCGTGCTTCGGAAAGCACGTTAAGCCATCGGTCCCGGCTGTCAATCGGGGATCTTTAACTTTTTAGTTTATGGCTTTAAAGACCATGATGGAGCATCCTAGAAAATGGTTTAGTGATCATAGGTGTGCATCACGTGTATTCATTCCCGTTCGTCCCACTGGTGGGACCAACGTTATGTACTTACCTACTTTTTAACTTCGAAATAACCTGTTCTATACTAATGTATAGCTCGTGTCGTTTCCAAAGATAGAAACGTACGTAAGCTACGTTCACAAGTTAGTTTCCAATAATGTAAACAATTTCTTTTTTTAAAGCCCTACAATTTCAATGATTTTGACTTTTTCAATAGTAGTACCTAGTCATTCTAAAATCAATCTAAATAACACTGCACAAAGTTTTTATTTTTTTACGTCATTATTATGTTTGTACAAAGGTATTCAGATGGCAAAATCTTATTATAAGAGGTAAATGATTCTGGTATCTATGTCATCTCAACGGAAAAGACTTATTATGTTATTTTAATTTTCCTTGTTTTGTTTCATACTTATCTCGTAGAACAATTATGTGGGTAGGTAAATGTTGTCTATGATAAACGTAAAGGAAAAATAACTGCAGTAATAGCCTAGTGGTGTGCCTGTCAGAATAAATTATCACTTGCTTCAAAATTGTGAAGGAAAACATCGTAATTCCTGAGATATTTCTCCACGGCATGTGAAGCCAAGTAAGAGGCCCATGGGCGTCATAAAAATTCTAACACTAGGTTAGTCACTAACCATAAAAAAGACCGTAAAGAAACTGCCATCAGTGTGATTGAGTACAAGCCTCAAAATTATTTCTGCAAAATTTCCATGATTGTACCTAAAGGCTAGCGTAGATAAGGGCGGGATGAAAAATCCATTAATAACAATACATTTTATTGTGAAACAACGCACACTACAGCCGGCCGCACCGTACCTTTTTGTTTGAAAATACGTTGCGCTGCGGCCCGTTGCGGCTGTAATGTGCGCTTGGCTTAATAATTTCTAAAAATGTTACTTTTATCACATTTTATTTACAGAAGTGACTATTAGATAGCCACAATTATCACGTGGGTCTATGACTTTCTATTGTCAACGAACTAATTTACGTTTCCATTGATTTCAGCTGATGTAGTCATTAAATTCGCCAATGAAAACTGGAAAGAAGTTACCAATGAAGTCCAAATGCCAGTTTTTATGGCAAATATCAAGAAAGTTGTGAAAAACGCCAATAAGTACCTGAAGTCCATACCAATGGACGAATATATCGTTCAGTAAAGTGAAAAGGCTTAATAAATATTAAAAATAAATTACCAAAGGAAGCCACATAGTTTCGGCAGATGATTAAAATTATTGTGATAATAAAAGTTATATTAAATTAGAGTACAAGGAGGAGGTTGTTCATTTAATGCCTTATTATTTTCTAACGCGCGTTTAAAAAGTGGCTGTGCGAATTAAAGCCTTCTTCAGATCCATCCCACACTGACGACTGTGCCGACACACGGCATATAAAGGTTCGTGCAAACTGGCGCGATATCGCGGGCGCGACAGGCAGCGCTTCCCTTGTCGCGCCCGCGATATCGTACCTGTTTGTGGGAGCCTTAAACTGTGCTGTAGAAAAACCGTGTCTATATACTGGCTTCCATTATGCTACGGCTACACTTCGCGTTATCGCGAACTTTTCTTCGTGCGCTCTCTATTGCTCAGCGAGTAATCGAGGGGTGTGCGAGAGAGAGCGCACGAAGACAAGAGCATTAGTGATACATAGGTATGGGTAGGCCCTGAAGACCGTGCTACACACGGCGAATAAACAGTAGTTGTAGCCAAGAAAAACTTGTGTCCACAAAGGGCCAAAGAATGATACAAATTGTAACTCAAGCTAGAAGAGACTATATGAGTTTTATCCCATTATTCGTGACCTCATAAGGCTTCCCAATCTTCCCAAATACTCCCACTAGACAGGGCAATAACTTGGCATACGTCAAATTGCCGTGCTATAGCCATTTCATACAATTGTCTAAGAATCACACTTGTAATTTGAATATACGGACAATTTAAGTAGGTAGATAAATTACAAAAAGAAACCATGAATAAGTGTACACACGGGTACACATCAAGCTATACATTTCCAGTTTAAGCTGACCTCATAATGTACAGAAATCCTATACAATGCGAGATCACCATAAACTGAAAATGTATAGCTTGATGTGTAGCCGTGTGTACCAAAAAACTAAAACATGATCGTGTTCTATTATTTCTACTAATTTGCAAAATTCTCGGCATATCAATAGGTAATTTTGTGTAGTGATGAGACCAGCATCTGGTCCTACTGAGCCGGATCTCATCCCGCTGTGCCCTGCCTTCAGCTAATTGCATCGACTAATATTTTACTGGTCGCCTATGTAAGTGATGATCTAGGTAGTTGGTCATCTTTATAAAAATAATTACTAAAGAAATAAAGCTTGATTGACGTTAATGAACACTAACACGGACATTAATAAATACGTAGTTACCTATGATATTTCTAGGAAAAAATCCTAATGAATATTAATTAATTTGAGTAACCTCAACTGCAGTATAAATTAAAAAATAAATCTAAATAAAAATATAATTTAATTTCACATAAACCTACATGGGCACTTATGAAACGTCAGAAGCTAGGTGCACGAATCCAATTGGTCGTTTCCTATGGAGAAGAGCCGGCAAGAAACTCCTCGGTTACTCTTTTAAAAATAATTGGCTTTTACAATATTTTCAAATTACAGTGTTAGTATTAGGCACGGGAGGACAATGGTGGCGATTCTGTTGTTCACAAACTAAACTAAATTTAAGTTCAGTGTATTTTTTTCTTTCTATTTCATTAAGAAAAGGACAGAAGATAGATTTTAGTTTAGTCCTGTCAAATTAATCAGCGCCTGTCACTACTCCTTATAAGTTTAGACGTCGTTAAAAACTTGCCCACTAAAATTACGTCAATTAACGTCAGGCGCTTATACTGTTACTTTATTATACTATGCCTCAACCATATAGCATCTTACTGAAAACAATTAAAATCATTATTTCGGGTTTTTTGATGTGGAACATAACGAACAGGAACTGCAGTTACCAATAGGGTGAATTTTCCCTAT
The DNA here is from genome assembly GCA_947522985.1 of Lithophane socia. Classification (NCBI taxonomy): domain Eukaryota; kingdom Metazoa; phylum Arthropoda; class Insecta; order Lepidoptera; family Noctuidae; genus Lithophane; species Lithophane socia. Next base: position 11,738,668 of record OX383262.1, on the reverse strand, counting down.
TGGTTCCAGTTCAGTTCCTGTTCAGGGGGTGTTATGTTCTGCCCGAGTCATGAAGTATGCGAGGAGAGGAAGGGTTTGTCCACAGTTTGCGTCTCTCACCCTCATCTTTCGACGAGGATGTGTCTTTAGAAGCCGTTTTGACTCTTTAAGCGGGCATGAGGCAGTTGTTGTCCATACACAGGGTGAAGCTATCTACGCGGCAGAACGATGTCACACTAAACACACGAATTTTCCCAGCATAGAAAGACGTAGGTCATTTTGCTAGTTGTGTGAAGAACCTTCGTCGGCAGTGGATGTAAGGCGGTGAAGACTGTGCTTCAGTTTAGCAACCTTTTTTGTCTTAATTTTTCACAAATTGTTTGTCAAAGACCTTTCCAGAGAGTTATAATTATTTCGTGCAGTGCTCTGTGCCACCTTGCTTCAAGATGTTAAGAGTCATATTTGCTTGACGGTTGTGGAGATAGAGAATATAGGAATGAAGTCTTATCATTTTTCAATGTTGAACGATAATCATCAAACAAAAAAAAACTATAAACACAAATAACAGTATTGCTATTCTGTAAACATCACGCCGTGAAAACTTAGGTGAAGTGAGCTGTGAGTGTCATCCCACCTGATGCTAGGGATGTCCAAGCTAATACATTTACAATCATAATCGAGATTTAATAATATTTTAAAGCTAGTAGGTATTTAAGTGTCTAAACATTAGTACTATTCAGGGATGATAAAATAGAATAATAGATATTCAGTCAGAAACTCAATTTTGTTTTACCTACTCAATATTTTTCCTAGACTAGTCCCGCGAGCGCGTTACGTAAGTACCTACTTACAATAAATAATATAAAACATACCTACCCGTTTAATTAAGCAAGCTACTAAAGAAAATGCGCATCAATATAGTTTGTTAATATTTACCCATTGTTAGACTGTTTATTTATATCAACGCAATCCCATGACCCAATCGCGGCTCAGGCTATAGGACTTTGGGCACGCCACAATTGCGGCGATAAGTCCCCTCTTTGAGGAGTGGCTAGAGAGGCGCCACGGCGTCCTCACCTTCCGCCTGACGCAGGTCCTCACCGGACACGGTTGCTTCGGGAGGTTCCTGTTTCGTATAAGGCGGGAGGAAACGCCCGGGTGTCACCACTGTGTGGATCGCCCGGAGGACACGGTGGAGCATACGGTGGAGGTCTGCCCCGCTTGGGCGGAGCCCCGCCGTGTCCTCTTGGAGGCGATTGGCGGCGGTGACCTCTCGCGTCCGGCTCTGGTCCAGGCCATGGTACGGAGCGAGAGGGCATGGGAAGCAGTCACCTCCTTCTGCGAAGCAGTAATGCTCGCGAAGGAGGAGGCGGAACGCGTGAGGGAGAGGCAAAGTTTGCGCCCTCACGCCCCTAACCGCCGCCGCCGCTGGAGACGCCCTGGGCGTCGGGAATCCCAGGCGGATTCCCGGCCACCATAGGCGCGGGCTTGCGGACGGCGAGCAATGGGTAGCTCGCCGTCCGATCAGGACCAGGCCCGGGTCGATGGCGCGTCATGTTCCACGCGCGCCTCAAAGAGATGTCAGCACAATTGGCGGGGTCCGCTAGGACCGATGCCTGCCAGGGTTGCGGGTTAGTCCGAAAGGGATACCGGGACCTTGGCAACAGGCAACTGAAGGAACACGGGTGGGTTTTAGTCAGTAGAAGTCTGACACGCCCTTCCGCTCCACCCAGAGCGGGAGAAGTCATTGGATGATTTCCCACCCAAAAAAAAAAAAAAAAAAAAAAAAAAAAAAAAAAAAAAAAAAAAAAAAAAAAAAAAAAAAAAAAAAAAAAGGCTATAGGACTTAGTCTAGGAAAAAAATTGAGTAAGTAAAACAAAATTGAGTTTCTGACTGAAAATCTGTTTTGCTATTTTATTTAAAGCCTCCTTAAATAGTACTAATGTTTAGGCATTCAAATAATAGCTTTAAAATGATATTTATTAAGTATCAATAGAATTAGAATAAAAATATTATTAAAATCTCGATTATGATTGTAAATGTAATGCTTGGGCATCCCTAGCTTCAGTGACACTGACAGCCCACTCCACGCTCACTTCACCTAAATTTTCACCTAGGTTTTTACAGAATCGACCGGCAGCATACTTAATGAAGCTTTACACCCTAAATTCGTTATGTTTACAGTGTTATCTAGAACTATCTAACATTATTCTTTTTTATTTTTCTCTAACATTATTATTAAGTTCAAAGTATTCGTTTTTATATGTCTAGCTAGATCATCGTTATACCTAGAAATAAGTCCTGGCTATGTCCTCTACAAAAAAAAATGTTTGGTCTATTTTTTCTGTCATAAGCATTTTAGTTATTTATTACTACCTAAGCCCGCGACTTTGTTCGCGTGGCAGGTGTAAGACACCACAATATATTATATACTAATATAACAGTTTTTTTTATCCACAACGGGAGCACACTTGGCCTGCATTTCACCCGATGGTAAACAATAACCAATAACACTATACTAAAACAAAAGCCACATTTTTATAAAACTTCCCTGTTTACTAGGTTTGTAGTTTCGGTCGCAGCGGCCAAAATATGAAATGAGTCAGGACTGGTGACGCAGGAGTAGCAACGTACAGTTGTCCGTGTGAGAAATAGCTCGTAGTGAGGCCCTTGACAAAGTGACATTCTATCAGCTATAACGATGATGGAAAAGGCAAAAATGTATAGGATTGACATAAGCTATCGAAAAGCTTATGTCAATCCTGTTGAAAGTCGTTGTAGAAATACGAAACGCTTTCAAAGCGATTGTCACTTGTCTAGGCCCTCTGAGCTCGAAACCCACAGCCTTCAGTAACAATTTCCCATTGCAAAGTTTTTCGGTTTTAGTCATCAATTAATGAACGTCTGCGTTCCTGCATATACTACCTGGTACAACACCGATACACTGACTTATGATGCATTCTTACAGATTACTCCTGACGAACAGCTGTCACTAAAATAATAAAACAGTAGATTGTAAACACACGGGATTTCGCATCAGTCACCTAACCATAGATTTTTTTTAAATTATAACCCAAAATGACAGAAAAGGCCTAAACTTCATGTTTTTCTGGGTACGTTCTACGAACTATCATAATTTATAATAGTATAACGAAATGTTAAATAAAAAAGAGGAAGTACAAACAATATCAATTGTTGGGAATTGAACATAGGTTTTTAATCAGTCGTCGTGCTCTATCTCAAAAATTCACCCTGTATATGTCATAATTGACTGTTTAGGTCCATAAAGGTATAACGTGATGATAACCATTTATAGGGTTAAATCTGTAAGTATCTGCAACATTCTAACCTTTTGGCTCGTCTTTTTACCCGACTACGGCGAAGAAAAAGGAGGGTTATGATTTTGACCGGTATGTATGTATGTATGTATGTATGTTCATCTGTTCCCTTGTATCTTTTAAACCACTCATCACAATTTGACAAATAAGGTATCGTTAGAAGCGTCTTGATTGTCCACTGGTTATAGGCTATGTGACGTCACATTAAATTAAAAATGGCGCCCTCTAGAGGAAATAGTCAGAAACTAAAAAAAAATGTTTTATCGTACTATGTTGGGTATCAAATGAAAGGGCACATTTCAAAAATATATATATTATATATAATATATCTGTGGCCCTAGTGAACAGGGATCTAAGTCAAAAAATGCAACTTTACAGGAGACGCAAAAAACACTCCGCGCGCTTCAAATTGCGTGTTTGACCTCGTGTGACATTTAAACCGCTACCAATTGAAATACATGTGATGTTTTTTATAGGTAAACAATTTATGCTCTTTATTATTATTGAGTTATTTTTATTTAATGTTATTAGTTTTTAAGATAGTGACTTATACTAACCACAAAATGAATTCCTTTAGGGTATAATATAAGTTATACCCCTTCTCCCATAATGTTAAATGCTAATTCATACAAGTGAAAATGAATACGCATTTGGAATGATTATGTTCATACAAATCTCAACAGAGTTACTTTGATTTTTTCCCTTTATTTGAGTGAAAACGGATTTATGTCTAATAATATCACATTACTCACTAAACCATTTTTAAGAACCAGGTGTTGTTGTATTGATAAACACTAACCAAATAAAAACGTGGGTAATTTATGTTAATTTAGATTAAAAAACACAAAATATATTTGAAAAAATCCGTTTAAATGAATACAAAAGTACTTGAAACCGACTTTTGTAGTTTTATTTGGTGTCAGTTGGACCCTTTTACACAAGGTAACTTCTTTATTTTTAGAGATAGCTTAGATCCGTTTACACCAAACGATAGAGCATTTTTCTCTGATCACTTCTGTATACTTAACTCATTTTCCACAAAATCGGACTTATACCCCTTTTCACTAGGGCCACAGATATATAGTTTTATATTTTATATATAATAATATAATATATATATACAGAAAAATTTAAAATCCGGAGTCACACGTAATCTGTTCGATTTATGCCGCCCTAACACGTGTGACTCCGGATTTTTTATTTGTCTGTCTGTGGTGTCTTGTTATACCTTTTCAGTCGTAGTTGGGTTTTAGTTTTTATTACTTAATTTTTTTTACAGTTTGCGGTAAACAATAAAGAATACGAAGAAATTGAAATATTGCCCATCCCCCATAGCAAATAGCGTGATAATTTATAGCGTACAGACTGACCAGACTTATAAATGTCCTTTCTTTGGTATTGTTCGTCGAGTCGTTGAGCTCCTTAAGTTTTGAGTTGAGCTCCACTATTACTGACAAATGCTTGCACTGACTGGACAGGTCCACTCAAATCTGTGTGGTTCTTTCCTCAAAAGACCATTTCAGACTCTAAACTACATGGTCCTCATATGGCCTGACCAAGATTATGCCTGGACTTTAAAGGAGCCGGTGACCTCTGAGTTTGTTTCGGCTTTCTTCTCAGAGTAGTCATAGGAAACGCCGACCTCATCTAGCTTATTTTTACAACTTTTTAATATGACGTGTAAAAGTGATTCCAATATCCTATTTACAGAATAAACAATTTCATTTCATTTCATTTCATATAGGGACTATACCTATATACATTTGAACAAAATTGCAAATTTAAACGATTGATACTAGAACATATTATTATATTCAGACAATCAGATAACCAGACAAAAATTCTAAAATATATATTTTCGGCATTAGAATCGCTCCCAGGCCTCGCAAAAATTACAAAACAAAACAATTGTATAGGTTTGAGACCACTACGGTTTTAATATCTAACTATCTAACTGGGTGGATGGATGGATGGATGGATGGATGTTTGTTTCTCTTTCACATAATAACTACTGAATGGATTTGGATTAAATTTGGCAAATAGATAGTTTATAACCTGGATTAACACATAGGATACCTATCGGATTTTTATCCCGATATTCCCACGGGATCGAGACTTACGCGGCTGGAACCGCGGGGCGCAGCTAGTACATAATAATAGAAGAATAGGTTTACTAATAATTTAAAAAGGAACAACTAAACAAAAAATATCAGAAACATTAACAATCATGTTTCTTTTTGCTGTGAGAAGAAAAGATATAAATAAGTACTTGTTACAAAAACAACCTAGCCAGTTTTTGTCTTACGACATCTAGTGGTGTAAACATTATAATATTATACCTATGTATATAGTAATACTAAAACACTTGATTAATTAAGCGTTTTCATTTCGTCTATAGGGTTCTGTACATTAGCAGGAAAACTAATTACCTTACACAGCACATACCTACATTATGGCGTCCATCTACATAATTACCTTTTTATCGGAAAAGGCATAATGGTGATTCGCACGAAGTAAATTTATTTGTAAGCAAATCGATTACTGGATTTTTCGATTCGCCTACAAATAAATTAACTTCGTGCGAATCACCTCAAGATTTTTATTTAAGTCCAGACATAATCTTGGTCAGTTAATGAGACCATGTAGATTTGTGTCTGAAATTGGTGTTTTGAGGAAAGAACTACACAGATCTAGATATAACTTACACAAACTTACTTACGTGGACAAGTACCAAGGGAAACCAGTCAATTTAAAACACAATAAAATTAGACCATTTTAGTATTTCAAAATAGGCTTAGCAACAAAAAAAAACCGCCCAAGTCCGTATCGGATCACACACAATGAAGTGTTCCATAGTTGGGATAAATTTATCCTGAAAACCAACTTAACGTTATAGTAAAAAAAAACATGTTCATGTACAGTCACGGACTTTAATTGAAGAGCCACCTCCAAACTTTTCAATTTTGCAGTTTCATACATTCACGAGATTACACGATTAAACACGAACTCAAATCGCAAGTTCGTAAACAAGATGACAAATAAATTACTTTTAATCGGAAATATCCATAGAGGTTGACTAATAAGTTCTCAATGATAAAAATAAATACAATGTTGCATTAAGTTTATCCAATCTATTTGATACCGACCTCCTTTGAATCATAGCTCATTAACTCGATAATTATGAAAACATAACTGAAGACAGTGACAGTTGAAATATCAAGATGACAAATAAATTACTTTTAATCGGAAATAGTCTTATCCATAGAGGTTGACTAATAAGTTCTTAATGATAAAAATAAATACAATGTTGCATTAAGTTTATCCAATCTATTTGATACTGACCTCCTTTGAATCATAGCTCATTAACTCAATAATTCTGAAAACTTAACTGAAGACAGTGACAGTTGAAATATTGATGTCAGAGAATTTCTCCGTACGCTAACGTTACTATGCAGCAGTAACCTAGCAACAATTGTTTATCGTTGCTAGACCTGCAATTGGTTGACTTTGAGTAGTCACTGCTGTCAAGTTTGTAGTTCTGCTCTCAGGTTAGCCAACCGGTAAAGATATGAAATATAATTTTCTTCTTCTAATACGAAGACATATGACTTTGCGTGTCGGGAACCGAATAAACTCGATTTGCATTACACGGCTAAAATGCGAACAGTACCAGGTGGCTCATCAATTAAAGTCCGTGACTGTACCATCCTGTCCATCCTATACATATATCGAGGTACTGCAAATGTAATGTTGTAATCGCAAACATATTTTTTTATGTGATATAAATAAAAATTAAGTTCGAGGTTTTTCCTTTACTTGTGCTGTGAGACCTTGCTTCTTGCCAATTTTCATGATTCTAGGTCAACAGGAACTTAGGGTACTTCCAGTTGACTGTAGGTTTTGATTTATTTGCGGGTATCAAAATAATGTCGCATATATGGCCGTATTTTTTATTGCGTTATTTACCGCTCAACTGTTGATTGGCTTTTAGAAGGCCGATAACAATTTAAATTCTATTGTGTCTCGTTAGTGATACTTGGAGGTTTATAGAAGCTTGATTTTTTTTATCTCCAAGGGACCGTAGTATTTGTCATTTTCAACTTAATGCCTTCACGCGTTCCTGAGAAGAAGGGTCTTGACAGACAGGCGGACAACGATGTGACCCGATATGATTCCGGTTTTTTCCTTTTGAAATAGGAACGTAACCCTAAAAATCAGTCAGTTTTTGTAGGTAAAAAATATAGAACCAGATTTTGCATGAGATACGGTACGTCGTTGTATGTGTACAGTGCTAAGCTGATATACCTATATTTCTATGAATCTGTATATAAAACTGAGCATTTCTTGATTGAGGCAAATAGAGGCAGTTTATCCTATTGTGCGTAGTCGTGTCTTCTAATACTCTCAGACTATTAATTTATTAAAATGAATAATAAAGTTTTCATTTTAGTCTTTCTAACGTACTATATTTCTTTAGTGGCTTCTAGCTTGGGTAATGTATTTTCTAGTTTATTGATTATCAGTTTGGCTTCACGCTATTATAATACCTACATTGTAAATTCATTTCTTTTTCATTGCTTTTATTTTTCGTGTGTGAACTCATTTTAAATATTGACCTAAAAGAAACTTCTTTAAAATAATAATATTTGTATGTTTTACTGCAACTAACCTTTGTTCTTATAATCACTGATAAATGCACATAAAAAAACCCTGACTGATATGTGAATGTATTGTTAAGTATCGTACTAACAGTCTCAGTCAGGAAAAAAGAAAAAGAAATTTGCCACATTATTTTAATGGGAAATATTACCGAATTTATTACATGGGCAGCGGTCGTTTGGCTAGTGTATATAAGTCATAACTTAGGACCCCTATTGAAAATTTGGTCATTTTTAATGGATTTTGGGGTAATTTTGGTACTAAAAATGTGAATTAATGGCAATTTTTTTTTTATTTACTAATCTCTTTAAATCTAATCATAAGCTTTTTTATTACATAATAATGGTTTTTTTACACATTGTATATCACATGGATTGAAACAAAACTATTCGATACACCGCTTTTCAGCATTTTATGAAATAGTCAAGATTTTGAGTTATGTTAATGCAACAATTTTTTTTAATTAAATATTTGATCCAATAATTATTCAATAGTTATTTATGCAACTGTTATTTATAATAAAGGGTAATAAAACACGAACGTGGGTTTATCACACGAGGTGAAGCCGAGTATAATAGTATCACATGAGTGTTTTAATACCTAATTATATACAGTTGCATACAAGATTTTATCTACACCCATGATAAATGAATCTTCTATAAAAGTTTCTTTGCAATACCAATATCGAACAAAAATGGCGCGGTACGACGTGAATTCGAATTTTTCGAATTCGATTGTGTTTTGTTTTTAAATTACGGTGCTTTGTTAGTGAAACGCTAGTGAATGACAATGTTCTTTTTTTGAAATGAGTTGCATTATGAAATTCATTACAACACCCGTTTGGATGATATCATGGTTACTATGACACTGGATGTTTTAATTTTGGCTATAAGCTAACTGTTTCAGAAACTTTTAGAGAGGATTTATAGCATGGGTGTAGATAAAACGATTTTAGTTGCCGACTTTACCTTTATTTCAAATAAGAAAATTCCTGTAAGCGCTGAATCAACAAATGTGAAAACCTAGGAGAATTTCCATTTGTTTTATACAAAATCGAAAAGGTTAGTACACAAAATAAACTATTTCAATTACCCTTTTCATCTATTTCTAGCACCTTTCATCACAAAATGTAAATGGGACGACTCGAAATGTCTGAAGGAATCGTCGCAGAAGGCGATACCATTGTTCGCCAACGGTATTCCTGAGCTGAATGTGGACCAGCATGACCCCCTTGTAATTAAACACGTAGATGCCAGTACATCGAACTTGAAACTTACAGTCGACAATATCAAGGTTACAGGACTCAAGAATTGTGAAGCTAAAAAGATTACGTATGTACATTTTTTTTTTAATAATTATGATTGAAATATCCTATGAAATAGCAGTTATTAAGTAATTTATTCAAACTAGGCTGAGAATCAGCACTTTTTAAACGTCAAAAATAATATGAGACAATCGCCCAATACGCCGCCCTTCACCACTTCCTAGTGTTTTAGCTGGGAAGAAAACGTGGCATAATAAACTCTCCCAGCAGTACGGCTGTCTGTTCAGTTAGAAGAACGATAGAGAGAGCAGTAGTGTAAAGTAGAGACCAGTGGTGGCTCAGTGGTAACGGCCGTTACGTGTTTTAAATCGAATCGAATCGTGTTTTAAGGTTCGAACCCAAACCGGAAATTTACTTTATGGAAATTATTTCATCACCACTGCTCTCAAAACGATGAAGAAAAACACCGCGAGGAAACCGACAAGTCTTAGACCCAAAAATTTGAAGACATAATATACATCCACGAACGCTCACTGGGCCCACGTGGTGTATCCCTCTCGCAGAGAGGAGGCGTGCGTCCCAGCAGCTCCATATGTGACGTTATAGTTACCCACGGTCCCATTGCTATTTGAAGATTTGTCGATCGTTAAGCACCCTTTGCCGCGCTCAGTTCAGAACAGACCATTCATTTCTTATGAAGACCCCTCTGTGCTTTGGAAAGCACGTTAAGCCTTCAGTCTCAACTGTCATTCGTAGATCTTTGACACTCGTTACGGATAGTCAGAAGCCAGTTTTAACAAAGGGTATCTATTAGAGTTCAGAGGCAGTCACTCCCAGTTAAAATACTGGTATTCAGCTATATCTGGTTAGACTGGAAAGCTACGAAAAAACTGGTTCATAGTTTTATTTTTATAAAAAGTCTAAATTATTAGATCACGTTGCAAATTACTAAAAAAAGTGGATCAATTTTTTATTGCATAATAGAACCCGTTTTGCTACATTTCTAATAGTTCTAACACGAATATACCTAAAACAACAACTTTGTTTCATGTTTATTAGTACGGCTAGTAGTCAAAAGTGCGACTGGGGAGCGTAAGTTCGATGCCCGGATACAACAAACTGTTATTGGGATTTTAACATTAGTAAATTCGAAGCGTGCTGCTTCGAATTTCCTGTGCTTAAGAGCCTGAGCTTTGAGCTCAATATACTATATTAGACGTATTAACTATTCCCTGAAAAGATAGGCTGTGCCTATGTTTTCAGGGAATCGTTCCGTGGTTGGCGTGAACGCATTGACATCTCGGCTTCTATGTATTTTTTTATTGGCTTAATACGTCCTACGCATTAGGAATATATTATGAAAAAATTGTCCGACCCTAATAAACATACATAACTTTTGGAGCAATCGACTTTCTAACATGTCTCACAGGTCAAATTAACGATTCACATGTTTTTGTGAACAAACATTGATATTTTGTTTTATCAACCTACTAGCTGATGCCCGCAGCTTTGCCCCCGTGGATATCGATACTAAAACCTTCCTCGAGAACCACTCTATCCATTGGTGAAAACAGCATGAAAATCGGTACAGTAGTTTTTGAGTTTATCGCGAACAGGACGACAGACAGACGCGGCGGAGGACTTTGTTTTATTATAATGTAAGGATAAGGATACTCAGTAACCAAAATAATATTCGATAGCTGATATCTCAACTTAGGTATATCACATAAAAGTTTTCATTATGTTCTGATTTTATATAATGATTTACATGACATAGTTGGGAAAAGGCTAGGTGGATAGCCTTTTCCCAACTATGTCATGTAAGGGTCCGCTTCCAGTTTCGAATGCAGCTCAATACATTTTACATAAAGCGACTGCATATCTGACTTCCACAACCCAGTTACTGGGCAACAAGATACATGGCAACACTGGCTGTCAGACCTTCGGGCAACTGACTACCCGTAACGACTTTCAAACAAACCACCACCGGGACCAAAATTGTTGAACGTGGTTTCCCAGACACGAAGGGATCTCGGTATGTAATGGATGGTCACCCATCCACGGACCGTTCTCGTCAAACGTTGCTTAACCTTGAAGATCGACCCTGTCATTATTTAGCCACGAGTCTTTTGTTTTTGTCATAGTTTCGTCATATAAATATACCTACCTTCTCTAGCTAATATAGATAAAGTACCTATTTTTTGTTGCTACTGATTCTAGGAATTACATAAACCGGTTTTTAAAACGACTACTAATGATATTATAATTAAGAGGCACGAGGTAACAAGAAAATATTCTTCAATTATGTTGATATCTCAGACTGACCAATTAAATCGTTTGACGTGTAAGTAGCTATTACAGGCAATTGTGCGTGTCAATTTCCTTTATTATAGTTAATGTTTTTACTAACATTTTCCTTATATCGAGATCAAATTAAATTCAATTAAATCCCACTTGATCTTTCTGTAATCCTTGATTGAGTGGCATGTAAGGAGAAGTATTATAGACGTTGACCTTTGTGCGGTAATAGCATCCTTGTTTCCCTTAGCAACAATATAATAGGTGCTCCGACCTCTTATTAATTTTCAATGGTGGTTAATAAGCCCTAATCTTCTATCGTAGGCGGGCTACCAGTGGACGATTATAATACATAATTATATTATGTACCTTCAGACTACTGAACCATTATTCCCATTTAAGTACGACAGGTTAAATGAAGGTCATAAGCAAATGTAAAAAAACCCTGTCCGATCCGAAAAAAGTAGGTACCTATTATAAAATCTTATTATTTTTTAAAAAAAGGTAAAGCAATTTTTTTTTTTCAAATCTTTTCAAAATTACCCTATTTTCAACAGGGGTAATAAGTTATGGCTTGTAGACACCAGCTAAACAACGGCCGCCCGCGCCCCACGTAATAAACCGGGAAAATTAACCACAGAAAAAAAAAAAAAGATTTTTTATTTACTTTTTTCCTGAAAATTACCACACAAATAGACTCTCGGTACAATACTTAACAACAACGCCAGCTGATGTTTTTTTCTAATTCAAATATGATTGTTATTAAAATAGTATCTTCTAATAGTTTCTAATTCAAATATGATTGGTAATAAATCGACAATAATTCGTCACACTTCACCTTATAAAACCAATGTCTAGGTCAAATCAACCTGCCGCTCAAACCACTTACTGGTTTAACTGGTTAATGCACCGTGCATATATATATTGTAGGTATACGTAATGCACTTAATTAAAGACATTCTAAGTACACGTACATTTTCTATTGATATTTCATTGGTCAAGGATCTCAAGGATTTGATAATTAAATCTATGTCTTAAATTGGCTTATTGCTGATTCGCCCGGAACTAGTGAACTTTTAAATAATGTTATTTGTAGGCGAATCGATGTCTGAAGTTGTCGATTCGCCTACAAATAAATAACTTCGTGCGAATCACCAAATTCACTGACAGTCAACGCACAGACTACACCGCATGGGTCTAGAGCAATGAAATTGTTCACTAGAATGTCTTCGAGGTTACGAAGGTTCCTTAAGGTGGATGCGCTAAGGTAGTCTGCGAAATTCAAATTTTCTTGCGTTTTTTGCAATTTTCATTTCAGTGTCAGGTTGTATGTTGATCAAAATATGATTGGCGACCATAACAAATATGGCTTTACAGAATTATAACCATTAGAATCAGCAATACAACTAAGTTCATATAATCCTATTGAATGACTATTTCATGAAATCATGAAATTTTAGGGATTATTCTATTATTCTACTAAGAGGATACAAGTTTTTATGGAAGGTCGTTGTTATTGCCGATGACAAATCTCAAACCAAACGGCTTGGTAAAGGGTTCATGAAAGATGTACGGTTGGGGTTGTTATAAAATAAGTGAATGTTGAAGAATCGCTCAAAAGACATGATAAGGGCCAGTAGAGCGAAACATCTAACATGGGGGCTTATTCCTTTAATGAAACCCGTAAGTGAATAATTATGCGTCCTTCTCCGTCTTTGGTGGCCTGAGAGCCTGAAAAGGGTGAAGAGTAAAGGTATCGCTAATACTGATTCTCTTAACATAGCATCACGCCTGTAATTCCCGAAATGTTAGGCAGAGGTGCAATGCTATGTTATGTTATTATGTTTATTAAAATATTCGAGTTAATTTTTATTAACTATGAAAAACGGTTGTCATGGGTAGGTAGGTATGTTGCTCGCTAGGACCGATGCCTGTCAGGACTGCGGGAGAGTCCGAAAGGGATACCGGGGCCCTTGACAACAGGCAAGTGAAGGAACACGCGTAGGTGTTAGTCAGTAAAAGTCTGACACGCCCTCCCGGTCCGCCCAGAGCGGGAGAAGTCTTAAGATGATATCACAGCCTCAAAAAAAAAAGGTATGTTTGTGCTGCGAAGGAATGAGGAAAATTCCATGAGGAAAGTTTTGGGTATAAATGTTGTGTATGGCTGTAAGGGCACGAGAAGACCAAAGAAACGATGGATGGCCTGTGTGAAAGAAATATGATAGTTAATTGATTCAGGCGCGACTTTGCGGAAATCCATTATAAATACCATAAATAATTAAAATAATTAAAATACCATAGACGGAGTTATACATATTTAATAACCTATTCCGCTTAACTATTCCTAAAGAGTCATAAAAAACCCTGTATGTGTTTCACCTCTCAACGAGGCATCCTCAGGATGACGATTGACTTGTCGCGAACCCGAACACGACAAGTTTCGTGTGTTGTATGGCTCACTCTGCGTCCAGGCTCGGCGTGGCAACAAGTCTTATAGGAATAGGTTACGAAATATATCTACGTTTATTGTTTTTTTTTAAAAACGTGATATGGGTAAAGAGGGGATGATTAATAATGAGAAGACGACTAATAGAGAAGTATGGAAGAAGAGGACACGCTGCGCCGTCCCCAAATAATTTGGAATAACGGCTAGAGAATGATGACGATAATATTACCTATTAAGCTTAGATATTTTTATTAAAACCATAGGTGACAAATATCATATTATTATACAGGGTGTAAGGGTAAACACCGTTGTCACTCAAACCATGGGTAGTTGACTTAAATATAAAAATAAATGACCGAGTCACAACAAAAGCAACCATTATTTTCATTAAAAGATTTTAAAAAGTTGCTATCTGACACCGTCCGTAAATTCATGGATATGCGCCCGAAGTCGCCGCCCCTACAACACATTAACCGATCGATTCCCAATGTGGCTTCAGAGAAGCAATCGAATTAATAAATACACAATAGGGTCACGCTCGCGGCCGGTCAGGTCACGTCTCGCGCCCCCCGCCCGTGTTGTGACATAATTAAGTTCTTTGCCCTAGCGCGTATGGTGAAATACTCGGTAACCAGTAGAATTTCTTTTAAAAAAAAAGTTGTAATTTTCCATTGATTTTACGTTCTATAAATGAAACCAAAGCCCTGGTTTCAAGGATAACGGTGTTTACCCTAACACCCTGTATGTATACATACACAATACAAACAAATACAAAAACAAAATGACACTTAGGCGTCCAAGCAGTCATCCGCATCGTTCACATCCGGAAACGTTTCCAGAAAACTGGCAGCGTTGCCACGTTGAATGGCAATGCTAATTCTTTAGCTAAAGAACAATCAGTTCTCTGGTCACCTGAAGTGTCTACCAGTTAGCGAGAAATTTCCTCGGATTTAATTTCCTATTAAAGCATATTTTTAAATATATTTGAAAAAAAAGCCTCATACATAAGAGGCTTTTTTTTAATACGAAGCACGTCATAAATGTTGTTTTGGGTAAAAGTCGATGGCCTTGGCAAAACCAGTGGAACTACCAGAGACAACTTAATTTCTTATCAAACATTTTTTTTTAACCACGCCGTGTTCCTAACCAGCAACTTTTCGTTACGCAATGTTTATGTCATTGATTTGATAAAATGTAAAAAATAAATATTGCAGAGAATTAGTAATTATTAGGAGATTAAAATACCAATATAAAAACTTGTGAAACAAACGTCAAATATTTTCGTCCATACTTATTAATGGGCTCCGGACATGAGACCAGCTGTTTGCGAGTGAGTTCAAATTCAAATTCAAAATTCAAATTCATTTATTGTTTGTCACAGGTAAATAGTCAGATCTTACAATAGTATTCATGAATCACTGTAACATACCCATGGGGTGTACAATATTTATATTAATAAGTAGGTAGGTATATCAATGTTGTTGGTTATATTACTGTTTTAGTCAACCTCATTTTACATTAATTCTTGCACAATTATTAGGGACATACAATTTAGTTTAATAAGTCAAAAAATAAAAATAGAAAAATAAGTTTACCATGTCAATTTTGCGTCAACATCATCAGACATTATTAATAGACATAATTATTTTGGTCATGCGATTTACATTAGATAAGTACAAAAAGTAAATTAAATAAATAAAATACGTTTAACATGTCAAGTTTTAGTCAACCTCATACTAACATTCATTAGAAGACATAATTATTACGGTTGTATATTTCACATTAAATAAGTCAAAACAAGTTTAGTCAATAATTCGGTCTGTTAGAAATTCATTAATTGAATAATATGTTTTACTTAGGAGAAATTCTTTAAGCTTTAATTTAAAAACTTTTAATGAAGAGATATTCTTGATACAGTTTGGTAGCTTGTTATAGATTTTAACTCCAACACCAAATACACTCGATTTAAATTTAACTGTTCTACATTGAATGCCTTTAAGTTCAGTTTTGTGTCTCGCACTTCTCAACGTTTCATACTTATCTATATCGCGTTTTATCATCCTTGCCGCTTCAAATATGTATAGTGAAGGAAGGGTTAAGATTTTCAACCTTTTGAAAACTGGTCTACATGAATCAGTCTGTCTCAATCCGCATATACTTCTGATGCACTTTTTTTGTGCTTTTAGAGCACACTCTCTGTTCGGTGAATTACCCCAGAATAGGATACCGTATTTTAGTATGGAGCCTACATATGCATGATAAACACTTAGTAAAGTACTCTCACTTGTAACTTTTCTTAACATGTAGAGGGCATATGAGAACTGATTTAGTTTTTTGCACACATGGTCAATCTGTATTTTCCAGTTTAGTGCTGAGTCAATATGTATGCCAAGAAATTTGGTTGTCTTAACTTCTTTTAAGGTTTCACCTTTGTATTTTACGTTTAGGTTCTTTAGTTTTTTATTTATATTAGCAAACGAAATATAGCAAGTTTTTTCTAAGTTAATTTTAAGATTATTTACATTTAACCAATTTATAATACATTCAAGGGAATTGTTTACATTAATTTCGTATTTATCTTCATCCTCGTCAGTGAAAATAGCTGTACTGTCGTCTGCAAATAATATCATGTCATGGATTACGGCTTTTGGGAAGTCATTTATATATATTATGAACAAAAGTGGACCAAGAATACTTCCTTGAGGTACCCCGTACTTAACTGTTTTAGGCTTAGACTGAAACGTTTGTTCATATTTTGTTTTATTTGATATTCTTGTTATTTGTGTTATTTGAACCCTGTTTTTGAGGTATGATTTTATAAGATCTAAAGCATTCCCTCTAACTCCGTATTGTTCTAGTTTATTTAAGAGTATGTCATGATCTACGTAGTCAAATGCTTTAGACATGTCCATAAATATTGTAGTTATATGTCGTTTATTGTCCAGTCCTGTCATTACCTTCTTCAAAAATTTAAAAAGTGCATCGCCCGTTGATTTGCCTTTTCGAAACCCAAATTGCTCATGTGTGAATATACTATTGGATTCAAAATAGTTATATAAATTTTTATAAATTACTTTTTCAAAAATTTTTGCAATAATTGGTATTAAAGCTATTGGTCTATAAAATTTCATATCTTTTCTATCTTCTTTTTTAAATAATGGGTTAATGACTGTTATTTTTAGTTTTGACGGAAATATTCCGTATTCTAGGCACAGATTTATAATTGTGCTGAGTACTGGAGCTATGATATGGGAAACGCTTTTAATTATTTTAGTATTTATATTATCATACCCTGTACTATTAGTGTTTTTT
The DNA here is from genome assembly GCA_947522985.1 of Lithophane socia. Lineage (NCBI taxonomy): Eukaryota > Metazoa > Arthropoda > Insecta > Lepidoptera > Noctuidae > Lithophane > Lithophane socia. The sequence continues at coordinate 11,721,371 of OX383262.1, read as the reverse complement.
AGTCCTTTTATTATTTGGTCAACTTCGTACGGATTAGTCGGTTTCATGAACATTGAATTACAATTATTGTATGTCAGTGTTTTTGGGTAGGTATCATTTTCCTTAGTTGTAGGTTTTATGTCATCTATAAAATAATTATTAAAAGCTTCAGCAATTTCTCTCGGCGACGTAATTGTTTTATCCTTTACTTTAATTTCCATAATATTCTCTTTGGGTGTTACAGTTTTATAGTTATTTACTATTTGCCATGTCGCTTTGGGTTTGTTGGTAGCTGAACTTATATAATAATTGTTTTGTGATTTTTGGGTCTTTTTAATTATAGTTCTTAGCCTGTTTGTGTATGCTTTAAAGTATTTTTTATCTTTCGGATTAGATGTTAACCTATACTTCCAAAGTAGTTGACGTTTTCTTTTAGAGCATACTCGGATACCGTTACTTAGCCATTTTGGTTTCTTGGAAATTGGTATCTTAACTCGTATTATGGGGAAGCATAGATCATAAAATAGCTTAAATAGCTCATAAAATGCTTCATAAGCCTTTTCAGGGTCATTATTTGTGTAACATTCTGTAAAACTGAGGCTTTCAATGCAATTTATAAATTTCCTCACGTTATCTTCACTATAGTCACGTTTAGATTTGAACCAGTGTGTGATGTGATAACTCTTCTTTACAGGGAACGTTAAAATTTGTGCTGTATGGTCAGATAGCGAGAGTTCTACAACTTTTGATTTGGAGCCTCTGATATTATGGGCTATATTGTCGATACACGTCATGCTACTCAGTCTAGTCGGTTGATTTATTGATAATTTTAAATTATAACACGCTAGTAATTGCTCAAACTGTCGGGAGATGTTGCTATCGTCTAACCTGTTAATGTTAAAATCACCGCATAGTATAACTTTTTTTCTTGTAAAACATATTTTATTTAATAAGCCCGTTAGTCTAGCGAAAAATAAGTCAATATATTCTTTGCCATTTTTTGGTGGTCGATAAATGCATAATATTATAATTTTATGTTCTATAAGTTCAATGCCACTACATTCAATTAAATTAGTAATACTTAGACTTTTGGCTTCAGTAACCACTCTAAATTTATGGCTCGATTTTATAATTATGCAAGAACCTCCATTCCTATTATTTCGTGAGAAAGAGTCACCTAGGGTAAAATTAGGCATTTTTAGTAGTTTAGCATCTTCTATAGTCATATTATGCTCGGTAATGCAGAGAACATCGACAGGGATGCTGTTTGTATTTTCTCCTAATGAGTATAAATGAACCGTAAGCTCATCTATTTTAGTAAGTAGACCGTTAATGTTTTGATGAAGAATATTCATGTGTTTATAAACGAAAACAATCATTACTCGCCGGAATATTCTCATTATCTAAATTTAAATTGTTTTGTTCTGTTTGCGTTAATGTCTGAGTACTTTTGTCAATAGCAGTAGGAGTTTTACTGTGTGTGTTAAGTTTATGTTTGATATGTCTGTTATAGTCTTGCTTATAACCAGCTCTCAAAATTTCTCTAAGCAATAATTGTGATGTGTGTAGTGATAGAAAGCGATACTTTGGCATATACAATGAGAAATTCATGTCCACATATGTTGCATGAGTGTACTGAGAACAGATAAATTTCAATCTATAATTCAACTTTCTTTCATTTAAATAAGTATTAAATAGTACTTCAGAAATTATAACATTAGTGTTTTTGGTAGTATTTAAAAAGTTCATAAGACCGAGTTGAATTTCTTCTGGGTTTTTATCATTAACACCGCCCAAAACAATCACGAAGTCGTTTTTATTCAGTAAATTTATTTCTGTTTTTTCTGTGTCTAAGACCTCATGTAGAGATGCTCCTGGCTTCCAAAAACATCGGACTAAAAAATCTTTGCCTAAGAGATTTTGCAGAGCTCTCTGAATAAATCTTCCCTGTTGATCCGCAATGATAATAACTTTCTTCATATTTATGACAATATTATCAGAATTTGATGATAAATTTGGTGGTGTGATTGGTTTCGGCTCGTTAGCCTGAATGTTGCTGTTGCACGTCGTTGCATTTATTTCAGTTTCGTGTACACTGTTACCTGTATTTATTAAAATCTTTGTCTCACCGTTTTGATTGCATGTTATGTTTGCTTGATTGTCATTGTTGTGCGAGGTCGAATGCGATTTTATTAATTCAATATCTGAATTTATGCTATTTTCAGGCATAGTGTTCTGAACTACTTTTTTTGGATCAGTGTCATTTTCTTCGGTCTGTTTTTGTTTCTGTGGCAATGCGATTGGTTGCTTTTTATGTGTCACAGGGGTTACTTTATTTTGTTTATTTTTCCGTTTTCGTCCCGAGGGTGGTGTCGAAATTATCATGTCAGCATTTACCTCTTTGTATGCATTTATTATTTTAATATATTTTTGTACGTCTGTTTTGAGTCGAAAATTTTCTGTATTTAAATTTTCTATTTCCTGATGAGCACTTTGTAAATCCTTAGATAACTGCTTAACGTTTTCCTGCAGCTCAATTATGGATTGACTTGTATTTATGGAAGTATTAGGCAGACTCATCATTGTCGTGTCAAAAAGCGCTGAATTGTCCGCAGTAACGTCGCAAAGTGAACTTGATCTGCATAATCTTATTTTGCGGTAGGTAATGTTGTCATCCATATTTATTTCGTTAAGTGGTTAGTTTACCAATGTACTACCAAAACAATAAAAAATTACAAAAACACAATTCAAATTCGATTGTTTTGTCCTCACAAATTCCTCCGAAGTATTTAAAAATCAGTCTTTATTACTTGATAATATTATTTAATTTTTTTTTTTTGTTTTTTTTTTTCTACCAAATACTACAATCGTTTTTAAGTGGTATCCCTAAATTGATTATGCGCCACTGGTGTCAAGTAGCGGTACTATATTGGTTCGCCTATTCAGCACGCAGTCCCGTGCTGGCGCTAGTTGTCGAACATTCATCAGAGTCCAAAGGTCAATTTTTTTAAATATTTTTCTTAACGGTGTTATTATAGTCGTCTTTTCTAATTACTGCACTATTTTTAATGTAAAACTGCACTCATATTCACTATTTTATATAACTAGGAATCTAGGATGATGTTGTATTGATTTGTTGTTTTATCACTGTGTTATTGTTTGTGAAGTGTCTTGAACCGTCACATAATGTTGTTGATTAATTTTTATATACACTTGTCGTTAGCAGTCACCAATAATGTCACTCGTTAATTATAGTTATTGCACTGCGTCCCACTACTTTTTAGTCAATTAAGAATGTATATTATATTTAATTACAGATTTTAAATACGCCGGTCTAGTAAACATTGCCAGTGTTGCCAGCTCTCTCTCCAGACTGTCATATAGATAGACTTGACAGTCCCTGGCCTCTCAATGGTGGCCTAGTAAACGAAATATACGAATACATTTATAATCGGTCAGTAATACACAAACGGTCAATCGCTCAGTCACTATGAGTCAGTTAGTGGCACAAACTTACCCTGTTTCCAGTCAAAGTCAAATAATTTATTTCAAATAGGCACATATAAGGCACTTTCGTCAAAATTTACAAAAAAATATAAAAGATTGTAGTCGCCCCTTCCAAAAAATAGTTTTCGTATGGAGAAGAATGGGGAAGAAACTCCACCATTACTCTTTTAAAATGTCTTAAAATATTTTGTATACATTAATTTATAATAATTTTATGCGAAGACGATGCACCTAAAATAAAATTACTATACCACAATAGGTAAAACGAATACATGAAGCCAGGGGTCATTAGGTGCCTACTATACTTATTCGAATATTTTAAAACGAATGTATTTTCATTTTTCCAGGAGAGACATCAAAGCCTCAAAGATGACTGTCAAATTTCTATGTCCAGTAGAGTTTAACGGAATTTATGACATGAAAGGACAACTCTTCGTTCTACCTATTGAAGGCAAAGGGAATCTGATTGCTAAAGTCCGTAAGTATCTATATAATTTTATCTTCATTTCTTTCTTGCTGCGGACGTGAGGCAATTTCGAATTTGAGGAAATTTTTGTGGTTATTCTGATTCTTTAATTAATTATGTATGTCCTAACCCAGGGGAACCGGTCACTTTTCCGAATATTTTTTGTTCGAATTTCATTTTACCGACAACTATTGACCGATGCCTTTTCTGCTATATGCATTATTTGACATATTTTTAGATCATCAAAGTATCATGTGTCATAGGTATTATTTTACCGAACTATATTTCGCCGATTTACAAAATAACAAAATAAATTATGATTGGTAACCTAACCCAGGTCAGGAGCCTCCATGTGCCAAATTTCATCCAAATCCGTTCAGGAGTTTTAGCGTCACGAACAAACAAACAAACTCACTTTCGCAATTATAATAATTATTTGTTAGGTTACTGCATGGATACCCTTTAGGACAGTTCGTGACTGACTAATATCTTAACATGACGTGTCGGCACACGTAATTTTATGACCACAAGTTACCAGCAGTGACTATGCTGAGGAAAATAGATATATTATGGCGCTTTTATGGTAGTAGTTTTGTTAACATAACAGCACGCCTGTCTTCCCCGATGGGTTAGCCAGAGGTGACCTTTAGTAGATACACCCACATTTTGCCAGTTATGTTATGTCCCATGTAATAGGGCGTGAGCCTATTCCTATGAACCGGGCACAAATCCAGACTCTGGGAGTCCGGGCTGTTACTGAGAAATTCCGACCCAGGATCTAATGCGTAGCAGTGCTTGCAACCAATAGATAAACGATGCAGTAGTTTTGTTAATGGATTTTTTTTTAATAATTTCAGCTAAGATTGTAGTATTTGCGGATGTAGATGTTGTGGACAAAACAGGCAAAGATGGAAAGAAGCATTGGAGTGTTAAATCATGGAAACACTCTTTTGAGTTAAAGGACAATTCCGATGTGAAGTTCGAAAACTTATTTCCTGGTAACGAATTTTTACGTAAGTATCCATTTATATTATATTTAAAAAAAAACTATTCCAAATAAGAAACCAATTGGAGAGCTGCTTAAAAAAAAAACAAATTGAAGAACTAGTAAGTGATACAATTTTAATAAATCACATCTGCCTAGCCTTTTCCCAACTATGTTGGGGTCGACTTCCAGTCTAACCGGATGCAGCTGAATACCAGTATTTTACATGGAGCGACTGCCTATCTGACCTCCACAACCCAGAAACTGGGTAATACGATACCCCTTAGTAAGACTGGTTGTCAGACTTTCGGGATTCTGACGACCCGTAACGACTGTCAAAGGTCTTCAAATGACAGCTAACAGACCAACGGCTTAACGTGCATTCCGAGGTACGAGTATGGAGGAGTCTCGGTATGTAAAGATAGTCACCCATCCAACCCTGGCAAGCGTAGCTTAACCTGATGGATTGTCCCGTGCGGCTGTTATTACGTAGACACGAGCTCCTCAATACAATTTTAATAAGTATTCTACTTTTTTTACTTTTACAGGCAAGTCCACCGAAGAGCTGATATCTAAGAACGGCAATGATGTTATCACAGAAATTGGTCAACCAATCATCAAAGCATTAGTCGCCAAAGTCATTGAAAACATTAAAAAATTCTTTGACGCAGTTCCAGCTGAAGACCTCGCTTTAGATTGAAGATTATCTACCAACATTAGCATAACGAATGCAACTAATGTAACAATATACATCGATTAAATCAATATTTAAATAGAAGAATCTGTTATTGAAAAATTCCATCAATTTAGTACAAAACTATACGTGTCATACATATATAAAAATACGTATTATTCGTTAGATCAAACAAGCACTTATTTATGGCAAATGGTTGATATAGGACAACGCACAGGACCAACAAGGTCCCAATATAAAAACCTATTACTATTATACACAGGGGGTCATAAAACATCCCTACTAAAGAAGTAACATTTTACCAATGGGTAACCTACACTTACCTGATATATAAATAAATTGCCACAAAAATTAAAAGAACTTCCCATTAAAATATTTAAAAAGCAGTTGGCAGGTTTGCTTTTGGAGAAATGATTTTTTTAATGACAGAACTTTTAAGTAAATTGTGCTGTTTGTGGGTAATTTGTAATTTATTTGTTGTTATAAGTGAATATTTATGTTTTGTTTATAATATATCTATTATTTTATATTCTATACCCAAATTATTGCGTTATGTGTTAAATTATTGTATGTATGGATTCACATATCCACTGTTCTTATTAAATACCAAATTGGAAGTTAAAATTTAGGTTAAAATGTATCGGGACTATTTATAAAAAAAATACATCTTATCTGTATAGGTACTTACATTCTAACCAAATAAATGATGCAATGGCAATGCCTATAACAGTAGAACTACACAGACTACCTGACGCAATATAAAGCTAAATGCAAACGTAACCTAAAAAATTATATTCCGTTAGCAGAGCAAAATCTGTAGGCCTTTAAATTTTGATGTAATAATAATAATAGTTATCATTATTTATATAGGTACTTATATATTTTTTAATTTTAAATATTTATTTTTCATTTTTATCTTACGTAATATTAAAAAATGTAACTAGGTAAGAAAAAATTAAAAAAACGAAATAATAATAGTTATTTTATTTGTCTAAAAAAAGTAGCAGTTTTGGTTCACAAGTGTCAGCAAGGTACCTAATGTTTGTGAGAGCTGGAGTCTATACTGGGTTCGGGACCCGTATGATAGATCTCCAGGCTCACACCCTCTTAAATTACAATGTTAATTGTACTTATGTACGCACTTAGAAGCAGGGTAGAAGAACTGAGAGGAAATAATTTAATTTAATTTTTTGGATACAAAAATGAGGAATGATTTGTGTTGAGGCAAAACGGTGCGGTTTAAATGAAAAAGTAGTGACGAAAATTGGAAATAGTATGCTTAGGAGGACAAGGTATTTACAAGGCAGGTTAAATGGTTTGGCCATATTGAGAGGATGAATGAAAGGAGACTAAACCAAAGGCAAATGTGAGTGGAAACGCCGGGCCCTAGAAGGATATACAGTCACGAGCAAAAATATGTATACACTCAGCATAATGCAATAACGATTTTCTCGTGGAAATGATACCTATATCATAATAATAGTGGTTCCAAAATACTATGTTCGTTATATCATAAAGTTACAATCAGTACAGTAGGAGAAAATCACTTTTAAAAGTTGCTAAGTGTATACATATTAGTGCTATACGAGTATATTGACCTTATTGGTGTTGTTTTTCAGCCACTGGCTGGAGGCTCTAAGTATAGTAAGATTAAGGCAGTCACAGGAAAGTCCGGTTAAGTAGTCATGATTTCAGAAATCAACTACGAGAAGCCAAAGCAAAAAAAAAAAATGTTCTTCAGAAAGGTTAGGTGCGCAGTACTCGCAACCTATATGAACATAAACGAAGTAAAAGGAGTATGTAAGGATCGTAGCAGGTGGTATTTTTTATAGTTTCTGCCCATACCCCCATGGGAAGAACCCGTGAGTTATTTATGTATGTGTAAAAATAAATATAGTTCCTGGAAAGTTTAGTACCTACTAAAGTCTGTTTTTTAATCTCGTAGACTAATTTAACAGGTGCAAATGTCAAACTCCAAAGAAGAATGGCAGGCTAGTATGGAAGTTTAGTACCGCTGTTAATTTTCGTGTTTTGTATTGTTTTTATATTTAGTCGATAGATAATATCATCAATAAATAGATTATAAATTATCCGATTTTTAGAAGTTAGGGTTCAAAAGTTATTTTACTTTATTTTATGTATGAGAGGTTACATTTTGAGGTAGATAAGTAGGTATATTGTAAGATGACAGTTGATTGTCAAATGTGGTTGTTTACAAACTAAAACCTACTTAGTCACTATTATTCCTTTTATTCCTCATATTTAGTCTATGGTTGATCCTGTCGACGTTAAGAACAGCCAAGATGCTCACCGAGTTTTATAGACTATTGCTAATAATCCCTTATCATTATTCATGGGTACCTCGAAAATGCATTCATATTTTACTTAAATAAGGTGCATACTATCTAAACCTTTTTCTAATAATATGTTGTATAGTTTTCAGTAAAATAAAACAATAGTTTTGTTTAAAAAAGCTTTTATTTTAATGCATTCAAAATGTTCGCAAAATCACTTCATCTAAGAAGGGAGCAGGTCGCGTCATACCCTCATGGCGAGCATAACTCAAGTACCAAATGATACTCAGTACATGCGAGCAGCACCCCACAGTTCTTAAACCAACGATACAATTACAGCAATAACTTAATATTGCTTCCCGACCATTCATATTATTTCCACAATCGGATAGTGTTGACCAGGCCCTCACTCTCGTCTCCTAGAGCGTGCCGTCTCATGCGAGACAAACTCAGGTTGCAATTAATGCACTGTACACTCGACATCTCGTCGAAATCCAACACACTATGCACAAGAATGAGCGTCCTTTCACAATTGTCACAACTCGCTACGGAGGAAAAATGCTCAACTCAAAAAAACAATGCGTATCAACGTAATCAAAAAGACTTAAAAATGCATAAACGGATTCACACACAGCAATTCAATAAAACAGAAAAGAAGCCATTGACAAGTGACAGATGATTTTCTTGAAATATCATTTCATCAACCATTATATGGTTTTATTTTACACATGGCTAGTTTTGAAAATGTGCATTGCGTTTTGTTGTCAATAAATTAACGTTTAGTTATTTAATTGTTATCATTTTTAAAATCCCTTTTTTTAAACGTTTCCAAAGTTCTAAAAATATAATAAATACGTAAAAAGAATTACTTTAAGGTCCTTTATAAGTACTGAATGTCTTATAGCGAAACACCAACTAAAGTTGGCGGTACGAAATCTGCCGTTCTCCTTTAAAAATCCGACAACAATAGGTACTTGAAATTTCAAGAGATTACAAAACAAAGTTTTAGCAACAAACAATGGAACATGCCCTGCATTGGGACAATACAGGTGAAATAGATACATAGATGTATCAAAATCCTCACCTAAACATTCCATGACAATATTGTCTACGATTTTTTGAGTAAATACTTAGCATGTCAAACATTGAATAAGTTCTATCATTTACTTAGAGTCTTTCCTTTTTGCATAGTGAATTAGAATTAAATAGTGTAGACATTACACTTATGGCCCCACACAGTTGTTTTCTTTCACAATTTGTTCAAATAACAACTAACATAATATTTATTTATCACTTTATTTAACGACTGGATGGTTTGAGATCATAGATATTTAAAGATTTACAGAATCTTCCATTAGCATCTAAAGCCTTAATGAATTATTCATCGTTTTTACCGGACTGCGGCGATGCCAAAAAAGGAGGGTTATGTGTTAGACCTGTATGTCCCTATCTTCCCTCGTAACTACTAAACGGCTGAACCGATTTTGATGAATGATGTGTCGTTAGATTCGTCTTTATTGCGCAAGTGTCACTGGGTATATTCTTCGAAAGATAGGCGTGTATACTTGAGCGAATATGCACTCGCATTTTGCCCGGAAATGTTGACGTTCCATGGAATAGAGGGCGAGCCTGTTGCTATCAACCGGGCACGAATCCAAACTCTGGGCTAATACTAAAGATGCCTATTGGAAAACCTTAGTTATAATCGCGCGCAGGATAACAAACTTTTCCTGGTGTCTGGTCACTTGTCACTTGGATGTGCTATGGTACGGTGGGCTCACCTTAATATTAAGGCTCCTACACACTTGCCACCGGGCAAGCCGAGGTACGCTTTACAAAGCTTTTTAAGTCGCCTGGTGCATGCGGCTTGCCCGGCGGCAAGTGTAGGAGCCATTAGGCGGGCCGCCGCCGGGGCCGGGAGTCGAAGCTCCCACCAATGAGTATAGCCGTTGTACCTTCGACTATCTTCGATCCCGCCGAACATCACACCGGCGCAATCTTAGCAGTTTGGTGACGGTAGAACATGGGGGTCCTGTCACAACAAGGACGTGGGAATCTGTGAATACCTATGCCAAGCCTTTTTCCAACTATGTTTGGGGTCGGCATCCAGTCTAACCGGATGCAGCTGGATACCAGTATTTTAAATTATTTAAGTATTTTAAATTACCATGTTATACAATGTCAAATAATAAGATTTGTTTCAACTCCTTATTACTGGCTTTTGTGGACATGATAATTATTTAGATTTGTTACAGTTGTAATGGCAATCATGTCATTTGGTTTGAGTAAGTTTTCATTTTTACTATCTTACATAACTTTTGTATAGATTCTTTTCCATTTTGTGAATTTGAGAACGATGTAGGCTTAGTGGACTGTAGATTTTTGTTTGAACATTTTCTATTTTGCTTAGTATTTACCTGGTACTTGTTGAAAGGCCTACACTGTCCTCCCATACCTAATAACACTGTAATTCGAAAATATTGTAACAGCCAATTATTTTTTAAAGAGTAACCATGGAGTTTCTTGCCGGATCTTCTCCATAAGAAAATACAAATTGGAACCGTGCAACTATGTAGATGCACCCATGTAGGTTTATGTGAAATAAAATATTTTGATATATGATTTTGATTTATATGGAGCGACTGCCTATCTGACCTCCACAACCCAGGAACTGGGTAATACGATACCCCTTGGTAAGACTGGTTGTCAGACTTTCGGGCTTCTGACGACCCATAACGACTGTCAAAGATCCACGGAACGGCTTAACGTGCTTTCCGAGGCACGGAGGAGTCTCGATATGTAAAGATGGTCACCCATCCACGGACCAACCCCGGCAAGCGTAGCTTAACCTGATGGATTGACCCGTACGGCTGTTATTACTTAGCCATGAGCTCCTCAATCTGTGAATGTTAATCCATAATCATTACGGTAGTCTCACACTGGGACAGCTGCTGAGCTAAAATAGGTAGATAGTATTTTCTGGTGAAAAAGGGTTGGTTTTAAGATAGCTACGAAGCACCATGTTAATTTTATCGGCTATTTGTAAAATATATTCGAATCTTCGACAGATTCGAATTACTTATAACGCTCGACATGGAGTTATTGATGAATTCAATTTCACACTGTATATTATAGTTCGAGATTAACAACGACATGATATTTTGACAAATGAAATAAAATAATAACGCAGCAATGAAAAAAGTTCCTGTTTTGCTTAGAGTTTTTATTTAAAATCCTAAAACTTGTATGTTCACTTAATAGGTCACTTTATAAAGTGTGCATTCGGACGTTTGGCATATCTATCAAAATTCCTTGTACAAATGTAGTTTAAAGGTTACTTGCTGCTAAATAAATTGATGTAGAAATTAACATTAAATCATCCAAAGAGAATAAAATATATAAGTTTATTAATATTATAGACTTAGGATATAAACAAAGTTTTTAATGTTATAAGCTCAGTGTTGATCAGGTTGTTGTTGATGTGCATACATTTTTAATCAAAAATGGTGGCTAAAATATTAATAATCGCAAGCGCTGCTTGTGTTCTTAACTTAGCGAACGGTTCATTAGGTAAGTCGTAGAACAATAATAAACAACATTTATTTTTTCTAAATAAACTTACTCATTGCTTCAGAAAATACAAAAGCGAGACCGGAATATTTTAATACCCGACAAAATTATCGAAAAATCAATTATTGGAGCAAGGGGAGGGAATCATTGTTAGAAAAAGCGATTCTCCCAAAATGAGTGCCGCGTCGCGCAGAGCCACGATCCCTAAAATACCGCATGATCAGGATATTTGAAAACGTAAAAAACATTCATGAAAAAGTAGATAAAGCGATATACAAAAACTAAAAACCGACCAGACCGCGGGTAAATTGAGTAGGATGTGTCGCGTCAAAAGAAAATGAACTTATAACTTTAAAAAAGTAACCACGGTTGTTCTATTTGTTATGGTTAGGAACTATTGATGTAAAACAGTCCTAAAATATCTCAAGATACTATCAGGAGACGCTTATTAGTGGAAGACGGCGCCTTGTATTACATGGGGCTTAAAGCCTAATTTTAATCCCAGGTATTCCTAATTTTCATTACTCTGATTCAATAATAAACAAACACATAGTGATTGTTTAAAGCTAATATATATATATATATATTGTAGTTTACTAAATGTACTTTGTCTATTAAACCGGTTCAAAACAGGATATCGAAAACTTCACTCGATCAAAAAAAAATCGGAAGAGGATGCTAAATCGATGACTTTTTGATGTTTTTCTTATTTTTCATGAAGTTTATGAAAGCTTTACTTCCAAAAAAAATTATCTAAGAACATTTAATAACATAGAAGAATAATTTGTGGGGGCATATTTTGCAAAATAGTTTAATTATTTTAATAATAAAATATTATGTAATAAAATGGCGTTCGCGTGATGGGTGGACGCGTTAGGACTCAAGTGCCCGAGTTTAGTGTTGCCATACAATTTTGGGGCTATAACTATGGTTGCCGGGCGCTTGAGTGCATAATGCGTACTTCGCTGGGTCTACCTGGCCTTAAGAGCGTTTATTCTGAAAGTGGGCAACGTCGCAAATAGATGTCAAATATTTCGCTTTATTTTGATTAATTTGGCAATATTACTGTAGAGGAGCTCGTGGCTAAGTAATAACAGCCGCTCGGGTCGATCCATCAGGTTAAGCTACGCTTGCCGGGGTTGGTCCGTGGATGGGTGACCATTTTCACATATCGAGACTCCTCCGTGCCTCGGAAAGCACGTTAAGCCGTTGGTCCCGGCTGTCATTTGTGGATCTTTGACAGTCGTTACGAGTCGTCAGAAGCACGAAAGTCTGACAACCAGTCTAACCAAGGGGTATCGTATTAACCAGTTACTGGGTTGTGGAGGTCAGATAGGCAGTCGCTCCATGTAAAATACTGGTATTCAGCTGCATCCGGTTAGACTGGAAGCCGACCCCAACATAGTTGGGAAAAGGCTAGGCAGATTGATTGGCAATATTACTGTATGGAAATATAAAAATATGACTAGATAGTGGACTCAAATATTGATTATGAAATGCAATAAATAATATCGTAACACCGAATATTTAGTTTTAGTTGTAAAAAAAGGATTTGGAAACTTTCCAAATGCCTTTTTTACACCTAAAACCGGTTACAACTTAAGTTCAGTGTTATAATTGCAATTCATTATTAATATTCTAGTAAGTTAGTTAGCGATATTTCATAGTTCCATACAGTAATATTGCCAAAATAATCAAAACAGGTTCATATTTGACAGTAATGCGACATTGCCAACTTTTAGAATCAACGCTGTTAAACATAACTGGATACTGTAGACCTCTGCCTTACCCGTCGAGGGAAACAGCAGTGATATTATGATAAGTATTAAGGCTCTTACATACTGGCGCGAATAGCCGCGTGACGCGAATTTTAACAAAACAATTTCTGAGAAACGGCGAACAATGCGGCGGCGTCGCGTCGCGCGACTAATCGCGCCAGTATGTAAGAGCCTTTATGTGTACGATGATTTTTCATTTATTGCTTTTGGTAACATTCCAGCCCCTTTTCCCGGTTTTCATCCATGCAAACTCAGTGATGATGCCTGCGCATTAGATAATGCTATAAAAGGAGTACCATCCTTTGCTGATGGCATCCCATCACTAGATGTAAAACCTTTGGATCCTGTTACCTTTAAGAAACTCGACTCCAGTTCACCAAATCTGAAATTCATCCTAAATGATATTATCGTAACAGGTTTAAAAAATTGTAAGCCACTAAAAGTGAAGTGAGTATTATTATCTACTTGTTTTATTTATAAAAAGTTCCGAACAAAGTATTTGATGTTCGTGTTCACCATGTTCTTGTTCGTGCGTACACGCCTTCAGAGGCCAAAAGTAATAAGGAGAGCAACACTAGATAATAGATATACTTACCTATACCAAACCAGAAAATCGAACTAACTCTTATAACCAGTATATTACTCGGCTCGTAATAATATGACACATTGCACTATACAAAATGTGCCGGAACAAACACTCCAATTAGAAATATAAACACCTGATTTTTTATAATTGAAAAAAAATCTGCTGTTCCCTGCATTTATGTTCCCATGCCTCGTCAAATGTTGGGAACAGCTGATTTTTTTTTGCGATTTCAGGATTATTTCCTTAGTGAAAGTTGTTCATAATGACTATTTGTCCCTTAAGAGGATTTAAACCCTGAATATAACATTGTTTACAAAAGTGACTTCTTCTACCTAATAGTCAATGTGGCATATTAACGGTCAGGTACTACTGTACTAGCTTTTTTATTGAAAAATAGAAAAGTTGAATTTATCAGTTTCCAAAACTGAACAAGACAACGAAATTTTGGCAAATTGAAATTTTCGCAGCCGTGAGGCGCACACTATTGTTTTCAAATTTTTTTATTTTTTTTTATTTTGTTATTTGTATTTTGTGTTTCACGAACTATGTCCAAATAAACGTTATTCTTTCTTTCTTTCTTTCTTTCTTTAAATTATTTTCGAGGATTCAACTTTGTATGGATAAATCAATGATACTCGTATAATTCTCCGGCCCTTAGTACTCCAATTTATTTGTGATCGGCGCAACATTTCTTTGTGCCATAATATTCTCTATTAGCCGTCATCTCGGTAGTCACCCTCTTTCTAGCCATATTGCGAGTATCTTTCACACAGTCCATCCATCGTTTCTTTGGGCTTCTCCTGCCATACACAAAACTTTCCTCACGATATTTTCCTCATTCGTCCGCATCACATGATACGGATAAATCAACGATTTGCATAGTAAATTATATCTCTAGAAAGATACAGAATGACTTCAATGTTTTTCCGTCAGGTCATACCGGTTTTGCAACATCAACAATGCAAATTAATAATAAATTATTATTTTTAAAGATTTAGGGCCTGACTTGATATTTTAGACTGGTTTCATATTTATTTATTTATGATTGATATAAAATATAACTTAGCAATGCTAGTTTATGATATGGCACAGAATAAATAAGAAGCAGTATTATATCTGGTGACTTTAAAATAATTTCTTACGGCCGCTCGGAAGATAAACCTTCCGCGTACATGCGTAACTGCCGCACACTCGGTACTGTTGTGTACTGATATACACTGAGATTTCGAGGTGCGTCATTTCGGCCGTTTTCTCTGAAGACAGAATACTGTTCTTATTTATACTGTGGTTATAGCGCTTTTATTTTATTCAAAGAAACTATTTTGATGCAGCGGCCCGGCCCTTGGTTTCCTAGCATTCCTAGAATGGGAATACAATAAAATTACAATACTTAATTTACTTTAATTTCCAGGCGTGACATAGCTAAATCCAAGTTGGTCTTAGTTATTCAATGCTCTATGAAAGTTGACGGAAATTATGAAATGGACGGAAATATTCTCACTCTTCCAATAAAAGGAAATGGAAAAATACATGTGACCCTCAGTAAGTATGGCTAAGAATTTGTATCTAAGTTGTCAGTCAATGGCCAGATGGAGTTTTTCTTATAGCTTTCATAAACAGGATGCAGAATGGGCCTATCCAAACCCAAAAAAGTCAAAATTAAATATTAAACGTAAATATTTTTTAAGTATGTACTTTAAAAAATCATTTTGTTAAAGTTGCTAACCTTAGCCCTGAACCAAATGCGCACGCGTTGTTACCAATTTTTAGCGAAATTCAAACGATTATTATTCCCCATTTAATAGTAGGTACAGGAAAGATATCACTAATAAATAATCCTTGTGTTTTCATAGACAAGATGGTTATTACGGTCTCATTAAACTACTTCATTAAAGAAGGAAAAGACGGCAAGAAATACTTTCGTATCAAGAATTTCGAGCACAGTTACGAGCTGAAAGAAAAATCCGATATTGCATTTGAAGGCTTGTTCCAGAACAATGAAGTATTGCGTAAGTATAAACAAGGTTGCGTAACTTTGTTTCCAGCAACATCAAATGATGCTAATCACAACTTTTGAATACAATGATTGAAACGAAATGAAAATCTGACAAAAAAATGAACATAATAAATCAAAATCACTTTCAAAGTCATTTTTTTATGATGTTTTGTCGACATTTCCTAACAACCCCAATTTTTACATTTTTTTATATTGGGAAATCATCTGACCTACCATACTACCATAATGACTCTCCCGCTCTGGGTGGAGCGGGAGAGGAGTGTCAGACTTTTACTGACTAAAACCCCACCCATGTTCCGTCAGTTGCGTGTTGCCAAGGGCCCGGGTATCCCTTTCGGACAGACCGCGAGGTCGACGTATCTTTTTACGAAAATCAAAGCTTTACCAAGTTCCAACATTCTCTTTTGCGAGCAGTAAGAGCTGGATCGGATAGAACCTGGAGGAGCATAGGGATTGGCACAAGAAAAGAGAGGCATTAGCCCAATAGTTTGTTGAATTCGGGCGGTGGATGATGACCATGAAAAGCTGGTTCCAATTAGACACAGGATAAGCAATACGGTCCAGTCTTTCCCATGCTACTTAAGCTAGATTAAAGATCACATGAAAACTCTTCTTGTCCTAAGAATAAAATCCCATTCACACGATGCAAGTTCTTACCTGTGGCATGTAATAAAATTTGATCAACAAATGACTTACATCGTCCAAAAACTGTTCAGACAGTGCAACGATTACTTAATGTTGCTGCAGCTAAAGCGCCACTTACCTAGTAGTCGTTTCTGGCATATATGTAACAAAATTGATGCAACAGAATCAGATGACTTACATATTTCTGTATATTAGTATTGCTTCAGCTTATCGTAACCTACGTCACAGGCAATAATATGACATTGTAGTCATTGAACCGTGTCTTATAAATTTTTTATTAAAAAAAAAGTTAACGTACACATTTTTTTAGACTTTAAACATACCGTACAACCATACATGTAAAGATCTGTCTTTATATTTTTCATAGAACTAATATTGTCTATTTTATCATTCCAGGTCAGGCTGCGAATGACCTTATCAAGAATAATGGAAATGAAGTTATCCAGGAGATTGGAGCCGAGATGTTTAAATCCGCTATTAAACAGATCGTCGAAAATATAAACACATTCACAGCAAAAATGACTACTGATCAAATATCGCTTGACTGAGCATGCAATTAATAATAACAATGATTGTACATTAAAAATATTATATATTTGGTTTGTTATACAATTGTTTTAATAGTTCCCGCTTATCTTGTCGAGATCATCTAATCTGCCAAGTTGTAATTTTAACCAACTTTTTTACGTTAGGTGTTTAAAACCTACGAGAACAAGTCATTAGACTATAACACAGTTTATTTAGTTTGAGAAGGTTATTTAGAATTAACAGTAAGGTAATTTTAAACTGACAGAACAATGAACAATGAAAATAGGTGACAATTTTGGAAAAAATTGTGAAGTATGTTTGGATTGACAATGCCTTCAGCTATTTGAGTGAGTCACTAAATTCAATCACTTATAATGTATGCATGAAGAAAACGGACAAAAAAACTAGTCAAGTGCGAGTCGAGACCACCAAACTTTTATAGCGTAGCCTATATTTTGTATATTATTTGTCTTGATAGCGGACTTATGTTTCACTTAGTCTATAAACAATTGGTTTGCTATTACATTTATAAACATACAGCCCCGTGACAGACCGACGGATGGCGTAGGTTTAGTAATAGGAAAAAACCATCCACCATTATCATCCTTCTTTTTACCCGACTGCCCCAGAAGGAGTATGTATGTTTGTATGTATTTATGTCTATTTCTTTGGCACGCTTTGTAGCCTAAACGGCTTGATGGATTTTAACCTATGAGGTGTCGTTAGGTTCATCTTAATTGTAGGAGTGCCATAGGCTATATTTTTTATATATATATATTTCATCAGCAAACAAGGGAAGGGATGGTTTTTTTTTTTAAATAAATTACAATATTGGTATCAAACAAAAGCTAGCAATGAGTTAATTCCAAATATATAAATTAATAAAACTAAAAAGCTTGAAATGAAACAAATTATTTGATAAAAAACAAAAAACCCGCCTGCAAAAACGCATAACTTAAAAGAGAAAAACAAGCATTATAATCTGTAGAATTTTGGTATTACAGGCGGGGAACAAACCAATAACCTGAAATTTAATTTTATATTTAATATTCACTTTTGTCCACCATTATCATCCTCCTTTTTCTTCGATACTTCTCTATTAGTCGTCATCTCGGTCGTCGCGTCCTTCCTATCCATAACATCTTTCAGGCATTCAACGTTTCTTTGGTCTTCCCATAATAATAATAGGAAAAAAACATCCGAACAAAGTAAACTATAAAATCAATATACCTACAAAATCCAGGTTTAAAAAAATACCAAAATTTCGGTGTACTGTTAAACAAAAACTGTCTGCTTTTTCAGTGCGTTGATCCGTAATTGAAAATGCAACCCTTAGAGGTGTTAATATTCTTGGTTTATGCTCTCACAGAGAGGAGGCCTGGTTCCCAGCAGTGGGAACATTATAGGCTGATTATTATGTATGTTATGTGCATCGCTTTATGCTTGACGAAAGATCTTATTATAGAAAAAGGAACAGTCACGGACTTTAATTGACGAGCCACCTGGCACTGTTCGTATTTTAGCCGTGTAATGCAAATCGGGTTTATTCGGTTCCCAACACGCAAAGTCATATGTCTTCGTATTAGAAGAAGAAAATTATATTTCATATCTTTACCGGTTGGCTAACCTGAGAGCCAGAACTACAAACTTGACAGCAGAGTGACTCCCAAAATCAACCAATTGCAGGTCTAGCAACGGTAACCTAGCAACGATAAACAATCGTTGCTAGGTTACTGTTGCGATAGTAACGTTAGCGTACGGAGAAATATTAATAGTCATTTCGACAAGTTCGAAAGTAACGTCTCTGACATTGATATTTCAACTGTCACTGTCTTCAGTTTTGTTTTCGAGTTAATGAGCTATGATTCAAAGGAGGTCGGTATCAAATAGATTGCATAAACTTAATGCAACATTGTATTTATTTTTATCATTGAGAAGTTATTAGTCAACCTCTATGGATAAGACTATTTCCGATTAAAAGTAATTTATTTGTCATCTTGTTTACGAGCGTGCGATTTGAGTTCGTGTTTAATCGTGTAATCTCGTGAATGTATGAATCTGCAAAATTGAAAAGTTTGAAGGTGGCTCATCAATTAAAGTCCGTGACTGTACCTTTATTGTTTTTGTAGATAAGCAAAATTATTTAATACTAGCTTCCGCCCACGGCTTCGCCGCGTGGTATGTCGATAAAAAGTATGTCCTTCTCAAGGATGCCATCTATCTTCTTGTGAAATTTTATCGAAATCCGTTCACTGGTTTAGGCGTGAAACGGTAACATACAGAAAAACTGACAGAGTTACTTTCCAATTTATAATATTAGTAAGTATGGATTAAACACTCATTCGGCAGTTACCTATAAAAAACCTCTCTTTCCTTCGTAAGTTCAAATAATGAAAAAAAACAGAAAAGGACAAAACATTCCACGGTTTGCAAAACAAAGATCAATTATTCACCCATAAAAATAGAATATATTTACACATTTATTTAGGTATCTATACCAAACAAACGTTAGAGTAATAAACACCTAAAGCCTTCTTACCGAATTCTGTAGGGTTTATATTAGCGTTAATGTGATAAATGACTAAGCCATAACCCCTGTGTCCAAAACTTTGTTTATCGGGTTATTGAACTTATGCTACCGACCCCTTTTTTTTTTTTTTTGTGGGTGGGAAATTATCCTATGACTTCTTCCGCTCTGGGCGGAGCGGAAGGGCGTGTCATGGATGGATGTCATGGTGGATTCCCGTCGCCCAGGGCGTCTCCAACGGCGGCGGTTAGGGGCGTGAGGGCGCAAACTTTGCCTCTCCCTCACGCGTTCCACCTCCTCCTTCGCGAGCATTACTGCTCCGCAGAAGGAGGTGACTGCTTCCCATGCCCTCTCGCTCCGTATCATGGCCTGGACCAGAGCCGGACGCGAGAGGTCACCGCCGCCAATCGCCTCCAAGAGGACACGGCGGGGCTCCGCCCAAGCAGGGCAGACCTCCACCGTATGCTCCACCGTGTCCTCCGGGCGATCCACACAATGGTGACACCCGGGCGTTTCCTCCCGCCTTATCCGAAACAGATGCTACCGACCCTAATGTCATAATCCTAGACATTTTTTCAGGTATTGAAGTGAATTCCTAATACATGCTTTTGATACCTATTTTAGCTTGTGCCTTGAGATACGAATTTCTTGCTTTACTAACCTTCAAATCAAGTTTTTATCAACAAAAGATGTTGTTCAGCAAAGCTGAGCTTCCGTGTATAGAAACACGGAAGCTAAAGGTATATAATATTGCCTTCAGAAGTAATCTTCAGTATAAGAGCACTTTTAGGAGCGAAGATACAGCATCTGTACCTATTAACTGCGTTTTATTTTCGAAACATGTAAACAAATATACTGTAATTATGTTTTTGGAATAATTACTTTAATACTACTTAAAGTTCAGTTTTCGATACAACTTCTAACTTTGTGAGGACTTTTTCAATGGTAGGTAGGTAGTCATTCTGAAGACAACTTAATTTACAATGGCGTAAAGTGTATTTTTCTTTAAGTGGAAGTGACATATCCTTGTTTCCAATAGCTATATACATACGGTGGTAATAAAATCAAAATATTTTATTTCACATAAACCTACATGGGCACTTATGAAACGTCAGAAACCAGGAGCACGATTCCAATTGGTCGTTTCCTGAGGAGAAAAGACGGCAAAAACATCAAGGACACTATTTAATAAAAAATATGTAAATCATTGTAAATGTAGCCTTGATTCCCAATACCTACCATTATGAACTCATAATGCTCAATCAATCAATGTATGCTGTCGCATTTAGCACCGAATATTTAATGCCTCTATCTGCTTCTTCCAGAACCACCTTGATGAAATACCGTCTAACACCAGCTCTTAAACCCTGGTTAAACCTGCTCGCCCCTTGGATCTTGCCCATCACTAAGTATCTAAGTGTGCCCACTCGCCCCTTTGAATATTAGATGGCCCCAGTCGCCCCCGATGATACCCTCTAGATTAATTTTGAAATAACATAGGTATGTAATTAATTGTGTACGTAGTGGAAAACAACAAAGTTCGCTGTTAAGACCTATTCAGATTTAAACGATATCGTTGTCGAGCTCGGTAACGATACTGGTTCGCCTTCCGTACCCCTAGCACGAATATTTGTAGGTTTCGTATCGTAAACGTATCGAGTTGACGATACGATAACGGAATAAACTAAAGTCGGTAGCACGAAGCTCTTTCGTAATCGTATCGAGAACTCGATACTATTACGTTAGTGACGTCATACTAATGTAAGTAAGGATGTGCAAAATTGAACGAAAGATCTTGAAGTTGATTGAACGATTCGTTCAAAAACTATATACGTATTTAGTTCTTAGTGATTTCAGGGCCTTTAAAACTTTAAAACTGTTCAAATTTTGATGCAATACAAAGAAACTGCAGTAAAAGTTAATATTCAGTTAAGATATATGGTATAATTATTTAATTTGTTATTAAAACTTTGTATTTAGTTAGGCTGTGTTCCTAAACGAACGACGCGTAACACTTGACATTTTTTGACGCGAAGCTCATTCAAGGCCAAGTTTGTTTTGAAGTGAACTTGTGTTTCGTTACATATAAAAGTTTTAAAACTTAATTCTCGCAAGAATAAATGGTTTTCAAAATGAGAACCAGCCACCCACAATACATGATTATGGTAGAATTTATGGAAAAGTAAGTAAATTTCATTTAAGATTTTATTGTAACCATTTATGTATTGATTGTCAGTGTTTTAATGGGATATTTGGATTCTTTTTTTAAGCTACAGTTTATTTGTGTACTCGAGTTATTCAAAATTAGTAGGCTTGTTAATTTATAAAAAAAATAAATAAAATTGAAATAAACTTTGATGAGGTAACTATGTGCTTAATTGGAAGGCAATATATTAATAGAATAGATATTGAAATGCACAGTCCTTTAAATGTTAAAATTATTATAGGCATGGAGACTTGTCCAAACCCAGCGGGGGCCCTCGTGGTAGGCACTATGTGCAGCAAAAATGGAAGGAGCTGACGGATATGCTCAATAGTGATGGCACGGGGGACTCTCGAACAGAGGAAAAGTGGCGAAAGGTATGTCTATTTAATCACACAAGTAGAAATTACATGCATGCATTTTATGTTGGTGCCGGGCATCCTTCTCTTTTTATTGGTGTGGTGTTTGTTTATGTTTATTAAGGTGTGGAGTGATTTCAAAAATAATGTTAAGAAAAAGTGGGCCAAAATAAATAGGTCAGCTCAGGGCACAGGCGGTGGGCCAGCGCTTCAATTAACATTAACAGACCTTGAAAACAGGGTTATGAATATAATTGGGGTGCAGGCTGCTACTGGAATGCCCATACAAGAAGCTGGACTCGTACAGGTGTGATAATGTATTTTGCTAGGTGTCATTTTTTTTACATATTATTTTATTTTAACTTACTTATTTCAAGAACTTAGTAAACATTTTAAAAATATCTGAATATTTAATTCAAAAGTTTGGTCAAGTTTTCTTTGTCTACAACTTACCTACCTATTGATAATCCCTAAAGTTATAAAAAAGGGTCACCACTTAAGCTCTTTTTTGTTAGTGTTACTTAAAACACTTACACACGTTGTGACACTTAAAATTCTTTTGTGGATGGTGTTTGAGTTAATTTCATGCTTTTTACTTTTAGGCATCAATATTAATATTCATAATATTGCCACATAATGTATTACAGTTATGATTCTTGTTAATATACAATGTCTCTGAAGTTTGATGTTATCTAGACCAGTATTTTTATACTGAAAAAAATACAGTATAAAAACAGTAGACGCGGCTTTAAATCACAAATTGTATGTAAACACTAATGCTAAATTATTGTTTTTAATTAAAACAGGTTGGTGGTGGGGACGCGAATAGATTTTCAGGTGGTTATCTACAAGTACCAACCACAGAAACTGTAGATGAATTGACTCTTGATGAGGTTCCAATAGATTATACACCAATTCCTGAAGGTTGGTATATTTTAAATTTATCTATCATTAACTTTAGGTATTAACTATAACACGTAACGCTTTAGTTTGAAATAACTACTGCTAAATCAAATATAATTTAATACTTAAAAGTAAAATCTAATACAAAAGCTAGTCAAGTCCAGATACCTAAAAGCTAGCCGAATAGTATTTATGTTGAACCATAATTTTTCCAGATACATGGAATACTCCAGGAACGAGTAGTCAACCTACAGTCTTTTCACCACCTCCTCCCGCGCAGCCACCAGCACCTACAGAAGCTTCAGTGGACCCACACTGGAAACCACCGAAGAAAATAAAGAAAATCGATGACCCGGTATTAGAATTGTTTAAGGAGTGTGAGGAGACTGCTAGGAAGTATGAAAGAGAGCGTGACCGAATTGCAGAAGAATTGGAAAGAGAGAGAATTCGACAGCGTGATGTAGAGCTGCAGTTGCGAGCTCAATGGTTGGACTTTATGAAAGAGGCTATGAAAGTATTAGTTGAATATTTGGGGAAAAGAAATGAATAGTGTCAGACGTTTAACAGACTTTACTTAACCTATTCAGTTCTTTTTCTTAAAATAAAAATTTTATGTGTTAAAATAAAATTTATTTAGAATTAGTTAGAATAAACTATATTCATAAAAGTTATATTTAAAAGGTACTTAATTCTGTTAGGTAAATAACTTAGATCATATTTGATTTTCTTCTTCTATTCTCTTCTAATCTATTAATTACATTTTTTATTCTCTAATGCTACCTTTATTATAGAGTTCTCATTTTCTAATGGCACATGGTTACACAGAAACCGAAATTAATTATTTGCATTGTGAAGTCTATTAATCCTATCCACTAACATGTTTCTTAGTGTTCTACCGCGAATCAAGTCATCTCTAGAACCATGTTCGCGAAAAGCTTCTTCTGGAGAAGAAAATGTGGATACACCTAATCCTGAAGAATCTATCATATCTTCTTCAGGATCAGGCACCATAAAATTTAATGCTAGGTTGTGTAAAATGCTACATGCCATTATAATAGTTGCACATCTCTCAGGGGTGTAATGTAATGTGCGGTCCTTACAAAGGCATCTCCACCTATTTTTAAGTCTCCCAAAAGTATTTTCAATTACAACTCTGGCTTTCCCATGGATGGTAGTATATTTTGCCTCTGGGGTACCTTCAGCAGCATCCGTGATTGGTGTCATCAACCAAGGCCTCTGCGGATATCCAGAATCACCTGCAAAATATTATTTTTTTCATTTTAAAACAGAAAAAAAGTAAATATTAAAAAAAATCTCAGGCAGCACTGGAACCTGCGTGCTGCCCGAGGTATATTTTCAACATGTTCTTTTTTCAATTGTATAATAAATTGTTTACCTAAAAACCACACTTGGTCATTATTTTGGTTTAAGTCCTGGATATACCTATTGGCTTGACTATTCTCCCAAATAAAAGCGTCATGGGTAGCACCTCCATACTTGGCATTAACATTTAAGATTCGGCATTCACTGTCACATATCTAGAATGTAAAAATGTAGAAGAATGTACAACTGTATAACATATTAATTGTAATTTAATTAATTGTAAGTCCATGGGTAGGGAGAGTATAGAGTAAGGTATGATATTAAAATTGTTAGTAAGATAAAAGTACAGCAATATCTCACCATTTGCACATTCAGTGAGTAGAAATGCTTTCTGCAGTAAAATAAATGTTCTATGTCTTTTTTTGGAGTGAATATGTGAAAATGTGACCCGTCTATGCATCCCATTACTCCAGGGATGCCAAATTTTGTGTAAAATCTGTAAATAAAGGATTGTTAGTAAATTTATCTATTATTTATCTATCATATTTTACGAAACCACAACTCGGATTCGAACCGGGATCCTCCTTTCATCGTTTAATTTTCTGTCCATTAAGTTTTTAGTGGACTACATAGGTATTATAATTTAATTATTAAGTACTTACTTGTTTTTTACAATATTTCGCTGCTCTCGTGTTGCTGGTAATTTTATATAAGTATTTAATATTGAGGGGGTCACAAGGGCATCAGTAACTTGCCTCACAAATTTGCTGACTGTACTTTGCCCTAAATATTTGGCCATTCCTACTATTCTTTGGTAGGAGCCTGTGGCAAAAAATGATAAAGCACACAGCACCTACAAATACAAATAATAAGTTAATAGTTTCATTGTAATGTGTAAACTAAATACTTACATAGTATGTAATAATTTGATCTACCCATTATAGGTATACCTACTTAGTACATAAAAATATATTTGTTAAAAAAATTGGTATATACTTAAGTAAGTATTTAATACACTTACTTTAAGTTCCAGGCTGATCCTTTTACTTGATCTTAGACTGGATTTATCTTTTAATTCGCGACATAAATATAAAAATGCTTCCTTATTTAGGCGAAATCTATTTCTAAATTCTGTGTCGCTTAGGTTTTCTATGTTAATATTTGTCATATTTTTTCTGAGGAGAGCTCTCCTTGAAATTTCTCTGTAATCAAAAGAGTAAATTTATGAACTAAATTGTTTACTATTTATAATAATATAGTGTTCTAAAATAAATCACTTGCCTTGTTTCTCTTCGTACATTTCTACTTCCAACAATCAATCGGGCCGCAAGATAATAGTACAATGTACTACGTCGAGGGGTACTTCTTCTTAATCTAAGCATTTTCTATCAAAATTTATTATCACAATCACTGAAATTATTATTTATTGCTTCCAATAAACTCCGACGAAAGTTTTGTCACTGCCAAATTTATAGTGAATAAACTTTCGTGAAACTCGCAATCCAGCCTTCGACAATGACGATACTATACGTCATTTTATGCCTTCGTGCTAGCTATCTTCATACAAACGGCTCAAGTTTACGTTATTTACGTTACGAATTCGATACGAAACTTACTTATCTAATGTTTGTGCTCGCAAAATTAGTTCAAATTACGCACACCTGAGGCGCTGATCATGTTTCCATATAAAATGCTCACGTTAACGATACGGATACTTTTTCGCAAGTTGTTCGTGATAGGGGTACTGATTAGTCGCTCTGGACCAGTATCGCTACCGAGCACGACAGCGATATATCGCTCATTATGAATAGGCCTTTTCGATGGATCCAAATTCAAACTATTTTTTACTAAGTCATGGTAGTCGTTGCTATGCCCCATCAAGAGAGCGCTATTTTTATCCTTAACATGGGTAATTAAGGTTCATTTTTTTTTTCTTTTGAAATCTACCTCATGGTTTTTGCCATCAGATCTCTGTAACGGGTATGGCGATTAAATACTAGCTTTTTTTAGCCGTGGTAGTGATTGATGAACATGAATAAAACGTCTAATAGGCCCTGATTGTTTTAGTATCCTGCCTCAGAATTTTGATACGTTTTTTTATTAAGTACCAATAATAAATTAGAAAATTGCTACAGAGATAAAAATCAAGCCGAACAACGATTAAAATTGTATGTATTATAGAAAATACAAAATAATATTCAAAATCCCGAATACTTAGAAAGATCTAAACCGATCCAGACATTAGTGACATTAATTTACCTGTAGACATTACAGACTCAATGAATAGTAAAAATATAAAGCGTAAGTTGAAAGACAATTACATCAACTCGATTATAACTTAGCGCGTTGATCAAATCTCAGGATATGGCATGCTAAGACAGACCCCAGAGGTCTAATTGTGTGCTTTTTTTTAAGGAACTTATTGTACCTAATTTATAAAAGAAAGAAAGAAATAATAATAAATAATTTGTTTAATCTGCTCCGAGAATTTTAAGAGAACTGACAGAAAAGTAGGCGCCATCCATGTTTTTCTATATTTATTTTTTCACACAATGAAAAAGACAAAAGACAGACAGACATCTATGCACATACAGTACTTACATACTGAAAAGTCCATTAAGGAAAAAATACACTTACACATTCGTATCTAACTATACAAACAAAAAACAAGGCGCAATGTCAACGTACTTTAGATTTTTTTATTTATTATAATCAATTTTTATTAACGGCATAACAAGTGGCTCCGTAATGAAAGAAACTAGTTTGTCTACATATCTGACGTATATACAGAGTGTGGCATAAAACGAGGACAAAAGAAAAATGTTAGAAGCCTCACATAGAAAATGAATTACTCAAAGCGGAAACGCATACAATACTTTAGTACTACCAAGTATGAAAAAAATGCGATTTTCGCCTTGACACGACCATGTTCGAACTCCAATTTCTCCAAATAATGACCCGAAAAGTTCTTATTATTTGTATTGCATTGTAAAACAGAGGGTTTATGGAAATTTTAAAAACTACTTTGGGGTCATTGCCCCCTTTCTTTTTTCTTTTTTTAAAGACTGAAAATCTATTACGAATCTTGTCGAGCAAAAATTTTACCTATGAGATAAGTTTTAGTTACTTTGGATGATGTTTACACAGATAGTATTTATATGGATCGTAGACCATAAATAAGGATTTATAATAAAAAAAATATTTTCAAAAAATGCAACACAGAACAAAGAAAAAAGTTTGTAGTCGACTGAGAATTTCCCAAAACATATTAAAAACCGTCTAGCTCTTACACTATAAAAATAATCCCTGAACATAATATATGGGGGTGTTTCGGGAAGCCTTTGGAGAGAGGGTCCTAATATTTTTCTTTGAACCTCGTTTCACGGATCACCCTGTATGGACAGGCTTTAATCTCGTATATAAATGTATGTGGATTTTTGGTGGTTGGCATATACCGGAAAAACTCTGATTCAGACAGTTGTGTCCAAGTAAATTTTTCGAAAATGTATTCTCGGTATTCATTTTTGGTGCTTTTATTAAGCGTGGTTTATTCAGCAAATGCCGCGTCTGGTAAGTAATATTTTTTTTTTGCTTTCTTCATTAAAAATATTTTAACAATAAACGAAAAATAAAAATAAAAATAAAGTATAAAATATGTTAATAGATTTTAAATATCATAATCATTACACAAATTATCCAGCTAAAAAAGAATAACATTGGTTTTTTTTTTAATTCGAAATTGCCTTTTCTATATGAAAAAAAAAACTACTTATTTGAATATTTTTTTGAGTTTTTCGAGATAATAATATTCATCAATGAACAACAATCATGAATAATTTTTGACCCCATCAATGAAAAAAAAAACACGTGTGAAGAAAATTACCGGGTTATAAGAAGAAAAAATACTATTTACATTTTATGAAAAACTCTACTTTTGCACAACATTTTCAACAAAACAAATTTTACAGCGCCGTTCATCAACAAATGCAATGGGGACGATTCAAAATGTATTAAGGAGGCGGCACAGAACGCGATCCCAATATTTGCCAATGGTATTCCTGAACTTGGAGTTCAGAAGCTGGACCCTTTCACCATGAAGAGTTTGGACGCCAGTTCCCGTGGACTAAAACTGCTTCTCAGGGACATCACTGGTACCGGGCTTAAGGATTGCATCGTTAAGAAAGCGCAGTGAGTACCTATTCAATTTTTGTTTTTTTTCCACGTACCTACCTATTTTATTTTTGGTGCAATTCAGATTTATTTTTGTGCCTGGACTGACTTTAAGTCTAAATACTAGAAAGATTACCAGCGTTTTAACCGATTTTTCAGTGCATTCCTAATTAGAATACAGCCCGTATAAATATTGGTTTATTTTGTTTTTAACCGTATTCTTTACAATAAATAAATAATAATAAAACATATTGATGTACAAAGTCATGAAGCAGTACCTACTCAGATTATCGTATTTTATCTTTGTTAAAATAGGCCTAAAAATCAAGAATAAAAATCAAGTTTTTCGTGGAAATTTATTTAGCCTAAAAAGACTTGACAATGGATTCGAAATAATTATTTAATTCTCTATTAGCACTAGTTATTTTTTACATCATAATATATTAAGTGTAATTGTGATTACATTATGAAGTTACAGCATTAGTGACTTTACTGAATCCTAATAATTCCAGGAATTTTAAATATTTTTATCATGTTTATAGTATGCTGGTTTATATTCAAAAACATTGTATGATTTTTATAGATGTTAAAGATTATTGAGAATGAATTACTTGATTCTAAAGCATTTTTTTTCTTATTGCAGACGTGATATTGGAAAATCAAAACTTACCGTGAAGCTCCAGTGCAGCGTTGACTTTAGAGGCAAATATGAGATGAAAGGAACTCTGCTCATCCTTCCCATCGAAGGCAACGGAAACGCTCACGTTGTTCTAAGTAAGTACTAATGTAATAGAGAAAACATTGACCTAAGACTCAAAGGCAAGGTGTAAAACTCCAGAGTCCCGGCGAAAGGCAATCTTTAGAGATTTCATTATCCCTGTTAATAGCACCTTGGTCATTATTATCCATCCTATGATATATAAACCACTAAAGTAAAACCTCTAAAGAGAATTTGTTTTGCAAATTGACCACCAACTTAAATTGTCCGTCTATTCAAATCACAACAGTCATTCTTAGTTTTGTATGAAATTGCTTTATCACGGGATATTAACATAAGCTGCAAAATTTTCTTAATAGCTAATTTCCCTGAGTGTATATCTTCCCTTTCAACTATACCGTTTTAATAACTACAATAAGGTCAGACACGTCGGTAATCAGTTTGAGCGTATGGTTCGAAATAGTGACTAAGCATTCACACTACAGTACTATTAAAAAAATATATAGTCCATTCTTCCCTCATGGGAAAAAAGAGTATAAATCTTACGAGAAAATAAAATTTTAAATAGATAACAATGACACTTCTTACTTGGCACATAATATAAGAGTGATGTTAATTGACGTTTTATGTCTAACGAATTGTAAAGTTGTTAATTTCATTTTAAAAATATTGACAGCTAAGGAGACAGAAAAGTTATAGGATCAGACAATACATTTGTGCGAATATTCTTATCCATTTATTAATGACATTGATATAACTGTAGAGCTGCACTTAGGATTCAAAGAATTGATCGCGAATTGATCGAAAAACTACGATACTCCACCTCCTCCAATACTGTAGAACAAAAAACACAATACTATAGTAGTACTGTAAAACTTCGTGAGAAAACTATCGCATCCCTGAGAGATATGGCTCGACGGTATGTGAAGCCAAGTCAGAGGCCCATCATGGGCGGCATAAAAACTCTAACACCAGGAGGTTAATCACTATATGAAAAAGAAAGAATACTGTAGGAGTAGTAGAATTGTAGACAATTAGAGTTGCTTTTAGTAGAAGAGTTCGACTGGCGAAGCACTTACTATCACCATTATCTATTTCTGCGACCAATCAGCAATAACTAGCCATATTTTAACAGACACATGAGACATTTCCTCTTTTTCTCTGGAACGGTAACGCTCCCTTTTACACCACCTAACTAACAAGAAGCTGCCATTTTAGCAACTTCCCAGCCTTCCAAAAACATGAAAAACAGATTTGGAACAGTTTTCTGCTCTAGGCAATCTACATAATAAAAACTAGATACATGTATTCAATTAATAGTTATCAGACAGCCAAAATGATTATCTCAAGACCGGTTTAAGTTAATGGTGATTCTCGATCTTAATCCTAGATCCTGATCACTACATATTATCAAACAAAATCCTCCGCCGCATCTGGCTGTCTGTCTGTTCGCAATAAAGTCAAAAACTATCGCACCGATTTTCATGCTGTTTTCACCAATGGATAGAGTGTTCCTCGAGGAAGGTTTTAAAATATAATAGCCAAAATCCATGCGGGCGAAGCCGCGGGCATCAGCTAGTATTTTATAAAAACTTTGTGCATTATATACCTAGTACTAGGTGCGTATATTACTATTTCAATTAATGATTATCCGTATCTGAGGCGGTTTGGAATTTGCGCAATAGTTATATTGCACAATACGATTGAATCAGCCCTTGCACTTAAACGATCCTTTATTTTTACGCAATAACATTGAAGAAGGCTCATAAACTTCAATGTTTTCACGTGAGCAAGACCTGCACGTGCGCATTACTTATCCTACACGGTACAAAAAAAAATAAACTCGCTCAAACTTTTATTCAATCATTGCGCAATCTTGAACAATAAACGGTCAAAAACATTGCGCAAATCGTGATATTGTGCAACATTATTGATCGACTAGGGACTGTCTTAGCTATTATTTATTTTATAGATATTAACACAAACAAAAACTCAGATAAACTCAGATAAAAACGTATCATTAACTCAGATAGAAACGATTATTAATTAACCTTTAAAAAATATACGCGTAAAATTTTATGTTTAGGAGAACTCACCAGATACAACGTTGTTGATTGAAATTAGAAGAATAAATTAA
This sequence comes from Lithophane socia, assembly GCA_947522985.1. Taxonomy (NCBI): domain Eukaryota; kingdom Metazoa; phylum Arthropoda; class Insecta; order Lepidoptera; family Noctuidae; genus Lithophane; species Lithophane socia. The sequence goes on along the minus strand of OX383262.1, from coordinate 11,689,982 downwards.
TAATTAATATAGGTCATGAACCTTAGGTATCCGGTTTTGATCTAAATATAAAGATCTATTATAAATGGCTGATAGCAGGAGTAGTTAGTATAATAACTATCCATTAATATAAAAAATGCAATCTAGATAAGGAAAAATATTGAAGGTCAAATAAAAGCATCCGAAGACGCGCGATGCGGGGTTCGACGCGATTCTGGTAAAACAATTATTTCCATGACGTTTTCATAGAAATTGTTCCACTAGAGTCACGTCATCGGCGTAATGGAGCATCTACAAAGAATAGAACCTCAACCGTTTTGTATTGGTTTTCAAGGTTAACCTATGTTCTGTTGACAACTGCGGTGGAGACCCGGTTCTGAATCTAATAATTATTTATCAACATATGTTTATTTTTCTTAAAAAAAAAAAAATACTTGATGGTAACCAAGAGTTTCATTGGCGATAGGACAATTATTTTTAAGTGAATTCTTCATTTGAATTCACTTAAAAAGTTCAGTTACCTTATACTAACAAGTGAATCCCAATTCGTCATCAAAACTGTTGTCCACACAAGAATTTGAGACTCATTTCCATAAAAAAAAAAAATTGAAGTTCTATTAAATAATTATATTCCGAATGTCAACTTAAACAATTGTTGTATTAACCAAAAGGATGTTCTGCTTTCTAGGGAAGGCTATCATAAACGTTGATATTGACATGGGTGACAAAGTTGGCAAGAACGGAGAGAAACACTGGACTATCAAGAACTGGAACCACTCCTATGATTTAAAAGAAAAATCTACCATCGAGTTGGAAAACCTCTTCAATGGAAATGAAGTACTTGGTAAGTAAAAAGTTCTTTATGTACACACGGCTACACATCAAGCTATACATTTCCAGTGTATGCTGATCTCGTATTGTATAGGATTTCCGTACAATGCGAGGTTAGCTTATACTGGAAAGGTATAGCTTGATGCGTATCCGTGTGTACAATTTAAAAAAAATCGTGCTTGTCTATGTGACCGTTTGACGGATTTTGATTCGGTTTTCGCTATCATAAGAAATCTCGATGTTTTGTCAAGTCTTAAAACCGTGCAGGGGCAGGACGCTAATCGATACTAGCCTTCGCCAATTACGGTTTCCCACATGTGATATCTAAATTATAGCCCATGTTACTCAGTGATAACTGATAATATAGCATTCTAACGGTATTTTTTTTTAAATCAGTCCAGTAGTTTTTTAGTTTATTCATTACAAAAAAAAAAAATTTCATTGTCTTTATAATATTAGTGTAGATAAAAAACGTGATACTAAAAATAAAAAAAACGAGATCGACTGACGCAAATTGAAGTCCTTGACTTTCTTTCCGGTCGCCTAGAATTTTTTTAAATAATTTTTAATATATTTAAAACCTGAATAAGTTTTCTTGTTTGTTCTTAATATAGAAACACGAATAACGGCCAATTGCCATCAATAATAAGAATTATTTAAACTATATATATCATATAATTAGTACTCTTATATCATATTTTTTTAGACAGTAATCATGAATACAAAATCCTTGAATAATAAACTCCATCCAGTAAGAATGAAAGCCGATACCAACATAGTTGGGATAAAGCTAGGCAGTTGATGATTATGATTGCTTTAGGATTGTGTCCAAAGCTGACTCTTGTACAACTGCTTCTGGTCTAAGTTAATCCTATGTTCTTCCTTCAGGTCGTGCTGCCCGTGAACTAATTGCATCCAGCAGCAACGAAATCGTCAAGGAAGTCGGACCTCCAATTGTGAAAGCCATCGTCGCCAAGATCGTTGATAACGTCGAAAACTTTTTCCAAAACGTCCCTGCAGACGAATTGTCCATAGAATAAAGTAGAAAATCAAAATAAACTGGTGAAGTTAAACAAATTTTGTGTTTTTATAAAACCCGTGGTTAGTAGTCGTATAGTGTTCTAGTATAATTGGAAAAGATGATACGTGAAATCTACGAATATACTTCTTTCTATAATAATTATTATAAAGGTAAAGTTTGTGAGTTTCTATTTAAGGGGTAATCTTAGGAACTTCTTTCTCTAATAGGAGGCTACAGTATTCCCGTGTCACAGGACATATTGAATAATATTTTATGATAAAACAATCTTAAATTATACTTATTAATTTATAAACTGTTAACAAAGAAAAAGATATATATATGTATATATAGAAGATATATACTGGAATGGTTTCCAGTTACAGTTCAAAGATATAGGTATCCACGTTAGGTTAGGCCACGTTATTAAGACAATTCCTACTTATACACATTACACGAATGTCTAAAAAAAATATGAAAACAGAACTCATAATAACTACTCCAAATAAATAATATTATCTTGTCATCAAGCTGTCATCAGGACTAAACACTGCGTTGGTATCATAATAAAGCATAAAAGTACAATTATTTCGGATCTTCACACGCAGCTAAGGAATATAAAAACGTCAACAGGGCAGTGAATGTAAGGAACACATGGTGGCAATGAATGTCATCGGTTTATTTACAGACAAAACGGAATGCCGCTGTTAAATCTGGTTTTGTATAAAACAATAAGAGGGTGACATGATAGTGGCCTAATATTGTATGTAATGTCGAAATTCTCTCGGATATGAGTAATAATCGTCCATTTTTATATTTCTACTTTAATACCTGGTGTAGCCACATGCAAACTACGCATCAAAGACCTGACGTCACACAAAATCCTGCATCGCGCAATTAAAGTTTACCGCGTGATCAACATTTATACAAGATCCCAACATCAATCGTTAGGCAGTTGCCCGCCAGACACGATACCCATCTGGTCGGAGGATCCTCCCTTTTCTATAGAGGATGAGTGAACTTTACACCCTGTTCTTCATACCTCGAAACTGGTTATTCTCTCTACTGCTAAAATCTGCATACTCTCAATAAGCTTCATCCTTCCATCTTCTTTTTAAGATTCCGTACCCGAAGGGTGCCGAACGGAACCCTACTACTAAGCCTCCGCTGTCCGTCCGTCCGTCCGTATGTTTTTCAGCGGGCTGTATCTCATGAACCGTAATAGGTAAACAGTTGAAATTTTCACAGATTGTGTATTTCTCTTGCTGCTATATCAACAGATAATAAAAATAAATTAAAGTTAAACATTAAAGGGGTCTTCATACAAAAAAGTGTTTTTTTTACTATAGTAAAAAACGTATAGTATTAAATATTGTAAGATGGAACTGATCTGACTCGCACACATAGGGTCCCCCTATGTGTGAGTCAGGCTCGCACTTGGTCAATTTTGTTCAACGCAACGTTGTTTCAATATTCAATAATATGAAAAAAGTTTGGTTTTGCTATGGGCACAAAAACTGGTTGAACTAAGGACCAATTAGCTCTTTATTGACGTTATAACATTTAAATAATCACCATATAATTATGTTATAGGTAACATCTATTTTATTATCATGATGGTAGGTTATATATATATATATATTCTGTTATTATTATATCTAGTACAATCTCATATTTAATGGTATTTGTACATTTATAAATAATGCGTACATAGTAGTCATGCACTTATTTACTGTATCACCGGTTGATTGGCACACAAAAAATGATCTGCATGAAATAAAAGCAACACTGTTTTAATATCAACAAGTATTTAATTATCATTTAGTTGCTACGGCACGAAGAACATCAAAGAATAATGAAAACGGACAAGAGAGGACATATAATTATTTAATTTTTGGTCCAAAAGTATCCAACATAAGCTGCTTTGATTTGCGTACCAACAATTAACTACGTCCCCAATAATGGAGTAAGTGGTTTACTCCACCGCGGCCGCCATCAGAGGCCCTAGACAAAGTGACATTACGCGAATAGCGATGATGGAAAAAGGCAAAAAATTATTATGTAAGCTATCGAAAAGCTTATGTCAATCCTGTTGAAAGTCGTTACAAAAATACGAAACGCTTTCGAAGCGATTGTCACTTGTCTAAGCCCTCTGGACGTCTCACCGAGAACGAGATGACGGCGCCGATGTTTGTTCGATATTCTTACCAATCAATCTTCATAAGAACGAAGACTTGGAACAATACCTACTTGATTATATTATTTTTGCTTATAGAGAAGAAACATCTACACTCAGATGAGAACAGCTGCTGCTGCTGCTTGGCAAAGTGAACTGGGGGCTGACTATGAAGTATTAATGCCATCATTATTCCACTGCGAAAAAAGGATGGTGCTAGCGGCCTTGTATAGCTCCGTCTCTCACTAACACTGGAAAAATGGTGACATTAATACGTCGTAGTAGGTAGGTGCAGGTTACGGTTTCTTTCCATTTGACTTCAACGAATTTGAGATTGCGATAGATACTACATAATTCAGGCTTCTTCTTTTTATGAATTCTTTTAATTTATTTACACTTCATCGACGTCTTTCTCAATCAATAAAATTCAATAATCATTATTGTATTTTCTGCAAGTGAGTACAGTTCCAAAAAATGCAAAGTTACATACATTGCTACGTTTGTATTTGTTTCCGCCATTTATATTTCCTCGTAGCGAGATTTAACTAAGGAAAAAGGTACAAGTTATGAGGGTCAACTAAGGGAAATTCTTTGGTGTTCGAAAAAGATTTGTGTTCGGTGTCCGAGACGAAGTAGTCTATACGATGAAGATTGCTCAGTGGGAGAACAAAAGATTGGGTACCCTATGTGTGTCTACTCCAGATGAAAAAGGAAACTAGGACTGTTTCCACGGTATAATTACACTGCGGTACCTTATTACACTGTGGTGTTAGCTATTCTAAATTAGTCGTTACGGGTCGTCAGAACCCCGAAAGTCTGAGAGCCAGCCTTACCAAGGGTATCGTATTACCCAGTTACTGGGTTTTGCAGGGCACTTATGTATTCGCTCCATGTAAAATACTGGTATTCAGCTCCATCTGGTTAGACTAGCCGACCTCGAAATAGTTGGGAAAAGGCTAGGCAGATTGATTTTAATGAGAGGAAACCTATAATTAAAAGCTAGAGCTAAAGGTATTCTAAATCTATCATAAAATGTTAAATATTTGTTAGATACGAGAAGTTTATTTACTTATTCGAAATTTTGTTTACACCATTTGCAATTTTTTTGGCGTCTACTATCAAGTTTTTTTTTTCAAGTGTCAAAGTCAAAGTCAAATAATTTATTTCAAGTAGGCACATTAAAGGCACTTTTGAACGTCAAATACATAGAAATAGAACTGATTCTAGTTGCCCCTTCCAAAAGGTAGTTATCTTAGCATAATAACTGTAAATAATAAAAAAACTATTCAAAACAAACTGTTGTACTTATTGTATACTTCGAAAAAATATTTTTACATCGATGAGTAATACCTGCTAAAACCGTGTGTAAGAATAAAAAAGAACTTTTATTCAATATCGATAGAATTTCAATAAAATAATAGAATAATTTATTTGTTCAAAAATATACAAATACATTTAAATAATATAGTGTTACCTATAAAACACTTAATTCTTATGATATTGAACATTGTGTCTGAACTAGCTATAAAATATCTGTATTTAAGAGATCAGGGGCCTACACCGGCCACATTAGCAATTCCTCTAATTTGACATAAAAGCAATTCATAATTTGTACCCATTTGTAACCATTTTACGAATCTCCAGAGAACTGTCAAACCAATGAATTATTTCGTAATAAATGAATTACACGCAGATCATTATTATGAATTGTCAGTTTGTGAAAGTTTATGATGATTCATAATATTTTCATATTATGAGTCTGCTAAAGTGACCGTTTTAAGCCCCCAGCGCTCTTCCCCTCTTGTAGGCAGCACTTAGAATATTAATTTTATTTGACCAATCTGGATGAGATATATGTAAATATTTTTTGTCAATCAAATGATTTATATTACTACACTAATAATATTATTATAAAGACAAAAGATTTGTATTTTTGTTTGTAATGAATAAACTCAAAAACTACTGGACCGATTTTAAAAACTCTTTCACCAGTAGAATGCTTTATTATCACTTAGTATAATTAGGCACTTAGTATTATTAACATAGGCTATAATTTATAAAGATATCATAGCGGAAGCTAGTCATTTACATATGCCGTAATTAATAGTTATGACTTAGCAGATTTCTGCCTTGATAATATCTTTACGATCTTCAGCCAATATTAAGTTGTGGACATATATTATTTTTTGTTAGATATACATATTTAGTGAGTCACATTTATGTGTGTTGTTATTTTTAGACAATTTTACTGTCTTATCAGTTTAATCAGCTTACTACGCTCAAAACGGTGAAGGAAATCATCGTGAGGAAACCGGCATGTCCTAGAACACTAACCCTCCTTGGGACCGCGTGGTGGATTATGGCTCACTCCCTCTCATGAAGTGGACGCCGAAGTCCCAGCAGTGGGAACGTTATAGGCTTGTTAATGGAGTTCTTACAGAATGGATTATTTCCTCATGAAAATAATTATGATATTTCCAACTTTACTTTTTATTAATTTTATATTATTTTATATTAGCAGCTGTGGTGGCCACGTCTTACGAGTTGTAGGTCGTAGGTTCGAACCCTGACAGGTGCTTTACTTTGTGTAAATGATTTCATAGTCACTGCTCTCACAACGGTGAAGGAAAACATCGTGAGGAAACCGGCATGTCCTAGAACCAAAATATTCGAAGAAATGTGACATCTACCAACCCGCACTGGACCCGCGTGGTGGATTACGGCCCGCTCCCTCTCTCAGAGAGGACGCCTGTGTCCCAGCAGTGGGGACATTATAAGTTGATTATGTATGTATGTATGTTAAGTAACTTTTTATTATTGAGACAATTCAACCAATTACATATTATTATAACTAGTTCTTTTGAATGTATCATTATATTTTGTTGACAAATTGGATAAGCAAATCCTGGATTCGTAGAAAAAAACAATAAGTGGCCAGCAACCCGTTACACCTGTACCTACCTCGTAGAAATGATAATAAATAATTTTAAAACAGACTTTTTTATGTTCGTGCGTCAGAAGAGACAACGTGACTTCATTTGCACGCAGACCAAGCCAGAACGCATAATAAATCAATGAAAACTTGTTTTACTTTGGTACACTCATTTAATATAATTTTCTATTGCTATGATGTCTCATAGCAATAAAAAATTATATTAAATTTGACATGAATTTGAAATTTGTAATTGACAGCTGACAGGAACATGGAAGGATAGAAAAATAATATATAAAGTGACTGATAATAATTTAGTGACCGATAATTAAACACGTGATTTTACTCATTATTATGAACAACTTTTACTATGAGTTGGTCCCATGATCTAAAATCGCGAAAAAAAAAAACAGCTGTTCCTTACATTTTGTCGAGTTATGCAAACATAAATGTAGGGAAAAGCTGATAGAGATGTCAGCACAATTAGAGATGTCAGCACAAATGGCGGGGTCCGCTAGGACCGATGCCTGCCAGGGTTGCGGGTTAGTCCGAAAGGGATACCGGGACCTTGGCAACAGGCAACTGAAGGAACACGGGTGGGTTTTAGTCAGTAAAAGTCTGACACGCCCTTCCGCTCCGCCCAGAGCGGGAGAAGTCATTAGATGATATTCCAGCCACAAAAAAAAAAAAAAAAGGGAAGAGCTGATTTTTTTTTTAAAGGACCAATTGCTGCCCACACATTGGTGTACTTCAAAATAGTTCCTTGCATCAATTTATAATTAAAAAAAAAAAAAAAAACAGTCCCACGAATTAAAAGTAAAGAACTCCTCAATCAAACAAGATAGAACAATGGCGTTTGGACTCTTTGGCATTGTCTTGACAAGGCAAGGGCCCTGGTATCCCTTTCGGACTCAGGGACCGGACAACCCCGCTTAAGAGTTAAGCCTTTGGACAGGGTAACCCGTACATGGGGTAACTCATATCGCAGTGTTACCTTTTGTTCGAGTTACATCCTCGAAACCCAGCGAAATGGTTAACACCTTTATTAAGGTAACCACGTGAAGGGGTTAACTCCTTCAAAGCCTTTGAAGAGGTTACCTTCTCGAAAAGCTTTTTTTCATGTTACTCTGGATTACCTCATAAACTTGAGCTGCATGTAGTACAAATCGCTCGGCAAGTCGGTACACGCAAGATTGGCGGACCGCCGAGCGCGGTACGATGTCTTGTGCAGTCGTGGTTATGCAATTTTCAAACTAATATCGATTGTAAACAGTGCATATTACAATGTCTTGAGTTGGAATGGCTTACCCTGTTACAGTGTTACAGGGTGTTGAAAGGGTAACCCGTTCGTAACAGGCTAACTACACCCGTTCGAAGGTGTAACATGTATCATAGGGTTCTTTTTTGAAGCGCTTAAAAAAACCCCTTCAAAAACCGTTTCAACGAGTATCCGGCCGGTCTCTGTTCGGACTTTCTCGCAGTTTCGGAATTTCCCGCACTTTCGGACTATCCCGCAGAAGCATTGCAGCCCAAGATAGTAGATTGTAGTTCAGGGTCTAATAATGGAGCTGGAAGGTGACCATAGGAACTCCTCAACCAAACAAGATAGCATCATCGTTATTGGACTCATTGGATACCTATGTATATTGCAGCAGCTCAATCTTGTATAAGTATTCATAAATAAGTACCTACCAAATAAAATCAGCACTCTGATATTACCTACCTTGAGTATATAAACAGTACAATGAGTCACGGAAGATATTCGGAATGAATACTAATTATTTCCATCAGGAATTTCCGAAAATGGACCGTAGGTAAACGAGCCTTGAATATGAAATTCATCGTCATTTTTTATAATATTTAACATACTTGAAACTTGAGGTTATTGACTAAACCAAAGAAAAAAAAAAGACCGCAGCCTCTTTTATTTGGTCACCTGAATAGCTTTATTATTTTTCTGGGAACTCATAATTTGGTCAACAATTCTCAAGTTTTAAAAAACCACTGATTATAGGTAACTAGCGGACCTTGCAGACGTTGTCCTGCCGGAACAAGCGCCACTTACCGGGTTTAATTTTATTTTCAAACCATCCAGGGAACCCACTCAAATATACACACAAAATTTCATCCCAATCGGTCCAGCCGTTTAGGAGGAGTTAGGTGACAAACACACGTACAGAAAAATTATATATGAAGATTATGTTACCAAGCACTGACGCTAATAGTCATTCTAAATAAAGTAGCCATCATTTTTTTGGTGATCAAATGTCTCACATTATTTTTGAACATAAAATATCTTAAACAATTAATGCTTATATTTTTTTAATTATTATTCAAATCGTTCTTTTAAGTAGGTACTTACCTAATTAATTTCAAACCGGTGTTAAAAATAGTTTTGTAAAAAAACCAGTAGCAAGTTAACCAAGTAGAAGCAACGGCCATTGGGTTTATCTTCAGGATACAAACACCATTGGGCTATCGCCGAATCGCTGAGATAACCTTTTAGCTATAAATCAATGGAAAGTCAACACCAAAGATTAGGCATTCATAATTTATGAGTGTAATCAATAAGCTTCCTGGGGGTTTAGTTAGAACCCAAACCACGCAGGCGGTGAAGCGAAATAAATCTTTGGTAGAAGATATTTTGTAACTTTAAACTCTTACCGGTTTACTGGTTAGTGACACTAACCACTTAACCAAAAAGAGTTAAAACAATAACTTTCTTCTAAAAAGTTACAACAATAATTCACTTAACATTTTTATTATTTTATTCTTCGACGGCACGTATCTATGGTCGACGGCATGTCGACGGCAACTAAATCCTATGAAGTGAGAACTCTTCGGTCAAACTGTACTTTTAAGTATTTTTTTTTATTTTGGGTTTGACGATATACCACGCGTCTCCAAGCTAAAGAAAATAGATCAATCATGAAGAAAAACATGCACCATTTTTATTTGTTCTATTAAACTAACCAAAGTCTATTACTACAACCCTCGATAAAATCATAATCGACAGCCATATCATTTTACAGTGCATATTTTTGCAACAAAAAACTTGTTCAAAAAGTCTCACATACATTATCATAATGTAATATGAACCCCTAAATGAGGAAGAAACCGAATTAACCGGGGCGTTACTAACTGCCAATCAATAACAAACTGATTTATTCCCGTGGGGTGTTGATATCAATGAAAAAATCTCTAACTACATTTAGGGTTCGGTCTCACTGCCAGCGGGCGAAAGACGATGCTTCAACACTGTGTAACACCTTGAGCAGGCCTAGCGTAGTACGGAGTTTTAATAGAATAAGAGGCTAGCTTGTAGAAAGAAAGAAAAAGTATATAGGGTGTAAGGGTAAAAAGTCTTGTCATTCAAACTGTGTGGGTAGTTAACTTAAATATAAAAAGAAGTGACCGAAAACAACAAAAAAAAACGTTATTTTCATTAAAAGATTTTTAAAAGTTTCTATACGACACCGTGCTCGCTAGCGAAACAGCTGACAAACTGAGGGAGGGGTCGCGCTCGCGGCCGTTCAGGTCACGTCTCGCACCCCCCACCCGTGTTGAAACGCAAGTTCGTTGTCCTAGCGCATAGGGCAACGAACTTGCGTGTTTTGTGGAAAAATGGAGTTTAAAAAAAAAAAAAAAAACATTTATTTTACGTTCTATAAATGGAACCAAACCACTGGTTGCAAGGATAACGGTGTTTACCCTAACATCCTGTATATTGGAACTCGCACAGGATATCATAAATTAAACTAAACACACTCATAGAAACATAAAAAAGTAAAATGAAAATAAAAACAAAGTCCTGTACGAGGCCAAAAGCTCCTATCTCAGCATGATGCTGCGACATTACGATTTGCGATTTATAATTGGCTTGATAAGACGTGCGACCTTTCGTATGCGCATCGTAGTCTAGCGAACTTTACTTACTACTTCTAATGAACTTTATATACTTACTAAACGGTTTTCCATCATCACGACATAATACAGGATGTTCTAGTGCAAATTCTGTAATTGGAATTAGAAAACTGGATGCAATGCTCTTATTGTACAATATGGGCAACGCCAATACCAACAGCTGAGGGAAAATAAACGTAACTGAATAAAGCTGCCAGACTAATGTTTGATTTAAATGTAAATTTAGTTTTAAGTTTCAATGATCTATTGTCGTTGTTGAAACAGGAAATTAAGTTGTTTGTCAATACTATTTTGTAAACAAGGGCATCATCAAATTTCAATGTCAATGCCAATTAAAAATAAATATTAAATGGTTTTTATAACTTATCTGGTTCATAAATACATAAAATAATCATGCCACAATGAAGATGTGTCGAACAGGAAGAATAATAAACTTTAAACATAATGTAGGTAAGTATCAGTATCTAAACCTGTTATATATTTAAACCAATTTAAATAAATAGTTATTTGTTATGCAAGGCTGCAAAGTTGTTTTTTGGCGCGAGTACTTGTATTTAAACCTGAGCAAGCGAAGGATTCCAGAATCAAATATTGAATCCTGAGCGACGCGAAGGTTTCAAAGGTACGAGACGCAGAATAAATTTGCTGCCGAGCGCAAAACACAACTTTTCACCTCACTACAGCGAGGAAAATGGTATCTCCATGCATTGAACAAATATTGTAGGTTATAATAATTTTATGCACTTTTTGCGCAATTTTCCGGAAGAAAGCTCAATTCGGCATTATGCACCGCTTGCACTAACTTTGCCACTGCTAAACAAACCAAAATGATGGAAATCGAATGGAATATACAGAAGAAGATTATATATAGTTTTTTGAAGTGAAAACTTCTTCTTCGTGATTTTCGTGCTAATACTGCTAAAAATGAGGTTGGCGCACTGACATGAAATAAGTATTAGTGCGTTATCAATGGACCCGGCGGTATAGAAAATTATTGAATAGAAAGATTCGAATTTTAAAAACTCTTTCCACGCTAGCGGATAAAATGCACTTTTGCACACAGATTTCGAATGACAAACAGAATCAGTCCGAGCTTGTGAGCTGAAAAATATCTTGTCCATTAAATACAACATTTAACGTTTAATGTCAAGTCATGTTAGTACTTTACCGATTATTAAAATGTATAATTCTTTCTTTGTATGTCAAAACAAAACCAATTTTGGTCATTTTATAAAAGTTAAATGTATTTATGCTACGTTCGCAGCCAATCCTGGCAAATAACATCCCCGATATGCACGTACATGAAAACTGAAATGTTTTTAGCGCGATAAGCTGTGTCTGTGTGTAGTACCTACCTAAATAAATAGTATCCCTAATTTGAATAGTATCATCTTATCTCCGTACACGCTTTGTGTAGGTACCCGAAATCACTTGAAATTGTGATATCTACAAGTGATTTCATTTCATTATTCAATACAAAAACTTGTCTTACACGCTTTCACAGGAACCTCGCCTTTACCGCCAGTATCATGTAAACAGCGAACATTTTACCGCTATCGCTGAGGGGCGGTTGACACGTGCCGAAACCATTCGCGTGACGTATCGAGATGTGCTCTTGTAAAACGACTAACGAATGAGTTTGAGGTTTTGTTCCCATTCCGAGGGGAAATGGCTTTACAAGCTACTGGTATCTGATTGGATGTGAAGGGAAGAAAGTGAGGTACAAAGCGTATAGAATTTTCACTGGTATTTTTTTGGATGTCAAGGACTCAAATACATTAATGTTATACAAGTCAATTTGAAGACAAACAGTAAAGGGGATGTTCTCAAATAGGGTCGAAAAAACGAAAGATGGATGACCCAAACCACGTACCTACTTTTAATTCTGCAATGACGTTTGTAAACCTAAGAAATTTAATGAATAACCAAATTCGACTTTGAAAATACAACACATTGTATCTTCAAAGTCGAATGATATTTTAAGCCCACTCAATTCAAGCTACTACTGCCATCTATCATCTATCAAACAAGTTGAAATCTTTCACAATTATCGAAAGAGGTCGCTACAGAATATTTTAGAACTCCTTTCCACTTCCAACAAACTATTTTTCAACCAGGCAAGTCCCACGAATTCAATCATTCCATGATTGGAATATTTAAAAATCGAATCAATTTTTTTTTCAAGCGTCCTCTCAACGGCCAAGTATGACTCGTCACTTTTTTTGCTCTCGTTAATGTAATTTAGAGGGTTCGTATGTTCGGTAACTGCCTAATCTGATGATAGATAACGCTAATTTGTACCTAAGTGACGGGGAAAAAATAAGAGAAGGAATTCAGACGACTCGCTGACTACATCAAAGCTTGCAAACAGCCAAGGGCGAAACGTTTGCTGATAAAGTTGTTTCAAATTATTTTTTATGTTTTATTTTTGATTGATGGGAACTTTGTTAGGATATATTTCTATCCTGCTTTTGGAGTGTAGATAGACAGATGTATAAAGTTTTATTTATTTAGTGTACCTACACAATAGAAATACCACCACACAGAAAAGCGCAATTAATTGATAACAAATTACATGATTATAAAGAAAAGGGGCGAATATACTAATGAAACTATATTTTAAAGAACTAAAATAATAATACTAATAATCTTTATTTAAACGAAAAAACTCAATTTACAGAAACACTGTGTTCGTTAACAACTGCTTTAGTATAAAACTGTGTCGCAGTGATTAACGCCCACCTCCAAAAAGTCCGAGACAAAAGCAAACTAGTTAAACAGATGAAATTAAAGTAAATAAAAACAAGAATAAATATTAAATTAGTTAATTAAAAACTAGAATAAAAAAATAAAAAAAATTAATTAGAACTAAAAATTAAAATGACACTATGATTCAAATAATGAACATACAATGTGCATTATATGTGATATTCTGCTGGATATCTGCAGTGACGAAAGTTGAACAGACGAGCTAAATACGGGAATTATTGATGTTGTGAAAATCATATGCCGATTGAAATTATGTAAGTACATCCGCAATTTAAATAATGTATTCTACAACAAAATTTTGCACTGGGAAGCGATCTTGTAGGTTGATGAAAGGAAAAAGTTTATAAATAACGCCTTGAAGAATATTTATATCACTTCTTGAAAATATTTCAATTTCATCTTCCGTAGAGTAAGGTCAAAGTGCTTCCTTTCTTTTTGTAATAAAAATACCCATAAACGTATATTTTTATGTAGGTATTATGCTAGCCCCATAGAACTTAAACTTATCTGGTGAAATGAACACCTCTGCCTAACTCGTGGGCGAAAAATACAGGCGTGATCATATATTTTTGTTACATAAAATACAATACAAAGTGAATACAATACTGAAAATGAAATGTAGGCTACATTTAATTTTCAGTATTTGTCCAAAGGCTCGCCCTTTGTCACATTATTTCCTTATCCACAAAGCAAAAATACCTTTTTACTACATATATTTTAATTTTAATTCCGGTGTAGCCACAAACGAATAATCACAGGGTTAATTCCACTTCCGTTTTGCATACGCGTGTCACTAATTAACATTATTTAAACTTTAATTTGTTCCTAATTAAATATTTCTTTTTAAAACGAACCATATTTGTGGTAAACACGAACGCATTAAAAGACCAAGTGAGTATTACATACTGTGCAGATCTTATATTAAGTGCATAAGGTTGGTATTTGTGTAAATTCAGCGCATTGATAAGTTGTCGTGCCGTGATTAGTAGTTGTCACACTTTGCAGTTGACATGCATTGACTGGGGCTTTGAAAACAGCGATTAACTTGAAATTGGACCTTTTCAGGTGTAATTATACATTGGTCTGGACTGGACGAAAGTTATTAGGGTCTTGCAATACATTGAGGACTAATAGAGTGCTGCTCGCACAATTAATACATTATTTATTGCTGTCAAAGGGAAATGAATTATCACAATCACCACTGTTAGCAGAGTAATGGGCGATCGCATTTTTTTTTTAAATTAAAATTGATTAAGGCGGTGTTGTCCATTCCATTGGTGTTAATGAATCCTGAGAAAACCGAAAAATAACTCTAGGAGGGTATTCTTTTCTGAGAAACACAGCACAAATTAAGATCTTACGTCTCCTGCTTCATCTAAATGAAAGATGATTTTCATGTGCATTCGCCGCCTTCAAGGCTTAACCAGTGAATGAATATTGTGTTTAAACTTTAAGTATGAAATATTGTAAGAAATAATTTTCAAGTCAAACGATAACTAGTATTTTCATGGAATAGTATACGTCCATTACAATAACAAACGAGCGACAGCGATCCCACTGTGTAAGCGCCATGTTTTGTGGGTTTGTACTAATTAAAATAATTTTTATTTATTTTATTATTTGTACCTTATTTTTCACCTTATGATAAATTAAAAAAAACTCATTAATATGGAAAATAAATCAGTTATTTAAAATAAATGCGGCAGTAGCCACACTTCTAAATCTATTGACTTGATTAACAGGCGTAGGTAGGTCTTGTAATCAAGTCAATCGACTTATAAGTTCGACCCTGTCCGATGTAACCTTGACGAGAATCCACTCTCATAGAATAATTCTACTGGAAAGCTTATTTGAGATGCATATAAGCAAGCCACAATGCTAGAGAAATCTTTAATCATATTATAAGTATTTATCTCTTCTTTGAAAATAGTAGGACACAATTTTATTCATGGCTCACATCATCTCATTGGGCACATTGCTCGTAGAACAGATGGCCGATGCGATGGCCGAAAGATTCTGAAATGGCGACCGCGTACCGGAAGCGTTGGAAGGTCCCCGACAAGGTGGACCGATGACCTGATGAAGGCCGCAGGAATCCGCTGGATGCGAGAAACAACCGGTCGAAGTGGTGGTGCTTGGGGGAGGCCCATGTCCAGCAGTATACGTCTTTCGGCTGAAATGATAATGATAATTATGAACTTTAGGCCCAATGACGAAAAGTACAAGCTACAACCAAAATCATGTAGTCATGATCCTTCCTTCTATAACTACAGAATAAAACCTCGTCAAACATCTCGTTTGGTAGATAATGGGAAATACTTGACTCACATAGAGTTCATAAGTCATCGTAATCTATAAACTTGACATTGATTGAAAACAATTTCTAAGGAAGCATTCACAGTTGTGCTTCAGAATGAAAACATTGAATATTTTGAAACATTATGAACAGTGTTGCAAAATTAATTTTAACAGTAAGTGATAAAATTAATAGCAATTATATTCTTGCCCTTTGTAATTTATAAATGAAAAGTACCGTAAAAGCGCATTAATTCTACATGTGCTACATTACATTAATTTCTGCTTTATCTACACTATAAACAAAAATATCTAAATAATTATCTTGACATAACAAGTAACGAGTGCACTTGATTAAAACTCGATAATTTATTTAATTAATTCACGCTATCGTTAACCCTTCGTACGCTGTAGAAAACCTTTTGGACATGCATGTTTGACGACGTATTACCAATATTGGATCAAATATGTGCTCATTATTATTAGGAACAAGCTGCGCCCCGCAGTTTCACCCGCATGAAGCGTTTTATCGCGCGACGCGAATTTTAACAAAACAATTTCTGAGAAAACTTCACGGCGAACAATGCGGCGGTATCGCGTCGCGCGACCAGTCGCGCCAGTATGTAAGAGCCTTAAGTATCGATCCCGTGGGAATTTCGGGGTAAAAGGTATCCTATATCCTATTCCAGGTCATGGTCTACCTTTGTGCCAAATTTCATCCAAATCCGCTCAGCCACTTTAGCGTGAAAGCGTAAAAAACAAACAAACAAACTCGCTTTCGCATTTATAATATTATTTAGGATAAGCTTAGTAATTACTGTCCAACGTTGGGTCCAAGGTGCGACGTCAATATTGTTGGCTCGTTTTCTTGTTTAGAATCATGGGGCCAACCTTCCCCTCTTAATAATTCATTGCCACCGCAAATCACGATAAGTAAACAGTGACAGGTCGCGTGCTGTTAGTAACGATGAGTCATGCTGTGAACGATAATATGTACTTCCTATATACATATCATTGTAAAATATACATACCTCCTAACTACTACATATTTTCAAAAAAGTTTAGAAAGTACTTATAGAAGAAAAATTTGAATGAAGTCAATCTTTCAAATTTTTTCAATTGGTACAGCATTTTTAAGAATGCACCTTCTAGTCATCATCATCATCATCATTTCAGCCGAAAGACGTCCACTGCTGGACATAGGCATCCCCCAAGCACCGCCACTTCGACCGGTTCTGTGCTTCTCGCATCCAGCGCACCTTCTAGTACTCGAAGAAATTTATTTGTAAGTATATAAAAACGAATTAAATTATTAGAATACACCTATTTTACGAATATCCAATAACATGCGTAAACGCATTTTTATTTCTTGCGATGATGACTGTAAAAGAGCATTTTGATTTGGTATTTTCCTATAGGTTCCTCTGTTAATAACACAACAATTAATAAATAAAACACAGAACATATATACAGGCTGTAAGGGTAAACAGTCTTGTCATTCAAACCATGGGTATTTGACTTAAATATAAAAATAAATGACCGAACGCAACAAAAAAAAACGTCATTTTCATTAAAAGATTTTAAAAAGTTTCTATCCGACACCGTGCTCTCTAGCGAAACAGCTGACTGACTGAGGGAGGGGTCGCACTCGCGGCCGGTCAGGTCACATCCCGCACCCCCCGCCTGTGTTGAGACGCAAGTTCGTTGCCCTAGCGCATAGGACAACGAACTTGCGTCTCTTGTGGTAAAATGTAGAATTAAAAAAATGAAAAAAAAAGTTTTAATTTTCAATTGATTTTACGTTCTATAAATGAAACCAAACAACTGGTTGCAAGGATAACGGTGTTTACCCTAACACCCTGTATAATAATAATTAGTGTAGTGTTAGGGGTTCGAGTACCAATAAAATCACCTTTTATTCTAAAACTCACGTTTATTGTAAGTACCTATTTTAAAATACAATCGATGTACACCATACAGCCATATTGGTTCTCCCAAACTCCTTCGTTCTCTCACTCGCTCAGTCCTTAACTTACATTCCATTCATTCTAGAATCAGAACTTTATATGCTATAAATGTAGGTACAGGTCTGGGATGTTGTACATAAATTAATGAGATCGGCTACAGTCTACCTTACGGCATACAAATGATTACATAAATTAAAATATTAATACAAACAAAATGTCAACAAAACAAAACAGAAATTAAAGTGTAATCAATTAATAATATTATAGTCAGGTACATAAGTCTTACTAAATATTAAAAATACTTATAGTTATCTACGAGTTTACATTTATATTAATATGTAAAGTTTTTTGTAATATAAAATTCACCAATACAAACACAGCCTTACCCATTGAACTTGACCCTTACCCACCAAATCGCCTCCGTTCACCACGACGGGCAATGGGCATACATCACCGAAACATATCTCAGATCTCATAGGTCATTGACCACGTAAGCTTTCACCCAGCTGATTGCTATGCATTGTTTATATTAGCGCCTATTATAGCTCCCGATTATTTGAGAATCGATTGTTTGTGTATCTAAATGTAAATTAGGTTGAGTTACTGAGTTGAGTTGAGTGACTGATGGGATATAAATTGTTAGAAATTCTAGGTGTGTCAAGCGTATGCCTACTTATTTAAATAATGCTAAACTGTCTGTTAACATTTTCTGCCTGTTAACTAGTACAATACACAGGATTCTGCCAAAAAAATCGAGTATTATAAAGTCAGGGAAAATATTTTTTACCCGACTGCCAAGGAAGGGTTATGTTTAAGCAAATTGACTACCATATTAAATTGTCCGTATATTCCAATCACAACTGTCATTTTATGACAGTTGTATGAAATAGCTATAATACGGCAAATTGACACAGTTTCGTTTTTGGCTGTTGCAATATCAAGAAACGCCTTAAGATACAGCTGTTAATAAAGCAATCTGTGGTCAGATACAATAATTCTATGTGGAAACCAAAAAGTATCAGGCGCGATAACACGACCGAACGAAGTGCCAAGTAACAGAAGGCCAATTCTCGTACATAAAAAAAAAATGTGCACATTCAAGTCGCAATCTGTCAAACTTGTCAAAAATGTTGACAAATTGTTTGTATTTTTGACAGATTGCGAATAAGTTGCGAATGCTAACATTCTTAAAAAATACGACAATTGCCCCTCTGGTAGAGCACCTTAAAAACAGCAGAAAAGAACTAAGCCATCTCAAATACAGTTATTCAACTGACCATTGACGTCCAACAAAAACTATAATCACGATATCTCATTTGCGGGCACAGATAAGACAATCGAAGGTATTTAATCGACTGTCACTGGCGAACAGTCGTGGTAAGAAACTCTTATCATAGTGTATGTATCCACGTTACGGTAGTTAAATTGGTATTGGGAGATATCTATGGTCTATCACTGGCGGTTCATTAATTACAAGTAGTGTAGGGCTTTCCGAAGGGATTTTCGCCAAAATATAAGGATTCTTAGATTTTCGTAGAAGTTTCCATTGGTTAGGTTAGTTAGGTTACTTTTGTAAAAATTGTCGATGCACTAAGTAAGTAGGTACGTTTGTAAAAATTGTCGATGCATACTCATTGACATCACTTCAAATATCAGAATATTTATAAAACTACAGCATTTACGACCTAAATCAGGAAGAAAAATCACAAAAAGGAACTTAATTTCATCACATGGTTCAACAAACAATTATATCACTACTGTTGCTTGATATTGCGGTATTTTATAATTGTATGGATTAATTTTATATGAAATAAACGGATTAATAATAATAATAAACTACACTACACTTTGATTTAACTATCGGGTAAATCTATAAAGTGACTTCATCTAGTGCTAGCGCGTCAAATTAAGACAAAACTTGCCAAATCAATTCACCTTTACACCTTTTACACACAGTCCCCAATATTTGCCAAGTACCGCCACACTTCACCAACATCCCATCTCCAACAACGCCCTACGTCAATCAACCGGCACTCTGTATGTATTTACTTACGTCACATACATCTGAGTACAAATAACCTACTTAAAAGCACCCATCGAACAGCCATTAGCTTAGTTATCTCACACCGTCCCAGGAAGGACGCATCGTTATTACGTACGCAACTAGGAGAAATGAAGGGAAACAATTGAAGAAGCAATATGATTAGAATGAGCATATTGGCGTCATATCGACGTTTTTGGAAAAGAACAGGAGGTTAATGATGATGATAAGACTTCGTCGAATAAAGAACTGTACTTGTGCACTCACGCCCTTAAACCTTACACATAAGCAAGATTAAAAAACGATTAGGTTTCCCTAAAGTACCTATTATTAGAAATCTTATGGTATTACAAACATAGTATTTTTTAAACCATATCTACTAAAATCGCTATTTAATCTTGCGTAAGTGTATACCTTACACTGTACTTTTACGTCTTGAATTATATGGTTCCTCAAATTCATAACTTTGAGTTCCCGATTAGCACCTTTGATGCCGCTTTCAGAAAGCTATGTTTAAGTGTAAAGCATGAATACAATTGTATCTACTTTGATTATTTGATAATCCAGATTATTTGAATTACTTTCCATCTGACGTTTCAACTACACCCCTTTGCAAAAAAAACGGGCGGTTTTGATTTTTGTACATTATTGGTAATCATTTAGTTGTAAAGAGGTTTTAATAGCCAAACTATGTTACTGGCACTTAATAAAAAGTCTGGGTAAGAAAAAAAGTTAATTCCAAATTCGAAACTTTTGTTTAAAAACAATAATAATCCCGTTTTCCGTTTGTGACTTTCACTAACATTTTGCAGGTTTGCGGTTAGAAGGTTATCCTGGCAACTAAAACTAATTTCTCGTTATTTTTAGTAGAATAATTTATGTTTGTCGCATAATCCAGCCTTATTGTGACTTAAAAGTGATATCTTTGTGTCGATTGTAATGGCAGAAAAAGCAGTAAGAGCTAGTAAAATTGTAGCGCTGCTGGAAGAGGGGTGTAGCCAAAAAACTATATTCTTATTGATTATAACAAATTACTAGTCATTTATGCTAATGACATAGTAAAAATATAAATATTATCCATACAAATGCCAACGACTGTTAAGGTGCCCGTTTTTTTTGCAAAGGGGTGTATAAACAGAGTTCCTGTGCCAGTATCAACATTTGTTTTCTTGTGCAAATTCTTGGGATGCATTCCAAAATTAAATTTAGCACATCTGCCTTTCTTCTTTGATCTTTGTTACGCACATTGATCGTTTTTGCCATGAATAATGTGTTTTGACAGCAGTCATTATCGTCTAACCTGCCAGTATCATTAGCTTTTATGTCTCTTATATCTTGGGATATTACGCCATCGGCAGAATGCTTATCGTATCGATTATATGGCGCGCGTGGATTGTTAAAACTTGATATTATAGGTGCCTCAAGGGATGTAATTAGGTACTTAGATGTCTAGACTAAACCACGAGTAATGGGAAGCTTCTGAGAAGACACTATCTAGAATTTTAAAGGTATTCTTTTTGTTTTTTCGAAACACAAAGGGTTTACTTTTCAGCGTGGTTTTTACAGAAATTCTAGTCTTTGTTATGTTTGTCTTTTAAGTTGCTATAGAAAATTCTGGATCGTTAAAATGTGCTGCCATCTTGTCTGCTACTATAAACTCTGTTTAAAGCCAGTCTAAGTCACCATATAGATACCATACAAATTATAGACATATAACTCTTCTCACTTCAAACACATACCAACATGTAGGTACTCTAATATCTATTCATTCGCAACGATCTAATTTAAATAGTATAGCGTTAAATCCTTCCTTTATAGGCCCATCAGTTTAACAATAGGATCGTTAAAATGTGCTGCCATCTTGTCTGCTACTATAAACTCTGTTTAAAGCCAGTCTAAGTCACCATATAGATACCATACAAATTATAGACATATAACTCTTCTCACTTCAAACACATACCAACATGTAGGTACTCTAATATCTATTCATTCGCAACGATCTAATTTAAATAGTATAGCGTTAAATCCTTCCTTTATAGGCCCATCAGTTTAACAATAGAGGCTTACACGCAAACTAATCAACCATTTATTGTTTAAGATCGACAATGTCTGATCCTTCTGTCTATTCGATAGCTCAGATTGCTCTATCTATAGCAATTTAATTGGCGCATTTCCCATACAACCTTGTACTGTTAGCCCGAGATACAAATCAAATAGCGGTATAGAAATCAACATTAATTGTTCAACATGATTGTACTGCTCAATGAGTTTGTTCAAACGTGAATTATGTACACGCTATATCGAACATTATTTCAATGGAATCAAGAGCTGTTATAGAATGTATAGAAATTGTGTTTTGTATCGTCGTGTGGTGCGTTGTATGGGACTCATCAACGCCTTTAATTCTCCTGTAATTGAACTAAATAAAAAATGGTCGAGAGCGTGTTCGTTCAATGTAATATTGAGTTTCGTTCAGTAAGACATTATTGGGTAATTTTTGCATTGCGTTGGGATCGTGACTATTAGTATATTTTCTTCCAGTCATGCGGTAACTAAAAGGATCATGCCCTCCCTTTCTGTCTGATTCGTAAATAGCTCTTAAATCTAGCAAGCAGTCGATTACTATCAGACGAATGATCCACCTGTACAGTGATACCATCTAACTGAGATTAACAATCCATCTGTCAAGCGGGGTGATTATGGGATTATCAGCCCAAGATCGTTCGTTAACAGTATATCGGAGGGGCGGTTATGGATGGGCTATGGTGTATTATTTACTGTGGATATATTTTTAGGAACCACGTAGTTTCTTAAATTAGAGGCTTGTTTTACTTTATAATATAGCATAAAAATAACTAGCTAAAAATAACAGGCGACATGTGGGTGTACTATAAGTACACCTCTGCCAAACCGTTCGGGAAAACAAGGCATTATGTTATGTTGTTCAAATCTCATGTCCAAAGAGTTAGAATATTAACTGCCGATCTCCAAAAAATCGTAACGAACAGTCATACAAATGCGGCATGTCGTCTTAGAAGCAAATCGATTAAATGCCTGTTAGTTTAATGATTCGTCATCGTCATCGAGATACGTTTTTGTACTCAAATATTTATACTAGATACATTAATTGATTTGATATGCTGGTAAAAAGTTCCCTCGTGTATTCTCTTTTTTTCTTGCTAATAGTTTGAATTGGCAGTGATGGATACAAATACTAGCAACGGGATTAATGTGTACAAAAATTTAGATACCTTTTCGGCACTAAGGATAGTTCCGGCAAAAAGACCTATTGAGAAGTTAAAACACCAAAAAAAACGTGCTTACCCACAAATGATTACTGCTTAAAGGGTGCAAGAACACCCATCATATAAACAAACATTCTGCAAAAATATAGTATTAAAATATTACGAGTACCTATCTATATATTTATTATAATCTATATTCTGTACAAAATAATTATATATTATTATAGTCATGTACATAACACATTATTTAATGCTCGGTTCATTTAAAGAAAAGCGAATCGTTTTGTTTACAAATGGTATCATTTTTTTTTTTTGCCGCACTGGACTTTTAAATAGATAGGTAAGGTAATTTTACCTGTGATAAGCTACTTCCATATGGGAGGGTCTTTGCTTCATTATTGATAAAGAGACAAGAGTCTCTAACTAATAACAGTCCGTAAATTATAGGAATCGTTCGTAAGCCAACAGCTATTTACTTTACTCGTACCTTATTACGCGGGAAGTTATATACACCATTCATAGGCATACATAAACACACATTCTAAAACAAGACAGCGATATTCATATCGCCCACAAACTAAACAACAAATGAAGGGCCATTACAAACGTGTTCGTGCAACATGCAATCAGTTACAGCAACATAAGTGATTGCCGCAAACTTGCAAACTGCTCTGCTTTGTGCAACACCAACACACGTTACATAACGACTCATTAGTTTTCTATTTGCTTTAAATATTGCTTGAGTTCGTGTATTGAAATATGAGATTATGTTTTCAACGCTGAAAGTTGAAACAGGTGGTGTCCTATATATCAACATTTATTTTTGGGATGTTGTATGGATTTTTCAGTATGCGTTCTCAGGTTGTAATGTTTGTTTCAGAAAATAAAATGTCCAAACATGAAAGATAAATCGCAGCGTATTATTTTAATCTTGTCTACGTTAATAAATAGATGTGTAGCGACATCTGTTGCGTAAAAATAGAATAACTGCAGTGCACTGCAGCTTGCAGTGACGATATCGTCACACAAGGTGTGAAGGCTACCTCAAATTCAATCATAACATAAAGAGATTACAGACATTATCATAAAAATTATTTTCCGAGCATATTTAACCCTCCCTGTCGGTCTTTGTTTTTCGGTTTCGTTTGTCGGTCTTTGGGAATACTACCTACATTTGAGCATTATAAAACACAACAAAACATTTCTTGTCTCATTCAAGAAATAGCTGAGAAGAGTCAGACAGCTGAAACATACGTCAAGTATTTCTCACAGAATGCCCTGTAATATTACTTCCACATTTCCAGACCATTTTATTCACTCGTAAAGGAAATAAAAGAGTTGAAACAAGTAGCTAAGTAAAACTTCCTTCGGCATACATCACGATTCGGAA
This sequence comes from Lithophane socia, assembly GCA_947522985.1. NCBI lineage: Eukaryota > Metazoa > Arthropoda > Insecta > Lepidoptera > Noctuidae > Lithophane > Lithophane socia. Next base: position 11,665,415 of record OX383262.1, on the reverse strand, counting down.
TATATTAAACGATGTAGGAATAGGTACTATCTTTACAGCCAATAAAGGTATGAAGCACGTGACGTAATAAAAGTCATCGTAAAATATTCATTGTGGTAATACCTATTCAGTAGTTACGAATAGCGATATAAGGAAATTTCTTGTCGATTATTAAATTTTCTTCATTTTTAGGGCCGGCTACCTCGATATTATAAAAACGGAAGCTACGTTATGAGGGTATGCAAAATTTTTGTGAATAGCCCAGAAACAATTTGGCTACGCTGTTGTTTAAGTCATGAATAAATTCCAAATTGCTATGACGTCGTAAATAAAGCTTTTCAAAGTATGCTGTTGATAATTACTCTAAAATATTCACATTTTAGTTACATAATATTTCGAGGACAGGAGCAATTCCCATATAAAAATATCTCTTTGTTTTTTAACGGTCCTCCGTTTGCATTCTTATCTTAGTGTTAATCTGTCAAAAATACCTTTTTACCTGCATTTTTGACATTGATTGTCGCTGAAATGAGTTTCGACTAGATTTTGAACCTTTTTCATATGCGGGAATTGACCTTCGGAAGTTGTCACTTAACTTTTCACAACGAAATCTAGGAAACCTGGCTGATAATATATAATAACTAATACTGTTGTAAAAAACGGAGAGAGGAAATTATATAAATATTTAGAACTAAGCTTCCGCTCTCCTACTTATTTAAAATTTTGCTATGCCCGACAGGGTCCATAATTGTTTCTACTTATTCATTCTTACCACCTGTATGTGTACATTATAGATTACAATAAAGATAAATTAAAATTGAACCGTAATGTACACCATCCCATTTATCCTCGTTCTACAATGAACAGTGTCATTCATATCAAAGCGTATCGTGACATCCACATAAGTATCCCTATGGACATCTAACGGTTCCGGTCAGCGTGCGTCAGCGTGCATTCAACAGCTCCCCACGACCTTTACCAGGTCGCCTGTCCATACACAATAGCATTCATAGGCAGGCACATCGCAATAGGTCTGACTATATTCATTGATTTTTCATCGTTTGACCCAGTTTTTGCTAGTGGCTATTTGATTAGAATCAATGCGAATATTGCATCGATGCTCCTCTACCGTAAAATCGCAATATATGAAATTGCAAAGCTAAGCGAAATTGTTGCGGAACTTCTATTATTTACGTAAGGGGATTATTGTTTGTATACGTGAAACCTCAGGAAAAATTGAAAGCGATTGTTGGCGGTATGCATTTGCATTTGTAATACAAATATTATGCAAACAACCACCGGCATCGGAAACAAAAATATAAACTAGACATAAATAGGTACCTAATTAAGAACTTCGATTCACACTTTGTGCCATACTAAAATGTTCATACATAATGTTCTGAGCAATCTACAAATCTATTAATACTGTTATAAGGATGAGATGGACTTATAGAAATGCTCTCTTTGCTTCTAGGGAATTTTATGGCCATTATTTACCTTAATTGGAGCTGTATATAGTTACCGCGGCACCAATTGATTCTGACTCGTCTATTCTTATCTTCACTTACATTCTATCTCAGGAAACCAGCAACAAAATCCCAGACAGCAAATACAAAAGCCGACCACAATCCGCTACTAAATTCGAGAGCCACAATTATAAATCGTGATCTTCGCTCGGAACTTATTACACATGACTAATGTCCTTTCACGTCGACCGTCCTTTACTCCACTTATATTTATTTTGCCGATACATCACACAGGCTGGGAACGCATTAAAATACTTGTATGCCACGATAATTCATAAACTGTTCTCCGAAAGGTATATACGGCTTTGGGAGTCTTGGCACGATATTGACTAATAAATTGAATTAATTACTTGAGCTTGCGGTTTTATTTGGCAAAGGATAATTTTGGTGGGATTTGCTGCTGGTGTCTCGTTTGAATTGCTTTTGTGGGCATTTGAAACAGGTGTGGCTAGAATTATGACATGTTTTGAGCATCAAGAATGATCGCTGGTTGCTGCTTTATATGTTTATTATCATACCATGTACATGTTTTATCTAAATCTAAAAGCAGACTACAAAATAAAGCATAACAGCTCTGAAGTAATATTTCAATTTAGATATCAATTTTCTACGTTCTATCTTACTTACAACATGCTTTGTATATACGTCCATTCAACCAAAATATTACCTTCAAATGACTGGCAGCATATTCTTATTACAAAATGCACTAAGCCGTCAAGCTGGTGAATCATTACGAGCCCTCTCACAGAATTAACCCCCAGAATAAACCCTGCGGTACCCCACTCGAAACGTCATTCCATGATACTCGGTTATAAATGACAAGGGAAGATAAGACTGGTAGATTTGAGGCGTTTTGCAGGGGCCAATAATATGTCCACCTTAATAGTAGTTGTTGAAATGTCAATACGTATAGTTATAGGTCACAGAGGGGGTTGGCTATCTATAGGTATAAAGTTGCTATATTATATCAAATCAATGCAGTTGTTTCTGTGCATTACAAACTAGTGTTTTTGTTAGCATGGAACTTGAATTCGTTTTAACTAGGCTGACAGAGATGTCATGTTTAATAAATGCACATAATTAAACATTTATTCGTATAATAACATACAATCCATGAATTTAACTTTTTTTAACATTTAACACTTTCTGTAAATCCTTTCTATTTCCAGCCATACAATCAGCTTTATCTCATCAATATAGGCCATCGGACGTATTTGAAATGGTGTCACGGCCGCAATCCGCTTTGTGTGCATCGCCCCAGCAATTTCAGCATTAACTGGATGCTTTACGAGCGGTCCGTGTTGACAATGCCCGGCTAAGGCATCTCAAGTTTGCAGGCTAACCTGTGCACTTATCGTGAATACAATCGGAAATGTTTTTGGAATTTCCATCAATACTGTACAGTACTGGTTGAAAAAGAAGGAGGTTTTAGCTAGTATTTTCAGGTTTATCCTAACTTCCTAATCCTACCCAATGTGAAAGTGAGTTTGTTTGTTTGTTACGCTTTCACGCTAAAACGGCTGAACGGATTTGAATGAAATTTGGCACAGGAGTAGACCATGACTTGGAATAGGACATAGGATACTTTTATCCCGAGATTCCCATGGGATCGAGACTTACGAGGGTGAAACCGCGGGGCGCAGCTAGTAACCTAATAATGTCGTGGATGTTTTAACTTATATTTACTATAATTATAATGTTCATTATCTTAATGCAATATGACCACAAAATGGCGATAGAATAGAACAGTTGACAACGGCAAAATTGAGTCTACATTATGACAGTCTCATCGTTTAGTATTTCTTTTGATTTTCTCTATGTAAAAGCTAAATATTTTCAGCATTAAAAAGTCATTCAGGTCATTCAGAGAGGCTATTACACTATTTGTATCCATTCCGCCAGAGTTGAAAGTTTTCTTGAAATTCTACAAGTAGCGAGCTTGTGAAACGAGGGGTAGCTTTATAAGTGATTTTTAGGGGAATGCGCTAGGGTGGCCTGAGAAATTCAAATTTTCTTACGTTTTTTGCAATTTGCAGGTCAGTATCAGGTTGTATGTTGATCTAAATATTATTAGCGCTCGTAACAAATATGGAATTTTATAAATTAAAATCAGCAATACATGTTTCATCATCCAAATTTGTTACGAACAACCGATCATGCGCATCAACTTTAATACAAGCAACTAGTTAACAGTAATATGGTTTAACATTCACAAAGGTCTCCATCTAATAAAATTATCTTGTACTTGCTGCGCCCCGCGGTTACACCCGCGTAAGTCTTGACCCCCTTCCTTGATAGCTTTTACATTTTTCATAGGAATCTTAAACGAATTATTGTACAACTTTACTGATAACCAGAAAAGACTGATTTGAATCAGTAATCAATAATATTTCAAACTTTTCATAAACTCAGTTTAGATCGAATTAAGAAGTGTCTCGGTCACTTCTTAATTCGATCTAAACTGAGTTTATGAAAAGTTTGGAATATTATTGATTACTGATTATAAATCAGTCTGAACAATCCAATAACTTAATATCGTTGTCATTTCAACGAAGATGTGAAAACAATCCAATAACTTAATATCGTTGTCATTTCTCTTTTCTTTCTAACTTTGAACTACCTCACAATTCTTTTAAAGCCTCCTTGGTCCACTATTTTCATTCTACGGCAAGACAAACGCCATATTTCCTTGGAACTTTAATTCCGTGTCCGCTTCCCACCTGACGGCCGTAATATTGAGGAAGTAAATCATCTCGACCTCCTGACCTTTGTGAAAAAAATGCTTAAACTGCTCTCCTGGACGCTGCAATGTTTTCGCTTACAGTTTTGTAGGGTGTATGTAGGTCAATGGGCATTTTTGTATGAAGTATTTTTTTATGAAATGTAAATTGTGTCCTTTTGGTGTGGGTCAAACTTAAATAAATAAATTAATGAAATATGTTCAACAGCTTTTTTATGTGTTTTAATTTTCCAGTATGAATGATAATTACTTCCATTGAGAAAATCGTCAACTCATCGTCACGTCCCTCTTGTAGATACTATTGATTTATAAAGGTTAATACTCATTTACAAGATACTCAAAGGAGCTCATGGCTAAGTAATAACAGCCGCTCCGAGTCGATCCATCAGGTTAAGCTACGCTTGCCGGGGTTGGTCGGTGGATGGGTGACCATCTTTACATACCGAGACTCCTCCTCCTCCTCCGTGCCTCGGAAAGCACGTTAAGCCGTTGGTCCCGGCTGTCATTCGTGGATCTTTGACAGTCGTTACGGGTCGTCAGAAGCCCGAAAGTCTGACAACCAGTCTTACCAAGGGGTATCGTATTACCCAGTTACTGGGTTGTGGAGGTCAGATAGGCAGTCGCTCCATGTAAAATACTGGTATTCAGCTGCATCCGGTTAGACTGGAAGCCGACCCCAACATAGTTGGGAAACGGCTAGGCAGATTCACTCATTTACAAGATACCCCTTTAGATACCCATGACGACCATGACGTGTCTTATTAGTCGGGTCTAAAGCACTTTCCCATTAACACATTGTAATTAATAGGTTATAACTTTCACCCTTATCGTAAAGCATAAAATGTAAGCACATAAATTAAATCACATGCAAAGACCTCCTAATAACTCAGCACATAGTAAACCATAAACAATGTAAACATAAACCTACCAGCTTAAAATGTATTTGTGACATTATGACGTACCAACTTAAAAATGTTAACGTAAAATATGCAGGGCGAAACGGAAAAAGCGAAACAATTCCGTTTTATAGCTTCCGCCCCTCGCATTATGAAAATGAAGTTTTTATATTCAAAAGAGGTACAACACCGGATTTCTTTGGATTTTGCTCGAAATTAACACCAGTCTGCGTTTGTGATATCAGCTTTTTAAGAAAGGATCTATTGGAGCCTTATTCTTCATTTTTTGTTTGTAAAACCATACTGCCTGCTGATAATTATTTGTTTTTTTTCTATTAAAATGATGACCACATTATTCCCAACGTGGTTCCAACAATGGATGATAAATTCAATAAGATCCGCAGAGTTCTTTTGTCTCATAGCTGCTGCTTGTCAAGTTTGCACCTATACCACGACGTATTAATGCCACCATTTTTCCAGTGTTAGTGAGAGACGGAGCTATACAAGGCCGCTAGCACCATCCTTTTTTCGCAGTGGAATAATGATGGCATTAATACTTCATAGTCAGCCCCCTGATAACAATATTAATGGCCAGTATTCAGTGATGCAACCTCTTCCGTTAACCAGCAAATTGACTATGCGCGGGTAAAGTTTTCAATATACTTCCAGCGCATTTCGCTTACATTTCTGAAAAAAGGTACCAACCCGTAACTGTCTGAAGTTGCCGTAACAGTTGCAAAGTAATATTATACTTGTTATAATCGACACTTGGCAAACCACACCCTCATGCACAATCATCTCATCTTTTGCTAAAGCTGCAGATAGACTCATCTCCAGCTTTTTTGTCGTAAACCATAAAATATAAATTAAAAAGCATATTAAATAACACACACCTAGAACTCCATTAAAGCAGAGATACAATAAAAATAACACTTTTAATTTGCAAAAGCGACTACGAGTATCATAATTCCGCAAAAACTACAAGCAATTCAACTACCGTGTGTGCGGATGTAAAAACATTCCGCGATCAAAAAAGTCTCATTATGGCTGTATGAAAACGCAAACTATCACTAAAATGTTGCCAGTATAAAAATAGCTTCACGACCGAAGAACTCAGGAAAAATAAAAACTAGATATGACAGGGAGAATTTGCCAACATTAATGTTCCATCTAGTAAACTCGGCAACAAAATTAAGTCAGTCAGTCGGTTTAAGCTTGCTTGGCTAGTTTTTAACTCGTTTGTTTGTCACCATTTCATGTTCCCCTACGGGCACTGTTATAAGGCAATAATTATTGGTAAAGATGTGGTTTAATGGGTAAATGGGTTGGCAATGCCAGCCGCCAGCCTAGAAGCTGGATATTATAGTTATTTGAAAACTAAATACCTATTACTAGTATTTTATAGGATAAAGTAATACGGGAAATTGCAGCTAAAAGTTGACAATTTATTTTTCAAAGACACACAAATACAGAAGTTGCAAATTGAACCAAACGTCGGGACCACGCGGAATGAATGAGAAACAACACATGGCCGTAACATTTTACAGCACAAAATGCCAACTCCAAAGCAACGTAGTAAAATAATTTTCATGTGAAAATACAGAACAGTTTACTTAAACGATGTTAGCGAGTTGAAATAACTCTCCCACACGCTGACGCCTAGGAATTCTCTAATTGCAAGGAGACAAACCGAGGTACGAGTAATTGCTGTCGAGGCTCACGCGATGCAACATCAAGTGACATCGTGCATTTACCGAGACCTAGGAAATGACTTCAGTGAAACTCTTTAGCGTGGTTAGTGAGGAAAGTAATAGCCATATTTTGTACGAACAGGTGTTTGAGTTTAACGAAGATATAACTGTAGATATGTGGGTTGATGGTGCGATTATGATGGCAGTTTCAGTTGTCCCACGGCCGGCGAGGAATTAAGCGACTAACTATTGGCTATTTTCTCGCTCAAGAAACGTACAAACAATATAAACAAAAAAGAAGCGTATATTAATAGTTGATTGCTGACTGTTTACACTGCCGGCGAGGCCTCGGTCCACTAATTTGTCGCTGATCGACAAGAGCTATCAAAGATAGTATCTACTCGCTCAGCTATACTTGCTCAGCGATCCTCCCTTGGCGGTCAGAACTCACGCCGAGAGACCAACCAGCGGTCGAGCGAGTGGTGCGAGTAATCACCACTCGCACTCGTAAGTCGCACTCGGACACTCGCTGATAGCCCAGTGACAAAACTATCGGAACTCCACACTCGCTACTCGCTCCTCGCCAACTCGTTTTCAGTTGCTAACTCTACTTGCTACTCGTTAATCGCCGGCAGTTGGACAACTGCCTATAAAGACGCGAGCAGTAATCGCTTAGTCTTTATTTGCAAGATGCAATGTAGCTTCCTGTAAGCAAGAAGTGTACGGTTTACGGTGTATTGAGAGCAGTGGTGGCCCAGTGGTAACGGCCGCGGCTTACAACTTGTAGGTTGTAGGTTCGAACTCTGACAGGCGCTTTACTTTGTGTAAATTATTTCATCACCACTGCTTTCAAAACGGTGAAGGAAAACATCCAATTCCTAGAACCAAAAATTCGAAGACATGTGACATCAACCAACCCGCATTAGGCCCACGTGGTGGATTACGGCCCACACCCTCTAGCAGAGAGGAGGCCTGTGTCCCAGCAGTGGGAACGTTCTAGGCTGATTATGATTATGATGACGGTGTATTGATTAAGGTAAGTTGTAAATTGCCATAGTTGATTGTAAGTGACCATAGTCAAACAGATCTCTAATGTCATTGACGATTGCCACCAAAGAGAGGCGTGCGGCAAGACGCGATGTTGCTTATGGTATCCTAATCCTAACTTCCCTTAGAGTAACTTCCTAACTATCCTAACTAATATTTTAAATGCGAAAGTGAGTTTGTTTGTTTGTTTATTATTTGTTTGTTACGTTTTCACTCTAAAACGTCTGAACGGATTTGGATGAAATTTGGCACATGGGTACATACATGGGAGATAGGCTAGGTACAATTTTTCCTGATGGATCGCAGACGATGTCGCGAACAACAGCTAGTAAGCAATAAGAGTAAGTGATGGTGTATCTTATTTATCATAATAGTCCTCAAGACCGAATCCCGGCCATGGCGTACAATCTTTGCAGAGACCAGCCTTCGACGCGGGTTCCTATCTCGAGATTCGTAGCTCACGAAGGAAACTCCACCAAAGTACCAAAGTATCGTCAGACCACCAGGGACCTTAGGGACCTTTGGAAGGCTTACGTCCCTACATTATTCTGTCCCTAGTCCCTTAAAACAAATATCCCCTTAGAGAATTAAATCCTTAGCGTAATGGAACATTCCCATCACTGTTATTTCCAAAGGTGCTAAAATACAAAGATCCCTGAGAAACATTTTATACAGTATATTTAATGGACAATAAATATTCATATTAACTTTTCTAATTTACAATTTACCGTTTCTTTTTCAGTGTTGTTAGAATACCGCTAACCGCAGACGGTAGGTATATCATCACGCAATGTCGTTGGCAGACAAAGCAATAAATTTTTCTGCTGTCACGAGGTCTGGGGAACCTTCTGTTACACTAGTGTTTCATAAATCTTTATTTGTATTTCTACTATATTCTAACAAAAATATAATTTTATTTAATTTAGTGAAACAATAGAAAACGGGCAATGCCCATTAACATGGTCCTTTTTAATGTGTGTGTAAACCACACCAAATCCTAATATGAAAGAATTTTTAGTATATTTAGTTTTTTTTTTTTAATAACCTTTATAATATAAGGTGAGTAAAGCCGTTTGTCCACCGCACAGGGAACAAGAAACAGATAACGACGCGATAGCTAATGTACTTTCACTACTTCGGCGTCGTCATCTGTTTCTCGTCGACGTCCCCGTTCCCGGTGCGGTTGAAAAACAGTGTAAGGGTTGATCCAGAAAACACATAAGCTAAACCAAAGAATGATCTATTTTTTTATTTCGAATCAGAAAATGTTAACGTTTGGTTTGAAACATAAAAAAAATATATTAATTCAAAGTGAAGCTTGCTTAAGAAATTAAAAAGCAAATCCTACTATCCTTAGTTCAACTTAATGAGCTTAACGCAAGAAAATAATTGTTTATAATACATTTAATATTTTTCATACTAAAAACGTCATAAACTTCACCTATAAAGGTTTCAAAAATGTAATAAAATAGTTTTTATTTAACATCCAAGATGAACGTAACTTTCGTCGCCCCTTTTATAGTGGTTTAATGGCTACAATAAATAAATGTGGATTTCAACAAGAATAATGTAATCGTAATCTAATTAGAAAGATTTTTAGTATTGAATTCACCCGCCTGGTTTCCTCCTCAGTGGCCCGACGCCTCATAACTCGTGTCATCTCCACAGTTCTGTCATATTATTCGTTATGGTGTTATTGTTATTATTTAAACCACAATACACTGTAATATTTTGACATTGACAGGCGCACAGTTATACAAATCGGGTTATAGGTACAAAATGCAGAATTGTGAACTTCCCATTTCACGACTCGACATTAAAAACGGATGACGTAAAGTGTTGTTAGTCGGTTGTAACTTTTATTCCACAGCAAGAACTTTTTATAGAAAACCTCTCTCGATACTCAGCTCATTAAAAATAATCTTTAAGATTCTACTTTTAAAACTTCAATAACTATTCAGCTTTGGGTATAAAAATCCTAAAAGATATCGCTATTATCAAGCAGATATACAGCCACTTTTATGGGACAATGAATATTGTTACAATGTACCTAAGATTTATAATGGCATAAAATAGGTGCTATGTGTAACAGCTTGTTAACTATAATCTACCCTCGAGGTTTGCCAAAGAGCCATGGAACGGAGTATTCTGGGTATTCAACTTCTGGACCGGGTTAAGAATACAACAATCCGTTCCATCAGTAAAATAACTGATGTCACTCGGAAAACTGGCACGCTTAAATGGAATTGGCCTGGACAGCCGCCCAATGGCCCAAACTTACGACCCAGTGGGTCCCGCTGAATGGCAAACGACATCGCGGCAGGCCCAGACGGAGATGACGTGATAAGCTGGACTCCTTCAATAAAGATTGGTCCTTAGCAGCCCTGGACAGAGAGAGGTGGAAAGAGAGAATGAAGGTCTCTGTGCAGCAGTAGGACAGTAATGGTTAGTAAAAAAAATAAAAAAAACTAGAATTACTGAAATCATGTTGTGTGCTAATAATAATTAAATTACTAGTAAATACAAAGTAAGGTGACCGGAGGTGTTTTTTTGGTCATAAAAAAATGCTTATTATAAGGATAACACTAAAAAATAAATAGCGCTGGTTATATGCAACTAGCCGAGGAGCTCGTGACTAAGTACTAACAGCCGCACGGGTCGATCCATCAGGTTAAGTTACGCTTGCCAGGGTTGGTCCGTGGATGACCATCTTTGGATACCAAGACTCCTCCGTGCCTCGGAGAGCACGCTAAGCCATTGGTCTCGGCTGTCATTCCTGGATCTTTTATAGTCGTTACGGGTCGTCAGACACCTGAAAGTCTGATAACCAGTCTTAAGTATCTTATTACCCATTTACTGGGTTGTGGAGATCAGATAGGCAGTCGCTCCATGTAAAATACTGATATTTAGCTGCATCCAGCTAGACTGGAAGCCGATCCCAACAAAAACAGTTGGGAAAAGGCTAGGCAGATTGATATGCAACTATCCATCAAAGTTAGATGGTCTGACGATCTTAAAAAGGCGACTAGGACAGATTGGATGCGAAAGGCGTAGATATGGTGTAACTTGTGAGAAGCCTATTCTCAACGGGACTGCGATATGTCGATTTGTTTAAATGATACATCATCATTTGTTCCTACAACCATAATTTGAATACGTCGGCGATTACAATAATGAACACATTGTGATACTTTGACCCCTGGAGCACGAAAATTGAGCGCGTTTGACTGGAGAGCATCTCCTAAGTAGACACTGTCTTATACTCAGCTTGTTATACTACAAGATCTTGATGTAAGGTAGCAAAAACTTTAAGGGTACAAAAGAGTAAAGTCTGAAGCTATAAAAGCGTTGAGAACAAAACAACAAAGTCTTAAACAAGGCGTGGGATTAGACAAAGTACTGACAGTGAAAAACAAGTCCTGAAAGTGAGCCAAAATTAGGAAGATACCTAAGTAAGATAGTAAAACTGTTTCTTACTTTGAAACTACGAGTAATTTACTTTTGGAAATCAATTGAAAACAATTAACAGTGCTGTTTTGTTTATCTCTAGGTATTTTACCAAATTAATCCATGTGGGAAACACAAGAGAATTTAGGACACCGAGATATTTCAGACATTACAACTTTGTCTCTCGAATGGCAACGTCTTTGGTATTGCAAGTATCCTTTGGCAGCGGTGAACATTTACCATCAGGACTTTTGCTGGCTTTTTTGCCATACAATACAATAACATAAAAAAATCAAGTAATAAAAACTAAAACCCAACTACGACTTAAAAGGTAGAAACAAGACACCACAGACAGACAAATTAAAAATCTGGAGTCATACGTGTTAGGGCATAAATCGAACAGATTACGTGTGACTCCGGATTTTTAATTTGTCTGTCTGTGGTGTCTTGTTTCTACCTTTTAAGTCGTAGTTGGGTTTTAGTTTTTATTACTTGATTTTTTTTTAAATTCTTTTGGGGTTATAATATATATATTTTTGAAATGTGCTCATTAAGCCCTTTCATTTGATACCCAACATGGTACGACTAAACCATATTTTTTTTTAAGTTCCTCACTTTATGTCCTCTAGAGGGCGCCATTTTTAATTTAATGTGACTTGACATAGCCTATAACCAGCGGACAATCACGACGCTTCTAACGATACCTCATTTGTCAAATTGTGATAAGTGGTTTGGAAGATAGGAGGGAACAGATGAACATACATACATACATACATACCGGTCAAAATCATAACCCTCCTTTTTTCTTCGCCGTAGTCGGGTAAAAATACCTCATAATTAAGATATGACGTGCGATGCGTGATTAAAGTTTTATACTACAAAACCTTCTTTTATGGCTTACCACAATCGGCAGGAGTTCCAATGAAGCATTCGGATCAAAACCTGCCTTTCTTTTTTCCACCATTAGTGAAAGATACAGGGGTCTAATTTCTACCTTATAAAACCACAGGATAGCTGTTCTCAGTACGTCATAACGAGGTTGGACTCCAGAATTTTTCTGTGAAGCATAAAGGACCCCCTGTGCCTATGCCATTAGCACGTTTGAATTAAGTGCTTTTACGACTCTTTAATAACGAATTTCCAATTTAAAAATTCATTAAGCTACCAACTACGACTCATCCTCCTGCCCTTCATAATCAGCCTATAATGTTCCCACTGCTGGGACACAAGCCTCCTGTCAGTGAGAGGGAGTGGGCCGTAATGCACCACGCCGGCCCAGTCCGGGTTGGTAGATGTCACATGTCTTCGAATTTTTGGTTCTAGGACATACCGGTTTCGTCACGATGTTTCCCTTCACCGTCCTGCCCTTATCCCAAGTTATTTAGGTTCGGAATAGCGTGCTACCAAAAACACTACCAATCAAACAAAATCGCAGTTTTCATCGTCCACACGTTTCACTAAGTACACTGCTGGAAAACTTTAAGCTCCGTGCAAAGGAACACTTAGAACAGTCCTTAATTAATAATTAGTATGTCCATTAGCGTGAAGTGAGATAATCTTTATGGTTTCTCAGAAGGATAGCGCCATTTTAAATCACGGCTGATGTTATCACCTTCACGGCTTCACCTTAATGTCCTCCTTTAGTCAAAATATCACGTATCCAGCGGATAAGTATGATATACGGTGAAGTTTATGTGAATTTTAAATTCAGAAGAAAGGGGAGGTTTCGTGGGAAGTTTCATACCTATGTAGTTTGGTAGGTAACGTTGTCGTAAAAGTACTTTTTGAATTAATTGTATGAAAATGTTTGAGAATGGTGGATATTTACATAAAATATAAGTACTAAGACTTAGTCTTAGGCTCCAACCTGGACCACACATCATACGTTACGCACTATTTACCCGACTACGGCGAAGAAAAAAGGAGGGTTATGATTTTGACCGGTATGTATGTATGTATGAATGTATGTATGTATGTATGTATGTATGTATGTATGTATGTATGTTCATCTGTTCCCTCCTATCTTCCAAACCACTTATCACAATTTGACAAATGAGGTATCGTTAGAAGCGTCGTGATTGTCCGCTAGTAATAGGCTATGTGAATTCACATTAAATTAAAAATAGCGCCCTCTAGAGGACATAAAGTGAAGAACTTAAAAAAAAAAGTGGTTTAATCGTACCATGTTGGGTATCAAATGAAAGGGCTTAATGAGCACATTTCAAAAATATATATATTATAACCCCAAAAGAATTTAAAAAAAAATCAAGTAATAAAAACTAAAACCCAACTACGACTTAAAAATCCGGAGTCACACGTAATCTGTTCGATTTATGCCCTAACACGTGTGACTCCGGATTTTTAATTTGTCTGTCTGTGGTGTCTTGTTTATACCTTTTAAGTCGTAGTTGGGTTTTAGTTTTTATTACTTGATTTTTTTAAACATCGATATCTGCCAACTGTTTGTCTGTGACTGCCTCGTTGGTGTAAAGGCTACTGCTGACCGTGAGGTCCTGGGTTCGATTCCCGGGTCGGACAAAGTGTTATTAGGTTTTTTAATCAGAAATTTCTCAATAGCAGCCCGGTGTCTGGATTTGTGCCTAGGACTTAAACATCACTGGAGAAATAAGGGTATACTAATTAATAGGTACACCTCTCTGCCTAACCCTTTGGAGATTACAGGCGTGATGTTATGTTATGTGTATGCCAATTGTTAGAATTGACAGGGATTGAATTATGTATTAAATATGTTTACTTGTTTAGTGCTAGTCGTATTTAGTGGTTTGTCATGCAGGTGGACCCTAATGGTGACCTACGTGTGACCCCAAGAAAATTATGCTAATAGAAAATTAACACAGCAATACTAATAAAACAATAACTTAGCACCTGCGAAATTCTCGATAAAAGCTAGCATCAACAACAATAAAAAACAATAGGAACACGAAACCTCACTTTCCGACAAAATCGCAGCTTATTCTTATCGGCGGCTATCTAAGAGGCCAACACAAAAGAAAGGCCAACATTAGCCTCCAATTAACACCACGGACGAAGGCCTCACGTTATCTTTTAAGAAAGATAACGATTTTGTTTTGTTACGCTTCTACCGTGCGATAAAGGTAGTCGAAAAACAGTCGCGGCGTTTTGTCGCCTCGACCAGACGCAGGTGCTAAGTTTTCGGTGGTACATGGCCACAGAATAAGTATTAATTTAGCAGACAGAGCATTCAAAATAAGGTAATTGTTTTTTTTGTGTCTTGGTTTTGGCTGAGCTTATATGCACAGTTAGAGGAGGTAGTGATGGTTAAGTATGTCTGTAACGTATCGGCGTCCAAGACTGTAAGTATAAAAGTCCTGGTTCTGGATGACAATGTTGCTATCACGGGCTGGAACCTGCATGAGACTGGCCCAATCAAAGAGAAGCTTGAGCTATGGACGAAGTCGTGCTGTGGATACTGATGAACTCATATATGTTGAATCTGGTGGCAATGAATAAAGGCCGCTTGTACACGTTAAGAAAAGACGCCGGACCTATGCAAGAATTTGTATCGTTATATTTGTTTCTACACACGAACTGTGTACACTGCTTCGGCGCTGACCAAGAAAAAAATCTTGTCTGCGCTAGACACGACGTGCAAAGTAGTTGCGGTGCGGAAGGGGAGCGGGAAGGGGCCCGGGGGGTTTTCGTGCCTAGATCCGACAAAATTCTTGTCGTGTACATGATGAATTGTTCATATCTGAAGCAGACACGATGAAATTGTTTAGTGTGTACAAGCGGCCTAAGAAGCCAATATTACAAGATTCTTATGCTGAACGTGAAATTATAAACCTCTCTTAATTGCTATGAATTTGAAAATGATAGCTCATATTCTAACACAAGTGCTTCAAAAAGTTATTTAAAAAAAAATGAATCCTGCAAAAGTGACCTCCTCGAACAGCCAACTGATTAGGCATAAACGCCTTCCTTCAAACAAATCCTATAATCATTGACACCAGCAGCTTGTCCAATCATACCACGGATTGAACAGTATCAATATCGGCGTCATGCTATACACCTGCCACTCGGATTGCCGGCATTTTATCTTCATTTATTGTTTTTTTGTTACGCGTCCATTGACATACACCTTTATTCCATTTTTTGGTCCTTGTGGCCGCAATAATAAATCAATATGTGTTCTGGTTACGCCTCATTAGATTCGGGTATGGCATTGTTTGGGAAAGGTTTAAGGGAATATTCAAATGAATAATTATTTAAATGAAATATGTTGCCATTAAATCATGAAAGTCAAATGAATAGCTTTACGGCGGTGTAAACACGACATTTAAAATAGCCATTTGAATGTAATTCTTAAAGAAAATGTCTATAAATATTCAACCCATATCACAAATAAAAATACAATAAAATACATATTTTTAAAATTCATAGAAAGGATCAAAACCACCGAATACCATTTCAACAATTAAAATTCACTTTAATAAACTTTAGTATCGTCATAACACTTAATAAAAAGCTGTAAACACATCAATTATTTTGATTTAAAACCTCTCATATTGCATAACCATCACGTATGTGTAAATCACAATACATCAAAGAATGCGTTTTACGTTCACAACCATTTTTTAACACTCAAAGGACCAGAAATAACGGAACCGTGCCTACAACTTGAGGTCCTTTCGCTTCTGATAAAAAGAAGAGGATTTGCGAGTAATGAAAGCTCTCTCTGGCTGGTTTCTTAAGTCTGGGAATTCAATATCAACATTCTAAGCAGGTGTGTTTTAAGACAAGGCGCCTTTATAAGCGCGACATACTGATCTTAAGAATGGGGAACGAATTATGTTTAAGTTTTGAGTTACTTAAGTTAGTATGCTATTACCAAGTATGTATTCACCTCGGATAATCTGAACTGGAATTTTAATGTAAACAAACACACATAATATAAAACTTTGTTACATGCTGACACCACCGACTCAACAAATTGAATGTAGGTAGACCCTTAGACTTGATAGAGCTCTTTGCCTTAATAAGGTCGATCCACCGTTGTTGCCTGCGAAATTCGCGAATTTGAATTTCGCGGGCTACAACTGCTGATCCTCCATAAGTTAACTGAAAAGCATACAGAGATAATCAAGAGAGTTACAAACTCTCTTGATTTTCATCCGAAAATCGAATCTAAAAAGCCGCCCTCCATTAAGCACCTGTCAATATAAAACTGGCAATCAAAACAGCACTTCTTCTCGTCAGTCCATCATCGCCTCTGTATGTCCCATCGGCGACCGGCAACGTGCAAGAAAAAACGTCCGGTTAGCATGAACGGCGCGCCGCGCGCCGCCGTTCGTCTCCCGATGTCGTCTGCTAAGCTTTGTCGGCACTTTTTCCACCCGTGACTGTTTTAGTAATCGGATAGCGATCCGTTTGAATCACCGAAGACTATGATCAGGTAGCGATGAAGTAATAAAATATGAATGAAATAAAAAACAGTGGGTAATGAAATTTCATTTCATAATCCGGTCTCTTCTGCTTTATTGCATGTTTAAGTTAAAGTCTATTTAAATCCTCGTTTCCAATTGATGATACTTCTACTTCTAATTTTATGTTATTGTAAATTAAGTTGATTTTAGAATGACAACTAAGTACTATGGAAAGTCACAATTTTTTTTTTAATTTCTAGCGAAAACTGAACTTTATGTGTGGGAATTAAAGTTGTTTTACCAAAAACACAATATATTTGTTTACATGTTTGGAAACTAAGTCGCAAACGTAGGTTAAGTTAATTGCGCAGGACGCGTATAGAGTAACCTGTTCGGCTTTTTATAACTCCGTCGTACCTATTAATAGGACAGGTAAATGAGTATTGAACAAACCGCAAGGTAGGCATTATTTTTTTAATCAATATCGGTTGGCTTTTTGACGTATGTCCTAATAGCTCAGTTGTGGTTGTGGTAGCACCTGAATGATGTCAAATTATTTCCATAGATACAATCTTCAGTGAAATTTGTGGGAGCTTTTTTAGAATACGGTAGTATTTTCTGTGTATACTGCCGTTCTGATAATCGTATTTAATATTTGGTTCGTAAAATTATACCATAGTATAGGAACTTCGCATGTGATCACATATTTTAGGAAACATCATGTCAGAGAATGTCTTACTATATACGAGTCGTCATAGGTATTGTATTTGTTAAAGGGTTTCTATTCACAAGTGACAATCGCTTCGAAAACGTTTTGTATTTCTACAACGACTTTCAACAGGATTGACATTTAAGCTTTTCGATAGCTTAAGTCAGTCCTATACATTTTTTCCTTTTCCACCATCGTTATCGCTGATAGAATGTCACTTTGTCTAGGGCCTCTGATTAACTAATTAGTTGGTAGGTAGGAAGGAAGTACTTGTCGCTTCCAAACATCGCTGATCTCATATCCGGTATTGACAAACGTAACCTACATCTTCATAGTTATAATCAACACGAACAGCTACAGGAAATGGATAAACAATGTAAACAACTTTTTAATACTAATAGGTACATCTATACGCTTTGAGAAAAACACAAACAACTCAGGCATACAAATAAATATCTCCAATATTAATGAATTCCGCGAAATCAGATGGTTTTATCCCGGTTTTATATTATTTATCCTTTGAACAAGATAATGAATATGATACATGATTATGATACGAACTCTTTATTATAACAAAAATAAACACGTTGTCACAGCCAATATCAAAGAAATTGAGATAATTATATTAATTGCGCGAGACAATTTTATGCTGCTCTTCAATTTAAAAATTATGCTACAATTTATCCGTACAGCTAGCGCCATCTGTTGTGGAGTGGAGAGAAACTAATTATGATGAACGATACATTTCGACTGCGATGATTATAAATAAATAAGTGTAGGTACCTAAATTGATGAAGGTCATTTTTTTATTGTTTTAAATAAATAGATTTGTCGTCTATCAGTCAATGTTTTTAAGAATTAGGCGCAGACTTACGCATGAAAACATATGAAAACAAGTTGCCCAGGAGTGGAACAACACAAAACAAAAAGCTAATAAGTATACAAAAGGACGGTGACTTTCGAAAAGAGCAATGGACACATGATTGTTATGCATGTTTATAGGTAAAGTAGCAGTATAAAATCAGCTGTTCCCTACATTTTGACGAGTTATGCGAACATAAATGTAGGTAACCTACTTAGATTTATGTTCGCATAATTTGCTGAGAGCTGATTTTTTTTTCGCAATTTATGAATTGGTCCCATAGTGAAAGTTGTTCATAATGATGAGTATTGACCCTTTAAGAGATTTCGTGTATGAAAAGACCCACCTTATACAAGGTGGAGACGACAATACGACAAAAACTAAAACTCGTATATCTAATGACGTTCTCGGTCTACATACAAAAAATTAATCGAATATATCCAATAGTTTAGTTACGATAGCTAGTAAAAGATCAGCAAACCCCATAATCGGCCCATCACTACTATTTAGTTTGTTTGAAAAAATGACATTTTTTGATTTCGATGTTAGGATTTATTTTTTAGTTCCAAAATACTCTTATGTATTAGTATTGCCAGTGTTTTCATTTATTGTTGCATTGTCGTCTCCGCATTGTATAATAAAAGGTAAAGTAGAACATGCATTGCTTTGATCCTATATAAACGTAGTTTAATTGAGAGAGTATACTTAACCTACATAAGAAAACCAAAACATATATTCTTATAATAGACCTCACACGTAAAATGTCAAACAATATTAAAAAGAAAGACAAAATTAAGACCTCATTTTGCTCCACACCCCAGAACCCGCCTAAAGCCACTACTGAACCAAGATTCCTTTAACAAACATTAAGCCTTAGAATTCCCACATCATTATCATTTGTAACAAGATTTCCACCTCATTACAAAGTAAACAGGGCCCTTTGTCAATGAAACCACTCGAATTATGAAGATAGGGCTAAACAGACTCATTGTCTTTTCCTAAGTAGAGAAGAATAACAACAGTTCATCACGAAGAACAAAGATCAAACGATGGAAATCCTCAGCGTTTACAAACGATGACGTCAGAGCCTGAAAGCTGGTCATTCTAAAGAAAACCATAACTTTATCTAACCTAACGAAAAATATGAATAGCCGATATTTATTTATGCAAAGCAGCACAAATTCTCAAGCTTACCAAACTGTCTCCAAACCATTGTATATTTGGCGCTCATCAATATTCCCAAATGACATTTATTATACATCTCTTCAAACAGAACTCCCACTCACTTTTCAACACGTTTTTACCAGTGAAAATAAAGGGAAAGTTTGTATAAACAAGATAAAGGAAAGGCGAGGCAAAGAAAGTTGGATATTAACAGGTTTTCAATCAATGTGAAAACGGCTGACACACTGGAACGAAGTGAACGGAAATATTTCATTGTAAACGGAGCAGATGGATTGGGTACAGATTCTAACGCTTTCGTCCTTTACAAAGTTGGCCGTAGGGACGGTAGGGGTGCCACGAGTTGTGATCAAGGAAAAATAAAGGCTTTAAATATTATCTGAGTCCACAGAACAAGATGAGTTTATGAATAATGAATGACGCAATCTTGCTTTGACTCCGTTTAAAAGTTTTGAGGTTGACACAGTGACAGGTAATAGGTAAAAAAAAATAAAAAGGGCCAGTCTTTGGGGACTGCCGACAGAAGTGAAAATTAAGCAACAATGCTTAACCTCAACGTTATTCAAACGGTAGACGGTAGATGGCGCTAAAAAAAACAAATCACTTCAAGCGTGACGATGACGCGAGTTCCATGATTTGTTCACCCAAAAAGTGCTCAACGCGCCTAAAGAAGTTTTCCCTTCAATAAGTAAACAGCAATCATTCAAACCCCCACCCCCTAGCTACAAGGACCGACAACCTTAAGAAAGTGGCTGGGACAGACTGAATGCGGAAAGCCGAGTTGTGGCGCAGCTTGGGAGAGGCCTATGTCCAAGAGTGGTCTGCGATAGGTGGGTTGATTGATTGAATCATTCAAAAATTAAAGCTGTAGAGCAGGCCCGTAATCATCAGGAAAACTTTGTAAACCCTACTGGTTACTATCGTATTTTTTACTTGACTTGGATTTTACTTCTATCTCACCTGACGATGGTGTTTGCTTACTTAGAAGTAGGGAACCTATATCTTTATCATGTTATTTTCAATAACAGCCCAAAGGCTGGCTTTGTACCCGGTTGATGGCAATAGGCATAATAATAACCGCCGTATCTCTACGTTGACGTCGTGGTGGGGCTTGCGCGCTCCGAACTCTAGGTGTGTGCCGGTAGAGTTTACTTTGCCGAAACGGGTCTGGGGTGAGGAGCCAGACCAAGAGAGATACAAAATCCCGCAGGGCAGCATGTGGCGAGCTGTTGGGCAGTAGCGACCCCATCCCAGTCCCTACCTCCCGGGAGAAGTCTTGTTCCTTACCTCTGGCTTGCCTTTATTGGCCGGCTGGAGTGAACAATGACAAGGAACAGAGCTCCCACCTCATTCTTGCCTTGATTGGCCGGCTTGAGTGGAGACTCGCAAGAGCAAATGTGCTCGGAGGAAGGAAGTATTCCAGTAAGTGCTCGTAGGGATCTTGACCATCTTCCGGGCTCTGGGATTGTTCTGAAAGCCTTGGAATACCTCTCCACTCCTCAAGCACCTCAGGAAGTGTTGCCCCCTTGTCGCTTCGTCACTTTGTGCTAGCGACCGTGTTCGGGGGCCCATTATTGAGTGTGCAAGTCACCCCCTGCCGTTTAATCCGTGTATAGCATAACATGATCAGGCAGGGGACATATTCCTTCAATAGTTATAGGTAACAAATCCACTAAACCACCCAAACCCATAACCCAATATGTTTTGTTTCCATGTTCTGCAATAGTCCTACACCAACCGGGGGTTGTCCTTGGATGCACTTGCATCGTGCGTACAGGGATAATCGTCGGTTGGTGCCTCATTCCTTGAGAAACTGTCTAAGGGGCCTCTGCGAGTTGGCTTCGGCCCCTCGTACGCCTTCCAAAAGACCGGGACCCCATGGTCCCGAGATAATGTAATCATATATAAAAAAAATAAAAAATAATATGACATGGGACCTAAACATAACTGACGAAATGTAGGTATTAAAGGTAACCTCTGCCTAACCCGCCGAGGAATACAGGTGTGATATAATGTTTATACAGAGTTATTGGTAAAACACCAACAACCTCTTAAGGAGTCATTGTAATCATCATTATGAACAACTTTTACCCGTCACAATGTACATTTTGACGAGTTAAGCGAACATAAATGTACGGAACAGCTGTTTACATTTTGACGAGTTATGCGAACATAAATGTACGGAACAGCTGTTTACATTTTGACGAGTTATGCGAACATAAATGTACGGAACAGCTGTTTTTTTTTCGCGATTTCATATTTGTTCCCATAGTAAAAGTTGTTCATAACGATGAGTACAATGACTCCTCAAGAGGTTGTTGGTGTTTTACCAATAATCCTGTTTATGTTCCAAATATGAATCTATAGTATTGTGTGTCCCCAATTCGCCCAATATTGTGGGAACTCCGAACAGCCACTGGTATACCCAGACGGCCCGTTCAAATTCAATGTTCCCTCAGGCGCTCACCGATGTTTACATTATATCCACCAATTTACTTATTCAAATCTCGATCCTAACCTACTTTTATTCTTATCTTCCTATGATTTACTTGTTTGCTTTTATTATTTAATGTTTTGTCTATGTAATTTAATTTGGATGTCGGCGATTTTCTTTCAGACTTTCCATCATACTTTTTTTTATTGTTCTTTTTTTAACCGACTTCAAAACGGAGGAGGTTCTCAATTCGTCTAATGTTTTTTTATTTAAAAAAACACCCGACTTCCAAAAATAATACTAAAAAGTGTAAAATAACTTTAATTTCGGAAGTCGGAGGCAAAAAACGAAAATTGAAAACCAAAAAATCAACTTCCGAAATTAGAATTACTTCTCTCTTTTTAATGTTTTTTTTTTTTAAGTCGGTTGTATTTTTTTGGAAAAAGGTTTTTGCTTCTCAACTACGAGTTTCTACTATCATAAGATTGAGCCTAAAAAAATGGGTTTTAAATAAGTAAATCTTAATTATTAGATTCTTAACCCCATCATAATGAAAAGGAGAGCTTTACGAACTCCAAAGGCAAGCTATTTCAACTAGATACAGCTAAAAACTAAACTCTTTATAGATCTCTCAAAATTGCACAAAATATACGAACGCGTGTTACAAATTTCATAGACATTATCATGCAATCCAGTAACCTAATTAAAATAAACTCTATATTAACCCCACTTTTGCCTCATAATTATTAAAAAGGAAAAATAGTAAAGAGTTGAGGAAAACGCTCGAGTCTCGTTCCACAATACAATAATAAAGTTTTCGTATGCAGACCTCGTATTGCACACAAATTTAATTGACTATTATGCCTTATTTAAATGCAAAGCCCGAAGAAGAGAGTAATTAAGACAAAGAAAGTGCACTAAAATATACTAATTAGCTCCACTTTGTTATTTTACTCGGCTTCTGTAAGAGTATTTTTATAATTGATTATGTGTTTTAAAAGAAGTAGTTAACCCATTTCGAAAAAGGGGTCATGAAAGTTATGAAGTTGATTTGAATGCTAGCTAGCATTATAGGTTTAGGTTTTATAAATACAAAGTTTTTTTATGAATCATATCGTACATATCATACGTAGTGATTCTAAGAAATTAATAAGAGGAACATAGCCCCAAGCTACAACCTAATAATTATGTAATAATTATACCTAGTTGAAAAACTAATAAAAATTAGTAGATATGCATCTACGTAGGTACGTATTTGCAAAATTTTGCAATTAAAAATCTAAAAAGAAAATTGCGAACCCATCACTACTATGACTGACATTCGATTACACGTCTCTGCTTACCTAGCAAGAGACACTGCAACACATTCGCAATAAAAAAATAAAATCTTGAACCAGTATAAGGCCGACTATACACTTCCAATTAGTCTTTCATGACTTATACGGCGAACTGACGAAACGTCTGCCTTTTCTTTGCGGCCTGTGCTATTCTTACTCCAGGACAAAAACATTTTACTGGTTAACAATATTGCCTTATGTATGGAAGTTACTGAGTCGGAGTAATTGCTCCACACTAACAATACAGAGAATTTTAGTCCTTCATATCCATATCGGAATCTTTAGTTACGATTCTAAAGTCGTCAGATAAATTGCTACGAAGTGCACATCGCTAACGATATTTCTAACAATTTCTATTCAATTTGAGTTATCAGATTTTCTTGCGATGCCATGATATAGGGAGCAATAAATCGAAAAGTGTATGGCTTGCTTAAGACAAGTTGCATTTTATGAACCAGATATGCGAACTTCATTTATGTTTTATTTTCAAGATGGCCGATGGCGATAAGTCTGCGTGATAGAATGCTTTCCTGCTAGCGACACGGTACACATTAATTAACACGGAATATTTATAGGCGTCTACAGGCTAGCTGGTAATGTATGAAAGGTTTCATAGAAGGCAATTGCTTCCGTTTACAGTGCTGATATGAATACTCTTTGGTTTAGTGTTATTGTATTTTGTGGTTATTGATATGTTTGTAAAGTCTGAAATTATTTGCTATGCATGTTGACTTTTAACTTAATTGTCCGTATCTTATTCGAATCACACATTTTAATATGCATGAGTATGTGAATGAGATATTGAAATCACGACAGTCATTATTTGACAATTGTATGAAATGACTAAAACACGGCAAATTGACGGAGGGTGTTTTGACTGTACACACGGCTACTCATCAAGCTATACATTTCCAGTATAAGCTGACGTCGCGTTGTACGCAAATCCTATACAATGCGAGATCAGCATAAACTGGAAATTATTAATTTAAATATTCTGACATTACTTACTTTAAGTTTTAACCTTATTTTATTTTATCAAATGTATGGAATGGAAGGGAGTGCCAACTGCTAACAGTACTAGTGATTTTGCTGATGACAATGGCTCATTCCATGCCACTCAGCAAAGTGGTGGAATTGAATTTCGCCACTCGAGTAGGTATGGGTAAATATACCAACTGAAAGGAAGGAGAGCCCGTGAAATGTAAGAAATACACACAACATTATCATCACGCCTTTTTTCCCCAAAGGGTTGGGCAGAGTTGAACCTACAGTACACCCACCACACCACATTTCGCCAGACGGGGAGCGAGCCTATTGCCATCAACCGGGCACAATTACGTTGTTACTGATAATAAAAACTCTTTAGGCCGATGAGGGCTGAGTGAAACGAATGATACAAAATAAATGCATGCGGAGGTAAAAGTGTTAGACAGTCAGCAAGATTGTAGCAAGACTGACAGCCTAAAGTACCTGGCGTAAGCTTTGCCAGTCGAGAATGTTATTTTACTTTTCATAAAAGAAGCAGACTCTCTCCATACTAGCGAGCATGCCTTCGGGCCCCTTTTACTGCTTGCACAGAGTCAAGGCTATAATATAATATTAAGTTGTTCAACAGACTGCTAATTGAAGGCTAGCGCGCTATTAAAATATTGCTATTTAGTATGCACATATTTTTTACTTAGTAGTATGTTCAACAATTTTGCAAAAAGTTAAGTTCAATAACACTTGTGCCTCGCCAGTGGTTTCTCTAATTGCTGGCTTTTTTTTTCAACTTTATACTTCAATTTCCATAGGTATTGACTGTTTTTATAATACACATAACATCGTGCCTGTTCTCCCTGAAGGGTTAGACAGAAGTGTAGGTACCTATTGTACCCCCACATTTCGCCAGTATTATGTTTTAGTCCCATGTAATAAAGGGCGAGCCTATTGCCATCAACCGGCCACAAATCCAGACTCCGCGCTGCTTCTTTATCGGCTGACTGTAACTACATAAATAGAAAGTAATCAATGGTCGAGAAGGACGCGAATTCAAACATTACTCGTTGCACTCTTGAAATGAACCCACTTTACGAAGATCAGTGATCTCGTCACCTCAAAAAGACAAAACTTAATAAACTTCCGTTATCCACACAAGATGGCGCCACTGTTAACGCGCCGACAAATAGGATAAGTGGACGGCCATTCTACAAATGGCAAGCAATGCAGTTTCCTCTTCCAGTTTCATTGGATCGAAAGCGAGTGCAATCGAGCCGAATAGGTCGATCGGCACCTACAATACATACTATTGAGCTTCGCAAACAATTGAAGTTGTATTGCATAGACTTCCAAGCCGTAGTTTAAAGTGGTGCTAGGACTAACTAGAAT
This sequence comes from Lithophane socia, assembly GCA_947522985.1. Classification (NCBI taxonomy): domain Eukaryota; kingdom Metazoa; phylum Arthropoda; class Insecta; order Lepidoptera; family Noctuidae; genus Lithophane; species Lithophane socia. Next base: position 11,639,793 of record OX383262.1, on the reverse strand, counting down.
CTGATTCTGGTAATAATTTATACAGGTACCTATTTTTTTAGAGCAACTGAGTAGATAAAACATCACATACATCTACCAACCCGCATTGGGCCCGCCTGGTGGTCAACTCCCTCTCACCGAGAGGAGGCCCAGCAGAGGGAACATTATAGGCTGATTATAAAGTGCTAAATGTATATAGTGATTTGTTGTGGAAGCAACTGAGAGTTTCTATTAGTAGGTACCAAACAGTTTTTTTTTTATTTGTTTTAAAAAAGCTTATGGAATCAAAAATTGAATTTGTAGGTACGTAATACCCTTTGATTATGGTGATGTGTGCTACTATGGCCTGAATGCAGATCTTCTCGACAAACTTGACCGTCTTCTCAATAATTGCATTCGATTCGTGTTCAATCTGCGTAAATATGATCATGTCTCTGCGCATCGATCGCTTCTAAAGTGGTTACCCATACGTCAGCGAAGAGAGCAAAGGGCGCTGACCACCTTGTTCTCGTTTCTTGTCTCTCCCTCTTCCCCTAGTTATCTAGCCCCCCATTTTCAGTACATTTGCGCCAACCACAGTAGAAATCTACGTTCATCAAGTCGTCGTCTTCTTCATTGTCCCACTCACCGTACTGACTTCATTCACTCTTCGTTCTTCGTTCAATCTATCTCTCTGTGGAATGCGCTCCCCGTGGAAATCAGGATGGCAACCAACCGATTATCCTTTAAAATTAAAGTTCGAGAGCACATTCGCAAGAAGCTGGCAGTATCATCCCAACGGTAATGTTTTCCCATTGTTTGTCTTATTTGTTTTAGTATGTTCGTGTAGTTATGTGTATTTATTTGTTCTTATATTTATATATATTTAGGTTTATTAGATATATATATATAGTTTTAATAGGTTTACGTATTTAAATAATATTTATTCCACAATTTTCGCTATTGCACCTACCACTGTTTGTCTCTGCATCACCCAAAGGTTGACTGGTAGAAAATGCCTATGGCATTAAGTCCGCCTCTGTACATTTGTGTGCTTAAAGTATTAAATAAATAAATAAATAAATAAATACCCTACCGGTAAAGCTCTTTATAAAATTCTGTTTGTGACACAAGCCTTTCACATCGAGTTACATATTTACATAGTTTTTAAATAAAAATTGGAATCGTGCCACCAATCCCTGCAGAGTAAATGTTTAGAGTGAATAATTGAAACAAACTGGATGCCTTTGTATTTACTTGTTTTTCAGTTCAATACTTCGATACAGCCGTAGTTTGTTACTTGCAAATGTTTCTTGTAGCTTACAAAAATTTCTCTAGCCGTTTTGACCGCATTTTTGGTTGAGTTGAGCGACTGCTGAGCGCGAGGTCCAGGGTTCTATTCCCGGGTCGGGCGAAGTGGTATTGGTCAGGCAGAAATGTATTAGCAGTAGCAGACTGGAGGCTAAATTTTCCATAATCAGCCTTTAATCTTCCCACTGCTGGGACACAGGCCTCCCCTCTGTGAGAGGGTCTGGGCCGTAAACGACCACGTGGGATTTATGCCCGGTCGATGGTAATAGGCTCACCTCTATTATATGGAACTTAAATATAACTGGCGACTTAATGTGGTCGTAATAGTGAAATGAAATGAAATTGTTTATTCTGTAAATAGGATATTGGAATCACTTTTGCACGTCATATTAAAAAGTTGTAAAAATAAGCTAGATGAGGTCGGCGTTTCCTATCTGACTACTCTGAGAAGAAAAGCTGAAACAAACTCAGAGGTCACAGTCTCTTTTAAAGTCCAGACATAATCTTGGTTAGGCTATATGAGGACCATGTAGATTAGAGTCTGAAATGGTCTTTTGAGGAAAGAACCACACAGATTTGAGTGGACCTGTCCAGTCAGTGCAAGCATTTGTCTGTAATATAGGCACACCTCCGCCTAAACCTTCGCAGGAAATATGATTCGCGACCCTAAGAAATATAGATTTACAGAATTATAAACATTAAAATCAGCAATAGAACTCTCTAAGTTCGTATAAGTGTATTGAATGAAATCATGACATTATGCTATTTGGTACGTCTTTAAAACAAAAATATGCCTTTGACCTAAAAACCAGGATGACCTCACAGATTTCTTTGAAACTATAACAATAAAGATACCTTTATGATAAAATGAATCGAATGAATCGTAATAAAACTGATTCACATCATAATTATGAATAAAGCTTTTACTAAAAACCTTGCGCTGTAATAACCAAATAGTCATTCAATAGCTATTTCCGTAGAATAGGATTGACACAAATAGATGATATCGGCTTGTTTGCATCAGTAGCTTGTTACGATATAATCGATGCCTAATATAGACATCAGACCTAGTACCTACATACTGAGCGTAGTTAGTAGGCAAATACTATGAGAGGTATTTTGTAATACTTGAATGAGACAACTCAACACGCTGCAAAAGTAGAATCAAGCCGTATTACTTCTTCTTTAGAGTCGATGGCAAAAGTACAAATATTTTATTTTTTATTACGTAATTTTTATATAGGCTTTTGTCCTCAGAAGTGCTGGTGTGAGGAGCTCGTGGCTAGGTAATAACAGCCGCACGGGTCGATCCATCAGGTTAAGCTACGCTTGCCGGGGTTGGTCCGTAGGTGGGTGACCATCTTTACATTATCGAGTCTCCTCCGTGCATCGGAAAGCACGTTAAGCCGTTGGTCCCGGCTGTCATTCGTGGATTTTTGACAGTCGTTACGGTTCGTCAGAAGCCCGAAAGTATGACAACCAGTCAACCCCTTGGTAGGGTATCGTAATGCCTAGTTACTGGGTTGTGGAGGTCAGATAGGCAGTCGCTCCATGTAAAATACTGGTATTCAGCTGCATCCGGTTAGACTGGAAGCTGACCCCAACATAGTTGGGAAAAGGATAGGCAGATTGATTGAAGTGCTGGTGTATAGATACTTTGGACACTCCAACATAATATGGGACACGGTTTGGTCAGGAGATTAAGTAGATGTATTTTTAATCGCTCGTATGCTTTGAAGCTCGCATTTAATAAAATTACCTAACCTATCTCTGAACTTTAGATACTTTTCCGTGGGGAAAAATTGCATGGATGCCCTAAGCTGGTCGCTTCCATCACGCTCATGCCCCTCCGTTCAGAAGACACTGGAGAATATATAGCTGCGATATAGGTACTAACCTATATCGCCGCCATCTGGTTAAATTAGCCAGCTAATTGGACGCCTCGGCCGTTCATTAAACGCCGGCATCCAATTAAATAGCTGAAGGACCACTAGCCAAGTCATTAAGCACAACGTTTAACCAGATGGCTATCGGCCTAGGCATCCAATTAGCTGGCTAATTCAACCAAATGGCTGCGACAGCCATAACTGTAAGATGAAATTAAATAACTCCATAATCTGCCACATGTCACCATAAACTGATCACTTCATACATCATGCATTCTTGACACATTCTAGAGGCGACAATAGATTCCGAGCTTAGTTTCTATCTAAAATTAATGCTAACAGTTACGTAATATTACTTCATTAATAATGCTACAGTAATTCTTGTGTAACTAGTAGGTAATTACGGTATAAAATGATATGATGAATTAATTAATTATTAGAACAACTTAGATTACTAACTATACATACAGTCTGTGCTTCAATATTCCTAAAAATGCTCCTAATGTTCCCCGAAATGTAAACAAGTAAAAAACTATACACGGATCATGGCAGATAAGGATGGTAATTTTAAAGGAAGTAAAATAAATTACGGATTTGGATTAGCCCAAAGTCGCAGTAGACCGAATAACTGGACAGAGAAAAAAGCCTTCAGCCTGCAGTGGGAAATCATTTATGTACCATAATTGATACGATGTATCACACGATGTCCCACTTATTTAATTTATGCAATAAGATTGTAAGATAACAAGATAAGTTTTTCATAATATATTATAGAATAACTCGTTCTTTCAAATCAACTCCTACAGTTTGACCCTCAAATTAAATCCAAGGATCTATTTCAAAAAGCAAAACCTTTCTTTGTTTGTATTTTAAAGAATTATTTTAAATTCCCCGTCGATTCCACTAAACCCCCAACTAAGAATTACTTTTTTAACAAAACAAAATACACTTGATCCTAGATTAGACCTCTCGATTCAGCTAATAATTTTATTAGACCGCCGACTGCGCTCACTGAACTTTGATTTAGGCGCACCACAGAGGGTCGGTAATAGAGTTTGACACAGTTTTATTTTGAGCCAATGTAGTGGAGCAACTTCTGTAGTTTTTGTTATTATTTATAGTTTAGTTCAGCAGTGGGCTATCCATATTTGAACACTACATCAGTAACTAGATTGACAACACAAATTATGACATGATTTAATTATGCCCAAAATAAAAATTAATTACATTTCGGTCGCCAAGAGAACTTGTTCCTGCCTGAATCTATCCGTTAGGTGGATACCTACGTGTTTTACAAATTTAAACTTTATTACTTATTATTAATGTTCAACTGACAAGGTGTCAAGAACACACCCTACCGTGCTGTTATAAAATTAATGAAAACACCACAATTTTTCACAGAAACTCAATAATTCACTAAACAAAGGTTCAGGAATTTATTGAATGAAAAATGAAATGAAAGTAAAGTTTTCTTTCATACTTTACAGCGGTATTTTTATTTTTGCGGTATGATTACATTCGATCTATTGAAAAAGGTTTTATTAAATACCTATTTTGCTTATTATTTCTTATAAAATAGCATTTATTGAAAATGCCATGATCACACGGAGAACGATCACTAGTCAAAAGCTTGCTTACTGAATTTTGGCAATTTATGACTATAATGTTTTTTTTTTCATGGTTACTTGAAATAAAAAATTGAAATTGAATTATACCTATTACTCATTTTAGATTTACATGGAAACATCCGAGGTATAAAATATACACCGTTTTAACAAAAATAAAATAAACTTTTTAGAAAATGTGACGGCCGCAACGAGTGACGGTACTGTCGCAGTCAGACAGACTTTTCCATTTCCTCATAATATTACTACTACGTAAGTCAGCAGTGGATTTACTGTAAAATATTTTTTTTTAGACAACTCGGTTTACAAATTATACTTTGTAGAGTACCTACAAAATGTTGACCTGTTTCTAATCATGGACTAGATTGAGGGTAATCGATCCGCCTAGCCTTTTCCCAACTAAGTTGGGGTCGATCTCCAGTCTAACCGGATGCAGCTGAATACCAGAGCCAACTGCCTTGACCTCCACAACCCAGTTACTGGGTAACACGATACCCCATCCCCGAGTGTTAGGCATAGTACATTTCGCCACATTTCGCCAGTTATTTGTAAGTTTCATGTTATGTCAGCCTATTGCCGTCAACCCGGACAAATCTAGACTTCGGGATGCTACTGAGAAATTTCGGATAGAAAAAACCACTTTTCCCGACCCGGGAATGGAACCCAGTTCCTCATGATCAGCAGTAGCGCTTGCGACCACTGGACCAACGCCGAATTTATTACAATCTACACCAATCATCATCTTCCTGCCCTTGTCCCATGTTACTTGGGGTCGGCAACACGTTTTTTCTTTCCATTCTCCCCTGTCAACCGTCACGTTATCATTGTCTTCCATAAACAGATATACCTAGTACATTAACAATATAGGTACCTACCTCTAGATATACTTGAATCAAGTCCGTCCATCTGAAAAGGATTTAACGCCCTAAGAGTACAAAATGTATTTCTTAAGTAAAGAGTTTTAGTTTTAGAAGTTTTTATAGGACTTGGCAAAATGTTTTTAGAACTTTGAGAACAAAGAGGCAGAATTCTTAAGTATCTATAAAATATTATAAGAACAGGTTTCCACAAAGCTGTGTTTAAAAAAAAAAATAAGGACAAGAATTATGTAACACCGTGCCTAAAAGAAGATCCCAAGGTTAGTTTTTTCGCGTTAAAATATACTAATGATTATCTTCTTTGGTTTTACAACCATTAAAAAATTATTATCCATACATATTATAAATTAAAGTCGCTTTTCGTGTTTGTCTGTATGTCAGCGTTGTTCTTCTTAACCACGCAACAGATTTTGATTAGGTTTACACGGTCGTTTAGAAAATTTATTCCGGAAGGTATATTATGTGTATAATACGTTTATTTTATAGTTACACTAGCTGATGCCCGCGGCTTCGCCCGCGTGGATGTCGGTTATTATATACTAAAACCCAGGGGCGTTCTTTCCATAGAAGCGGATAAGCCCGGCTTGCCTTCAAAACAGAGCCAATAAATTAAAAAAAAAAAACTTCTATGAACTTCCAAGTCAATATTTCATGTCGCAAGAATTGATAAGAATTTTTAAACATTTAAACTTCGCGCTGCACCCGCCGCGCGCTATAAGTACAAGCTACGATGCCAAACCGTCTCGGACGTATGCAACAGTTGCGACCTCGCTCTAACACTATAGCGTTAGGCGAGATGGCATCCATGAATGAAGACGTCAATTCTGTAGTACATTGCATCTTTCTCGCTCACACAAGCTGACATAAACGCAGCAAAAGCCCGCTTCTGGACCTCTCATTTTTGCATAGAAAATTTTTACGATTTGGATACTATTAGTATGTACTTATTTTGCAAAATGTTCTAATATTTAAGCCCGGCTTTTGAGATTTTATGAATGGAACGAATCGTATGTTTGCCGCGATGTTGACCCGCGTAAAGTGAGTTGCAAGTCCGCGACGCGACTCAATCAATTTGTTATTGTTTTGAAATAATTTGAGATCAGTATTTTATTTTCCAACTGTGGCTAAGAAAGTACCTAGTTTTATTATTTAAAATGATGTGATAGATATTGTGGCTATGTCATTGCATAAGCTTAGTAAGTGGTTATAGTGTGGTTTTTATCATCAAAATGTGAATTTCGAAACTGTGTTCGAAAAGTTATGTAAATACATTAAGTTTTCTGACAGTAAGTAACTCTTTACTTCACCGTAATCAACCCCAATTATTAATTTGTACCTACCTATTACTCGGAAATAAAGACAATTTTTGTCAATCGAAGAATATATTGAAATTGGCATTCGGTTGTTTAGATATGAGTTCAGTATGACAAACTTAGGTAGTCTGGTGTCATGGAAGACATCAAAATTTGTATTACATATACAAATTTTGATATCGTGGTAGTGTTTTTTGTATGGCAATTGTTGTTTTGGTAAACCACTGAAAAACAAACCATCTTATTTTAATACATCTCATCAAGATCACAAAACACAATTTATTTTCGTATCGAAGATATTCTTCATACCTAGGCGTTTTGAAATGAAGATTAGAGTTGGCTATTGTCATTATGATTAATTATAAAATGTTATATACCTAATGTAATATCTCATTTAACATTTTCAACAAATCGATAATTTGGGGGCCATCTAGCGGATTTTAATAGAATAATTTTGCATGTGACAAGCGAATATGAATTTATTATGGTGAAAAGGTCCTACTAAGCGGTGTGGTTTACACGCATTCGTTATTATAGATGGCGCTTACGAAAATTACGTACTGATGCTTGAAATAAATGTAGAACTCTTCGCATTTTAAAGGTTTTCTAACCAAAATTATAATATGGTGTTACCATGAACAACAAAGAAAATCCATAAATCGCTCACATGGCTGTATTATCGTAAAAAATCTGTGGGCTTGCCCTGATTTTGAACCCTAGGCCCGCCACTGCTAAAACCTTCCTCAAGAACCATTCTATCCATTGGTGAAAGCAACATGAACATCGGTACAGTCGTTTTTGGGTTTATCGCGAACAGGACTACAAACAGATGCGGTTAGTTCTAGTATAAAATATTATTATAATTGACAATTAACATAAAATAATTCTACAGAAAAAAAACTAGCACTTCTTATTTAAGAACACAAATGTACCTACAGAAAACTTCACAGACAATTGTGCCGAACACACTGATAAGAATCAAGCCAAACTGGTTATTTTATTAAGTATAATTATTAAGGATAATAATTATACTTACATATTATAAAACACGCGTCTGTCTGTCGTCTTGTTCGCAATAAACTCAAAAACTACTGCACAGATTTTCATTCTATTTTAACCAATGGATAGAGTGGTTCTCGAGGAAGGTTTTAGTACATAATAACCGACATCCACGCGGGCGAAGCCGCGGGCTTTAGCTCGTATAGTAAATAAGACCGGAACATGGCATGCATACACGCTTGATGACTCTGGCAAAAAATAGCAGCTGCTTTTAATTTAATTACCACAAAAACTTAGACACTTGTTCAACGCGTGTCTAATGTCAGTTTTAGGTCAAACTCCATACAGAAAGTTTAGGCTAAACAACTGATAAACACGGTTTTGTGGTAATAAGGGAAGTACTTAATTGAGACAACACCACGACAACACACTATTCAGACAGAACGCTACACTCATCTAGAACGTTTATATCACAAAAGAAACAAATGAAATGTATAATAAAAAGAAAACCATACATAACATAACATCACGCCTGATATCCCCAAAGGGTAAGGCAGAGGTGTAGCTATAGTAACACATCGCCAGTTATATTTAAATCCCATGCCATGAGGCGAGCCTATTGCCATCAACCGGGCACAAATCTACTGAGAAATTCCTGATGATTCCTGAGGAAAACCCGATAACGCTTTTCCCGACCTGGAAATCAAACCCAGGACCTCACGCTCAACAGAAGCGCTTGCGACCACTAGACCAACGAAGCAGACAAAAATCCAATTGGATTAAATAAACGTCTACAATGTCAAAAGTCTATCAGTAAACAAAGATTATAAAGGCACAGAAGAAAAAGAAGTGCTACGTAATAAAAACATCGTAACAAATTCAACCGAACACCAAAACAGAGAAAATCCGCTTGAAAAACAAACAAAAAAGACCGATCAATTTAAAAGGATAAAGAAACGTTACGATTGCAGGTAAAACGATAAAACAGTACAAACAAACAATGCTAAAGCAAATATATATGCGAACAAGAGCATACGGTTTACGAGCATATAAATTCAAATGACTTTAATTATTACGAGCCAACAAAAGATTGAATTAGTTCAAAGCGATTTGCATAATACCCGAAAACAGAAGGAATTATGGGCCAATTTACTTAACGCAGCCTATTAATACGATTATATTTGCTGTGCTCCATAAAATTTTAATAGAAATTTGTATGTTGATTTAAGAATTTGCAGGATGCTCTTAGGAGATCTTTAATTTCTTAACGTTCCAGAAATGAATATTAGAAAGTGGTGGTCATGTTCAGAGACTGGTCTCTGGACCAGAATCTAATAAACACACATACAGATATACAAAATATTCATATATACATATACATACGAGTATTGTATTGATTATGTGGAATATCCAGATATTCCACATACTCAATACAATACTCGTATGTGCTAGTCTAGAAGAATGTCTAAACTCAAACTCAAAGCATTTATTTCAAATAAACCATTTACAGGCACTTTTGAATTGTCAAGGAGTCGGTCAGTCAGAAATATGAAGCTAGTAGCCCATTCCAAAGCGTAGTCTATGGAGAAGAACGGGCAAAAAGCTCCACGGACACTCTTTTAAATCAAAATATTGTTACAATATCTATCATGGACTCGTCCACTAGGACGAGTGGGGCTTCCTATCAATCAACCAGCCTTTTCTACGTCCAGGCATATGTCTACTGCTGGATATATGCCTCCTCCAAGCACCGCCACTTAGACCGGTTCTGTGGTTCCCGTATCCAGCAGATTCCTGGAGCCTTCACAAGGTCATCGGTCCACTTTGTGGGACGTCTTCCAACGCTACGTCTTCCAATACGCAATTCGCCACTAAAGAATCTTTCGGCCCCAACGGACGAGCAATGCACCTGCCCTGGCAATTCTTCGGGCTGTCGGTTACACTGGTTCTCCTGCGGATCTCTTCATTTCTTATTCGATCACATAGGGAAACTCCAAGCATAGCCCACAATTTGGTAATTTAGGAGCCACCCACCTGCCAAGCGTAGCTATAATGGCATAATGACAAGCACCAATAACAATTTTTTTAACGTACTCTGGCATTTACGCTGATTGGGAAAATTTGAATCCGAAAGTTTGTAAACCACTTAGCCGATATGGATTTGTTAAAATATTCGATTCCATTGCTTTTATACTAATAAAAATATATTCCTACCATAAAGATAACGTCATTAGGTATACATAAACAATATCTACTTCACATAATATTATATTAGACATAGACAGAGCTGTTTCAAACAGCCGTGAAAGAACGACATTTTATATCTCAAAGAGAGATTTCTTGTTAGTCATTGGTAGTTGAAATTAATTGTGTGCAATTAAAATATGAATTCATAACTATTTTAATACTTAAACACAACTTTGAGAATAAAGTAGGGCAAACAGTGGTTTTAGGTTATTTAAGAATAAATTAATTATACTTGATAGACTTATTACTTCATCCTATTCAAAATAATCATCATCGTCCTGCCCTGGTCCCATGTTACTTCGAGACCGCGCAACACGTTTTCTTTCAAAATAATCTACTACATTCACAATGGCCAGATTGCCATTCACCGAACGCTTTATTCAACTACTTACGACAAATCCGATTAATTCAGCAGACACCTAAAAAGGGACACACCCAAATCCTGGGACACGTACCACGTACTAAATAAAGACATTGTAACCCTTACATTGAATGCATAATCAAATTCCCATTCACGTCAAAATCCCCGCAAAACAAAACTGTATATTAAGCATTCAGTGAACGTTCTTAAATCCATTATCTTGTGACAAGCTCACAAGCCCAGCTGATCCGATACCAATAGCACTGCACACAAATTAGATTCGTATTCCGTTGGTGTAATCAAGGCAGACACTTGCTTGCACATCTGTGTCCTACAGGACCTTGCAAATATATGAAGATATATAAATTTCGACTCTATGTGATCGTAATAGAACACAAAACGACATGTATATTAATTTTCGCATCGGTGTTAAAAGGATTACCACTGCGACTGCGTGAAGATGCTCGATAATGTACTCAGAGTATAGAATACGCCAGTCTGCTTGTAGACCCGACATTCCGCCCATGCTCTGAGGAAAATTTGGAAACCACGTTCAAGTGCCACCATACCTGTAAATGGAGACATTATGACGCAAATCAGACTCTTATCTGGAAAATCAAAAGCCTCCGTCTTCGAAAAGACTAGATGATAGTAATATCCTAGCTTTTATCTACAAGTTTTAGAAACCCACATACTCTTATTCTTATTAGTTAAATTCTTAATGACTATCATTAAAATCGAACTATTATTTCTTTACTTCAACAGACACATGGGCATAGGCAAAATCCAGCACTTTAGTATCTCCTCTACATTTCTATGTATTCTTTGTCACCGCATTAGAAAACCAAGTCCAAACTAATTCCTCTCATTGGTTCAAATGTAAGTATTAAATGTCCTTATAAAGGGGTGAGCACACCATTTGACGGGCCCGTAACAAATGGGCTTATGGAATTTTGTGACACTTTAATATTATGACAATGTGAGTAATTGGAGCCTTGTCCCTAAGGCACGCTCCGAGTAATCTTAGATGCTAACACTATGTTTTATTTAACATAGAATTTTTGGATAATTTATCACTAAGTAATACTAATATGAATAAGTCAAACTATATACTACGACGATGACCCGAGAAAAAAATGGGGATGAGAAAAATGTCGTGAGGAAAGTTTTGAGTATGAATGTCGATGGCTGTAAGAGTAGGAGAAGACCACAGAAACGATGACTGGAATGTTTGAATGATGATATGGCAAGAAAGGGGGTGACTACCGAAATGACGGCTAATAGAGAAGTATAGAAGAAAGCGACAAGTTGGGCCGACCCCAAATAAATTGGGATATGGGCAGGAGAATGAATATTATTATACTCGTAAGAGTTAATTGATACAGGCGTGACTTTACGGAAATCCATCATAAAACAGAACAAATTATTCATATATAACATATTTATTTTTTATTTATATTTATTCTAATGTATTTGATTATCATAACTTTTAAGGGGTAAGCAAAAAAGCTCTCGCCGATAATCACGTATTTTGAAACTATCTCTGTTTTTTAATTAATCAATCTACACAGACTTCGCTTACAAAACCACATAAATATCCATTCGTCATAATAATGATAGTAATAACCCTATTCCCGATACCGGTGGGCTACTATTTTTTATATTTTTAAATGTTTTTATATATTTTTAATTCTAATATTTAAAAATATAATTTATGTGTATAGAAAATGAAATAAAGAAAAGAATAGTCATTTTAAAATCTCATTCATAAATCATAATTAATAGCACAAACATAATTATGTTTAGCTAATAAAACAAATCAAATTAAACAAAATAATAAATGACATCGGTCACCATAGAACAAAATTAATTCTTAAAACTAATAATTTATTTAGTGCAATTTATTTGTTTTTATTTAAATTTAACTTGTTTGACTCAACTGACTTTCAGAGACTAAGTTAGATATAAATCTCACTTAGTTTAGAAACAACATTGGGGTCTTAATCAAAGGAAAACTTCTAACATTTTATTAAATTGAGCCATTAAATGCGTAGAGTAAAACTATAAATAATGCTACATGTTATGAGAAAAAGTTTTATTATTTCTTACAGGTTATCATAAACTAGTACCAAGCAATAATCAGCCTATAATTTTTCTACTGCTAGGACACAGGCCTCCTCTCGGTGAAAGGGAGTGGGCCGTAATCCACCACGCGGGCCCAGTGCGGATTTGTAGAGATGTCACATGTTTTTGAATTATTGGTTCTAGGACATGTCCGTTTCGTCACAATGTTATCCTTCACCTTTTTGAGAGCGGTTTTGATGAAATAATTTACAACTCTTAAGTCGCGGCCGTTACCTCTGGGACACTGATCTCTACTAGTACCTAAGCTATACATATAGCACCACTCAATCAATCATCTCACAATCTAGCTTCGAAATAAATTCTCTTAGTACATAAATAAAGTTATTTATGTCCGATTTATAATAACCCGGATCAGTGGGTCATTTGATTGGATCGGCGCTAAGTAAGCGTGAAAAACAATGATATTTCAATTTGCTACTACTTTATGTATTTGTTCATTTATGTGGTAAACCGTTAAGTTTGGTATTTGGTAACGGTAAATAAATATTCAGTATCGTATGAGGATTATAATGTTAATAAAATTGATAATTTCATTTAAAAAAATTGTTATCATCTGACGTTTCATTCAGGCTCTCGCAGACTTTCGCGACGCAACAACATCAATTTCTATGAAATCTTCATGGAAATTGTTATACCAGAATCGCGTCACATCGTCGCGTCACGCCTGTATCCGGGATCCTTTTAGCAAACCAAAACTTACTATAGCCATGCTAAATTCTACTGACTGGTCACTAGAAATTGGCCCATGAATATTTATATTATTATCATTTACGTAAAATCAACGGGATGAGTTATCACCTGCAGATGGTCATCATCAGCAATAAACAATTCCAATGAATGCCATAAAAATAATAGTAAGAATTTTTATTTTATTTTTATTGGTAGGTATATTTCAGTACTGAAACGATAGAATGTGTCAGTGACTTACGCACTAGTTAAATGATGCTCTAAATTATCATTTCCTCAGTAGCCGAGTAACAAAGACTTGGAAGACTCATCCTCCTAAGGAAATGAATCGTTTAACCGTTTGTGAATGATAAATGCCGACTAGTGTCTAATTTAAGATAAGTCATGTAACCGCAAAGAGGATGCATTGTTTGTGCGTTTATTAATTTGGTCACCATTCTTAGGCACTTAGGTCATTCTAGAAAATCTTCTCTGTGAATTATGATAGATATGAACAAAAAATACCCAAGACGCTTTGAAACAAACTTTTAAATACGCTTTTCCAAAAACGCTTTGAAACAAACTTTTAAATACGCACCGTCTTATAACTGAATTATTTCTTGTTGTGATTGGAGAACCATTAGGAAAATACAGATTGTAATTACTAAAAAAACCTAAGCGCTAATTGCACAAAAGTATGTGCATGAGGAACATATCTCCATATCTCTATTACTATAAACATGTCTAATCGTAACTACAAATCAAAATCATCAATCAAACTTTCAAAATATTTCGATGTTTTGATTATGGTGTGAGGATAATGCCGCCCACACACTATAATCAAAACTTCGCAACAATTAACTTTTTAAGAACGCCGAGATCTTTACCAGATGCAAGAGAATTATCTGCCTCGTTCATCCCGAACAAATAAAACAAGGGAAGCCTTTAAACGCTTCTACTTTCAACAAGATATTTTATAGTAGTCCTTTGATCTGTAGACCTTTTTGCTGACCGCAATAAATGCCTCGCTTAAAGAGATAAAAGTTAGATTCCTTTGTGGAGAAACTCGGTCAAGTGACTTCAAATGTAATGAAAATCTTTAGGTGCGCTAGGGAAATTTATTTGTTCCAGTAGTTCTTGTTTATCCTTCGCTATTTGTAGTACACGGTAATTTGATTATTTCAACGTTATCAAAGTCAATCTATTTGTTTATAGTGTCAATGTTGCGGTGTTTGTGGCAAATTGTTCAATTAAATTGAACTATACTTTCGCGTGGCATGACATACATAGCATTTTGTTAATAAAAATATGAATATTCATAAAGTACTTTACAGATTAACTAGTTTTTTAATTTTTTAAACTCGGTAGAAAATGTCAGTAATTCCAATCATGCGACTGAGAGTAAATCTGCGATGTATTAAAAACCAAACATAATTATGTAGTTTGCTGGTAGACTGGATCTAAGGCTGAGATCTAAAAATGTTTCTGAACACGTACTTAGGTTAAATATTATTCCTGTCATTACTACTGTCAAACTACGAGTGTAAGTTCAAGGACGGAAACATATCTAAGTCAAAGTACGAGCTAAGCAACGTCTATAGATCCCAGGCTGTGTCTCATTGGCATTATGATCTGACCCTTCGGTGATGGATCGATATCACATTTGTTCAAGCCGATCCGGGCCAGCTGTCACTACGGCCAACTTTGTTTACATACTCGTAACAACTCAGCAAAACCACGAAAACAGTTGCATTTTAACGCTTACTCTACTACTAAAATGTTGGTCCTACACGACACTATTATTTTGCAAGCACCGACCTTATTACACATTCCCATAAGAGCTCACGTATGCATTTACTATATGAGCCAGATAAAGTTTTCCTGCCCCATAAGAGGAAAGGACGTGACAAGACATAAATTAATATAATTATTAAAACGAAACGGGTCATTTCGTGCAACGTTGAGCTTGCATTCTGATACTTATGCGTTGTGCAGTCTTTAATCCGTTTTTTGTCCTTTATATTAATAATTATATTCTGGGTTGTCGAATTGTCTCTTTCTTTCTTTAAATAATGTATGTTCGAGATGTATTGAATAAGCCACCTAAAAAGATGTAGGATGTAATTGATCTTCTGCGCGTTGGATTCGATTCTCAAAAGCCATATCCTGACTTATGTCAACCACCCTATCACATTATGGGTATTGTTATGAATAAAATACCATGTTTAGACGTTGAAATGGTATATTACCCATGCCTCTCCTGGGCTAAGAAGGAAGGTCCTCATTCTTTCCATCGGTCAGACTTCGGTTCAGACTTCCGTCTGCACTACTTTTTGCCAATTACCTAATCCGAAGACCAAAATCCTTAGCGTTAGGTTATTATCCAACAAAATACAAGAATCATTTGCAGAAACACAACATCAAAACAAAATAACATCTTACAATGTACCAGTGTCTACGAATTTAGATTGTAGAAGCTGCAATATTCGATACAGTGATCGTCAAACAAATTGGTTTTCGGCGATATGTATTCTGACAGCACCTCGGTCATGCATTATAAGTAGTTGCTGACCTGAAGATGAGAACTAGGCCGAATGGAACTGATGGTCAAAGGGTTCGTATTGTAGAGTATAGCGTGAATATGATATGAGTTCGGGTATTCGGTTTGTATGGTTATGTGGTAGGTACTGTGAATGTATGGATAATTAATTTTTAGATCGATGTTTTGAACGGGTATGACGAGTCTATAAAATAATCAATAGTAAAATTGTGTTCGTATTGCATCATTTTGAATGGATACGATTTAAAAAGGATATTAAGGAATGGATTTTGTTATTCTTTCTCTAATCAGCGCGTGCAGTGAGCAGTAGTATTTTGAATTTTTGTATAACACAGAGGAGTAAAACATATCAGTGGCTACAAAAACATGCCACACATATAGCACCACACCAACCCGAGCTTCTAACTTAAACAAAACACGACACACATCTCATAAAGTCATAACACAGACAATTGCCGACCACAAACAACATGACGACCACAATAACGTGGTCAGTACAAAGTGCCAAGATCCTGCGGTACCACACAAAATATTAGACCGAAACCCGCGGTCCGGATTAGAGGAACCGGGTCAAAAGTGCCTCGGAACGTCCGAAACTTTGCCGCGAATTTTTGGTGGACTGGGCCTAATTCTGTGGAATAGGATTTGTGAAAAGTGGAATTCAAAATAATAATTTGTTCTCGTTTGTAGTTGGGACTAGGTTATTAAGGATATATGAGGAGCTTATGGCTAATAAGCTGGTTGTTTAATCTGTGAAAAGGACTTGGTCTTAAATAAAGAGGTCACCATTTTATTACTCATTGCGACCCCTTTGTTATTCTTATTTTCCGTACGTGGAGTAGTAATGTTACGGATATTTTTAAATGTGAAAGTCTATTTTCTTGGCTAACCGTCGTCATGTTAGGATTTCCGTTAGTGAAAACAATTGAAATCATTGCAGTTTTATAAATGCTTCGAGCGAACATTTATGTTTTTTCGTGTACAATAAACTATATTATTGTTGTTTAAAAGTGGCTGTCGAAAACCACAAAGCGAAAATAAATAGTCCACAAATAAAAAAAATCCGAACGGTATCAATAGCCAATTTTCAGATCATTCTTTATTCAACAACATTTTACTGAACCATGATTGTTATCGAGAGCCAATCGAAAGCTTTCATTTATTGTAAACTGAGCGTTGTCTTTTCAATTCCAATAACCCTTCGGCTATATTTTCAATAAAATTGACCGTGAATTATTAATTTGGATTGTAATTTCATGATATTAAGGAATTCTAAAATCGAGGTATTTGTTTGCGAAATATTATGTATCTTGAATATTGCTGTCTGTATTCTATAACATAACATAACATCATGCCTGAATTCATCGTATTTTTAGTTGCGGTGTACCTTTAGCACTCACATTCTTTACCCACATTTCTCCAGTTATTTCTCCTATTACCATAAAAAGAACTGTATTCTTTATTTATTTATTTGCTTAATTCTATTGAACCTTTGACTTGGCTTTCATCTATGCAACCTTACCATGTCAATGAAGTCAATGTGAAGGTAGTTCAATTTCATAAACCTTCACATTTGACGCTGTATAAAGTCTATAGAATCACTCGTGTCGAGTGGTATATTGTTCTTTGTTCTATTATGTGAAACCTGTCAGTCCACAAACGCAATCTTATTCAATGACTGGTATTCAAACAAACAAAAGAATAGTAGTAGAGCTACTAGTTCAAAGACCCATGTGTGAGTGGTATACCTGCCACCTCTATTGCTGTCGCCAATTTTGAAAGAAATTTCTAATTCATTTCTTCATAAGTCTGAAAAATTCGTCGGCTCGAATGTCTTTCATTTTGAAAATTCGACGATATTCAGTGCGCTATTTACGATAAATAGCGCAATGAATATTGTCGAATTGTCAGGAAAACATCGTGAGGAAACCGGCATGTCTTAGAACCAAAAATTCGAAGACATGTGACATCTACCAACCCGCACTGGGCCCGCGTGGTGGATTACGGCCCACTCCCTCTCATAGAGAGGAGGCCTGTGTCCCAGCAGTGGGAACATTATAGGCTGATTATGATGTCAAAATGAAAGACATTCTAATTTTTTGTGATTTACGCTGGTACTGGTTTCGTATACCTACAGGCACCGGAGACATATCGTATATGATTGCCAAGGCATCTTCATAACACCTTTCTGTTTACTTGTTTTCACCATGTATAAAAAGTCTCATCTCTACAAATCTAAACTTCACACATAAAGATGTTGTTTCCTCTATAATAATGTACAATAATAAACGCGAAAAGCTCAACTCTGCGACGTAACGATAAAACGCTTAGTCAGCGTGCGGTACGTTAGAACTGTGTCGGAAGAGTTTAGGCTTGTGGTGGATAGCTCAGCAGCTTGGTTTATATTTGGAGATAAAGATGGAGATGAAAGCGGAGGTAGAACTTCATTGTTCCTAGACTGTCTATTGTTTTGTGGAAAAGATTACCATGAAGACTGTTCTCCTATGATGAAATAGGTATATCTACAGACAATTAATCTGCCTAGCGTCTCACATCTACGCCGGGGGTCGCGGAACCTTAAGAATCTTCCGCAACCCCCGACTGGTCGGCCGGCCCGCGACTGCGTACCGCGACTGGTCGGCTCCTAGCCTAACTGGATGGAGCAGGAGGATATGGGGGTTTGTAGATATATCTCTAGAACCAATGTTGCTTTTTGTGTCTGCCTGTATGACTGATTGGTTCTTCTAAACCACAACATGGATTTTGGTGCGGTTTTCACAATCATTTTAAGAAATTTATTCCCGAAAGTTTATGTGAAATCCATAAATTTTGAACTGAGAGTTATCACAGAAATTTCGATGGTTTGACAAGTCGCCACATCAGTAGACCATCGCACTACTGCGAAGCATGGACGGGTCGCTAGTGTTGGATAAAAGTAAAAGAAAATCCCCTATAATATAACATTATACAAGCGTTATCTTCTAAACATATTAGAGTCACTAACACATAATCCAGACACAAGCAAAAACATGCTATCACAAGAATCTAAGACTAAATAACATAATTTTTTTGTACATTCAGCCATTAAACGAACATTGACACTACGTACCAGTTACAGAAGCCAAAAAAAAATCCCAAGTACATACTTGTTACGAAAGATTTCAATTTAGATAAATCGCAATAGTTCTCAATTTACGGCAAGCGCCAGACGCCTCTGTAACAGCCTTGTTGCCTCGTTACTGCTCGTAGAAGCTAGCGAATAAACTTTTCTTTGACGTATTTGCATTCACGATATACCTAGATCTTCGGCAAGGACTTGGTTGCAGAGTTTACTCTTACAAAGAAATCTTCTGAGGTGAAACATAAAAGTGAAAGCTTTAAGCCTTTAGACCTATAGTATAGACGAAACCCATAGATTCTGTGAAAATATGCTAGCGTTTCTCTAAACCCCATGGGTTCAAAAGAGTTTTTCAACGACATAAGTCAATACAGACACAATATATTTATTGCTTGTCAACTTGTTAGGTTTAACAAACATATGTCCAGTCCAGTCGTTATTGGTAAGTGGGGACATCCTGTCGCATCTTCCTTTAAGGCCAGGGATATGCTAGCCTCTATCTAAGCCCCATGGGTTTCGTAACAGTCGACCAGGGTGCAAAATAATTATTGCGAATTATAATCCTTTACCTGGTATGAGCATGGTGAATTTTGCACAAGTAGGCCAGTTGATGCAACGGGGTTTCTTCTACTCTCATGATGTTTTCTGGTGGAATTTGAAATGAACTGAAACTAGATTTTTTTTCAACCCAATAGCCTAGTCATCATCAATCATCAATGCAGAGCTCGTGGCTAAGTAATAACAACCGCACGGGTCGATCCATCAGGTTAAGCTACGCTTGCCGGGGTTGGTCCGTCGATGGGTGACCATCTTTACATACCGAGAAAAGCACGTTAAGCCGTTGGCCCCGGCTGTCATTTGTAGATCTTTGACAGTCGTTACGGGTCGTCAGAAGCCCGAAAGTCTGACAACCAGTCGTATCGTATCGTATCGTATTACCCAGTTACTATGTTGTGGAGGTCAGATAGGCAGTCAATCTATGTAAAATAGTGGTATTCAGCTGCATCCGGTTAGACTGGAAGCCGACCCCAAGATGATGAGCTTAGTCATCATAAGCAGCCTGTAATGATTCCACTGCTGAGACAAAGGCCTCCTGTCTGTGAGTGGGAGTGGGGGGTATAATGCACCATGTGGGTCTATTGCGGGTCCGTGGATGTCACATATATTCGCATTTTTTGTTTTAGTACATGCCAGTTTCCTCGCGATACACAAAGTGCCTGCTACGATCTACAACTCGTAACTGGCGGCCGTTTCTACTAGGCCACCACTGCTTCAACCCAGTGTGTAACTGTAATTCAGATGAACGATGCTTTTATTGTCTAAAGACGTGAAAAAAACAGAAAAATAAAAAAGAGAAGGAGAGTAATTACACAATAACCAGTTTAAAAATAGAACAACGTGTTAACCTCTCCCACACCTAACAACAAACCTTTAATTTTATTCGGACACTCGTGATCAGTTAAGACAACGATACATCAGCCGGTTGCGAAGCCCCGCGTTGATTAGGTACACGATGTAAGTCTGATATGCATCGCGCTACTGATGCCACGCCCGGCGTCAATCAGAATCACGGAGTAAGAGTGTGCCAGAAAGCTAACTGCGAAGAACGCACGCGCGCGTGAACTCGAAAATAACAAAAATAATACCTAGTAGTATCCGACATAAAATATTGTTGGTCGTGTTTTCACGTTGATCAACTTCAAGTCTCACAGATAGGTGAAATAAAAAGACTATGTTTCGAATAATTGCTGTCTAAATACATTGAGAGACTCTTCTATAACTTTTCGGGAAAGTCGTTATCAGTGTCTTGGACAGACTTGGAGTACTCGTATTCAACTGTCACTGTTACTTTAACATCAAAGCAAATCTATATCTTATGTAGCCGCATCTGATTTCTAACGTAGTAGCAAGAGCAAAATTCCGTAGCGGATTAGTTGCAAGCTCTGCAGTGATATTTTCATTCAATTGCACGCAGACGCCTGCATCGCGTCGTGAAGATTGCGTTCCTTGCTAACAATAAAGCTCTTGTCATTGTGATAAGTTAGACTTCCAGACCCTATTTAATCTATGTTCTTAATATTGCTGTGTAATGAAGTTATTTTCTCGTGTTTTACGTAGGAGTTCGGTTATTGTTTTGTTTGATTTCTATTCCCGAAATAGTGAGTGGGTATCGATACGGTTAGAAATAGCAAGCAACAGTGAAATAAGAATAGTTACCTTGTATTGATTGCACAAAGACTTGAAATTACATAAATTTACGTAGACTTTATAAGAAAAAAGAGAGAATATTGAGTACGTATAAAATTATTTGAACGAAAAGGTAAAAATGGGCCTGAAGTTCAACAAAACCTTTATAATTTAACGAGTCTCGAATCTCGAGAGTCTTTTAGTAAAAAAATTAGGTTTAGAATTTTGTTTTTAATTTCGGGCAGAAAGTATTGGAAAACATTTTAAAACTTTGTACCTTTGTAGACAAGCTGTTACAAAAAAAATCTGTAAAGTACTTGATCTACATCAGTCTAGTTTTTTCTGTAGCTACTGAAGTGGTTTTGACCTATATGGCGTTGTCAACCAGCCTCCAAAAATGTTTAAATGACATATATACACATTATTAATTAAAATTTGTTGTGTGTTAATTAAATTCTTTTCGTGTTTGTCTGTATGTCCACGTTGTTCTTCTGAACCACGCAACAGATTTTGATGAGGTTTTCACCATCGTTTAGAGAATTTATTCCTGGAACGGGTGAATTGTTGCATATCCTCTGAACATTATCCCTTAGTAACTTTTACGAAAAGGTTTCAACTCATAACGGGTCTAAAACAATTTAATATCGAAAGTTATTTCCAGCTTCTTAACTTCATAATCTCTCCAGAACACGTGCAAACAATTTTCTACAAATAATTAATCGCAAACCATCTTCTCGTTAATTTGTTTAAAATTAAACCATCTCATTACATTCCGTCTAATTAAACATCGTAAACGGGAAATATAAATACGCTTTTTATATTATCCGTGCTAAAATTACGTTGTTCTAGAACAATTTTCGCTAAAGCAATTAAGTTTGCAATTAAAAGCGAGGGTATCCCGGGAATGTCGGCTGGTTGGAATTTGTCAGTAACCAGCTATTGTGGACCGACCCTTACTGACCTCACCTTAAGTTTCAATTAATGGAACAATTTCATTTGTAGGTTCACACGGCTGTCGGTTGTTGAATCGAAGTTTACGCCAAACATCACATACGTAATCGGCTCCTTTGACGACCTCATTAAAGTTTTAAAATATGGTTCTCAGATATTTATTGAGTATAACTAGATATCGTTTTTACTGTAACTACGGCGAGATTTGAATTGGGACTGAATTAGTCAATTCTTATACTTTCTATTAGAAGTGTTAGGAAGCTCTTCAGTTAGATAGATTAGGAAATATCCAGATGTATATCATCATCATCAGCCGTAGGGACCGGTGGCAAAGTAATAACAGCTGAACGGGTCGATCGATCAGGTTAAGCTACGCTTGCCGAGGTTGATCCATGGATGGGTGACCATCTTTACATACCAAGACTCCTCAGTGCTTCAGATTCTTTTAAACAGTTCCATTTATTTACAGCAAGTTAGCTTACATCTTCATAATAGTTACTTATGCTTCATGGTGTAAGAAACTTCTGACACTTAAACATGAAGTTATTCACTTATTTTGCTTTGGCTGCTGAGAAATTTGGTTCCGTCTGAACTATATAACCCCTACTACGAAACATTTTTGAGCCGATATATTATTTGTATCTAGGTCACTATCTTAAACATCTTTTCACTGTATTAATGTCTATGAATTTCAAAAGAAAACAGTTAACAATACCACGAATAGGTATGAGATCCATGTTTTGGAAGGGGTCCACGACAATTTTTCTGAACCTTATAATCGCATCATTACTGCAATCGGAGAATCAAACCCTTGAGCTCATGAAACACAGACCATGGCATCAGAAAATGGCTCATCGTGCCATAAAAAAACTCCGCCCTTGATTGATGTTCAAATAACTCGATAAAAGTAAAGAAAAGAACTTAAAATCCCTTTGTTTTACACTTTTTCAATAAATCCTCACTTTTCAATAGCATCAATAAATACTGGGAGGCTAATTTATTATCTTAATTAAAGCTCTAAAGATTTTATAAAAGGTCTACATTACAGAGGCTTTTGTTAAGATAGATTGGTTTAATATTGAAGAGCTTTTTCTATTCATTAAAGTGGAATATTTTAGTCGGAAAATAGATATTTATTACATAGTTATTTTTAGCACTTACAAAAGGTACCTACCTAACTTTACATGTAATAAAAAGGTTATCATTCATTGAATCTAATGCTCTAGAATAAACAAAGGTCTTATAACGTAAAAGCTTAAGTTGTGCAAGGTTGATGGCAATAGGCTCGCCCCCTATTACATGGGACTTAAACATAACTGGCAAATGTGGGTGTACTTTATGTACACCTCTACCTAACCCTTCGGGGATTAGGTTGTGTTATGGGTGTTATGTTATGTTAAATCTAAAGTTTCAAAATCTTAAAAACACAATTAAGACAAAAGATAGCTCATTTCATTACAATTAGGTATCGTTATCCACTTTCGAGTTAAACTCATGGTAAACTCGACCACGCCTACTTGCAAGCCACACAATTACACTCGCATCGCCAGAATGCACAACTATCAAAGACGGTTCCCGCTTCGTGAGAAAATAACTCGTCTGTACAAACAGCTACGCGGCTTTAAGCGGGCACATCATAAAAGAGCCATTCCCCGCCACTCTACGAATGCACTACATTTAAAACATGAAAAACTTGCAGTTTTAGCCTCGCTTAGCAAATGGGCAATGTTCTACGTTCTCAACTGTGATTCGCTGGGATAACTGTTTTATCTTTGTGTCTGACGTCAGATGTAATTTCGTTTTCAGTCGAGTCGCTTCACTACCCGTTACTCTTTTTGAAATAAAACTGAGCAGACAGTTTTTATGTCTCTTCGCAAAGAATAAAAAATAGAGAGAATTTTATAAGTTTTCTTGCTTTATAGCGAATTAGCAGCACTAGGATTCTTTGTAAGTGGCATTAGAGATAGAAATAATAAACACAAAACATTAAGACAAACACAAATTCATAAGAAGATATTCCCATAAAGATTATAGACATAACCTTTGTATCAATCGTCAATAATTTCCAACTAAACAAAACACATTTCGTAATAATTTTCAATAAACAACACCAATCATTAGCCTTAATTGTTCAAGGCAATTCGAAAGTGCCATAAGACTTTCGTTAAGAACATTGAAGACTCCTACGCAACGCCCACGGTCTCATCAAGGCGCCTCATAAACTCTGTTTCATAAACTCGAGACAGAAGAATCGACTAATAAGCCACCCGCCTTAAATATTAATTAGTGACAAACAAGGATCAGAACTCGGTGATTCACACAAGTGTACAATTAAACTAAAGGAGCAGGTGGTGATTAAGTAAAAGTTTCTGTCTGTGGGTGACTACTGGAAGCTACATGGAATAGAAAGCAAATGGAATGATAGATATGATGATAGATAGAACAGCACCTGGTTGGTGAAAGCCAGCACTGCCGCTCCTACACCGCGATTACACAGGAAAACTCCAATTTACGAAATAGAACATCGGTATTCACATTTTCATATCTTTAGTCATGACGTTAAAGATCTTTGGAAGAACAAGACAGGCTACAGTTGTTTGAAAACAACTCTTTGCCATCACTAACTCAGTTCATCAATACAGTTGTCTTGAAACGGCAATCGGTAAGTGTGAGGGACCAAGTTTAGCAGAAAACGTCAACAAGCTAAAAACAATGCAACATCGGCAATGATCACAAGATATTGAAAATTTATTTGCCACGAATGCAGAAATGCATCGCAGTGCACTCCATTCATTCACAAATTCATGGCAACTGCATGTAATTAAATGGAGACGCAACTTCAACGAAGTCTGATACTACGACATGAATATTCTATTGCTGACTGGAACTGTAACTTTGAGCTGATATCAGTGTCATGTAGCTATTCATAGATGTGCCGCGCTATCGTCATTCATATTTTAACTAGTTCCGAGTTAGGAAGTGGCGTGGTTTCGTCACGTCGCGAACTTAACTTGGGTTGAGATACTGAAATGTTATGCTGTCCGTGTTCTTGAGGGTGAGTCCGTAGGTATCTAATCATTTACTTTGGATTATATCACATTGATAAGGGAAAACTATTGAGGAGCTCGTGGCTAAGTAATAACAACCGCACGGGTCGATCCAACAGGCTAAGCTACACTTACCGGGGTTGGTCCATGGATGGGTGACCATCTTTACATACCGAGACTCCTCCGTGCCTATCGAAAAGCACGTTAAGCCTTTGGTCCCGGCTGTCATTTGTGGATCTTTGACAGTCGTTACGGTTCGTTAGAAGCCCGGAAGTCTGACAACCAGTCTTGCCAAGTAGTATCGTATTACTACAGATAGCCTGTCGCTCCATATAAAATACTGGTATTCAGCATCATCCGGTTAGACTGGAAGTCGACCCCAATATAGTTGGAAAAGGCTAAGCAGATTGATTGATAAGGAAAAACTATTAGGTGTTATGAAAATAATTTGGTACTAAGTTACTTTTGTGGAGACAAAAAAAATATTCACTTATCTATTTTTCTTCACAAGTAAGTTTACAGTGATGATCAAAACAACAAACTACTGGGGGACTTCCCTCCATAGCATAATTAAAGATAAAATCCTCACAAGTGCGAGGGGTGTCGGTGGCGGTCGAGACACGTAGAGACTATACAATGACATATGATTTAATTGCGACAAACTATCTAGTAATTTACTAGTAGTTAAGACAAGTCATTTATGCGTTGTTCCTCTATGAGCATTGACTGGTGACGAAATAATGATTAACGGTTAGATTATAAACAAAAACGACTATGTTATCGTAAAAGCGTAGACGCTGATAATCGAGAAAAATTTGAAGACCTGTTTGATTGATCGAAAGTGGTCGACAGATTTTGGATTTCATTGGGTTTTTAGGGGTATGAGGAACAGGGTGTAAAGTTCACTCATCCACCATAGAAAAGGGAGGATCCTCCTACCAGACGCGTGTTGTCTGGCGGGCAACTGCCCAATGATTGATATTGGATTCTTGTATATTGTCCACTGCACGGTAAACTTTAATTGCGCGATGCAGGATTTATGTGACGTCAGGATTTTTGTGTGACGTCAGGTCTTTGATTCGTAGTTCACATGTGGCGATGTAGATACCGCCACAGGTTATTTTGTAAATTAATTTTACCGACGAAGGCCTTGGGGCCCACTTTAGAGAAACTTTTGATTTTGGAAATTGACTATTACAACTAACAGTTGTGTCAACTGTTTCGTATTTTGAAATCAACGAAATAGGTTTAATTAATCATTGGAATCAGATTCCAGAATTCCAGGGGTAACCTTGCAAGCAAGGAAGACATAATTATCTACTTACAAAAAAATAAAACTGTCCAGGTGTTCAATGTCATATAGAGAATTTGTAGTTATTCTACCACAATAATTGCTTGTTTATATGTAAACTTGCAAGGAGATTAATTAAATTACCAAGTAATCTGTAATTGCATAAACTGTTTACCTATTTGGTACTAAATGACGTAAGCAGCTAAGCCTCTTGTACTGATTACGAAAGGCTTTAGAGCAATATCGCTTGAAATGGTAAGCCTGTACAAACCGCTAATTTGAATTTATTGTTGTTTCGACTTTGCCAGAACAATTTATACAAAACAAAGGCATTGGGTGAAAGGGAAATAAAACTAGGTACCTACACGTGTGTGAAGTCTGTGTGAACTTTGAATAAGAAGATAAAAATATTTTCCAATGAGAAAACAGTCCATGAATTCGCACTCGATTGCATATTCGTCTTAGCCTGCAACGGATAATCCTTCAAAAAAAAAATTCTACTTTTGATACACAATATTCTGTATCTTTAAAATCATAATCTTGGCTGTAATAATTGAATGTAGCTTCCTAAATAAATAAAAAATACCAGCCTATTTAATTATTGTCTCACTGCAGGGGAAATGTCTTTTCTCATAATATAAGAAAATACACGGGCATTGATCTTACCTGTATTGTAAATTATACCTACACTAAACAATTCTAACGGCGAATATTGAATACCACAATTCAGGTCTTTCATAAACATTACAGATTTTGTGAGATTTATTTTTCTTAGGTTTTACCTTCTTTATTAAAAAAAAACTTTATGTAAACGTCATTTTTCACCCTAAGTGCCTACTTGCCACTTAGATATTTACCAGACTATATTAAAAGTCTGAAAGTAAGTACGCACAGTAATAGTTCACAAAAGATCTCTTTGATAGCACCCCTACAGTATCTCCCCATATAAACATTAGTGAAAACTTTCCGAATAATTATAATGCGTTGCAGTGAGGGATCGACGTGAGAAGTGTACTCCAGAATAATGACGCTCGAAGAGGGCGCGGAACCCGAATGGTAAAGTAAATTGACTGGATAGGATAGGCAGGATAAGGTTTACTATTTTTTTCGGTTAAATTTTTTTAGGGTCTGACAATGTGTAATTTTCATGGATAATATCTAATTAGTAAATAAATTTTGCAGTTTGAAATTCTGAAAAAGCAAATGCGCAACGAATTTATTTAAGAAAACGCGGCAAGATTACAAAACAAAAAAAATTGAATATTCGCTTTAATTTTGAATTAAAAAATATCTAGATACGTACCTCGACCTTTTGCGCTCAATGAATTTCAATTTAGCAGCTTTTGCAGACTTTATAATGTCAGTAAACTTCTTAGGGCCATATCACACTGATTTACCAGCGTGTTACCGGCGAGGCGATTGTCTAACACCCTCGGCATTTGTGTACGCATTTTTGAAACAAGAGCAATTGACGTGAGTGTAAAAGAAAGAGTAAGACAAGCGAGTGTACAATATTGTGACCACACAGAAGAATACGTTGTGTGATCGCGGCTAGCTTGCTTCGCTCCCGCGGAGAGCACGTTTACGAATCGCCTAACTGAAAAAAACACTAGGAAAACGCCAGTGTGATAACGCTCTTTGGTAAACAGATTCCTAAAAATACATTGATTAATAGGTTAGGGACTTGAAAAACGATCAAAGTAAAACAACATAAATTGAAGGAACCAGTTTGAGTAGAAAATAAGCTTAGTTACCAATTAAAATGATTAATAGTTAATGTTGGAACCTGTTTTAAACGTCACAATAAGAAGAAATTATATTTTTGAAAAATAATTTTACCGTTCTAGCTAGACGGTGACTAAAGAGGTAGACAGTACAGGCTAAGCAAACATTTAAAAAAATAGTTTTGACAGAGCATTTTTAAACACTAACCTTATTACCACTTAAGCCGTGTTTAACAGTTGTTTAGCCTAAACATCTTTTAAACACCACAGTTTTACATAAAACTGACAGTAGACACGCGTAAAAAAGTCTCTAAGTTTTTGTTGTAAAACCCTTCAACATTAGACAACCTTCTACTAACGAGTACACCCGCGACAATCTAAGAAGTCCGTTTTGACGTTTCGTTCTCGTACTTGTAATAAAAAGTGATGCCTTGAGAATCAGTTTTAAGCAAAGTAGATAAGTCGTCGATTACAAACTCTCTATGTTTAATCCTAATGTCTCGAGAAACATTTTTTTTTTTCATCGCTACACAAAGGATTTTTATAGCTGTCAAAACGGACTTCTTAAGTTGTCGCGAGTCTACATTTAAAGTATAAAACGAACCAGAAAGAAACTGTAGCAATACGCTTTCATACATTCAAAACTGACGTTTCCATCCCTACCTACCCCAAAGAAAACCAAACTTTTTCCGAAACTACCGTCAAAATAAGGCGCCAACAATGTCCGCGTTCAGCCACACTAATCTGTGTTTATCGCATTTATCTAATGCAGAGCGGAACACGTCTAGCATATAGATTTTATTCCGCGTTCGTGACCAGAATCCAGTGAGGTGGTGTGGAGGGAAGCTCGAAGACACATTGTGTTTAGCAACCCTCGCGATGCGAAATGAATCGATAGATATAGTGGAGGATTTTTCTGATATAATATTACGTACAAGTTGTAAAGGTAAGTGTGCTCTAATTACTTTTATTGAGGAATACATATAATCAGCCTATAATATTCCCATTGCTGGGTCACAGGCCTCGGGGGCCTCGGGGGCTTTAATCTATCACGCGGGCCAGTGCGGTTGGTAGACGTCACATGTCTTCGAGTTCTAGGACATGCCATTTCCTTCACCGTTTTGAGAGCAGTGGTGATGATATTATTCATAAATAGTAAACCGCCTGTCTGGGTTCGAACCCAAGACCTACAAATCGTAAGTCGGGGCCATTACCACTGGACCACCACTGCTTTCACTGGACCACCACTGCTTTCACTGGGCTACCTCTGCTTTCACTGGGCTACCTCTGCTTTCACTGGGCTATTTCTGCTTTCACTGGGCCACCACTGCTTTCACTGGGCTACCTCTGCTTTCACTGGGCTACCTCTGCTTTCACTGGGCCACCACTGCTTTCACTGGGCTACCACTGCTTTCACTGGGATACCACTGCTTTCACTGGGCTACCTCTGCTTTCACTGGGATACCACTGCTTTCACTGGGCTACCTCTGCTTTCACTGGGCTACCTCTGCTTTCACTGGGCTACCTCTGCTTTCACTGGGCTACCTCTGCTTTCACTGAGATACCACTGCTTTCACTGGGCTACCTCTGCTTTCACTGAGATACCACTGCTTTCACTGGGCTACCTCTGCTTTCACTGGGCCACCACTGATCTCCACTTTATTGATGTTTGTTTTGTTCTTATACGAAGAAAGCAAGAGCAAAGGCTACAGAACATAATCGTGAGTCGCAATTAACATTAATAACATTGATAAGTTGCTAATTTTGTTTAGGTTTCTAGTTGTTTTTTGAATGACAACCTTGATTTTGCTGTGGGAATATGTATGATGGAAGTACCTACTTAATTATTATATCCGTTACATGTTTTTTACAACGGATAAATTAAAAAAAAAACTGCGATCCTTGCGTGTTTCAACCAATCAGACGGATGGTGGTTGCAATCACACGGATGGTGGCTGCAATCACACGGATGGTGGTTGCAATCAGACGGATGGTGGTTGCTTAGTATGATAATGATATATTTTTACCCTTTGCTTGTAATTTGTAGCCTGCAGTGTTTTGGAAGGTTTAATGTCACAGCCTAGTGGTGTGACCGTCGGACTGCCAAGTCATAGGTCTCGAGTTCGAACCCAAGCCACGCATCTCTGACTTTTCGGATTCATGTGCGTATTGTATAGTTATGAGTTGCTTTATAAACGGTGAAGGAAAACATCGTGAGGAAACCGGAATGCCAGATAAATATTTCTCAACGGCATGTAAAGCCAAGTCAAAGGCCGTGTAAAACTCTGACACCAGGTTAGTCACCAAGTACACGAAACGAAGAAGTTCAATATTGAAACTTTACGATGATGATCATGACCAACCAACCAACCAATGTACCAAACGTGTTTTTGTTCAAAATTGATTGTTATAATAAAAAGTCCAATGCAAAAGTTTATTTCATTTTCCACGTAATGACATTAATTCAATGTTTGTGTTAGTTAGAAAAATAATCGTAGTAAACGAACCGAAATCTACTAATTAAATACGGTCATTAAAGTTATGCAAATAATCGTAATGTAAATCAGTCTTCTATACATTATAAACTAAAGTTGCTTTTCGTGTTTGTCTGTATATCCGCGTTGTTCTTCTAAACCACGAAACAGATTTTGATAAGATTTTCACCATCGTTTAGAGACTTTATTCCGGAAGGTTTAGGTGTATAATACGTTCATATTAAAGTTACATTTATCTAAGAAATGTCAATGTTTCAAGTTCAAGTTGTAAAAGCCGTGCAAAGCAGGAGCGGGTGGCTAGTTTTATAAATAAACCATTAATTTGGGTAATTATTAAATAGAATATTTTAATTGAACCGTCATTCGTGTTGTGTGCGTGTGCTTACACGTGATGAAGAATGTAAATTATTGTTTATTTTAAATGTAACAACCAGTCTTCGCGCTTCCGTAATTTTTAGGGTAGGTAAGTAGAAAAGACTAAAAAACATAAAACCTGTCAAGTGCAAGTCGGACACGCCGCACACTGGCCCTTTGTACAGTCACGGACTTTAATTAATGAGCCACTTTCAAACTTTTCAATTTTGCAGTTTCATTCATTCACGAGATTACACGATTAAACACGAACTCAAATCGCACGCTCGTAAACAAGATGACAAATAAATTACTTTTAATCGAAAATATACTTATCCATAGAGGTTGTCTAATAAGTTCTCAATGATAAAAATAAATACAATGTTGCATTAAGTTTATCCAATCTATTTCATACCAACCTCCTTTGAATCTTAGCATGCATAGCATTAACTCGATAATTCAGAAAAAAAAACTGAAGACAGTGACAGTTGAAATATCGATGTCAGAGACGTTACTTTCGAACTTGTCGAAATGCCTATTAATATTTCTCCGTACGCTAACGTTACTATCGCAACAGTAACCTAGCAACGATTGTTTATCGTTGCTAGGTTACCGTTGCTAGACCTGCAATTGGTTGACTTTGGGTAGTCACTTTGCTGTCAAGTTTGTAGTCTGGCTCTCAGGCCCTTAGCCAACCGGTAAAGATATGAAATACAATTTTCTTCTTCTAATACGAAGACATATGTCTTTGCGTGTCGGGAACCGAATAAACCCGATTAGCATTACATGACTGAAATACGAACAGTGCCGGGTGGCTTATCAATTAAAGTCCGTGACTGTACACGACACGGTATCTTTACGGTACGGCGTATAAACCGCACGGTAGAAAAAATTTTACGTCAACAAGGTTCCATAGTGATCCATACAACACTGACGATCGTGACTACAAACGTCAAATAAACCGTGTTTTTCGTGACAACTGCAAAGTTGGTTATATTTTATTAACATTATACACAATAACTCACCTTGAGTAAGTATCTAATATAATAATATATGTGTAATAATAATAATTATGGCATAGTAAAAATAAAAATCTATGTACTTTAGCGCCTTGAGTAGGTATCTAATATAATAATATAATTATGTGTAATAATAAAAATCTATGTACTTTAGAAATTGTCACATTTTCGTGGTTATAGGAAATCTTGTTTAATTATAATCAACCAACACCTGAAACCACATCACTAATATTAATTAATTTTAACAATTTGTTAATTTTGTGTAACATTTAGACCAATCGTGTTCAATAACTCTTTGTCAGGCATGGGGTTTTTCTATCTGGAATATCCTGGTAGCAGCCCGAAGTCTGGATTCATGCCCGGTGGATGGCAATAGGCTCGCCTCCTATTACACGGAACTTAAACATAACTGGCAGAAATGTGGGTATAGGCTAGGTACACCTCTGCCAACCCTTCGGAGAAACAAGGCGTGATGTTATGTTATGTAAGCTGACATAAAATACTAGATATATCTCTTTGTCTTTTTCATCTACGCTAGCAATTATACTAAAAACTAAATTAAAACTTTTACAACTAAAGCATTATATTAAGGGGGAGTAGTTTGACAGCAAAAAATCATATTTCACCCGCGCAACCCTTACCTACCCCTCTCATTAAACACGACGAAAACAAAACACAATGCCTTCCCGCCAGCAGAAACTTTTCGTCTGGCGTTTATAGAATTCGAATTTCAATCTTCTGTAGTTTATTTTGCTTATACGATACGCTAAGCTTGAATTCAGAACTATAGATCATGTTCATGTTTTGG
Source organism: Lithophane socia (assembly GCA_947522985.1). NCBI lineage: Eukaryota > Metazoa > Arthropoda > Insecta > Lepidoptera > Noctuidae > Lithophane > Lithophane socia. The sequence continues at coordinate 11,606,853 of OX383262.1, read as the reverse complement.
AACTAGAAACTCAATGTTGACGTGAAAAAGTTCAAATTTAAATGTTACCAAATTTTATTTAGGACCTTGTACAATTTGTACCTAATGACGTCTTTGTAGAAAACTGTGTTACCAAGTAATAAATATAATGCTATATCGTGGATTTCTCTCTTTGGAGGATCGTGCAAAGTGATACCCAAGTAAAAAATAATATTCGTATAATGAATTTTGCACTGTATTGTGCAACGAATATGGCATGTGTCATGAAAACCTTTCCTGCGCCAAACGCGAACAATCCCCTTCGAAAACATTTGAAACATGTGAAAAAGAGGCCGAGTTCTGTACAAAAGATTACTGTAGGATTGTCGGCTTCACCACTAAAAGAATTGACATCTATTCATCTATGTAAATGGGTGCCAAAGTACCAAAGGGACTAATTATAACAAAGGCCCGAGGTACGCGCTCAGTACCGGCGCTGTGTTTTGGGCGCGCGCCCGGCGCGTTTTGGACTCGTCAAACGCAACAAGATTTCCACATTTTGTTGTATGTTTTGAACCGTGTTTCTTTTAAGTTTATTACTAATGCGGAGAAAATGAAAAGGAAAAATAGTGAAAAAGGAACTCGCGTCCAAGCGTCAAGGGCACGGTTAGGCTTCATTTACGGAGACGCGAGGAGTCGCGCGTGGCTTTGGGCGGCGCGGCTTCCACTGAATTCAAACATATGGCGTTGTATGAGTGCGTTTACGGAAACGCGATTTTACACGCGTTTGTTTGAAATGGAGCGTTTTTTGCGGCGGAGCCCGCGAATGGCATAGCCGCGTCACACGCGGCGTTTCATCACGGCGGCGCACGTAGCAGCAATGCCCGCGGCATACCTTCTCCCAGTCTTATTTGTAAATCGCACAACGGAGATGCAAGTTGAGAGTGGCAAGTTGCGACATGTGCAGGCCTAACGGCGCCATGGGCGCTCGCTTAGACTGCAGCGCTTGATATAATTCGTTACATAGGAATTCATACAATTTTATTGAGCGCCCGAAACGCAGCGTACAAAATGCGCGTCTCGGGCGCTTGTTATAACTAGTCCCTTAGTAGAAAGTTTAGTATGGTATCTTTGTAACTGTTGAAATTGTAGCTTTGAAAACATGCCAAGTTGCATTATAACTTTAGGCCTCATTTACGGAGACGCGGGGCGTGGCGCGTCGCGTGCAGTGTGGCGTCACGCGGCGCGTCTGACGTTTTTTCTGTTTACGGTGCGGCGGCGCGTGAAGCGGCAGTTATCATCCCACGCGTTAACATAAACATATGGCAATATACGTCTTGATTGTCGCGGTTTTTTTTGGGGTTATAATATATATTTTTGAAATGTGCTAATTAAAACCTTTCATTTGATACCCAACATGGTATGATTAAAAAATATTTTTTGTTGTTCATGATATGTCACCTAGAGGGCGCCATTTTCAATTTAATGTGTCTTCATATAGCCAATGACCAGCGGACGATCAAGAAGCTTCAAACGATACCTCATTTGTCAAATTGTGATGAGTCTTTTAGAAGATAATATGTGGGAACAGACATAGATAAATACATAGAAACCGGTCAAAATTATAACCCTCCTTTTTGCTTCGCCGTAGTCAGGTAAAAACTAAAACCCAACTACGACAAAAAGACAACTAAAGAGATAAGGACATCACGGACAGACAAATTAAAAATCCGGAGTCATACGGAATCTGTTCGAGTTCGTTCGTTATACCAATAACCGAAGAATAAAGGTATTATTCTAAACAAGTTTTATTTAGGGGCGGTCAGTCGCTCCAATTGTTCGTCTAAGGGTCACCTTACAAGAAGTTTGTCAAAAAAAGTGGGAGTAAACGAATTTGGATCCTGAGTATATCGCAATAAGATTTAATCTCCAGTGCGAACTTTCAAATGAACGTGGAATGGGCTCGTTGGCTATGTTGTAAATTTTCTCCGCAAGAAAATTCACCGCAATACAGAGCAATGGCGCTAGTTTTACCTACTTCTTTCTATACTCCTTGCTACTATACCAGTCAAAAATCTGTCAAATAAAATGTATGTCATCTTGAGTTTTCAAATATCAACATTGAATTTTATATGTTTATTTAGACTCGGTATTTATTTATTTATCAATCAATAACACTTGTAATATTCGTTTTGGAAGTGGTTTTAGTGTTTTTTTCATGTTTTCTATGTCTCAGTTTCTTTTGTGGAATGTGATAAATTACGAAAATATTATTTACGAAAATAAATAATATCTCAGCGCAGCTAAAAATTTGAGCGTAGTCCTCTCGTCTCAACAGAGCGACGCCGACTGATTTGTGAAACAAAAATATGCTTGAAGTTCCCGTAATGTGCGACGGAAGATGGCTTCTTCCACGAACTAAGAACGTCGTAAGTCCTACAAGCTTTGATTCGTAATAAAACCAAAAATAAAAGGAATAAAAAAAAAAGCCTACACAATTTTTTTTGCCTTGTTTTAATACATATAATCATCTAATTTTTATCATAATAGGCATTAGCATTTTAAGTACAAATCGAAAATACGTGAAAATTAGAGGTAACTTCGTGACATTTTTTTGTCGAGAAAATTTTAATATTTTGTGTTTCTGTTCCACAAAAAGTTTGGAAATATCATGTAGTTACTCATACTATTTTTATTTTACACCTAAGTCTTATCAATTTCATGAAAAATCAAATTGAAGACAGGCAATTTTGCTTACTACCCGCCCTTAACGTGAACTTTTTAAACGGTGCAGCGAATGCAAAGCCAACCCCACAGTGTAAGGATCATAACACTAAAGATACGGGTACGTACCTTTTATACAAAGATAACGACTTCTAGCTATCTTTTATACAGAAATAACTGGTTTTCGAAAGAGTTGGAAGACTATTGGCCCTCGTACCCACGGGCGATTTTTTAACGCAGCGTTTTTTTTATCGCGCACTGGATTTTCAACGCACTGCTTAGCGCCGAGAGTTTAAATTCCAACAGTGTATTATTTGACGCGCTGGAATGCCCTCTGTTGGATTCCCAATTCTCGGCTCAACACCGAGGGTTGAGAATCCAGTGCGCGATAAAAAATCATCGGCCAGGCGCCTACCGGCAGATAGTTTCTTCTCCCTAAATTATATTCTCTAAAATTCTACTGGTAGCCAAAGTCGCTTTATAAGATATAATCGTTTTTTAAGATAGTGTTGTCTTTCGTAATTAAAATGATAACATATTTAATGTTGGTAATAACACTTAGGAGTTTGTTATCATTGTTTTACAGTGGTGGACTGTACCTTTATAGTTTATCTATAGATATTTAAAGTTGAATCACTGTCATGAAAATTAAATGGTATTTTTAATCTAGCATAACATGATCTAAGAATTTTAGAAGAAAACTCACTATTTTGGAATTACAAAATGGTGAGTTTTCTTCTAAAGTTCTTTCTAATAATAAGTTAGGATTAGGATTATAATCATAATCCTAATCCTAATCCTAACTATCCTAACTAATATTATAAATACAAAAGTGAGTTTGTTTGTTTGTTTGTTACGCTTTCACGCCAAAACGCCGTTCAGCCGTTTTAGCTTGAAAGCGCATTTCGATAATTTGGATGACATTTAGTACATGGGTAGACCATGACCCGGAGAAGGACATAGGATACCTTTTATCCCGATATTCCCACGGGATCGAGACTTACGAGGGTGAAACCACGGGGCGCAGCTAGTAGGTAGTTAAATAATCCTTTCGTATTACTATGTAGACTTTAAAATAAAACCTGTAGGTAATTTTTTATGCAAATTTGTAAATACGATATAAGATGACATTATGATGTCATTTAAGTTTTGGATATCGTTTTATACTAAGAGATATTATTAAAAATCGCGAAGCAAAAATCGTGTGCTGTATACTATTTTTAGGCTCCCAAGAAAAAATCAATGACGTACCTTAAATATCTCTTTAGTCGAAACCACATACTATGTGCAAATATTAAGACAACATAGAATTGAATAAGGGGAAGATGTGTCACTAGATACGTATACGTACTTACCCCGAGTTACGAAAAGTTCATTCCATTTATGCACCTGTCACTTGGTGATGTCTGTTTATTCTAATAATAGGTTTTTAGTTCGTATCAAACATTCGACAGCACCCTGCTGTCAAAGCAAAAGTAGATTTGGTATCTCATACCCTGACTGAATAAGCTGGCCAAAAATAATCTCCTGAACGTGTTTTCTCTTTCAAAGTTTCGGCTGCCATAGTTTGCTAAACCTACATACGACCTGCATATAAGTAGGTAGGTAGGTAGGTAGGTATCTTTTCTCTACGTGCATGAATGAAGGTGCTGTGTAATGCTTTCTGAAACGAGCTAAACATCCTTTCAGGAAAAACTAGCAAAGAACCATGAAGAACGGAAAAAGGTGAAAAACCGTTTTCTAAAGATTCCGGCAAGAAGACCACGCCCTATTAGATCTTCTTATAGATTATGTGAACAATAACACATTTATGTATAGCTACTAAATGACAAATTAAAACAATTAACTCTGAAGAAAAAACAACAACAACTACACACGTATTAGGGAGAACAGCCGTAACTTTTCCGTTTAGAAAACAGAATACAGTGAAATCTATTTCTTGATCATGAAATATACTTATAATACTTCGATAATCAAAACAGCACTAAAATATGCTTATGAAACCGCAACAAAATCACACTATATTTTCCTATACTCATTGTAGCTACCCATCACTCCAATCTAAGTCCCCTCCGAACTCATATAGTATTTTCAAATGACAAACCTTTCCTTACCTCTACACGTCTCCGTGATCTATGTCACCGCACGTAAATGGAGCATCTCAAGCCGTGCGATTACCGTGCGGGGCACGTGGTATGTCCTGTACATTTGCATGCTAATGCCGGTCAGCCGGAACTAGCCCGTCCTGCCGCCGCATTGTATTGTAAACACCGTGTGATTCACGTCAACACAACGACGAGATTTGATGTGATTAGAATTGTTTAGGTAAGCCCTTGTAGTTTGACACTTTCGCTTTTATTGGGATGGAGTGTGAGGTTTATTTTTGGTTCAGCAATTCGTTTAATGTGATGTTTGCGTATGTGGGTGATTTAATGCCACAGACATGTTTTCCTATAATTCGGTCTCATTAAGAAACGATAATGCTCGATGCATTATATTCTCAATCCAAACATACAATGAGAATATAGTGCATCTGTTGAAAACGGATTGCTGAATCCGATGTTTTACATAACCTCTACCTGTTTTACAAAACAACTTCGTTATGAACAGCTGAACGAAGTTTAGCGACACATCGACTGTTTTTAACTATTTTTTATCTACTAAAATAGGTACGTACTTCAATTTTCTGTCAAGTTCAATTCGAACCTCGCCGTTATCGCACACACAGAGTGAATTTATTATTTCGTTCTCGCGTTAACACAGTTCGAATTTCGAAGTGATGTGGGGTTTCCTAAGAGAGCGGTGGCTGCCTCATAGCGGCCGTAATTTACCGGCGTCGAATAACGTCACTGAAACGTTATAAATGAAAGTAAGTTGGTGTTTTCCTAGACAGTGTTTTGACACCGAATACACATACTTTTCATGACAGCCGTCACTGCGGCCGTTATTTGGCGGCCACCGCTCTTCTAGGAAACCGTAGCCTAAGCTAGTATTATCGTGTCCCACAAAAAATTGCGTCTGTGTCCTTAAATTCAACATCTAAAAACAACTCTAAATAGTCAATGTCGGTTCAAAGGTGCACAGTCAATCGTGAAGTACGAACTTGGACCGTAGTCCCCAATGCTTTGAGGGAGACCGATGAATTTTGTATGAAATAGCTGATGCGACCGGGCCATCGGATATTTCCTACCCGTGACTTCTCAGCACAGCATCAAATATGTACGGTGTATTTTTACTTCTCAATTTTATGTTCTAGTAAATGTCAATTTTATTTTACTCAATCGTTAAAAACTGATTAGTTCCGTGATAATATTTGGAAAACGTTTCGTTGTTGAATTTAAGGTGATGTAGACACTGCAGGGGAATTTTTGCTCTACGGTCAGGTATAAATTCCGCAGTGTATCTGCACCACTATGGACTTCACTGTTGATTACACATTTTTTTAGTGTCGAGATGAGAGAGTGAGATCCTGTAAAACAAGGTTGTTATGCTAAAATGTTCGCTAATAACCTATTTTTAACAACAAGACTATAATATTTGCCAGTATAAGGACATCTACAATAACCAGATTAATTCGGAAATATCCTGTATATCTCCAATTGTCACTAAACGAGACACAATCGAATTTTAATTGTTTTTTTAATTGTAAATTGTTATCGGCCTTCTAAAGGCCAATAAAGAGTTGAGCGGATAAGTCTCGCTATTGCCCGCGGGTTCCCCTGCATGCATAATCAGACTATAATGTTCCCACTGATGGGACACAGGCCTCCTCTATTCGAGAGTGGGTTTTTTTAATACACCATGCGGGCCCGGTGCGGGTTGGTAGATGTCACATGTCTTCGAATTTTTTGGTTCTAGGACATGCCGGTTTCCTCGCGATGATTTCACGAGTGGTTCTCGAGGAAGGTTTTAGTATATAATAACCGACATCCACGCGGGCGAAGCCGCGGGTATCAGCTAGTAATTATTAAAGTATAAATGGTATAGAATTAGGCAACTGCTCATAACATCATTAATATAAACCGAATGTTAGTATTTCTCATAATTCAACCACTGGCATCTGTGAAACCAAACTACAAAGGTACCTTTGTAGGCCTACGCAATTGGTAAATGCATGTCAAATGCAGCTATGGTTGACTGGGAGGTTATGGTATTTGACTAAATATGAAATCGACTAAAACCGTCGATAGCCACGTCGATAAATGGACCACGAAATGTGGTTCATGTATCCAACATTCAATCAAAAATCAAAATTTATTTTATTTCACATAAACCTACATGGGCAGTTATGAAACTTCAGAAGCTGGGAGCACGGTTCCAATTGCTCGTGTCCTATGGAGAAGCTGCGAACTTATGAAGCAATGGATTAGACATTTATTTCGAACCGATTCCAATTCTGATTGATCGTGTATTACACAATTAAGGTGTAGGCAAGAAACTACACGGTTACTCTTTTAAAAATAATTCGGTTTTACAATGTTTTCAAATTACAGTGTTAAAAGACATGGGAAGACCGTATAGGCCTGTCGACAAGTACCAGGTACTTAACAAAATAGAAAATTGTCTACAGTCTGTTGCTGTTCCGTATGACTTCGACTGCATGGAAAAGTTTTCTAAAAGTTTTTCTAAGGGCACCTCACTAGTTTATTCTTCAATGGTTTATGATAGCATTCAATGGTTTAGTATCCTTCATTTGTGATAGCATAAACTGCTATAAACATATAAACTACTGAAAAGCAGTTTATGTATCATTGAGTAATTATTATACACGATCATAAAATAAATCAGATCCCACAATTCACACTGTAAATGCAAATTCAGAAATTAATACAAAACAATCAAAAATATTGATTTATCCGAACTCATTCAACCGTGCTGGCTGCAGCTGTCAAATAAATAGATACTGTCCATATATTTAACATATAATGGAACATTAATTAATTAATGTTTTATTATTGATAGGCGGGATCCCGTTAAATCAACGGCGAGCATCAGTGTCCTATTATTTTAAAGGGAGAATACACGATGGGTAAAAAATATATTATATTTCTAAATATTGTCGGAGACGGTAGATTTTTAATCGGAGGCGATATGTATGAATAGTCGACTATTATAGATTTCTTTATCGCGCGTTATACTCTGCACACTTGGCGAATGAGAGCTAGTCTCATTGACCGAAAAAGTGTTATATTTTGACCGTCACGACACTTTTTGTTACATGTTAAACTTTTTCGGTCTAACTAATTCGCTAAGTGTGCAAAGGCGAAAGGATCTTCGTTCCAACCGGGTGTCCAAGGACACCTCTCGACTGATGTTTTTTAAGGAAAGGTTACTTGCAATCTGCTTTTAAAATGTTTCGGTAAATACAGGGTGTTAGGGTAAACACCGTTATCCTTGCAACCAGTGGTTTGGTTTCATTTATAGAACGTAAAATCAATGGAAAATTACAACTTTTTTTCATATATTTTTAGATCTAAATTTTACCACAAGAGACGCAAGTTCGTTGCCCTAGCGCATAGGGCAACGAACTTGCGTCTCAACACGGGCGGGGGGTACGGGATGTGACCTGACCGGCAGCGAGCGCGATCCCTCCCTTAGTCAGTCAGCTGTTTCGCTAGCAAGCACGGTGTCAGATAGAAACTTTTTAAAATCTTTTAATGAAAATAAAGTTTTTTTTTTGTTGTATTCGGTCATTTATTTTTATATTTAAGTCAACTACCCATGGCTTGAATGACAAGAGTGTTTACCCTTACATCCTGTATAATACTCTATCTACCTACGCATTGCTCATGTTTTAATCAGAGGTCATAAGACACAGTAGCAGTACCTACTTATCCGATTCTGCGTTTATTAATGTAAGCCGAGCGGTCTTCGAATTTCCTCATGATGTTTTCCTTCCCCGTTTTGAGAGCTGTGACAATAAAATAATTTACACAAAGTAAAGCGCCTATCTATTCTATTATAATACCCCAAAAATTTTATTACAATTCCGACAAGTCCACATTTTCTAAACACAATATATGTTACATTATTTAAGCTTTGCATAGTGTGGTGTCACAAATTACACCCCTAATCCATGGGAACCGGCAATGGCTTCTATCAGACACAACTTAAGCCTCTCCGGAGACCGCTACCGTACGCAATGGTATTATGTAGTCCACGATAATAAATGATAATGATGTTTACTGTAATTATTATGCTTGACTGGTCTGTTAGTGGGCTTGCTTGGTCATTCATCTTCTATATCTACACATATTATAAATTAAACTCGCTTTTCGTGTGTCGCCGTGTGAGCGCGTTGTTCTTCTAAACTACGAAACGGATTTTTATGCGGTTTTTGCGGTATTTTTATTGCGGAAGGTGTATGTGTTACAAAAATTATACTCACATAATACTATAAACTAGCTTCTCCCTCTTCCCTCTGTCCGCGTGACATTTCCCCGTGTCGCATCACGTCGCCCGCCCGCGATAATACTTCGTTTTCGCTCAGCGTTCTTTCTGACTTTTAATTTATTTTTGCTCGGCTCCTATGGGTCGTAGCATAATGTTACATGGCCTTGACCTTCCTCAAGAATTAGTCTATCCAATGTAAAAATATTTTTTCAAACCGACTGGCAGTTCCGGAGATTACCCCCTACATACAAACAGGCAAATTTTACCATTTTTAATTTTTTTTTAAATAGATAATTCTCGATGTTTTGTCATGTCGTAAAAAACAATGCAAAGCAGGGTCAATTCACGTAAAGGCTAGACAACCTCCCGTTGTCCTGCTTCACCTTGAGAAGGAAGTAAACTAGTGACATTCAATAAGTCACATTGCTAGACTTACATGTCAGGGTTTTAACCTGGTAGCATGTCCGTCCTAAGGGCCCGCCTAAAACCTCTAGCGAGAACGACTCTCGCTTATTTAATCAGGGTAAAAGTTGTCAACGGCTTGACAGAGTCACCCTCGAGAATCGCCACCATAACCGGTCCTGCAATCCTGCACAATCCTATTCATTTTGGCAAATATAAGACAGTGAAACCTATATGATTATGATGTGACAATGATGTATGATGTGATAAAAGTTCGTCCTGTTTAGAGTTACGATGAGTAGTGGCCCATTGGTCAGAGCAGCGGTGGCTCAGTGGTAGCGGCCGCAACTTAGGAGTTGTAGGCCGTAGGTTCTAACCCTGACAGGCGCTTTAATTTGAGTAAATGTTTTCATCACCACTGCTCTTAAAACTGTGAAGGAAACATCTTGTGGAAACCGGCATGTCCTAGAACCAAAAATTCGAAGAAATATGATATCAACCAAACCGCACTGGGCCCACGTGGTGGACTACAGCCCACTCCCTCTCACAGAGTGGAGGCCCGAGTCCCAGCAGTGCCAGTGGGAACATTATAGGCTGATTATGCTAGAGTTACGAGAAACACACCACCTACCTAACAAGAGAACCTTTCACAATAAACTCCGTAGTTTCGGACAAGCAGTAAATATTCAGGAGTGACGTAATGCTTCTACATGCCCCGATTTTAGTCTAACTAGTAACGGACTGAGTCATACGAACCGTTCGTACTTCGAACACGAGCGCTGCGCAAGCCGTAAATGTTCAAAATACGACGTGCAGCAGGCATATGTGCAGCCGTATGGAGTCGACTGACGACCGTAACGGCCGAAATCGACATGTATGCAAGACACTTTATGCCTAGCCGGCCGATACATTTCAGGATTGGACTGCAAATGCCTAGCGTATGGAAATTACGTCTAATTTAGTAGCGAGAAAGCTGTTTATGAGAAATCTTTCAGTTACGTGCTGGATGGACACCATGATTTCTTTTCTGATGGTTTTAGTAAGAGGTTTTACGTAATAAAAATATCTATTCTTGACGATTATGAAGAGAGCTATATTATGTGTTTTAGTGTTTGTATTTTCACTCAGTATATTTAGAAATTGATCTCATTATTCCATTGGACTTTGTACCTAGATATCATCACCGTTCACAGGCGTGTTACGATTATAGGTCTATCTAAGGCATTTACCAAAAAAAAAACAATCTAATGTCGGGCCAGTAAATTGAGAAGTCAATGTTAGTGAAGTAATTAATTGTTAAGATAAAGTAAATAACAGGTGCAATCTAGTTCAACCGTGGCACCAAGCCAAATGTGGAGGCTCTGCGAACAAATAGAATTCCACAAGTTTTAACGTTAGGTACATACCAGAGAACATTGTTAGACAAAGTAAGGTTTGCACTACTGCTTACCTAAGAATCTTTACACTATGTAGCATTTCATCCTCTCGATTTTTTTTTTACAAAAATGTCTCATCTAATGGAAATTACTACTGCCAGCTATGGACCCTTTAACGAAGAAAATATCCATAAATGTGTGGAAGACGAAATGGCTAGGGAGTGAACTCTGAGATGACGGTTTATGGAGATGTATGGAAAAAAAGAAAGCTGCAATCCCAAATAAATTGTGACAAGGGCAGGTGGATGATGGTGCCTAGAGACACAACACACCACACACATACACACTATACACATGGAAACACCTCCACACACACACCTCACACAAACACACCCTCATACTGACACTTTTCAGATTATAGATAATTTTGTTGCTACAATGTCCAGCAGTGGACGTCTTTCGACTGTAATTAAGATGATGATCATAATGTTGCCGAAAACAAAATTGAAATGTCAGAAGTGTCTGATATAATAGTGCGAACGAATGTAATAATGAGGTAGAACAGATACAAAAAATTGTTTAATATTACGGAATTGTTGAAGGTGATTTAACAACGCAAACAAAAGTTTTAATTTTTGTTTTTATAGAAAAACTAGCCACCCGCCCTGCTTCGCACGGTTTAATATGACTTGACAAAACATTGCAATTTCTTCACTATATTAAAGTTCAATATTAATGTATTATGCATTAAAACTTTCCGGATAAAATTCTCTAATTGGTGGTGAAAACCGCATCAAAATCCGTTGCGTCGTTTATAAGACCAACGCGGTCATACAGACACACGAAAAGCGATATATTATCTAGAATATCTACCATTATGCGGTCAATTTAAGTCTAGGTTTTATTAACTACGGGTCAACAACATTGTCAGGACATTTATTTTATTAACGTTTATCATTGAAAAAAATCCAGTCTGTCTAGTTAATTTTTTAGGGTTCCGTACCCAAAGGGTAAAACGGGACCCTATTACTAAGGCTCCGCTATCCGTCCGTCTTCCGTCTGTCACTAGGCTGTATCTCATGAACCGTGATAGTTAGACAGTTGAAGTTTTCACAGATGATGTATGTCTCTTGCCGCTATAACAACAAATACTAAAAAACAGAATAAAATAAATATTTAAGGGGGTTCCCATACAACAAACGTGATTTTTTTGCCGTTTTCATAGATAATGGTACGGAACCCTTCGAGCGCGACTCCGACTCGCACTTGGCCGGTTTTTGGGTATGCAAATACCTAGCTTAGTGACCTTAAACATCTATGTGACGCACGATATTTTATGGAATATTTACTTTTCTTTTATTGACAAACTTGACTTTATTTACACCTGGCCAGTAATTAAAAGTTCAGCGAATGATGGAGCTTATAATTCAACTTTATATTATGCATGAAAATATTATGGCTTACCATAATGAATAGCTCGGTAACAACAATTTTGGCTTAAGTTCCGAAAATGTACAAATACTGATCATAACTTCTTCCGCCCCCAAGATACGAGTACAGGCACTGCTTACGTTGGGGATCAACGGTCAATTATGAATTGTGATGTACAAAGTCAAATCACCTTTTCTTTTGCCAAAAAACCTTTTGCATTTTGTGTTGCATAAAAATAAAATAAACTGAGTATTAAATAGGGAAAAAAGTAGATACCTACTTAAGCTGAGTTGTAACAAGAAGGTTAAAACAAAAAATATTAGGACATAACCTGTATGACCCTCAAAGCACTATATATTAGGCCGATTCTTGAAAATCATCATCAGTGGTTCTCCTTATTATATAATAGAAGGACCTCTTGTAATTATTTTATTAAAGAACTATTAATTATTAAAAATGCTGAAGTCACAGTTTATGCTCTTGTGTTTGTGCTACGTCATCGTTGGCTCTTATGGCTCTGGGAATTTGGGTAAGGAATGCTTGTTGTTTTTAAACACCACCGTCAACGTTTCGCCTGATCCAAGATAAACTCAAAACCTCAAACGTTGCAAATATAACCACCTTATATCTTATAGCTATAAGTTCTTTATTGGCATAAAAAATTTGAACAAACAAAGTGAAGCCCTAGCTATGTTTGAGCCGTTTGGAGTTGAAACACTAGGGCCGTGGGGTACGAGTGCTCATCGAGTATTTCGGGACATCGCCAAACTGGTGGTCGACTCTTCACGAAACCAGAGGGCTGGCCAATTTTTAGGTCAAAGATTGCAGCAATTGCATCAGCATTGCCATCCAACGTGGCAACGCTGCCAGCCTTTTGGGCACTTTTCCCACTGACAACGATGCGGACGCATTTTTTGATGCCCAAAGAGATCTTTTCTAATTTCTACTTTGTTTTTTTTTTTAAATGTCCAAAACAAAATTAGATATCTTTAGATCTACTAAAAGCCAAATTTCATCTCTGATCTAAGAAAAAAATAAACAACATTTTAACTGTGTGAGACCCTGTTCCATATGATTTAAGAGAGTGAATGATAGCGTGACGGTTGACTGGGAAGAATAGAAGAAGAAAACGTGTTCAGCCGACCCCAAATAACATGGGACAAAGGCGGGAATATGGTACCCTGTTTCATCTCTATTATAAAAAAAAGTTTACTTTTAACACTTTCTTTTTTGCAGTACCCTTCATTGACAAATGCGAATGGAGCGACAAGGCCTGTCTGGTGGCCTCCACGACAAAAGCCATGCCGCACTTTTGCAAAGGCTTGCCTGAACTAGGAGTAGAACCTTTGGATCCCTTGAAAATTCCCAAAGTCACTTTAAATGAGGGCGGACTGAAAGTCGAATTTACAAATATGGATGTGACCGGTATCAGCAAGTGCAAAGTATTGAAAGTAGAGTAAGTCCCTTTTAGAATACCTTATTAATCATAATTCATTTTTGTCATAGCAACAAATAATGGTCTTTATTTACAGCGAAATATGTTTTTTTGTTTTGGTATCGGTGCAACATATCTTTTTCTTTCATACTTTTACTATTACAAAGAAAAATACTTATGTAGTACATAGTTTAGTAAGGAATAGTCTTAAAATTAATGACATAAAAACATGTATAAGTATAAACGTGTGCGGATTCCGCGGAGTCCGCACTGTCTGACTAACAGGATTTTTTTTCCTGATAGTCACACTACTAATATGTCTTAATCATGTACCACTTGTCATTATCAACTATGGCCGTGAGATAAATGTTTGTTTCAATAAGACTTTTTCTGCACCTGCAGCAGCCGCCCTAGCACAGTCCGCCGTGGTAGGAAGTACCTGTGTTCGTTCATATTACAAAGATCCCTAGGTTTCGCTATCAAATATTTTAAAAACTTCTGTTTTTTTCGTGTGGTTACTAGCTAACTTGGTGGCTGAGTTTTTATGCTGCCCATGGGCCTCTGACTTGGCTTCAAATGCCGTCATGAAATATCGCTCTGGCATGCAGGTTTCCTCACGCTGTTTTTCCTTCACCGGTTTTGAAGCAAGTGATAGTTTTATACAATACGCGCATAAAATATGTGGTTGGAATCTATTGAAATCGAAATATTATTACCAATTCCGAAAAAAGTTATTTTGCTTGTGAATCTGCTACTGTTTCAACCTTCCTTCTTAGATCTATGAAATCAACGCATCGAGTGTCTACTTAAATACTATTATTCTTTGCAATTTTATATCCATAACAAACCCTTCTTTTTATCTATTACAGGCGTGACGTTAAAAAAAACAAATTAAGATTAGAGGCCGAGTGTCCAATTAACGTAGTCGGTTACTACGAGGCTGAGGGGGACCTGTTGTTTGTACCAGTCGAAGGAAAGGGCCCATTCCGTGTGCATTGTGGTAAGTCACTTGATTAATTCAATGGGAAATAGACATTTTACAATACAGGCTGTAAGGGTAAACACTCTTGTCATTCAAACCATGGGTTGACTTAAATATAAAAATAAATGACCGAACACAACAAAAAAAAAAACGTTATTTTCATTATTTTTTTTTTTAAGTTTCTATACGGCACCGTGCTCTCTAGCGAAACAGCTGACTGACTGAGGGAGAGGCCGCGCTCGCGGTCGGTCAGGTCACATCCCGCGCCCCCCGCCCGTGTTGAAACGCAAGTTCGTTGCCCTAGCACATAGGGCAACGAACTTGCGTCTCTAGTGGTAAAATGTAGATTAAAAAAAAAGAAAAAAAAAAGTTGTAATTTTCCATTGATTTTACGTTCTATAAATGAAACCAAACCACTGGTTGCAAGGATACCGGTGTTCACCCTAACACCCTGTATAGGCAAAAAAATATATTATGGTCTGATATTCCAAATAGAACGTCAAACATAACTACCGACATGTGGGTGTACCTACTATAACCCTTCGGGGATAACATGTTCAAGTAAAAAATATCTCAACAACCGTTTGAGCTGTATTTATGAAATTTGGGGTTCTAGTATTAATAAATAAACCGAGTTTCATGTGTGTATGTTAAAGAGATTTTGAGTTATTGAGGGGTGAAAGCTCCAAATGGTTCGTGTAATATAACACACGGCTGCTGCGTCGCCAGTTCTTTTCTTGAACTTGGCTTGACACGCGGCCGCGTGTCTAGATGTATAAGTCAGAAACAAACTTTAATTCTGATTGCTAAAATCGATACAAACGAATGTAACTTTTATCAATAATTGATGAATTAAAATTATTAAAATTATGCATAATATTACATTATACAAAATTGCATGTTGCCTGTTTAAAGTCATTGTTTTTAAATCATCAGTATTACTTTCAAAATCGAAGTGTAGTTTGGGGTCATGTTCTAAAACTATGGTCAATCTTTAAATTAGATAGATATGAGAAGTATGAAGTTTAAAATTGACTGTCATAGGGCCTACCTCAAAGATACTCTTCAATGAATTCAAAAGTTTGTTCCCAAAGTTTTAAATCGATTTAAACCTGTTTGGTCACAAAAAGACATACAACTAAAGTATATTTTTATAAAATTACAGAAAAAGTCTTCATCGCTGTTGAAGTTGGGTTAACAACAAAAGTTCGTAAAGATGGTGTTAAGTACTGGAAGATTGGTAAAGCTACGCGTACATACGAAGCTAGAAAACAGGCTAAGTTCAATTTCGAGAACTTGTTCAATGGTGATAAGGTTCTGGGTAAGACTTTGAACATAACTTAATTAAATGGCCTCGTTGGTCTAGTAGTCACAAACGCAAACTCACAATAACCTACATTCTGAAGGAGTTTTATAATCTTCAATGGATTATAAAATTCTTTCACTTCATATGTTCAAAAAATTCATCTGGTCGACAACGTAGTAACGCAATGAATAATGGTGAATTGTCAACATTAAAGGGATTGTGAGTTGGTTTCGAATTTAGGTTGCTGTATTCGATCCACGAATTCTCTTTCCATTAATGAGTTTGGATTGCTCAGTAAATGTCAATAGACTCGATCCTTACTTTGGACTTTTATCATAACTGGTGAAATGCTGGCGAACAGCAAAACTCCATAGCTTACGGAGAAGACAGTCGTAATTGTATCTTACTACTGCAGGGTTCACTTTATCAACCATCTTTATTTTTCCAGCTGAACCCGTCTTGAAGATACTCAACGATAATTGGAAAGACATTATGCACACAATTGCCAAACCCATCGTGCATGATGCGATGGACAAAATTGTCGATTTCTTCCGAATCTTTTGCACTAATGTGCCTGCCGATCTACTTGAAAAATAGACAATAAAACACGTGCCAACACGTTTTTTAACGTTTAAAAAAAAAAAAACATATGATTGTTTGGTTTTTAATATAGGCTTTAAGTTTTTAAATCATTGTCCTTGGACCAGATGCCACTTTTTTTTGTACGACTTTAGTGTATTGAATAAAACGGATGTGAATAAAACATAAATTTTAATGTGTTTTTTTTTTATCATTAACAATTTTCAGTATTTATTGATTACTTAATCCGTAATACCGTATTTTTACTCATTTCCGCACCACCATGGGGTAGAGTGAGAGGCGCTTTTTTTTAAGTTATCCCCAGTATGTCTAAACCAAGATTCGTGATTATTTATTGATGATTTTTCTTCAGTTTCGATGCAGTAGATGTTCCAGGTTCATTTGAATTGTTATCTTCTTGTAATTTCTTCCTCCTCTTCCCAGTTTTCATCTTCATGCTCTTCTTCGACCTCGTGTGCAAATGATTTTGCTAACTTCTTTCTCTTCGTCGTCGCCTCCTTCATCTCCAGAGGCCCTAGACAAAGTGACATTCTATCAGCGTTATCGCTGATAGCACGTCATCATCGTCATCGATGATGGAAAAGGCAAAATGTATAGGACTGACATAAGCTATCGAAAAGCTTATGTCAATCCTGTTGAAAGTCGTTGTAGAAATAAGAAACGCTTTCAAAGCAATTGTCACGTTTCAAAGCCCACAGAGCCCGCAGAAATCTCTGCGCTGTTTTCACACGGGTCTCCATGGCAGCATGTGCAGATAACAGAACATTTCAAGCCTGTTTTCCTATACCCTCAGGCTCGACTACACCCCTTCTAATCTTTCACTTGCACGAAATGTATTATAGGACTGCTTCGGGCTGAACTTGGTGGTAGGTCCAAACGGAATGTTGCTATGCAGCTTCGTTTGTAAGGGTAATACAGCAAGATTGAAAAAAAATCTGCTGTTCCATACTAAAGTTTAATACTGTTCTAAACTATGGGACAACTGTTTTTTTAGGCGATTTCTGTTGGAATAGGTCAATGTAATAAGTGCTTTTTGGTTAACAACACTGTTAGGCCATATATTGATAAAAGTAGTGTACTACTAGCGTTCAATTGAGGAGCGTCTGTTCAAAAAGTCGTGTTTCATTTTCCAACTTTAAAAAAAAAAAAAAATTTTTTTAACTCTTCGCATAAACCTCCATCGAATGAGCCTAAAAACTTGTTCAAAAGGAGCGTATTTTCCTTATAATAAAATCAAAAAAAAATGTATTCCAATCAAAACGGATGTATGAAAATGCTAAAATTGAATGTTAACATTTTTAGCATTTTCATAATAGATACTAGATGTTTTTTTCCGTTTTTGTAAAGTTTGTCTTAGAAATACGACCTTTTGAACAGACGCTCGTCAATTGTTAATGGAGCCTCAAAATGGTTAGATAATAAAAGTCGTTTAGTCTGTATAAACCTTTCAAATTCTATCAATTTCAAAGTTTGTCCCATAGTAAAAGTTGTTCAGTTCGATGGTGGACAGCTGCTCCTCATATTAATGTTTGAAAATTCATATTTTTGACACCTTTTATTAAAACTAGCTGTTCCCCGCGACTTCTTCTGCGTTTCAGGATGAAAAGTAGTGTGCCAAATTTCAACCTAATCCGTTCAGCCATTTTAGCATGAAAGCGAAACAAACTCACTTTCGCACTTATAATATTAATATACTAGCTGCTGCCTTTTTTTTTTTTTTTGAGGGTGGGCAATCATCCAATGACTTCTCCCGCTCTGGGTGGAGCGGAAGGGCGTGTCAGACTTTTACTGACTAAAACCCACCCGTGTTTCTTCAGTTGCCTATTGCCAAGGTGTACCACCTGCCTAGCTGCTGCCTGCGATTTCGTCCGCGTGGAATTTAGTGTTTCCGGCGGCTTGGTCATTTCTTGGAGTGAGTATGGCGCGTAAAATGACTACATTACTTCTCCTCGCTAGAACTGGGATCAATCATTGGAGTCATTGGAGCTGCAATCATTGGAAGGTTATTCAGAAGTGGAATTTCATTGGTTTAGTTCTATCATTCACTATTCCATCAGTATCAGATTTTGTAACCTATATTTAGTAAATAATAAAGGAACAAGCTTGTCTTCTTTTTAGAAACGTTATGCCACATAACTGATTTTTTTCTAGGGATAATCTGAAAGTGTTTGTCGCTTCTAGAAGTAACAGCTTACTATAAAACATAATAAGTAATTGTTGCTTAACATAATTTAACTTAATCATGAGCATTAGGCTTACCTTTAATTAATTCCTCGGTAACAACAGTTTTGGCTAAGGTTCCGTAAATTAACACATAATTATAATCATAGCTTTACATACAATTAAAATAAACTAAGAATACAATGCGGAAAAAAGTAGATATGTACTTATACTGAATAAACGACGAAGGCTAAAACAAAAAATATTAGGCACATCCGTCAAAGCACTATATATTAGGCCGATTCTTGAAAATCATCATCAGTGGTTATTCTTACAATACAATAGAAGGATCTATTGTAATTATTTTACTTTATAATTACTTATTATTAAAAATGCTGAAGTCACAGTGTATGCTCTTGTGTTTGTGCTACTTCGTCGTTGGCTCTTATGGCTCTGACAATTTGGGTAAGGAATGCTTGTTGTTTTTAAAAACCATGCTTTCTCAGTGACCAGATAAACTTTGAATCAAGAAGATTCAAAGTTTTTCTGGTCACTGAGAAAGCATGGTTTTTGAATGAGGTTTAAAAATATTTTAATTTACTTATTCACTTAAAATCAGAGTGTAGCGCGTTGACCCTTATATTCTGGCGTAGTTTGTACCAGCTAGCAGTTTCTCCCACAAATTAAATAAAATTGACACAATTTCTTGTAATTATTTTTTACAAGCTGTGCCCCACGGTTTCACCCGCATAAGACTCGGTCCCGTGGGAATATCAGGATCAAAATCCTATGTCCTAATCCAG
The DNA here is from genome assembly GCA_947522985.1 of Lithophane socia. Classification (NCBI taxonomy): domain Eukaryota; kingdom Metazoa; phylum Arthropoda; class Insecta; order Lepidoptera; family Noctuidae; genus Lithophane; species Lithophane socia. The sequence goes on along the minus strand of OX383262.1, from coordinate 11,587,283 downwards.
GTCATGGTCTAACTATGTGCCAAATTTCATCCAAATCTGTTCAACCGTTTTAGCGTGAAACGTTTATGGAACGGGCATACAAATCGCCCATGTCACTGGTTTTCGCGTGACTGATATAAGTTTCGGCCTAAGATAAACATAAAAAATTTAGCTCTACTAAAAGCGAACTTTCATGTTTGATCTAAAACCAAAAAAATAAACAATTTTTTACCTGTTCCATCTTTAGTCTATGAAAAAAAAAATACTTCTAACACTTTCTTATTTACAGTACCCTTCATTGATAAATGCGAATGGAGCGACAAGGCCTGTCTGGTGGCATCCACGACAAAAGCCATACCGCACTTTTGCAAAGGCTTGCCTGAACTTGGAATAGAACCTTTGGATCCCTTGAAAATGGCCAAAGTCACTTTAAAAGAGGGCGGACTGACAGTCGACTTTACAAACATGGATGTGAGCGGTATCAGCAAATGCAAAGTATTAAAAGTAGAGTAAGTCCCTTTTCTTCTTTGTCGGTGCACGCTTGGCAGAGCGGTCGTGGTCATCAAGTTGCAGTGAGATTTCGGACAGCCGTGATTTGCCTGACGATGCGACGACATCCTTCTCTGTCGGCTGTTACATATGTGCATTCGTGTAATGGGCCGCCCACTGCGGATTCAATCTGGTCGGCCCATTGCATGGGCGACCTGCCGCATGCTCTTGTTCCTTCGACCTTTCCCTGCACTACCAGACGTTCTATAGAGTAGAATAGAGTAGAGTAGAGTCCTTTTAGAATACCTTATAAATCATAATTTATTTTTGTCAGAGCAACGAATAATGTTCTTTATTTACAGCGAAATATGATCATCATTCTCATATTATCCCAATTTATTTGGGGTCGGCGCAACATGTCTTTTTCTTTCATACATACTATTACAGAGAACTATACCTATGAACATAATTTATAAACAAATAGTCTTAGTCATTAATGACCTAAAATATGTATATAAAGGGGTGGAAGGAATCATTAGAACCCTCTTGGCCCCAATGATTCAACCCGAAATGGCTCAAGCATATGTAACTCCCAATAAAAATAAAATATTTGCGCAGTTTAAGGTTCTCTGCTTCTGTAGCAGCCGCCCTAGCACAGTCCGCCGTGGTAGGAAGTACCTGTGTTCGTTCCTATTACAAAGATCCCTAGGTTTCCAAATATTTTAAAATGCAAGCAAGGAAATAATCATTCGATAAAACTTGTGGTTCGAATCTACTGAAATCGAAATATTAATACCAATTCCGAACAAAGTTCTATTATGATTTGCTTGTGAAACTGCCACTGTTTTAAGCTTCTTAGATAAGTTAGTTTCAACGCATCTATTGTTATTCATTTAATAAATTTTATATCCTTATCTATGTTTTTTTAAATCTATTACAGGCGTGACGTTAATAAAAACCAATTAAATTTAGAGGCCGAGTGTCCAATTAACGTACTCGGTCACTACGAGGCTGAGGGGAACCTGTTGTTAGTACCCATTGAAGGAAAGGGCCCATTCAATGTGAATTGTGGTAAGTCACTTGATTCATTTGCTAAAGTAATGGGGAAAGGAAGACCTTTTACAATAAAAGGCAAAAAATTAAAAAGTCTGATATTCTAAGTAGAACTTCAAACATAACTGGCGGAATGTGGGTGTACTTTATAGTACACCTCTGCCTCAACCCTTCGGGGTTAACAGGCGTGATGTTATGTTATTAGAGTAGCAACTATGTATCAGTCAAAAGCAAACTTTTATTCTGATTGCTAAAATCGACAAAACTATTGTAATTTTAATAAATTATTGATGAATTGAAATTATTAAAAATTATGCATAATACTCGTATTACATTATACAAAATTGCACGTTGCCTGTTTTAAGTCATTGTTTTTAAATCGTCAGAATTCCTTTAAAAATCAAAGTGTAATTTGGGCTCGTATTCTAAAACGGTGGTTCATGGTCAATCTTTTCATATTTTTTATTTATATTAGATATATTTAAAATTAGATAGATAGGGGAAGTATGAAGTTTAAAATTGAATGTCAAACTTGAGCATAGGGCCTACCATAAAGATACTCTTCAATGAATTCAAAAGTTTCTTCCCGAAATTTTAAATCGATGGAAAACTGTTTCGTCACAAAATAAAAATATACGTGTCGACTCGAGAACCTCCGCCTTTTTTCCGTCGGTTAACAAACAACTAAAGTATATTTTTATAAAATTACAGAAAGTGTCTTCATCGCTGTTGAAGTTGAGATAACAACAGAAGTTAAAGATGGTGTAAAGTACTGGAAGATTGGTAAAACTACGCGTATATACGAAGCTAGAAAACAGGCTAAGTTCAATTTCGAGAACTTGTTCAATGGCGATAAGGCTCTGGGTAAGACTTTAAACATAACTGAATTAAATGGCCTCGTTGGTCTAGTGGTCACAAACGCAAATTCACAATAACCTGCATTTTGAAGGAGTTTTATAATCCACTAGCTGTTGTCCACGACTTCGTCTGTGGTCCAGGATTAAAAGTAGGCTATGTCCTTCTCCAGGTCATGGTTTACCTGTATGCCAATTTTTCATCCAAATCCATTCAGCCGTTGTAGCGTGAAAGCGTAACAAACAAACAAACTCACTTTCGCATTTATAATTATTATTATAGTTAGGATTACGTAAGTTAGAAAAATTCGCCTGGTCGACAACGTAGTAACGCAATGAATAATGGTGAATTGCAGAATTAAAGAAATTGTGAATGTGAGATGGTTTCTCAATTAGGTTGCTGTATTCGATCCACGAATTCCCTTTCCATTAATAAGTTTGGATTGCTCGATAAATGACAATAGGCTCGATCCTTAATTTGGACTTGTGGCCGTATCTACATCGCCACATGCGAACTACGCATCAACGACCTGACGTCACACAAAAATCCTGACGTCACATTAATCCTGTATCGCGCAATTAAAGAATCCGACATCAATCGTTGGGCAGTTGCCCGCCAGATACAACACCCATCTGGTCGGAGGCGCCTCCCTTTTCTATGGAGTATGGTTTACACCCTGTTCCTCATACCCCTAAAGACTTTTATCATAACTGACGAAATGCTGATGAACAGAAAACATTAGCAGGAAAACACAGGCATTAATTTATCTTACTACTGCTGCGTTCACTTTACTTGCTTTACTAACTAAATCTTTTCTTTTTCCAGCTCAACCTGTCTTGACGATATTCAATCAAAATTGGAAAGAAATCATGGACACAGTTGCCAAACCCATCGTGAATGAGGTGATCGACAAAATTCTCGATAAATTACGAATCTTTTTCTCTAAAGTGCCCGCCGATCTACTTGAAAAATAGATAATAAAATAATTGTATTTGCTTTATTTTAACGTCTACAAAAATAGTGTCTTATGATTGTTTGTTTTTTAAAACAGGTTTTAAACTTTTGAACTTTTAATATAGCAGCCAGCAGCTAAACCAGTTGCCTAGTTTTTTTTTTGTACGAATTTACTGTACTGAATAAAACATTAATTTTAAAGTGTTCGTTTTTTATTACTCTTTTTATTATTTTGTTAGGTACGAAACATTTTTTAGGGTTCCGTACCTCAAAAGGACAAAACGAAACCCTTTTAAGATCAGTCGTGTGTCTATCTGTCTGTCTGTCCGTCTGTCACAGCCAATTTGCTCAGAATCCATGGACCGATTAAGTTGAAATTTGGTACACGTATCTATTTCTCTGACCCAAATACGGACTCTGAAATGACACGTGTATGAAATGAATTTTGAATATCACTTTTCGGGGCCAACAGTGCGACATGTCAAATAAAAGGACTTGTTGCGAGAATCTCATATACATATACCTAATCTTAAAATAAATACTTTCAAAGATATTACGAAAATTGAAGAAAATTGACCAGTCCTCCCTTATCTCCGAAACTACTGAAAAAATACAGAAAATAGTTCCATACTTATAGATGACAGGAAAACCTATAGGAAGTCTATGGTCTTATAATAACATGGTAAAGCATTTGCAGTTGGAACTTATGAGCGAACATGTTTTTCAAATACAATGTTAACTTTGTTCTCGAGATAAATTCATCCCAACTACGGAACCTGTCATTGTGCGTGGTTGGACACGCACATAGCCGGTTTTTTCTTTTGAAAAAACTTTGCCTAATTACGAATCCTTCGTTCTAAACAAAATCAACTACCAAAAAATATTAATTACTGAACATTTAAAACCGCGCCACGTGTTTATTAATTAAGATTTTAATGAATAATAAAACGGACAAGTAAACGAGCTGGGTGTATTAATTAAACAATTCTATAAGTAGCCAGTTATAAAATGTAATATTTATTTATACAGTAAACACGGTAGGCGGTGGAGTCTCCATTAATATTTTTATCGTTAAATTATATTTACGGTTATTTAATTGAGCCGTTCATGTATTTAAAGGTAATTAACTAGCATACATGGCTGCTTGTGTTGTTGTTAGACTTTTGAACTAAAAGGCTAGGTATTTTATTACCTATAATAGCTTCTGCCAGCGACTAAGTCTGCGTGTTTTTTTTTTATACCTTCTCTCAAATGTTAGCAATAAGTTGACAAAGTTTTATCGCAATCGGATTAACGGTATGGCAGCGCATAAAATACGTACAAAACCCCAAGTTATTCCACCAGGTTAGTCACTATAATACGTTCAAACAAACATAGATTTTTATATATATTAGAAGATGTACTTATTTGTTTATTTCTAGACGCTCTGTTGACTGTTTTGGTTTTAGGTCGTTACCACGATACTCGATCATAATTATATCTCGGTTACAAACTAAATTATAGTAGAAATTATGTGCTTCGTTCTGAAAGATTATTCGCAGTCTAAATCATGTAGGTCTTAAATAATTCAAGACAATTTTGCCGCAATTATTTTTGTTACCTCGAAATCACTTATTCCCATAATAATTTCACCACCAGAACTTGGCCAGAGCATAACATCGATACATAGGTACCTAATCCATCCATTAGCTTCGAATAATCACATATCCAACAATAACTGGTACTAATCATACGAATCACTCGGCCAGACGACGAACCAAATTCAAATCGCATTGGTTCTACGTCAATATTCTGGGTTGTCCTGACTGGTCTAATTACAGCGCTGCCAGTGAGGGTGACGTTCACAGGACAAATGACACTTCGAGGTGTACAGTCGCACACTTCATGAATATTAAGTGACACCTCTGTGCAGTTTTGAAGGAAGAAAGTTTTTCGTGGGTTGGTGTCCGATTTGCTTTTGTTTTATTTTAGAGGTGGTCTATCTTCAACATTATTTTGTCTAGTAGGCCAAAAACTTTAATGCATAATATATTAAATATGCTGTATTTTTAACCGACTTCTTCAAAATGGAGGAGGTTGTCAATTCGTCTGTATGTTTTTTTTTTTTGTATGTATTTTACGCGATTACTCCGCCAATTATGAATAGATTTTGATGATTCTTTTTTTGTTTGGTAGGTCATGCTTCAGAGGTGGTCCCATATAATTATTAATTTGGCTTGCGTAGTTTTTGAGTTAGCTTCAATAACTACGTATTTTTCCCACTTTGCGTATATAGACGATATCTTAATTTTCCTTCACTGTTATTTACATAGCAGGTAGTGGTATTAGAATTTGTGTGGGGTAGGTACCACAACTAAAAAGTGAAAAATAAAAACTTTTTACAAAAAAAAAACCGACTTCCAACAGTCGGTGTCAAAAAACGAAAATTGAAAAGCAAAGACACCGACTTCCGGAATAAAAGTTATTTTTCACGTTTTTAGTGTTTTTGTTGGAAGTCGGTTTTTTTTTTGTAAAAAGTTTTGTTTATAGGTACACCTATCACAACGTTGTTATTTTAACGCAAAGGTTGAATAGCAAAGAATGCATTGAGGCACTAACTACGCGTATTTACCAATACTGCACATCCTCACATATTACAAAACAATGTCCTCCGCCGCGTCTGTCTGTTGTCCTATTCGCGATAAACTCAAAAACTACTGCACCGATTTTCATGTTGTTTTCACCAATGGATAGAGTGGTTCTCGAGGAAGGTTTAAGTATATAATAACCTACATCCACGCAGGGCGAAGCCGCGGGCATCGGCTAGTGAAGAAATAAAATATTATACAAAATTAGTCTTCTAAAGATTTCCCGCGGCAAAATATTCATTGTAAATACATTTACAAGGATAGATACTAACAAATAAGCAGATGCCTTTTAAACTGGAATTAAAATGTAACATTATTTTATTACTAACTACAAAATAGCCGTATTAACTTGGTCATAAACGTGATGCTTTAACTAAAAGTGGTTATTCCTTTGGTTTAGTTATATACGGCAAAGATAAGTAAGACACAGAAGGCCAACTTTTTTTTTACTTGGCATTCTACGAGTTCATTATTTTTTTTCAAGTCTATTCACATGTAAAATCAACTAACCCGGCAGCACTGTATGTTGGCGCCTTGTGACAGCTTACAAAATATTATAGTTCCAGCTGTACGTCATTATTACGTTCCGTATAATAATGGAGTAAGACATTTTTTCCGTCACGTTTAACAGTCAATATTAACGGACATTCATGCCATGAAAACGTGTGGAGGTTTTCATGAATTTCCGTGATGATGGGCGCCCATCATATAGTGCCGCTATTAGAAGCTGGTAGGTCTCTTGGGCTTGGCATTGTACGTTTGCTTGTTACATGACGTTTGGTCTCTGTTGATTAGTTACTCCTGTACCTTACCTTCTGTCTCCATGTAAACTGTCAGTTGTTCTCCATTATTTTTTATAAGTAAACTGAGGGATAAAACTCGTAAACTGACAGCTATAAACTAACAAATTTTCGAGTTGTTCAACGTGGCGGACCGCAGAATATTATTAACAACTTTTATTACCGAATGCGTCTCATAAAAAGTTTTATTTTCAGATTTTTATAAACAATATCGCGCCTGTTTGTTACTTTATGATTGATGTAGTTGTTTTTTAACGAGGTCTGAATTATTATTTATTTTCATGTTATGCCTTCTGAAGACGAGCAGTTTAATAACTTTATTTATTTTGAAGTCTAAATGACGGAATAAATAAGTTTTAGATATTATTTTCTGGAATTTTAAAAGAACAGTGGCTCTTGTGAAGTTTTTTATAACACAACCTAACATTCATAAATTTCAAAGAGCTCTCAATAAACAATCATTCATCCTTTGTCATTATTGATAAAATTCTCAATAAATTAAATTGATATAGAGATTTTAATCGTCACACTTCCAAAACACAGACACACTTGACAAAATCGGCAGAATTTAACGTTCTGCAAAGCAAGCTCTTTCCAATACCACTCAAAACCTCCACCTAACCTACCTATAGAAAGTAGTACCGATTGAGTTGTACTTGTACCAAGTTCAGTCGTAAAGCTTCAACTGTGAATTCACAGATGCGACGAATACAGCTTAAGTGAAAAGTTTGACGTTACACTCGTATCAAGTAACTTGTAAAATAAAACGTCCGACAGCGGGTTTTTTTTTTCACCGAGTAAGATAAAATGAAGCTAGAAGGTGTTAATGTTGTGAATTAAGATCATAATCATCGTCATCAAGTAGTCATTTTGAATTAATTGCCTTTTCTAGTTGCCTATGATTAATTTGGCTTCTAGCGTGCTCAACTTTAAGTGGTCTTAACTGATCGTATAATGTTAAGCAGAATTTTACCATGATGACAATCTGAAATGTTGTATGCGTTTATTGCACATCGAAGAAAAGAAATACAAGCTTTTGAAAAAAGAGTGAATCGATGACAATTATCTTTTTTTCTTTTTCTAAATGCGATTTTATTTTTAGTAAAATTAATTACGCAATGCTGCCATCAATTTTAGATCCTCCATTCACTAACTACTCCATGTTTGCTCTTACTTCACTGTACTGCAGTTTGCACTGACGAACTTAACTTGTGTTTTATGTTAAGTCTTTTGTTACGAAGATTTATTGCTCTCTTTGAAGTTACGGACTGTGATCTTGGACAAGCATTATCTACTTTCAGTGGTTGTGGTCTGAAATTGTAGTGGATACTTATTAACATTATAAAACACTAGGTTCCGCCCGCGGCTTCGCCTGCGTGGTATATCGATAAAAAGTAGCCTATATCCTTTCTCAGGCTCTAGACTATCTGCATTTAAATCGGTTACGTACGGAATAAACTTATTAATACGTCCACCAATACCTGCAGCGTGCCCGCCTGCTGGCTGTGGGTGAATGGGAGTCGGGCCTCTGGCTTCAGGCGCTACCGTCACCCAACATAGGTACTATGCTGGGTGACCCCACATTCCGGCTCGCTACATGATTGCGTCTGGGCGCTCCTTGCGGTGCTCCACATCGTTGTCAATGCGGTGAAGGAGTCGACTGCCTCGGACACCACGGCCTATCCTGCAGCAAGAGCGCTGGTCGGATGGCACGGCACGCCAGCATTAATGACATTATCCGTCGGGCTCTTGTCACCGCCGGGGTGCCAGCTGTGTTAGAACCCAACGGCTTGGCACGCGACGATGGGAAGAGGCCAGACGGAATGACCATAATGCCCTGGAAGTTGGGTAGACCTTTGGTGTGGGACGCAACCTGTGTCGACACCCTCGCACCATCCCATCTTCCTAGCACGGCGGGCTGTGCTGGGGCAGCTGCTTCAGGAGCAGAAAATCTCAAACGGCGCAAATATAACTACCTTATTGGGAGCTATATGTTTGAGCCATTTGGGGTTGAAACACTAGGGCCGTGGGGTCCGAGCGCTCATCGAGTATTTCAGGACATCGCTAAGCGATTGGTCGACTCTGCACGTGACCAGAGGGCTGGCCTATTTTTAGCCCAAAGAATCAGCATTGCCATTCAACGTGGCTATGCTGCCAGCCTTTTGGGCACCTTTCCCATTGACAGCGATGCGGACGAATTCTTTGATGCTCAATGAGCCCCTCCCCTTTATTTTTTCTTTTTAATTTTGTTATATATGTAATTGTTTTTTAGTTAATTTAGTATAACAAGTTACCCAATGTATATATTTTACCAAAAGTCTGATTAAATAAACCAGAACATAGCTAAAGTTCCTGGCAAATATTAGTACGTTATTATTCCTTTCCAGACGTACTCTTTAACAAAGACCTGTACTAAGTATGACTATTTCAATAATAAAATCATTTTGTAGTCAGTACCATCCTAATATTCCATTCTTTAATAACTTCCCAACAATATTGTACATCAAATATCACGAATATATTTCATATCATACACATATCAAATGCTGAAATTGCGGCAGACGTAATGAAGTCGCGACCTCACAGGTGGCTTTCATGAAATTCAGTTATATGTAAATTACCTTCGCTCTCATTTACCATTTAATTTATGAAATGCATTATTTTGCTCTACGCTCTCACTATACGAGTTTATTAAACAGCATATTATGTTATATTTTAATTAAGTTAAATTCTAATTTGGAGTTGGGAATAGAAAATAGCTCTATTTTGATAGTGTTATCTGAAACCTGTTTCTCATAAACGTGTACCTTCCTAATTAGAAAATGAATTTATATATTGTACTGTTCGTAGTTGTAGACTTGTAGTACGAGGAAAACAGGAGATAATTATTATCTGCTTATTATTATATTCCCTCGTACAAAATCTGTTAACTTGGATTTTTCTAATACCATAGTTTGTCCGAGACCCCTGTACCGCGCCTTAGGAATGCGCGGCGAGGCGGGGGCAACGTTGACAAATGAGCGGCGGGATGCCGTAGGCGTTGCCAAATGACCGGCTTACATTGCCCCCTCGTCTCTCCGTGCACATACCTAAGGCGTGGTACAGCGGTTTCGGACAAGCTATACCAAAGAGGCCTCTTAATGGAATAGGTATTCGTTCCTTCAAGAGAGACTAGCAATGTCAACAGTGGCTATTCTACGTAGTTAACTTTATGACCCGATCTAGCAACACCATAGTAGGCATGCATATTATATCTATGCCTATCCGGAACCAACCACCACAACGGTCCACTTTTCTTACAAGTCTTAAAACAAGCAACTTAGATGTCCATGTTTGTTAATTCTCGTAAGATTGTTAGTGCATTATTCCATCTCCTTGTGTAAGTTAAGTGTATTAACTTAATATCCCACGTCGTAAAACGCAAACTGGGTTAAACATAGGACCGCAAATCTCTTAGAGGATGGACCAGCAATCTCTCAGAAGGTATTTACTTGGTGTCCGATTGACATACATTATTTAAACCGTACGTCACCGCTACGTATCGTCGCGTACACGATTGGATAGGGAATTATGTGTTTTCCTAAATTGTAATCTGTCTTTTTCGAAATTTGTTTAGAAATTGTTACGGTATTTATTGTTAACTTGTCCCTTTTATAAATAAATAAAATATTATTATTTATTAAAATTATTATTATTTAGTTTCTACTTCTAATCTAATCAATTATTTAATAAGTAGGACCCTCAAATCAACTCAGCATATCGCAGTCCACTGCTGGACATAGGCCTCACCCAAGCTAAGCCACAACACCCTGTCCTCCACCTTCCGCATTCAGTCTGAATAATCCCTACCTAAGCATCATAACATAATAGTAAGTGTCTCACAACAAAGCAAAACGTTCAGTCTCTGCCTGCATAAATTACCTCTAAAAATAAAAATGCCTTTATTCTACCTTATACAGGCTGTAAGGGTAAACAGTCTTGTCATTCAAACCATGGGTAGTTGACTTAAATATAAAAATAAATGACCGAACACAACAAAAAAAAAACGTCATTTTCATTAAAACATTTTAAAAAGTTTCTATCCGACACCGTGCTCTCTAGCGAAACAAGTGACTGACTGAGGGAGGGGTCGCGATCGCGGCCAGTCAGGTCACATCCCGCACCCCCCGCCCGTGTTGAGACGCAAGTTCGTTGCCCTAGCGCATAGGACAACGAACTTGCGTAAAATGTAGATTTAAATAAAAGAAAAAAAAAAGTTGTAATTTTCCATTGATTTTACGTTCTATAAATGAAACCAAACCACTGGTTGCAAGGATAACGGTGTTTACCCTAACACCCTGTATACTTAGAACTATTTAAGCAAAGTAATTATTTTATCATGCCACATATTGGTTATTAGTTTATGACACATTTCATGCCAATTAGGCCAAAGAATCAGGAATGCCATCCAACGTGGCAACGCTGCCAGCCTTTTGGGCACTTTTGCGGATGACTTTTTTGATGCCCTATGAGCCTTATTTTTTTTTCCTTTGTATACTCGTAATTAAGGTTAAAAACATTTATTTGGGTGAAATTCATATTTATAATTGTATTTCTTGTGCTTGTAAGCAAAATACAGTTTAAAATAGGTATTAGTAGATAATTTGCCTCTACCTAGATGCAAATTATCCAACTTCACTGACATGCTTACAACCTTCCAACGGACATAATCTTTGACAATTGCATGCATTTATAATGCATTAATAGGAGCAAATTGCTGCCGTACATGATTAATAATAGCCTTCCAATTATTAGTCTGAGGTAATAATAGCTTCTAGATAATTTTCCGTAATGCCTTTAGTAGAATTGATTAGGTTTTACATGGAAAGCTACCATGTTATTCTTTGAAATTATGATTATTCATTTATTTATTGATCATACTTGCACGTATTACGAACGTAAATGAAGCAAAAAGGGTAGGTATGTAAGGATCGCAGCAGGTGGCGTTCTGTAGTTTCTGCCTACCCCCATGGGAAGAAGGCATGAGTTTATGTTGTATTGGTCAGTCTTGCTTAACTTTTTCGTTAAGGCTCGCAAAAAGGAGCGACGCGACGGCGCGACGCGACACCTGTAGAAAAATTTCCGTGAAGTTTTCATAGAAATTTTTCCACCAAAGTCGCGTCGCGCCGTCGTCACGTCGCGATCCTCTATTAAACTGGTATATGACCGGAAAATAACATTAAATTCCGGCCTTTAATGATTGCAACTAATGCTTTTAATTTTTAGTTCTCACACAAAGGCTTTAAGTTTAATTTCTCACACCCACCTGCCTACTTGACACTGCGTTTACCAATTTAAAATTCTTGAGGTTTTCTCACAATGTTTTCGGTGAGTCCGTGATAAAATAGTAATAATACCAGCATATTATTGTCCCACTGCTGGGAACGGCCCCTTCTCATACAGAGAAGGCAGAAAGGGGCTTGATAAAGAAAGAAAGAAAGAAAAATATTTTATTTGGGACACGCACGGGAAAAACAATCAGTAATATAAAGTAAGTAGGTACTAAATTCAATTAAAAGAAAAATTAAAACTAACAAAATACTTAGGCTACCTGTGCGAAGCCAAAAAGGCTCCTACCTCAGCATAATGATCAACACGCTTGCTCAAGACGGGTCGGCATATTCTGACTTTGTCATTTAGAGTAAGTCCAAGTTAATTCACGATGTGTTTCCTTCACCTGTAAGGTCCATAAACTCAGAAAGTACATATATGAATTGAAAAAGTCAGAAAGTCATTGAAAGCTTGCACCATTAAGGGCAGATTTCACCAATGAAACTGAACGCGATGAGCACATAAACTACGTTTGAGGGCTGTCAGTGTCATTATTGTGTGTGGAATATTGACACTGACAGCTCTTGAACGCGTTTTAGATGTGCAAAGGCCCGATTGGCCCTTCACTGGCCTTCACTGATAAAGGGCCAATCAGAGCGCCGAACGCGGTCGATGCGTAAAGTCGAGATGGTTTAAAGAAACTCGCACTAGGGCCTCTGATCGCGTTCAGTTTCATAGGTGAAATCGGCCCTTAGCCATTGAATCGTGCATTGAATACACAACCTTATTAGATCGCCACTTTTAAAACCACAATCTCATGGTCCTTACATCTCGAGGCTACAATGAAAAAACACTTTATGAATATATTCATTACTTTTCTTTCAGTCAATTCCACTACTCAAATAAGCGCCTAGTGACTTACATAATGCAATTATTATAAACTATGATCGTTCTGCAATAGAGATAATAAAATCACACAGATTAGCAATAAGTTTAAGTGAAGATGAGATTCTTACTTCTACTACTACTGAGAAATTCCAAAAGGAAAACCCCAATAACACTTTCGCCGACCCGGGTATCGAACCCAAGACCTCATGCTCAGCAGTAGCGCTTGCGACCTAGACCCTACGAGGAGGATTACCTATACCATTTTTAAGTTTAAACTGGTAGGTATGGTTTTAGGTAAAGTTCGATTTTAATCCCGTAGACTAATTTGACAGGTGAAATTCTAAATTGAAAAAACAAACAGACAGGTGTAAATGTCAAACTCCAAATTGAAAAAACAAACAACAATCATTTGAAATGTCAAATTAGTCTACGGGATTTAAAAACGAACTATAGACTAAATAAATCTTATTCATTTTTGGCAACTAAATAATAAATGTGTCCAGCTTAACCAAATAAAAAAACTATTCAGAACTAACTTGAATTATGTGTCTTATAAGTTTTTATTGTTCTCTCTATATTTTATTTCGAAACAGTAAATCAAAGACACGTAGGTAAAATTTTAACATATTTATTTAATTGATTTTGAAAATAAATTAATAACTAAGTCTCTAAGCCATTTATCCTTCTATGACAAGGATAAAATACACCTAAAAGCTATGAAAAAAAAATGACTTTTATTTATTTTTTGTAGCATTTATAAAACAGCGAAAATCAGAAAAGGTATCTTAAAAAAGCCAAAGTATAAAAAGCCAAGTCGGACTCTTAAGTAATGAAGTAATTGTTCTTTAATTCCGTACAAAGCTGCGTTTTGTGGGGAAAAATACTGAAAGCTTGCTTTTTCGCCGTTTTTTATTTCTTAGCCTGGAACGAAGAAAATGATTTCTCAAGTCGTTTCCAAGAACATAATAAATTATCACGTCCCTATCGTTGGAGCCGTTTGTAAACATAAATTGGAACAGATCTTAATATTTATGACAACGAAAAATAGGCTACGATTTTCTAACCAGGTCTAAAGCCTCCAGTACACATTGGGGGAGCCCCTCCCTCGACCAACGTATACTGGGCCTTTTTGCGTAATTTTTCGTTTGATTTGCGTCTATTTTGCGTCGCCCAACATGTACTGGGGGCTTTAAAGATTAAAACTTGTGATCATAAAAACACTACCTACCAATTGTAGCCATACTTATCATTTGTATTTTAATGAAGTGAGAAGGCAAAACTAAAACCCAATAAGACATTTTTGAATATCAGCAGCGTCAAATCTCCTGTCAAACTATCATACCTTTCCATAACCATCAAAACATCACACATTGAGCATGACACAACAGGCTCAAAGCAAACAGTTTGAGCTATAACTTGCAAGCAAGCCAGCCACTGTCATCAATGTGTTACTAGAGGCGCTGGCAGCTTAGTAATTAAACCGGACGATATGGACAGACTTGGTCCCGGATGTACGATACAAGGGAACTGGGAAATTAGCTGGGAATTTGTACAAACAGATCGTGAAGTGGGAAATTAACTGGGAATTTGTTCAAACAGATCTGAAGCTGTGTTGGGTTTGTGGAATGATAGTGGAACTAAAGTGAAGCTTCTAGTGTAATTTTTGTTTAGTTCTATTGGTGATGCAAGTTTATTGCGGTGTTGGTTTATTCTCATTTCAGCTTCTCAGAACATTGTTGGAATATTTATCTATTACTTTAAGCACACAAATGTACAGAGGCGGACTTAATGCCATAAGCATTTTCTACTAGTCAACCTTTGGGTGGAATAGTATCTGAAGTAAGTTTTTGTGTGGTTACTAGTAGAAACTTTTATTTGTTTGTTTGTTGGAAGTACCTAAAGCAAAGTTAATTGCCAGAAGACTAAGACATAAAAATTCTTCCCGTAGGTGTTATGAAAGATCATTATGAGATTCTGCGTCTAAGGGCTAGCAGTCAACCTCGCTACCAACCCTGATACCATTTACATACCTTGATCTACTGTCAAACGGTCTAACGGAGACAACATCAAGATTTATTTTTTCATATTTTGATGGTCTAGGTACGATTTGCGAGCATCATAATTCAGCCTGGCAGCACGAAAGAATATTTTCATGAGAAGTAAAGCTGAGTAATCATACGTTTTTATCACACAAGAAGATGTTACTTACGGCCCTATCTTTAGTCCTGATAAAAATAAATCGGAAACGTGATCACTAAATGCATCCACGCATTGCCTGAAGCGACAGGTTACAAAGGGGGACCAAATACATTGGCAACAGTATCAGTCCCCTCCCAGTCATAATACATAAAGTCCTACATATGCGAACGAACAGTCGAAAGAAAAAACATAATTTCCTTAAGTTATGTTTGTTTTTTTACATATGACTGATGAGAATGGAAGACTGTTATGATATTGTTTGTTTACTTGCGTGTCCTTATGTTCGATGTTGTTTTGTTCAAAAGCTTAGTGAAGTGTTCTTTTGTTTTATTAGGTTTTATGGATTAGGAATGCCTGATGTGATTTATTGTAATAATGATTGACTTTTTACCATTTCTCATCTAAGGCTCATCACGACGTCTTACTACCGAAAGCAGTTTCTCTCATCTCATTGATTTTGATGGAATTTGGCAACTTAAATCGGAAAAAGAAATCGAATACATAATCGAAATAGTAATATAATTTCCTTAACTTATGCTTGTTTTTTTACACATGACTCCAATTAATTTGACTTCAATTAATGATTATTTAAATGAAAGATGACTGAGTTTATCTAAATGTCCCCACAAATGTATTGATTATGTTATTATGATTAGGTATTGAAATTTGATTTGACTCGTGTATTTTGTATTTTGACATTTCTATTTTTAATGTATGTAAATTAATTTAAAAGCTATTTTGTAAATTTAATTGCAATAGTACCTAATTTATTAATTTGCACACCTCATTAGGTTATAATACAATGTACCTTTTATATCTGTAACATCTTTTTAACAAATAAATTATTTGAATTTGAATTTGAATTTGACTGATGAGAACCGGAGATTGTTTACTTTTGTGTCCTTATGTTCGATGTTATTGTGTTTAAAAGCTTAGTGTTGTGTTCTTTTGTTTTATTTGGGTTAATCAATAGGAATGTTTAGTTTCGATGTATGGTTATAAAGGTGTAGGTACAAAATTAAGATTGTCATAATTTTTTTACCGTTAATCTTTGTGTAGACCAATATCATGACATACCTACACGAGAAAATATATATATTTTTAGCATATACAAGAAATTTCTTTCGTCTTACTAATTTTTTTGGCAACTTGTAACCCAGAAAAACAAATAGAGTGGTGACATTTGCCCCAAAAGTTTAACTTTACTGACCCCACCCTAATGGTAGTCTAAGCAATAAATAATAAATGGCATCCCTCCCTTCATCTCTCTTGTGTTTAATCTAAACAGTTTTCTTCTAGGTCCCTACCAAAGTACTTATTATAATATAATATTATTTTGTCATTTATGTATTTTCTTTCTTATCTTATTACATTTTACATATTTCCTAAAATAAAAAGATCATCACCTGCCTAGCCTTTTCCCAACCAAGTTGGGGTCGGCTTCCAGCCTAACCGGATATAGCTGAATACCTAAAATAAGAAGATATAAAGAACATTTTAAAATATAAAAAATAGAGGTCCGCCGGTGTCCGAAGCAGGCTACCAAGCTACTGTTGGTTCTAACCACCTGTCTCTAGAGCTCTAGCTCTAGAGACAGGAACCTTCTCACGATGCGAGCCGTATCGAGGAGTAGTGCCTTCTGAATCAGACCCTTGATCCAACAGCCTAACGAGAGCCTAAGAGAAATGTTGATTAAGGTTTTCGGCCAGCAGGCCATTAGCCGTAAAGACAATCAGCACAATGACAGCCGAGCTCACATTCCAAATATCAACAACCTCGTGTGCTAAGTCGATATATTTATATAACATTTATTATTATTCAAAATCAATAGGGAGCCGGTGTCACCACTGTCTATCGGAACAATGCCTAACAACAATACCCTAACGTTTGGATTTTTAAATAAACCATGATCTCCGTTTTGTTTCGGCAATATTCTTCTTAGGGATCAGTCAGCTAGGAAATGCCGGCGCCATTTAGCTTTAAAATATTGACCCATTAATTGACGTGTAAAAGTGTCATATAACAGAACTATATATCATTTATTTTCATTTCTATTCATTGTGGCCCCGTCCCTAATTCTTATTAAAAGACTAGGTGCCCGTCCCGGCTTCGCCCTACCTACCCTACATACCCTACCTATCATAATAAAATATTTATTATATATTATAGTAAAATAAAATATATTACGACCGATTGATTCTCAGACCTACCGAATATGCATATAAAATTTCATAAAAATCGGTCAAGCCGTTTCCGAGGAGTATGGCAACTAACACTCTGACACGAGAATTTTATATTAGAAGATTCTTCAAGCTATTTTCACTCATCGCTTTTCGGTCTCTTCGCGAGATTCACAGACAAATCATCTACTAACAAACGCATCCACCACATAGTACATTAGCGTCTGAAACCCATAAATATTCATCCTCTGAACTCAACAGACTGGCGCAAGTGGAAATTGAAGGCATTCCACGCTGCCCGCTCGATATATCGAGATATATCTGCGAATATATCTGTGGATATATCGCAGACCATCGGCCATCGTTCAATCCGACACCTTTATCTGTATTGTAACTGTGGGTTATTGGATTCAGGAAGAATTTTAGGAAGTCTCGAGTTCGGTATTGTGGACTTTACATTGTGGAAAATTCCATAGATAGTCTAGTTGTAGGTATATATTCTGCTACCAAAATATGATTGCAATTACACGTGACAATATTTATTGTTCTTTTAAGTAATGTAGAGCAAAGATGTGCCTTTAATTGACGACTTAAGAAGCATGACAATTAATGAATCTTTAGTTCCTGCAGGAACAGCCAGGTATAAAAGTCGACTAAAACTTCAGTTTTTTTTTACTTATTTACGGAGCTCAATATTTCATTGAAATCGGAACAGAAGTAAAATTTAAATAATACTACCTAACTCGTAGTTATATTTATGAAATTCTAAAATACTTACAATGTATCGACCAATTTTGTGTCAATTTAGATGATGGTGTGTAAAAGTATCAGTGGTAATCGACATTTGTGGCTGACTTTTGACATTAGATTCTAGAAGAAAAACTGAAACCAAATATTTTTAAGCCACAACAAAACTTTTGTTTCCTCAGACTATTTCATTCATGAATAGCTTAAGACCCAACGTTGACCGCTCTAATCAATAGATTATCCCCAGACGTACCGAATCCTATATCCACCATGATTCAACCTGACACCTTTATCCCTTCACTGGGTATTGTTACCGATGCTGCCCTGATGGTATTGAATTTGAAAGGATTCTATCCTAACTAATATTCTAAATGCGAATGTGAGTTTGTTTGTTTGTTTGTTACGCTTTCACGCTAAAACGGCTGGACGGATTTGGATGAAATTTGGCACAGGGGTAGACCATGGCCCGGAATAGGACATAGAATACTTTTCATCCCGATATTCTCACGGGATCGAGACTTACGCGGGTGAAACCGCGGGGCGCAGCTAGTTATTAATAGATTTTCAATCGCAAAGACTTCGTTCGTCCTGCGTTCTGAAATGTATTTCCAATTACTAGTAAGTTGATATTTTTTTCCCGATTTCAGGGTTGGCCAATAGTATTTGGTCATAATGATGAATGCAATGACCCCTTAAGTGGATTAAAACGAATAAAATTTCACCCTGTATAATGTATCTACTTATAATATCTCTTACTAGTTATAAATAGCGTCGGGTACCTATAGTTAAAAGAAGCAAGTTAAATAATTGTACCTATTACAAAAAAAAAACATAATTAAACTTACCAAGTCGAGTGCAAACTTCTTATTAATCTAACTAAACTAATCCCCGATCGTTAAGATAAAACAAGCATCCATTCACCATAAACCCACGAAATCTGTACCTATCCACAAAATTTCCCTGCATTTTTATCGCGGCGTAAATGTTAACAAAATATTTGGGCAGCTTTGATACTGACGTACCCTTCGTATTAATCTCCAACAGAGATAAGGAGCATTTCTGTCTCGACAAGAAATGGTAACTTTTTCACGGAACGAGAGAAAAACTGAAGTATCGATTCCGAAGACATGATTCGACACGCCACTCGAGGGCTCTCGTCTCCAAATGGTTCGAGAAAACGACTTGAAACAGATTTTTATATCCCTTTGTGTTTTATGTTTAATATCATAGCTTTTACGTTACAAAAGATATCTGTAACGGTTCACTTGACTTCCTTTGTAGAATTAATACTGATATCTAGATACTCTCGTCTGTTTATTGTTTTCAAGGGCCCCGTAGCTTCACAAAAAACTGTCATATTATTCAAGAAGTTACTTTTGCTCTTGGTAATGAACGCACATCCAATTTCTGTCGGCCCTGGCAAAAATCCGGGAAAAAGCCAAGAGAATGAATTCTCGGAGCTCTCAATTGTTTTTTCGTAGAATCTGCTCTATCCATTAGCGGGACAATGATGACTTGACATGTCACTGAAAGTCTTTCTGTTCCGCCAGAACTTTCCACTGAGCATTTTTTTTGTGGAAATTAAAAATAGACGCCCAGAAAAGGAAATCTACTTTTCGATATAAATCCTTTAATACTTACAGTAGGGCCCCAAGGTACGCCATTGTTTACATACTCCCTGCACTGAGATACGACACAAAACGACCCACAAAGCCTTCCGTGTAACATGAAATGAAATAAACCCAATACCGTATCATCATTGTCTATCCACATTTGGTATTTATGTAATATCGGGTTCAATAATCCGAGAGTGAAGGCGGACTGCGAGCGACACAGCCGCGGGCTCGCGTCAAGGGTGCTTTGGGGGAAGAAAACCCCGCTTTATAAATTGCCCCGCTATCTAAATCTGAGAGATAAGTGCCTCTGAACTTTCCAATTTCGCTACACATCAATAACACTGACAACGTCGCTGGGATAACAAATCAAAAATCCAACTCTTATGGGGGTGGGTGACGAATGGTATACGTGACAGATACAACGATATTTGTTCGCGAATACGGTAAATGGAATCGAACGCTTATGTATGTTTATCATACGAGACTTGGGAGCACGGAAAATATTCTGTGGTAAAGTATGTTATAGAGCAGAAATATAAATTGGAAAACTAAACTTATTTTCGTTCCATATTCTCGAAGCCTTTTTCACACTAGTTTTTACCTCATTTTGAAGGCTTTTCTGTACTGTTTTTGCTTATTTTTAAGATTATTTCAGAATCAAGTCCTATAATTAGCTGGCATGATCACTTTACTTCACTGGCATGGCACTTTCTATCAGTCATTAGATGTACGTTTACGTGTACACTCACCTTCCTCTGTGATCAACAAACCATCACCATTTACCGGTATTGAAGCTATCTACGAGCAACCTGTACTGAAGCTCATAGACAACAAGCTAACAAGCTGTCACTGGTTAGGGTAGCCTGTCGGGGAAACGATAACATAATGGCGTTTACAGGCGATGAACCGACAGCTTATCAGGTGTACGGTAATAAACTGCCTCTTTGTAGTAGGTTGTAGTAGCCCGGAGGTTGGTTGCAGGTTAAATACCTGGCAAGTACGGCCGGCAACGAAAGTTGATTTACACTAAATCTGAAAATTTATGTACCAAATCATTGGTGATAACAAATAATTTGGCACATTCATTTTCAAATTACCAAAAATGTTTACTTGATAATTTTTGATGTAGATAACAGTTTAGACTTGTCATTTGAAAGTTTTTCATCCAGGTTTCTGTTTAAAGGCCTAAAAAACTATACAAAGGTTACTTTCCCTGGTTATAATATCCATCATCATCTTCATCCACAGCTTGATTTCAACCACTTCTGGGCACTCCCGTTTCTTGTGCCAATCGCCACGCTTCTGTGTCAGCCTCATCTAGGTTTGGCCCGCGATGGCAACAATATCGTCCGCCCATCTCGCCGCCGGACGACCGACATCCTGTCTTCCAGTCCTGGGACGCCACTCTGCCACAGCTTTACTCCACCTGTCATCACTGCGCCTTGCCAGGTGCCTGCCCAACTCTATTTGAGTCCCTATAATAGTATTACTCATTCCAATATCGAAGATTATAATGTTACCATTAACTTATCTCCCAATTTAAGCCAAGGATCCATTGACTTACTGTGATGGAAAACGTCATGGTAATCAAAATGATCTGATATCCCCAACACGCAGAGAGGAAGATTAATTGGCAAAACAATAAGTATCCGTACTTTGGTATGAGAAAAGACACTCCCTACAGTGGAACAGACAATATTGCTCTCGAAACGTACCTATGTGAATTCAAAACAAGTTTATATTAAACAAACATTAATAATTGGATCGTTGTCCGCACGTCAGCTCGCGCAGGCGAATGGAACCGTAATGAAATTAATTTAGGCAGTATCTGATCCGTAAATAGCAGGTGTCAAATGTCCAAAATGACGAGGGTAGGAACACACTTCCATGAGCCTAGGAAATGGATGTAATCCCCGCGAAATGTAGCGTTGGCAATTAAAAGGGGTGATTTTAAATTGTGTGATTTTTATTAATTTTTAAATCAATATTCCGTCTCATTGGATGAACTACTTACAGCATCGTTTGGATATTGACAAATTCTTTGATTGGATCTGATGACAAATCTTGTTGAATAACACCATCCTTTGTCGAAAGTCTAGAGTTTATAAAAGCAACATCAGTGATGATGATGATGATGATTCGTCACCATTTCAGCTGAAATACGTCCACTGCCTTTATATTCAGGCAGTGGACGTCTTTCAGCTGAAATGGTGAATGGTGAATGGTGCTGTTTATTATAAACAACTGTAAACATGGTTTTGTTTTATGGCAACCGACAAGTTGTTTTTCGCCTACTCTACTTATTTTGATCGAATAAATTCTACTCCATCATAAACAACAGCACAATTTTCGCTTTATACACGAAACTTTGCACAAATAAATAGGTACATAGAATCACCCATGGGAAAACATTTATTAGCGACCAATAAATGTTCCTAATTAATTATAGTACACCCACATTAACGACTAGTCCTCAAAGAAACGCGGAAGCCTAACCAAACAAATTCTTCATAAATAACTCGATGTTAGATAATAACCCGGCCATTAGTCGTAAGTGATGCGATGTAAATGCGCCGCCGATGCTAAAGCAAGCCACAAAACAAATATGTAAATAGGTAGGTACAGAAGTTCAGTTCCATACAAAGAGCGGAAACAGGCGCACGCACACATAGACCCGTGCGCACACCACCACAAGATACGGTAATCTAAAATGATCTCCAACGATGAAGAGGAATGCGCAAATGCTACGGCTACACTTCGCGTTATCGCGAACTTTTCTTCGTGCGCTCTCTCTCGCACACCCCTCGATTACTCGCTGAGGAACAGAGAGCGCTCGAAGAAAAGTTCGCGATAACGCGAAGTGTAGCCGTAGCATAAGGCAGTCCGCGAAATTCTATTTTGATCAACATACTGACCTGCTTAATGCAATTAACTTATGAAAATTATTCGCGGACTACCCAGAGAATGTCATGAAGCCTGTTGCCATGTGTGTTTTCGCTCATAGCACGACCCGGACACTCCATACGAACGAACATACCTATAATGCCTACTACTACTACAGGAGGACCGGCCTGTCCTTACACGTTTTGTGTGTGTGAATCATCGCCTGAGCAGAGCTAAGCCAATCACGGCACATCAGTACTGCCAGACCCACTTCTGCGCTCCAGTGAACGATACACTGGCGATAAGCTAAGGGTGTTTCTTTTCGTAATTCGTAGTACCTCAAGTTCTTTGCTCATGGTACGGAGTCGGCCTTCTGTAGTCATCTATTTTGTGGCTCCAGCGTATTCAGGCACGCCAAATGATGCGCGACGTATTATATTAATAACATCCTTAAATGCATCGTTGCCTGCAATAGCATTTGTATGAATCGACGGCTATTTACGTCTTAATGGTATTAGGACATATTTTATTATTGATTAATCTTTGGAAATGGCAATAATATAAGGTTTTCTATGGAGAGAGATTCAGAGATGAATTGCAAGGAAAATATTTTGTTTTTTGGGGTTATTTCTTAATAGCATTCAAATCTTCTTAGAATCCAGCTGAATGGCATGCAATTGGAGAGGCCTATGTCCAGCAGTGGACTGCTATGGGCTGATGAAGATGAATTAAATCTTCTTAATTTTTTTGAAATAATAGAGTATTTCGAGCAAAACTAAAGGAAAGTGCAAAATATGATTTGATATTTTGTATTCACATAAGGGCAATGCACTAACAGAATGTCATTTATCAAACCTCAATACTTGTAACGATATAACAATATTCGTACCCCTTAATTCGCGTAGAAAAAAAAACGTACACTAGTTTGCCTAATACCTGTTTTTACAAAGCCCCTCAAATACATTTATCAAACTGTACACACACCAAAAAAGAGTTCCAATCTAGACCTACCGATCCGAAACTAACAGAAAAAGCGTCCCCTCACTAAATTCAATATTCGAAATATTTGACAATGGTCAGTCGACCGCAAAGTGCTGACTGCTACATTACTCTCGTTACGATGCCTGGGCGCAACGCTCCACCAATCACGGTCAACGTTCAGTGCTCTTGATAAATAAACGGACCAATCAATGCGTACTATCATTCTGTTATTCAAGAGCACGTGTGTCTTTGTTTGTGAAGGTTAATGTCAAGTAAACTGAAATGCTCTTGAGACATTTTCAAGAAGCGGTCGGGTTTCGCGAATAGCTTGTTTATTTTCTTTGTTCATAGAATTTTTTCTTTGTTTAATGAAAGAATGTCCGTATCCTATCAATAAAGTCTTCAGAGAACTGTTATTGCCTCGTTGGTCTAGTGGTCGCAAGTGTTACTGATGAGCATGAGGTCCTGGGTTCGATTCCCGGGTCGGGTAAAGTGCTATTGGGTTTTTTCATCGAAAATTTCTCAGGAGCAACCTTAGACATTCCTTGACTGACAACACCATTGCCACCATTTTCTTGACACCATTTACTTTTCATAAACATTATGTGACCGGTAAACCTAACGCTTGTTAGTTTTTAAAAGACATTATTATAATAATTGGTATGTCCCCTAAGTCTCCGAGCAAATTAAACAACACTAAACATGTCGGCACGCGAAGCCATGACAGACCACTAACGACATGATATAAATATGGCAATATTTTATACCGTAACAAATAATATATTAGAGCGTGGGCGTTGCGGTTAGATGATAAACACATATTTATGTTTGGCGAAAATAAACGGAAGAATACCGCAAGGCCTGAAGCTTCGTGCTTGCTTTAACTTACGACATGAATAAAAAAAAATCTCAAAACTCATTTTATTCAAACTAGGCTAAAAATCAGTAGTTTATGAACATCAAAATTACTTCCTAGTACTTTCGCTGGGAATAAGAAGTGGCGCAACAAACTCTCCAGCAGCACAAGTGGTAAAGGTCGGGCGTTTTGGGGAACTGTGTTGTCTCCGTTGTCTTATATAATTTTGATGTTCGAAAATTACTTTGGATTTTGCATTCAAAAGAGTTGCTTTATTTACCAACAAATGATAGCGATGTGTTTTATCGATTTATTCTTGGTCGGTGTACTTTAGTATTTGATTTCCCAGTGCTTTAGCTAGAAAGAAATGGAGCAACAAACTCCCCAGAGCAGAAATCCTATAGCTTTTAGTGTTAATGAATGTGAGCCGCGTTGCGGAGCCTGCGAGCTTTTCTAATCGGTTAACACTTGCCTCATGCCAAATATCCGGGAACCAGAATTAGAAGAAGATAGCACTATCTACAATACCCAAGGTGTGCGCTGGTATTTTGAGACACGCCTTTGTCTCGCCAAAGAATGCAATAACCCAGGTCCATTTATTGCACATTCAACTCGGCTGGATCTGCAATTAATGTAACAAGCCGGATTCTATGTTCAAAAATGTTGCCAGTAATTGGCCTGTCAAAACAAACAAGCGAAAAAGAGTTTTACACTCGTCTGCCCCAATCAATTCTTAACACGTCGCGCCATACCAAATAGAAATCACTAAAACATAATTATAATTTAGAAACACAAACGATTCTCGATTCAAAGGTCCGAAACAACCGAGTCGAGAGAGCACTATCAAATGAACGTTTTTATTTTATTTTCGCTGCTCTCATTTACAAACAATGCGAAGCCGACGGCGGAGATCTCATCAGCGATTATCTCTCGTTGTGTGGCGGACCTTTTATTTTTATATTTTTTCTATCGTGAACAAGGACGGTTGTCGGTTGGTAAAACAAAGAGAGCATAATGATTGAATTGACGTATTAAATCCGAATCGCACGTCATCGGAATGCGTCGCTGTCGAAAGATAGCTAAACAAACAAAAGATGACGTCAATCAGCTTCCGAAATGTTCCCTAAATATAACTTTTTTATGAAGTTCATAAACATAGTGTGCCAGCCTAATTGCGACTGGCTGATTTCCAGTGTAAAGACAAATCATTTGGTCAGGAAGTCAACTTCTTGAAAGTGTTTTCTCGTTGCAAGTCAACATGCAATTTCACACCTTTCTTTAAATCCAATTTTCCCATAACAATCCGGATACCTACCATTGTTCGACTACGTGTAAATTAACCTTAACTTGAGTGAAAGCGTTTCCGATGACAGATAACAAAGGTCACTAGGCAAAACAAAGGCTAATTTGAGAGAAGTGATATCAATCGCGCACGAGACCGTCCCGTCTTAATCTATTCCCATTCGGTATTTCCGTGTACATGACCACGGTTGAATTCGGAATTAATGAGGAAAATGAATGATATCTCGTTGTTTGGGAGATCAAAATAAATAGCTGAATGTATTTCTAAGTACCTACGTAATAATGGAGTCTCGTGTTGGTATATGCTGTACTTGACTGGACCATGTCGTGTTGAACTGTTTAGCTAGCGAGTTGAGTACGACCGATTTCTTTTTTTTTCAGCCGAAAACGTAAAAAAAACTTGTTTTTGGTTTTGGCCAAAATGTGTTCCTTTGGTAAAAGTAAAAGATATGAAGTGTCAATCTTTCACTCATTATATAAACCAGTTCAAACTTAAATCACACTATCATAAAATCTTTAAGTTTTTTTTTGTTTTATCGGGTTTAGATATATCACGTTTGCGGGGTTTCGCTAACTTATTTATAATATGACCGAGTAGAACCTCTAGCACGATCTTATATTCTGCTGCTTATAGCAAACTGCAAACACGATTTTTCCAAGCGTAGTAATTATAATTGCATTTCTCTTGCCAATCATTGAAGTGCTTATCTTCTTCATCGTTCCCTCAATGCTGAGGATCGCGACCACATACGACGCGTCACCAAGCTATGCGGTCTTCTGCAGTGTAGTCCGCTTGGTAAATGCCTACACCAACAGCCATCTTGATCGCGTCTGACCATCTTGCCAGTGCTCGCTTTCCTTCCTCCCGGCCTAGAATCAAAAGCCTTTCTAGACCATGCTTAGGTGAACACATAATATGTCCGAAAATGCTGAGGGCACGCTCCTGGCATATTGTAGATAGCCGCTTGGTGATGTTTAAGTTCTTCCAGTGTGGATTCATTCGTTCTCATGGCGGTCCATGATAAACATTTTACATTTCGAAAGCATCGATTTTACTGCTTTCGCGGCTTTTAATGCACCACGTTTCAGCGTCATATCTCATAGATGGAAAAACTAGAGCATGGGTCAGACGTATTTTGATATCACAACGGATGCCACGGTTATTCAAAATTCTCCCTAGCGGCTAGGGGTACGGTGGGTCTGCAATGAACTGGTCATTGCACTTTTGACCATACCCGTACAACGGTGGTTATAACCGCCCTCCAACTAAGAAAACCATGCTGAAGCCTTTCCACGACGCTAGAAACATTTTTCATTATTATAAGTATAACTTAATGCTATGCTATCACCATCTTCGTTTTCCGCCTTGCCTATAACCTCTCAAGCCAAGATAAATTATCTTTTTGCTGGGCTGTGTGCCTGGAACACTTACCATCTCTCCCTTAAAATACTATGAGACTATTGTAGCCAATATCTTTGGTAATTGGCTGAAAGTTTTGAAGACAAGTTTATGGGATGTACCCTAATATGTAATTCCGATTTTACTTTCATAAAAATGTAATCGAACACTCAGTTTTTCAACGTGTGATGGGTCGCGTCCCAATGGGGGTCGCCAAGTATCTTTAAGGAGGTCGCCGGTACTTTAAAATTTAAAGCTCAATCAGTCTGCCTAGCCTTTTCCCAACTATGTTGTGGTCGGCTTCCAGTCTAACCGGATGCAGCTGAATACCAGTATTTTACATGGAGCGACTACCTATCTGACCTCCACAACCCAGTAACTGGGTAATACGATACCCCTTGGTTAGACTGGTTGTCAGACTTTCGTGCTTCTGACGACTCGTTACGACTGTCAAAGATCCACAAATGACAGCCGGGACCAACGGCTTAACGTGCTTTCCGAGGCACGACGGAGTCTCGATATGTGAAAATGGTCACCCATCCACGGACCAACCCCGGCAAGCGTAGCTTAACCTGATGGATCGACCCGAGCGGCTGTTATTACTTAGCCACGAGCTCGAGCACGAGCTTTAAAATTTAAAGCTCATTAATATAAAACCGTACTAGTTCAAAATTATTATTTTTTTAAGTTTTTATTTTTCACTTTTTTGTTGTGATATCTACCCCTACAAATTCAAATACACTACCTGCTATGTAAATAACAGTATCCATATAGACTAAGTGGTATTTTTTACGCATTAATGAAGGTAACTCAAAATCTACGCCCACAAAGATAATAGTTATATGGGACCTACCAAACAAAAAGGAATCATCAAAATCAATTAATAATTGGGGGAGCAATCGTGTAACAAACACAAAAAAAACACATACAGTTGAATTCAGAACCTCCTCCTTTTAGAAGTCGGTTAAAAAGTTAATTAAGGCTTAGGTTAAAACAAATCAACAAATACCTACCAAGTCACGTGAATAATGAATGTGACGAGGAACAGGCGCACCCATTCACGTTCATGTGATGGTTGAACCTCCCATCGCAGATCCGTTTTTGCTACACATAGGATTAAATCGTTTTCTAAATTCAGGCGATTTCTCTGTTTGCCTTTTATTTGAGCCATCGACGAAAACATTTACTCGCACAAGTTGGAGGTTCCAAATGGAATCAAACACTTCAAAGCTTCTGTGGTTAATTATTGTGGATATTCGATTTTTCTGTTAATCCAGGAGGTACCCAAAGTGACAGACTTGAATTCCAAGTTAGAAACAGCGGACGATTATATATCGGTCGGTTTTTTTTTTAATTTAACAGTGGAGCCAACATTACTGCAAAGGAACTATTTGATGAAATGCACTCTAGAGGGTCGCGAAATATTTTTCATTATGAGTAGGTACTAAGGATGCATGCAAAAGGTTAAAAAATACTGCTAACTATAACTACAATATAATTGTTATTAATGATATGTGACAAGAATTCTAATTCTGTTATTCATTACCGACCCACTAAAACTAATTAAATTCAAGCCAACATTTCCATACAGCCACAATATCCCATCACTAATGAATCCTACAACTTTTTGCTCCATTTTGTCAAACAGCGCTCCATATACCATACACTTTCACCCACATTCATCAGTACAACGAATGGCGGGGCTCTGTGCCCACTAGGTAATAAGTTCCTTAATTAATTGTTATTGCCGACTGAGTATTTATTAGCGTTATTGGATTACTAGTTAAAGGAATATGGACTATAAGGAATCTATTGTAGCAGTTTTGTCACAAAAGTCTGATGTCACATAATTATAAAAAACCGGCCGAGTGCGTGTCAGACCACGCGCAATGAAGGGTTCCGTAGTTGGGATGAATTTATTATCCCAAGAATAAACTTAACATTGTAGTTTAAAAACATGTTCTCCCATACGTTTCAACTGAAAATGTAAGTTTGTACGTACAATATTGGGAGATTAAACATGTTTTTTTAACATCATAGATTTCTTATAGGTTTTCCTGTAATCTATAAGTATAGAATTTAAGTTCTTTTTTCAAAATTTTGTTTCGGAAATAAGGTCAATTTTCATCTTTTTGAAATTGGCGTTTTTTTCTCACTAACAGAGAACCTCGTCACTTCTATGATTTAAAATATTCATCAATTGCTTGGTATTATATCGAATAATGACCATCATAGAAAACAACCAATAGTAAAACAACCTTAATACTTATTGTTTTCTTATCATAAAAAATACCTTAAAAATGACTCCTCATTTTGTTAGCAGAAATGACCACTATTTTTTTTTAACTTAGCCAAAACTTATTTTTCTCTCTTAATCTAAGTGGTATACGTTATCTTAGTTTTTAAACAGTAGTGCATAAAAGTTTTAAAACAGTAGTGTTCATGGTCGTTATCATATATAAATTAAGAAAACGTTAGTATGAAAAATGCAACTTCTTTAAAATTCCCCATACAAAACACCAATTTCATAGGTGGGGACCTAATATTTTCTTAAATATCTATAAAAGTATTTATTTTAAAATTATAAAAAAATGTAATCGACCTCCTCGCAGCAAGCCCTTTCATTTGATGTGCCATACGGTACAGTTTGCAAAGCTTGTGTCTGTCTGTCTATCTGGCGGTCGTCCTGTCTGTCTGTCTGTCTATCCGACTGTCACAGCCAATTGGCTCCAAATCCAATGGACCGATTAAGTTGAAATTTGGTACACATATGTAGGTATTTCTGTGACCCAAACACGGACTTGTAATGACAATAAATGAATTTTGAATATCACTTTTAGGGGGAAAATTAGAAAGAAAAGAAAATGATTTCTTCCTTCATTGCGCGTGGTCCGACATGCACTTTGCCGTTTTTTTGTTTGTACAAACACTTTTACACGTCAATCATATTTAAAAAACTAGATGAGGTCGAGTTTAAATATAGAGATTCAACAACCATGAAGTTGTACATACAGTTTCCTCAAAACACACTGTTAATGTATGACCAAACTACTTTGACGTAGATTGCGTTTATTTAGTAAAATAATCAAGACGACCACAGTTTACCCTCCTAGTCTACACAGAGCATCAGGTTTCAGTCACTCAGAATTCATAATGACCACAGAAATTCCCAAAGCATTATGGCTTCGTCTAAACTTCAAAGTAAGCTTGTACAAATTCCTTAGTTCGAACAAATATACTGCTGAGATATTTATGTATAATTAATGTCAAATAAGATGGCGGTGGTACGTAAAATTGCAGATTTACTCGTATTCGCAGAACTGTAACCACTACGCTGTTCTAAATTCCTTTAAAGTAATTTATAGGAACTATGTATGAGACTTGATTGCAATCCTTTCTCCCACGCGACTGTTTCAAAGTACCTGTGTCGGCATCTACATCGCCACATGCGAACTACGCATCTAAGACCTGACGTCACACAAAATCCTGTATCGCGCAAGCAGAGTTTACCGCGCGATCACCAAATATATACAAGATCCCAACATCAATCGTTGGGCAGTTGGCCGCCAAACAACACCCGCCTGGTTGGAGGATCCTCCCTTTTCTATAGAGGTTGAGTGAACTTTACACCCTGTTCCTCACACCTCTAAATACCTATTACGTAGGTAATACAAAATGCTGATATTTAGCAACACTAACTGGGCAGAGAGATAGCGTAGCACTAGAGATGGGCAAAGGAAAAGTTTCATCCCATAAACTCAAATTCTTATTCCGTCTTATCAGGGTTATTGGTAATATTATGTATGTATGTATGTTTTATATCCATTAAGGGGATGTAGGAGAGGTCATTTACAAGCAAATTACCCCTAACGAATACAATGCAAATGCCAATCATTTTCGAGTAATAATATGACATTTTATATTTTTATTTGATCCATTTTAAAATAATAAAAAATCATTTAGTTGCAAATAAACCTCCAGGTATGATGGTCCCAATTAAAGATAGTCCATTCTGTCTCTTCTCCAAATATGTAATTTACAAAATTTGCAACTCCATCCAGGATCAAAGTCCAGGTCCAACTGCTATAGCTTAGCAGTTGGACCTGTTCAAGATGATTGATTATCATCAATAAATCCACGTGTCCTACCACCACCGTAATGAACTTCCTACCATAACCATTTAGAACAACTTAACTTCGAAATAGTGCATAACTAATAGCCCATCGTGGAACGTTAAACGAGCCATTTCCTCAACTCTTTAATAATAATAAAAGCATCCATCGAGCCAATCGCGTTATTTTTCACTTACGAGAATCCGAGCATAAAATATGAGCGTTCACGTCACGCGAGCATTTCAATGAGTTATATGTTTTCAGTATGCGCTTGCAGTAGCCATATAGTATTATATTATACATAGTTGTATATCTACACTAATATTATAAAGAGGAAAGATTTGTATTTTTGTGTGTATGTTTGTAATGAATAAACTCAAAAACTACTGCGCCGATTTCAAAAATTCTTTCACCATTAGAAAGCTACATTCACTCTGAGTAACATAGGCTATAATTTATAAAGATTACACGCGGGCGAAGCCGCTGGCGGCAGCTAGTATTATATATAAGCATATAGTATATATTAGTATTATTGTGAGGGGTTCCTATATTTCACCAATCGGTAAAAGCTAGAACTTCAACGCATCTATCGTTGATTCACGTGAAGCCCTTTTCAGATTCGGTTCAAAATTACCTTTTCACTAACTTTTATCCGTTATTAGTAGCGACAAAAGTCGTTTTAAACTTCAGTTATTTAAATCTTAATTATTGAGCGAAATATTTAATTAACATCGGAAAAAAAGTAAAAATTAACGATTAGCTTTTTTAAGAAATTATGTTTCAATTTAGCTGATGTGAAAAAAAGTAGCAGTGTTTATCGACTTAAGTCGCTGACCATAGTTGTGCTCATAATATTGGCTTCTTAATTATTTTGAACTGTGACTACTAAAATGTTATTAGTAACCTAGTGGATCAGAACGATCGCATTCGCATCTCGTTTGCAATCTGTCAAAAATACAATCAATTTCACTAGCTTTTTGACAAGTTTGACAGTTTGCGATTTCAATGTGAACTATTTAAGTACGAGAACTGGCCTTCTGATGTTTACGAGAAATTGTAAGCATTGAATAAATGAATGAATTCGCTTTACATACAATCTTCTGAGCGAAGCTCGATTTCCTATCCTACTTTGGTTTTAAGTAACAATATCTAAATATTCGTATGCTATCCAGCTTTATGCAGCTCCATAAAAGCTACTTATGAAAAGTACCATTTTATACGTTAACGACAATGACGGAAAATATCCACATATTTCCGCATTAACTGTATAATACGCGAGTTACCCGTATTATGCAGTCTAGTGTTGTTTAAGTAATCAGCTTCCATGATAACGAGATAAAGAGGTCGCACTTGTATTACCAACATTTTTATTATTTCACTAGCTTTGGATTTATTTCACTAAGTTTGGGTTAATTTCACTAAGTTTATTTTAATCAAAAGTCATTTATTCAAACTAGGCTAAGAATCAGCACTTTTCGAACGTCAAAATTACATAAGACACTCCCCCAAAACGCCCACCCTTCACCACTTCCTAGTGTTTTAGCTGGGAAGAAGAAGTGGCGCAACAAACTCCCCAGCAGCACAGCTGTCTGTTCAGTTAGAAAAAATTGATTCTATACAAAAGTTTGCAAAATCATTAACATTACGCAACATAAAACATAAATCTAAATTATTAGCCATATGTCAGCTAGCACACGCCAATATACCAACCAAAAAAAAAAAGAAAGAATAATGAAATTAAAAATAAAAAAAAATCACATCATTATCATCATCATTTCAGCCGAAAGACGTCCACTGCTGGACATAGGCCTCCCCCAAGCACCGCCAGTTCGACCGGTTATATGCTTCTGTATCCAGCGGATTCCCGCGGCCTTCACCAGGTCATCGGTCCACCTTGTGGGGGGTAATTTCACTTACTCTTAACCAAAATGGACAGACGATTTTTGTGTTATTAAGGCATTGATAACTTGACTTGTTCAGAGAACACAGCATATATAAAAAATAAATGACTTATTTATATTAGATCACTATCAGTAGATCAGATACTTTTGAGATAAATAATATAAAAAGAGAATTGATATTCTAAAATGTCTCAAAGAGATCGCGTAAGAGAAATATTTTGCATTGGTACATCAATCGCTTTTGCTATATCAATCAGATGGATATTGACTTTGTTTGTATAAAGAACATCGAAGATGTTCATGTTCGCTCGTGTAAGTGGCACGTGTGTAATTGTGTATGTTAGGTACTTATGTAAGAGGAAGTGTGGGACTTACCGTGAAGGTTGACAGCACTTGGCGACAGCATTTACCTTCTATTTGTATTTATAAATTGATCTCATGTGAGTGCAGCCATTTTGGTGGGTGTAACTGTCAAAAAAAATCGAAAACAAGAAAACACTTTGCTGTCTGGTAGAACATTTTGTTATTTTTTGCGACAAGCACAATAATTAGTATCACATCTAGATATATAAATTCTTAAGTCAATATTATGTACAAAATGAGTGTTTTAAATTTTAAAATCTTTCGAATTTACGTTACATTCACTCCGTGAGTTCCTGTTCGAGCCCACTGATTTAAACTTTTTCTGTATTTGAACTGTTTTTGATTCTAACACATAACCAAACTACCTATGATATCATCAACAAACTTACTCGTTCTTTCAAAATAAGTCAAACACCAAAATCTTAGAAAAAGTCTAGTAAGCTTCTCCCTGTACCGCGAAATAAATTAACACCATAAAGTATAATTACATTAGTGCATACCTGGTAGTTTTAAGGTTATTTTTAGTAGATTATTTGTGTGAATGAAACACAAGCGCTTCTCGCCATCAAACTGTAACGTTTGGCGAGTGAAAATGTAAAAAAAACAACAAATAATGTACATGTTTATAAAAAAATAAAAAAAATAAGATAAAAACTTTATCTAACTAATATTATAAACGCGAAAGTTTGTAAGTATGGATGGATGGATGGATGTTTTGTTACTCTTTCACGTAAAAACTACTGAATGGATTTGGATGAAATTTGGCAAATAGATAGTTTATAACCTGGATTAACACATAGGATACTTTTTATCCCGATATTCCCACGGGATCGAGACTTACGCGGGTGAAACCGCGGGGTGCAGCTAGTACTTACATATGTTGAAAAAAAAAAAAAAATTTGCAATTAGTTAAGTGTTAGAAGTTACTTACCAACCAGGATGTTTTAATTCGAAATATACATTATCTCACACATCCTATAACTGAAACATAATCTCCATCTCCATAAGTCCATAACACGCTAACTATACAATCGTATTGTCCCAGTTCATGTTACCAAACACACATTAGTCCAATTTAGAGAACATAGAGAACAAGCAGACGGAAGCTATCAATCATTGGTGACAGTGACAATATAGACGTGTTACAATATAGATTCGGAGATTTATGTACGCGAATGTACCACTTATGGTAGGTATGTACAGTCGGCATGAAAATGGCTTTCCGTTTTCACGTTGGAATGCGTGTTTGGTGGATGAATTGGTTGTAATGTATCTCTTTGTCTACCATTATGATGTTGTATTAGTTTGAATTGGACGCGTAGCTTTTTGTGATTTGTGTGTCAAGTGTCAATGATCAATTTATTTATAATTCACGATCGTATTGTTGTGAATAAATAATTATTCTTATTCTTGTGATGATCTAGCGCCCGCCATTGTTTCACTTGACAAACACCTCCCTCCACCCTTGAATTTGTATGTTTTATATATATATTATAGTATTTATTATATCATAAGTTTATAGCTTATTTATGTTCTGTAAACCTGCTTTATCTATAATGCAATACGATATATTATTATTATTATTTTTCTCTTTGTTCCTCTCAATTAGAGCACCTGCCATCTAGTCTCTTCACCACCCTTGGTTGACTGGTAGAGAATGCCTCAGGCATTAAGTCCGCCTTTGTACCTTTTTTAGAGCGAAAAAAAAAAAAAAACTGCCTGCTTGGGATCGAACGCACGACTTACATCTCGTAAGTCACGGCCGTTACCACTGGGCCACTGTTCAGCTGCTCATTGCTGCGTCAGTTACTAGTATCTACTAATTTCGTGCCGCGGGAAATTGTGTAACTTCCATACCCAATTAAATACAATAAACGCAGATATATTTAGTAACCTATTCTGCTTCCCAAATACTTTGCGTCCAGCGCTCGGTGTGGTAACACGTCGCGTTCTGGTTTGCAATTGGTCAATCGTCATCCTGAAGATGCCTCGTTGAGAGGTGAAACACTTGTCGATTTCTTACAGGGTTTTTATGACTCTTGAAGAATAGTCAAGCGGAATAGGTTACTAAATATATCTGCGTCTATTGTATTTTATAATGGATTTCCGCAAAGTCAGGGCTGAATCAATTAACTACAGCTTACCCAATATGCTGTGCCCACTACTAAACGAAACCCTTGTGTTATCCAAACCTTATAGAGTGAAACAACGAATGATCTTACCAGACGTTCTTGCTCTAAAATAATTCCTTTCAAACATTTACGACACCCGAGACTGGTATAAACTTCGCCAACACCTAACATACGGTATGTAAACATTTATTCCGTATCCAGAGTATTATCAGTAGAACATTTTACGCCAACGGAACGGGTGTAAACCAACGTCGCCATAGACAAACGGCCTATTTCCCTTCGCACCATTTCTCTAAGGGCTTCTTCACATGAGCGTTTTGCCGCATCAGTGCGCTTCGTAGTGTGTTGGTGACGCTGACGTGGCTGAAATGGAATTGTTTTTATTATGATTTTTGGTGACTGAGTTATTTATATAAGTTTTGTTGTTGTGGTACACACGGCTACACATCAAGCTTTACATTTCCAGTATAAGCTGACCTCGCATTTTACGGAAATCCTATACAATGAGAGATCAGCATTAACTGGAAATGTATAGCTTGAAGCCGTGCGTACAAATGCGAATCTTTTATTATTAAGTAAATAAATCGATAAGTGTAGTTTTCGGTCTTATTAAATCCCTGTAAAATCGTTGCTTTGCAAAAACATGGAGCCTACCTATTTCTTGGGCAAAAAACCCTTTTTTTCCTACCTGATCCTTTGAGACGACTCTGACATCAGCTTTACCTAAAAAAAGTATAAATCTAAATGATTTCCTTTTATAAAAAGTACGCGTCTATCATACTGATACATAATATTAGAGAAGTTACAACATTTCTAGTTTATATCAAAAACAGACTGTCGATAAGTCCTTGAATTTCAGTGCCTATTTGATAGATTCTATTAGACAATCTGCAAAATACCGCATTATTTATTACTTTACATTACAAATATATTGAATAAGTTTAAAATTGTCTCGTTGTTAAGTAGGTACCTATACTTACAAAGATTGTCAGTAGGACGTCACTTCACGTCTTCACAAACAAAGCTGTGGAATGGCGTCTGTTGAAATGCTGTCATCTGACGAACCTACTTTAAAACATTCACGTAGAGTATAACATCTCTACCTGAAAGTTTTAAAGTAGGTTTATTTGTTGCAAAAAAGTTCTGAAAATTACTTGTGCTTTATAAAAAATGACTAAAATAACGAATGTAGGCAAAAACATTAAATTGACATTCATACACAACTAAATACTATAAAACTAGCTAAACCAGCAGCTTCAACAAGACCCCACAGATATAATAAGTCACTTTTATTCATCGCCAGACAACCTCTCAAGAAAAAAAAACGCAAATAAAAACAAAAAACAATCAAATGCATTCGACCCCTTACATCGAACACCCGCACAGAAACGTTTCGTGCGAAAACAAAAGAAAATAGAGCGAAACAGATATGTATCTGTAAACAAAGCCATGCGTGCATTAATTCCTGTAATTTATAATCAAGTTTGAGCAACCCGCATTCGACATACAGGCTGGATTAAAGATATAAAAATTCACTTAGGTACGTGAGAAAAATGCTCAAGTAACTGTTTGTTTGTGGAATTCTTCGTGTAACATAAAACTTGGTAGAATGTGAACGTTGTTAGTAATTTCTGGAATTGGGTATTTTTTTCTGAATGTTACTAAAAAGTGTCTTTGTTTTTTTTACTTTTAATTCTCTAAATGTGAGAAAAAGCTGACTGATAATCTGGAACGGTGTGCGAAATTCCTTCTGACTCAAAGATTATCAAAAGTTCAATAAATTAATCTTAAACCCAAAAGCGCAAAATATGTCTGTTATACAAACCGAAAGTCAATGCTTATCATTGGGATCATCATCACACACAATATATAAATTCAACATTAATAATCCATCCTGTATACCAAGGAATGAGAACGCTTAAGGTGAACCTTAGAACTTAAACAGTATAAGCGACAAAAACACCAATGTCCCTTAAGCCTTTAAAGTTCTTGTAGGGCTATGTCCAGCGGCTCCCATACGTCAATATCCACCTACGCATTATGCAAACGTTACTAAGTGCACCTTTTGTTTGTTCTGCTATCCGTACCTCAGTATGGTCAGTAAAATAACAATATTACTGAGCACAGGTGTTGGCTTACAGTTTACGAGAAATATGACAGAAGGTCACCTCACTCTTGTTGTTGATTAAGTTGGTACTTTCAATGTAGAAAGTTTTCAAGTATGACTTTATTTATGCTTGGCACACCCTGTGCTAAAAACCTCTCTGATTGGGTAGTCTTTGACGGCTTGACTGACGCAGTGGCAATTTTATTTGATTTAGGAATAGATTCTGGGAGATGTATGTTTGAAAATGGAACTACAATACAGAAACATATGCTAGTGCTGGAAAAATGCAGTACATAAGCGATCATGATACAAAATTGCTAGTAGGGCTAAATAAATAAGGAATTGTTTCACTAAAGCATTTGCTGTTCTCATAAAACTTGAGCCGATACAAGAGAGAAAGAAAAAGACTTTGACGAGTTAGATTGATTGGTTTGCGAATGTACTCCAAATGTGTCTATGTGCCGAGCCAATCAAATTCAGTAGAGAGTAGGGACTATTCGATTGTTCGTAGACTTTTTTGTTCTACAAAAGCTGCCTCCGTCCTCGCTTTGTTTTAGTGTCTAATCATGAATGAAGCTTTATACTCTAGGCTTTTTGGATTGCCATGTTTGTTTGAAACCAAAAACTATGATGGCTGATAGATTTCGATATTCTTTTGTGACTATTAAATGTGTATGATGTAGCAGTATAAAACCGGCCACATACATAAGGAGTTCCGAAACGGAAATCCGTTTCAAAATATTGATTCGGAATTTCGAAGGCAGCAAATCCATACAAAATCAAGGATTTATCACACACGACTATAGTTCTCCGTTCAAAAATTTCTCCGATTCGAAATTACGAAACGGAATTCCGTCTGCATGTCGCCGGCCTTTTGTATGGATTTGTTGCCTTCGAAATTGCGAATCGATATTTCGAAACGGAAGTCCGTATGCATGTGGCCGGCCTAAGTGTGTAAGGCGCTATAAATGGCAGCAGGGTTTGGATATATGGAGCTATATGCTCCACCTCCTATCCTGTCCTCTGTGTCTCAAAACATGCAATCAAAGTGACCTCCACGCTACTATACCGACGACGCCGTGGCAATGGCCAAATTCTGGGCCAACAAGATCTGAAATACAGTCGTGGCAGTTACACGAAGAACAAGAACTCTATAAATAAATAAACTGGAATTACTTCTTTTTCAATAGTGTAGTGTATATGTAATAAATACGTTAACACTATCTCATGCACGTCAGCAGTGGGGTCGCTGTCACTAATGTCAACTGTCAGTTCACCACGAATGGCGGGAAACAGTTGAAAGTGAGGTGGTGCCTGCACGAGAGGCTTGGTGTGGTGATGAACCAGTGTAGTGATATAATCAACTACGTGTTAAAATGCCATTGTTATTTGTCCTGTTTATTTGAGCTGCTCGTATTGACGCTTTCTTCCTTGAACCCAAATCAAATTTTGTTTTTTTTTTATACCATTAATATGATGTGGATGTTTTTCAGTGAAGTCTTAAAGTGGGTTGACTTTTATGAAATACAAAATTAGTTATTTCCATTTAGTGAGTAGATATTTTGACGTTCAGCTGAAACTTACAATTTTCTTTTTAGAACAATTTCTACAAACAACATTATCTATCATATAAGATTTTTATGAGTGACAATAACACATGAAAAAGTATCAAGATACATATCAAAGTAACAGTCGGCAAAACAAAAGTCTGAAAAACAACTGAAGCACAAGTTTTTTACGCATCATGTTTGTTTGTTGATTTCGCGATCATAAAAATTATATTATAACCGTTTTATGACAATGTTTTTATTACAAGAAAACAAATACATGGGACCATTAATCAGATCACAACGCATATACACTACAAATTGTGTTGGTAAAATTGTGATGACTTTGTTGAACTAACATTAAGTTTGAGACACTTTGTTCTATAATCGAATTAAAGTCTGTTATAGTCATACCGCCTTACTAAAAAACGTTGTATAGCACCTGTATAGTTACACAACTCTTTCCGCCTTACTAATAAACGTTGTATAGCGCCTGTATAGTTACACAACGCTATGTCTTCTTCTTTCAAAAGTCAAATTACTTACGCCTTACTAATAAACGTTGTATACAGGCGGTATACAACGTTTATTAGTAAGGCGGATAGTGTACTACTACCTTTCTTTATAATTCTTCTCTTTTATTTTGTATGGCACCTTGTATTTTCTTTATATTCATGTACTTAGTTATCATTTAATTGTGATTTTTTGAGTTGCGTTATTTCTTTTGTACTCAATCAATATTTTATCTATCTATCTAAGTAGCCATTTCAGTAGGTAAGTAGGTACGTGTCCAACATTTTAAGATAATCTTTAAGGGACTCTTAAATAATCTTCAGTATTAATCATTTTATTAATATTAACGCAAGGTTTATGAGCAGTGTCCATTTAAGGGTTAGTCCGGTTCGATTCCTATCTTACAGACACAATCTTTTTTAAATTATAAGTAAGATACTCTTTTGTAGAGACTCTTTCATCCTTTAATGATTTAATCAAAATGTAAAGAGAGTTTAAGTTTTATTAGTCTAGTGAACGGACGTATAAATTCTCTATTTGAAAGAAACAACTGACTGCAAGTTGTAAAGGGGAAAACTCCTTTGTACTTCTTTGATCATCTGAGTTAGGACTTTGAAATGGTGCAGGTGTCACTACAAAGTTAGAAGAACAGAACTTCACGTTCCGAACCAATTTACAAAATAGAGTTACAGCAAATTGAATTATTTAGTTTCAAATTGACGCGGTTATTGTAAAACCGATGGCACATTAAATTGTTGTTTGTAATTCATTTGTGCATGCTTCGCAGTTTAAATATTCAAATGGGTAAATTAAAATTTATTTGAACGCAATGCGACATTAGACTAAAAGTGTATACTGCCTACGGGGTTTCGAAACTAACTTTCGACATAGAGATAGACTCGTTAAAGTTCAGAGTATTCGAGCGTAAAATCGTAAATTCTATGTCTAGAATTTCTCGATAAACATTACCAGTCGATACTTTATCCAGCAAAATATGTACCTATAAACATAATATCAGAAAGTAAAAAAAAAACTCAAAGGAAGTAATACATAAAGTCTGCCAAACGGATTTGTTCCAGTTTCAAAGCATCCGGCTTTGGACCGTTCTCAGAATGTCCAAGAGATAAAAATATGAGTCCTAAGATCCGGGGCCAAACGTTTCTAAAACGGTTTCGTATAAAGTAGAAACTTTTTTAAAGTTTTAAACGGAGGATCGCACTTTACTGCAGTCCATAAGTAAGGAAGGACTTTAGAACTTTTTATTGTTCTTCGCGAAGTAAAAAGTTTAATTAGAACAAGGCAGATAAAAGGCATGTACGAATAGGTACCGAGTTTCTTGATATAGCATTTAAACTAGAACATTTAAAAATGAAATAAAAGAAACGACTCGACTACATTGTATGAGCGTTAGCGGTTTTCGCTGTGGGTGGGAGCAAATTCACATTTTACAAAACACTATTAAATACTATTTGAAAGGCTACCAATGGTATATCTATTTGTGTATGTGAAAGAAAGACAATTCAAGATTGCGGCTAAGTTCTACGTGACAGAAACATAGTTAACGAATTTTCTACCGATGAACTGAGGACTCTATAAATCTCAAGCATTTTTCTTATCTTGGATCTGGATATAACATCAAAGAACAAAAAGAAAACGATTGCGTAAATTCATCATTAAAAATAAATAAAGAACGCTTAAGGCCCTACCCTACCTCAAATGTTATCTCGCACGCACCATACTACTCGCGGCCTGAGTGAGAGCGAGACGGAGTTGGGTGCTGGTGGCTCTCAAGCCTCGAATAGTTTAGGTAATTGCTTTTTACGGTGGAACTAACGGTAATTAAAAAAAAAACACGAGACCTTTATACTTAGTTCATTCAGATATTATGAAAGTTTCATGATCTAATTTAAAGTATTTTTATAATACAAGCGGTTTATAGTAGAAGTAACTTTGTTTTTTTTTTCTATCGAGATTTTTTTCTGGTAATCGTGTTTTTACCAAATATATGTTAAAGTTGAGGATTGATGCTAGGTCTAACATATATTTATTTCAGAATGAATGCTGCAGTATTTTCGGCATAATGGAGGATCATGCTAAGCAATTTTAGGTAGGGTAGGGCCTTAAACCATCCATCAACAATAACTCCTGAATCCCTCACAAAATCACGACATACGTCATAAAAATTAACAATATTTCAGCAAGCCTACCATACACGTTTACCGCACCCCTGTTTTATATTCGTCATTATTTCATGATGTCACCGACTGACGGTTGCGTTTTGACATTTTAATGTGCCATTTTGTACCGTAGCCATTTAATGCCAGAGCTTTTGTTGCCAGTATGCCAGTGTCTGGCGATTTATGTTGCCAAGAAGATAATTTAGTGGCTGTTTTCACTGACTACCTGGAATATGCTTGGTAAGAACGAACGTTGATATACGGTGTGATAAGTCTGGTATTCATGTTCCAATATTAGGGGAATGGTGTTGTTTTCTTTTGTTTTTCAAACTTTTCTTTGAGGGGGATAGTTTACTCCGATTTATTTGATTCTGATATAAACATGCAATAGTTTCGTTGATTGATTCCTCATCCAAGTCGGTTTTGTTTAATCATCAATATTAGCCTTCTAGTTTCAGATTCAGTAGGACTAACGATTTTAAAAGCAGTTTTTTCTTGATGTCATTTTGTTGTGTATGTACTTTACATTATACAAAAATAAAAAGCCTTCCCGAAAAACGACACGTGACAAAAATAACAAATGACAACCAAAAACTGCGAATAATGACGTAATGCATATTTTATAACATTCGTGAACTTTCAAGTGATATATTTAAGCGTAAAACACCACAGATAATCCATCGCAAATCTCCTCTCCTAGAAATCTAGATTAAGAGCCAGGAGCTCCGCAATCTCCTCTGTTGCGGTTTTGCAATAGATGTATAATTAGCACGGGGTATCGAACGTGTAATGAGCAGAGCCGACGTTAATTGCAGCTACGATTTAAATATACTCGCGTAAGTGCATCGACCGCATTCGAGATGCGGTTCACACGTTTAATATTAGCTGTGTTTGAGTGAGGACAATAGGGAATTAGGAAGATATGTTTATTGGATTTAAGGGCTTGTATTACAGTGTCCGGATTGCCATTTTCCACCGGATCAATTCTAAAATGAAGCAGACTTTGTTTAATATTATCTCGCGTAGGAGGATCGACTGCATTCGAGATGCGGTTCACAAGCTTAATATTAGCTGAGCTTGTGTGAGGATAATAGAGAATTAGGAAGAAGTTTATTAGATTTAAGGACTTGATAAACCTTTATGAAACTACGAGCCGATTAATTTAAAAGTGACCCCTCTTCGCCGTGCCATCTTTTGTCTTAATTGGGCGCTACAAACGGCTCAAAACAACTACCTTCTTCAAAAGTGCCAACACAAGCATCACTAAAACATAACATTAAGCCTTGTTTCCTAAAAGGGTTGGACAGAGGCACCCAGATTTCGCCAGTTATGTTTAAGTCCCATGCTAAAAGGGGCGAGCCTATTGCCCTGAAACGGGCACAAATTCAAACTGCTACTGAGAAATTCGAGGTGACACAGAAAAACTTTGCCCCACCTGGGAATCGAATCCAGGACCTCATTCTCAGTAGTAGCGCTTGCGACCACTAGACCAACGAGGCAGTCAAACATCACTTAAGTATATCTATAAAATAAATCAAGTAGCAATTTATTTCGGCTGCTATCGTTAGCTCGCTCCAGTTGAC
Source organism: Lithophane socia (assembly GCA_947522985.1). NCBI lineage: Eukaryota > Metazoa > Arthropoda > Insecta > Lepidoptera > Noctuidae > Lithophane > Lithophane socia. Next base: position 11,543,730 of record OX383262.1, on the reverse strand, counting down.
CTAGAACGGTATGAAATATGAACATCGTTCGTATCCCAATGATTCTGTTGAAAGAACCGCGCCGACCCTCGGTTCCGCTAAAAAGCCACAAGCTTTGGAAGTAATTGGAAAGGGTATTTATAGAGGCGCTAATATTAGATTCATGCAAAGGTTGTTCAGATTTAATCTTTTCATTAACGCCATGATATTAGTTTACCTACACCTTTTTGCAAGAAGGTCTGTTTCATAATGTGCACTAGAATATTAACGACGTTTTCTCTAAGTTAAGGAGAGATAGATAGTCGCGCCATGTAAAATACTGGTGTTCAGCTGCATCCGGTTAGACTGGAAGCCGACCCTAACAAGTTAGGAAAAGGCTGGGCAGGTGTGTGGTATGTTTTCTGCAAGTTATGATAACTAGTACTTCAGGTGCTTGTACAATAGACTATTATTCTCCAAATTACAAATGAACATTTACAAACAAAATTAGAAGCAGTTAATTTATTTAACCGGGTTACATTAACTTGTACCGCAATAATAAAAGGAATTATAACACGAACATTTCGCGTGGCAAGACACGATTAATTACAAGATAAAACACAACAAGAATAAAATTATCGATGTAAAAATCGATACAGTTTTTGCCGACAGCACAAAGTGGAAGAAAGCACTGAATTTAAATGAGGCAATATACAGAAGGCAATATAATTAATGAGTGAAAACAAAAAACTATAGTATGCCAGTCAGAACGGCTGCTTAATGAGACAGTTTAAACAATTACTCCAGCGACCGACGGTTCGACAATGAACCATTGTTTTTCATACGTCACCTTGCCCCGAGGGATACAATTATCACTGATTACAGTAATTATGGAAGTAATTTTTTGTGTTTGACGTGATAAGATCGCCCATGTTGGACCACACGCACAAATATTTGATGAAACACGTCGCCAACGTTTAATTAATTCGCACTATGAAGTTGGGTGGCACAATTACATAAAACACTAAAATGTTCATTCTTGGTCCCTCGCTGTTCAAGTTTGTTTTATTTCATTTTATAAGTGCTATCAAATATTTCAGTTTAATTAACTTTTGAATCGAGGACACAATCATTGTAGACACTTGTGAAATAACTGCTATAAAGTCAGTATTTCAGAATGTATTTATCTTCAACTATCTATAATTAAATCATCGTTATTATATAAATTGTATAAGTTACGGTCTATTAACTTGAGACGGTCGAATGGAACTGAGGTAAATTACGGCACATACGAGAAATAAATCGTAAGTGATGGGGACAAAAACCCATTATCGAACACTTAAGTAATTTGAATAACCCTTACGATTAAAAATTCAATGATAATGATAAAAGATAAATGGTGCGTGCGACCTTCGGTGCCCTAACCTTCATTTTAGCCTTTTGTTAACCCCAGACGGGTGCTGTAGACTATAAAGTATAAGGACCCTTGTACATATTGCGATGTGTATCGGCAATGTGCGCTCGTATAAGTAGGTACATATACATGCGATATGACATTATCGATAAAATCTCGACGCGTGTTCCCCACGCAAACAAGAGCTACAGAAGTGGTGTCTTGTCGATCATTTCGTTTGGACTTTGTAATAAAATATTTTATGTGAACGCTAAATAAATACGGGCGCTTGTATTTTATTGGCGTTTAAGGGCTGAGTCGGCATTTCATTACCGCGCGTCTAAACACTCATGTATACATGCGCTGAAATTGTATACAGGGTGAAATTTTAATACCTCAGTCAGTTTTGTTCTACGACTTAAAGGTAACTCAAATTGCTGAAAATAATTTACCCATACTAATATAATATTAGCTTTAGCGGTCGTAATCTGAAATCAGTGAGCTTACAAGACCTACACGAGTTTTAATTGTCATTCCAAAGCAGGTAAACATGTTTTTTTTGACACTCATATTATGTACCTACCTACATGCCGGTAACTTGTAGGTATACAGAATAAAATTGTTGTAAGTCAGTTGTGTTTGACGATTCGAAATTAATTTAAGCTACATTAAATAAATTACTCATGTACATTATCAGCTTTAGCGGCCGTAATCTGGAATCTGTGAGCTTACAAAACCAACACGAGTTTTAATTGTAATTTCAAAGTAATCAAGTGTTTTTGTAATTGCAGAACAAATTGCATACATTCTATTATGACTTGATACAATTAAAATAAAATTACCTTCATAATTAAAACTGCACATAAACCGATTTCGTAGTAATCTTGCTAACAAGCAACTGCCTGTAGGTATATTATTATTTGATACACGCGCTTTAATATTATGCCAAAGCGCTTGAGGGATTGATATCAAACACGCAAGCCCAGTAAAAGTTATCCTGCCAAAACTTTACATGCACTGAATAAACATACAAATAACGTTACTTATCAAAACAACTATCTTTTGATTGACGATTTTCCGATTACGGAGGTGCATAAATATAACATTTGTTTAGCATACAAGGGGTTCTGAACACGTATTGGGTCTGAAGCTTCGCATTTACGTGCACATACTGTGGATCAATACGCTATTTAAAGCCACAGCGTAGAAAAATTGTTCTATCCTTTTTACAGTTCACCCAGTGCAACAATTTTTCATGAAGGGTTATTATAGTCTGTGACAGGCAAAATGTGTTAAAGACCATGGAACGTACAAACATTAATAGCTTTATGCATTGAAGCCATTCAGTTCTATTGATTTACGGCTCAGCTTTGAGTGGGCGGTGATATGTGAACGTTCAGCTATTTTCCTCTTAAGCGAGGCATGTTAGCTCTAATTTATTAAGTACTAGCCACCCGGAGGCCTACAGAGAATAATGTAAGAGCCGTTCTATGAATTAATGTACTTAATTCTATTGGCATTTACACCTACGATTGGTTAGTTTGAAGATAAGCTATGGGATTCTCCGAAAATGTCATGAACAGGTATAGCTGTACAAAGATCTTTCGGCGCGTGTTCAAAATCGGAACTAATACTGCCATCTTGTTTTCTCAACACATTTCACAAAAAAATACTCAAAATGTTTACCAGTAGCGCCCCCCAGGCAATTTCATTCGAGCATCAAAAGATCCTTGAAGCACTTTAGTAACCGTTTGATACTTATTGCACATACATTTAAATGCCAGTGGTTAAGTAAATAAGACGTACTGTAAATGTTATATGCAAAAGGCGACCTTATGTCGTACAGGCTGATAGAAAAACAACTATCATTCAAACGAATTTGAAATGAAAACGAATATATTTTTATTTAAGAAAAAGCAACGGTATTCAAATAAACGCGAAGAAGAGTGCACGTTTTTCCGAGATGAGATGACAGATATAAAATAAATATATTATTATTATAATAACAGATCATCTATTATTCTACGCCCCCACACAATAGGTACTGCTCTACAAGCTAGCGCTCTTCAAGCGCTACAGTACCTAAATTAGTGTTATTTATATGCTTGACTAAGTTTATAAATTACACACAATGTAGAGTAAACATCAGTGAACGTAATATGAAATTGGTACTGGAGAATTATGTAAACATCACGAATTCAGCAAGGTTAATTATTATTTTAATTACTTATTTTGATAACGGATAAATTTTATAATTCATAAAATATACAATATATTTTATAAATTATAAAGTTTATCACCGAAATATTATTAGCTATTTATGTTTCTTTATTTGCTTAATGCAGTGTATTTTACTGAAATTCAATGTAAAGGGAAAAAAACAGCTTAACATATAGTTCCTAATTTAAAAAAATCTTTTAATTAATCTTGTTTGTTTGTAATCATCTTTATATTTTCTAGAAGATATCTAATTTTGGATTAGAATTAAAACCTGAGATTTTCCTGAGAACCTGACCTGAACTGAACTGAACCTGAGATTGAGAATTCAGACAGAGGCGGTGATGGATAAGACAGCGTTCATCTTATAGTTCCTATGCCGTAATGATGGCTTCTCTGTTGTAGGACCAATATAAATAAGCTACGCCGCTAGGCGCTACCTAACAGGTCCGTTTTTTTTAATTTAATAGTGGAGCCAACATTACGGAAAAGGAACTATTTGATGAAACGCACTATAATGTCAGATGACATAAAAGGACGCAAGTTTTGGTGCAACCTATTTAAGGGTATTCCAATTTTCTGAACTGTAGTTGTAGTTGATGCCATCAGTTGACCCGTGACGCAATTGTTAGCACTGAATTTTGCAGTCATGTGATTGGTAGTACCGTTCTGTAAATCGCCTTTTTGAACTCTATTAGTATTGAACCAATCGGGTCACGCGTCAAGTTATGAACGCACTGTACTACACTCCATTTGAAATAAGATTAAACATTAAAACAAACCTTTTTACAGTCCGTACAACCGATTTTGACTTCTATACCGTAGGGATACGGATGGCATTAATGATGATGGATGAGAAAAACCACAGATAAAATAAATCTCACCAATAACATATTTTGTTTTGTAAATATTTCAGAATGTCTACATTGCCTATATTATTGCCTACAGTCTACAGTTCAACATTTTATTCCCCAGTCACCTTTACTAGGTCGCCTCGCTTTCAACCTCAAATCTAGATATTAAAATATTTTATCAAGAGAAATATGTACGTAAGTCGTTTAGAAACAAAAACCATTTTTTTAAATATTCGGAACGCTTGGAGGCCAAAGGAATTTATGATACGAGCAGCTTTTCTTCAGTGCAAGCTTTTTAAAAGTCAACTGAATTTGCGTAATAACACTTTTCTGATGTAAATGTACGAACACACGCGAAATATGAAAGAATTATAGATATAATTATACTAAAGGCATGCTTCTCTATTTGAGCAAAAAAAGATTTTCTAACCAAATCCTGGAAAAAAACATTGAAAATGAGACACTCGAAAATAATAAAATGACTAAAAAAATATCTATCTGAGTAGGTAAACGATACAACCAAAGTGATTGCTTGTTCAATTTTAGAAAGTGTTTCAATGCAAACTTGCTAAAAAATATTTTATATTACTTAAATGTAGACAGTCAGACATAGTACCTAGAGCAGACAGGCAATGAGGGGCAGATAAACAGTTCCTCCGTGTGTCCACTCTCACACACACACACACACACACACACCCACACACACACATTAATATTATAAATGTCTAGTTCTAGTTTTATTATTATTATTAAATGTCTATGTCTAGTTTCTACCAAAAAGTATAACTAAATTTGTGGTAATGGAACTCAGTTTGCTTTCGCTCCTGGGGTGGGCGCTAATAACTGCGACACAGTTATTAAACTAACGCAGTATTAACGTACACAAGACTTGTAATATGTTATTGTTTCAATAAAATATTTGTATTTTGTATTTGTATTTATAATTTTACAGCTGCATCCACTTAGACTGGAAGACGACCAAAACATAGTTGGGTAAAGGCTAGGCAAAAAATCGTACCCGTAGCCTAATGCTTAAATTACGGCAATAATACCTAAATTAGTAACCCTTATCTTCTTCTTCATATAACAGCAGTGATAGCCTAGTGGTGTGTGTGACCGACTGACTGCCAAGGCATTCCAATTGGCAGTTCCAAATTTTGTCACGCGGCAGAAGATCCTTGTACAGTTTTAATATAGTAGAGGTATTTACATCAATGTAGGCGTCTTAGGAAAACAATACATCATTATAAACACAAAAGAGTCAATTTGTTTTTAAACTATTCCTGTCAGAAACAGCGGACCTACTAATGACCATATTCGCTTTGTTGATTACAACATAAATACTATAATACAATTTCCGGACAACGTAAACAACGCTATACAAAGTGAAATTGTTCGATAAGCATCACTATTCATAATAACTGACAACCCAGTTAGTATTTCATTCATGTTAATGTTATTGTTACTGCATTTGTTTTTGTTTACAAGTGTAATAATGACATGTCATAATACTCATGCTGTATTCAAGAGATAGCGGCACGTTCACTGTACGGCATTGTATTCTGCTCAGACGATAAATCCCATGCCTTGTGAGATTAGATTATATTTAGGAATCCTAATGTATAATTTCTGTAGAGATTAGTGATACGTATTACCAACAAACTATGTAAACTAACATATGCACCACGCTTTGACAAATTAATTGTCAAAAAAATTACGAGAGGTTGTTGCTAAACGAAATCAAAAAAGTTATGATTGTTTGTTGCCATGTAATGAACCAATCACAACACCATAATTACAATTTTACAACCGATTCACAGATAAGAGTCAGGCTTCCAACACTACGGACAAACCAATAATAAAAAAAACGAGCGAGCCTTACAGTAGTCGCATATGATGTGTAACATCTGACATCTTGCGCTGACAGTCTCGGAAAATGGGTTTGTACCATCTGTCGGCCAACTCCAGCACCGCGCGCGCTCATTGGTACACACTTCCGTCCCTTTTCACGAAATCAGAGCGAGAGGAAAGATATTACACATCAAAAACATTCACACATGCGTACCGTTCGTATCAAATGATTGCCATACAAAGCCTAGATACAAACCATCATTAACAAAAGGCACTAACCGGCATTGACACATTTATCACAATATGCAGCGTCACATCCATCTAAAGGATGTATTAACACCGGACGTAATCAAGGTTGCGGACATAAAAAGCTTTGTTTCGAAACCATCATGGCGGCGAAACAGTTTGTAACACCATTGCAGTTATAGGGTTAACGCGAGTGTTAATTTTATGTGTTATGTAAGGAGGTTTATAGTGCTAGTTGGTAGGTGTAATGTGAGGTTATGTTTTGTTTAGTGGAACTAGAAATTGTTGTACATAAAGTGGTGGGTGGGTGGTGAAGGGTGGGCATTTTGAGGGACTGTCTTATGTAATATAATACGATACCCCTTGGTAAGACTGGTTGTCAGACTTTCGAGCTTCTGACGACCCGTAACGACTGTCAAAGATCCACGGATGACAGCCAAGACCAACGGCTTAACAAGCTTTCCGAAGCACGAAAGAGTCTCGATACGTAAAGATGGCCACGGACCAACCCCGGCAAGCGTAGCTTAACCTGATGGATCGACCCGTGCGGCTGTTATAACTTAGCCACGAGCTCCTCAACTAGAGCAGACACCGTGAACAACATTTTTACTTTTGTTGTTGTCTGGGACAACAAACGTCTCTGTCTAAAACCTGAATCACCGCGGTTATTCTGACATCCGCGGGACACATCTTAGTTTGTAATAGCAGCCGGTCTATTCTGTAAAAATCTCACCGTGAAAACTTAGGTGAAGTGAGCTTGGAGTGAACTGTCACTGCCTTAGCATCAGTAGGTATCGATGACAATGACAGCTCACTCCACGCTCACTTCACCTAAGTTTTCACGGTGAGATGGCTACAGAATAGCAATGCTGCTCTAGTTTACATTAAACCTTAATGTTCCCAGCCTAGTTTGAACAAAAGATTTTGATTTTGATTATGTTAATTCTAAATCTAAAGTAATCGTAAGTTAAAGTTTAAGTAACTACAACAGTTTGGTTTGAGTATGAATTAGTTTCATAGAAAAGAAGAGAACTTTTCTGGTAAGTAAATAGTCGGATCTGGTATAAATTACCTAATCATTTTCAATTTTATTTGATACTGAGGTAATACATATTTTCAGCATAAAAAATGTCAAAGGCTCAGACCAAATAAAAAACCCAGACATAGCGCTGTCAACAGTGACGTGAGGTTACGTAAAAATGTGTGCACTTAGTGAGGTGTAGTTTGATTGTAATGGTTGTAAATGAGTGCGAATGCACAGAGCGGAGGTGGATGCCAAAACTACTGGCATGTTTCACTGTATTGTTCGCAGCGTATCTTTGTTTTTTATTTGGTCTGAGGTCAAAGGTAAATCAAAAGTAAGAGCTTTTCCAGGAATGCTTTTTTGGATAGGTATCTCTATATTTTACTTTTTGGTCGCAGTTGCTACTAACCATAATAAGATTCAATTATCTTTTCCGCGAACTGTATTATATTTCTCTGAAAAGGAAATATTCAGGAGACTGTTGCCATAATAGTGTGAAAGGAATATCTTTATGTCTGCAATATTATGTTGATCGAGAAAGACATATCACATTTTACTGCATTTTCCAAGAATTACACGCCATGAAAACCCTATACGAACAATGATTTTCTGCAACATGCATATTTCATTATTACATACATATATTGCCGTTCGCACTCACGGTAATGCAACAGTACTGTTTTTATAGCCTTTGTGTGAGAGCGGAGTCTTTATTGCATAATCTCATCCAACATTACTTAACGATAAAACACGAAATGTATGAAATATTTGAATGTTTCGCTCGAGTTTTGTTTTTTACAGCAACGATAACCAATCGCAAATGTTTATTGCTGATCGACCAACCTTACATAGCTTTTGAATTGCCCGAAAATAATAGGAAACAATGATGAATATATACAGCAAAACGCATAAATATTTTATGTTGCCCGGTGAACAAGTCAACATCGGGCAAAAATAAAATTCGTCTGGAAAATGGGTGGCAAAATCCATCAACTAGCTGCTACATATTGTATAACTGTGCCCATTCTGATCCACTTACTTCAAATCATCAGTCCACCTGTGCAGTTAACTCCTTCAGTATTTTTCATCAGTAATTATTGATGGCGAAAAGCTTCCCCTTGTAATTGCTTTCACTGTTCTTCGTCTCGTCTAAAATGCATAGGGATTGAGCGATACTATCGATCGCGCATTAATAAATTAACTGACTGTCAGCCCACCCGTTTAACGACGACGTAAAACAATAGGTACTAAAAGGATCTACGGCATTACTTTGTTATTTCTTTAAAACTATGTAAAACCAAGACGAAACACGAGCCTTACATAAAAAAGTTTTTTTCGTCGTTCTATCAAGATAGGCATACATTTTCGCATAACAACATTTTTTTCTCAGTTTTTGCCCATTTATGTAGAACTTACATTTTCGTCGGCGCGAGTAAAAAATTTAGACAAAAGCGAAGCTTGCTTTAGCTTGCGAGCTTTGAAACAAAGTGGGATTTGCTCAAACGTTTCATTAGCGAACTCTGTAAAGATGTAGCGTTGGCTGGGTTATTTATTCTGTGTGAAATGTCGGTCGGTCGGTCGGTTGGTTGGCTAATTTCTATGCAAATGCCTCAGATGGGCGCCCGGTTTGCTACGGGCACGAGACGACCATGCCCCGGTGCCCAGTGTCCTGCTCTATACGGATTTGGATTCAGATTATGCGCCATCTGGGCCAACCGGCCATGTCGATACATGCTCCGTACAACATATCCGGCGCTTGTAAGAGGTTAATTAATGCGTGGTATAGAAATATATCGGTGATATAGGTTAGTCGTCGCATTACCATTATGCGTGCGTGTTATTAGACGGTAGATGTATAATAATGATTTATAATTACGGCGGCTATCAGTCACGCGTTATCTTGCTTTACGCTTGTTCACTCGGTGTGTGTAATTACATTTTCCGAAATTAATGTCCGGTGAAATGATGCGAATTAAATGTGAATACCGGAGTTTAACGTTGGAAAAGAGCTTTTACAACAGCATAATGAATTACATCGATTGATTAATTATTTAATAAGTTATGGTTTTACAGTAGTAAATCGTTTCACAAATATTGACATTCATCAACAAAGTAAACACGTTTTGTTTCCATTCGTCTTTACCAAAGAGTATTAAACCACTTGAGAGCTGATAGACCGATTTCGCCTAGACACACGACTCACCACTGCGGGCCGGGGGACGCAAAAATTACAGCGGTTGTGATTGGCTTATGCAACAATGTCAGGACGAAGTTCCCAAACATAGTGATGCACAAGTCAGTTTTGCAACAATAATATCGATATCGATAAAATCGACGTCGATTCGACGATTTCCTAATTGAACAATAATTAATTTAAATTCCACTTATGAGAATTTATTGTTCTATCCGAAAGGAAATTCTATTGCTTATTTTTAATCTGCTGTGAAATGCCTTGAACAAACAACGCTATATTTGGAATTAAATTTTCTCTGTTAACTGCATTAATCCACTTTTCTTTAAGTTACAGAATATTTTGAAATCTAAAATGTTAAATACTGATATAGTAGTGCATATATTATATACATACATTTGACTGTCCATTGTATTCTTCATTATCACATATCATCATTATATTTTTCTTCGTTAGTAAATAAATTAGTGCTTTAAAAATTTCAAATAATTTTTTACACTGAATTTAAAAAAATCTTTTTAAACTTACTCACTAAATATTAGTGATGGACCGACTATGGGTTTTGCCGATCTTTGGCTTAGTAACTAATCTATGAATTAATAACTAATAAATGCACCGACCCTAGCATGGTTTAGCATGGTTTTAGCATGGTTTGGACTCGATAATTGGGTTCATTTGATTGAATTTTGTATGCAGACTGGGAACGTCATTAGATACTTATACGAAGTCTAAATAATTGTCGTAGCCGTCTATATTATTATGTATATGATTACTTTTTATTCCTCTCGTGGTATAATGAAAGAAAGAAGGAAAAAAATGAGAAGCCAATTAAAACGATGACCCAATTAACAAGTTTGGTATCGAGTCTGGCTGCACAGGGTGCTAAATCACTGTGACGACTCTTTATAGCCCCAAATTGGCGTAATTCGTCAACTCGTCCTACATGCCTACGGTCCATCTAAGACGACTTGCAGAAAATCAAAAGAACGGCCTAATTGGGCCGTAGGCATGTATAGGACGAGTCGACAAATTACTCCCAAATTGGCTAATTAGTTAAACATGTAATAAAAAACAACATCAAAGTATTTAAAATACCTCATCATTCCGCCACATTGTCGTCTCCAAAGTTACTGTTTTGTTATGATAAGCGCTCATAATAATGTTCTAGAGCTCAACACTGAACAAACTTGCTTTAAGCTAACGTTTCTCTACGTACGTAGTTATGAATAAATTATGTTCTGCACGGTATATTCTCCTCTCTATTGTAACATACAGCTTATAATAAACATACAGGTAAGTTAGATACTCTAGTATTCTAGTTTTAGTATGAACTGTTGTTTGAGTAGGTCAGTTGTTTGGGAATAAGTTGATAACGCTGCGCTGTGTGTTTTCATTCGAAGTATTTTTAATTGGTAAAATCTTGGAAAAACTTATCGTGTTTCCTTTTTCGCCGCGCGACGCGAATTTTAACAAAACAATTTCTGAGAAAACTTCACGGCGAACAATGCGGCAACAACGCGTCGCGCGGCGAATCGCGCCAGTATGTAAGAGCCGTTAAGTCTTATTTAATTGAGAAAATTTGGGAAAAACTTGTCGTAGGTATTTACTTCTTTTCAAATTAGAAAATTGGGCTTTTGATCGAAAGATCAAGAAATTCAAACTCATGGCTTGAAATTCTGGACCTTTTAATGTTAAAAACAAATTATAGATTCATAATCTAGTAGCCGTAATTAGCAAATAAAGGCAAATTAAAACCATGTCAAAAGTATTGTAAGTATTGTTATTACATTTAATACTCAAAAAATCCTTAATTATACAACTCATTATTTATTACTAAGCAACAAGCTTTAATTGCCAACTACAAACAAATAACCACTCCGTCACAAAAAACAGAAAGAGCAAAAAATGCTACTATTTCTATTTTCTGTCGTCTCTCCAATTCTCAGTCGTAGAAAATACAACATCTCATTACGAGTCTTATCAACAACAATCGTATCTTCATTACTTACGACACAGACAGGCCATCTTATAGTCGATTGGGAATCAATATAAGGCTACACACAGAACGACATCAGCGCGACATTACGTCGGGGGGCGTTCATCAATTCTCTTTATGGGCACTTTCTTTCGCCATTGTCACTATCAGCGGGTGTCGGGTGTCACGTTAAATTTTACGACACAGACTCATTTGTGCCGCGTTGTCAGTCATTTTCGGGAGTTCAATAATCGACCTCGTTTCGTACTTTCGTCCTAGCTTCATTTTCTTGAAACATTGGACGAGGCGCGTCGCATTTGTGTAAGATATTGCGATGTTTTACTTGAGTATGAAATATTGAGTTACGGAGATACCAACGTAAGAGTAAAAGCTTTTTAAGAACAGAAAATTATGCAATTTGTTAGCGACATAATTTTATGGTACTTGTCTTGGTTGTTTGAGGAAAGGGTTATAAAGAAATTGAATGCTGTAATATTGTACTTACTTGCTAATATCAATCTGCCTAGCTTTTTCCCAACTATATTGGGTTCGGCTTCCACTCTAACCGGATGCAGCTGAATACCAGTATTTTACTAGGAGCGACTGCCTATCTGACCTCCACAACCCAGTAACTGCGCAATACGATACCCCTTGGTAAGACTGATTCTCAGACTTTCGGGCTTCTGACGACCCGTAACGACTGTCAAAGATCCAAGAATGACAGCCGGGACCAATGGCTTAACGTACTTTCCGAGGCACGGAGGAATCTCGGTATGTAAAGATGGTCACCCATCCACGGACCAATCCCGGCCGGTAACTTAACCTGATGGATCGACCTATGCGGCTGTTATTACTTAGCCACAAGCTCCTCTTTGTTTTACTTTCTAATGAGTCCTCATTAGAAAATTATTAATATTATTATTTTGTAAATGAAGTAATTTCTAACCGTAAGTCAATTAGAACCAAATATGAACCCAAAAACTTTCGAATTTCAACATTATGTACTCCATTTCGCAAATCATTAGGTGAAATATCTCATTAAAATAATCTAATCAGGCACGTACTTACATTTCCTACGTTTTATGTACTATCTGTGTTATTAAAAGTGGTATTCCTCAAGCATTTTATCTGTAATCTCGAACACAACCGCAATCAGACCAAAGTAGGTCGAGCCGCGGGAAGGATTAGGTAAAATTTAAGTACCGGAATGATTTAAGGGCAGAGGCGCCACACGGCACGACTAGGGTTGGCCCTAGACCCTTATTTTTAGAGTTTTTTTTTATATCAACCAGTAAACAGAAATGTCAAACTTTTATTGATTGAATGCGAGGCTTTTGGCTAATTTGAGTCTTTTATTTTTTACAAGCTTTATACTCGTATTAGCTTGCTCTGTTCGTATGTCTTTCCGGTTACTAATATTGTACTCCATTTTTCAAGCACTTCCTGGAATCCGATTGAGCTGAATCTATGGACGCTATACTATTGCTGGTTAACGGAAACGCCCTTTGTTAGTTAACATACTAAAACAAGATATTTCATGTGGACAAAGTCGCGGGCAGAAACTAGTATTCCCATAAAGAGATGGCATGTTTGTGACACACCTTAAACAAAGTGCAACTTATTAATTAACTTAATGACATTCCATTGGTGTTAACGATGTATCTACGCAAACTAACTAGGGAAATTGATATGATTCACCTTTTCATAGAGTTGTTCGGTATGTTGACTCAACTGAGGGCGGATATGTTAGTATTTTGGATAATTAAGTGGCATCGAAAGCTTGACTCATAATAAATGCATGAGTGTTAAAGCTTGAGTCAAAAACGAATTAGGTATCTGATAATATGGAAATTTCGCTCCATGGTGGGTTAAAGTTTCTAAATGTTTAGTGCAGAAGCATGTTTTTATGTAGAAAAGGGCTTTAGGGATTACAAGCTGAATTGAAACAAGAAGGAAACTTACATACAAGATAAATTTATTAAAGACTAGCTGGGCCCCGCGGTTTCACCCGCGTAAGTCTCGATCCCGTGAGAATATCGAGATAAAAAGTACCGTAAGTCCTATTCCCGGTCATGGTCTACCTCTGTGCCAAATTTCATCCAAATCCATTCAGCCGTTTTAGCGTGAAAGCGTAACAAAGAAATAAACAAATTCACTGTCGCATTTATAATATTATTTAGGATTGTCTACTTATTATTATTTTCTTTTATTTCATTTACATAAATATTTTTGTAAAAAAAAATGATTAAAAAAAATATATAAAAATTATTATCATATTTATTATTTATCTAAATATCTACATATTACCTTCTAACAACCTAACAAAATTGTGTAACATAAATGTGTGTATTTGCCAAATATGGCGAAGCTTTAATCTAAGGTCCCACTAATAACTAAACCATCTTTATTGTTTCAAACACCCAAGCTAATTACGAAAATCCTTATCCCTTTAACTTTGCCAACCCTACTGCTCACAAAGTTTTATCTGACCCACAACGGCTAAGTATAATCCTAATTAATTGGCAGACAGAATGTGGCCCAGATATTACACGAACATACACTGGGACACGCATCCCAACAATAAACATGTAAAATAAGCTTTAACTGTTTGTGAAAGGCGACTTTTATTTTATACGAGCACTAGCTTCCGCCCGCGGCTTCGCCTGCGTGTTATGTCGATAAAAAGTAGCCTATGTTCTTCTCCGGGATGCCATCTATCTCCTTGCGAAATTTTATCGAAATCCGTTCAGTGGTCTAAACCATTGCTTCTAAGGTTTGAAAAATTCGTCCGCTTAACAACGTAAATAACACAATGAAACTGGCTAAACTGCCAAAATGAAACATTGCCTTGCCGTCAATTGTCATTTTATGTGTGTTACGCAATAACTCCGCTGCACGCTGGTCGGGCACAGTGTTCTTGAGTTTTCCTACCTAGAATTTCTCACTAGCAGCCCGGAGTCTAGATTTATGCCCGGTTGATGACAATAGGCTCGCCCCTATAACATGGGTCTTAAACATAACTAGCGAAATGTGGGTGATCTTCTGCCGAAACCCTTTGGAGAAACAAGGCGTGATGTTATATTAAAATGTGGCCCAGATATTATACGAACATATAGTTGGACACGCATCCCAACAATAAACATGTAAAGTAAGCTTTAACTGTTTGTGAAAGTCGACATTTATTTTATTTTTGACCTGACCTTATAAAAATATTATTTTTCGCAAAAAAGTTTGGTTTTGTTGAAATATACGAGACAGGACTTGTAAATAGGGTTTTGAAAATGCTAATTTAACAACGCTAGCTTTAATCAAATATCGCTAAAGCGTAAAATTGCTTGCTACGGTAATTATTCTAACAATATTCGTAGAAATATTAATCAAGCCAGCCATTTTCAGGGAATTATATCTTGTTATTAAATATTGGCAAGTGGATGTTTGTAACTAATCTTATTATATAATAATATAGCTATTCTTGAAAGCACGTGTTCATTTACCACTTCATTGCATTAGTATTATAGCTACTAACTAGCTGCCCCGCGGATTCCCGCGTTAGTCTCGATCCCGTGATAAATCGGGATAAAAAGTATCCCATGTCCTATTCCGGGTCATGGTCTACCTCTGTGCCAAATTTCGTCTAAATCCGTTTAGCCGTTTTAGCGTGAAATCGTAAAAAACAAACAAACTCAGTTTCGGATTTATAATGTAAAATAAAATTTAAAAAATAGACTGTTAGGATTGCACATACTGCCATCACAAACACAATGTATTATTGCAAAACTTCCTATTGCACATTTCATTACGTTCGCCACTCCAGGCAGCCTAGATGCTACTTCAGTGCCTGTATAGGTAACACAAAGCATTCAATTAGTATGATGAACTTTTCAATTGATAGAGTGCTAATTATTAATTTCCTACCGATATCGATTTCAATGAAGTATGCATTATTTCAAATGGAATTGAAATCCTGAAACATTCGATCAATACTTTATTCGAGATGTTAATGTAATTGACCATTATGAGGGGCTCGTGGCTAAATAATAACAGCTGCGCGGGTCGATCGAAGGTTAAGCTACTCTTGCCGCGGTCGATTCGTGGATGCATAGCATAATCAGCCTATAATGTTCCCACTGCTGGGTCACAGGCCTCCTCTCTGTGAGAGGGAGTGGGCCGTAATCCACCACGCGGGCCCAGTGCGGGTTGGTAGATGTCACATGTCTTCGAATTTTTGGTTCTAGGACATGCCGGTTTCCTCACGATGTTTTCCTTCACCGTTTTGAGAGCAGTGGCGTTGAAATAATTTACACAAAGTAAAGCGCCTGTCACGGTTCGAACCTACGACCTACAACTCGTAAGTCGTGGCCGTTACCACTGGGCCACCACTGCTCTTCGTGGATGGATTCGTGGATGGGTGACCATTAATTATACAGTATGTTAACTAACAAAGGGCGTTCCCGTTAACCTGCAATAGTATAGCGGGTATACATGCTAAAAAAAATATTACCAATAAAAAAAAAATTTTTTTTTTTTATTTGTGTCGTGAAATATTCACAAAACGATTAAATTTAAACGTAAAAGAAACACTCTGTACACGCACACTTGTATTTCAACGTAGAAAAACAAGTGTGGCAAGTGGGCGTGTACAGAGAGTTTATTTTCCGTAACAATTTAATATGTTTGGTGAATATTTCACTATAAAAAAACAAAAAAAAAAATATTTTTTTTTATTGTAATATTTTTTTAGCATGTATAGGCGCTATACTATTGCAGGTTAACGGGAACGCCCTTTGTTAGTTAACATACTGTATATGGTTTGGAAGTACTTTAAGCCGTTGGTCCCGGCTATCGTTACGGGTAGTCAAAAGCCCAAAAGTCTGACAACCAGTATACCAAGGGTTATCGGGTTACCCAGTAACCGGGTCGTGGAGGTCAGATAGTCGCTCCATGTAGAATACATTACGCGCTGTCGCGTCGCGCCTTTCTGCGAAAGCCTTAACACTTGTCCCAGACTTACATAGTTTTAGATAGTCCCAGACTTACTGAAACTGTTATCGAATGTTCTAACAAAACTCACCTATGAACTAACGGTAGTATTCTCAACGTTAACATTTGAACTTAGTTTAACTTTGTAACTTTTCTTTCTCACATGTAGAGCCAGCAAATTAACGTCATGAGGCAGTTGTGTTTTGTGAGATTTAGAAATACCAATACACTTATGTTAGCCTATTACTAAGATACTAATGTCTTTAATATTCTGTACTATGTCTTGATTTGTCACAATTAAATGAAAATCACTTTCTTTAAACACTTTATCAGCTTAATTCAAGAGTTCCTTACTTTCTTGCTAACCTCCTCCTCCTTCTGCCTAGCCTTTTCCCAACTATGTTGGGGTCGGCTTCCAGTCTAACCGGATGCAGCTGAATACCAGTATTTTACATGGAGCGACTGCCTATCTGACCTCCACAACCCAGTAACTGGGTAATACGATACCCTTTGGATAGACTGGTTGTCAGACTTTCGTGCTTCTGACGACTCGTAACGACTGCCAAAGATCCACAAATGACAGCCAGGACCAACGGCTTAACGTGCTTTCCGAGGCACGGAGGAGTCTCGATATGTGAAAATGGTCACCCATCCACGGACCAACCCTGGCAAGCGTAGCTTAACCTGATGGATCGACCCGAGCGGCTGTTATTACTTAGCCACGAGCTCCTCCAACTTTCTTGCTAACCGTACTTAGTAAAATATCATTTGCCGCGCTCCGCTACCATTCCAGCTGACTCCGGACTACAATTCTGCATATAATCAGGTTCTACCAAAGTTAGTACCTAACTGAGAAGTTCTTTGCGACTTCAGAACATTCAGATCTCATGTCTGACAGAGGCCTTTTCCATTGCACAATATTCTAACCTTACATTATTGTGTGATTCAATGCTAACCTTCGCTTGACAATGCATTTGTATTAAATTGTATTGTATTATCAAGGCTCTTACATTTGAATGCGGTTACAATTGAATTATCTATCACTTGTTGTACTAGGTTACGTATTGTCATACAAATCAAGTTGATTATCAAATAGTTTTTAGTTACTCGTACTTAAAAATAGTAGTGCTTGTGTGTGTTTAGTAGTTTTTTTTTTTTTTTTGTTAAAGTATGTATAAATAATTAAATAGTAGGTAAATCAAAGTTTTTTTTTTTTTCTTTATTTTTTTTTTCTTTATTTTAAGGGCTTTATCGCTGAGCGATAACGTCACCCTGTAACATCAGCACGATAAACTAAACCTAAAAACACGTTTTCATTCTGATGATACTGTTATTACTATTTTAAAACCAAAAATGCTAGTCTGTACAATATCCTAGCTTGTTCCGATAAAGGGCAAAGATCAAAGTTGATACAAACACAAAATAAATTAGCTGGCGAAACTTCATAGACAGTGATAAGTATCGATATCTGATGACATTACGCTTTGGAATGGGAAACTAGTTCCATCAATTCAAAAGTGCCTGTAACTATTTATTTTATTTATTTATTGAAAAAAATGCTTTGCGTTTGAGTTAATAAAAAATTATGTGCTAGTTTGACTTTATAAGTACCTACCTATAGGTAATAAAATAATTCCAATTCCAGATTCCAGATTCGAAATGCTGCATATATTATAATAACGTACCTCGAAATATAATTCTATCATGACACCTACTACCGAAATTCTGAAATAAAAGCTCTCTCTATTTGATAGGTAAAGAAGAACTGAAATTGAATAAATTCGGAGGTAACTCAAAGCTGGAAAGGAACTTTTCATCCCGGAAAATTAAATATTACAGACTCACGGAAACAGTCTGGTACCTACAGGAACTGGCTTTGAGCTTTGTAATGAGCATATATGACATTTCTTTAGGGAAAACGATCGCTATATTTTCCATTTCAACGTATAAAGACGCAGTTCCATTGCTGCCCGCGGCTACGCTACGCGGCAAGTTTACTTAGTTACGCTTTGTATGAAAATGTAGGCGGTATCATCCTCCCACCGCACCGCCACGCTACGTACGGTTACGGAAGACATAGAAATGTAACCTCTCCGTGTATTTGTTACGCAGCGGTGGAAATGCGCTTTAAAGCCAAGAGCACATTACAGCCGCAACGGGACGCAGTGCAAAGTATTTTCATACAAAAAACTGAAGTGCGGCCCGCCTGTATTGTGCGTTGCGGGTTCATACAAAACGTACAAAAGTGATGAGGGAGGATTTTCGCAATGCATTACGTTACGGCGCGGCCCGCCTCAATCTTCATTAGCCTTTAAAATTAAGATATTAAAAACAAATGCATAGAACCAGTTACATCATTCAATATTTATCTTCTTCTTTTAACATTCCAACGACATTTGCATAGAAACATCGACAAGCACCATTGATTAACAAAACGTGTGATCGTAGGCGTCAATACCAATAACGTACGACTTAACGACGTACATAATTAAGCCATTTCTAAGGTAGGAAAAGACGTTTTAAGACATTCTTTAGCTTGTGTAATATAAATAATCAAATTCTCGGTCTAGTGGTAACGGATATTTTAATGTATTCTTGAGTTAATCATAACAGTTCTTCGGAGTAAATTGACCATGAAAGTTTTGCTTATAGTCGAAGAGATGATGACTAATTTCGGGAATTTATGTATATTTTTTTCGATACATGCTTGAGGCAGCTATAGGCTGTTTGAAACCGTCTGTGGAATGCTTCAGATTATCTATAATTAAAAATGTTAAAAGGGTCTAGATTTTTATACCATATTATTGCTAGGCAAAGTGTTTCAGGAATACATTTCCTACGCCACTTAGAAGAAAGGAAATGGTTAAGGAAAAACCTTTTATACATCAAATTAAATTACCTAGTGAAACTCCGCAGACATAATTTTAAAACTAATATTATAAATGCGAAAGTGAGTTTGTTTGTTTGTTACGCTTTCACGCTGAAACAGCTGAACGGATTAAGATAAAATTTGGCACAAGGGTAGACCATGACCTGCCGATGTATTCT
The DNA here is from genome assembly GCA_947522985.1 of Lithophane socia. NCBI lineage: Eukaryota > Metazoa > Arthropoda > Insecta > Lepidoptera > Noctuidae > Lithophane > Lithophane socia. The sequence continues at coordinate 11,523,993 of OX383262.1, read as the reverse complement.
GCAAAAATCTCACCGTGAAAACTTCGGTGAAGTGAGCTGTCAACAGTGTCAATTCTTGGCATCAGGTGGAATGACAGCTCATTTCAAGCTCACTACACCTATGATTCCGCGGTGCGATTTTCCAGAATGGGCCGTGTGGAATAGGACATCGATTGAGACTTACGCGAGTGAATCCGCGGGGCGCTGCTAGTTTTATCTAAACATGATAAAACAAAAATACGCCTGGTTGGGACTAAGCGCTCTAATCCTTGCTTTACAGTAGGTACAGAGTTACCGCTATACAAATGGTGTTGAAAATACCATCCCAAAATAAGTCACCAGCTCTTGTTCTATTACTCAATAGTCCGCGATAGCGCTGCGATTTATGCAGCGCCTTATTAGTATAGGAGATATTATTAGAACATTGTAGCCAGTGTTACAGGTTTCCCGTTAAATGTAATACCTCGTAAATATTAATAATGTTTACGAGGTATTGGCAATTAATGTTATATACTGCAAGGCGCAATATTATGCTTGTGTGAGATCAAAGGAATTCCAAATTGAGTTTTTCATTGTTCCGTTCGTGGAAGTAAATAAGCTTTCCTATAAAACAACAAAAACAAATGGCGACAACCGAAAACAAATAAGGGGTGTCTTCACGTAAAATGTTCACTATACTGACAAAAGGGACACGGCCATTCTTTTAAAACGTGCACCATGGGAAACATTCCCGTAAAATGTTCCTCTTTAGAGTTTCTTCAGGTTATTTCCCAAATACGGCTTTCTCTCAATACGCTGGCAACACAATATCAAAGATACCTTTCCGGGGTCGTCGAACTTTGTCCACCCACGCATATTAAGCCGTACTGTGTCAACATGCTGCAGTTTGCCTTTCTCCGTTCAAAAATACTAACCTAGTACCATGACTCATTTCATAGATCCACTTAAAGCAATGACTCATTACCTTAATAATGATAGCGATACAACCCTAGAGACAAAATTATAAACAACTTAGTTTGAACTTTATTTCTACAGCAATAAAGGTGATGTTAACAGCATAGATTAACAGGAAACAATCCTCTAGGGATGCATGTTCTTCAGTGAAACGTCACGCGATCAACGGCGCCAGTCCCTGTTTTAACCTAATGATAATCAAATGAATTTCGCCGCTACATTTCGTTTGTTGTCCCCGTCTTTTATAGTTGTGTAGATAGAGAGGGGGATAGTGTTCGTGTTTACATTTTGGCGAGTCCCTTGTTTTATTGATTCCCATGTGAACAGCGGGTGAGAAGCATTGGGTTTGTGATATAAAGACTGACGTGGAACGGCTATGTACACATAATGTACCGCAGTGTTTCTAAAATTGTAACTTTGTTGTGGTACATTGTACGAAAATACAGTCTAGCTTTACATCAGCTACGTACATTTTCTTTAATTAAAACTCAGGTGCGGTTTCGTATGGAGACGCCCTGGGCGTCGGGAATCCCAGGCGGATTCCCGGCCACCATAGGCGCGGGCTTGCGGACGGCGAGCAATGGGTAGCTCGCCGTCCGATCAGGACCAGGCCCGGGTCGATGGCGCGTCATGTTCCACGCGCGCCTCAAAGAGATGTCAGCACAATTGGCGGGGTCCGCTAGGACCGATGCCTGCCAGGGTTGCGGGTTAGTCCGAAAGGGATACCGGGACCTTGGCAACAGGCAACTGAAGGAACACGGGTGGGTTTTAGTCAGTAGAAGTCTGACACGCCCTTCCGCTCCACCCAGAGCGGGAGAAGTCATTGGATGATTTCCCACCCAAAAAAAAAAAAAAAAAAAAAAAAAGGTGCGGTTTCGTACGAATATTAGGCATGCCGTCTAGAAAACTTCACGAATACACTGTAGACTTTATTAAAGTTAAACATGGAATGAAAAGAAAATGCAATTTGTTGCACAATAAGTACGGAAAATGCTAGGGTTAGTTTGAATACGGAATAGTACAATAGCTCCCGTCACTGTTGCTATTTCTTGCAAAACTGCTATTATTGCAGTTTTATTTATTCACGAATAAATGGAACTGAAAATTAATTGTAAAGTTTCCACGGAAAATATATTTTTAATTTATTTTTTCGACATGGATAAGTAAAAACTCAAACTATAACAAATCACCACTTGAGATTAAACAGGGTCAAATTAACTGACCTAGCGAATCTCCCCAGACGTGATGGGTATCGATAATTATCTAAACATGATAAAGCCAAAAAAAAATATTTGATGATTTTTTTTGGGGGTCATCCACCGCAGTGTATTTGACAAGTTGTTTTTTTTGTGTAAACTTCCCAGACGTTATGGTACTTATCGATATCTAAACACGATAAAATTAAAATTAAAAAAGAAACTACCAGCGACCGTTGACAGATACTACACTCTATGACTTCACACACTTATTAACAACAGTATTAAAAAACCTAGACATCAAAATATAACCTTATTTAGTCCCGTGGAACTAAAGAAAGTTCTTCAAACAACAAGTTCGCTCGCCGTCTGATTCCAGCTCTTTCGACAGCGGCGTCAACTCGACAGCCGCACTTGAATCCACTCAAGTATTCTTGCCTCTTGGTAACAGAATGATATCTTTACTTACAAGAAGTGCGTAGTGTTGAAGATTTTTGTTTTGACATCAAAATAGATACAGGAAGAGGTTTATTGACAAAAATCACGTTTGCAAGCAAATACGACTTCAAATCACACGCTCTGAAATCAGTCAGTGGCTTAAGCTTTAATAATTGAGGAGGTTAGTGTCTAAATGTTTCATGCACACTTTTCTTTTCGGTTCAGGGGGCCTACCACCACCACTTACAGCAGTATTATTGTAATATTACTTCAGTGTAGGAAAGAGATGAAGCTCTACAGGACGTATAGCTCCATCTCTTTTCCCCACTGAATAAAATAATACTGCTGCAAGCGTAGTGGTAGGCCCCCAGACATCAAGAAAAACAATTTACGAGTCGTCGAACTTATCAAGACAGACTTTGAAAAAAATCGCGTCGAGTCAAGAGAGCATAACAGTTTTGATCCTGACCTCATCAATTGCTTCATTAATCAATATTATTTGCAGTTTTCATCAAGCTTTGGATTAAACCCTTAGAACATTCATCATACTCATCAATCACCCAGAATAACAAATGCCGTTACATAAACTTGGGATGCACTCGTAAAATCTAAACCAATCCATTCATAAAACCTGTCCGTGTGGATGCAACTGAATGGACCACATGGCGTAGCTCTAAGCTGTTACACAGCGGCTGCAAAGACTTTATTTATGCACTTAGCAGATCCTGCGATTTTACGATCAAAGTTACATATAAATCGGACATTGCATTAGGAAGTTGTGTTTGCGAATCTCTTCGAATGTTGAGAACAAATTCTAAACCAGTACAAGGAAACAAACCATGTATAGTCTCTCTAGATTTGATGGCTTATATAATGAAACCATCAAGTGGAACAGCCTAGGTAGATCCACACCAAACTCCTTAAAAAGGTACAACGTGGTACAAGCTGTAATCCGACTGCCATAACTCACCACCACGGCTAACAATACCAAAAACCGTCATATCTTTCATCAAACTTTTAACGACACAATTCATAATAACCACCAATTTATATTTTTTATCGTTGTTGTCATCAGAATGTTAACTGCTATCGTAACAAACGAACTATCATAATTTAATAATGTCCGCGCCATTAGCACAGATAATAAATAACATTTCGTGACCGGCCTTCTGGCTGAAAGCCAAAATACTGTCGCCTAAACATTGGTGAAAAAGAAAAAAAAATGCATTTATTTACGATGCTATTTGGTTATTGCAGTTGACTAAAAGAACGTTTCTTCCGTGCCAATCGACCGTTGAAACCGAAATGCGCTGCAAATCGAGACATAAACTGTTGCAATTTGCCGATACTGCTGAATACAGGGTGTATTTGAAACTAAGCTAGAAGTTAGAACAAACGTTCGTTCATCTGATTGGAAACTAAAACAATAAACGGAATGTTTCAATCGAGCTTCTTAACTTTCCCAAGAAGTATTTTATGACTCATTGTTTGGCTAACGATTTGTGGTACTTATCGTCATGTTTACAGGCTGAATATGATGATTTGATACCTACCTGTCCAATGTTATGGCGACTTTATTTATTGCAATGTAGGTAGATCCCAATTCAGAACTAGGTAGACATAATTCGACAATTTTTTTATGGATAAAGATCATAGTAAAGCCACAAAATTAAATCATCTAAATTCTTGGAACTTAAAGTTCATCTTAAAAAACGAACAAAGCATAACATACGAATAAGGTCCATAAGTAGGTAAAAAATGCAAAAAAAAGTCCATAGACTACATAGGTATGCTCACTTTCTTAGCCCGCGGCTATCAGTGAGCCGGCACGAGCCTGTGATTTGAGTAGCAAGTACACGTCTATTTTAGCAAGCCATTTGCTAAAGGGCCTGTGAGAGTGACCTACCTTAGAGTAGTTACATGTGCTTGCTTGATTCTTAGAATTTTGTTAAGATACCTATGGCCTATAGATATACTCTATGACACTTATGGCCGACTTTCCAATAAAATGAAATAAACAGAACCACTGCACAGTATGATCATCCGTCTCGCAACACATATGACTGATGAGCTTACTGTGCAGTGGTAGCCGGTGTGTCTAGGTTCTGTTTATATAGTTCTAACAAGCAAAATTCTTGTAACTAACAAACTTACCTTGCCTATGGACTGTTTAGTCTGAAATAAATGTTTATTTTTTGTATAGTCTATGATACTTATGGCCGACTTTCCAATCGCCAGCTAGAGTGCGTTCCATCAAATAATTCCTAAGCGGAAATGTTGGCTCCTTATTAGGTAGGGCCGTAGCGGCGTAGCGTTTTCGTATTGGTCCTACAACAGTGGAACCAACATTACGGTATAGGAACTATTTAATGAAACGCTCTCTATCTTTCATCTGATGAATAAATATGGCGGTTTGACATAGTTTCTATGCAAAAGCTGTCAGATCTAAATTTTTATTCCTCCGATAAAAGTTATCTGAAGATTGAAAAATCAGCCCTTAGAGAAAGGATGAGAGGAACTATTTTCAAGTGGTTTTCCAAGTAGGTCAAAGTCAAAGTGAAATTCTCGGAAATTCAATAAAATCCAGTTAAATTCAGGACTGTGTGTGTATGTTTTACCTGAATGATTTAAATTTCTGCTAACGTAAACAACCCTGATATATTTTTATTAAAGAGACATGTAACATTTAATGAACCGAAACGAGATTTTACTGAATATCATGAAATTCAAGCCCACATACTCCACCCACATACGGATAAATGACAGTATTTCGAACATCGAAGATACTAATGATGGCAATTTTTACACTCCTACGCAGAACAAGTACCACATTAAAGAACACATGTACTTATAATAATAACAGACGTTATTGACCTTATTAACGATGTAGGTGGCTTCAAACCGCAAGTGTCGGGAGTGTCGCATTACAAAAACGAAGACAACCCTGAGTCCTTTAATTAGCGAATGACGTTCTTTACCGAGACAGACACACACAGATAAACATTGTGGGTGTATACAAAACAATTCATGGTTCCGTAGATAATATAATTATAATACACCAGAGGTAAGCATAATTTTAAGGCTAAGAAAATAAAATAGATTTCGAAGGGCTAGCTAGAATGAGAAAAAAAGTTATAATATCTTGAATCATAAAGTCTCTAGTCATAATGATACCGAAAAATAATAAAACAAGAACAATCATGGAAAAAAAGCTGATACAACAATATGAGCCTTTCCGTGTTTAAAAATCCAACACGTCTCCCAGCTCACGCAGCTGAAACGAGGCAAGAATACCGTTTGAAGCTCATATTACCTTTCTGCTCACCCAATAAAGAAAAAGAGCGTGACGTATACAAACGGTACGAAGCGAGACGAACCGCGTTACGAGCGAACAATTTGTCAATGGAACACAGTGGGAGTTATAAACACGAGTGATACGTCTCAGTCACAAATTAACGCCCGGGACTGCAACTTCGACGCAAACTAATGGAATTTTTAATAATAGTCTGAACTCTCAAGTGGAACGGGGCCAAACATATCGACACGAGTAAACGCCTTCAATACTAATATTTGTTCCGGAGCAAGACCTTTGCAAGTAAACCAGCCATAAAGACTGGTTGACTTTACGAACTGCGGGGCGCTCTACGGAATTTACAGCTGGTGCACGTTAGAAACAGACGATGTATTTTAGCTCTTTTCTAAATATAACGAAAAAAAATTTGAAGGGAACAGGGAACCTTCAAATTCTAAAAGAAATTACTTAGTAAAAAGCACTTTAAACAAAAATAACTAAGCTTTGATTTTATAGATTCTGTTAATTTTGGCCTCAATCAACAATTTGACCGCATTGACGCAAAACTAACGGAACGAGCCGTCTTCATCCAACCATATGACGTAGATATCAAAACAAACATCATTAATCAGACTCACATCAAAACAAAACACAGTGCCACTTATTTGGAAAACGTTAGAATGGCCTGAAGCAAGTAAAGCAAACACACACAGACACAACAAATTAACGCCCTTATCCGTGGTGTTCCTTTTTATCCTCATTCATTCACTTACACGCGTGTCTTGTGTTTTAAGTGAATGTTAATGTTCTTCATCATAAAGCTAATTTAGTCTGTCACTGTTCATTGTAGCTTTTCATATATTTTACTTTCTTGTTTCACTTCCGTTTTCTTTATGAGTTTTTAAATGTCTGCGTATATCAATGTTGTTTATGAGTCTATAATTTTAGGAGCTATGTTATTGTATATTCATTCGTCATTTTTAGGATTCCGTACCCAAAGGGTAAAACGGGACCCTATTACCAAGGCTCCGCTGTCCGTCCGTCTGTCTGTCTGTTCGCCTGTCACCAGGCTGTATCTCATGAACCGTGATAGTTAGACAGTTGAAATTTTCACAGATGATGTATTTCTATTGCCGCTATAACAACAAATACGAAAAACAGAATAAAATAAATATTTAAGGGGGCTCCCATACAACAAACGTGATTTTTTGGCCCTTTTTATAAATATCATACTTTCTTGGTGAACCTTGGTTCATTTTTAGGCGTCTGTCTACTTCTACATTTCATTCTACGTACAATTTGTACTTATACCTACGAATTATCAAAAAGGGGTTCAAAAGCATTTTGAGCGGTAGTTATTACCTTCATAATTTATTAAGTATGTATCACTGAATAGTACCTACACCTGCTTTAATTAAACTTTTGATTGCAATGCAAATTCATTTATCTTCGTTAGTCGCTTCATTAGACATCATCACTCTCGCTAATGCATCACTTCAAATAGCTACAAGGGTATTTAGTACTGTTAGAAAGGTTTTCTTATATTTAACTAAAATACTGTTTTAAGAAATTACTTTAGGTAAGAAATTCGTTTAAAAATCAAATAACTGACTATTACATAGACATGAGAGTCGGAAGTCGGAAAAACTAAGTTGTGAAGTTCTGGGCACTTTTCAGTATAACAGCGATGCGGATGAATACTTGGACGCCGCGTATTTTGTATTGTTAGTCATTTAATTTAGTGTTAGGTTGTCTATTGTGTGTTGAAGATTTCCCAACCAAAACAAAAAAAAAAAAAAGGTTGTCTGTTGTATAAGATTTGTCACCTATGGTTAAAAAATATTTTTTTATTTAGTTGTAAAGTAAAGTTTACGAAATAGTATGTATAAAAATACTAGCTGTGCCCCGCGCGAGGTTTTTCACCCGCGTAAGTCTCGGTCTCGTGGGAATATCGGGATAAAAGTATCCGATGTCGTATTCCAGGTCGTGTGCCAAATTTCATCCAAATCCGTTCAGCCGTTTTAACGTGAAAGCGTAACAAACAAATAAACAAACTCACTTCCGCATTTATAATATTAGTTGGGATATTAAAGTTAGAAACTTATGATAGAATAAAGAAGTAGTATCTACAAAGAGTATTACAGTTTTTGGAAAGAAAAGAGATAATGATGAATATGAATTAGACATTGTTAGCGACAAAAAGAATGTCCGAAATTCGTCTGATAAAAATAATGACATTACAATGAATGTCCCACTGTAGGGCAAAATCCTGCATTTCTTTCTTCTTAGTAAGAAAGATTACGTGCCAAATATCACAAAAACACATACCTAACGAACATTAACAACTACGACCCGAACCTCTTAATTTCTAACTCGATATTATCATCCTCGCCGCAAGCCACAAGTAACACGAGTACATAATAAACGAAATGAGGGTAACCTTCGCGCCTCGAGTGGCCTGACCTATCGGACTTATTAAAGGGACCTTCCCTCCAAGATCTTATCTCAATGTCTCAGGATTATTGCAAACCAGACCCTCCTGATTAAGGACGGAGCCGGCCGTAACTTCTATCGTATTCCACTTATTTTTAAGGGTGTCGTAAAGAGTTTTATGTGTAAAATTAAAATCTAATTAGGTTGGGCTGTTATTAAAATAATATCTATTTGGGACAGGTATTGCAAAAGCCGTCGCCTACTAAGTCGTTACTCGTAATGAGAGGGATTTTTTTTTTTAAACTACCAACTTAAATAGTCCGTATTTTCAAATAACAACTGTCGTTTTTGACAGTCAACAACTTTCATTATTTGATAGTCAACAACTTTTATTCTTTGACAGTCAACAACTGTCATTCTGTGACAGTTGTATGAAATAGTGTAGCTATTTACACGACAAATTGATGTTGTGGGTCAATTTAATTAACTATTAATTTCCCGGACTGCTTCTTCTTAGTCACGTACACTACGAGTGCCTACTAAAAAAAACATGCACATGCACATGCCTTTCTTAATATATCAAAATATTATCTTCAACAAAATAATGTTTAAATGATGCTAACAGATGACAAAAGTGACCCAAAGACACTCCTGGAACAAATGGCCCAACGAACGACAGATGCGATTAATTGGGATAAGTGATAGAAAATTACGAAGGAAACACTTTCAAGTCAAAGACAATTTGTGCTAAAGTATTTTTAACGAACAAAGTTAGTCATTAAAATTCGGTTATCTCGGCTATTACTACACCGCGCGGCAGTTGAAAACGTAATAACATGTCATTATTTAGCTCTTAATTCTTTTTTCTGAAATAAAGGGCAGCCCGCGTGTTAGAAATATGTCCGTTTACTTGCGTTGACTGTGTAATTACCATTTTTAAATTTGAATTTAGAATTTCGTTGTTCTTTTGTTGAATTTAGAAGTTCTAAGTGAAGTTTTTTAAAGGCAGCCAGTGTTACGCAACAGGAATTCGTGGATTTAATACCTCTTTCTTTATTAAAACGCGTACCCAGATGTGGACTGCTATTAAGCTTGGTAAATAAATGTGGGAAAGTATTGATTCAACTGTTTCGTACCCACATTCCAATTTGCCACGTGTTTTGAAATAGGTGCTATATAACCCAAGCCATCTATTACAACGATGACATTTAAACCGAAGCAGTAGTGAGATTGCCAAGTGACATGAATTAATAATTTCCACGAACACTAAACCGTCTCGTCTGTAGGTAGATACAGAATGCGCGCATTTCAATTAACACCAGAAATAATAAATTGATGACTTCATAATCCTCCTCCCGTTTGATTCAACCAATGTCTATATAAAAATGTGTCATGGAAAGGTTATCACAGGTCAACAAGAGAGCTCACAAAATCCGAGTGTTAATTAAGCCTGGCATGATATCGGTATAAAAAAACAAAAAGTCGAGCGCGTTTTGCAAAATAATCGCGAATTCGAGGCACAATATCGCAATCGCATCGTTCCGCTCGAACGATCGGTATAATTATCCAAAATTCTTAATTGCGACACTATTGATTTGGACGTAGTTTGGAAGTGAGACCCTTTTTGCTTCCATATCGGCTCGGCGGGACTGCCAGCTTTAATTAATCCGTTAACACGGCCTTAATTATCATCATATCCAATTTACAAAAATACTTGTGATAGGTATTTTCCGTAGGGTCTGTGTAAAATATTTGATGTACCTAAAGTGGAGTGTTCCAATAATTATACTGAACCTATTAAAACACTTGATTGGATACACGATCCGTAATTCCAATTGGAACAAAAAATCGGTTTCGTATTAGTTGCACAGGTGATGAAGGTGGTCGCTGTTACCACATCGACATGCGCTGCTCCTCACGTACGACGATATCGATTCTCCGAATAGTTCTCGTTCACTCGATGGTGACTCGCAGCTTTTTAGCCACAACACTATTGTGATGCAATCCAACTGCATCTACCATCGACCTCCGGCGAGACGTAATTTGATCTAACATCAGATAACTAATTGGTAACGGCGACGCGTACGGAACAGAACAAAAAATATGGTAAACACGACCCTCTGTAACCACTTTATGTCATAACGTGATGAGGGATCACGTATTTTTCATCACACATTTCTCATAATGTAAAACGAGATTCATTCTGGAACCATGATTCATTCGAGCGAATAACTTTAGCACTCCGAGGTATTGAGTAATATAATTTACTGTCGAAGTCTTGACATTCAATTTTCTGACTGATAAATTCACAAAGCAATCGACCCGAATGTATGTTTCGATAACTTGAAAACGAATGCCAACCATTACTTTAAGCCGTAGTGTGCAATAAAGAAGTCTCCACAATGGGATCTTAAATCTTGTGCGGGGTCAGACGGGCAACGCTCCCATAGATTCCGCTTAGTCAGTCGGTCTAATTACATGTTGCAGAGATCGTACACAGATTATATCAGAGCCAGCTTTACCATTTGTCAAAACACCGTTCCGCGTTCACAAAGCTTAAATAGTAACAGTATTTTGCATAATGTTTACAAAAGATCGAGTAGATGACTCGTTGATTCCCGACACTGTATAATCACGGTTGGTTAACTGGATAACTGCTGACAACGGTAGATAAAATATGGATAAAGATTATAGCAATCATAGGCGTTTTGCGCATCGTTATTTATGAGTTATAACTGTACCCACTAAATAATACGACGCTTAGGTACCTCCCGATTGACATTGCACGTTTCTCTATTATTATAGAAAACGATAAGGTGGAGAGCAAAAACCTGCCTTTGATTGGTCTAGAGTGGGAAGAAACAGCCGCCCATAACGAGACTAACCTCTACTCGATACATTAACGATGACACACGTATAAGAAAGCCGTCGCATTATCCAAAGCAAATTACACGTAGACAGTCGTTTGTGGTCGATCGCATCGTCCAACACATGGTTCCTAGAAAACTACTTAGACAGCTAGAATAGGACTTTCCGAAGCGGTTGCTTGAAGTGTTTTGTTACCCGTAAAAGTCGCGTGTCGCAACAGATCGATAACCATAGCTGCTTATTTACGTCTAGGTAAGTGGCCAATGGAAACAAACAACTCGATCTATTATCCAATTGAATTGCGCCCACGCTGAATAATAAATCCGAATTTGTCTCGTCTAATTGGTGTGCTCTTGGAGGCTCGCTCAAGGGCCGGGTGCGGGTGCAGGCAAATTGCACTACTCTCACAGAGCGATGGCCCTCGACTTCAGTAGGAGCTCGCTCCGTGCCAAATTGGCTGGGACCTTTATTATTAAATTGAACAACATAATGCCTTGTCTATGTGCTCGCTTAACTATGTCCCACTAGGCGAGCATCGCCGAGGACGTTGTAGTTTTTCATTTAAGCGGCACATATCTTGCAGCGACGCCAACGCGGGCGAAGAATGAAATGGAAGACTGGTCTAATAGTCTTATATCTTTCACAATGTTGTTCAAGAATGTTGTATCTATCCCACGTTTCGGCAGTAAACGCGAAAACCTACATTTATTTGTATGTCTAGATTTTTCACGTTGTTTTTTCTATACCACCGGTTTGATTTCGTGTAATATATTCTGAAAATAAATGCTTACATAAAAAGCAGTGTATGCTGTGACACGGATAGGTATTCATCACTCTCTGTGAGTTCGACTGCGCTTTTTGCTTTTTTCACAATTGGAAGGTTTGTCTGTACTGACGTCACATTCAGTGCCAATATTCATACTGAAATATACTTTATCGACGCAATAGGCGTATATTATTATACTACCGAAATTGAGGCCGAATTTTACATACACATATATGAATATTTACTTACTTGGTTCAGTTATTATAATGTAAGAGCGCTGAAAGATTCATGGCATATGTTCATTACATTATATTGTATCTTACCTACACAACGTATTTCCAAGTTCTACAAGATATTATGATGAAAGGTTGTTGAAAGATCCTTCATAAACCAAGGTACAGTACTTATTACAAAAATATATAGTTCATCCATACTAATATTATAAATTTGAAAGAAACTCTGTCTGTCTGTCTGTATGTTACCTTTTCACGCCTAAACCACTGAATGGATTTCGACAAAATTTGGCAAAGAGATAGATTTTGTATGATATAATTATGTCGCCACACCACTTCCGTCATGGCAATGGCGTAAGGTGACACGCTTGATTTATATGTGGAATCTGTTGACAATGCCGTCAGCAGCAGCCGCCGAGATGTCTCCGTGCTTGCCAAAGATGATCAAATAAAAAAAAGAAGATCGTCCGACCATTAATACTCCCTACATGAAACCGTACTTACTCGCACACATAAATATTTTACAAGACACTTTTACATCAAGCCCTACCTAGGATATTGCAAATATCGACGTAACATAAATCCTATAAAAATGAAACACAGTCATCTGGCGTGCGGACGGTATGAAGGGTCCTCATAAATAATGGTTAGGCCGCACCTGTCTAGGAAAAAACGTTCGTATTGAAGGAATATTACCCTTTTATCTGTTTACTTACGACTAAAGAGTTCCAGGACAAACATCATATAAATATGTGCTTGCTACTCAAAACTCGCCTTTATTTTTAAAGGAGTAGGTAAGAGCTGTGTCCTTTGATCATTGATATGATGTCTTGAATGTAAAATGTACACGAAAAATAAACAGTGGAAGAATTTATTATCATTTCAGCTATTTCTTTTGTGATGGTAACCTCATCTGAAGAAGAAAAAATATCAAGTAATAAAAACTAAAACCCAACTACGACTTAAAAGGTATAAACAAGACACCACAGACAGACAAATTAAAAATCCGGAGTCACACGTGTTAGGGCATAAATCGAACAGATTACGTGTGACTCCGGATTTTTAATTTGTCTGTCTGTGGTGTCTTGTTTATACCTTTTAAGTCGTAGTTGGGTTTTAGTTTTTATTACTTGATATTTTTTTTAATTCTTTTGGTGTTATAATATATATATTTTTGGAATGTGCTCATTAAGCCCTTTCATTTGATACCCAACATGGTACGACTAAACCATTTTTTTTTTTAAGCTCCTCACTTTATGTCCTCTAGAGGGCGCCATTTTTTTGTGACTTCACATAGCCTATAACCAGCGGACAATCATGACGCTTCTAACGATACCTCATTTGTCAAATTGTGATAAGTGGTTTGGAAGATAGGAGGGAACAGATGAACATACATACATACATACATACATACCGGTCAAAATCATAACCCTCCTTTTTTCTTCGCCGTAGTCGGGTAATAAAAGTAGTCAATGTCATCAAAGGTCCGACTCGCACTTGATCGGTTTTTCATTTGTTCCAGCAGCAATAGAAACAAATTTTGTCGACGGAAGAATATACAAAATAACAGATAAACAATCACAATCTGCCATTTTGTCTATTCTTACGTCGACAAAACCCGTAGAAACCCCGTTTTTATGGTTGTCATGCTATGCACAGAACAATTTCCAGCTCAAACGTAACTCACAATTGAACCACTTTCGTCACCAGACACAATTGGCATACCAGTCTAAAATTAAACATTATCTTATGAAGTATCGTCTTAACTATAACTCAGTGGCTACAGGACTGAACCCGTCATTTGTGACCATCATTAAGTACCCCATTCCTTACAGCTGGCTCTTTGAATTGACGCCGGAGACACAAACTAGATAGGTACAGAAGGTTAGTTCTATACAAAGAGGAAACATGCACGCACACGTAGACACGCGATCTGGGAGCCAAGTCTACTAATTTACAAAGTGTCAGTGGTCTCGCAATGATGAGTTTTTGACAGATTTTGTATGGCAAATCAAAAATTAAAAATCTGTCAAAAACTCATCATTGCGAGACTATTGACACGTTTGTAAATAAGTAGACTTGGCCCCCTGTCTATGTGACTATAGCGACTGCAAGCGTATTCGTGGTTATTGACATTCGTTTGATTTAGTTTGAGATTACTGCCGCCGCTGCTCCGCGCGTACTTACATTCTGGAAAATTAATTGATAAGCTTTACACCCAGCGACAATTTCCTGTGTAACAACCAGTTCTTACAACTGCCCAAGAATGACGATCATTCTTTAAGATAGAAGTCAATTTGCTTAAAAAAAAATAATTTCCATTGCTTAACAATAGGCCGCACGTCAGTGGGAAAAAACCAGTATAAGCTGGCCTCTTATTCTACTGAAACTCTCAACAAACATTCTACTGAAACAGCTCGAGGCCAAAGTTCTACCACAGATGTGCGGCATACTGTACGTACCCGTCTATGTGTGCGTGCGCCTGATTTCACTCTTTGTATGTAACTGGCCTTCTGCACTTATCTGTTTTGTACTGAAGATAAACCACGCTGTTTTTGTTTCAAGGTTGCTGAGGAGTTATGTAAAGAGCAAGGAACTCGGTCTGGGTTTGTCAGTCTCGGGACGCAAATTGCTATTGTCGATTGAAAAGATTTCTGGAATAAAATCTTTTTAACACGAAATGTCTTGTGGCATTATGTGCCACGTTTAGTACATGAATATACTTCAATAGACAAATAAATAAAGGTCCACTGTTTCTTTTGCTACTTTTATTGATACATCCTTACATAATATTATTGTGGCGGTATCTACATCGCCACATGCGAACTACGCATCATCCTGACGTCACATAAATCCTGCATCGCGCAATTAAAGTTTACCGTGCAGTGGACATATTATATACATGCAAGAACCCATCATCAATCGTTGCAGTTGCCCGCCAGCACACGGCACAGCGCCTCCCTTTTCTATGGTGGATGAGTGAACTTTACACCCTATTCCTCATACCCCTAAATTATAAAACAAAGTCCTCCGCCACGTCTGGCTGTCGTCCTATCCGCGATAAACTCAACAACTACTGCACCAATTTTCATGCTGTTTTCACCAATGGATAGAGTGGTTATCAAGGTAGGTTTAAGTATATAATAACCTACATCCACGCGGGCGAAGCCGCGGGCATCAGCTAGTATTATTATAATATTATAGCTAAAGATTCATAGAAAGTTGAATCAGTCTCGCTACTGATTTCCTTCAAGCACAGAAATGTACAGAGGCGGACTTAATGCCAACTTTTACGGCGAACAATGCGGCGGCGTCAAAGCACACTATAACTTGTCGTTAGTGTTAAACACATGTTTATAAGACTTCCCAAGCGCCACTCCCACTCAATCCTGCAACCGAGATTGGCGAAGATGTAGCTATTCCCGTAGTAGTACATCACGGGAAATATGACCACAGAGCCCCGTGACGTCACTCGTTCCCGGAATGTGCCACGTCAGTCATTGGCGATTCTCGGTTATGAATCCACGCTACCGACCCGAGCGAGAAATGTGTCGGAACGAATTTGCAATCTGCTGAGTATGAATGGTATCCTGGTATTTAGATTTCCGTTTTACCTGACAGTGAAATATTTCGGTTCGAGATTAGGTTAGGAAACCTGTTATTAATTTCGGTTCCTGTACAAAGAAAGATATTACGAGATATTAACCAGAGTTCAAAAATGCTCAAAGACGGTTTTACTCAGCAGCGCAGCGGGGTAATTGCATAACATACTCAGTAGCAATGGCTTTTATTTTGACAGGTCAACAATAGCGCCTGTGCCTCGCGGCTCCACCAGTACGTATATAACCCATATTGCTCGATATGCTCCCACAACCCAGGCGATCAATCTGCTGAACGCCCTGATTGCCCAGCAGCCGGATGTTGACATAATATTTATGTGTAGCAATAAATGTACCTATGTTTAATGTTTGCATTAAGTTTTTGCTGCACGCTTTTGTATTTACTGTAAGTGCAGCAAGCAAATGTTATATAAATAACTAAATATTAATTTACATTGCTGAATAAACAAATTTTTCGAACATATAAAGCAATAACCTCCAAAATCATTCAGTTTGTGACTGAAAATATTTCATTTAGTAGCTTTTGTGGAAAAGACACTACAATTTTACCAAATATATTCCAAGAAGAAGATTAGAAGAAATATGAGAACAGAAATGCATAGATAGAACTTTCCTAATTGAATAAAGTCCATAGCTGAATTTTTATATTGCAAAAGTTCTTAAGAACTTCTTATTTCAATTAAGAAAACAAATTGTGTCGCGTGTACAAAACAGTCCGTGCGGGCAATTTGTCCTCAGTGCCATACATTTCACTGTGAAGAATGCCGGGCGTATGTCGGAAGCTTCGAAACAATTGTGTGCCCAGAATTGTTTTATACTTTATGCGTACAACATCCTGTGAGGGCTTACACATTCCTTCATTTTTAAATAAGTATTTCTGCAACATCGTGTTTATCTGATACTGTCCTGATATTATTCTTGAAGTCTTCCATTTTCCTTGGGGACATAATAACAACTTCGTTTCAGGCAATGTACCTAATGTGAAACGATAAGGTACAAGAACAGGTTTAATTAAGGAGGAAAATGATAAATTCTCAGTTTGTAACCTAAAAGGAGACTGAAACGATTACATACAATCTTGGGCCTAGGTGTAAGAAGATGAAAGTGGTGTCAATTAATAGCTTATATATTATCAACCTTTCACTGAAAATTCTGCGGATTTTGTCAATCTGAGAACAGAGATATAAAAGATAAAGAGATTAAGTAAAAGTGAGGTATGTTACAATCTATAACTAACAGCTGATTCCTGAAGTGCAAAATGTGTTCTTTTGCACTAATAGTTATTATATTTACTAGAAAATGTTTGAAATAAACAAAGCAGTGGTCGTGAAAAATGGCGAATAATCGGGAAAGCACTCAAAACGCATCGGAAAACACTAAACGAGTGAGCAAACAAGAACAGTCGGCAACTGTCTAGTGTCAATGTCAGTCAGCTGTCATGTCAGTGACATAGACTAAAAATATAAGAGAGATTTGAATCGATATGAAATTGATAATCATTAATATTGGTTTTTCAGTAATTAATTGATATTTGATTTATTAATATGACTGTAATTATATGCACTATATTGCATATAAGTATATATAGTGCATTTAATTACTTTGAGTTAATTGTTTAGTGCAAAAGTTTTATTTTGGTAACTGTGTAATCGATTATTGAATCGATAATCTCACGAAAACTATCTTTCTCATATTTCTCCGCTTCCAGATTGAGAATTGAAGTGATTTTTCATATTCTTAGATAAAAAAATATGTCAAATTTTTTAGATAATATCTCAACTTATTACATTTGGGCCCACCGTTTTCCATCTCCTTTATCCTTATCTCCCGCACATAAACATACCTACTTCAGAAAGAAAGGAAAAGGCAGAAATAAATAACAGGGAAGCTCCCTTGCCAACTCATTCCAGTTATAGCGGCGTCTAATCAAACATTAATTTCCTTCAACATTCATGTCAAACGCAGAGGATCAGAATCTGTAGTAATAGTTATCAATAACATTAACATAAATAATTAACAATGTATTCCGTCTGCTGCAGACGTAGGCGGAGCAGGAAGCAACGCCCAGTGCGGAGCCCCATACAAGTACAAGTAGCAAGTACAACGAGACAAGAATATACAGAAAACTCATTTTGTTGAAGGAGTTTTGGCTAAATAGTCTTCATCTACAATCTACGAGAAGGCTAATTAAAAACAAGAGACTATTACAACTGAGTGTACAGGTGATATAGTCCTTAAATTCAGCCACTTGGAAGCGTGAATCAATTTCGAAACCGTCTTTCTAGAGACCATTTCTGATCAGTTTTAATCCTGAGGTCTATCGCTCAGTGTAATATACACATTTTCGGTAAATGATTAAGACTAATCTGTTTCATTTGACAGTTCAGTTTCAACATATTAATTGCGTTATTTACATTGTTGAGCAGATTTTTTTTCGAACTTATGAAGCAATGGATTAGCAATCTGTTTCAAAATGATGAAATGATTGTGATTGATCGTGTATTACGCAATTAGGGTGCAGATGTACACTTAGATGTAAAACTAGGATTTTTAGATGTCACACTGAGACTTCCTAAAAATGGTTCTGTTTTGTACCTTGAAAACCGTGCTGCCAAGCACCTGTTAAAAGTGTCAAAGTGGTTTTTCTTTAGTCGTGACTGAATTTTGAACGAATGACTGAAACGAATTATGAACGTCATCATATTTTTTAATCATTGTCGAAATGAAAGACCTCAAAGTGGCGCCAGCTGATGACGTGAATTTTCATGAACACTAAGCTCTCACTACTAATCGCTTCTTTTTTGACCATTATCAAAGTATGTTTTAACACTTCGTTTAAAGTTTACCTCCTGCTCATATCTTCATTATTCTACTACAACTGTACCAGTTCAGTTGCAACTAACTTGTTAACATTACGTATGATAAATATGCTTCTATTTCTGTTAGCGGTACTAATACTCCTCTATAAATGTATGTATGGTCACGAAACGGCAACACCTACAGGAAGACGTGTTGGTTTTTGGAAGTGTGCTCCAAGTAGCATTTGACCACCTACGTATGACCTAGTAATCTCATTCTGTACCTCACACTTACATAATCACGTCGTGTTTTTTATTTGTAGAAGTAATTATGGTGGAAATGCAAGGAAAAAAAGCGTGTGCGATCGGGAGATCCTCGTCAGGAACGAAGTTCCTTACGCGATACTTGCACGCACAGAAACTCTCGTAGATATGTAATAGAAAGAGAAAAGAGAAAGTCGCATAAAGCTTTTTCGTTACGTGACTCCTACCGCAAGCCGCTTTAAAGGCTCTTACATACTGGCGCGATTCGCCGCGCGACGCGAATTTTAACAAAACCATTTCTGAGAAAACTTCACGGCGAACAATGCGGCGGCGTCGCGTCGCGCGGCGAATCGCGCCAGTATGTAAGAGCCTTATAAAGAACTTCGTTCCGAAATCCCTGAAAGAAGTTTCATTACAGGTACATACGGCTACACATCAAGCAGACATTTCCAGTATAAACTGACCTCGCATTATACGGAAATCCTATACAATGTGAGATCAGCATAAACTGGAAATGTATAGCTTGATGTGTAGCCGTGTGTACAAGAAATACAAGAAGTTTACTTTATGAGAATACTAGCTGATACCCGCGACTTTGCCCGCGTGGATGTCGGTTATTATACACTTCTCATCAGAAAAATCGAAACACTTCCGTTTTTATGGTTTCTGTCCTAATTTAACACAAAAAAGTTTCCATTTCATGAGAAAAATCACATGATTGTATAGCTGGCAGTTTGGCCATTACAGTGATAAGCGAAAATTCTAAATTCAAAATTAGAATTTTATTTGTTTATCCTATAAATGAAATGATTCACTGTTTTGAGACAAATCTGTGTTTAGAGTTGGAGTACATTTCACCTTTGAAAACTAAAAATTTGCGCTTATCTTAAAACTTTTTGTTCTGTGTTCTGTATACTGTGTGTGTACTGTGACTGTGGGACGTCTGAAAAAGTTTTTTTCTAAAACATATGGATACTTCGCCCGCAGAAGCCGCCCAAGTGGTGGCATTGCTGGATTCTGGACTTAGTCAGCGTGTTGTGGCTGAAAGATTGCATCTAAGCCTGTCGTCTGTTCATAGAGTGTACAAACGCTATCGGGAGACTGGTTTGTTTACACGCCGTTCAGGATCTAGCAGGAATCGGGTCACTTCTGATCGAGATGATCGATTTATTGCAACAACTTCTTTACGAAATCGACGCCTTAATGCTTTTCAACTGCAGCAGCAGCTTCATGTTGTACGTAGGGTGGCTGTAAGTGACTCTACAATTAGAAGAAGGTTGAAGGAACGTGGACTGGTACCGCACAAGCCAGCAAATGGGCCGAAATTAACTGCAGACCATCAAAGAGCGCGGCTTAACTTTGCACGTGAGCACCTAAATTGGTCATACCTCCAGTGGAACAAAGTCCTCTTTTCTGATGAGTGTAAAATTATGCTGTATGGTAACGACGGAAGGAACAAGGTCTACAGAAGAGATGGAGAATGCTTCGCACAATGCTGCATTGAAGAAAGGGTCAGCTATGGTGGTGGTATCGTGGACGGTTTGGGGAGGAATCAGCGGCGACGGTAAGACAGAGCTTGTCTTTGTGTCTGGGCCACGTCTGCCTGCACTAAACAGTCATCGGTACATCGAACACTGTCTTGAGCCTCACGTGATGCCCTATGCACATTTTATTGGCAACGGTTTCATATTCATGCACGACAATGCTAGGGCTCACACCGCGAGGGTCGTACGAGAATATGTTACCGAAGTCAGTATCTCCATTATGGAATGGCCAGCAAGAAGCCCGGACATGAATCCGATTGAACATCTATGGGATGAATTAAAGAGACGAATTCGTGCAAGAGATCCTGCCCCAGAAACTCTTAGCCAGCTGCAAAATGCAATCCAAGAGGAATACCACAACATTTGATCGTGACTCTCATCCGATCGATGAAGAACCGTATGGAAGCAGTAATAAGAGCTCGGGGAGGGAATACAAGTTATTAAATAAACGTTTCTTAGCTTTTTTTTTCATTTACTTGTGTTGTTTTATCAATTTCCTTCATACTCCATACAGCGTAAAAATAACTTGTTATAAAAAAACGAAACCTATGAAAATTTAATTTGAATTTAGAACATTAACATTAGGATTTGAAAACCTCATATTATTCACGACTATTGACACGATTAAACCACATTTGACATATATTCCTAAATATACACATTTTTCTGATAATCCTTGCAAAACATAAACTTGCAAGGTGTTTCGATTTTTCTGATGAGTGACTGTTTATATTAAAATCATCCTCGAGAATTACTCTATCCATTGGTGAAAAAATGCATGAAAATCGGTGCAGTAGTTTATGAGTTTATCGCGAACAGGACGACAGACAGACGCGGCGGAGGACTTTGTTTTATAATATGTTGTTTTGACGTGCAAAAGTGCCTTTGACTTTGACTTTGTAAGGATGAGGAAGCTGTTGGTAAATACTGATCATAGCACGCTTCTTAATGTAAGTACTACTTATGGTAAGTGAAAAAAAAGCCAGGTTCGATGATATTCTTTTCGTATAACACTATTCTCATCATCATCTGCTTAGCCCTTTCCCAACTATGTTAGGGTCGGCTTCCAGTCTAACCGGATGCAGCTGAATACCAGTAAGTTACATGGAGCGACTGCCTATCTGACCTCTACAACCCAGTTATCTACTGGGTAATATACGATACCCCTTGGTAAGACTGGTTGTCAGACTTTCGGGATTCTGACGACCTATAACGACTGTCAAAGATCCACGAATGACAGCCGGGACCAACGGCTTAACCGTGGTCTTTTTATGCAAAGATGGTCACCCATCCACGGACCAACCGCAGCAATCGTGACTTGACCCAATTGGCCATAAAGCCGCTTTAATCAGATGCAAGCCTATAAAGCTTAACAACGGTATTATGATTATCCTAACTGTAAAGGAATTTGCTCTGCAATACATCAGATCTTGCAACATCTGTACGGTTTCACTTAAACGATTCCATATCTGAATCTTCCGGCTTACCAAGATCTACACAAATAGGTACGCTAGATATGTTCACTTCACTTAATCCATGCAACATTGATACAGTGTTTCTATTTACTGCATCATAATCTTAATCGATTATCTGTTGTGCTCCGAGCGTTATTGTTCTCGATACAGGAGTACTAAGATTATATCGATACTCGATTCTATGATGCAATAGGTAATTGTTGGCATCGGACACCGCAATAGATCGAGAACTTGAATGCTTGTATGATATAGGGTGTTTACGAGTGTTTGAATCGATATAAGCTTGATACAAACAATATGGGAGACCTTCGCCTAAGTTGTTTGTTTGGTTTAGTTTATGATAAGCTGATTTGGTTGATCGGTTGAAGTTTGAGGGAAATAGATTGTTTACGTGGTTTTTGATGCTTTTACCGTGTTACAAAGCTGTTTTACAGAAAAGACCAGGGGGCGTGCCACCACCTGTGCTGTAAGCAGCAATATTATTATAATATTACTTCAGTGTAGGAAAGAGATGAAGCTCTGCTCTTTCCCCCACGAAGTAAGATTAAAATAATACTGCTGTAAGTGGTGGTGGTAGGCCCCCCTGGGCCGTATTATTGCCATCATTATTCCACTGCGAATAAAGGATGGTGCTATCAAGCTTGTATAGCTCCGTCTCTCACTCACACTAGAAAAATGGTGGCATTAATACGTCATAATATGGACCCTGAACAAAAATTGGTGCCGTATAAGAGACATTTAAAAGAAGGAGACTGAAGCCCCGCAGATGGCTGATTTCAGTTGAAAATGAAAATTTTGTAGACACCTACTAACTGCTTGCTAGCCTTCCTTTTCCAAAATAAACAATGGACAGAAACAGCTGATAATACATATCACGTACTTATGTTGCGGATTTTCGCATCCGCATCCGGAGCTACTGCATTTATTAAGACCTGCGCATCCGCATCTTGAATGTGAATCCGGATGTGGGTGAATATAAAAGAAATCGTAATCAACAAAATGGAAATTATAATTATTATTTAATTTAAATCATCAATATAGCTCTAAATCGTCACATTCTCACGAAATAACCGTAAGATGGGTCCCTTAAAAAACTTGAGATCTACATCCGCATCTGCATCGGCGGATGTGAGTCACCAAAAATCAACATCCGGATCCGCGGATCTTAAAAAGTCTGCATTCCCAAAATCCCTGATACATCCATCATCCACCTAACCAGCCACTTGATTATCAGTGTTTTCCAGAAGTTTCGAAGGCTAATATTTTTCAGTCGTATTTCCGTTCAACACTAGACTAGGTTTTCATAAACTTTTCAAATGTTGTGTAGTAAAGTTTCACTTGAAACAATTTCAGTTGGTAAGAAAAGTAAAATGGCGTTCACAACTGGTCTGGTAATAAAACTTTGAACACTGACTACTACCTACTTGGCCTACTTAGGACTTAACTCAATATTACGCAGATGTTGGCCTGACCTGTCGACTGTTCATGGTCATTTATTAGAACTACCTGTTAAAATGGTATTACTGTCCGGTCGTCGAGAGAATGCGTTCCTGACACCTATCAGTTGGACCATTTCTGTTAGCAATAAGGATCAAATTAGCAAAACATAATATACGTTAGTATGAAACTAACAGGTGTCAAGAATGCATTGTCTCGACTGCGACTGTAGTATCTATCTTTTTACAAACACACATATACATAACATCACACGTGTGTTTTTGAAGGATTACATCTTGGACTAAGACTGCTTGTCAAACTTTCGGGCTTCTGACAACCCGTAACGACTTTCATAGATCCACGAATGACAGCCGCCACCAGCAAGAGGAGTCTCGGTATATTAAGATAGTCACCCATCCACGGACCAAACTCGGCAAGCGTAGCTTAACCTGATGGATCGATCCGTGCGGCTGTTATTACTTAGCCACGAGATCATCTTTTTGTTTTTTATTTTTATTTTTTATATGTATATTAATCACTAACTCACTCACTCACACTCATTTTTTTTTTTTTTGGATGGGAAGTCATCAAATGACTTCTTCCGCTCTGGGCGGAGCGGAAGGGCGTGTCAGACTCTTACTGACTAAAACCCACCCGTGTTCCTTCAGTTGCCTGTTGCCAGGGTCCCGGGTATCCCTTTCGGACTATTCCGCAACCCTGGCAGGCATAGGTCCTAACGGACCCCGTCAGGTATGCTGACATCTCTTTGAGGCGCGCGTGGAACACGACGCGCCATCGACCCGGGCCTGGTCCTTATCGGACGGCGAGCTACCCATTGGTCGCCGTCCGCAAGCCCGCGCCTATGGTGGACGGGAATCCGCCTGGGATTCCCGACGCCCAGGGTGTCTTCAGCGGCGGCGGTTAGGGGCGTGAGGGCGCAGGCCTTGCCTCTCCCTCACACGTTCCGCCTCCTCCTTCGCGAGCATCACTGCTTCGCAGAAGGAGGTGACCGCCTCCCATGCCCTCTCGCTCCGTACCATGGCCTGGACAGTGCCGCCAATCGCCTCCACGAGGACACGGCGGTGCTCCGCCCAAGCAGGTCACATCTCCACCGTATGCTCCACCGTGTCCTCCGGACGATCCGCACAGTGGTGACACCCGGGCGTTTCCTCCCGCCTAATCCTACACAGGTACCTCCCGAAGCTGCCATGTCCGGTGAGGACCTGCGTCAGGCGGAAGGTGAGGACGCCGTGGCGCCTCTCCAGCCACTCCTCAAAGAGGGGACTTATCGCCGCAATTGTGGCGTGCCCAGCACTGGGTTGCGACAATCGCACTCTCCATGCCGCCATGAGATCCTGCCGGAGCTCTGTCCGCTGTGCCGCGATTTCTCGCGGCAGTGGAGTTACGCCCCGGCGCTTCATCTCCTCACGCTACTCCCAGATATGCGCGAGGACCTTCGCCTCCAGATCCCATGGCGGTAATCCGGCAAGGAGGCTCGCCGCCTCACGAGAGACCGTGCGGTATCCCCGGGACTCAAACTCACTTGACGTCACAATTTCATTACTTAACGCTACGAATAAACGCTAATGAATTAACTCAACTAATATCCAACTCCTGCAGCTAAGCTTTGTATACAACTGAAAGTTGTTTCCAAAATACCTATGTATGTATGCGGTGGCTTCGGTGTAGGTACACAATACACCGAAACCCCGCAGACAGCCTATTTCCATTTATGACCTAATACCAACCCAATCTCATGCCGTCTGTACTCGGTTCGACTACTAACAACATCGAACGAATTCATAACACATTGCAAATCGATTATTATGATCCAAGTACTGGTATAATCGACGGCAGCGATCGTTGGCACGCTCGGGTGGCCTAACAAAAACTCTTCGCGCGAATAATCATTCACTATGGTAAGAGCACGTGCCAAAATACTTTACCACGCGACTGTACTTTCTAATCACTGATTCACAACCTTTAAAGCTTTACACATAAGATTGAATTTCCAATGGCATTTGTTTCCATTTCTACAGCGTGTAGTTGGACTACGTATTTACAAATTGTACGTATAATTTTTTGTATTTCATTGGTTTAACTGGAACGTTGTTTATTTTAGCTGTTATCTACAATTTGTGTATAAAACTAGGATAGCTTTTGTGTAAAACGTAGAACTGTTAATTAAAATCTACTACGCTATGTAGGATTTAAAAGAATTTTGCAACAATTTTGGAAAACCCTCATAGGTCATGAAACCCTAAATAGCAGTATATATTCCGCATGTACCTAAAATACAACTATGTAATAACAGCCGCACGGGTCGATCCATCAGGTTAAGCTACGCTTGGCGGGGTTGGTCCGTGGATGGGTGACCATCTTAATATACTGAGACTCCTCTTGCTGGTGGCGGCTGTCATTCGTGGATCTTTGACTGTAATTGCGGGTCGTCAAGAGAGCCCGAAAGTCTGACAACCAGTCTTACCAAAGGGTATCGTATTACCGAGTAACTGGGTTGTGGAGGTCAGATAGGCAGTCGCTCCATGTAAAATACTAGTATTCAGCTGCATCGGGTTGAACTGAAATTCGACCCCAACATAGTTCAGAGAAGGCTAGGTAGATGAGGATGAAACAAAATATAAGTAATCACTCAGTCATTCATTTGCATTAAAATACAAGATAACATCACGCCTTATAATCCCCGAAGGGTTTGGCAGAGGTCCACCTATAATACATCCACATTTCACCAGTTATGTTTTAATAGCCAATTGCCATCAAACGGGCACAAATCCAGACTCCGGGCTGCTACTGAAAAATTCCGATGGAAAAAACCAATAACACTTTGCCCAGCAGTAGCACTTACGACCACCAGACCAACGAGGCAGTCATATACCTACATTGAATATTGCCTACAAAGGTTATAAGCAATTAGGTATTATTATAATGACTGAACAAACAAAACACAGTAAGTACCTACCACCTACCACCTAAGTATGCCTACCTATTATACTTTCAAAGTAAAGATATGCCGTTTACTGCTTAACAAACGTTATATAAAAAAGAAATATAAAGTAGGTCAAACATAGACACAATTTACGAGTATACTAATGTGCTGAAACACGACACCTTACTACTACAACCAACAATTTATAGGTACTTACCTGCAAAGTGGATACGTATATTTTGTATTGCATAGTTAAGCATGCATTAAATAATTACTACATAATTATAATATTTATCTAGGAACATGAATACTTTCTTTATGTTCTAACAATCATTATTCTTGTCATGTTAAAAATGTTTATAGCAATGTGGCGGTATCTTCATAGCCACATGCGAACTACGCATCAAAGACCTGACGACACACAAAAATCCTGACGTCACATAAATCCTGCATCGCGCAATTAGAGTTTACCGCGCGATGGACATATATACAAGAATCCAACATCAATTGTTGAGCAGTTGCCCGCCAGACACAACACTCGTCTGGTCGGAGGATCCTCCCTTTTCTATGGTAGATGAGTGAACTTTACACCCTGTTCCTCATACCCCTAAAGCAAGTTCATATTAATAGTACCTGGGCGTCCCAGCTCTGCTCGGGTGAAAATAGGGAAAAAGAATTTTCCCAGATATGAGACCCTATATAGCTAGATCGATTTTTCGCCCCCGTAAACCCCTATAATGCAACTTTCATCAAAATCGTTAGAGCCGTTTTCGAGAACTTGATTACAAATATTAATAGGTATATAACTGCTCATTTAATAGTATAGGATTATGATATCACAATTTTATTATTATTATATTTCGAGCTACTATGACTAGAATTTACTGGGTTTTAATATAAAAAACTGCAAAACGAATAATAATCGCGAAACATAATAATATTCTTAGCCCTCGAGCGTGTTCTACCTCTGAATTAAAACATTTTTGGAACCGCCTGTACCTAAATCAAGTAAAACGCTGGAATTCCAGGCAATTTTTTTACCTACATTTCTTGTGAGTAATAAATGTAACACACGTTACGTATTATAAAGCACGAATGTCTTCTCGCTTTGATTACTGTGACGCAACAGACAATGGAGAGCAATCAATTTCATAGTTTTACAAAAAAAGGTGTTATTCAACAATCTGACTCTTGTCTTCACATACATGCTGTTCCTATAGCTGTTCTTTATAAACAGCTACCAATTCTCAATAAAAATCTAAAGGACTTGTCTCTGGCAAGGGCTTTCTCCGTGTGTGAACGTAGATACTGACTAGAAAATCCACACCACCATCCTGGTTTCTCAAAAACCTAACATACAAACCGACTTTAACATTTAAAATCCGTAGTTCATTCAATTTCATATCTCTTGGGAATTTCTAAGTAGGATAAACATTCTTTGAAAAATTCAATAAATGCCGCAGAAAACAAACCTGCCCTGCGGCACGAATTTAAAAAAGAACAGGTTTTGGGTTTTGCACCTCTGCCGTACAGTATGAATTTTATTCAAATGAGCAATGGAAGCCATAATTTCCAAGAATGGCCGGCTATAGTTTTGTATTCGATAAGGATAAAATGCAAGAAGGATTGTTGGCTCGTGGCGACCACGTGACCTACTCAATATGCGAACCGTATTGAAAACAATAGCCAAATATGTGATTTACCGAAATGCGCGGCCAGTTTGAATAAATAGCCGTGTTAAATTTTAATATACGTGATGCTGATAAGAATCACAGATTATTTGTAGTGTGTGTTTAACGTCTAATTCCTCCTTTGTGAATCATTAGATTTGGCAACTGTAGACAAGTTTAATTTATCTATGAATAATCAATGACGCAGTCCAAAGCAATAGGAATCAATAAACTTCTATTACTACTAATAGGTAGGTCCATATTCTGAGAGGACGTTAACAGACTCATATACATATTAAGAAAATGAAACATTACCTACTCCTTATTTCTTCGTTAAAATGACAATAAAATTTTTGAGCTCATAGGTAATATATTGAATTTCCAACCCACAATACTAGGCTGGTTATCCGCCAGGATCGTCACCAGTGAGAATCCACCGTTGAAGCCACTGCAACGGCGCGCGGTGACGGCGGTACGTCACTTGTGGTATTGCGGCCCTCAGAGTATAAAATACGAGACACTACGAGGCTACGAGGTTGCTACGGATGCTACGACAAATATTTTATTTTGATACAGCTCTTTGAATGGCAGAAGCCGAGCTTTAAAGCTTGCATTTGGTGGTAAAAAGCTTCAATATCTATTAAATACAATTCCATGCTGCCAAGGATAGTACTTACTAATTCCATACTGCCATGTCATTACTCCAACTAGTAAATAGTTACCTATGGCCCACATTACCGTACTAGTGGGGTAATATAAAGTAAAAAGCACGTGTGCTTAATACACTGCATTGAGAACCTAAAAGCGGTTCAATAAGAGCCACTTTACGAGCAAGTGTGTTGAAAAGTTAATTTATTACCCTTCACATAGGCAGCCATAACATTTCTGACTTCTGACCGATAATGAACAATAACTTCCTTAGAACGAACTTACCGATTGCAAAAATCGTAATGTTGATATTGAGTAAGTTAATAATCTCGCTAAGCGTATCAGTTGCAAGTACTTGCAAGGCATATGCAAGACAATGCAGTCAGTAATTGGAAGAGCAAGACCACAATTGTCAGCAATTCAAGGTACTAATTACTGTGATTCAGTTTAATATAGACGCTATGAGATAATATTATTAGCTTTTGACTGTGTGGTTGGGGATTAACCCACGGTACCCACGGCCTGTCTCTTCCAAATCCGATTATTCATAGGATATTTTATACAGATACGTTAGAGGAGCTCGTGGCTAAGTAATAACCATCAGGCTACGCTTGCCACGGTTGGTCCGTGGAGGGGTCACCATCTTTACATACCGAGACTCCTTCGTGTCTCGGACAGCACGCTAAACCGTTGGTTCCGGCTGTCATTCGTGGATCTTTGACAGTCGTTACGGGTCGTCAGAAACCCGAAAGTCTTACCGTGGGGTATCGTATTGCCCATTGACTGGGTTGTGGAGGTCAGTTAGGCAGTCGTTCCATGTATTCTGGTATTCATCTGCATCCGGTCAGATTGCAAGCCGATCCCAACATGTTGGGAAAAGGCTAAGCAGATTGACATGAAGAAGTTACCCAAGAAAGTGAATGGAACAAGTAAATAATCAACAAAATATCTTTGCGTCTTTAGAAATCTTTCTTTTTGGGAGAAACATCTTAGGTAGGTACGGTGCCTCAAAGAGATGTCCGCAAAATTGGCGTGGTCTGCTAGGACCGATGCAGGATTGCGGGAAAGTCCGAAAGGGATACTGGGGCCCTTGGCAACAGACAACTGAAGGAACACGGGTGGGTTTTAGTCAGTAAAAGTCTGTCACGCCCTCCCGCTCCGCCCAGAGCGGGAGAAGTGATTTGATAATGTACAATAAAAAAAAAAAAAATAGGTATGTACGGTAGGTATCATATCACTTAATAGTGGATATTGATAGGATGATCAAATAAGGCAAGAAATCCATTTGTAAACTAACATAATTTAGTCGAGTTTTCTTTATAACATGGTGCGACAGAAGTACACGATTGTCCAACATAGGCCATTGTGTAAAAAGGCCTAAAAGCAATATGTGAGGGCGTTCGTGTGTAACAGGAAGAAACGTGCAAATGAAAAGAAATGAGCGATGACATTTCCGAGTTCCTTTGGTCCTTGTTCAGTGGCTGTAAACGAGATTCTTTTATTATACATTATTTTTTCCATAGAAACAAAGTCATTTACCCACTGAAATTCAGGCAAGAAAAGAATTCGACTTCAAATCTCTGGAGTTTTAACTTAAAAAGAAAAGGCTCAACATTTTTCATATTTTTTATAGTTGACTGAAAAACATGCCTCTAAAAATGCTTTTGTTTCTAACGTTACGCTCGCCGTACATCTACGACGAAAACTTATATAATATTTTTTCTAACCAACATGTGCCATAAAAATATTATTCATCTATGGCTCCATACCTTCTTTCATCCCCTTTAGTGATCGTAAAAACAGAAACAGACCCCACTGCTTTATTACGCATTACATATGGCTAATAAAAAGCATACATAGCTAGTTGTTTTTATGTATATTTATCGTTTATTCCCCTGTTCTTACTGCTGTGACAATAAAGTTACTTTTCAACCGATGCGCACATACACGAACGAACACCCGCGGCGCTATAACGTAACTTAACTAGTTTAGTTAAGTTAACACAATAAAACGTAACTCTAAATTAGCTGCTCGTTTTACAAGCAATAAATTTAATGGACCCCTGCGAGGGGGTAAGTCACGCTTAAAATTTTAACTCGGCGACAATTCGTTTATAGACTCGCGAAGTTGATGTGAGATTGAAAGTTACATCAAGTTACGTTTTGTAATCGACTTCGACTTTTACTGTTGAAGTAAATAAAGTAGAAGGAAAATTGTATTCTTTACTCAAGTGCCTAAATATGAACAGCTTTGTTGGAACTTTCAATCTAGATACTGCCAAACAAATATCTTTTTATTACGGAAAATATTGTACCAATAGCAATACTCCGCTTAACTTGCAATCTTTGTAGCTTCTTGCATGATGTTTAATATACCTCTACGAAACAGTAGTGCTAATTACTATCCTCTAAGCATCTCACCGTGAAAACTTAGGTGAAGTGAGCTTCAAATGAAATGTCAATATCTAGTCACACTCCCAAGCATTAGGTGGCATGACAGTTCACATCAAGCTCACTTGAATAGCACTATTGATTGTTATATTACAGGCATTGCACCTGCACTACGCATCGATGAACGCCTTCATTTAAATAAATGCTGAATGCCATAGTTCGCACATCTGACGTCACCGCACGCGCCGCGCGCTGCTCATTAGCCATGCTTGACGCGTAGGTTCGGTTCGTCTGTCATCCAGACTTCTAACGGATGGAAAGCTATAGTACTTTGTATGCAGGCGATCCGAGCCTGTTATGTCATTCGGCTAGTCTTTTGATTGGGCAGTTGAAAGACCTTTAACAATCGAAATCAATATGCAATGCTATTTTTATGATTTTTACCTGACTGTGTGTTTACTGATGCCTGAAAGAGTATATATTTAGATGCCACAGAATGTTTTTCAGTAACTTTGGGAAGATTGACCTTTTTAGTAAAAACAGTGGCAAAGTATCAAGATAGGTAGAATTTTAGATGACTTACGAATACCCTAACTAGTCCCTCTTTTATTTGTTCCGGAAACTGCATAAACATAAAATATTTCATCATAAAAATATTATATTTGCAGATGTAATTTCTTGAACGCATAGGGGCTAGTCAAAAATCATGTCGAATAATCAACTTTTACAGCATATATTGGCTTATAGCCCGAGGGATGAGGGATAAACGTTGCAGGGGGCCACTTGCCTATGAGTGGCTCAATTTGTACTGATGAATGAAGATTAAAGTGTAGACTTCCCTTTAGTAAACAGAACTGTGTCAACACAAGGATGTCATATTCATCGACAGACGATTGTCAGCATGTGTTTACATAGGATGGTGTTTGTATACAATAGATGTGGATACGCTTCTGTCTTCAGTGTCCGTTGATGAATGGTAGGTAATTCTTTATCTACTTACAGTTTGGCTTTGTCTCTTAGCTTCATCTTGTTTTCTGCCGGAACCGACATTGCAGTTCAGTGCTGTTTAAATATAATTATTCATCATTTTATTTCAGAATCAATTTACATTCCATAATAAGGCCCCTGTTAAAAGTTAAGCCAGCATGTCAGCAAGCTCGGTTCAGCAAACTGATTGGTGATCTAAGTATGTACACACGATTACACATCAAGCTATACATTTCCAATTTATGCTGATCTCGCATTGTATAGAATTTTCGTACAATGCGAGGAAAGCTTATACTGGAAATGGATAGTTTGATGTGTAGCCAAAGTGTGTAGCCGTGTGTACTAGAGGTGTTAGGTACATCCCATTCGCCAAAATTTTGCTTTGCGAAAGTTGAACAGGTCCTCATCCATAGTCTTCTAGCAGTCAAAAGATTTCGTACTTACCACAAGCTTTTACAGGAAGCGAGCAGGTTTGACAAATTACGAAGCTAAAATAATGTTAAATGGTTCTTCCTGGAATCCCTGAAAATTATCGTTCACCATTTTCTTTAGAAACTTTTTCAAAAGTACACAGATTGGTATTACAGTTTCCTAGATAGACTGCTTGGTCGTCGGTCCGTCCATAGTCGACGGCCGTAATTGCTATTAATTCTATGGAAGTCTAGCGCGATGTCATAAAAACTTTTAATAGCATTTCTATTGGCATGAAAGTAATGAATAGATCAATAACGAAAACATTATATTCTTGGAAAGGATATAAATATTGGATACGTGTTAGTACTACATAATTACGAATCAAAGTAGGAGGAGCTCGGGGCTAAGTAATAACAGCCGCACGGGTCGATCCATCAGGTTAGCTACGTTTGCCGCGGTTGGTCCGTGGATGGGTGACCATCTTTACATATCGAGACTCCTCCGTGCCTCGGAAAGCACGTTAACCCGTTGGTCCCGGCTGTCATTCGTGGATCTTTGACAGTGGTTACGGGTCGTCCGAAGCTTGAAAGTCTTGAGAGAGGAGAAGAAAAGCCAGATTGAAGGTGAAGGTAGCGCTTTCAGTCGATATTAGCACTAAATCTGGCAATCCGAAATCGCCACAAACAAATAGAGAAATCGCTTCGAAACTTCGAAAATTATTTTTTGGATAGTTCTTTACATTCTATCTATATCCTTCCTTTGTTCATATTCATGTCAAAATTATTTTACTGATTGACACTAAATTATTTTAAAAATTACCGACACAAACTGCCTCAACCTACAAAAAAGAACTCGTCTATAAAACTAATTTATACTCTATAGTACCCATTCCTAAACCCTCTACATAATATTTCCAATAAGTGCCTCTCAACCGTTTCCTTACAAGCCTCCATTCCAAAGCTTCAAGTACTTACCTCCATCGTGACAATAACTATCGGAAAGACATTGTTGTTCAAAGGTTTTCTAATAACGTTACCCAAAAGTTTACCGTGTAGTCCCCGTGCAAGCGGTCGGATATAAAGTTAGCGCATGTAGGTATAGAACTGAACTACCTACGTATCGATTCTTAGATTCATGAAAATAAAATTAGGAAGAAGAAAAAAAAAATTTTTCACCTTTCAAAATGGAACCACACAGCCGTCATATTGATTTTAAAAAAATTGCCAGTGTTTCTCGGGATGATTTAAGGAGTCTAACGATATAACCATACATCGAAATCTTTTCAGGCATTTAAAATTATGGTGAGAAACTCACATACATACACGGGTATGAACTCTGAAAACATTACACTCTTTTTTTGGGCAGTCGTGTAAAATTCGTAGATTTTTCAGAAACAGCCCATAGTCTGGTTTTGTACCCAGTTACTACTGGCAATGGGCCAAAATATGGTGTAGGTGAGGTGTACCTACATTACCTACACCTCACCTACAGTACCTACACCCATATTTTGCCAGTTAATATTGTTTAATACCCATATAATAGGGGATTAGCCTATTGCCATCAACTATGCACGAATCCAGACTCCTGACTGCTACTGAGAAATATTCTAGAT
Source organism: Lithophane socia (assembly GCA_947522985.1). Classification (NCBI taxonomy): domain Eukaryota; kingdom Metazoa; phylum Arthropoda; class Insecta; order Lepidoptera; family Noctuidae; genus Lithophane; species Lithophane socia. The sequence continues at coordinate 11,490,031 of OX383262.1, read as the reverse complement.
GAAAAAAACCAATAACACCTTGTCCGACCCGAGAATCGAACCATGCTCAGCAGACCACTAGACCAACAAGGCAGTCAACTATTGATTTTAAGGATAGGAAAAACGGTGCCATGGGATCTCTCCTATAAAATGAAACTCAAACGTAGCTGTTTACGTACATGGCCATCAAGCTAAGATAAATAAGGTCGTCAATGGCAGTCATGAATGACCAGTAACTTCAAAGAAACTTTGGATAACTAACATAGATGTGTGAACGTACAAAGAATGAATGAAAATGTTGAACCTACCATCTGCTCTCTTTTGTTTTAAGTTATAAACGTCAACTTGAAGCAACAAGTTTAGGTTATTTTTGTGTTCATTCACAAACGTTAGCTTTTTTGTTACTATTTTCAACTGTAACAACGCGACTTCTTTTCATTTTCACACAATAGGTACAACTTCAGCAAGCAATTAATGGTTACTGATAAATCGCTTGAAGATTCAAACAATGCGTTGGCTTCTTACTTTTTCACAGAACTTCCATTATCATATACACGGTGTAATTTACATCGTGATGAATCCATGGTTAAAGTTTTAGTAATGAAAACCGTGTATAAAAAATTTTGGTACCAATGCAAGGCCAACAATTTTTCCACCAAACAGTACAAAATTAAACAAACCCCCTCCATCATACTTAACAACCTAACAAGACAACCTGATCAACTACCTTGACACAATAATATCCAAACATTCATTATTATAACACAATGTTTTCACTCAGAACTTGACAATGAGTCGCGAGTTTGTCCATAATGGAGATGTAATTTAGGGAAACGGCCCCAACATCCGGGCTGTTTAATTCAATATAAGTACATGTAAGTAAAAAAAGAGTATAAATAGTAAATGGACTATAATGGATCGTCAGCGAACCGTAAATAGAATTGTAATGTAGTAGGAAATCGTAGAGTTTGAGGACATGGGAAATGCTGTGTCAACTGTGAGAATGTTGGTGAAGTGTGGTCGAACAGTTGCTAAGTTAATCGTAGATCAATGACTTAGCGTGGAGGAAAATTTCGTGCGGAAATCTCGACTTATTGGCCTGAAATCGCAAAATCGTAAATCGTTTAGGTACGTGTTTACGTTCCATTTACGTGATGTGCAACACGTACGTACTCGTTTATTGCTGGAATGAAAAAATACCTACGTAACGAGAATAAAGAACAACCTACCACACTTTAGAAGTATAAGTGTGGTAGGCCACCGAATGCTGTATGTAGGTACCGTAAGCAGCTTCTCGAATAATTCGAAGGTTTCCAACAAGAAAACCATATAAGGTGAAAAAGGTGTAAACAGACGTAAGTCAGCTTTAAGGTTTACAAAAGTTGTATAGGCGTTAAGCTTTCACATTTCTGCGACCTTCGACCCGGCTATACCCAGACCCACCAAGATGTGAAATTCCGATAAAACTGTCACCATTTCAATTCCGTTATTCCACACTAAAGTGAATTGCACACCTCATCACAATATCACGACTCGCGCCATTGTCCCTTAAGGGTTGGGTACCTATGTATAGGCACACTATTGTGTACCAGTTCTATGTAAGTAGTCTATACATGCTAGCATTTTTTCTTAAAAGAAAAGGTATAAGAAAACTCATTCAAGACCCGGAATTTTGTACAAAAAATTCCGTAATTCAACATTCTGAGCGTTTATTTCGTATCCTCAATTTCACGGTTATCAAAGAGGCCGTTTATATTCAATTCATAGCCAATACATCCACATAATTGTACGACATATAGCTAGGATACCTTAAAAAACAATCAAATTTTGGGCACTAACGACCAAGCCTAACATGTTAATCAGGTCAGGTTTAATAACTTACCGTTATTCTGACCATTCGAACATCCTTTTACAGCTAGAGCCATTAATAGTCGTAGGTACATCTGCAAGCGTCAATGAAAATAGAACTGCCTGAGGTCTTAAATTAGCATAGAAGACCGTAACTGCCAGGTCTATTCTGTAAAAATTCCACCATGGAAACTCAGGTGAGTTATCATTCCACCTCAATCTGCCTAGCCTTTTCCCAACTATTGGGGTCGGCTTCCAGTCTAACCCGATGCAGCTGAATACCAGTATATGGAGCGACTGCCTATCTGACCTCCACAACCCAGTAACTGGGCCATACGATATCCTTTGGTAAGACTCGTTGTCAGACTTTCGGGCTTCTGACGACCCGTAATGACTGAAGATCCATGAATGACAGCCGGGACCAGTTATCATTCCACCTAATGCTAAAGATTGACACTATTGACAGCTCACTTTACCTAAGTTTTCACAGAGAGATTATTACAGAATAGCACTACACACAGCACGTGCAGGTCAAGCTATAAATAAGTAGTACGATAGCTTGTAAATTTATGAGCTGTTTAATGCTGATAGGGGTGCAAAACGGCGCTATGGTGTATTATGTAGTTTACCAACCAAGCATAAAAAGTTAGGTTAGGTTCAGGCCTATTAATTTTAGGCAGAACGGTAATTTCTTGTAGGCGTTAATAGACAGGCAAAGAGCAGTGATAGCCCAGTGGTAACGGACTAACGAGTTGTAGGTTATGGGCCAGAGAAACGCTTTACTTTGTGTGTGTAAATAGTATCATCACCACTGCTCTCAAAACGGTGAACGAAAACATCGTGAGGAAACCGGCATGTCCTAGAACCAGAAATTCGAAGACATGTGACATCTACCAACCCGCACTGGGCCCACGTGGTATTAGCTTATAGCCCACTCCCTCTCGAAGAGGGGGCCTGTGTCCCAGCAGTGGGAACATTATAGGCTGATTAAACAAGACAGAGATATCTACAATTAAAATCGTAGGAACGACACCTAAGATGTTCTGATTAGGAGAAGAACACCTGTAGAAACTTGAAGGTGAAGTATTTAATCACAAGGAAGATTCCAAATAAATATCAAACACTAGATTGCATGTTGGTCTAGGTACTGAAATTCAGTAGAATTTCATAACTGACTTGGAGCCATCTACAATTAAAGACTAGACTAGACGGATGAATGACATCATGGGTTTGAACTGATCGAATTTAATATATATAATATATATATCACCAGTGTGACTACGGTGCCATTGACCTATTGTCACATGATAACACTGTAACAAGACCTCATTTTTCTACCGTCGCGTGTCGTCACAGCTATATGAGAATTAATGCTTTATTTGCTGTAATTGCCGTCTTTTCCATTGGCCACCCAGGGCATGTGCTCAGGGCCCCGCAATCCACGGGCATCCCTAGTTCCTGCTAGCGTTGTCATAGTTCCTACCTTACTCATCCCAGGCGGGGTGCTAAAAATTTCGAGCTCGCGTCACTCACTCATATACATCCCAAATTTTTTCACTCTAAAACTTTTTTGCGCTAGTCGACATAGTACAGTCTGTTTCTAACATTAACTGACGTTCCTTAGGATCCACGTCTCCAATAGAATAAAGACTGTCCTGGCCTGGCAGTAGCAAAACAAGTTGCAGCAGATTTGTTGTACAGCTGACTGGCCCAGGATGCGCCGAACGAAAGCTTGTTGTCGTCATTGTGAACGCACTGTCAAAGTGACACCACAGTACCTATCAATAACCCAGTTTTAACCTAATTACCGGCTACTAATGGGAGTACCTAATACATTATCAACACACAACGACACAATGATTAGTGATCTAACAGGCCCGACACGTGTCGAATTATATCGGGCTCTATCAAATTATAAACTTGTACCTACAGGCAGTTTTAGATTGACATATTTATGGACCACAAATTAGGTCATGTTCAGATAAAATCGCTATGAATTTGTTTACTACACGCTTTCAAATAGACATATGCCCGTTTTCAGTTACACTAGGGGACGCCCAAATAAATGACTAAACGAAAAGCGCGCTGTTGGATTTTCATCTTTCGGTGCTGAGTCAAGCGTTGAAAATCAAACAGCGGCTTTTATTAAGTAATTCCTTTAGGTGTCACCTAGTATTTACGTGAAGTGAAAACGCGCAATAGTCCTCGCAATAGTAATGGGCATGTCGTTACTGTATTAAGTCAGCGACGCCACAGGGTCAGGCAGTGCATGCTTCTACAAATTAGCACGGCTCGGCTGTACCAAAACCGAAATTGCTTCTGCAGGTATTACCTAGTAGAGGTGCTGTTCCGGAATACAATCACCTTAACTACCAAACACAAAGAAGCATTGCTGAATTTCGGTTTAAAGGGATCTACCCTTTAAACCGAAATTCAGCAATGCTTCCTGCTTAAGTGGTTCCTGCTTACATATAAAGCTTTTCAACTGTTTTTATTTTTATTTTTATCGACGTTTTGTAGTGTAGTCCTGACTTTCTAACTTAGTAAGCAAAAGACCTATATGCCAATGAGATGACCCTTGGTTCATCATTTAGGTAGTAAAATTGACCAAAAGTCAAAGTTCTTAATTTATTTACCAGAAACACGGTACTTACATAGGACAAACCAATAAAAGGTGTTCCGCTACGAAACAACCAAAAACATTCCCAGATTTTCCGCCTTAATTCAAAACAAAAATATTGACAATAGCAATTTGTCTATCAAAGCGCCCAACCTAAACCTTGATTCACAAAAACCCGTAGTAAAGTAAACAAACGCTTTTAGTACAATCACTTCCCAACCTTTCGGTGAAACAATAGATCGCGACCGAACGAGGCATCACGGCTCAGTAAGCGAACGGAATAATCAACTTCTGTCTATTTTCGTACGGTCGGCAAAAAAGATAGGTACACAACTTTCCTATTTCCCTGTTGGCGTAAGAGGAAAGATGAATGAAACCAATCACTGAAAATATTGATAAAAAATCAGGATTGACATGTTCTTGGAAAAGAGAAAGAACTTGGACAGGACCTTTGATCACACGAGTCATTAAAATAGCATTTTTATAAGAATTGCCTTATTCTCAGATTGATGATAACTTTTCTATTCTGAGCAATCAATATCTTCTTCCTTCTGTAGTTTATTGAAATATTTAAATCACACACTCTAATTCCTAGATTTTCGTTGTCTCCATACACCACCACTTCGCATCTCTTTTGCAATGCATATCGGTTTTCATCATAACCTTTTTCGAAGAAACTCCCTAGTTTACATGTTGCTATAGTGCCTTGATCCGTTTACATACACCCACGGAGATTAGCACCCACCCACAGACAACTCTGACTTGACCTACTCGAGAGTACCTACAACTTATGTTAGAATTAACCCACGTTTGAGCCATCTCAAGTGTAATCTATAGTAGTTCTCGCCATATCAATAACAAGCGACCCGCTCCTCCTTCGCACGGTTTTTACGACTTGACAAAACATGGAGATTTCTTAGTTAAATGTCTTTAATATGAACGTATTAGGTATACTCAAAAACCTTCCGGAATAAATTCTCTAAACGATGGTGCAAACCTCAACTAAATCTGTTGCGTTTAGAAGAACAACGCAGACATACAGACAAACACGAAAAGCGAATTTAATTAAAATGTGTATACCTAGATACTATCATCATCTGTCTAGCCTTTTACTAAATATATTGAGGTCATCATCCAGTCTTATTGGATGCAGCTGAATACCTACCAGTACTTTACATGGAGCAACCGCCTATCTGACTTCCACAACCCAGTTACTGGGTAATAAGATACTCCTTGGTAAATCCCTCTGGTTTTGTGAGGTCCCTTTTAAGAATATCGACAGTTATATTGTATGTATTGAACTTGTAACCTTTCAAAGCTAAATAACTTGGTCTTGTTTCTACAGTTGTTTTTCTTCTCTATTGTTATTTTTATGTGTTCCTTCATAAAGCGTGGCGTCTAGGAAGAAAACCGCTCTATAAATACCTGTTGATTTTAATAACGTTTTTTTATCTAGGGTTTACTTTTATGTAACAAGTTATAATTAGAATTACTTCTAAATTCATAATATTCCAACTACAACTTCAATCTTTCGATCTGATGATAGAATCAAAGTGAGAAAGTCTCAAAATCGTTATAAAACACCTATTCTTAGATGCTATCCTATCTTGCCCCTCCCTGGAACATTGCAACCTCCCTTGCCACCTTGAAAACAGCGATAAATACTCCTTACGTAGAGAATCCTCTTCTAAACTGCAACGGACGACAAACATTCTGCCCCACAGACATAATTTTAAAAAGCTCGAAAGCACTTTGACCTCATATTCCAGTCATTAAGTTAACGCCCTTCCTGATTAACGTTAATGAATGGTTTAAAAACTCGTTTCTAGCACTCCCTGTACATCCTTTGCGCCATATTTGTGTGCCTCTACCGCAAATAAATTACATTGTCCTTACATATTATAAAACAAAGTCCTCCGCCGCGTCTGTCGTCCTGTACGCGATAAACTACTGCACCGATTTTCATGCTGTTTTCACCAATGGATAGAGTGGTTCTCGAGTAAGGTTTTAGTATTATAATAACCGATATCCACGCGGGCGAGGTCGCGGACGAGGTCGCGGGCATCAGCTAGTAATACATAAAACACATTTGGGAGTTCGAGATCCCCAAATAAAAGAAATCTATTAACTGGGGACAGACAAGTCTTATTGTCTCATTGCTGCTGAAGTGAGCCAAATTCAATCATGTAGATACCTAACCTGCGTCATCCTACACTTTTGTACTCTGCTCACGACGACGCTTCGTATATAAAATTGTTACGTAACTGTATACAAACGCTACGAACCGTTGTTGGTTGGTGACTGCAAAAAATATAAAAATCGATATAGTTTTTGTTGTCGCTGTCTCATCGAGATGTGCTGTTATTTATTGACCACCAGATTACGCACATTATATAACGCGGTTTTCCTGTTCAACATAATAATTTCCAAAGTTTATTTATGGTCTGCATTTTTTGTGGTTGATGTATTCTCGAATATTGTGTGTTTTTGCTTTTAACTGTTATATATTTATAGCATGCAATCTAGGACAATACACATTCTCCATTCCATATAATCCAATATCCATTGGATCGATAGCAACCTCTAAAGACTTAAAATGACAAGTATTCAAATTGAGACAAATTATAGAACGTCGCTTACAGATTTTCCATTGTTCATATTTATGATAGTCGCGAAACGAAAAGCCGCTTCAACACAATGGTATTCAGGTTAATTTAAAGAATACAGTGATAAATAATGGGAGCTATTATAATAGTTTTAAAATTCATCACCGTTTTAATGCTCAAAAAGTCGTGATTATAAAAAACTACTTTCTTTTCTAACAGTGTCGTTTTGTGCTTAATCGTTACAATCGTCGGTTACATTTCCCTGTTCACCTCGCACACCGGAAGAGAAAATTGAGAAAAACTTTTAATGGAAATGAGCATTTCAAAGCGAATGCAAGCAAGTGGGGCTTATTATATAGCCGCCTATTGAAGGCATAGATGTCGGCCATGTTTGCCTCTCATTTTTATTCTGTTTACATGGACCAGCTGCTCCATTTCTGGCTCGGCTCGTAAAAACTGAATTGGAAACAGAATAAAACATGTATTTTTAATGTCAGTACTCGCGCAATTTTACTACATCTTAATGTAATGGCAACATTAAGAAAGTTAAGGAGTGCATTAAAATCATCAAATTCGTTTATAAACTTCTTTAATTACATATCTATACAAACATCAGCCAATTGAATTACAACTACACAATAATTTACAGTCTTTCCGAATAATACTTAAAACATTTTTTCATTTAAAAAAGTAATAAATACGAAGAAGCAAACCTTTTCAAATGCGAAAATTTGGTATCGTTATTGTACAAAAGTTACACATTATGCTATTAAGAATACTCGTAGATTATAAAGTTCTATAAATATTTACAACTTGAGACGATTTTCGTCATTAACAAAACAAGTTCTTTAGCGTTCGCCTAAGGCTAAGACTAAGGCCTACAGATCAATTATTTAAGAGATCGTTTGGGTTAATGTTTGAGGTCCTTCATACCAGGTACGTTTGAACAGTGTGCTGAAATACCACGGACTGCGGTTGGTTGTGCCGACCTTGGAAGTCGTTGGAGGAGTAATCCGAATCTATCGTCGAGTAGATGTGCTCGGACAGCGGTCGGTCGCACGGCGAGCGTTCCGCTGAGTTGGCAGACTTGCCACAAAGCGTCTGACAGGTACTGTTCAACACAGACGCGTCCATAGTATAAGTATTAGAATTTCTTCCATAATTTAGTCTTTTTATTTTCTGTCCCTGCCGCTTAGATGACGGCATAGCATAACGTAATCTCTCCCAAAACCGTTTCTCTTTCCACGTTATCTCCAAACCCGTTTTGAAATATGACTTCAACTCCGGATCTCGTGGGATGAGCCCTACGCTCACTATTATTAATTTATGTGGATTCTTTTGTAGCGCTTTCTGTAAAGCTTGTCGGAACTCTATCTGTGACCACTCGGTTAAGATAAAATTCTTTGTTAAAACTACTATGATACGCCTCGACGCCTCGGTGGCCTCGACCACCAAGTCGGGAAACTGAGCGTACGTCGCTTCGAACTGCGGAACGTCTCGGTAGTGTAGGCAGAGATGGTACGACGGATAACCGGTCTCTAATTCACGAGCAAGCGATTCTACGACAAACTCCTCGTCTTTAGGGCTATAACAAATATATGCGTCGTAAAGCTTATCAGCATCCTTAAAAGCGCCCGCTAGAGGGGAGAGCTTAATTCCGCAATTCGAATACAACCACATCCTACAAGCGTATCTAAATGTGAATACTAAAGCTAATATTAATAAAATAAGCATGAACCCAGTCAAAGCCGAGGCCAATAATGGCAAATTGTGGGAGACGAAGAACGCGCTTATCATGGAGCTGTCGCTTATTTCACTGCAAACTGTCACATTTAAATTCAATGGCTTCTTTGCCGGGTTCATGTTCTCATTCACACACCACAGGTTGGGAATGTCGATAATTTTCTCGACGTTCTGAGATACATAAGTTAAAAAACCTTGCAAATATTTACAATCACAGGACCAGTTGTTACTGCCAATGTACAATGTTTGTAGCTTCTTGTTATTGTCTAAATGCCACAGACCGTAATTCACGAGTCTGTTTCCATCCAGGCGCAAAACTTCTAGAGCTCCCAAAAGGGAAAAAGTTTCATTAGAAATGTACTCAATTAAATTACTTTGAAGATACAGTTCTTTTAAGTTGCTTAGCTTTGAAAACTCGAGTCCCAGTAATTGTTTCAGCTTGTTGTTGTCCAAGTGTAGGATTCTTAGATCTCTTAGTTGGCTGAATGTATTGTTATGTATGTTTATAATATTACTTGAATTTAGATATACAACCACGGCCTTACGCATAGAATCGAAAACAGATTCGTTAAGTTCGCTATAAATATTACCATCTAGATATATATGAGTTGCATCGACAGGAAAATTGTGAGGTATTGCTTTCAATTGTTTAACAGAACAATCAACAACGCTAGTACTTTTCGCCGAATCGTGATAACACGAACAATTAATTGGGCACAGTGTTTTGCAGCTACAGTTATTGAAATCGCAACAATGACAGCCATCAGGGCAGTAACTATCGTATTTACACAAAAAGTCTTTGATGTGGAGAGAACTGACCGGGAGATATTTCACGCCGCGTACGTAGGATTCCTTGCAGATTACATTCTCCAAGTCCATCACGCGCGGGTATTCGCGGGACGTAATGGAATTGATGAGTAAAAGCCATTTCATTGTGCAATCACATCGAAAGGGATTGGCACTAATGTAAAACTCAGGCAACACTCGTTCATCTGCCACTCTCGAAACACGTAAACTATTTATGTCCAAACTTTCAATCTCATTGGCATACATATCAACTCGAGTTAAATTTCTCTTCTCAAGGAATGTATCCGTCTCTATACTTGTAATAAAATTGTTGTTGATAAATAAAAGCTCTACGCTGTTCGGAATGGACATCGGTGACAGGGTCACTAAACGGTTATGACTGGCGTCTAATGTTTTGACGTGAAGCTCGTTCTGAATTTTGTAGTAATTACCAAGAATCTCAATAAAATTCGCGTGGATGTCCAACCATTTCAAGCTTCCCGGAATGAAAGCGTAATCAAACCATACCAAATGATTCTCGGATAAATTAAGCCATAACAGTTTAGTCAGCGCCACAAACACTCCGTTAATGTCAGAAATGAAGTTACCGTCCAAACGCACGGCTTCCAATTGGGTATTCTTTTGAAAGGTTTCGGTCTCGATTGACTGTATTTTATTTTTGGCCAAATTGAGTACTTGCAGGCTTGGCAAGCCCCAGAACATACCCGCGGTAAGGTTTCCAATTTGATTGTCGATCAAACGTAACCCGGTCAGTTGCGATAAGTTCTGGAATGAACTATTTGCTATCTCTGTTAATGAATTTTCACCTAAGTCTAGCGATTTCAAGAACGGTAATTGCATAATTGCATCAGGGACTTTCGCAATCTTATTAGAACTTAGATCTAATTCTTTCAAATCTGAACAATTTCCAAATGCATTCTCACTGATATAAGATAGCATGTTATTATTTAAGTTTAGTTTATTTAATATAAATAATCCATTAAATATATGGTCTTCAATAGCTTGTAACTTGTTCTGACCTAAGTTCAAAGTGTGTAGATTAAAAAGCGGTGAAAATGCATTATCCTCTATGAACGCTATGGTGTTGTTGTACAGATTCAAAATTTGTAAAAAGAACAAGTCTTTGAACATGTTGCGTGTGACCCGGGCCACCGTGTTATGGGACAGGTCGAGCACGATTAATCTTATTAGACCACCGAACGTTTCATCTTCTATGTGGTCGCTCCTCAATTTATTCGCCGAAAGATCTAAAACGAGCAATTGTTCCAACCGATTGAATATTCTCTTAGGCAAAGTTTCCAGTTCATTATTTTGTATATAAATTTCTCGAATTTCTCTAGTATTATAAAATAAACCGTCTGGTAAATAACTAATAGCGTTATCCGAAAGATTTACAACTTTTAAAGACAGTAAGTCACTAAAAACTTCGCCTGGTAGCTCGTTAATTTTATTATTTTGAAGGAATAACTGTGTCAACCGGCGCAAATGTAAAATTTCGGAGTCAGCTGGCAGTGACATGATGTCGTTATGACTTAAATCTATAGTTTGCAATGTGGACCCGCATTTATGACCGAAACCCAGTTCATCGACAAACTTGATTTTGTTGTGCGTTAAATTAAGTGAAATTATATTTTCCAGCGCGCAAAACAGGTCCGAAGGTATCTTTCTTATGTTGTTGTGACCCAAGTCTAACGTGTGCAGCTCTCTCAGTCCGTTGAAAGCTCCTAGTGATAGTTCTAATTCTTTATTGTTGCTCCATTCGTTGTTCATAGAGCGAATTTTCAATGTCTTCAAACCTCGCAGTCCCTCGAACACATTGCCAGGCAGTCGTAGTATTTTGCAGTTATCTATGGTTATCTCTGCCAAACCTTGCATTCTTCCGAAGTGATGGTCTCGCAGTGAGCTCTCCAGTAGCAGCGGGCTGCACCGGATCGCGAGCCGCTCCGCGCCATCCGAGTGCATCGAACCGGCGACGTCCCTGTCCGACGACAGTGTCCGTACGTTGCACTCCACCACACCATGCTCACCGGACACACGGAAACAAACATCTGCATCGTCAGGCGCTTCCGTAAGCGCCGCGCCCATCACTAAACAAAAGAATATCGCGTTAATTATCATTTTAAACGGCACTGTGTCCATATCATTTTCGTCACTTGTCAGAATAGAGTTTTGATGAATGAAAGTTGAGTTCGTAAGTCGCGCACGGTCATGTTCAGCTGTTGTCTACGCGTGTACTACACGGAAACACTTCGATAACGACGATTATGAGCGGTGTAGTAAATAGAGCAGTGTGCGTGCGGCACAGCATGGCAACGTAACAACGCAAGCACGCGATCCCCCCGCGGTGGCGAGGCCGCGACTGCCGCGTACAATGAAATGCCATGAATGCGCGGCGGCTTGGAGGGAACGGACCGCACCAACATTTCTATTGCCGCATAGTAAGTAACCCTCGTAGTTTTGACTTTTGTACGAAACGGAAACCGTTACGTGACGTTGTTTCCATAAATTTTATTTGGGAGTAACCCTTTTAAAATTCAAATTTTAATGAACAAAAACCATTGCTCTAGCTCTACTAAAAGTAGAGTCTATCAAAATTTGAAATTTACTTAATATGTACAACAAGTTTACTTTTATTATTTAAGTAAACAATTTTACTGCTTTGTGATTGTTCCAGAAACTGTGAACGTCTTATGAAATGAAATGAAATTGTTTATTATGTAAATAGGATATTGGAATCACTTTTACACGTCATATAAAAAGTTGAAAAATAAGCTAGATGAGGTCGGCGTTTCCTATCTGACTACTCTGAGAAGAAAGGCCGAAACAAACTCAGAGGTCTTATTTAGGTACCTACTCTATTTAACAAACGATTATTAAGGTTCTGAAACTTTTTCAAAGTTTTTTTGCTAGTTTGAGCTTCCAAAAGTTTTATTTTAACTAGTAGGTACAATGATGCTCTATAGCTCAGTAAGTATGTGGGTACGAGTCGTCAGATCTAGGTAAGCCACATATTATTCGTCGGAAAAAGTAAGGGTGGAAGGTAACATTATTAAACGATTACAATTCAACTTTATTATAAAAGTAGGTACCTAATTTAAACAGACATAAGTAGGTACTTAAGCTTTTGTAAGACTTTTATGTTTGTATGTAATCGTTGTTGTGAGCTACATATAAATGCAGGTTTTTTTTAGTTTATGTTTATATGTTTTATTCAGACCTCAATAGGCTAACGTGGCCATCTTTTGACACATCTCATTGTATTTACAGCTTTTGATTTTATATTGTATGCAGGGAGTTAATTCCGCAAAATATCAAAAAAAAATTCAGAGCCGTCGGTTGTTTATTAATTAATTCAATATAAATCATATAGAAAGCAGGGCCTGCGGTTGCTCTCTGGTTCACCTTTATCAAAACATCCCGTATAGGTACGTACAGGTAGCTGCCGGGCACGGGACACATTGTGTTACCGGTTGCAGCTGGTGTGCCGGTTGTTGACAAAACTGGCGTAGAAACAACTTAAAGCAGGGACAAATCTGCGGGAATTATGCTTACAGAATTTCAGAAAGGTAATAAGCACCAATTGATCGTTGTGGCAATGCTTGGAAAGGCCTATGAAAGTTGAATGATGATGACGTTATGATACATGTATGTACCTATACATGGCCAAAATTCAAAATAATTAAGTTTTGTTACTTAGGGCGAATTTCACCAAACTTTTATAACGAGTATATATCTTATCCTGCCAATAAATTTTGAATTTTTGACAGGTTTTCCATACAAAATCTGTCAGACGACATTTTTATTCCACGGATAAAAGATATCTGACTTTGGTAAAATCAGCCCTTAGAGCACTAGGATTTCCTAATAAATCTCGGGTAGGTACGTTTACAAATAGGTACTAACACGTAAGTACCTACCTACCTAAACAGGCAGACCAAGGATGAACAAGAGCAGTGGTGGCCCAATGGTAACGGCCGAGACTTAGGCGGGACCGCGGGACATACACAAGACGCGAGGGGCGCGTGTGTTGGGCACGCCACAATTGCGGCGATAAGTCCCCTCTTTGAGGAGTGGCTGGAGACGCGCCACGGCGTCCTCACCTGACGCAGGTCCTCAACGGACATGGCAGCTTCTGGAGGTACCTGTGTAGGATTAGGCGGGAGGAAACGCCCGGGTGTCACCACTATGCGGATCGTCCGGAGGACACGGTGGAGCATACGGTGGAGGTGTGCCCTGCTTGGGCGGAGCACCGCCGTGTCCTCGTGGAGGGAGGCGATAGGCGGCACTGACCTCTCGCGTCCGGCCCTGGTCCAGGCCATAGTACGTAGCGAGAGGGCATGGGAGGCGGTCACCTCCTTCTGCGAAGCAGTGATGCTCGCGAAGGACGAGGCGGAACGCGTGAGGGAGAGGCAAAGCCTGCGCCCTCACGCCCCTAACCGCCGCCGCTGGAGACACCCTGGGCGTCGGAAATCCCAGGCGGATTCCCGGCCACCATAGGCGCGGGCTTGCGGACGGCGAGCAATGGGTAGCTCGCCGTCCGATAAGGACCAGGCCCGGGTCGATGGCGCGTCGTGTTCCACGCGCGCCTCAAAGAGATGTCAGCACACCTGACGGGGTCCGTTAGGACCGATGCCTGCCAGGGTTGCGGAATAGTCCGAAAGGGATACCGGGACCCTGGCAACAGGCAACTGAAGGAACACGGGTGGGTTTTAGTCAGTAAGAGTCTGACACGCCCTTCCGCTCCGCCCAGAGCGGGAGAAGTCATTTGATGATATCCCATCAAAAAAAAAAAAAAAAAGTGGCGCGTGTGTGACGGCGGTGTGGCGCGGGCGTTGCACCATAATTCATATTTCATACAAAATATACAACAGGAGCAACGAGGCGCGTATCGAGGTGCATAATCGTCGCTCCAATGAATTTTGTTCTAGCATTGAGAACCCAACAGAGTGCATCCCAACGTGTCAAAAATACTCAGTATAGGCATTTGTTAGTCTTTTTGAGACTTTTATTCCAAGTACTGTCAACCGCAGAACCGCAAAAGTTTTTTTAAATTCACAAAGAGGAAGCTCTTTGCCCGCATCTCACCTGATGGTAAATGATGATCAGGCCGAAGGTGGAAGCGAGCTTCACCCAGAATCCTCAACCACCGAGGAACTGGCTATCTAACCTCTATCTGCCGAAACACAAATGCTGTTAACATTGTTGTTATGGCGACTATTGGCGACAGACTTAGATAAGATTGTGGTAGCTAGCCAGGCGGACTTAGAATAAATCAAATCAAATCAAATTGTTCATTGCAATCCATAATGTACAAATTAGGTGGTAAATAAAAATTAAAGAAACAATTATGGACCCTGTCGGGCACAGCAAATTTTAAAAATAGGTAGAGAGCGGAAGAGCGCTTTACAAGTTTTTCTTGTTATTATGTTAGGGATTATTTATATCTTACCTATGTATTTATATTTCCATTCATTCTCTTATTCTATTAATATTTTATATACGTCTATCCATTTATTAATTAATTATCTAATTATTATATTTATTTACTAGCTTAAAATTTGTTTATTGTTCTTAATGTAGTATAATTATTAAGTATTATGGTATAATTTATTTTTTACTATTTTACTTATTAAAATATATCTGGTTGTCATAATTATGCGTTATTATTATTGAATTGAATTTATCTATTATAAAATTATTCCAATAAGTTCTACCACCCACCAAACCGAGCAGAAAATTTTGCACCCACTGGAATTCGAACCCGCGACCTATGCGTCCGAGACGGATGGTCTAACCACCAGGCACTAAACCACAGAGGCGGTTTGAATTTTAGATATTATTTGACATGAAAGGACAGCGACTTTATCTCTTAGGGCCGGTTGTTTCAAACGGTTGGTTAACGTAACATACGTAAGTCAAATTTAACGTTCGTTAAATACAAAGCGATGTGTCAAAGTTATTCCACTATTTCTTGAAAAAACGCTTGTTTTTTATTTGACGATAGTTAGCGCCATTTTTGACGTTTACCCGTGCGTAAAGTGGACGTGAAACAACCCGCCCTTAGTTTTCGTAATTCTTAAAATAGTGAACGTCATTGAGTAGATTTCTTTAAATGCGAAAGTAACTCTATCTGTCTGTCTGTCTGTCGTGCTTTCACGCCAAAACTACTGAACCGATTTAAATGTGGTACATATAGTCTAGAGCCTGAGAAAGGACATAGGCTACTTTTTATCGACATACCAAGCGGGCGAAGCCGCGGGCGAAAGCTAGTTGTTTATAAGGGGTGTCTTAAAAATTTACCTAGGTACCTATACTCGGAAGTATAGTGTGAAACGGAGGTCAAGCACCCGGTTGGCCGAAATCCGCCCTTGTACCGCGATTTATTTAAATTTAGTTTTTAATATTATTTCTAAGGATAAGGACAATTCGTAGGATTTTAATAACTTACTATATAGGTAACTTGATAAACCTCCGAATATGTATTATGCTAGCCGCAACAAGTAAGGTTCGGTGAACTATGCTATGTGAAATGTTAAGGCACCAACATTCAGGTTTTTTAATACAGGCAATGAGGCAATACTAATTAATCTAATAATCGTTGCCATGTGAATATATTATGAATATTTCATTAGATAAACCTTTTTTCTCGCTATGCATTTTCGAACCGAACCACGCCATCTATTGACGACTAACGTAATTTATTACTACATCCAATCTGTCCCATTGACCTTTTTGGGAGCTGGAGGGCGTCCCACACTACGCTTGCCGATACGCGGTCTCCATTCCAGGACTTGTCTGCTCCACCAGCCAGGTCTTTCGACAAACATGGCCACCCCAACACCCCAATGCCACTTCAGCTTGCTTACACTTACTATGCAAGAACAGGGTGTTGTGGCGCAGCCTGGGAGAGGCCTATCTCCAGAGGAGAGCAGAGCACTGCGATAGGCTGTGTTGAGTGATTGTAAATTATTACGTCGCTTAGCTCAACCAAGCGTAAGATGAAATAAAGTTGAAAATAATGTAACTTACATTAGTCCGAGAGAAAGCGGAAATATTTTATTTTGACTTTATTTTTAGAACCGCTATATTAGCATTAGTTTGGCAGGGAAATTCGCGCTGCACTTCGTCTGGTCTGCGTCGGTCCTTAGGTGCTGCCCATGAACACGCCTATTGTAGGCACCACTTAAAATCTCTTTGTTGGCACCATATTATCAATTTTAGCTTACCATTGTTTTATAATTTGAGGGACTTCTAGCAACCTATTGAGGCAGTTAGTCACTGTCAATCCGCTGGTGGTGGTCGAGCACTTAGATCTCCATGTTGACGGTAAGCATGGATCTTATCGAAATTATACCCTCGTCTTTTTGGATACACATGAAGTCCTGAAAATAATGAGGAATCCTGGAATATCACGTTGATACGTGACCCCACAAATCCATCTACACATCCATCTATCAAGATAGAATAAAAAATTAGTATAAAAGAGGAAGTCTGAAAGTGGCCCCGATGACTGAAAAGTTGTGTGGAAATCGGTTGTCATGGTATGCATGTTATGCGGATAAATGAGGAAAATGTCATGAGGAAAGTTTCGAGTATGAATGTGGATGGCTCTATGAGTAGGGGAAGACCAAAGAAACGTTGGATGGACTGTGTAAAAGATGATAATATTGCTAGAAAGGGAGTGACTACCGAGATGACCACTAATAGAGAAGTAGGTATGGAAGAAAAGGACATGTTGCGCCGACCACAAATAAATTGGGATAAGGGCAAGAGAATGGTGATTAGAGGGAGGCGGTCATACTCCTTTAAATAACCGTCGCAAGTGGACGCATTCGTAAAAAGGGTGACGCCCAGCTGAACCACCCTAACACAGTAACCATCAGGCGATAGATCAGGAAGCGTATCTAGCCCGTATTGAATAATCTAGACTGGAATTATGTCCCCAGACTGTGCCGGACATTGCCGTAAAAGCAAAAGAGCCCGGGTACAGAGCCATCTCTTGCTTGCAAAAATAGTTCCATACCCCGCGTCGTAACCAAAACATTTATTGATCCAACAGACAAACTATGTGCATAGTTTTGTTGGACATTATGTACGTTATAAAACTTAAAATGTACCTTTCTTATCAATAAATAAATAAATAATAAATGGCCCGTGCGAATACTCAAACGTCGCGTAATCGCGTTCATAATGTATGTGTACAAATGTTCGGAAAACCGGAATGTGTTGTCCGTCGTCGGCACGACCGCGCGTTTGTGTTCACCGAACAAAATGAACGCGACGTTCGCGAGCGCTCGCAATGGTTAGGACGCAGCCATAGCGTGTGGGTCATTCTATAAAAGCGGATATAGGGACACACTGCAGATTTTCTAGTATATTCTAGTGGTAGATTTGATCCTACAGCTTCGTTTGCATATGGAGAAAAGGAGTTTTCCTACTATCAAGAGGCAAGAATGAGACTTGTAGGCGAGTATCTCGAAGCGATTTCTTGCAGATTTGTCGGATATTCTCGCTTATGAATGTCGTGAGATTGTCCATACGGGGGCTTTGTTGTTTTACCAGCAACACTATCGCTGAGTATAATAATATTAAAGGGGATTTTTTGCACAAAAATATGTGAGAGTGTGCAACGCAGGTAAACTAGTAGTTTTTGAAATAAGTTTACATATTTATTACAAAACAATAAATGAGATCATTTAGCTTTGACCACTTTTGTTGCATCGCTGATAATACAGATAAAAATATTCTCTTGTATATTTAATACCAATACGCCTTGTCGGATGACTGAATTCGTTTTTCTGAGTCGTAATTTAATCGTTGTTGATCCAAATTAGTAAATTGCCGATTCAGGAAATAACGGGAACGAAAAAGAAAAATAAAACCACAATATATTTTTCTTTTTATTCCATAATAGTCTAGGCTTAATTACTATTTACAACAAATCAGCAGACAATGACAAAACAATTGGATAAGTCACATTAATAGCCATAACATCTTACACTACTGTATCCTCATTTATTGCGAGAAGACAACATTATAGCCTGTTTATTTAGCAAAGAATTTCATGAGCATTAAATAAATAAATAGATGAGTTTATACCAACCTCACTATAATGCTCTCTCTCCCTCCCTCTAACTTCTCCAATTACTTTAGACATTACGATTAATTAGTACAATTTTGAAGGTTAAAACACCTTAAGTAGAATCAGAAACTACTTCATAATATTGGAATAGTTATTATTATAAATGTGAGCGTGAGCAGATAATAACATACAACTTTAATCATTGTGTTGTTAAATTAAATTCATTTTGCGTTAAAATATTGATTTTCTGTTAAATAATGGCGAATGAAAACCCTCAAGGCCACGTGGACCTTGTAAAAAGCAGGTCTTTAACACTAAATCTACTTCAATCAGGCCACCCTCGCGTCGAAATATAGCAACTTGAATAAATGTAATTCAAAAACAATCATACAATACAAAATACATTTTATAAACATGCAAAATTTAAAGTCAGAATACAAAAAAAACAATTCCAAAATAACGAAAAAATATTTTTTAATAAAATAAAAACTTTTATTGAAATTAAATTAGGTGCGTTCACTGCAAATCTGTGTCTAAAGTATTATAATCGCTGGGTAAAATTTGTCTAAAACTATATTCGTTAAGCATGGCCATTTTATAATAGTAATGTTGCTATCACAAATCATTACTTAGAATAACACGAGTCTCTTATAACACTATAAACGAGTCGCCAACAGCTTGCAGCGACAATAACTATAATTGAACTAATTTATTAACTGTCTGCACTGTTAGTGTTCCGGAAATTCAGTCTTACGTAGGCTCGGGTCTCATTACTCACGGCTACATGTTTGGTATAACACAGAGACATAATGTTCCATTCTTCACAGTACAGTTTAAATAACAATTAATTATTACTCATAACTTTGGCAAATGCAATACAAACACAATGGTTATAAGGCCTCATATAAACGACTCTATGTTACGTCAACTTCCCTATCTAGTTTAGGATTATAGTCTATTTATTGATATGAATTGATTGAAGTTTGAACAACTTCATCTGCTGTCTTTTATTTGATATAATAAAACGGTTTATTTGTTTTCTCTAGAGGTCATTCAGGATTCAAATTGACTAAATAACTAGTTTTATAACATTGAACTTGAATACAAGCTATGCAACAACTTCTGCAAAACAACTATAAGCAACATAATTATATTTAACTTACGCCATTTACCTGTAACATATTACACAATTCTGTAATATTTTACAGTTATCAAGGGCACTTTACTACTAGTTTTTACAAAATATTATTGCTCAATATTTATTTTTCGCACAGTTCAGCTTGAACTTAACCAGTATTGCATTCGTAAGATTATAGCTAGGAACGTATAAGCGCACAACTACAGATAAGGAAGATATCGAGATACACGAAAACTAGCAAGCATCATGTTTTAACATCCGAGAGCCTGTTTGTATAGTAACTTACCGTAAGTTAAACGTTGCTAGGTCATGGTCAACCTTACCGATACATCATCGCCCTAGGAAATTGTCGTATCAAATCCACAAAGGACGCCTTAGATACCGACTTAGTTTTCAACCAACCAAACTATATAACATACAAAATTTGATTGGTGACCTAATAGGCGATGAAGGGCAGATCAATGTCTATAAAGTACAATTTCATTAAAGTACGACTTCATTGATCAGGCCGCCGGCTGACCATCGGAACTAAACAGAGCTTCCAGCTCATACAATTAATATCACACGCAGTCCGCACTCGGCTTGATCGTCGGCACTCACTAATTATGACGATAACTTGAAACCGTTCTAACTTTCACTTACTGGTTCACTATCACTTAGCACCATCGGCGTTTCTTAGATGTCCCGTCATTGTTTTTGCCGGTGCGAACCGCAGTCTATTTGTCCGCCTTTATGTGATCCGGACGGTCACCGCGCGCGTACCTCTGCCACATCTTATTGTATAACATTTCTAAGCCGGTGGCGTACGCTTTGCAGTCAAACAGCGGACTCTCGGAGCGCGCTGCCCAAACCTTAGCTCTGATACCCTTTAAACTGTAAAGATAGAAGGAAAATCATTAAATAGGACAATCCTGAATGAATTAGTCTACTTTTTCATTGTTGATCGGTTAAATGGCAGGACATCTTATATTTTCTAAATGTTCCAAGCCAATGCTGAATAATAGTATGATTCAATGCTTTAGTCAGGTGCTGTCAGCAGAACGAATAAGGGAACTTCATTTTAGTCGGACTAAAATGAAGTTCCCTTATTTCCAGAATATAAAACCCAACAGCATCTTAGAAGAGTGGTTCACAGGTTTGATAATGTTGTCTGTTTGTAATATTATGAGTAATATTATTGTGTTATAAAGATATTTGTCTGTAAGCCTTCCGAAAAGAATAAAATAAATAAAATACAAATATTATGATTATAAAATACTTACTATTCCCTATCGGTTCCTAGTCTTACAGCTATGTCTTGATATTCTATCCTCGTTCTCGCGATCAGCTCGGGACAGCCGAGCGTGTTCAACTGAGATGCTGCCACTCTGTAACAATAAAGTAACCGAGTTTAATATAACGTTTACACTCCTACACTACATTGCGTCTTGAACTCGTCAAATGGTCACCTCAAGAGTGGTAAAGTCAATTGAAACTCGTGGGGTGCTTTGAACTTGCAACAAGTATGTATCTACTTGCGACGAGTATGTATTTAACAGTGCCAATACAAAGTGTCAACAGAACTAAGAAACTTTTACAAGATGTTTAGGGCTTTTCAGTACATCTTTGTCAGTAATCGACGTGGGTATCAAAGAGTGGGTAAAGCCGACGACAACGTGGAGTTAAAAACAGAAAACCTTGAGCATTATGAATTTTTGTATTTTTCTTTATTTTTCTAGCTTTTTCTAGCTCACTCCTGAGGCCCTAGACAAAGTGACATTCTATCAGCGATAACGATGATGGAAATGGCAAAAATTAGGACTGACTTATGCTATCGAAAAGCCAATCCTGTTGAAAAGTCGGTGTAGAAATACGAAACGCTTTTTAAGCGATTGTCACTTGTCTAGGCCCTCTGTACGCGTAGACTACAATAGAAACGCGGGAGACCAATGGCCATTTCTTCATATTTCTTTCTACATTTTTCCGACCACGCGCCTCCTTTCATGTTAAGCTTCAGTTCCAAAAACAGCCTTCAAATATCATAATTTACCTGGAAGCCAGCGTCTCCCCAGGCAGCGTAACGACCGGCGTCCCGGTCCACAAGATGTCCATGCTGGTCGTGTGTCCGTTACACAATGGCGTATCCAGACAAACGTCCGCCAACTGTCCTCGACGCACATGCTCTTCCTTAGCGGCCACGTTTGAGAAGATTATGCGACCGGGTGGCAGACCTGAGTAAGAATAAAAAGAAATGTTGTTATCTCGCCATCCTGATATTTGTTTTGCATTATCAACTAGCAATCAGTTAATCTACGAGACTCATTGTTTGTTTCAATTGCTTCTGTGGCTACACTCAATGTAAGTATGTGTTTAGTTTTGAAACGGACAATGCTCTGTTTGTGGCCAGTTTTTATAAACTGACTGGCTGAACAGGAACGTCAATGCGATACGGTTGTAGGGATCTCGCGCACTAGACGGTCACGACCACGACCTGGTATAGAAACCGATACGAATCGCTCACTAGGTCGCAACGGCCAACTAACCGGTTTCTATAGTTTACCTGGTCGTTACGACCACTGGTCGTGGTCGTGGCCGTCTAGTGCGCGAGATATCTTTTACTGACTTTACAGAGAGTGTCCCTCTCAGTAAAATAAAAGCCTCTTCTCAAATAGATAACACAAATAATGTGTAAACATTTTTTCTTACCTAATTGTTGAGCAGTATTCTGAAGATTGGGCTCTCCAACCGCGGGGAACCTTAGCAGCCATAAAACACTGTTCGGAACATTCTTCAATATGTAGACCCACATATGCAACGTCAGCGGATCAATTTTGTAAAGCTGGTTGAAATTGCAGTACACCACTGCGTCATCTGGTAGTCCGTATTGTTGACGAGTTGTTATTACAATAGACTGTGGCACTTCCTCGCCGGTCGCAGCCTTATTGTTCGTTTGTGTCGTCGCTAGTCCATTTTGAAGAATCACTCCGTTTACTGATGTCTGTAAATTAAGAATACGTTAGGATACCGAAATATGTTTAATTGAGAATATAACGTAGCTACCCGATTGTTTATATGACACATCAAGTTTTACAAAAACACTATTAGACTGGGATGAGTGATAGATATGATACTCTTATACAAAAAGCTAACTTTATATAAAACTCGATGTGCCATATATTATTTACTGTCATTTATTTTACACTAGTGACCCGCTCGACGGTTTTTATGACTTGACAAAACATCGAGTTTTCTTACTTATATGTTACTTAAATATTAAAGTTTTATCCACATAAACATTACAGAATAAATTCTCTAAACTATGGCGAAAACCTCATCAAAATTTGTTACATGGTTTTGAAGAACAACGCGGACATACAGAGAAACACTAAAAGCGATTTTAATTTATAATTTGTTTAGATGTTGTGTTTTTACCTGTACTTGTCCTGATGCAATCATGGTCTCGATAGGCGTGGTGGTCGGTAATTCAGCTACTTTCAAGGATATCTCTAGAGGCCGAGCGGCTCTTACAATTTCCTTAATCTCTTTAATGTCTGTGGTCTCCACAAGAGGCGACAAGTCCGTAGCATTGATCACCGCTACATTGTCGGCTACACTTCCTAAGTTATTATGAGTTTTTAGTTTGTCACTGAGAATCAGTCGTTCTTGCAAATGCGGGAACATTTGCTTATGATCACCAACAAAGTATGTATTCGGCATGTAAGCCATTTTCTCGCTGTACTGACTCGCTAATTCTATGGGCGACGTTACTCCATCCGTCACTAAATAGTCCATGTAGCTGGCCCCGCTCGTGCCCGGATATCCGAGCCACATAACTTGCACGGGAGCCGGTCGCAACGCAAATATCTCGTTGCGCGCTCCTTTTGTGTAACCGTTCATATTGACGAGAATGTGAATACCGTCGCCGTAGATTTTATCGGCCGCTTTGCCGTTACATTGGATCTGTGATAAGTCAATAAAGTGTTCCGCCTCTCGGGCGATCTTAGAACGGAATGTGGTTCCATCATCTGGACTCAGAGCGTAGCAGAAGATTTCTACCTTGACTCTGTCGTGCAAGCCTGGTACGGATTGCATCAAATGTGAGGTCGGGTGGTTCCCAAAGTCGCTGCTCACGTAACCAATACGAAGACGTCCTTGCAACTCCCGTGGGAATTTGAACGGTGGCTTGTGTAGAACTTGCACTTTTTCGAGACATAGGTTCGCATGTCGTGCGGCAATGGCCTTTCTATAATCATGTGTAAGTGGGTATAACATGGAATGATGAGGGTGAACTGACGGCAGTCTGTTCTTATCAAGTTGTTCGGCCACAATGCTTACAAGCTTCTTCATTCGGGACTCATAATCGGTCCAATCGCATACAATTTGCAAGCAATGAGCCAAATTGCAGTACGCATCAGGGAAGTCTGGTTTCAATTTCAAAGCCGTTCTATACGACTGAATAGCTTCGGGAATGTTTCCAGAATCTTTGTGGATGCTAGCAAGATTGCTGTGAGCATCAGCGAATGCAGGATTGATCTGTATAGCTCTAGTGTAGCATTGTAACGCGCCCGCTACATCCTGCATCTCTTTGAGGGTGTTGCCCATATTACTGTACGCATCAGCGAAAGTTGGCTGAATGCGTATCGCCTCTTTGTAATGCATGAGGGCTTCGGTTAACTTGCCCTGTTGCTGTAGTACTGAAGCTAAATTGCTGTGAGCTGCGGCAAATTCAGGGAACACTTCCAAAGCTTTCAAGTACAACCGAGTTGCCTCCTCGATGTAGCCTTGTTCACGTTTGATGTTCGCCAAATTGTTAAGTGAATCAGCGTGTGATGGACATAGTCTTAAAGCTGTGTTGTAGCACTCTTCGGCATCAGCGACTTGTCCTTTCTCTTTAAGTGCATTCGCTAAATTACAGTATGCGTCAGGGAAGTTCGGTTGTAACTCAATGGCTCGTCTATAGGTGTCAATTGCCAAGTCAATCAATCCTTGCTCGTAGTAAACGCACGCCAAATTGCCGTGAACCACGGCATTGTTTGGCGACAGATTTAGCGCGCGAAGATACGCAGCCACAGCCCTATTGAACATGGAAAAATATTGTTAATTTAACGTGCCGGCCCATATAAATGTGATTGTACGATATTGAAATGGTAATGACAAAACATTAATATGTAATTTGCATACTTATACATGCGTAAAATGTGCTATGAATATTAAAAGTTCTGATCTATTGTTGTCTGTTTGAAAAGTCCAATGAAATAAACAATTTAGCTCACCTGTCGAAAATTCTTGCTTCTTTGAGAACATTCCCCAAATTAATGTAGGCGTCCAAGAAATTCGGATCTAGTGCAACGGCCTTTTCAAAATGATGAATGGCCAGCCAGATTTCACTCTGTGCGTTAAACACGCATCCCAAGTTACTCCATGCCACAGCAAAGTCTGGCCTCGTTTCTATTGCCTTCAAGTAACAAGCCTACACACACGAAAAAATTGCATGTTAATAACTATACGAAACATATGTTTTGATGTTATGATGTTCTGAAATGTATGTTACGCCAATGTCAGTAATTACACGTTCGCTACGAGCGATGCTGGGTGATCGACGTGTACACCAAAAGCTACGATCACCAAACATCAATCGCATACAGAAAACTTTACGCAAACAGCACCCTAGAGAAACGAGACTACGCCGACTGCCACACACATCAGTAGGAAATGCAAACGAAAAACCAGTGCAAACCAAGTGCAAACCGCACAATCATACGTCTTGTATAAACATAAAATAATAAATAAATCATACGTAAAGAAACAAACGAGCCAACCACAAGTGAAACGCTTCCACTTCCTAGCCGATGAGACAGGATGGTCACGACAATGGATAGTCAAGAGCACGAGTTGTATCCGATTCCTGTTCTTACTTTAGTTCTTGCAAACCTTTTCCACTTTACCTGCAGCAGACACGGCGGCATCGCGGCGGGATAGCGAGTGTCGTACGAACCATAACCCAGCTAGATACAGCAGCGGTCACACCTACACTTGCCTTACCAGACAACACCTTGTGAAAATATAATAGAAAATTAGTTGATTTTGAGTCAATTTGTTTCACCCGATCGTCTTCATAAACAAATTATATTGCAAATCAAATATTTATGATTTGAGAGGATCATTTTCCAACTCACGCTGTCTTCGAGCAGAGTGTTGCGACAGGCATGATGTGTATGACCAAATCATATAATACAAATAAACTCACTACGTCATACCACTAATGAAATAAACACTACAGACTCCTCTGATCCTCCATTGTAATAAGAAATCACTACAAGCACAAGGATTATAACGTTAACTAAGTTTTGAAGAAAACAGGATTGAATGTTGTCTCAAACGTTTAGTATAGCGGCGTGAATTAGTTTACTCTCCTTTACTGCTCAATACTCCACACAACATTGTTTAGAAAAAGAACAATAAACAATTTGTAATAAATAATTCCTTTAACGAATGTTATGTAGAGAATTGATATTTGAACGCAAAAACGCTGTCACAAAATATTACGCTCCCGTCTTTCCCCCGGAAAGGTTTTTGTCATAATTGTATTAAAATATGTACTTTATTGTGTACATTAATAAAATTCAATTATACCCCATGTGTACGGCAAGCTTCAATAAAAAATATACGTGTAAAAATATGCTACGCAGAAACGTCCTTGTATTCAGTTGATATAAACAGTGGATCAAACTTTATCAAACGTAATTTTATTATCAGATAACGATACACATAAGATGTTTAATATTTTGTGACTGTACATATTGTGTGGTGCACCAACATTGGAAACGGAAGTTGTGTGGCCAAACAAAGCATTCCATTTCCCATCTTGTTTCACAGATTGAATAATGGTTTCAACCAACTAGGACTCTTCAATGAAAGTAAAACTTAAAAAAAAAAAATGAGACCTAATAGTAAAACCATTATAAGGAAAAGCAGACGCAAGTTGCAAATTATTCTGATGTATATACGCAAGGGCAGTGTACGCTTACAGAGCAGAGAGTACGCTAATTTGATAGAATACAAAGGAAACTTTTAGAGAATCCTGTTAACTTCGGAGCAAACCAGAAAGTCGAGGAGGAAATTATATTTACCTTTGCCTCGTCCAAACGACCAAGAGCTTTGAGCAAATTGCCCAAATCACTCCTAACGCAGTAAAGGTCCTGTGAACAAAAATAAATGGAGTTAAAATGGATTTATGATATTTGAGGAAACAAAATTGGCAGATGGATTAGGGCTCCGTCGGAGCGGATCGAAATTGATTAGAGGGCCTAGACAAGTGACAATCGCTTCGAAAGCGTTTCGTATTTCTACAAAGACTTTGACATAGGCTTTTCGATAGCATAAGTCAGTTCTATACATCGAAGGAGCTCGTGGCTAAGTAATAACAGCCGCTCGGGTCGATCCATCAGGTTAAGCTACGCTTGCCGGGGTTGGTCCGTGGATGGGTGACCATTTTCACATATCGAGACTCCTCCGTGCCTCGGAAAGCACGTTAAGCCGTTGGTCCCGGCTGTCATTTGTGGATCTTTGACAGTCGTTACGAGTCGTCAGAACCACGAAAGTCTGACAACCAGTCTAACCAAGGAGTATCGTATTACCCAGCTACTGGGTTGTGGAGGTCAGATAGGCAGTCGCTCCATGTAAATTACTGGTATTCAGCTGCATCCGGTTAGACTGGAAGCCGACCCCAAAATAGTTGGGAAAAGGCTAGGCAGATTGATTTTGATTAAAGTCAGTTCTATACATTTTCCATCATTGTTATCGCTGATAGAATGTTACTTTGTCTAGGGCTTCTGATGGGCTATCGCCTAAGACGATGAGAAGAGTTTTTATGAGTTTGTATGTAGGGGGTAATTTAGCGAACTACTGATCCGATTTCGAAAATTCTTTCACTAATGTGAAGCTACAGTATTGCCGAGTGTCATAGGATATATTAAAATCAGACTTTAACGCGGATGAAGTCGCGGGCATAAGCTAGTATGGCATATACGCGAAGTCTCACAGCCTTGCCATTACCGGAAACTAACTTTATAAACATAAGATTATTTCTCGATAATCACCAAGCAATATTACTGATAGAATCGTTTCATGGCTGCCTAAGTGCCTACGCATTATTATTGCAATTCAATAAAGTGGCAACTGCTTACATAAGTATCAATCAATATAGCTGATTAATAGGTAGATGATCTACAGTTCTATACCAGAGTAAGGGAATTTATTAGCCTGACAAAAACTTAAACTCAAAGAATTCATTTCAATTAAACCATTTAAAAGTGTCTGACTTTTGAATTGTCAAGGAGTCGGTCAGAAATATGAAGCTAGTTGCCCATTCCGAAGCGTAGTAGGTACCTATGGATAACAAGCCGTTTAGGCTACAGAGCGTGCCAAAGAAATAGACATACATACATACAAACATACATACATACATACATACATACATACTCGCGAAAAACATTACCCTCCTTCTGGGGCAGTCGGGTAAAAACAGGCAAGAAACACCACAGACACTCTTTTAAATCAAAAAATTGTTACATAATATTGGTTACATCATTCATGTTAAAATTATGCATGTGAGAACAATGTAGAAGGCATGTTAAAAACGTCCGTAATATCAAGATAAAAAATAAAAAACAGTTCAAAAATTAAAATTAATTCACGAACATGAAGCATGGATCAGCACCATTTAGCTCAACCATTTTGAAGGGAGCTAAATGATTCAACACACGCGCCACCATCACCGAGACACCTGAGTGAGCATCACATACTCACAGCCGCCAGGGCACATTCAAGTCAATGAATGACATATTACCCGGTAAATGGTACACCTGTGCTATGCAATTATATAATACAAAGTAGATTGAGTTTATACAATGCAAAGATAGTCTTACAATCTTAGCAGCTGCAACAGTATTTTCAAATGTTAATTAATTAAGTAGTTATGGTTGTGGAGCAGGACCAGCAAACCATATTATATATAGCCTACTCATGACATGTGCATATAATAGCGCCAAGTAATTATTTATTCCAGGGATTTCATACCTTAGCTAACCAGTTCCTATGAGTTTTTACAATACAAAATGAAAATGAATACAAAACAAAGGATTTTCCTCTTGAAGTAATCATGGAAACGAAACTAAATTAATGTAAACCAGCAAATGCGTCTGACATTTGAGACGACTATTTAATTCAAAAGATTTCCTCTGAAAAATGTTAATTTCCTTCCATAGGTACGAGTTATTATAATAGATACATGTATTATTTCAAAGGAATGGTTATTATAGTTATTTATTACCTTACCTAACATGCATTACTTTAGATTAATCATTTATTTTCATGTATGCCTATTGCACATTTTCTATTATAAGGAACACAAATAACTATATTGTAATAAAATTATTATTATTAAATTTGCTATTATAAAATTAGCTTACATAAACAAAAATTACATTATTCCGCAGTAAAATTTGCCACAATTACACTTTGTACAGCAATTAATAACGAACATTTTAATTCTGAGATCGCCGTTTAATCTCCTTGGTAATAAATTTGATTTACGGCCTGAAACAACGTTCGCCGACGGTTTAGCTATCAACAGGGTCGAATTAAATTAGCTGGCGAAACTTCACAGACGTGATCTAATAACGATAAAATTAAAAAGATTTTCTAAACTCTTAAGGCGCTGTCAACAGGCAAACGGTAACAGTAGGCTTGATTTTAACAAAAAAAATTGCCAAATCTATATAGTTTGTGTTAGCGGAAAAAATATATGTTAATCTTTAACATGTTTCTCAGAAGTTGTTGTTACCAACCCAACACAAAATTTGAAAAAAAAAATCTCGATACAAATTAACGGTAAACTAACCTTTACCGTGAGTTCTAATCCAAAATATTTGTATTAAGTATCAACGTACGTTGGTGTTTTTAATTTTCGATTATTCAACTCATTTTTGAATAAACCGATAATTGCTTCATATTTTACGAGAATCGCGATGACATAACGCTTGTAATTTAGCGTTATGTCATCGCGCTTTTCTTTCTTTTCTATGCAATCCGACAGTGGCCGCGGTTTACCTGTTGTCAGCGTCTTAATTTCGAGTAACTGCAGCTGAGTAGGGGGGGGGTCAAAGGCCACTGGTAGTGAACAGTGCCGTAACTAGGGCGGTGCCAGCGGTGCCCAGGCTCAGGGCGCAGACCCTGGAGGGGCACAGAAATGACCAGACCAGGGCCACTAACAATACCTATTATTTATTTTTATAGCAGCTCGCACCGGGCGCATAAAAGGCTAATTACGGCACTGGTAGTGAAATTTGAAATTATGTGAATTAGTTTGGAAAATCTTTTTTTTATCTTGTTTTGTTTTATCTTCATTGGATATCGATACCCATCACTTCTGTAAAGTTTTGTCAGCTAATTTAATTTGACTCTGTATATCTAAAACATTATACATGGTAACAGTAAATATTGCTGGTTCAAAAGAAAACATGAAAAACGTAATTATATCGAAAGCAAACCAATATAAAAAATACACGTATTTCTAATCACTGAGGTCATCTTCTAATATATAAAGTGGACAACTCGATCAGCATGAAGCAGTGAAGGAAAACGTGGAATATTACACCGTTTAGTTGAGTACCACATAAGCGTAACAATAGGTAATTTCCGAGAACTCGTCTGACATATCATAATCGACATTGAAGGACACAGAATATAATTAATATCTAGATCTTAGGTACGCTCGGCGTATCGTATTACCCAGCTACTGGGGTGTAGAGGTCAGATAGGTAGTCGCTCCATGTAAAATACTGGTATTCAGCTGCATCCGGTTAAACTGGAAGCCGACCCCAACTGAGTTGGGAAAAGGCTAGACAGATGAATTATTCGGTATAGGTATGCAAAGAAAGTTTATTTAAATATTTTCTTTAGACTAGTTTGATTGGAATGATTGATAGATGTTTATTACAAGATACACCTTGATGGCATGTGGCAACAAAAATGAAGTGTTAAAGTATTTTGCAACTTACATAATACTGACTAAAGGTTTGAATTACAATGACATTAGAAATGGAGAACAGTAGTATGCGCAGGAAGATTTTTATTCTAATGTGGTAAAGTAACTACTCTTTCATTAGAAGTAAGTACCTCGACATGTTATTAAAAACATAGTTCGAGTAGGTGTTGCAGGAAAATAATTATATGTATAAGGATATAAGGAAGGAGATAGTATAATTAAACAAAAAGTTTATCATCATAATAAACTTTTTGTTTCATTATTCTATTAACAATGAGACATTTTATACTCATAATGTAATTTGCACTCAGAGAATAAACATAGTTTAGTCTTTATCTTTGGATAATTATTTTAATGTCATTGCTTTCTTTAACAAATATTTCTAGATAAAAAGATAAGAACCATTTTATAATGCCTGAAACAACGAAAACCTACAGCAGTTCATATCGTTTCGTCTAGATTAGACATTCGCATTTAAATTAAATGTGATATGATGTGAGTCATGCAAAGAAATACACTTGCATGAGTAATGACTGCGGTTGAAACCGCGAGTGAACTAGGTATGTCACGGAGCCACGATAAAATCAATTCCCTTTATAAACATGACTAGCTGCGTGTCCGCGACTTCGTCGGCGTGAAATTTTTTTTCTCCCAACCCGCCACGTCGCATCGCATTGCCTGCCCGTGCTATTACTCCGTTTTCGCTTAGCGTTCCTTCTTATGTTTGCTCTTTGCTCGGCTCCTAAGGGTGCGTTTCCACTGAAGCGGAGTCGAGCGGAGCTGAGCCGAGACGTGCAGGAATCTTCCAATCACAGACGAGACGACAGACGCGTTGAGGATTTTAACCAATGTGATTGCTCGATTCCGCTCAGCTCCGCTCGTCTCTGCTTCAGTGGAAACGCACCCTAAGGGCCGGCGCTCACTTGGCGAGGCGTAGTGCAGCGTGCTTGTCACTGCCAAACAAATATCGACCTTGCAGCACTTGAAATAAAGTTGAGATTAAATAAACTTTCATTAGCTCGAAAGTGTATCTAACCGGAAAAAGGTGTGCGTGTCAGGTTATTTATTGTCGACTTTATTTTAAGGTTAGCAATGTTGATTTTTGTTTGGCCGTGACAATCATGCTGCACCTCGCCAGATGTGCACCAGCCCTAGAGTTATGTTAATATAGCCTTCCTCAAGAATTGGGCTATAAAATGTAAAAAGATTTTTTCAAATCCAACTGGTAGTTCCATAGATTATCGCGTTCAAACAAACAAAAAAAAAAAAACAAACTCTTCAGCTTTATTATTATATTTATAAGAATATTTTATAGTACAGTCTTTCGTTTATGTAAAAAATATTTAGATGTTGACTGACTTAGCTACACATAATATTTCTTAGTGAAAAAACTATGCAGTCAAATTCATTATCATTGACATGACATGACAAACAAGTTTTTAATAAACAAGATTATAATCAGCTTCAGCAATCTTCCGTATAACCTCTAGGTAGTACCTACATTTAAATAAGGCTTCAAAACAATTAATATAGAAACGAGTTGTTTGTACGTATCGTGAGCTCAGTGAGAACGGCCTAGACTTACCGAGTTGTAGGTAAATAATTTTATCACCGCTGCTCTCAAAACGGTGAAGAAAAAACTCGTGAGGAAACCGGCATATCCTAGAACCGAAATCCGAACCATATTTGGGCCCGCGTGGTGGATTACGACCCACTCCCTCTTACAGAGAGGAGGTCTGTGTCCCAGCACTCCCAGCAGTGGGAACATTATAGGCTGATTATGTTATATGTAACGTGACAATGCAAGATTCAATACTGGTTAACCGTAATTATGCTTGTCCAGACTTATATTTTTTTTAGACTAGTCAACTTTTTACAGAGATCTGCATCGATGTAGACGCGTGACATCGCAACCTTTTATTTTCGAGCACCGTTAGCCTCTGTTCGCACTGAACAATGAAAAGAGATCTCTTTACCTTTGGTAAATAAAATGCAGGTTGGAATAATTCCCAGAGGTGTCAGTCTTCAGTGACTAACAATTTATATAAAAATATCCGAACTGGACGATGCGATGTCTCCTAAGTCTTAATAGATGTTCCGTAAATTAAAAGTTTCAGTGACTAAGACTATGCAGTCTTACTTTGGAGAGAGCGATTCTATTACAGGAGCTGAATCTGGTTTATCTCGATATAGTCTGTGAAAGTCTAGACAGTAGACACGTTTTGAGACCCTCGTATAGCGAATGTATGTGTGTAGTGGTGTATCAATTGACGCGTTAAATATCGATACCCTATTCTATACACACCGTGTGCAAAGGTAAAGGACTGCATCGCGAGTCGCGACCACTTCACCCGCATTGCGGCATTATCGCTTACTGCAAAAATACGACTTTTTGCACCGCCTGCGACTATTAACTTGTTTTATACGACATCATGCCCGATTTTTTCTAGATTTACTACTCTCTCTGAATGTGGCTTTCTCAAATACTGCCAAAATTAATAATCATAGAGGGATGTTAGATGTTGTCAATATTATTACCGTGATGATCCCGTGGTCGCGTCTACTGCGTCCTGCTTATCAAGCGGATTCTAGCCTCTTCTCTTAAAAAGCCGCCTTTTACGATACTTGTGTTGCCGTGAGCCACACGGTAATATACGATTTGTAATACAGTAGGACAAATGGCGCAATTGCCCAACTTGTCAGTCCTAATTTTCTAGGCCGGTGAAGGGCAGCGTCATTGGTGCGATTGCACCGACTATGCGGTTACCAAATGCGATACCGAGCGTGGCAACTACGACCAATACCTGTTTTTCTGGCATACGTCCAATAATGTACTGAGATAGGCCGAGCAGTATTACCGCATAATAAAATACCAGACTTTATCTATGTTACATATTCAGACAAAAGATTGAGTACTTATTATATTTAACATCTTGCATGCTCGATTTGTATGTAAACGCATGTTTGACAAATAAATTATCTTTATCTTTACCCAAAGCGACACGCGCTTTACTTCTGGTAACCAAGTGTACAAACGCGAATGTGAATGTGTGCGTGAACACGACTAGCGTCAGCACACAGCACACACACTTAGACCTCCTGCACTTACACACACATTCACAGCGTGTTTGTACACTTGGTAACCATAAGTAAAGCGCGCGAGGTTTCTTGAGATAAAAATACTATAACCTTATATTGATATGACGTAATTTCAGCCTGTTTTTCTGATATGTGTAAACAAACGCCTGAATTGCTTTGTCTTTGCATATGCGGCAATATCACGTAACTTGTCACCGATAGCAACGACTAAATGGATGACTCAGAATCTACACGTATTATAAAGCGCCTTATTAGCATAAAGGTGTGATAAGATTTAATACTAGCAACGTTTTGAATAATGCATAAAAAAACATTCAACTACTTACATACTCAATGTTAGGATGAACGAGTATAATATGAAATAGCGATGGAAGGTGCCGTTTGCCACGATAACAGTACTCCTCCAATTGCAGTTGCTTTCACCCTCCGCACATTTTAAATAGGGTGAGTATGAATGTAAAGAGCTCTCCGTTCAATCCCCTGGTCGTAAAACGGATGGAATTTTAAGTTTTTATACTAAAATATTCAGACTCAAACACCCAGAACAACTATAACAACAACTATGAGTGCACGCATAAAATACCTTATGAGGATAGACACTTACGCGAAATTATAAATGTATCTCAACGCCAATTTTGATCCCGATCTTTGCAACCAATCAACGGTCAAATTTGGCAAGTCTTTGAGAGGGCGAATCACAGGCAGCCATCAAAGACCGCGGATCAAGATTGGAATTGCGATACATTATTGATTTCGAGCGTTAACCAATCCAGGCGTTCAACTACGAAAGCATCTTGAATACTTACAGGATTATACTGTAGGGCGGTAACATAAGCCTGAACTGCCTGCTCCATGTCTCCAGCAGCCACGAGAGCCGCCGCGAGGTTGATGTAGCCATCGATGAAGTCCGGCTTCAGTCTGACAGCATGCCTGTAGTTCTCCAACGCCTCTTGGAGTTGACCCCGCTCTTTGTACACGTTGCCTAAGTTGCTGGTGGAAATAAGGAAAGTTTTAGGATTGTCTTTGGAATATACTGTATATGCATTTTTCTGTAATATTGGGTAGTCAGATTTCTGTGTGTTTAAATGGAATTCGAAGCAAGTTGACTGATTTTGTTGTAACAGCTACCTCATTCTTTTTTAAAATAATATTTTTTTGTTTTGTTTGTTTGTAAGAAGTAATCTTTGGAAGGTCAGGTCCGATTTCAATTTTTTTTTCACCGCTCGATTCTTACGCTCCTACAATATTGCCTAGTGCCATAGGATATTATGTTTTACTAGCTGCGCCCCGCGGTTTCACCCGCGTAAGGCTCGATCCCGTGGGAATATCGGGATAAAAAGTACCCTATGTGTTAATCCAGGTTATAAACTATCTGTTTGCCAAATTTCATCCAAATCCATTCAGTAGTTTATACGTGAAAGAGTAACAAACATCCATCCATCCATTCATACTTACAAACTTTCGCGTTTATAATATTAGTTTTAGATATTAGTTCGATAGTTAGAAGTTAGATAGTTAGATGGTGTAGTTGATAATTAAGGACGGAAGACACGGGCAGAAGCTAAGCTAGTCTTACAATAGTCGCTCATACCTTACTAAAAATGTGTGATTGATTAAAAAATTCGTGATTTTCATACAGTGTTTGATTACTAAACAAGGAAAATACACGGTACTGGTGTCGTACATTGTATCAAAACACGCTTTTTCTTGTTGCTAGCGAGCTCTTTGCACTAAAAGGCATGCAATGCGAATTATGGGGTTCGTAAAAACACCCTCATAAAATTTAATTTTAACATTCGCACGGCTCAATGCGCTCCCCTATTTTCTAAACACCGCCGTCAGCGAATGCTGGGTCAATGACTCATAATATTTCTCTACCTGAACTACTTCAGGTAATTTACACCCCTGCTTACCAACGGTCGCAGATTATAAGCGTGACGACGTTACTGGGCATGACAGTAACGTCTTCTACCATAAGCCTTCATAGAGACGAACAAAGAAACGGTTTCTTTTTTTGCAACGTGGCATTGGCTCTGCCTTATTTCGTCGAGACAATGATATCTTAACGATCTCTGACCGTCAGAAGATTCGTTTTTCAATTCGTGTGATTGTAGGAATTAAACTTTATGGGGATTCAAGTAGGACAGTCAATTGTACACATTGGTGCTGATTCTGTTGTTCACAAACTAAACTAAATTTAAAGAAATAGAAAAAAAAAGATACACTGAACTTAAATTTAGTTTACTTTGTGAACAACAGAATCGGCACCATTGCATTATTGCGGGTGCGGGTTTAACTGGTTGAAAAGTAAAGCAGGCATTAGGAATTAGGATCAGTTTGATTAAATGGGTTGTTTAGAGTCTTCAAATTTTTATATCGCAATAACACAGTAGTATGTTTACGCCATACATCATAAATTGTACCCAATTATTGGTAACATGTACTGATATTCTACTATTCGAAAGCGTGACTACAGTACGTGACCTTTCCGAATCGAATTATGTTAATTTGTATAACAATATGAAAATGGGTTTTACATTCGGTTAGAAATTTGCGGCACGCTATCAAGATCATAATATCGAAATGTTTATTTAAGAATTTCCACCATATGTCATCATATGCCCACATATTATGTACCTAGGTCTCAGGAATGTGACATAGATGAATGGGCACACCATTGCAATGATATTTGCACACTGATAACTTCATAGTGCAAAAAATATTGTTTTTTTTACTATAGTGCAGTCATCAAGATAATGCCAATGTAATAAAAAACTTGGATGTTGCTACCTACCTATATGCTGAGCAAATGTGAGGAGATCAGAAGATATGGATGAATTCTTTATAAAGATTTATCTTGAGTGCATTTGATTTCATGTAAAATGGCACACCTAAATATACACATCAGTTTCAAGTGAGTGCAATACACTTCAACAACTTCAAAATGGCCTAATTTTTAATGGGCTGCTGGTGCCAAAATGTTTTGTCAGTGACACATCAAAATTATTTTAGCTGGAAGATCTTATTAAACAGACAGCCATAGCTTGTACCTTTTGAATTGAAATAAATTGCATAATGTTTTGTCATTATCATTATTTTGTTTGTCAATTATTTGTCTATGATTAAACCTTCATAATCAATTTTCATTTTTTTTAATTCTAGTTTTTTAATTGATTTCTGTTTTAATTCTAGTTTTTTAATTGATATCTGCATCTAAATGGTTTCCTTTGATTAAGGCTCAAATCCATGTTTAAAAAAATTAAAACAAACATAGATTTACCATACATAATACCACTTATTTACATATTTTTAAATCTGCACATTATTTGAACATAACATAATAATAACATGTTTACAATCTACTTGTATTCATGTGAATGCAAACCAAGGCCTGGAGTTTGAACTATTCCTTTTGTTCAGAACAAGATATGTCATAGCATTGTTGTTCTACCTAGCTTGAGTTAATTGTTCACATAGGTATTATATACACCAAGGTGAAGAATGACACAATCATATAACTACCTGAGGATTTGATTCAGCAACATTATTATTAGTGGTATGCTCAGGCTATATTATTTATGAAAACATTATGCACAAGTACTTGTGCATAATGAAAACATTAAGCACAAGTACTTGTGCATAATGTTTTTTACAAAGGCAGACTTAACGCCTAAGGGAGAATTTCACCAATATAACTGAACACGATAAGCGCAGAAATCATGTTTTAGAGCTGTCAGCATCATTATTTCAGTGAATAAGCGACCCATTGTATATTTTGTAGTGTTTGTTTTTTTTTTGTTATATATTTTTGTGGTGTACAATAAAGTATACATAAATAAAAAGAAAATATTTATTTATTATAAATATTTTCTTTGAAATATTGGCACTGACAAAGTTTATTTGTGCTGATCGCGTTCAGTTTCATTGGTGAAATTCATGCTTAGGCATTTTCTACATCTACCTTAGGGTGATCTAACGACAAAACTGAAGCAATATGTTTACAGCCCCTAAATGTATATTGTGAGTGTAATCATACAGTCACAATACTTACAGACAGCAAGTTTATCCCAAAATTAAATATAATATAAAGAAAGTTACCTGTAAGCCTCAGCCAACAGCGGATTCTGTTTGATAGCTAAGGTGGAGAAGTGGGCAGATTTGTCCAGCCTTCGACACTGGAAGTGAATGGAAGACAATAAGAGTAGTACACCGGTGTTTGTGCCATCTTGTCTCCATAACTGCATGCAGTGCAGTTCGGCACTCTCATAGTCTCCAGCTTGGTACTCTCGGTGAGCAAGTTCTAGTAGTCCTGACAACAATAAAGAAATGCTGGTTAAGAATTAGTTTTTATTAAAGTAGAGATTAATGAATGAGGCCTTGTACAATGCAAGAACACCAAAAAAATATGTTTTGAAGTTAGTAAACACTCTTGATTATTACTCCTTTATTTTTTTCATAATGAAGTTAACATTCATGCCTATTCAAAGTCATTGTAAATAAAAGACAAACTTTGGATATAAACTTTTAAATTAAAAATCATGAATGGAAATAGTTTATTTCAGTTCAGATCATAACAAAATTAAAAAAAAGTCTGTGAAAAAAGAGTAGTTAACAACACTATTCATAGGCTGCACTGTTGCTCCATTAGGTGCTGCTGTTTAAAAAAAAGACAGCTGCATAACCTTACAAAAAATAACACAAATAGAAGAGTCTCCCAAGGATATTATTTATAATGAACACATACATCCACCCACGTCAGTAACTAACTATGGTTACCTACTCAAAAAAGACAAAAGCTGATCTTAAATTATTAATGTAAGTAATGCTAACGGTGACACAAAGCTTCCTGAAGGCCTATTGATAATTATTTTCTTAGGAAAATTCCCAAGTTCATGGAAAGTTTCAGGTTGCTTGTACAATATTCACGTTCATAATAAATACACCACGTAATACATACCAACTGTTGAGATCTGCTGAATATCTGACATCTTCAATATCACCGCATTTGCTGAGACTCCTACTCCAACAATTTGCTGAGACTGTGGTTGCGTCGTGACAGATTGTGGCACGGCGACGTTCGCTTGTGATTGCATTTTGGTTATCATAGTTGACATTAATCAAATACAAATCTTCGCACAACACAAAAACACAGAAATCCATAAAAAACAGTTGTCTTTATTTTCTATTTGCCATGAGGAATTAATTAATAAACCACTGCAACGCTTCTCACAATCTGCAATTTCGCACACGACGCGACGGCTAACGGAAACAAGTAAATTTTTTTAACAATGTATCCTAATATTTTTAATAGACATTACTTTGACTATAATTGTTGATGTGCTATTGTCGTCCTTATTGTAACGTGACAGTGGGTATAATAGCCTGATTGATTGTGACGGATGTTCTCAAGAACGCTTGGTAGTTTTTTATCTATGGTAATTAATTTAATTCACTGAAACATTCATTATAATACTTGAAATAAATATTTACAGCGATAGCGAACCGTGTTACATATTTCTATAATTAAATTATATTTTCAGTCACCCCATAACCTATTAAATTCATTAATACAATTTTTTTTCGGAAATGCACATTTCCGGTTTATTTTGGCGGTAAGTTCAAATCCCACGAGCGGCAAGTTCAAATGCCTAAGGCAGAAAATTTTTGGCGAAAAGTGGGCAGGGCCTTTACCGGTGTTAGCTATAATCTCAGGCTATAACGTTCCCACTGCTGAGACACCGGCTTCCTCCCGGTGAAAAGGAATGGGCCGTAATCCACCACGCGGGCCCGGTGCGGGTTGGATGTCACATGATGAGAGTATATTGAGTTCAATGTTTCAGAGCTTCTTCAGTTGCAAATATTAGAGCAGAAAATAAATATCGAATGTGGCAATGAGTTACTTCATTGCGATACTGAGTTAATTTATAGTAGTAATTTAGCAAATTAAAATAAAACAGGGTAGTTATGGAATTAAAAATGTATAATGCATCAATCAAAACATAATTATATTTATTATATTAACATTATTAGGTATATTGGACGGAATACGTTTCTATAAATGCATAAAAATACAGTCTTTTTATTAAAAAATATTACTTATGTTGGTACTTATTCTAAATAAGAGAGCAAATAAGCGACTTCAGTGAGATCTTGAGGTACGGATTCATGATAGCATAAATATAATTCTCTTGGCTCTGGTTCGCTGAAAACTCGGCTGTAACAAAAATATATTTACAGTCATAACTTATTTCTAGAATACCTATGCAGGTACGCTGTGTCATAAAAAGTGACCACGCTGTTTTGAGTATTTGAGGACATTGACGAGAAGACGACACATTACACAACTAAATTGTCTTTGGCCTCACAGAGCATAACACGGCATAACATAACTAACATGGTTTCTGACTACAGATTAAAAATGAACTCTGTGCCACAGACTAAGTAGCCTCTGAATACGAGGCTTTTGGGTAATTTAAGAATAAAATTACATTCTTTTATTTTGTAATGTGCGTTTAGTTTGTGCAGAATAAAACAATTTTTCTTTCTTTCTTTAGAAGAAATCGTCCTAGTATTTTCATTCCAACAAATTTTTCACAAAATAACTAAATCATAAAATTAAGGTTATGTTGTCCAATGACAACGCCTTCTACTTCTATACGTTTTCTAAAAGCTACATAATATAGTAGGTATATTACCCGACAACCCAAAACAAGTATGGTTCAGAATTCTTCTTACTGACGCCGCATTGACTCAAAATATCAAGAGGCGCCTGAAATAACATTCCTTGCTCTTTGACAGCCACCAAAATTTTGTTCAGTGGATTCGAAGGCGCGTGGTTTTTCTTGAACCTGAAAATAAATACAGACAACTTCATTAGAGCCCATCAATCATAAACAAAAATACTTTACTTATGTATTAAAACATAAATAAAGTGTTTATTGTTTTTGAGACTTGTAATATTAAACCTGGAACTAATTCATGAAAGTACATAATAAATATTTATTTATTATGTACATAATAAATATTTATTTATTATGTACTAATCTATTTTAATCTAATAATAAACGAATAAATTCTAATCTACACAGAATATAAATCAAGATATTTCAAGCAAAGTTATTGTGTGTTTTTACCGTATACTATGTTGCAACAGCTCATGTATTCGTTTACAAGCTGATCTGAATGTCTTGATTATGTATGAATAGAGTACGTTGTTGGCTTGCATCTCTATATTCTTCACTGGAGCAATAAGTATGCCCTTTTCAGATTCCAGTTGAACAAAGTGAAATAAAACATTTTCTTCTCCTGCTGTTATTCTGAAAAAAGTAAAGAGTTTTAAAAATTCTGATGAGTGTCAGAAAACTATCAAAAAATAATTGCCTAGAAAAACAATAATTCGTTAATAGATTTAATGAATCTGTTACAATTACTTACAACAGCTAAGGGTAGTTTTTATTTAATATTTTTAGTTGGCCGTTGTTGTTAATATTTATCTTACCTTTGTGCAGTTACGTGATTGATTTCATTCAATAACGATTTTCTAATATCAGACATGTCGACGCTGCCGCTAGCTCGGCTACCATCCTGAAAAAGGCCATACAGTAAACATTAAAAAAAAATTGTAGCTACAAGAAGCGCGCAAAAACAATAATGATGCATATTGACCAATTAACTCCTTGAATATTTTTTTAACCTAGTTTGAAATGATGCAAAAGTTCTAATAAGATTATGGATCTCTTACCAGCCTGTCCCAATCTGAGTCTGACCCAGAGGAGTCTCGACGATTTCTTTGTTCTCTATCCGCTCTTCTGCCTTGGACGCGTTCTTCACTTACTTCACTGAAAACAGAGTAGCAAACTCACTAATTACTCATTTTATTTATACACACAAAACACCTCATAAAAGAAAGGGACAAACATATTTAAAACAAGTGTACAATTGGCGGTATTATAATAATAAACCCAATATGTTTTGTTTCCATGTTCTGCAATAGTCCTACACCAACCGGGGGTTGTCCTTGGATGCACTTGCATAGTGCGTACAGGGATAATCGTCGGTTGGTGCCTCATTCCTTGAGAAACTGTCTAAGGGGCCTCTGCGAGTTGGCTTCGGCCCCTCGTACGCCTTCCAAAAGGCCGGGACCCCATGGTCCCGAGATATGTAATCATATATAAAATAATAATAATAAATAATAATAATAATATTCATTTATTTCAGATAGAGTATCCATAACATTACAATTACAAACGTTTGTGTTGGTATTTACTAGTTTCTAAAATGATAATTTATAACTAGTCTACTTATTTCACTAACATGAGATCAAAAAGTTACAATTTAAAGCAATAGGAACAATATTTGTACCTATAAAAGAGTACAACATTCAAAGAAAATCGAATGCGAAAGCACTAAGGTTACATTACATGCAAAGACCCCCAGTGCCTTCGCATAGGCACAAGGCGATATCTTACAGACAATATTTGGATGGACTGAAAGAAAGGAGGATTATTGAATATGTAAAGTAGTACCATAAACGAATAGTAAGTTATTCAAACGCATTTTGAATATCACCCGACCCCGAGTTACAATAAAGCAGTTTGGGAAATACGACCTAACCATGTATCAAAAAACATTACAGATAATTATACACTATACAGAATGAGTTATTGAGCAGGGCTCATTTAGGCCGCATTTTGATCATAGTATAAAGGGTGTCAGGGTAAACACCGTTGTCACTCAAACCATGGGTAGTTGACTTACTTAAATATAAAAATAAATGACCGAGTAACGACAAAAAAAAACGTTATTTTCATTAAAAGATTTTAAAAAGTTTCTATCCGACACCGTGCTCGGTAGCGAAACAGATGTCTGACTGAGGGAGGGGTCGCGGCCGGGCAGGTCACGTCCCGCGCCGTGGGGGGCGCGGGACGTGACCTGCCCGGCCGCGGCCCGGCTAGGGCCCCTCACCATAGGATGAAAGGGTGAAATACGCTTGTGGTAAAAAAAATATTATATATTAAATGGTATTCAAAGCAATGGGAAGTTTACCTATTACTTTTCAAGCTATTAGAATCCTCAGAATATCCGCTGACATCTAAGCTCGAGTGTCTATACTTCTGTGCAGTATTATAAGACTGGGCATACAGACTATGATGGCTGCCATAGTTCGTGAGAGAGTTCATTGAATTCATGTCACTGGTACTAGATCCCACGTTGATTTGTTCAGAGGAATTGTGACGACGTTTGTCCATTTGTAGCTTGGAGAGCTTTAGAGTTGAGGTTTTGAGTGTCGAGTCTGGTTTTAGCGCTGGAAGAACAAATGGTTACTGGTGCCGATTCTGTTGTTCACAAACTAAACTAAATATAAGTTCAGTGCATCTTTTTCTTTCTATTTCATTAAGAAAAGGACAGAGGGTAAATGTTAGTCTGTCAAATTAATCAGCGCCAGACGTAAATTGACGTAATTTTAGTAGGCAAGTTTTTAATCACGTCTAAACTTGTATGGAGTAGTGACAGGCGCTGTTAATACCATCTCTGTATGAGAAGAGGCATTTTCCCTGCAGTGGGACAGTTATAGGCTGGAATTATTTATTTGTGCATCATTCTGAGAGCATTTTTCCATGAGTTGTGACTATGTCATTCTACAAAATAGGTGAGGTGATTTCAATATCTGGTAGTAGATTGAATCACGAACTACAGTAAGTAGTTACTAACTGCTTTGATGACACTTTAAAGAATCATGCAGAAGTAGTGCCAGATTGGTTCTTAATTTGAAATTTCTTCAGTTAAGCATTTTTTTCGGAAGCACTTGTTCTGCAACGGCGTTTGAAAAGAGAATCAGATATTCAAATAAAACACAACTCACTATTAACATCTCTTATTTTTCTCCCATACTTGGTCAGATATTCCGGCGAAGTTTCAACCTGCGGCTGTGAGTTCGAACAGTACCAAGATGCGAGGTATTTGTTCAGTCCAACATCATACAGTAACTCGAGACAACTTTCACATTCTTCTACGTAAAATGGTGACGGTGGAGTTACTCCAACAGCCTAGAAAGTGTGGAAAACAAAATTATAAAAAAAACAGTCCTGAAATAAGCCAATAATACTCATGTTTATATTAATACTAGCTGCTCCCCGCGGAAGTCTCGATCTCGTAGGACTATCGGGATAAAAAGTATCCTATGTCCTATTCCAGGTCATGGTCTACCCATGTGCCAAATTTCATCCAAATCTGTTCAGCCGTTTTAGGGTGAAAACGGAACCAACAACTGAACAAACTCACTTTCGCATTTATATTAGTTAGGATTAGAGGAGCTCGTGGCTAAGTAATAACAGCCGCTCGGGTCGATCCATCAGGTTAAGCTACGCTTGCCGGGGTTGGTCCGTGGATGGGTGACCATTTTCACATATCGAGACGACTCCGTGCCTCGGAAAGCACGTTAAGCCGTTGGTCCCGGCTGTCATTTGTGGATCTTTGGCAGTCGTTACGAGTCGTCAGAAGCACGAAAGTCTGACAACCAGTCTAACCAAAGGGTATCGTAT
The DNA here is from genome assembly GCA_947522985.1 of Lithophane socia. Taxonomy (NCBI): domain Eukaryota; kingdom Metazoa; phylum Arthropoda; class Insecta; order Lepidoptera; family Noctuidae; genus Lithophane; species Lithophane socia. The sequence continues at coordinate 11,445,542 of OX383262.1, read as the reverse complement.
TATTACCCAGTTACTGGGTTGTGGAGGTCAGATAGGCAGTCGCTCCGTGTAAAATACTGGTATTCAGGTGCATCCGGTTAGACTGGAAGCCGACCCCATCATAGTTGGGAAAAAGGCTAAGCAGAAGAAGAATATTAGTTAGGATTTAGGGTTTTATTCGCATTTGCCCAACTAGTTCGAACGGAGCTTTTCGCAATGAGTTCAGCAGCCAGCTAAGTCGCGAGTCGAAATTAGACGAATGTAGGAATGTAAATAAAATACTAACGTCCTCTGTACAGCCACCAGCTTCCATTAATGTTGCTAATATGAAGTGGCCTTTACCGACGGTTAGCAGGAACCAACGTCCATCTGAAATTCTATAAATAAGCGACATTGAACACAATTATTTTCTACTGGATGACCTTTCAGCTTTAGGTATGTAGCGAAGTACTACTATATAAGCGAAAAAACTAGGCGTACCTATCACTTTTGAAGCGCGTTCGGAGTCGGAGTTTAGACTCGTGCAAACTGGCGCGATATCGCGGGCGCGACAGGCAGCACAACCCTTGTCGCGCCCGCGATATCGCGCCTGTTCCCTGTAGCCTTTTCTCTTCTACACAAAGAATTGTCTATTTTTCTACAGTTTTCTAGTGAGTGCATTTAAGTTGCAACTTAAGGCACAGATGAATACAGATGGTTCACTCCGCAAAATGATTTAAATAAAAAGCGACTCTTGCTACGATACAATAAAGTGTAATTCAGATATTCACCTAGAAGTTGGCTCTCCTTCTATCGCTTAACTCTACAAATCTTTTGACTACGTTATGCCGCGTCCCCACTAGGGCGGCGCGGCCGAGGCTCGTGAGTGTGTACGTTTCAAACTCACGAGTCCCGGCCGCGGGGCTTGACTTGGTCTGACCGCCACTTGTAGCTTCATACCTAAAATGCGAAGTGAAGCATCAGTATTAAAAAAGGTACTGTTATTTATAAAGGACCATGTTACCTGTATTCATTCCCATCATTCTTATTCTGTTTCCTATGTTCATTTATAAACACTTCTCGCCACATGACAAGTTTCTCCAATTCTTTTTCTGTGCTCAGTTTAAGAATGCCATTTAAATGCAAATATGCGTTGATTTCTTTCAAGTCTTCATCTTGCAGGTGTGAACTTAATAAATGTCCAGAATAATATAAACAGGATCCGATGACTGTGTACAATCTTTGAAAGTTTTCTACATCATCAGTCTGAAAAAATATCCCAACTAATATTATAAATTCGAAAGTAACTCTATCTGTCCCGCCTAAACCACTGAACGGATTTCGACAAAAATTTTCAAGGAGATAGATGGCATCCTGGGTAAGGATATAGGCTACTTTTTATCGACATACAACGCGGGCGAAGCCGCGGGCGGAAGCTAGTTTTACATAAGTTAAACATCTTATCATCTGCCTGGCCGTTTCCCAAGTATGTTGGGGTATTTTACATGGAACAACTGCCTATCCGACCTCCACAACAGTTACTGAAATACTGAGTAACACAATCTCCATTGACAAGACTTTTGGGCTTCTGACTACCCGAAACAACTGTGAAAGTTCTCAAAATGACAGCCAGGAGCAATGGCTTAACATGATTTTCAAGGCACGGAGGGGAGATGGATGGTCACCTATCTACGGACCGACCATAGTTAGCATTGCTTAACCTTGACGATCGACCAGTGTGTCGGTTATTATTTAGCCACGTTAAACAAATAAGGATAAAAATTCAACTCTCAAATATCAAAGGTAGCGAAGAAATTGTTAGGATAAAAAAGTATTTACCCATTCGCGATAATCAGCTGCTTCTAACTCAGTTATAGCATCGTCTACTTGTACCTTTACCTCCAAAGGCAGTGTAACAGAATGAGCAGCCAACATATCCTCAAAATACAAACCAACATTCCTCATGCCATCATCTTTATTCCCCTTATTATTAATGATTAAAGTAACAAACATACGAGCAAATAAACTATCCAACTTATCAACATTATTAGGCTTAGTAAAGCTAGATTTCAGAGAACCATACAAAAATTCTAACAGTCTTACTATGTCAGCTATTAATTTTTTAGCTGCAAACAAATCTACTTCTTCATTTGGAAATGCTACCAACAGTAGATCATTATAATGTGATGTATAAGTTACGTTAATGAGAGTATTGTTATGTAGAACAGTTGAGTTTGTTGGTTCACTAGTCCCCAAAGACTTTGGAGCTAAATGATTCAAAGTGACGTAAGCCCCTCTGGTGTTGTACAAAAAGTTCTGATTGAAAGGTCTCGGGTAGCAGTAGAGAACACCTTTGTCGTCATTACTGTTATATTCTATGTCATTGCAGCATATGAATAAAACTGAGCATAGTGACTCCTTCAATAAGTGATTCAAAGAAGTTTCCGGAGCATTTTTGGACCTCAGTAACCTTTCTAAGTCTACATTGTGTCCTTCACTTGGAACTTGGAATGTCAATTTTGGACTGTTGTGGTCTTCTACAACTCTTTGCAGAATATTATTTATGTTATAAGAGTTCACATCCACTCCATTTATTTTTGATAGATAATATCCCTTTTTAATTTTGGGAGTGTATATAGCTCTGGCTTCGGTTAGGAAATCTGCAACTGTTAATGTCTTCCCATCAGCATGTGTCTCTAGGCTCAAGCCAAAAAGCTTTTCAATCTGGCAATTTTTGTCACTGCTGAATATCATGCTTTTGCTAACCTGAAAAGAATATTAAATATTTTAGAAGAGTAAACTTTATCCATTTCATTTTTCTGGATTTAGAATAAAATTCGAAATAGCAGTCCAAATTATAAACATGTTAATCTAACCAGACACAAATTATATTCATTTTGAATTTGTAAAGTTACTCCCACAGGAGTTACATGTGCAGTTAAAAAAAATAAAAATGCTTGTAAATAGAATTTGAAGTTTAATTTTCTACATACCTGAACAATAATTAGTTTTTCATCTGTTGTCACATTCCTGTTGGCACTTGAAGCCAAGACTCCATCAATTTCTTTTCTTAGGCCATTCTCAGAATTTTTTGACTTATGTGCTTTAAGAACTTTAAATATTCTACCTGAAATAATTATGTAAGACAGATTTTTGACTTATTTCAATATGCATTGGAGAACTTTTACAAGACACTTTTTTAATTCTTATTTTGTTAATAGGTTCAATGTTTATTCAAAATCTGCTACCTTTCGTAGATCGCCTGGTAGAAGACCTTTTGAAGTTGTTTCTGAGTTTAAATGTTTCACAGTTTTCTAAAAGAGGCGTTTTGATGTCTGTAGTCTCGTTATTGGTTTTTGTTTTTATGAATACCAATTCTCCATCCTCACCAACATCAGAATCCCACTCTGGCACAGAGCTAAAATTTTAAAGATCAGATTAGATAAAAGGAAAAGTTTTATCAAACTTTTTTACATATTTATCGTTACCTGTCTGAATCTGAATACTTCGATTCATCTGAGGAGTTAGTCCAATCATTATCTGAATCGCACGGACTATCGTAGCTTATTTTACTTTTATATTTATTCATAATTTGTTGAAAAAAGTTTGAACAAGCGCTAACTGTATCTTATTTATTCCCACAACAACAACAAAGAGTAAAATAACGAGCAACAACAACTCGCTAGGCTTCACAGAACATTAATACTCAAGAGGCTAGGCTTGCAGAAAAATATCGATATATCGAAATATCGATATTTTTTGTTCGATATATCGATATTTTCAGGCGATATTTATTATTTCGATATATCGATGTATCGATATAAAATATCAAGTATCGAAAATGTATCAAAAACGATATATTTTCAATAGCAACACCGTTGTCGCCGCTGACTAAAACCGTTGGAATTCAGAGCCGTAAAAAATATTAGTACTTTTTTTCCTAGTTTGGTATTTTTAAATTATTATAAAACTTGAACTACAAAAGAAATAAAATTTTACCGATGATATCGATATATCGATTTTATTTTTTCGATATATCGAAATCGATATTAATATATTTTTTAAATATCGATACGATATATTGATACTTTTTTACACTTCTTGCATCCCTACAACTCGCACTGAAAATATTGACAAGCACAGTTGACAAGCAAAGCAATGACAAATGACATCGTTTGACCACAGCAGAGTACAATAAACCACAGAGTAACTATACTTGAACTATACTGCGTTTGACTGACAATATTTGTTTTTTGTTCTCTATCTTTTGGACGCAGACGATTGGGGGTGAATTTCACCGCGCTTTAACCTGGAAAGCTGCGAAGTACACGCTATCGCACCTTAGTTATAATAATAATAATAATAATCATTTTATTTCGGAAGACAAGAAACATCCATAATTTGTTAGTAAACAATTTACCTTAAATAACTATGTTAGTATACATGCAGATGGGACAAATAATGGACGAGCGGAAGTTATGACCTGTCAGTGTCATGATGTCATCATTGCTAAATGCTCTGTGGAAATAGTGACACTGACAACTCTACATGGTGATTGTTGTTGTTGCGTCTCGGTGTGAACTGACCCTAATAGCATAAACCACTATAAACGGTCTATTGTCTATTCCTACAAAACGGCTGAAAAATTCAAATATGGCGAAACTCTAAACATCTTCTGTGCGATAAATAGCACATTAGCTATTCATATTATGAAAGTATGAATACAAACAACCAATAGTTTTATTATTAATTATTACATAGAAACTCACATTGCTGCAATGTTTTAGTTTATTTTTTACCTAATTTTTATCTTTACCTAATGGATGACGGTTCCGAACGTTACAATAAACAATACAGAAGTGGATTGATTGACTCTTCAAGCTATATAATTTGTGGACGTAAGGAAAGTAAACGAACTAAAGGACAAGCGGATCTGTCCAGGAGTCATCCATTGGGTGGAAATAGCCAACCGAGAGATGTTGCTCTGATGAATGTTCAAGTATGCCCGGTGTCGCTTGTAGTACAGAAACCCGTTCCGCCTGCAGAACATCAAGCCACCATCCCCAGGATTAATAATCCAATTACTATTGAACCTTACTGTCAGGTTAAATTGGTAGGTCATAAAATAATAATTATATTATTATAAGTACCTACCTACAGAGAGACGTCCGGTGTGTTGTCTTGGGTATTAGTCGCAGCGACATTATATAATCAAAGGTCGCAATCGCAGCGTAGGTATGAGCTTAACGCCGCCGCCGCGCCACGTAGAAGCGTCCAACATGAACACTAGATACCTATGCAATCAGGCAAGTCCATTCAAACGATTCGATTTTATTTATAACCGTTTTGTGGGCACGTGGCCCTGCATGTCCATTTATTGACCCAAAATTGCTCTCTTCTGTCCAAACACTGAATCGAAACACAAGCTCCACATTTGGTCCATCCATTGCTGTTTATTGAATTTCATTTTTTTGAAAGAATTATATCCCAACTAAGTTGGGCTCGGCTTCCGGTCTAACCGGATGCAGCTGAATACCAGTTACTGGGTAACTCATTATCCCTTGGTAAGACTGGTTGTCAGACTTTCGGGTTTCTGACAACCCGTAACAACTGTCAAAGATCTACAAATGACAGCCGGAACTGGCCGGTACAGCGGCATATCGTGCTTGCCGAGGCACGGAAGGGTCTTGGCCGTCTTGATATGATTATTATTCAACAGTAAGGACCTATATAGTCCTTCAATTGTGTTTTACCGGCAGAATCCGTTTTTAGGCTTCAGTAGGTAGGCAGCCGGAGGGTGCCAAACGGAACCCTATTACGCCTCCGCTGTCCGTCGGTCCGTCTGTCTATCAGCGCCTCAGCGGGCTGTAGGTTTATGTAGACAGTTGACATTTTCACAGATTGCATGTGTATGTACCTACTCTATTGCCGCTATAATAATTTACAAACCAAAGTTTTTTCGGCGTTTATTGCTCGATCGTAATACAGTACGGACACTTTAGTCTTGTGGTACGGATACCCTTCGTGTACACATGGCTACACATCTAGCTATACATTTCCAGTTTATGCTGATCTCGCATTGTATAGGATTTCCATACAATGCGACGTTAGCTTATGCTGGAAATGTATAGCTTGATGTGTAACCATGTGTTCATCATGTTCAACTCGCACGTGGCCGATTTTTTTTTATCAACATAAAGCGGGAGTTCGAAACATATACTGGACAAATGCATAGAGCGAGAACTCATATAATATTTGTAACTTCTTGCAGAGCTCGATAAGTAACATTTTTTATTTATTTCAGGAGGCGATAAAAATGCTTAAAGACAGCACAAGGAAATTGTTATGTCTACTGGACAACATTCAATCGAAAACATATTCAAAAGATCTACCAGCTCCAAACGCAAACGAAATTAAACTTGTACCGTCGACGACAGAATCTGCTGGTGTATGAATTTATTTATATTTATTTTCCTTTTTTTATATTATTTTTTCAATGTTATGGGCTGAAATTGGTAAGAATTTTACACAAAAAATAATAATACATATCTAAAGGTAAGTAAGGTGATGGTTTGCTAAAATCTCCTAAAATATACTTATTGGTCGTGATTTTTTCAGAGTCAGACGTTTCCAGAGGTCGTAATTACTGAAGTAGCTGAACCAGGACTGAAATATTTAGAAACCCAAACTAAAGCATTAAATAATATTTACATAGAGGTAAACCACTTAACTAATTAATTGATTCATGTTTTCTGTTCAATTAAACTACCGATCGAATCCAAATCGAGCCAATAACATCGAAAATAATATGGCCAAAAATTTAAAGCAAGAAATAAAAAATTGAATTAAGTAGGTACTTGAATAAGGATAGGATTTTAAAGATATTTTCGATATTTTTTTATGAATACCTAACTATTCAGAAAAATACGGCCGGCCGCGGCCGGTCGCATGCCCATCTATGGGTGACATTGAACCCTCTCTATGGGTACACACGGCTAGTCGGCTACACATCAAGCTATAAGTAGCTACATTTCCAGTATAAGCTGACCTCGCATAGTACGGAAATCCTATACAATGCGAGATCAGTATAAACTGGAAATGTATTGTTTGATGTGTAGCCGTGCGTGCGTATCTACAATTTTTTAATTTTATTTATTTACCCTACTTCTGTTTTAGGACGAAGATGATGATTGTTCAATATTCAAAAGGCTAACGAGAAAGTGTAATTGTTTAAACCAGCAAGAATACAACGATTTTATGATTCAATTCAATGACGAAACTAGATACTCGACAAGCAGTATTGGTGAAATTATAAAAAATATGCGCATTCTAAAGAAATTTTTGTACATGGGTGGTACATACACGAAAAATGCATTGATATTTTTAAATGAGGTAGGCAGATACCTATTTTAAGGCTCTTACATACTGGTGCGATTTGACACGCGACGCCGCCGCCGCATTGTTCACCGTGAAGTTTTCTCAGAAATTGTTTTGTTAAAATTCGCGTCACGGGACAAGTCGCGCCAGTATGTAAGAGCCTTTATGCTTGGGGATCATATCATCGTGATTTGTTTGTATTTGTTGCGATGACAAAACTAACAAAACTCGTTAAATGATAAGATTCAAAACCTTCGACACAGTTTACTTCCAGTCTAACGGTTTCAAGTTATCTGCTGTGATTTATTACTTAAATATAACTAGCTGCATAAGTCTCGGTCCGGATCGGGATAAAAGTATCCTATGTCCTTACCTAGGTCATAATCTACCTGTCTCTCCTGTCTATCTGTCCTGCTAAAAAACGAACTAAAAAGTAAAAAACTGTTATTGGAGTCGGGGGACCTTTCTGTGGAACACTTTTTAATCTAAGAATCCGTTCAGGCATTAAAAAGTTATGGTGGAATGAAGAAACTCACATACAGCTTGGCAAAAAAGAGTATGATGCGGTGATAGATGAAACTAAATATTTTACTTAATAAGTAATGCAGACCTATGATATTGGCACTACTTTGCCGACAAGTGCTAGTAGGTTTTTGAGTCAGTACAAGCAGCGTGTTTAACTATTTGTTTAAATTCTTTTACTCATTTCCCATTTAAAGTGACCTATATGCGGTAGTGGCGCCCTCATTTTTCCAAACTCTTTTTTGCCAAGCTTTAAGTAAGTACATACATTCATGAACCCTGAAAACATTACAGTCCTTTTTGGGCAGTCGTGTAAAAATTATATAGCTTCATCTGCTTTGATACTGTTTTTACTTTGGAGTCCCCCAAGGCTCTATTCTGTGACTTACAAATTACAATACTGCCGATATAACTTTGCAGTTCCGAACTTCGCGCGAGTGAGAGAACATGCGCGAAAGTTCGTAGTGCCTGTGTTCAGATCTGCCACTGCTCACATTTGTTGCACACTGCTCACATTTTGTAAAGTTACATGGTTTTTATTTCATAATTTGCAGGGTTTAGAAAAATCAGCGTATACAGAGAAGGTAGAAATAACGCAAGGTTGTTCGCACTCAGACATGTGCAATGTTTTTGAAGACCACTCCATAGTGATTATGTTGATATCTTGGCCTTGCAGGTATGAAAACTATGGAGATAACTTCACACAGGCAGGTTTTTTTTTTTTTTTTTGTATCTTCTCGTATCTTTTCTTCTTTTTTGTATCTTTTCTTTTTTTTGTATCTATTCGCATTTAGATTCTTCTAGCTTCACGACATTTTAAGTTTTAGGTACTTACTTAGTTACTTATTACGATATCCAGCACCCTATTGCGTATTACACGATCAATCTGAATTGGAAATGGAATCGGGTTGAAACAAATTTCTAATCCATTGCTTTATAAGTTCGTAAGTTACGTTGTTGAGCATAATTTTTTACCGAACTTATGTAGCAATGGATTAGACATTTGTTTCAAACTGATTCCAATTCTGATTGATAATGTATTTATGATTACGCAATTAGGGTGTTAATTTGATTAAAGAAAACTGAATTACTTACGTACTTATAAAATTTAACATTTCAGAATTTAACAGCAACATTTTTGCACAAACTGGCCCACTTGGAAGAGGGACGACGATACCTGAAATACACATCAAAAATAACGAATGACATTAAAAAAGTTTTAAGGAAAAGAGGGTCGCGATTAGACGAAGATACTAAAGAATATTTAAAAGCCGCATTAAATCTGATTCATCCACCAATGACACAAAATGTTAATTTTACATACTACTCCAGGCAAAATGACGAAGGTAAACTAAAGAACATTTCTACCGAGTACAACTGTACCAAAAGCAGAAAATTATTGGAAATTCCATGTCCCAGTCCAAAGGAGTCCCATATTGGAGTAAACACTGATGGAAAAGATTCTTCCTATAGGATATACCGATTAAAGTATTGATGGACATTAGGGAATTTGGATATGTAGGTAAAATCCTGAGAATATTTGTTGATTCAGAGTGTAGAATTTTGTTACGTACATATGCGGAAGGACGGTGACACTCGTCAATCAAACTCGCTAGTTTCATTCTCTTGCACACTGCTGGAATCCCAGATTCGCAGATAAGATGCTGCTTCAATGCTTAGAAGTCACCCCCGGCGCGGGGAGGGTCTGGGCACAGCCCGCTCACCTACATAGCACTCATACATCCTACATCCTACGTACCAAATATCTACCATGAGATTGTGATTTTCAGGTAATCTGAGCGAAATTTTAAACGATCTACAACAATTTAGACAGTATATGACATTCGATGAAGTTTTTGCACATTTAGACTTATTAAACAACTTCAGTAATGCAGGAAAAGACAAAACAGATTTAACATTGCATTTGCCTAGTTTGTTGCTCCTGTTCAAAGAAATGCTGAAAGAATATGACAACAGTGAAATGAATATAATAATAACAAATATTCTAAACCATGTTGTATCCAAAACTATGTTAAAACAAAAAGAAGAGGAAGAGGAGACACCTAAACAAATGTTTGTGGCAGAAACAGCTACAGAGGTACCTACTGCACTCAATTAAAAATATTTTTGATTTATTACTATTGCCCTTTACTTATTGAGAGAGCCTATGCAAGAATTCGTGTCGATTCTACACACGAATTGTGTATCTACACTGCTTCGGCGCTGACGCTGACCAAGAAAAAAGTCGTCTGCGTTAGACCCGACGGGCAAAGTTGTTGCGGTGCGGAAGGGGGGCGGGGGGTTTTCGTGCCTGCCCGACAAAGTTCTAGTCGTATAGGTACACACGGCTACACATCAATCAAGATTGAAGCTATACATTTCCAGTTTATGCTGATCTCGCATTGTATAAGATTTCCGGATGTACAATGCGAGGTCAGCTTACCTATACCTACTGAAAATGTAATAATAGCTTGATGTGTAGCCGTGTGTACATACCTACACATTGTCATGATGAATTGGTCCTATCTGCAGCAGACACGGCACGAAGTCTTGCATACCTATGCCCGGCGGCGACTTTTTTTAGCGTGAGCGGCCTTAATTATTTTTTTTTTTAGCCTGTTGAGACGAAGGATCAAAGAATTCAAATGCCACAAGTGCAAAAATATAAAAATAAGGCATTTAAATCAAAACTATACTTGGGATCTACTAAATTTCGTGAAGCATCAAAAATAAAACACAAAGGTATCATAAGTACATAACCTATTTTTATTACAAAGTATTGAAACAATCTTTAGATAGGTACCTACCTAAATACCTACAATACAAATAAATAAAATTGAAGTGTCTGTTTGTAATGTCAAATTATATCAGCTTTTAAGTAAATGCTTGAAAGTTTAAAGATAAGTACTTAACAAGAAAACAATTTTAGGAAATTGTCTGCCTGTCTGTTTGTTCCGGCTAATATCCGAAACGGCTGGACCGATTTTGATGGGCAGATAGCTGATTTTTATTATAAGAAGTAGGCTACTTTTATTTTAGAAAAAGTATTAGGGTAAACGATGGATTAGGATTGAGTAAGTATACGTTTTACAGTTTTAAAATAAGTAAGCGCTCCCGAAGTATGTTCCTATATTGGTAAGTAGAATTTTGCTACAATCAAATTAATCTGCCTAGCGTTTTCCCGACTATATTGGGGTCGGCTTCCAGTCTAACCGGATACAGCTGAATACCAGTATTACCAGAATTTTGCTACAAATATTAAGTACCTACCTATAAATAATATGATAAGACTTCAAGATACGGTTGCAAAGCATACTTACTTTATTTTCGTTAAAATTATCCTTTATTAACTGATGCCTGCGGCTTCGCCCTCGTGTATGTCGGTTATTATAGACTAAAACCTTCCTCGAGCACCACTCTATCCATTTGTGAAAACATCATGAAAATCTGTGCAGTAGTTTTTGAGTTTATCGCGAACAGACAGACAGACGCTACGTAGGACCTTATTACCCGACTACGGCGAAGAAAAAAGGAGGGTTGTGATTTTGACCGGTATGTATATGTATGTATGTTCATCTGTTCCCTCCTATCTTCTAAACCACTCATCACAATTTGACAAATGAGGTATCGTTGGAAGCGTCTTGATCGTCCGCTGGTTAAAAGGCTATGTGACGTCACATTAAAAATGGCGCCCTCTAGAGGCCAGTGTCAGGAACTAAAAAAAAAAAAATGTAGTCGTACCATGTTGGGTATCAAATGAAAGGGCTTAATGAGCACATTTGAAAAATATAATATTATATATAAAAATTATAAAACTAAAACCCAACTATGACAAAAAGTCAACTAAAAAGATGTAAACAAGACATCACAGACAGACAAATAAAAAATCCGGAGTTACACGTAATCTGTTCGATTGACAATGTGTGACTCCGGATTTTTGTTCCACAATGAATCGAAATGGCGAGAAGAGAGAAACAGATCATCCATAAATTTAATAAAAAAAACTAAATTATGGTTGTAAAACTAGCTTTGAAGCTTTCAAATACAACAAAAAATTGTTAGCGTTTTCTAAAAGCACCCAGAAATTATGTAATATGGTAATAACAACTTAGATATTTTAAAAAATACTTTTTTTTTCTTCCAGATAATTTATATGTTTTTTTCCTATTCAAAGATCAAAGAACTTGACACTTACTTAGGTACTAAGTATATTAAAAAAAAAAACGACCCTCGCACATGAAGAGATAGAGCAAAAATAAGGAAAAGACGTTTCTTGTATGGGAACCCCCTACCTAGCCATACTTAACAGAATCCCTACCACAGTAATTAAGTTTTAGCATAATAACATTACAAAAATGCTTTACTGTATTTTCTTTTTACAGATGGAGGTTCTGTCATAGTGGTACCAGTTGAAAAAAAAAGAAGATAAGTTGGTAAAGAAGTATATAATTACCAATAACAATATTATGAACCAGCCCACCCATAAATCTACAATAACAAAGAAAATAAATTACAACAAATCTTTGTAAATTTATGCTGACTTATGTAATATTTTACATATTTACCATAGTTTTCTTTAATAACATTTACATTTTTTCTATAGTTTTCTTTAATATACAATTAGTTTTAAACACTCAAAACAGATATATATTTCAGTAAATGCATTAGGAATGATTATTCGATGCATTATCAAAATAAACTTTTTAGTAAGCAAGTGTTAGTAAATCATTAATTATGAATAGCCCTTTAAATGAGATCTAAATTAAAAATGTTTAACAATTCACCGCAACATCATATCCTTACTATACAAGACCAAAAATAAATAAACCTGTCAATTAATAAAACTGCACCAGATTACAGATACAATTTAGTCAAACTGACCGTCGTCATATTGGTCATTATACCTTCTGCGAGATCTATCATCATAGACTCCTACTGTTCTTTTAATAGATGGAACTGGAGCACTCTGCCTGAACAACATTGCCAACAAAATATAAAACCCTCCTACAATTTTACTAAAGAAATCTAATAACCCAAGGAACATTGGTGTGGAGTTTTTTACTAAAAGAGAGAATTCTCTTAGCAGTGCTAATATGAAGTTTCCAAGAAAATTTACAAACGAAGTACTTCCTGAGAAGATTGCAATAACAAAAGCAATCAAAAATGTTGCAAATTCCTTCACATTGCTTATAGATAAAACACCTTTAAGAGTCTGAACAAAGTCAGTATAGGTTTCATTGAGAGCAACACTACTGATTTCTAATTTCTTGTCAGTGTTTTCAGTAGGATTAGCTTTCTTTGCTGTACCAGTTAAAATTGGTTCTACTTCTAGAAATGAATCAGAAATATGTCGCAAACATTTCAATGTCACCATAACTTCACCATCTCTGAATTTCAAACTCTTGATTTGAAACCAAAAGGGGCCGAAGGGTTGGTTGTCTATCTCTGTCCACAAGCAGATGCCGGGCGTATAACCCAAGGATTCTGTATCAGTGATACCTATCCAGTGTGTGTTAGGACAAATCGTTAGCAATTTATGCTGTACATCAGACAAGTCTTTCTTTAATGTTACTTCTGCGGCACTAATTATAACTACGTCACGATATCCGATACGCTTGTCCGCAAGTCTCCTTTCTACGTAACGGCCCAAGAAGATGCGTGACTTCAATCTTTCTTTGAGATAATTTTTAATTTTTGTCGGTTCGGCGTCATCCTGGCTGTCGTATTGAGACGTCGCTACTGATGAGTTCAATGATAAATTCGTCCGAACAACGCTCATTATAGATTTTAAATGAATTGTTTAGAATAAATTGTATACAATAAAAAACCAAAACAACAAAGGTTTCTTGCGAGATTTTGACAATTTGGAGAAGTGAATGACTTTGACTTTGACTAACAATGTGACAAGTGACCACAGAACATTAATACTCAAGTGACAATGACATATACTTGTACGTTCCTATTTACATGCCGACGAATACTTCGACGCGTAAGTTTCCTTTGGATTTTGTATTTATTTGTACAGTTAATTAGTCATTTAATTTAGTACCTAGTGTAAATGCCTAGTTGTGAGAAATATTGTACAACTTGTCTTTACTATAAAAAATAATAAAAACTAGACTCGCGACAATCTAAGAAGTCCCTTTTGACAGCTATAAAAATGCTTTGTGTAGCGATGAAAAACAAAATTGGTTTCTTAAAAACTGATTCTCGAGACATATCGATTGAACATACTTGGAGAGTTTGTAATCGACGACTTATCTACATTGATTAAAACTGATTCTCAAGGCTTAACGTTTTATTATATGTACGAAAACAAACGTCAAAACGGACTTCTTAGATTATCGCGAGTGTAGGTACTTGTTAATAAAAAAAATCATCTTTATAGATTTCAACTATTGACCGTCTGTGTACCACAAATAACGACAGGTCTTGTGCTGTGCATCTATTTACATTTTATTTTTGTCTTTTTAAAAGCACAATAAAATAATAAAGACTCCTTCTATTATTATTCTGTGTGTGATGCATTGTATTCCTTCGTGTATATTTTTACTTGGACTGCCAAGTGCCAAGGAAGGGTTGAAAGATTGTATTACGTCTACTGGAACGACATTTGGGTACGTTCAGAAATCGTTCCAGTTTATTGCACCATCGCGGTGAAGAAATCAGACTTCTATTCATGTCCTCCGTGCGAGCGATCCAAAATGTCGTAAGAGGTAAACTAAGACAGGCGGGGTTGATAATGTTCAAGTGGCAGTTTTATAGCAGGTTCATTTTGACTCAGATATACCTCTGTTTTTAGGCTTGGAGTCCTACGTACGCCACATTTCAAAATGTTGCGCCACAGGGGTCGTCCATTACGTTACTTGATTTTTTGGTACAAACTTAAAAAAAAATAGAATAATTTATCATAATTTATCTTCATGGCCTGGCAACGGCGAGTCAAGTTTAAGCGCCTTTTTCTGTTTAGAAATCGCGAAAACATAAATACACGCACATCTCGTGATATTTCGTATTTTTTTCAAACCCCAGCGTCGCTAGTCGGCGCTGAGTAGGTATTGTATGTATTCAATGGCGTGCGGTTTTGTCAATTCATAACTGAAATAGGAGTTATTTTGTCACAGAAAATATTAAGAATGCTCGCGAGAATAATCCAAAATCCAAGAGCGAGTAGTGAGCTCTCAGCAGAAACAGGAGAACTTACTTTGCTGACATAATATAGGTATGCAGAAAACATCAGACT